>OZ038462.1:7500-1368357 GCA_964036295.1 Plumapathes pennacea
ACGTTTTTGTCAAAATTCCAAGATTTTTCGACCTTTTCCGAATCGCATGAAACTTTCAAGAAATGCTGCTGGGACTATTCCCACGCGTTTTGCATAATTTTTGTAAACTTTTAGGCCACGCGTCGTGAGTAGTTAGAGCAAATCATCGTCTAATTAAAACGTCGCGCTTTTCAAATTTCTAAGCCATTTTATTGCTATATCTCACCAACGGATGGCGATAGATCACGCAAATCTATTGCAGAATGCCTTCTTATAGTCCCAGGAAGGTTTCCTGAAAGTTTCAAGAGTTTTCAATTTCTGGCCAAAATCGGCCAAAAACCCTGGGCTATAGCCTTACGTTTTTGTCAAAAGTCCAAGATTTTTCGACCTTTTCCGAATCGCATGAAACTTTCAGGAAATGCTGCTGGGACTATTCCCACGCGTTTTGCATAGTTTCTGTAAACTTTTAGGCCACGCGTCGTGAGGAATTAAAGCAAATCATCGTCTAATTAAAACGTCGCGCTTTTCAAAGTTCTAAGCCATTTTATTGCTATATCTCACCAACGGATGGCGATAGATCACGCAAATGTATTGCAGAATGTCTTCTTATAGTCCCAGGAAGGTTTCCTGAAAGTTTCAAGAGTTTTCAATTTTTGGCCAAAATCGGCCAAAAACCCTGGGCTATAGCCTTACGTTTTTGTCAAAATTCCAAGATTTTTCGACCTTCTCCGAATCGCATGAAACTTTCAGGAAATGTTGCTGGGACTATTCCGACGCGTTTTGCATAATTTTTGTAAACTTTTAGGCCACATGTCGTGAGTAATTACAGCAAATCATCGTCTAATTAAAACGTCACGCTTTTGAAAGTTCTAAGACATTTTGTTGCTATATCTCACCAACGGATGACGATAGATCACGCAAATGTATTGCAGAATGTCTTCTTATAGTCCCAGGAAGGTTTCCTGAAAGTTTCAAGAGTTTTCAATTTTTGGCCAAAATCGGCCAAAAACCCTGGGCTATAGCCTTACGTTTTTGTCAAAATTCCAAGATTTTTCGACCTTCTCCGAATCCCATGAAACTTTCAGGAAATGTTGCTGGGACTATTCCGACGCGTTTTGCATAGTTTTTGTAAACTTTTAGGCCACGCGTCGTGAGAAATTACAGCAAATCATCTTCTAATTAAAACTTCGCGCTTTTCAAAATTCTAAGACATTTTCTTGCTATATCTCACCAACGGATGACGATAGATCACGCAAATGTATCGCAGAATGTCTTCTTATAGTCCCAGGAAGGTTTCCTGAAAGTTTCAAGAGTTTCAATTTTTGGCCAAAATCGGCCAAAAATCCTGGGCTATAGCCTTACGTTTTTGTCAAATTTCCAAGATTTTTCGACCTTCTCCGAATCGCATGAAACTTTCAGGAAATGTTGCTGGGACTATTCCCACGCGTTTTGCATAGTTTTTGTAAACTTTTAGGCCACATGTCGTGAGTAATTACAGCAAATCATCGTCTAATTAAAACGTCACGCTTTTGAAAGTTCTAAGACATTTTGTTGCTATATCTCACCAACGGATGACGATAGATCACGCAAATGTATTGCAGAATGTCTTCTTATAGTCCCAGGAAGGTTTCCTGAAAGTTTCAAGAGTTTTCAATTTTTGGCCAAAATCGGCCAAAAACCCTGGGCTATAGCCTTACGTTTTTGTCAAAATTCCAAGATTTTTCGACCTTCTCCGAATCGCATGAAACTTTCAGGAAATGTTGCTGGGACTATTCCGACGCGTTTTGCATAGTTTTTGTAAACTTTTAGGCCACGCGTCGTGAAGAATTAGAGCAAATCATCGTCTAATTAAAACGTCGCGCTTTTCAAAGTTCTAAGCCATTTTTATGCTATATCTCACCAACGGATGACGATAGATCACGCAAATGTATTGCAGAATGTCTTCTTATAGTCCCAGGAAGGTTTCCTGAAAGTTTCAAGAGTTTTCAATTTTTGGCCAAAATCGGCCAAAAACCCTGGGCTATAGCCTTACGTTTTTGTCAAATTTCCAGGATTTTTCGACCTTCTCCGAATCGCATGAAACTTTCAGGAAATGTTGCTGGGATTATTCCGACGCGTTTTGCATAGTTTTTGTAAACTTTTAGGCCACGCGTCGTGAGGAATTAGAGCAAATCATCGTCTAATTAAAACGTCGCGCTTTTGAAAGCCATTTTTATGCTATATCTCACCAACGGATGGCGATGGATCACGCAAATGTATTGCAGAATGTCTTCTTATAGTCCCAGGAAGGTTTCCTGAAAGTTTCAAGAGTTTTCAATTTTTGGCCAAAATCGGCCAAAAACCCTGGGCTATAGCCTTACGTTTTTGTCAAAATTCCAAGATTTTTCGACCTTTTCCGAATCGCATGAAACTTTCAAGAAATGCTGCTGGGACTATTCCGACGCGTTTTGCATAGTTTTTGTAAACTTTTAGGCCACGCGTCGTGAGTAATTAGAGCAAATCATCGTCTAATTAAAACGTCGCGCTTTTCAAAGTTCTAAGCCATTTTATTGCTATATCTCACCAACGGATGGCGATAGATCACGCAAATCTATGGCAGAATGCCTTCTTATAGTCCCAGGAAGGTTTCCTGAAAGTTTCAAGAGTTTTCAATTTTTGGCCAAAATCGGCCAAAAACCCTGGGCTATAGCCTTACGTTTTTGTCAAAATTCCAAGATTTTTCGACCTTTTCCGAATCGCATGAAACTTTCAAGAAATGCTGCTGGGACTCTTCCCACGCGTTTTGCAAAGTTTTTGTAAACTTTTAGGCCACGCGTCGTGAGTAGTTAGAGCAAATCATCGTCTAATTAAAACGTCGCGCTTTTCAAATTTCTAAGCCATTTTATTGCTATATCTCACCAACGGATGGCGATAGATCACGCAAATCTATTGCAGAATGCCTTCTTATAGTCCCAGGAAGGTTTCCTGAAAGTTTCAAGAGTTTTCAATTTTTGGCCAAAATCGGCCAAAAACCCTGGGCTATAGCCTTACGTTTTTGTCAAAATTCCAAGATTTTTCGACCTTTTCCGAATCGCATGAAACTTTCAGGAAATGCTGCTGGGACTATTCCCACGCGTTTTGCATAGTTTCTGTAAACTTTTAGGCCACGCGTCGTGAGGAATTAGAGCAAATCATCGTCTAATTAAAACGTCGCGCTTTTCAAAGTTCTAAGCCATTTTATTGCTATATCTCACCAACGGATGGCGATAGATCACGCAAATGTATTGCAGAATGTCTTCTTATAGTCCCAGGAAGGTTTCCTGAAAGTTTCAAGAGTTTTCAATTTTTGGCCAAAATCGGCCAAAAATCCTGGGCTATAGCCTTACGTTTTTGTCAAAATTCCAAGATTTTTCGACCTTCTCCGAATCGCATGAAACTTTCAGGAAATGTTGCTGGGACTATTCCGACGCGTTTTGCATAGTTTTTGTAAACTTTTAGGCCACGCGTCGTGAGGAATTAGAGCAAATCATCGTCTAATTAAAACGTCGCGCTTTTCAAAGTTCTAAGCCATTTTTATGCTATATCTCACCAACGGATGACGATAGATCACGCAAATGTATTGCAGAATGTCTTCTTATAGTCCCAGGAAGGTTTCCTGAAAGTTTCAAGAGTTTTCAATTTTTGGCCAAAATCGGCCAAAAACCCTGGGCTATAGCCTTACGTTTTTGTCAAAATTCCAAGATTTTTCGACCTTCTCCGAATCGCATGAAACTTTCAGGAAATGTTGCTGGGACTATTCCGACGCGTTTTGCATAGTTTTTGTAAACTTTTAGGCCACATGTCGTGAGTAGTTACAGCAAATCATCGTCTAATTAAAACGTCCCGCTTTTGAAAGTTCTAAGACATTTTGTTGCTATATCTCACCAACGGATGACGATAGATCACGCAAATGTATTGCAGAATGTCTTCTTATAGTCCCAGGAAGGTTTCCTGAAAGTTTCAAGAGTTTTCAATTTTTGGCCAAAATCGGCCAAAAACCCTGGGCTATAGCCTTACGTTTTTGTCAAAATTCCAAGATTTTTCGACCTTCTCCGAATCCCATGAAACTTTCAGGAAATGTTGCTGGGACTATTCCGACGCGTTTTGCATAGTTTTTGTAAACTTTTAGGCCACGCGTCGTGAGAAATTACAGCAAATCATCTTCTAATTAAAACGTCGCGCTTTTCAAAGATCTAAGACATTTTCTTGCTATATCTCACCAACGGATGGCGATAGATCACGCAAATGTATTGCAGAATGTCTTCTTATAGTCCCAGGAAGGTTTCCTGAAAGTTTCAAGAGTTTTCAATTTTTGGCCAAAATCGGCCAAAAACCCTGGGCTATAGCCTTACGTTTTTGTCAAAATTCCAAGATTTTTCGACCTTTTCCGAATCGCATGAAACTTTCAGGAAATGTTGCTGGGACTATTCCCACGCGTTTTGCATAGTTTTTGTAAACTTTTAGGCCACGCGTCGTGAGTAATTAGAGAAAATCATCGTCTAATTAAAACGTCGCGCTTTTCAAAGTTCTAAGACATTTTGTTGCTATATCTCACCAACGGATGACGATAGATCACGCAAATGTATTGCAGAATGTCTTCTTATAGTCCCAGGAAAGTTTCCTAAAAGTTTCAAGAGTTTTCAATTTTTTGGCCAAAATCGGCCAAAAACCCTGGGCTATAGCCTTACGTTTTTGTCAAAATTCCAAGATTTTTCGACCTTCTCCGAATCGCATGAAACTTTCAGGAAATGTTGCTGGGACTATTCCGACGCGTTTTGCATAGTTTTTGTAAACTTTTAGGCCACGCATCGTGAATAATTAGAGCAAATCATCGTCTAATTAAAACGTCGTGCTTTTCAAAGTTCTAAGACATTTTGTTGCTATATCTCACCAACGGATGACGATAGATCACGCAAATGTATTGCAGAATGTCTTCTTATAGTCCCAGGAAAGTTTCCTAAAAGTTTCAAGAGTTTTCAATTTTTTGGCCAAAATCGGCCAAAAACCCTGGGCTATAGCGTTACGTTTTTGTCAAAATTCCAAGATTTTTCGACCTTTTCCGAATCGCATGAAACTTTCAGGAAATGTTGCTGGGACTATTCCGACGCGTTTTGCATAGTTTTTGTAAACTTTTAGGCCACGCGTCGTGAGAAATTACAGCAAATCATCTTCTAATTAAAACGTCGCGCTTTTCAAAGTTCTAAGACATTTTGTTGCTATATCTCACCAACGGATGACGATAGATCACGCAAATGTATTGCAGAATGTCTTCTTATAGTCCCAGGAAGGTTTCCTGAAAGTTTCAAGAGTTTTCAATTTTTGGCCAAAATCGGCCAAAAACCCTGGGCTATAGCCTTACGTTTTTGTCAAAATTCCAAGATTTTTCGACCTTCTCCGAATCGCATGAAACTTTCAGGAAATGTTGCTGGGACTATTCCCACGCGTTTTGCATAGTTTTTGTAAACTTTTAGGCCACGCGTCGTGAGGAATTAGAGCAAATCATCGTCTAATTAAAACGTCGCGCTTTTCAAAGTTCTAAGCCATTTTTATGCTATATCTCACCAACGGATGACGATAGATCACGCAAATGTATTGCAGAATGTCTTCTTATAGTCCCAGGAAGGTTTCCTGAAAGTTTCAAGAGTTTTCAATTTTTGGCCAAAATCGGCCAAAAACCCTGGGCTATAGCCTTACGTTTTTGTCAAAATTCCAAGATTTTTCGACCTTCTCCGAATCGCATGAAACTTTCAGGAAATGTTGCTGGGACTATTCCGACGCGTTTTGCATAGTTTTTGTAAACTTTTAGGCCATGCGTTGTGAGTAGTTACAGCAAATCATCGTCTAATTAAAACGTCCCGCTTTTGAAAGTTCTAAGACATTTTGTTGCTATATCTCACCAACGGATGACGATAGATCACGCAAATGTATTGCAGAATGTCTTCTTATAGTCCCAGGAAGGTTTCCTGAAAGTTTCAAGAGTTTTCAATTTTTGGCCAAAATCGGCCAAAAACCCTGGGCTATAGCCTTACGTTTTTGTCAAAATTCCAAGATTTTTCGACCTTCTCCGAATCCCATGAAACTTTCAGGAAATGTTGCTGGGACTATTCCGACGCGTTTTGCATAGTTTTTGTAAACTTTTAGGCCACGCGTCGTGAGAAATTACAGCAAATCATCTTCTAATTAAAACGTCGCGCTTTTCAAAGTTCTAAGACATTTTCTTGCTATATCTCACCAACGGATGACGATAGATCACGCAAATGTATCGCAGAATGTCTTCTTATAGTCCCAGGAAGGTTTCCTGAAAGTTTCAAGAGTTTTCAATTTTTGGCCAAAATCGGCCAAAAATCCTGGGCTATAGCCTTACGTTTTTGTCAAAATTCCAAGATTTTTCGACCTTCTCCGAATCGCATGAAACTTTCAGGAAATGTTGCTGGGACTATTCCGACGCGTTTTGCATAGTTTTTGTAAACTTTTAGGCCACGCGTCGTGAGGAATTAGAGCAAATCATCGTCTAATTAAAACGTCGCGCTTTTCAAAGTTCTAAGCCATTTTTATGCTATATCTCACCAACGGATGACGATAGATCACGCAAATGTATTGCAGAATGTCTTCTTATAGTCCCAGGAAGGTTTCCTGAAAGTTTCAAGAGTTTTCAATTTTTGGCCAAAATCGGCCAAAAACCCTGGGCTATAGCCTTACGTTTTTGTCAAATTTCCAAGATTTTTCGACCTTCTCCGAATCGCATGAAACTTTCAGGAAATGTTGCTGGGATTATTCCGACGCGTTTTGCATAGTTTTTGTAAACTTTTAGGCCACGCGTCGTGAGGAATTAGAGCAAATCATCGTCTAATTAAAACGTCGCGCTTTTGAAAGCCATTTTTATGCTATATCTCACCAACGGATGGCGATAGATCACGCAAATGTATTGCAGAATGTCTTCTTATAGTCCCAGGAAAGTTTCCTGAAAGTTTCAAGAGTTTTCAATTTTTGGCCAAAATCGGCCAAAAACCCTGGGCTATAGCGTTACGTTTTTGTCAAAATTCCAAGATTTTTCGACCTTCTCCGAATCGCATGAAACTTTCAGGAAATGTTGCTGGGACTATTCCGACGCGGTTTGCATAGTTTTTGTAAACTTTTAGGCCACGCATCGTGAATAATTACAGCAAATCATCGTCTAATTAAAACGTCGCGCTTTTCAAAGTTCTAAGACATTTTGTTGCTATATCTCACCAACGGATGACGATAGATCACGCAAATGTATTGCAGAATGTCTTCTTATAGTCCCAGGAAGGTTTCCTGAAAGTTTCAAGAGTTTTCAATTTTTGGCCAAAATCGGCCAAAAACCCTGGGCTATAGCCTTACGTTTTTGTCAAAATTCCAAGATTTTTCGACCTTTTCCGAATCGCATGAAACTTTCAGGAAATGTTGCTGGGACTATTCCGACGCGTTTTGCATAGTTTTTGTAAACTTTTAGGCCACGCGTCGTGAGAAATTACAGCAAATCATCGTCTAATTAAAACGTCGCGCTTTTCAAAGTTCTAAGACATTTTGTTGCTATATCTCACCAACGGATGACGATAGATCACGCAAATGTATTGCAGAATGTCTTCTTATAGTCCCAGGAAGGTTTCCTGAAAGTTTCAAGAGTTTTCAATTTTTGGCCAAAATCGGCCAAAAATCCTGGGCTATAGCCTTACGTTTTTGTCAAAATTCCAAGATTTTTCGACCTTCTCCGAATCGCATGAAACTTTCAGGAAATGTTGCTGGGACTATTCCGACGCGTTTTGCATAGTTTTTGTAAACTTTTAGGCCACGCGTCGTGAGGATTTAGAGCAAATCATCGTCTAATTAAAACGTCGCGCTTTTCAAAGTTCTAAGCCATTTTTATGCTATATCTCACCAACGGATGACGATAGATCACGCAAATGTATTGCAGAATGTCTTCTTATAGTCCCAGGAAGGTTTCCTGAAAGTTTCAAGAGTTTTCAATTTTTGGCCAAAATCGGCCAAAAACCCTGGGCTATAGCCTTACGTTTTTGTCAAATTTCCAAGATTTTTCGACCTTCTCCGAATCGCATGAAACTTTCAGGAAATGTTGCTGGGATTATTCCGACGCGTTTTGCATAGTTTTTGTAAACTTTTAGGCCACGCGTCGTGAGGAATTAGAGCAAATCATCGTCTAATTAAAACGTCGCGCTTTTGAAAGCCATTTTTATGCTATATCTCACCAACGGATGGCGATAGATCACGCAAATGTATTGCAGAATGTCTTCTTATAGTCCCAGGAAGGTTTCCTGAAAGTTTCAAGAGTTTTCAATTTTTGGCCAAAATCGGCCAAAAACCCTGGGCTATAGCCTTACGTTTTTGTCAAATTTCCAAGATTTTTCGACCTTCTCCGAATCGCATGAAACTTTCAGGAAATGTTGCTGGGATTATTCCGACGCGTTTTGCATAGTTTTTGTAAACTTTTAGGCCACGCGTCGTGAGGAATTAGAGCAAATCATCGTCTAATTAAAACGTCGCGCTTTTGAAAGCCATTTTTATGCTATATCTCACCAACGGATGGCGATAGATCACGCAAATGTATTGCAGAATGTCTTCTTATAGTCCCAGGAAGGTTTCCTGAAAGTTTCAAGAGTTTTCAATTTTTGGCCAAAATCGGCCAAAAACCCTGGGCTATAGCCTTACGTTTTTGTCAAAATTCCAAGATTTTTCGACCTTCTCCGAATCGCATGAAACTTTCAGGAAATGTTGCTGGGACTATTCCGACGCGGTTTGCATAGTTTTTGTAAACTTTTAGGCCACGCATCGTGAATAACTAGAGCAAATCATCGTCTAATTAAAACGTCGCGCTTTTCAAAGTTCTAAGCCATTTTTATGCTATATCTCACCAACGGATGACGATAGATCACGCAAATGTATCGCAGAATGTCTTCTTATAGTCCCAGGAAGGTTTCCTGAAAGTTTCAAGAGTTTTCAATTTTTGGCCAAAATCGGCCAAAAACCCTGGGCTATAGCCTTACGTTTTTGTCAAAATTCCAAGATTTTTCGACCTTCTCCGAATCCCATGAAACTTTCAGGAAATGTTGCTGGGACTATTCCGACGCGTTTTGCATAGTTTTTGTAAACTTTTAGGCCACGCGTCGTGAGAAATTACAGCAAATCATCTTCTAATTAAAACGTCGCGCTTTTCAAAGTTCTAAGACATTTTCTTGCTATATCTCACCAACGGATGACGATAGATCACGCAAATGTATCGCAGAATGTCTTCTTATAGTCCCAGGAAGGTTTCCTGAAAGTTTCAAGAGTTTTCAATTTTTGGCCAAAATCGGCCAAAAATCCTGGGCTATAGCCTTACGTTTTTGTCAAAATTCCAAGATTTTTCGACCTTCTCCGAATCGCATGAAACTTTCAGGAAATGTTGCTGGGACTATTCCGACGCGTTTTGCATAGTTTTTGTAAACTTTTAGGCCACGCGTCGTGAGGAATTAGAGCAAATCATCGTCTAATTAAAACGTCGTGCTTTTCAAAGTTCTAAGACATTTTGTTGCTATATCTCACCAACGGATGACGATAGATCACGCAAATGTATTGCAGAATGTCTTCTTATAGTCCCAGGAAGGTTTCCTGAAAGTTTCAAGAGTTTTCAATTTTTGGCCAAAATCGGCCAAAAACCCTGGGCTATAGCCTTACGTTTTTGTCAAATTTCCAAGATTTTTCGACCTTCTCCGAATCCCATGAAACTTTCAGGAAATGTTGCTGGGACTATTCCCACGCGTTTTGCATAGTTTTTGTAAACTTTTAGGCCACATGTCGTGAGTAATTACAGCAAATCATCGTCTAATTAAAACGTCACGCTTTTGAAAGTTCTAAGACATTTTCTTGCTATATCTCACCAACGGATGACGATAGATCACGCAAATGTATTGCAGAATGTCTTCTTATAGTCCCAGGAAGGTTTCCTGAAAGTTTCAAGAGTTTTCAATTTTTGGCCAAAATCGGCCAAAAACCCTGGGCTATAGCCTTACGTTTTTGTCAAAATTCCAAGATTTTTCGACCTTCTCCGAATCGCATGAAACTTTCAGGAAATGTTGCTGGGACTATTCCGACGCGTTTTGCATAGTTTTTGTAAACTTTTAGGCCACGCGTCGTGAGGAATTAGAGCAAATCATCGTCTAATTAAAACGTCGCCCTTTTCAAAGTTCTAAGCCATTTCATTGGTATATCTCACCAACGGATGACCATAGATCACGCAAATGTATTGCAGAATGTCTTCTTATAGTCCCACGAAGGTTTCCTAAAAGTTTCAAGAGTTTTCAATTTTTTGGCCAAAATCGGCCAAAAATCCTGGGCTATAGCCTTACGTTTTTGTCAAAATTCCAAGATTTTTCGACCTTCTCCGAATCGCATGAAACTTTCAGGAAATGTTGCTGGGACTATTCCGACGCGTTTTGCATAGTTTTTGTAAACTTTTAGGCCACGCGTCGTGAGGAATTAGAGCAAATCATCGTCTAATTAAAACGTCGCGCTTTTCAAAGTTCTAAGCCATTTTTATGCTATATCTCACCAACGGATGACGATAGATCACGCAAATGTATTGCAGAATGTCTTCTTATAGTCCCAGGAAGGTTTCCTGAAAGTTTCAAGAGTTTTCAATTTTTGGCCAAAATCGGCCAAAAACCCTGGGCTATAGCCTTACGTTTTTGTCAAATTTCCAAGATTTTTCGACCTTCTCCGAATCGCATGAAACTTTCAGGAAATGTTGCTGGGATTATTCCGACGCGTTTTGCATAGTTTTTGTAAACTTTTAGGCCACGCGTCGTGAGGAATTAGAGCAAATCATCGTCTAATTAAAACGTCGCGCTTTTGAAAGCCATTTTTATGCTATATCTCACCAACGGATGGCGATAGATCACGCAAATGTATTGCAGAATGTCTTCTTATAGTCCCAGGAAGGTTTCCTGAAAGTTTCAAGAGTTTTCAATTTTTGGCCAAAATCGGCCAAAAACCCTGGGCTATAGCCTTACGTTTTTGTCAAAATTCCAAGATTTTTCGACCTTCTCCGAATCGCATGAAACTTTCAGGAAATGTTGCTGGGACTATTCCGACGCGGTTTGCATAGTTTTTGTAAACTTTTAGGCCACGCATCGTGAATAACTAGAGCAAATCATCGTCTAATTAAAACGTCGCGCTTTTCAAAGTTCTAAGCCATTTTTATGCTATATCTCACCAACGGATGACGATAGATCACGCAAATGTATCGCAGAATGTCTTCTTATAGTCCCAGGAAGGTTTCCTGAAAGTTTCAAGAGTTTTCAATTTTTGGCCAAAATCGGCCAAAAACCCTGGGCTATAGCCTTACGTTTTTGTCAAAATTCCAAGATTTTTCGACCTTCTCCGAATCGCATGAAACTTTCAGGAAATGTTGCTGGGACTATTCCGACGCGTTTTGCATAGTTTTTGTAAACTTTTAGGCCACGCGTCGTGAGGAATTAGAGCAAATCATCGTCTAATTAAAACGTCGCGCTTTTCAAAGTTCTAAGCCATTTTTATGCTATATCTCACCAACGGATGACGATAGATCACGCAAATGTATTGCAGAATGTCTCCTTATAGTCCCAGGAAGGTTTCCTGAAAGTTTCAAGAGTTTTCAATTTTTGGCCAAAATCGGCCAAAAACCCTGGGCTATAGCCTTACGTTTTTGTCAAATTTCCAAGATTTTTCGACCTTCTCCGAATCGCATGAAACTTTCAGGAAATGTTGCTGGGATTATTCCGACGCGTTTTGCATAGTTTTTGTAAACTTTTAGGCCACGCGTCGTGAGGAATTAGAGCAAATCATCGTCTAATTAAAACGTCCCGCTTTTGAAAGTTCTAAGACATTTTGTTGCTATATCTCACCAACGGATGACGATAGATCACGCAAATGTATTGCAGAATGTCTTCTTATAGTCCCAGGAAGGTTTCCTGAAAGTTTCAAGAGTTTTCAATTTTTGGCCAAAATCGGCCAAAAATCCTGGGCTATAGCCTTACGTTTTTGTCAAAATTCCAAGATTTTTCGACCTTCTCCGAATCGCATGAAACTTTCAGGAAATGTTGCTGGGACTATTCCGACGCGTTTTGCATAGTTTTTGTAAACTTTTAGGCCACGCGTCGTGAGGAATTAGAGCAAATCATCGTCTAATTAAAACGTCGCGCTTTTCAAAGTTCTAAGACATTTTGTTGCTATATCTCACCAACGGATGACGATAGATCACGCAAATGTATTGCAGAATGTCTTCTTATAGTCCCAGGAAGGTTTCCTGAAAGTTTCAAGAGTTTTCAATTTTTGGCCAAAATCGGCCAAAAACCCTGGGCTATAGCCTTACGTTTTTGTCAAAATTCCAAGATTTTTCGACCTTCTCCGAATCCCATGAAACTTTCAGGAAATGTTGCTGGGACTATTCCCACGCGTTTTGCATAGTTTTTGTAAACTTTTAGGCCACGCGTCGTGAGAAATTACAGCAAATCATCTTCTAATTAAAACGTCGCGCTTTTCAAAGTTCTAAGACATTTTCTTGCTATATCTCACCAACGGATGACGATAGATCACGCAAATGTATCGCAGAATGTCTTCTTATAGTCCCAGGAAGGTTTCCTGAAAGTTTCAAGAGTTTTCAATTTTTGGCCAAAATCGGCCAAAAATCCTGGGCTATAGCCTTACGTTTTTGTCAAATTTCCAAGATTTTTCGACCTTCTCCGAATCGCATGAAACTTTCAGGAAATGTTGCTGGGACTATTCCGACGCGTTTTGCATAGTTTTTGTAAACTTTTAGGCCACGCGTCGTGAGGAATTAGAGCAAATCATCGTCTAATTAAAACGTCGCGCTTTTCAAAGTTCTAAGCCATTTTTATGCTATATCTCACCAACGGATGACGATAGATCACGCAAATGTATTGCAGAATGTCTTCTTATAGTCCCAGGAAGGTTTCCTGAAAGTTTCAAGAGTTTTCAATTTTTGGCCAAAATCGGCCAAAAACCCTGGGCTATAGCCTTACGTTTTTGTCAAAATTCCAAGATTTTTCGACCTTCTCCGAATCGCATGAAACTTTCAGGAAATGTTGCTGGGACTATTCCGACGCGTTTTGCATAGTTTTTGTAAACTTTTAGGCCACACGTTGTGAGGAATTAGAGCAAATCATCGTCTAATTAAAACGTCGCGCTTTTCAAAGATCTAAGCCATTTCATTGCTATATCTCACCAACGGATGGCGATAGATCACGCAAATGTATTGCAGAATGTCTTCTTATAGTCCCAGGAAGGTTTCCTAAAAGTTTCAAGAGTTTTCAATTTTTGGCCAAAATCGGCCAAAAACCCTGGGCTATAGCCTTACGTTTTTGTCAAAATTCCAAGATTTTTCGACCTTCTCCGAATCGCATGAAACTTTCAGGAAATGTTGCTGGGACTATTCCGACGCGTTTTGCATAGTTTTTGTAAACTTTTAGGCCACGCGTTGTGAGGAATTAGAGCAAATCATCGTCTAATTAAAACGTCGCGCTTTTCAAAGTTCTAAGCCAATTTTATGCTATATCTCACCAACGGATGACGATAGATCACGCAAATGTATTGCAGAATGTCTTCTTATAGTCCCAGGAAGGTTTCCTGAAAGTTTCAAGAGTTTTCAATTTTTGGCCAAAATCGGCCAAAAACCCTGGGCTATAGCCTTACGTTTTTGTCAAAATTCCAAGATTTTTCGACCTTCTCCGAATCGCATGAAACTTTCAGGAAATGTTGCTGGGACTATTCCGACGCGTTTTGCATAGTTTCTGTAAACTTTTAGGCCACGCGTTGTGAGGAATTAGAGCAAATCATCGTCTAATTAAAACGTCGCGCTTTTCAAAGTTCTAAGCCATTTCATTGCTATATCTCACCAACGGATGGCGATAGATCACGCAAATGTATTGCAGAATGTCTTCTTATAGTCCCAGGAAGGTTTCCTGAAAGTTTCAAGAGTTTTCAATTTTTGGCCAAAATCGGCCAAAAACCCTGGGCTATAGCCTTACGTTTTTGTCAAAATTCCAAGATTTTTCGACCTTCTCCGAATCGCATGAAACTTTCAGGAAATGTTGCTGGGACTATTCCGACGCGTTTTGCATAATTTTTGTAAACTTTTAGGCCACATGTCGTGAGTAATTACAGCAAATCATCGTCTAATTAAAACGTCACGCTTTTGAAAGTTCTAAGACATTTTGTTGCTATATCTCACCAACGGATGACGATAGATCACGCAAATGTATTGCAGAATGTCTTCTTATAGTCCCAGGAAGGTTTCCTGAAAGTTTCAAGAGTTTTCAATTTTTGGCCAAAATCGGCCAAAAACCCTGGGCTATAGCCTTACGTTTTTGTCAAAATTCCAAGATTTTTCGACCTTCTCCGAATCCCATGAAACTTTCAGGAAATGTTGCTGGGACTATTCCGACGCGTTTTGCATAGTTTTTGTAAACTTTTAGGCCACGCGTCGTGAGAAATTACAGCAAATCATCTTCTAATTAAAACTTCGCGCTTTTCAAAATTCTAAGACATTTTCTTGCTATATCTCACCAACGGATGACGATAGATCACGCAAATGTATCGCAGAATGTCTTCTTATAGTCCCAGGAAGGTTTCCTGAAAGTTTCAAGAGTTTCAATTTTTGGCCAAAATCGGCCAAAAATCCTGGGCTATAGCCTTACGTTTTTGTCAAATTTCCAAGATTTTTCGACCTTCTCCGAATCGCATGAAACTTTCAGGAAATGTTGCTGGGACTATTCCCACGCGTTTTGCATAGTTTTTGTAAACTTTTAGGCCACATGTCGTGAGTAATTACAGCAAATCATCGTCTAATTAAAACGTCACGCTTTTGAAAGTTCTAAGACATTTTGTTGCTATATCTCACCAACGGATGACGATAGATCACGCAAATGTATTGCAGAATGTCTTCTTATAGTCCCAGGAAGGTTTCCTGAAAGTTTCAAGAGTTTTCAATTTTTGGCCAAAATCGGCCAAAAACCCTGGGCTATAGCCTTACGTTTTTGTCAAAATTCCAAGATTTTTCGACCTTCTCCGAATCGCATGAAACTTTCAGGAAATGTTGCTGGGACTATTCCGACGCGTTTTGCATAGTTTTTGTAAACTTTTAGGCCATGCGTTGTGAGGAATTAGAGCAAATCATCGTCTAATTAAAACGTCGCCCTTTTCAAAGTTCTAAGCCATTTCATTGGTATATCTCACCAACGGATGACCATAGATCACGCAAATGTATTGCAGAATGTCTTCTTATAGTCCCACGAAGGTTTCCTGAAAGTTTCAAGAGTTTTCAATTTTTTGGCCAAAATCGGCCAAAAGCCCTGGGCTATAGCCTTACGTTTTTGTCAAAATTCCAAGATTTTTCGACCTTTTCCGAATCGCATGAAACTTTCAGGAAATGTTGCTGGGACTATTCCGACGCGTTTTGCATAGTTTTTGTAAACTTTTAGGCCACGCGTTGTGAGTAATTAGAGCAAATCATCGTCTAATTAAAACGTCGCGCTTTTTAAAGTTCTAAGCCATTTTATTGCTATATCTCACCAACGGATGGCGATAGATCACGCAAATGTATTGCAGAATGTCTTCTTATAGTCCCAGGAAGGTTTCCTGAAAGTTTCAAGAGTTTTCAATTTTTGGCCAAAATCGGCCAAAAACCCTGGGCTATAGCCTTACGTTTTTGTCAAAATTCCAAGATTTTTCGACCTTCTCCGAATCGCATGAAACTTTCAGGAAATGTTGCTGGGACTATTCCGACGCGTTTTGCATAGTTTTTGTAAACTTTTAGGCCACATGTCGTGAGTAGTTACAGCAAATCATCGTCTAATTAAAACGTCCCGCTTTTGAAAGTTCTAAGACATTTTGTTGCTATATCTCACCAACGGATGACGATAGATCACGCAAATGTATTGCAGAATGTCTTCTTATAGTCCCAGGAAGGTTTCCTGAAAGTTTCAAGAGTTTTCAATTTTTGGCCAAAATCGGCCAAAAACCCTGGGCTATAGCCTTACGTTTTTGTCAAAATTCCAAGATTTTTCGACCTTCTCGGAATCCCATGAAACTTTCAGGAAATGTTGCTGGGACTATTCCGACGCGTTTTGCATAGTTTTTGTAAACTTTTAGGCCACGCGTCGTGAGAAATTACAGCAAATCATCTTCTAATTAAAACGTCGCGTTTTTCAAAGTTCTAAGACATTTTCTTGCTATATCTCACCAACGTATGACGATAGATCACGCAAATGTATCGCAGAATGTCTTCTTATAGTCCCAGGAAGGTTTCCTGAAAGTTTCAAGAGTTTTCAATTTTTGGCCAAAATCGGCCAAAAATCCTGGGCTATAGCCTTACGTTTTTGTCAAAATTCCAAGATTTTTCGACCTTCTCCGAATCGCATGAAACTTTCAGGAAATGTTGCTGGGACTATTCCGACGCGTTTTGCATAGTTTTTGTAAACTTTTAGGCCACGCGTCGTGAAGAATTAGAGCAAATCATCGTCTAATTAAAACGTCGCGCTTTTCAAAGTTCTAAGCCATTTTTATGCTATATCTCACCAACGGATGACGATAGATCACGCAAATGTATTGCAGAATGTCTTCTTATAGTCCCAGGAAGGTTTCCTGAAAGTTTCAAGAGTTTTCAATTTTTGGCCAAAATCGGCCAAAAACCCTGGGCTATAGCCTTACGTTTTTGTCAAATTTCCAGGATTTTTCGACCTTCTCCGAATCGCATGAAACTTTCAGGAAATGTTGCTGGGATTATTCCGACGCGTTTTGCATAGTTTTTGTAAACTTTTAGGCCACGCGTCGTGAGGAATTAGAGCAAATCATCGTCTAATTAAAACGTCGCGCTTTTGAAAGCCATTTTTATGCTATATCTCACCAACGGATGGCGATGGATCACGCAAATGTATTGCAGAATGTCTTCTTATAGTCCCAGGAAGGTTTCCTGAAAGTTTCAAGAGTTTTCAATTTTTGGCCAAAATCGGCCAAAAACCCTGGGCTATAGCCTTACGTTTTTGTCAAAATTCCAAGATTTTTCGACCTTTTCCGAATCGCATGAAACTTTCAAGAAATGCTGCTGGGACTATTCCGACGCGTTTTGCATAGTTTTTGTAAACTTTTAGGCCACGCGTCGTGAGTAATTAGAGCAAATCATCGTCTAATTAAAACGTCGCGCTTTTCAAAGTTCTAAGCCATTTTATTGCTATATCTCACCAACGGATGGCGATAGATCACGCAAATCTATGGCAGAATGCCTTCTTATAGTCCCAGGAAGGTTTCCTGAAAGTTTCAAGAGTTTTCAATTTTTGGCCAAAATCGGCCAAAAACCCTGGGCTATAGCCTTACGTTTTTGTCAAAATTCCAAGATTTTTCGACCTTTTCCGAATCGCATGAAACTTTCAAGAAATGCTGCTGGGACTCTTCCCACGCGTTTTGCAAAGTTTTTGTAAACTTTTAGGCCACGCGTCGTGAGTAGTTAGAGCAAATCATCGTCTAATTAAAACGTCGCGCTTTTCAAATTTCTAAGCCATTTTATTGCTATATCTCACCAACGGATGGCGATAGATCACGCAAATCTATTGCAGAATGCCTTCTTATAGTCCCAGGAAGGTTTCCTGAAAGTTTCAAGAGTTTTCAATTTTTGGCCAAAATCGGCCAAAAACCCTGGGCTATAGCCTTACGTTTTTGTCAAAATTCCAAGATTTTTCGACCTGTTCCGAATCGCATGAAACTTTCAGGAAATGTTGCTGGGACTATTCCGACGCGTTTTGCATAGTTTTTGTAAACTTTTAGGCCACATGTCGTGAGTAGTTACAGCAAATCATCGTCTAATTAAAACGTCCCGCTTTTGAAAGTTCTAAGACATTTTGTTGCTATATCTCACCAACGGATGACGATAGATCACGCAAATGTATTGCAGAATGTCTTCTTATAGTCCCAGGAAGGTTTCCTGAAAGTTTCAAGAGTTTTCAATTTTTGGCCAAAATCGGCCAAAAACCCTGGGCTATAGCCTTACGTTTTTGTCAAAATTCCAAGATTTTTCGACCTTTTCCGAATCCCATGAAACTTTCAGGAAATGTTGCTGGGACTATTCCGACGCGTTTTGCATAGTTTTTGTAAACTTTTAGGCCACGCGTCGTGAGAAATTACAGCAAATCATCTTCTAATTAAAACGTCGCGCTTTTCAAAGTTCTAAGACATTTTCTTGCTATATCTCACCAACGGATGACGATAGATCACGCAAATGTATTGCAGAATGTCTTCTTATAGTCCCAGGAAGGTTTCCTGAAAGTTTCAAGAGTTTTCAATTTTTGGCCAAAATCGGCCAAAAATCCTGGGCTATAGCCTTACGTTTTTGTCAAAATTCCAAGATTTTTCGACCTTCTCCGAATCGCATGAAACTTTCAGGAAATGTTGCTGGGACTATTCCGACGCGTTTTGCATAGTTTTTGTAAACTTTTAGGCCACACGTGGTGAGGAATTAGAGCAAATCATCGTCTAATTAAAACGTCGCGCTTTTCAAAGATCTAAGCCATTTCATTGCTATATCTCACCAACGGATGGCGATAGATCACGCAAATGTATTGCAGAATGTCTTCTTATAGTCCCAGGAAGGTTTCCTAAAAGTTTCAAGAGTTTTCAATTTTTGGCCAAAATCGGCCAAAAACCCTGGGCTATAGCCTTACGTTTTTGTCAAAATTCCAAGATTTTTCGACCTTTTCCGAATCGCATGAAACTTTCAGGAAATGTTGCTGGGACTATTCCCACGCGTTTTGCATAGTTTTTGTAAACTTTTAGGCCACGCGTCGTGAGTAATTAGAGAAAATCATCGTCTAATTAAAACGTCGCGCTTTTCAAAGTTCTAAGCCATTTTATTGCTATATCTCACCAACGGATGGCGATAGATCACGCAAATGTATTGCAGAATGTCTTCTTATAGTCCCAGGAAGGTTTCCTGAAAGTTTCAAGAGTTTTCAATTTTTGGCCAAAATCGGCCAAAAACCCTGGGCTATAGCCTTACGTTTTTGTCAAAATTCCAAGATTTTTCGACCTTCTCCGAATCGCATGAAACTTTCAGGAAATGTTGCTGGGACTATTCCGACGCGGTTTGCATAGTTTTTGTAAACTTTTAGGCCACGCATCGTGAATAATTAGAGCAAATCATCGTCTAATTAAAACGTCGCGCTTTTCAAAGTTCTAAGACATTTTGTTGCTATATCTCACCAACGGATGACGATAGATCACGCAAATGTATTGCAGAATGTCTTCTTATAGTCCCAGGAAAGTTTCCTAAAAGTTTCAAGAGTTTTCAATTTTTTGGCCAAAATCGGCCAAAAACCCTGGGCTATAGCCTTACGTTTTTGTCAAAATTCCAAGATTTTTCGACCTTCTCCGAAACGCATGAAACTTTCAGGAAATGTTGCTGGGACTATTCCGACGCGTTTTGCATAGTTTTTGTAAACTTTTAGGCCACGCATCGTGAATAATTAGAGCAAATCATCGTCTAATTAAAACGTCGCGCTTTTCAAAGTTCTAAGACATTTTCTTGCTATATCTCACCAACGGATGACGATAGATCACGCAAATGTATTGCAGAATGTCTTCTTATAGTCCCAGGAAGGTTTCCTGAAAGTTTCAAGAGTTTTCAATTTTTGGCCAAAATCGGCCAAAAACCCTGGGCTATAGCCTTACGTTTTTGTCAAATTTCCAAGATTTTCGACCTTCTCCGAATCGCATGAAACTTTCAGGAAATGTTGCTGGGATTATTCCGACGCGTTTTGCATAGTTTTTGTAAACTTTTAGGCCACGCGTCGTGAGGAATTAGAGCAAATCATCGTCTAATTAAAACGTCGCGCTTTTGAAAGCCATTTTTATGCTATATCTCACCAACGGATGGCGATAGATCACGCAAATGTATTGCAGAATGTCTTCTTATAGTCCCAGGAAAGTTTCCTGAAAGTTTCAAGAGTTTTCAATTTTTGGCCAAAATCGGCCAAAAACCCTGGGCTATAGCGTTACGTTTTTGTCAAAATTCCAAGATTTTTCGACCTTCTCCGAATCGCATGAAACTTTCAGGAAATGTTGCTGGGACTATTCCGACGCGGTTTGCATAGTTTTTGTAAACTTTTAGGCCACGCATCGTGAATAATTACAGCAAATCATCGTCTAATTAAAACGTCGCGCTTTTCAAAGTTCTAAGACATTTTGTTGCTATATCTCACCAACGGATGACGATAGATCACGCAAATGTATTGCAGAATGTCTTCTTATAGTCCCAGGAAGGTTTCCTGAAAGTTTCAAGAGTTTTCAATTTTTGGCCAAAATCGGCCAAAAACCCTGGGCTATAGCCTTACGTTTTTGTCAAAATTCCAAGATTTTTCGACCTTTTCCGAATCGCATGAAACTTTCAGGAAATGTTGCTGGGACTATTCCGACGCGTTTTGCATAGTTTTTGTAAACTTTTAGGCCACGCGTCGTGAGAAATTACAGCAAATCATCGTCTAATTAAAACGTCGCGCTTTTCAAAGTTCTAAGACATTTTGTTGCTATATCTCACCAACGGATGACGATAGATCACGCAAATGTATTGCAGAATGTCTTCTTATAGTCCCAGGAAGGTTTCCTGAAAGTTTCAAGAGTTTTCAATTTTTGGCCAAAATCGGCCAAAAATCCTGGGCTATAGCCTTACGTTTTTGTCAAAATTCCAAGATTTTTCGACCTTCTCCGAATCGCATGAAACTTTCAGGAAATGTTGCTGGGACTATTCCGACGCGTTTTGCATAGTTTTTGTAAACTTTTAGGCCACGCGTCGTGAGGAATTAGAGCAAATCATCGTCTAATTAAAACGTCGCGCTTTTCAAAGTTCTAAGCCATTTTTATGCTATATCTCACCAACGGATGACGATAGATCACGCAAATGTATTGCAGAATGTCTTCTTATAGTCCCAGGAAGGTTTCCTGAAAGTTTCAAGAGTTTTCAATTTTTGGCCAAAATCGGCCAAAAACCCTGGGCTATAGCCTTACGTTTTTGTCAAATTTCCAAGATTTTTCGACCTTCTCCGAATCGCATGAGACTTTCAGGAAATGTTGCTGGGATTATTCCGACGCGTTTTGCATAGTTTTTGTAAACTTTTAGGCCACGCGTCGTGAGGAATTAGAGCAAATCATCGTCTAATTAAAACGTCGCGCTTTTGAAAGCCATTTTTATGCTATATCTCACCAACGGATGGCGATAGATCACGCAAATGTATTGCAGAATGTCTTCTTATAGTCCCAGGAAGGTTTCCTGAAAGTTTCAAGAGTTTTCAATTTTTGGCCAAAATCGGCCAAAAACCCTGGGCTATAGCCTTACGTTTTTGTCAAAATTCCAAGATTTTTCGACCTTCTCCGAATCGCATGAAACTTTCAGGAAATGTTGCTGGGACTATTCCGACGCGGTTTGCATAGTTTTTGTAAACTTTTAGGCCACGCATCGTGAATAATTAGAGCAAATCATCGTCTAATTAAAACGTCGCGCTTTTCAAAGTTCTAAGCCATTTTTATGCTATATCTCACCAACGGATGACGATAGATCACGCAAATGTATCGCAGAATGTCTTCTTATAGTCCCAGGAAGGTTTCCTGAAAGTTTCAAGAGTTTTCAATTTTTGGCCAAAATCGGCCAAAAACCCTGGGCTATAGCCTTACGTTTTTGTCAAAATTCCAAGATTTTTCGACCTTCTCCGAATCGCATGAAACTTTCAGGAAATGTTGCTGGGACTATTCCGACGCGTTTTGCATAGTTTTTGTAAACTTTTAGGCCACGCGTCGTGAGGAATTAGAGCAAATCATCGTCTAATTAAAACGTCGCGCTTTTCAAAGTTCTAAGCCATTTTTATGCTATATCTCACCAACGGATGACGATAGATCACGCAAATGTATTGCAGAATGTCTTCTTATAGTCCCAGGAAGGTTTCCTGAAAGTTTCAAGAGTTTTCAATTTTTGGCCAAAATCGGCCAAAAACCCTGGGCTATAGCCTTACGTTTTTGTCAAATTTCCAAGATTTTTCGACCTTCTCCGAATCGCATGAAACTTTCAGGAAATGTTGCTGGGATTATTCCGACGCGTTTTGCATAGTTTTTGTAAACTTTTAGGCCACGCGTCGTGAGGAATTAGAGCAAATCATCGTCTAATTAAAACGTCCCGCTTTTGAAAGTTCTAAGACATTTTGTTGCTATATCTCACCAACGGATGACGATAGATCACGCAAATGTATTGCAGAATGTCTTCTTATAGTCCAAGGAAGGTTTCCTGAAAGTTTCAAGAGTTTTCAATTTTTGGCCAAAATCGGCCAAAAACCCTGGGCTATAGCCTTACGTTTTTGTCAAAATTCCAAGATTTTTCGACCTTCTCCGAATCCCATGAAACTTTCAGGAAATGTTGCTGGGACTATTCCGACGCGTTTTGCATAGTTTTTGTAAACTTTTAGGCCACGCGTCGTGAGAAATTACAGCAAATCATCTTCTAATTAAAACGTCGCGCTTTTCAAAGTTCTAAGACATTTTCTTGCTATATCTCACCAACGGATGACGATAGATCACGCAAATGTATCGCAGAATGTCTTCTTATAGTCCCAGGAAGGTTTCCTGAAAGTTTCAAGAGTTTTCAATTTTTGGCCAAAATCGGCCAAAAATCCTGGGCTATAGCCTTACGTTTTTGTCAAAATTCCAAGATTTTTCGACCTTCTCCGAATCGCATGAAACTTTCAGGAAATGTTGCTGGGACTATTCCGACGCGTTTTGCATAGTTTTTGTAAACTTTTAGGCCACGCGTCGTGAGGAATTAGAGCAAATCATCGTCTAATTAAAACGTCGCGCTTTTCAAAGTTCTAAGCCATTTTTATGCTATATCTCACCAACGGATGACGATAGATCACGCAAATGTATTGCAGAATGTCTTCTTATAGTCCCAGGAAGGTTTCCTGAAAGTTTCAAGAGTTTTCAATTTTTGGCCAAAATCGGCCAAAAACCCTGGGCTATAGCCTTACGTTTTTGTCAAAATTCCAAGATTTTTCGACCTTCTCCGAATCGCATGAAACTTTCAGGAAATGTTGCTGGGACTATTCCGACGCGTTTTGCATAGTTTTTGTAAACTTTTAGGCCACACGTTGTGAGGAATTAGAGCAAATCATCGTCTAATTAAAACGTCGCGCTTTTCAAAGATCTAAGCCATTTCATTGCTATATCTCACCAACGGATGGCGATAGATCACGCAAATGTATTGCAGAATGTCTTCTTATAGTCCCAGGAAGGTTTCCTAAAAGTTTCAAGAGTTTTCAATTTTTGGCCAAAATCGGCCAAAAACCCTGGGCTATAGCCTTACGTTTTTGTCAAAATTCCAAGATTTTTCGACCTTCTCCGAATCGCATGAAACTTTCAGGAAATGTTGCTGGGACTATTCCGACGCGTTTTGCATAGTTTTTGTAAACTTTTAGGCCACGCGTTGTGAGGAATTAGAGCAAATCATCGTCTAATTAAAACGTCGCGCTTTTCAAAGTTCTAAGCCATTTTTATGCTATATCTCACCAACGGATGACGATAGATCACGCAAATGTATTGCAGAATGTCTTCTTATAGTCCCAGGAAGGTTTCCTGAAAGTTTCAAGAGTTTTCAATTTTTGGCCAAAATCGGCCAAAAACCCTGGGCTATAGCCTTACGTTTTTGTCAAAATTCCAAGATTTTTCGACCTTCTCCGAATCGCATGAAACTTTCAGGAAATGTTGCTGGGACTATTCCGACGCGTTTTGCATAGTTTTTGTAAACTTTTAGGCCACGCGTTGTGAGGAATTAGAGCAAATCATCGTCTAATTAAAACGTCGCCCTTTTCAAAGTTCTAAGCCATTTCATTGGTATATCTCACCAACGGATGACGATAGATCACGCAAATGTATTGCAGAATGTCTTCTTATAGTCCCAGGAAGGTTTCCTAAAAGTTTCAAGAGTTTTCAATTTTTTGGCCAAAATCGGCCAAAAACCCTGGGCTATAGCCTTACGTTTTTGTCAAAATTCCAAGATTTTTCGACCTTTTCCGAATCGCATGAAACTTTCAGGAAATGTTGCTGGGACTATTCCGACGCGTTTTGCATAGTTTTTGTAAACTTTTAGGCCACGCGTTGTGAGTAATTAGAGCAAATCATCGTCTAATTAAAACGTCGCGCTTTTCAAAGTTCTAAGCCATTTTATTGCTATATCTCACCAACGGATGGCGATAGATCACGCAAATGTATTGCAGAATGTCTTCTTATAGTCCCAGGAAGGTTTCCTGAAAGTTTCAAGAGTTTTCAATTTTTGGCCAAAATCGGCCAAAAACCCTGGGCTATAGCCTTACGTTTTTGTCAAAATTCCAAGATTTTTCGACCTTCTCCGAATCGCATGAAACTTTCAGGAAATGTTGCTGGGACTATTCCGACGCGTTTTGCATAGTTTTTGTAAACTTTTAGGCCACATGTCGTGAGTAGTTACAGCAAATCATCGTCTAATTAAAACGTCCCGCTTTTGAAAGTTCTAAGACATTTTGTTGCTATATCTCACCAACGGATGACGATAGATCACGCAAATGTATTGCAGAATGTCTTCTTATAGTCCCAGGAAGGTTTCCTGAAAGTTTCAAGAGTTTTCAATTTTTGGCCAAAATCGGCCAAAAACCCTGGGCTATAGCCTTACGTTTTTGTCAAAATTCCAAGATTTTTCGACCTTCTCCGAATCCCATGAAACTTTCAGGAAATGTTGCTGGGACTATTCCCACGCGTTTTGCATAGTTTTTGTAAACTTTTAGGCCACGCGTCGTGAGAAATTACAGCAAATCATCTTCTAATTAAAACGTCGCGCTTTTCAAAGTTCTAAGACATTTTCTTGCTATATCTCACCAACGGATGACGATAGATCACGCAAATGTATCGCAGAATGTCTTCTTATAGTCCCAGGAAGGTTTCCTGAAAGTTTCAAGAGTTTTCAATTTTTGGCCAAAATCGGCCAAAAATCCTGGGCTATAGCCTTACGTTTTTGTCAAATTTCCAAGATTTTTCGACCTTCTCCGAATCGCATGAAACTTTCAGGAAATGTTGCTGGGACTATTCCGACGCGTTTTGCATAGTTTTTGTAAACTTTTAGGCCACGCGTCGTGAGGAATTAGAGCAAATCATCGTCTAATTAAAACGTCGCGCTTTTCAAAGTTCTAAGCCATTTTTATGCTATATCTCACCAACGGATGACGATAGATCACGCAAATGTATTGCAGAATGTCTTCTTATAGTCCCAGGAAGGTTTCCTGAAAGTTTCAAGAGTTTTCAATTTTTGGCCAAAATCGGCCAAAAACCCTGGGCTATAGCCTTACGTTTTTGTCAAAATTCCAAGATTTTTCGACCTTCTCCGAATCGCATGAAACTTTCAGGAAATGTTGCTGGGACTATTCCGACGCGTTTTGCATAGTTTTTGTAAACTTTTAGGCCACACGTTGTGAGGAATTAGAGCAAATCATCGTCTAATTAAAACGTCGCGCTTTTCAAAGATCTAAGCCATTTCATTGCTATATCTCACCAACGGATGGCGATAGATCACGCAAATGTATTGCAGAATGTCTTCTTATAGTCCCAGGAAGGTTTCCTAAAAGTTTCAAGAGTTTTCAATTTTTGGCCAAAATCGGCCAAAAACCCTGGGCTATAGCCTTACGTTTTTGTCAAAATTCCAAGATTTTTCGACCTTCTCCGAATCGCATGAAACTTTCAGGAAATGTTGCTGGGACTATTCCGACGCGTTTTGCATAGTTTTTGTAAACTTTTAGGCCACGCGTTGTGAGGAATTAGAGCAAATCATCGTCTAATTAAAACGTCGCGCTTTTCAAAGTTCTAAGCCAATTTTATGCTATATCTCACCAACGGATGACGATAGATCACGCAAATGTATTGCAGAATGTCTTCTTATAGTCCCAGGAAGGTTTCCTGAAAGTTTCAAGAGTTTTCAATTTTTGGCCAAAATCGGCCAAAAACCCTGGGCTATAGCCTTACGTTTTTGTCAAAATTCCAAGATTTTTCGACCTTCTCCGAATCGCATGAAACTTTCAGGAAATGTTGCTGGGACTATTCCGACGCGTTTTGCATAGTTTTTGTAAACTTTTAGGCCACGCGTTGTGAGGAATTAGAGCAAATCATCGTCTAATTAAAACGTCGCCCTTTTCAAAGTTCTAAGCCATTTCATTGGTATATCTCACCAACGGATGACGATAGATCACGCAAATGTATTGCAGAATGTCTTCTTATAGTCCCAGGAAGGTTTCCTAAAAGTTTCAAGAGTTTTCAATTTTTTGGCCAAAATCGGCCAAAAACCCTGGGCTATAGCCTTACGTTTTTGTCAAAATTCCAAGATTTTTCGACCTTTTCCGAATCGCATGAAACTTTCAGGAAATGTTGCTGGGACTATTCCGACGCGTTTTGCATAGTTTTTGTAAACTTTTAGGCCACGCGTTGTGAGTAATTAGAGCAAATCATCGTCTAATTAAAACGTCGCGCTTTTCAAAGTTCTAAGCCATTTTTATGCTATATCTCACCAACGGATGACGATAGATCACGCAAATGTATTGCAGAATGTCTTCTTATAGTCCCAGGAAGGTTTCCTGAAAGTTTCAAGAGTTTTCAATTTTTGGCCAAAATCGGCCAAAAACCCTGGGCTATAGCCTTACGTTTTTGTCAAAATTCCAAGATTTTTCGACCTTCTCCGAATCGCATGAAACTTTCAGGAAATGTTGCTGGGACTATTCCGACGCGTTTTGCATAGTTTTTGTAAACTTTTAGGCCACGCGTTGTGAGGAATTAGAGCAAATCATCGTCTAATTAAAACGTCGCCCTTTTCAAAGTTCTAAGCCATTTCATTGGTATATCTCACCAACGGATGACGATAGATCACGCAAATGTATTGCAGAATGTCTTCTTATAGTCCCAGGAAGGTTTCCTAAAAGTTTCAAGAGTTTTCAATTTTTTGGCCAAAATCGGCCAAAAACCCTGGGCTATAGCCTTACGTTTTTGTCAAAATTCCAAGATTTTTCGACCTTTTCCGAATCGCATGAAACTTTCAGGAAATGTTGCTGGGACTATTCCGACGCGTTTTGCATAGTTTTTGTAAACTTTTAGGCCACGCGTTGTGAGTAATTAGAGCAAATCATCGTCTAATTAAAACGTCGCGCTTTTCAAAGTTCTAAGCCATTTTTATGCTATATCTCACCAACGGATGACGATAGATCACGCAAATGTATTGCAGAATGTCTTCTTATAGTCCCAGGAAGGTTTCCTGAAAGTTTCAAGAGTTTTCAATTTTTGGCCAAAATCGGCCAAAAACCCTGGGCTATAGCCTTACGTTTTTGTCAAATTTCCAAGATTTTTCGACCTTCTCCGAATCGCATGAAACTTTCAGGAAATGTTGCTGGGATTATTCCGACGCGTTTTGCATAGTTTTTGTAAACTTTTAGGCCACGCGTCGTGAGGAATTAGAGCAATTCATCGTCTAATTAAAACGTCCCGCTTTTGAAAGTTCTAAGACATTTTGTTGCTATATCTCACCAACGGATGACGATAGATCACGCAAATGTATTGCAGAATGTCTTCTTATAGTCCCAGGAAGGTTTCCTGAAAGTTTCAAGAGTTTTCAATTTTTGGCCAAAATCGGCCAAAAACCCTGGGCTATAGCCTTACGTTTTTGTCAAAATTCCAAGATTTTTCGACCTTCTCCGAATCCCATGAAACTTTCAGGAAATGTTGCTGGGACTATTCCGACGCGTTTTGCATAGTTTTTGTAAACTTTTAGGCCACGCGTCGTGAGAAATTACAGCAAATCATCTTCTAATTAAAACGTCGCGCTTTTCAAAGTTCTAAGACATTTTCTTGCTATATCTCACCAACGGATGACGATAGATCACGCAAATGTATCGCAGAATGTCTTCTTATAGTCCCAGGAAGGTTTCCTGAAAGTTTCAAGAGTTTTCAATTTTTGGCCAAAATCGGCCAAAAATCCTGGGCTATAGCCTTACGTTTTTGTCAAAATTCCAAGATTTTTCGACCTTCTCCGAATCGCATGAAACTTTCAGGAAATGTTGCTGGGACTATTCCGACGCGTTTTGCATAGTTTTTGTAAACTTTTAGGCCACGCGTCGTGAGGAATTAGAGCAAATCATCGTCTAATTAAAACGTCGCGCTTTTCAAAGTTCTAAGCCATTTTTATGCTATATCTCACCAACGGATGACGATAGATCACGCAAATGTATTGCAGAATGTCTTCTTATAGTCCCAGGAAGGTTTCCTGAAAGTTTCAAGAGTTTTCAATTTTTGGCCAAAATCGGCCAAAAATCCTGGGCTATAGCCTTACGTTTTTGTCAAAATTCCAAGATTTTTCGACCTTCTCCGAATCGCATGAAACTTTCAGGAAATGTTGCTGGGACTATTCCGACGCGTTTTGCATAGTTTTTGTAAACTTTTAGGCCACGCGTCGTGAGGAATTAGAGCAAATCATCGTCTAATTAAAACGTCGCGCTTTTCAAAGTTCTAAGCCATTTTTATGCTATATCTCACCAACGGATGACGATAGATCACGCAAATGTATTGCAGAATGTCTTCTTATAGTCCCAGGAAGGTTTCCTGAAAGTTTCAAGAGTTTTCAATTTTTGGCCAAAATCGGCCAAAAACCCTGGGCTATAGCCTTACGTTTTTGTCAAAATTCCAAGATTTTTCGACCTTCTCCGAATCGCATGAAACTTTCAGGAAATGTTGCTGGGACTATTCCGACGCGTTTTGCATAGTTTTTGTAAACTTTTAGGCCACACGTTGTGAGGAATTAGAGCAAATCATCGTCTAATTAAAACGTCGCGCTTTTCAAAGATCTAAGCCATTTCATTGCTATATCTCACCAACGGATGGCGATAGATCACGCAAATGTATTGCAGAATGTCTTCTTATAGTCCCAGGAAGGTTTCCTGAAAGTTTCAAGAGTTTTCAATTTTTGGCCAAAATCGGCCAAAAACCCTGGGCTATAGCCTTACGTTTTTGTCAAAATTCCAAGATTTTTCGACCTTCTCCGAATCCCATGAAACTTTCAGGAAATGTTGCTGGGACTATTCCCACGCGTTTTGCATAGTTTTTGTAAACTTTTAGGCCACGCGTTGTGAGGAATTAGAGCAAATCATCGTCTAATTAAAACGTCGCCCTTTTCAAAGTTCTAAGCCATTTCATTGGTATATCTCACCAACGGATGACGATAGATCACGCAAATGTATCGCAGAATGTCTTCTTATAGTCCCAGGAAGGTTTCCTGAAAGTTTCAAGAGTTTTCAATTTTTGGCCAAAATCGGCCAAAAATCCTGGGCTATAGCCTTACGTTTTTGTCAAAATTCCAAGATTTTTCGACCTTCTCCGAATCGCATGAAACTTTCAGGAAATGTTGCTGGGACTATTCCGACGCGTTTTGCATAGTTTTTGTAAACTTTTAGGCCACGCGTCGTGAGGAATTAGAGCAAATCATCGTCTAATTAAAACGTCGCGCTTTTCAAAGTTCTAAGCCATTTTTATGCTATATCTCACCAACGGATGACGATAGATCACGCAAATGTATTGCAGAATGTCTTCTTATAGTCCCAGGAAGGTTTCCTGAAAGTTTCAAGAGTTTTCAATTTTTGGCCAAAATCGGCCAAAAACCCTGGGCTATAGCCTTACGTTTTTGTCAAAATTCCAAGATTTTTCGACCTTCTCCGAATCGCATGAAACTTTCAGGAAATGTTGCTGGGACTATTCCGACGCGTTTTGCATAGTTTTTGTAAACTTTTAGGCCACACGTTGTGAGGAATTAGAGCAAAACATCGTCTAATTAAAACGTCGCGCTTTTCAAAGATCTAAGCCATTTCATTGCTATATCTCACCAACGGATGGCGATAGATCACGCAAATGTATTGCAGAATGTCTTCTTATAGTCCCAGGAAGGTTTCCTAAAAGTTTCAAGAGTTTTCAATTTTTGGCCAAAATCGGCCAAAAACCCTGGGCTATAGCCTTACGTTTTTGTCAAAATTCCAAGATTTTTCGACCTTTTCCGAATCGCATGAAACTTTCAGGAAATGTTGCTGGGACTATTCCCACGCGTTTTGCATAGTTTTTGTAAACTTTTAGGCCACGCGTCGTGAGTAATTAGAGCAAATCATCGTCTAATTAAAACGTCGCGCTTTTCAAAGTTCTAAGCCATTTTATTGCTATATCTCACCAACGGATGGCGATAGATCACGCAAATGTATTGCAGAATGTCTTCTTATAGTCCCAGGAAGGTTTCCTGAAAGTTTCAAGAGTTTTCAATTTGTGGCCAAAATCGGCCAAAAACCCTGGGCTATAGCCTTACGTTTTTGTCAAAATTCCAAGATTTTTCGACCTTCTCCGAATCGCATGAAACTTTCAGGAAATGTTGCTGGGACTATTCCGACGCGGTTTGCATAGTTTTTGTAAACTTTTAGGCCACGCATCGTGAATAATTAGAGCAAATCATCGTCTAATTAAAACGTCGCGCTTTTCAAAGTTCTAAGACATTTTGTTGCTATATCTCACCAACGGATGACGATAGATCACGCAAATGTATTGCAGAATGTCTTCTTATAGTCCCAGGAAAGTTTCCTAAAAGTTTCAAGAGTTTTCAATTTTTTGGCCAAAATCGGCCAAAAACCCTGGGCTATAGCGTTACGTTTTTGTCAAAATTCGAAGATTTTTCGACCTTTTCCGAATCGCATGAAACTTTCAGGAAATGTTGCTGGGACTATTCCGACGCGTTTTGCATAGTTTTTGTAAACTTTTAGGCCACGCGTCGTGAGAAATTACAGCAAATCATCGTCTAATTAAAACGTCCCGCTTTTGAAAGTTCTAAGACATTTTTATGCTATATCTCACCAACGGATGGCGATAGATCACGCAAATGTATTGCAGAATGTCTTCTTATAGTCCCAGGAAGGTTTCCTGAAAGTTTCAAGAGTTTTCAATTTTTGGCCAAAATCGGCCAAAAACCCTGGGCTATAGCCTTACGTTTTTGTCAAAATTCCAAGATTTTTCGACCTTTTCCGAATCGCATGAAACTTTCAGGAAATGTTCCTGGGACTATTCCGACGCGTTTTGCATAGTTTTTGTAAACTTTTAGGCCACGCGTTGTGAGTAATTAGAGCAAATCATCGTCTAATTAAAACGTCGCGCTTTTCAAAGTTCTAAGCCATTTTATTGCTATATCTCACCAACGGATGGCGATAGATCACGCAAATGTATTGCAGAATGTCTTCTTATAGTCCCAGGAAGGTTTCCTGAAAGTTTCAAGAGTTTTCAATTTTTGGCCAAAATCGGCCAAAAACCCTGGGCTATAGCCTTACGTTTTTGTCAAAATTCCAAGATTTTTCGACCTTCTCCGAATCGCATGAAACTTTCAGGAAATGTTGCTGGGACTATTCCGACGCGTTTTGCATAGTTTTTGTAAACTTTTAGGCCACATGTCGTGAGTAGTTACAGCAAATAATCGTCTAATTAAAACGTCCCGCTTTTGAAAGTTCTAAGACATTTTGTTGCTATATCTCACCAACGGATGACGATAGATCACGCAAATGTATTGCAGAATGTCTTCTTATAGTCCCAGGAAGGTTTCCTGAAAGTTTCAAGAGTTTTCAATTTTTGGCCAAAATCGGCCAAAAACCCTGGGCTATAGCCTTACGTTTTTGTCAAAATTCCAAGATTTTTCGACCTTCTCCGAATCCCATGAAACTTTCAGGAAATGTTGCTGGGACTATTCCGACGCGTTTTGCATAGTTTTTGTAAACTTTTAGGCCACGCGTTGTGAGGAATTAGAGCAAATCATCGTCTAATTAAAACGTCGCGCTTTTCAAAGTTCTAAGCCATTTTTATGCTATATCTCACCAACGGATGACGATAGATCACGCAAATGTATTGCAGAATGTCTTCTTATAGTCCCAGGAAGGTTTCCTGAAAGTTTCAAGAGTTTTCAATTTTTGGCCAAAATCGGCCAAAAACCCTGGGCTATAGCCTTACGTTTTTGTCAAAATTCCAAGATTTTTCGACCTTCTCCGAATCGCATGAAACTTTCAGGAAATGTTGCTGGGACTATTCCGACGCGTTTTGCATAGTTTTTGTAAACTTTTAGGCCACGCGTTGTGAGGAATTAGAGCAAATCATCGTCTAATTAAAACGTCGCCCTTTTCAAAGTTCTAAGCCATTTCATTGGTATATCTCACCAACGGATGACGATAGATCACGCAAATGTATTGCAGAATGTCTTCTTATAGTCCCAGGAAGGTTTCCTAAAAGTTTCAAGAGTTTTCAATTTTTTGGCCAAAATCGGCCAAAAACCCTGGGCTATAGCCTTACGTTTTTGTCAAAATTCCAAGATTTTTCGACCTTTTCCGAATCGCATGAAACTTTCAGGAAATGTTGCTGGGACTATTCCGACGCGTTTTGCATAGTTTTTGTAAACTTTTAGGCCACGCGTTGTGAGTAATTAGAGCAAATCATCGTCTAATTAAAACGTCGCGCTTTTCAAAGTTCTAAGCCATTTTTATGCTATATCTCACCAACGGATGACGATAGATCACGCAAATGTATTGCAGAATGTCTTCTTATAGTCCCAGGAAGGTTTCCTGAAAGTTTCAAGAGTTTTCAATTTTTGGCCAAAATCGGCCAAAAACCCTGGGCTATAGCCTTACGTTTTTGTCAAATTTCCAAGATTTTTCGACCTTCTCCGAATCGCATGAAACTTTCAGGAAATGTTGCTGGGATTATTCCGACGCGTTTTGCATAGTTTTTGTAAACTTTTAGGCCACGCGTCGTGAGGAATTAGAGCAAATCATCGTCTAATTAAAACGTCCCGCTTTTGAAAGTTCTAAGACATTTTGTTGCTATATCTCACCAACGGATGACGATAGATCACGCAAATGTATTGCAGAATGTCTTCTTATAGTCCCAGGAAGGTTTCCTGAAAGTTTCAAGAGTTTTCAATTTTTGGCCAAAATCGGCCAAAAACCCTGGGCTATAGCCTTACGTTTTTGTCAAAATTCCAAGATTTTTCGACCTTCTCCGAATCCCATGAAACTTTCAGGAAATGTTGCTGGGACTATTCCGACGCGTTTTGCATAGTTTTTGTAAACTTTTAGGCCACGCGTCGTGAGAAATTACAGCAAATCATCTTCTAATTAAAACGTCGCGCTTTTCAAAGTTCTAAGACATTTTCTTGCTATATCTCACCAACGGATGACGATAGATCACGCAAATGTATCGCAGAATGTCTTCTTATAGTCCCAGGAAGGTTTCCTGAAAGTTTCAAGAGTTTTCAATTTTTGGCCAAAATCGGCCAAAAATCCTGGGCTATAGCCTTACGTTTTTGTCAAAATTCCAAGATTTTTCGACCTTCTCCGAATCGCATGAAACTTTCAGGAAATGTTGCTGGGACTATTCCGACGCGTTTTGCATAGTTTTTGTAAACTTTTAGGCCACGCGTCGTGAGGAATTAGAGCAAATCATCGTCTAATTAAAACGTCGCGCTTTTCAAAGTTCTAAGCCATTTTTATGCTATATCTCACCAACGGATGACGATAGATCACGCAAATGTATTGCAGAATGTCTTCTTATAGTCCCAGGAAGGTTTCCTGAAAGTTTCAAGAGTTTTCAATTTTTGGCCAAAATCGGCCAAAAACCCTGGGCTATAGCCTTACGTTTTTGTCAAAATTCCAAGATTTTTCGACCTTCTCCGAATCGCATGAAACTTTCAGGAAATGTTGCTGGGACTATTCCGACGCGTTTTGCATAGTTTTTGTAAACTTTTAGGCCACACGTTGTGAGGAATTAGAGCAAATCATCGTCTAATTAAAACGTCGCGCTTTTCAAAGATCTAAGCCATTTCATTGCTATATCTCACCAACGGATGGCGATAGATCACGCAAATGTATTGCAGAATGTCTTCTTATAGTCCCAGGAAGGTTTCCTAAAAGTTTCAAGAGTTTTCAATTTTTGGCCAAAATCGGCCAAAAACCCTGGGCTATAGCCTTACGTTTTTGTCAAAATTCCAAGATTTTTCGACCTTTTCCGAATCGCATGAAACTTTCAGGAAATGTTGCTGGGACTATTCCCACGCGTTTTGCATAGTTTTTGTAAACTTTTAGGCCACGCGTTGTGAGGAATTAGAGCAAATCATCGTCTAATTAAAACGTCGCCCTTTTCAAAGTTCTAAGCCATTTCATTGGTATATCTCACCAACGGATGACGATAGATCACGCAAATGTATTGCAGAATGTCTTCTTATAGTCCCAGGAAGGTTTCCTAAAAGTTTCAAGAGTTTTCAATTTTTTGGCCAAAATCGGCCAAAAACCCTGGGCTATAGCCTTACGTTTTTGTCAAAATTCCAAGATTTTTCGACCTTTTCCGAATCGCATGAAACTTTCAGGAAATGTTGCTGGGACTATTCCGACGCGTTTTGCATAGTTTTTGTAAACTTTTAGGCCACGCGTTGTGAGTAATTAGAGCAAATCATCGTCTAATTAAAACGTCGCGCTTTTCAAAGTTCTAAGCCATTTTATTGCTATATCTCACCAACGGATGGCGATAGATCACGCAAATGTATTGCAGAATGTCTTCTTATAGTCCCAGGAAGGTTTCCTAAAAGTTTCAAGAGTTTTCAATTTTTTGGCCAAAATCGGCCAAAAACCCTGGGCTATAGCCTTACGTTTTTGTCAAAATTCCAAGATTTTTCGACCTTCTCCGAATCCCATGAAACTTTCAGGAAATGTTGCTGGGACTATTCCGACGCGTTTTGCATAGTTTTTGTAAACTTTTAGGCCACATGTCGTGAGTAGTTACAGCAAATCATCGTCTAACTAAAACGTCCCGCTTTTGAAAGTTCTAAGACATTTTGTTGCTATATCTCACCAACGGATGACGATAGATCACGCAAATGTATTGCAGAATGTCTTCTTATAGTCCCAGGAAGGTTTCCTGAAAGTTTCAAGAGTTTTCAATTTTTGGCCAAAATCGGCCAAAAACCCTGGGCTATAGCCTTACGTTTTTGTCAAAATTCCAAGATTTTTCGACCTTCTCCGAATCCCATGAAACTTTCAGGAAATGTTGCTGGGACTATTCCGACGCGTTTTGCATAGTTTTTGTAAACTTTTAGGCCACGCGTCGTGAGAAATTACAGCAAATCATCTTCTAATTAAAACGTCGCGCTTTTCAAAGTTCTAAGACATTTTCTTGCTATATCTCACCAACGGATGACGATAGATCACGCAAATGTATCGCAGAATGTCTTCTTATAGTCCCAGGAAGGTTTCCTGAAAGTTTCAAGAGTTTTCAATTTTTGGCCAAAATCGGCCAAAAATCCTGGGCTATAGCCTTACGTTTTTGTCAAATTTCCAAGATTTTTCGACCTTCTCCGAATCGCATGAAACTTTCAGGAAATGTTGCTGGGACTATTCCGACGCGTTTTGCATAGTTTTTGTAAACTTTTAGGCCACGCGTCGTGAGGAATTAGAGCAAATCATCGTCTAATTAAAACGTCGCGCTTTTCAAAGTTCTAAGCCATTTTTATGCTATATCTCACCAACGGATGACGATAGATCACGCAAATGTATTGCAGAATGTCTTCTTATAGTCCCAGGAAGGTTTCCTGAAAGTTTCAAGAGTTTTCAATTTTTGGCCAAAATCGGCCAAAAACCCTGGGCTATAGCCTTACGTTTTTGTCAAAATTCGAAGATTTTTCGACCTTCTCCGAATCGCATGAAACTTTCAGGAAATGTTGCTGGGACTATTCCGACGCGTTTTGCATAGTTTTTGTAAACTTTTAGGCCACGCGTCGTGAGGAATTAGAGCAAATCATCGTCTAATTAAAACGTCCCGCTTTTCAAAGTTCTAAGCCATTTTTATGCTATATCTCACCAACGGATGACGATAGATCACGCAAATGTATTGCAGAATGTCTTCTTATAGTCCCAGGAAGGTTTCCTGAAAGTTTCAAGAGTTTTCAATTTTTGGCCAAAATCGGCCAAAAACCCTGGGCTATAGCCTTACGTTTTTGTCAAAATTCCAAGATTTTTCGACCTTCTCCGAATCGCATGAAACTTTCAGGAAATGTTGCTGGGACTATTCCGACGCGTTTTGCATAGTTTTTGTAAACTTTTAGGCCACATGTCGTGAGTAGTTACAGCAAATCATCGTCTAATTAAAACGTCCCGCTTTTGAAAGTTCTAAGACATTTTGTTGCTATATCTCACCAACGGATGACGATAGATCACGCAAATGTATTGCAGAATGTCTTCTTATAGTCCCAGGAAGGTTTCCTGAAAGTTTCAAGAGTTTTCAATTTTTGGCCAAAATCGGCCAAAAACCCTGGGCTATAGCCTTACGTTTTTGTCAAAATTCCAAGATTTTTCGACCTTCTCCGAATCCCATGAAACTTTCAGGAAATGTTGCTGGGACTATTCCGACGCGTTTTGCATAGTTTTGTAAACTTTTAGGCCACGCGTCGTGAGAAATTACAGCAAATTATCTTCTAATTAAAACGTCGCGCTTTTCAAAGTTCTAAGACATTTTCTTGCTATATCTCACCAACGGATGACGATAGATCACGCAAATGTATCGCAGAATGTCTTCTTATAGTCCCAGGAAGGTTTCCTGAAAGTTTCAAGAGTTTTCAATTTTTGGCCAAAATCGGCCAAAAATCCTGGGCTATAGCCTTACGTTTTTGTCAAAATTCCAAGATTTTTCGACCTTCTCCGAATCGCATGAAACTTTCAGGAAATGTTGCTGGGACTATTCCGACGCGTTTTGCATAGTTTTTGTAAACTTTTAGGCCACGCGTCGTGAGGAATTAGAGCAAATCATCGTCTAATTAAAACGTCGCGCTTTTCAAAGTTCTAAGCCATTTTTATGCTATATCTCACCAACGGATGACGATAGATCACGCAAATGTATTGCAGAATGTCTTCTTATAGTCCCAGGAAGGTTTCCTGAAAGTTTCAAGAGTTTTCAATTTTTGGCCAAAATCGGCCAAAAACCCTGGGCTATAGCCTTACGTTTTTGTCAAAATTCGAAGATTTTTCGACCTTCTCCGAATCGCATGAAACTTTCAGGAAATGTTGCTGGGACTATTCCGACGCGGTTTGCATAGTTTTTGTAAACTTTTAGGCCACGCATCGTGAATAATTAGAGCAAATCATCGTCTAATTAAAACGTCGCGCTTTTCAAAGTTCTAAGACATTTTGTTGCTATATCTCACCAACGGATGACGATAGATCACGCAAATGTATTGCAGAATGTCTTCTTATAGTCCCAGGAAAGTTTCCTAAAAGTTTCAAGAGTTTTCAATTTTTTGGCCAAAATCGGCCAAAAACCCTGGGCTATAGCCTTACGTTTTTGTCAAAATTCCAAGATTTTTCGACCTTCTCCGAAACGCATGAAACTTTCAGGAAATGTTGCTGGGACTATTCCAACGCGTTTTGCATAGTTTTTGTAAACTTTTAGGCCACGCATCGTGAATAATTAGAGCAAATCATCGTCTAATTAAAACGTCGTGCTTTTCAAAGTTCTAAGACATTTTGTTGCTATATCTCACCAACGGATGACGATAGATCACGCAAATGTATTGCAGAATGTCTTCTTATAGTCCCAGGAAAGTTTCCTAAAAGTTTCAAGAGTTTTCAATTTTTTGGCCAAAATCGGCCAAAAACCCTGGGCTATAGCGTTACGTTTTTGTCAAAATTCCAAGATTTTTCGACCTTTTCCGAATCGCATGAAACTTTCAGGAAATGTTGCTGGGACTATTGCGACGCGTTTTGCATAGTTTTTGTAAACTTTTAGGCCACGCGTCGTGAGAAATTACAGCAAATCATCTTCTAATTAAAACGTCGCGCTTTTCAAAGTTCTAAGACATTTTCTTGCTATATCTCACCAACGGATGACGATAGATCACGCAAATGTATCGCAGAATGTCTTCTTATAGTCCCAGGAAGGTTTCCTGAAAGTTTCAAGAGTTTTCAATTTTTGGCCAAAATCGGCCAAAAATCCTGGGCTATAGCCTTACGTTTTTGTCAAAATTCCAAGATTTTTCGACCTTCTCCGAATCGCATGAAACTTTCAGGAAATGTTGCTGGGACTATTCCGACGCGTTTTGCATAGTTTTTGTAAACTTTTAGGCCACGCGTCGTGAGGAATTAGAGCAAATCATCGTCTAATTAAAACGTCGCGCTTTTCAAAGTTCTAAGCCATTTTTATGCTATATCTCACCAACGGATGACGATAGATCACGCAAATGTATTGCAGAATGTCTTCTTATAGTCCCAGGAAGGTTTCCTGAAAGTTTCAAGAGTTTTCAATTTTTGGCCAAAATCGGCCAAAAACCCTGGGCTATAGCCTTACGTTTTTGTCAAAATTCCAAGATTTTTCGACCTTCTCCGAATCGCATGAAACTTTCAGGAAATGTTGCTGGGACTATTCCGACGCGTTTTGCATAGTTTTTGTAAACTTTTAGGCCACGCGTTGTGAGTAATTAGAGCAAATCATCGTCTAATTAAAACGTCGCGCTTTTCAAAGTTCTAAGCCATTTTATTGCTACATCTCACACACGGATGGCGATAGATCACGCAAATGTATCGCAGAATGTCTTCTTATAGTCCCAGGAAGGTTTCCTGAAAGTTTCAAGAGTTTTCAATTTTTGGCCAAAATCGGCCAAAAACCCTGGGCTATAGCCTTACGTTTTTGTCAAAATTCCAAGATTTTTCGACCTTCTCCGAATCGCATGAAACTTTCAGGAAATGCTGCTGGGACTATTCCGACGCGTTTTGCATAGTTTTTGTAAACTTTTAGGCCACGCGTCGTGAGGAATTAGAGCAAATCATCGTCTAATTAAAACGTCGCGCTTTTGAAAGTTCTAAGCCATTTCATTGCTATATCTCACCAACGGATGACCATAGATCACGCAAATGTATTGCAGAATGTCTTCTTATAGTCCCAGGAAGGTTTCCTAAAAGTTTCAAGAGTTTTCAATTTTTTGGCCAAAATCGGCCAAAAACCCTGGGCTATAGCCTTACGTTTTTGTCAAAATTCCAAGATTTTTCGACCTTTTCCGAATCGCATGAAACTTTCAGGAAATGCTGCTGGGACTATTCCGACGCGTTTTGCATAGTTTTTGTAAACTCTTAGGCCACGCGTCGTGAGGAATTAGAGCAAATCATCGTCTAATTAAAACGTCGCGCTTTTCAAAGTTCTAAGCCATTTTATTGCTATATCTCACCAACGGATGACCATAGATCACGCAAATGTATTGCAGAATGTCTTCTTATAGTCCCAGGAAGGTTTCCTAAAAGTTTCAAGAGTTTTCAATTTTTTGGCCAAAATCGGCCAAAAACCCTGGGCTATAGCCTTACGTTTTTGTCAAAATTCCAAGATTTTTCGACCTGTTCCGAATCGCATGAAACTTTCAGGAAATGTTGCTGGGACTATTCCCACGCGTTTTGCACAGTTTTTGTAAACTTTTAGGCCACGCGTCGTGAGTAATTAGAGCAAATCATCGTCTAATTAAAACGTCGCGCTTTTCAAAGTTCTAAGCCATTTTATTGCTATATCTCACCAACGGATGGCGATAGATCACGCAAATGTATTGCAGAATGTCTTCTTATAGTCCCAGGAAGGTTTCCTGAAAGTTTCAAGAGTTTTCAATTTTTGGCCAAAATCGGCCAAAAACCCTGGGCTATAGCCTTACGTTTTTGTCAAAATTCCAAGATTTTTCGACCTTTTCCGAATCGCATGAAACTTTCAGGAAATGTTGCTGGGACTATTCCCACGCGTTTTGCATAGTTTTTGTAAACTTTTAGGCCACGCGTCGTGAGGAATTAGAGCAAATCATCGTCTAATTAAAACGTCGCGCTTTTCAAAGTTCTAAGCCATTTTATTGCTATATCTCACCAACGGATGGCGATAGATCACGCAAATGTATTGCAGAATGTCTTCTTATAGTCCCAGGAAGGTTTCCTGAAAGTTTCAAGAGTTTTCAATTTTTGGCCAAAATCGGCCAAAAACCCTGGGCTATAGCCTTACGTTTTTGTTAAAATTCCAAGATTTTTCGACCTTCTCCGAATCCCATGAAACTTTCAGGAAATGTTGCTGGGACTATTCCGACGCGTTTTGCATAGTTTTTGTAAACTTTTAGGCCACGCGTTGTGAGAAATTACAGCAAATCATCTTCTAATTAAAACGTCGCGCTTTTCAAAGTTCTAAGCTATTCTATTGCTATATCTCACCAACGGATGGCGATAGATCACGCAAATGTATTGCAGAATGTCTTCTTATAGTCCCAGGAAGGTTTCCTGAAAGTTTCAAGAGTTTTCAATTTTTGGCCAAAATCGGCCAAAAATCCTGGGCTATAGCCTTACGTTTTTGTCAAATTTCCAAGATTTTTCGACCTTCTCCGAATCGCATGAAACTTTCAGGAAATGTTGCTGGGACTATTCCGACGCGTTTTGCATAGTTTTTGTAAACTTTTAGGCCACGCGTCGTGAGGAATTAGAGCAAATCATCGTCTAATTAAAACGTCGCGCTTTTCAAAGTTCTAAGCCATTTTTATGCTATATCTCACCAACGGATGACGATAGATCACGCAAATGTATTGCAGAATGTCTTCTTATAGTCCCAGGAAGGTTTCCTGAAAGTTTCAAGAGTTTTCAATTTTTGGCCAAAATCGGCCAAAAACCCTGGGCTATAGCCTTACGTTTTTGTCAAAATTCCAAGATTTTTCGACCTTCTCCGAATCGCATGAAACTTTCAGGAAATGTTGCTGGGACTATTCCGACGCGTTTTGCATAGTTTTTGTAAACTTTTAGGCCACACGTTGTGAGGAATTAGAGCAAATCATCGTCTAATTAAAACGTCGCGCTTTTCAAAGATCTAAGCCATTTCATTGCTATATCTCACCAACGGATGGCGATAGATCACGCAAATGTATTGCAGAATGTCTTCTTATAGTCCCAGGAAGGTTTCCTAAAAGTTTCAAGAGTTTTCAATTTTTGGCCAAAATCGGCCAAAAACCCTGGGCTATAGCCTTACGTTTTTGTCAAAATTCCAAGATTTTTCGACCTTTTCCGAATCGCATGAAACTTTCAGGAAATGTTGCTGGGACTATTCCGACGCGTTTTGCATAGTTTTTGTAAACTTTTAGGCCACACGTTGTGAGGAATTAGAGCAAATCATCGTCTAATTAAAACGTCGCGCTTTTCAAAGTTCTAAGCCATTTTTATGCTATATCTCACCAACGGATGACGATAGATCACGCAAATGTATTGCAGAATGTCTTCTTATAGTCCCAGGAAGGTTTCCTGAAAGTTTCAAGAGTTTTCAATTTTTGGCCAAAATCGGCCAAAAACCCTGGGCTATAGCCTTACGTTTTTGTCAAAATTCCAAGATTTTTCGACCTTCTCCGAATCGCATGAAACTTTCAGGAAATGTTGCTGGGACTATTCCGACGCGTTTTGCATAGTTTTTGTAAACTTTTAGGCCACGCGTTGTGAGGAATTAGAGCAAATCATCGTCTAATTAAAACGTCGCCCTTTTCAAAGTTCTAAGCCATTTCATTGGTATATCTCACCAACGGATGACGATAGATCACGCAAATGTATTGCAGAATGTCTTCTTATAGTCCCAGGAAGGTTTCCTAAAAGTTTCAAGAGTTTTCAATTTTTTGGCCAAAATCGGCCAAAAACCCTGGGCTATAGCCTTACGTTTTTGTCAAAATTCCAAGATTTTTCGACCTTTTCCGAATCGCATGAAACTTTCAGGAAATGTTGCTGGGACTATTCCGACGCGTTTTGCATAGTTTTTGTAAACTTTTAGGCCACGCGTTGTGAGTAATTAGAGCAAATCATCGTCTAATTGAAACGTCGCGCTTTTCAAAGTTCTAAGCCATTTTATTGCTATATCTCACCAACGGATGGCGATAGATCACGCAAATGTATTGCAGAATGTCTTCTTATAGTCCCAGGAAGGTTTCCTGAAAGTTTCAAGAGTTTTCAATTTTTGGCCAAAATCGGCCAAAAACCCTGGGCTATAGCCTTACGTTTTTGTCAAAATTCCAAGATTTTTCGACCTTCTCCGAATCGCATGAAACTTTCAGGAAATGTTGCTGGGACTATTCCGACGCGTTTTGCATAGTTTTTGTAAACTTTTAGGCCACATGTCGTGAGTAGTTACAGCAAATCATCGTCTAATTAAAACGTCCCGCTTTTGAAAGTTCTAAGACATTTTGTTGCTATATCTCACCAACAGATGACGATAGATCACGCAAATGTATTGCAGAATGTCTTCTTATAGTCCCAGGAAGGTTTCCTGAAAGTTTCAAGAGTTTTCAATTTTTGGCCAAAATCGGCCAAAAACCCTGGGCTATAGCCTTACGTTTTTGTCAAAATTCCAAGATTTTTCGACCTGTTCCGAATCCCATGAAACTTTCAGGAAATGTTTCTGGGACTATTCCGACGCGTTTTGCATAGTTTTTGTAAACTTTTAGGCCACGCGTCGTGAGAAATTACAGCAAATCATCTTCTAATTAAAACGTCGCGCTTTTCAAAGTTCTAAGACATTTTCTTGCTATATCTCACCAACGGATGACGATAGATCACGCAAATGTATCGCAGAATGTCTTCTTATAGTCCCAGGAAGGTTTCCTGAAAGTTTCAAGAGTTTTCAATTTTTGGCCAAAATCGGCCAAAAATCCTGGGCTATAGCCTTACGTTTTTGTCAAATTTCCAAGATTTTTCGACCTTCTCCGAATCGCATGAAACTTTCAGGAAATGTTGCTGGGACTATTCCGACGCGTTTTGCATAGTTTTTGTAAACTTTTAGGCCACGCGTCGTGAGAAATTACAGCAAATCATCTTCTAATTAAAACGTCGCGCTTTTCAAAGTTCTAAGACATTTTCTTGCTATATCTCACCAACGGATGACGATAGATCACGCAAATGTATCGCAGAATGTCTTCTTATAGTCCCAGGAAGGTTTCCTGAAAGTTTCAAGAGTTTTCAATTTTTGGCCAAAATCGGCCAAAAATCCTGGGCTATAGCCTTACGTTTTTGTCAAAATTCCAAGATTTTTCGACCTTCTCCGAATCGCATGAAACTTTCAGGAAATGTTGCTGGGACTATTCCGACGCGTTTTGCATAGTTTTTGTAAACTTTTAGGCCACGCGTCGTGAGTAATTAGAGCAAATCATCGTCTAATTAAAACGTCGCGCTTTTCAAAGTTCTAAGCCATTTTATTGCTATATCTCACCAACGGATGGCGATAGATCACGCAAATGTATTGCAGAATGTCTTCTTATAGTCCCAGGAAGGTTTCGTGAAAGTTTCAAGAGTTTTCAATTTTTGGCCAAAATCGGCCAAAAACCCTGGGCTATAGCCTTACGTTTTTGTCAAAATTCCAAGATTTTTCGACCTTCTCCGAATCGCATGAAACTTTCAGGAAATGTTGCTGGGACTATTCCGACGCGGTTTGCATAGTTTTTGTAAACTTTTAGGCCACGCATCGTGAATAATTAGAGCAAATCATCGTCTAATTAAAACGTCGCGCTTTTCAAAGTTCTAAGACATTTTGTTGCTATATCTCACCAACGGATGACGATAGATCACGCAAATGTATTGCAGAATGTCTTCTTATAGTCCCAGGAAAGTTTCCTAAAAGTTTCAAGAGTTTTCAATTTTTTGGCCAAAATCGGCCAAAAACCCTGGGCTATAGCCTTACGTTTTTGTCAAAATTCCAAGATTTTTCGACCTTCTCCGAAACGCATGAAACTTTAAGGAAATGTTGCTGGGACTATTCCGACGCGTTTTGCATAGTTTTTGTAAACTTTTAGGCCACGCATCGTGAATAATTAGAGCAAATCATCGTCTAATTAAAACGTCGTGCTTTTCAAAGTTCTAAGACATTTTGTTGCTATATCTCACCAACGGATGACGATAGATCACGCAAATGTATTGCAGAATGTCTTCTTATAGTCCCAAGAAAGTTTCCTAAAAGTTTCAAGAGTTTTCAATTTTTTGGCCAAAATCGGCCAAAAACCCTGGGCTATAGCGTTACGTTTTTGTCAAAATTCCAAGATTTTTCGACCTTTTCCGAATCGCATGAAACTTTCAGGAAATGTTGCTGGGACTATTCCGACGCGTTTTGCATAGTTTTTGTAAACTTTTAGGCCATGCGTCGTGAGAAATTACAGCAAATCATCGTCTAATTAAAACGTCGCGCTTTTCAAAGTTCTAAGACATTTTCTTGCTATATCTCACCAACGGATGACGATAGATCACGCAAATGTATCGCAGAATGTCTTCTTATAGTCCCAGGAAGGTTTCCTGAAAGTTTCAAGAGTTTTCAATTTTTGGCCAAAATCGGCCAAAAATCCTGGGCTATAGCCTTACGTTTTTGTCAAAATTCCAAGATTTTTCGACCTTCTCCGAATCGCATGAAACTTTCAGGAAATGTTGCTGGGACTATTCCGACGCGTTTTGCATAGTTTTTGTAAACTTTTAGGCCACACGTTGTGAGGAATTAGAGCAAATCATCGTCTAATTAAAACGTCGCGCTTTTCAAAGATCTAAGCCATTTCATTGCTATATCTCACCAACGGATGGCGATAGATCACGCAAATGTATTGCAGAATGTCTTCTTATAGTCCCAGGAAGGTTTCCTAAAAGTTTCAAGAGTTTTCAATTTTTGGCCAAAATCGGCCAAAAACCCTGGGCTATAGCCTTACGTTTTTGTCAAAATTCCAAGATTTTTCGACCTTTTCCGAATCGCATGAAACTTTCAGGAAATGTTGCTGGGACTATTCCGACGCGTTTTGCATAGTTTTTGTAAACTTTTAGGCCACACGTTGTGAGGAATTAGAGCAAATCATCGTCTAATTAAAACGTCGCGCTTTTCAAAGTTCTAAGCCATTTTTATGCTATATCTCACCAACGGATGACGATAGATCACGCAAATGTATTGCAGAATGTCTTCTTATAGTCCCAGGAAGGTTTCCTGAAAGTTTCAAGAGTTTTCAATTTTTGGCCAAAATCGGCCAAAAACCCTGGGCTATAGCCTTACGTTTTTGTCAAAATTCCAAGATTTTTCGACCTTCTCCGAATCGCATGAAACTTTCAGGAAATGTTGCTGGGACTATTCCGACGCGTTTTGCATAGTTTTTGTAAACTTTTAGGCCACGCGTTGTGAGGAATTAGAGCAAATCATCGTCTAATTAAAACGTCGCCCTTTTCAAAGTTCTAAGCCATTTCATTGGTATATCTCACCAACGGATGACGATAGATCACGCAAATGTATTGCAGAATGTCTTCTTATAGTCCCAGGAAGGTTTCCTAAAAGTTTCAAGAGTTTTCAATTTTTTGGCCAAAATCGGCCAAAAACCCTGGGCTATAGCCTTACGTTTTTGTCAAAATTCCAAGATTTTTCGACCTTTTCCGAATCGCATGAAACTTTCAGGAAATGTTGCTGGGACTATTCCGACGCGTTTTGCATAGTTTTTGTAAACTTTTAGGCCACGCGTTGTGAGTAATTAGAGCAAATCATCGTCTAATTGAAACGTCGCGCTTTTCAAAGTTCTAAGCCATTTTATTGCTATATCTCACCAACGGATGGCGATAGATCACGCAAATGTATTGCAGAATGTCTTCTTATAGTCCCAGGAAGGTTTCCTGAAAGTTTCAAGAGTTTTCAATTTTTGGCCAAAATCGGCCAAAAACCCTGGGCTATAGCCTTACGTTTTTGTCAAAATTCCAAGATTTTTCGACCTTCTCCGAATCGCATGAAACTTTCAGGAAATGTTGCTGGGACTATTCCGACGCGTTTTGCATAGTTTTTGTAAACTTTTAGGCCACATGTCGTGAGTAGTTACAGCAAATCATCGTCTAATTAAAACGTCCCGCTTTTGAAAGTTCTAAGACATTTTGTTGCTATATCTCACCAACAGATGACGATAGATCACGCAAATGTATTGCAGAATGTCTTCTTATAGTCCCAGGAAGGTTTCCTGAAAGTTTCAAGAGTTTTCAATTTTTGGCCAAAATCGGCCAAAAACCCTGGGCTATAGCCTTACGTTTTTGTCAAAATTCCAAGATTTTTCGACCTGTTCCGAATCCCATGAAACTTTCAGGAAATGTTTCTGGGACTATTCCGACGCGTTTTGCATAGTTTTTGTAAACTTTTAGGCCACGCGTCGTGAGAAATTACAGCAAATCATCTTCTAATTAAAACGTCGCGCTTTTCAAAGTTCTAAGACATTTTCTTGCTATATCTCACCAACGGATGACGATAGATCACGCAAATGTATCGCAGAATGTCTTCTTATAGTCCCAGGAAGGTTTCCTGAAAGTTTCAAGAGTTTTCAATTTTTGGCCAAAATCGGCCAAAAATCCTGGGCTATAGCCTTACGTTTTTGTCAAATTTCCAAGATTTTTCGACCTTCTCCGAATCGCATGAAACTTTCAGGAAATGTTGCTGGGACTATTCCGACGCGTTTTGCATAGTTTTTGTAAACTTTTAGGCCACGCGTCGTGAGAAATTACAGCAAATCATCTTCTAATTAAAACGTCGCGCTTTTCAAAGTTCTAAGACATTTTCTTGCTATATCTCACCAACGGATGACGATAGATCACGCAAATGTATCGCAGAATGTCTTCTTATAGTCCCAGGAAGGTTTCCTGAAAGTTTCAAGAGTTTTCAATTTTTGGCCAAAATCGGCCAAAAATCCTGGGCTATAGCCTTACGTTTTTGTCAAAATTCCAAGATTTTTCGACCTTCTCCGAATCGCATGAAACTTTCAGGAAATGTTGCTGGGACTATTCCGACGCGTTTTGCATAGTTTTTGTAAACTTTTAGGCCACGCGTCGTGAGTAATTAGAGCAAATCATCGTCTAATTAAAACGTCGCGCTTTTCAAAGTTCTAAGCCATTTTATTGCTATATCTCACCAACGGATGGCGATAGATCACGCAAATGTATTGCAGAATGTCTTCTTATAGTCCCAGGAAGGTTTCGTGAAAGTTTCAAGAGTTTTCAATTTTTGGCCAAAATCGGCCAAAAACCCTGGGCTATAGCCTTACGTTTTTGTCAAAATTCCAAGATTTTTCGACCTTCTCCGAATCGCATGAAACTTTCAGGAAATGTTGCTGGGACTATTCCGACGCGGTTTGCATAGTTTTTGTAAACTTTTAGGCCACGCATCGTGAATAATTAGAGCAAATCATCGTCTAATTAAAACGTCGCGCTTTTCAAAGTTCTAAGACATTTTGTTGCTATATCTCACCAACGGATGACGATAGATCACGCAAATGTATTGCAGAATGTCTTCTTATAGTCCCAGGAAAGTTTCCTAAAAGTTTCAAGAGTTTTCAATTTTTTGGCCAAAATCGGCCAAAAACCCTGGGCTATAGCCTTACGTTTTTGTCAAAATTCCAAGATTTTTCGACCTTCTCCGAAACGCATGAAACTTTAAGGAAATGTTGCTGGGACTATTCCGACGCGTTTTGCATAGTTTTTGTAAACTTTTAGGCCACGCATCGTGAATAATTAGAGCAAATCATCGTCTAATTAAAACGTCGTGCTTTTCAAAGTTCTAAGACATTTTGTTGCTATATCTCACCAACGGATGACGATAGATCACGCAAATGTATTGCAGAATGTCTTCTTATAGTCCCAAGAAAGTTTCCTAAAAGTTTCAAGAGTTTTCAATTTTTTGGCCAAAATCGGCCAAAAACCCTGGGCTATAGCGTTACGTTTTTGTCAAAATTCCAAGATTTTTCGACCTTTTCCGAATCGCATGAAACTTTCAGGAAATGTTGCTGGGACTATTCCGACGCGTTTTGCATAGTTTTTGTAAACTTTTAGGCCATGCGTCGTGAGAAATTACAGCAAATCATCTTCTAATTAAAACGTCGCGCTTTTCAAAGTTCTAAGACATTTTCTTGCTATATCTCACCAACGGATGACGATAGATCACGCAAATGTATCGCAGAATGTCTTCTTATAGTCCCAGGAAGGTTTCCTGAAAGTTTCAAGAGTTTTCAATTTTTGGCCAAAATCGGCCAAAAATCCTGGGCTATAGCCTTACGTTTTTGTCAAAATTCCAAGATTTTTCGACCTTCTCCGAATCGCATGAAACTTTCAGGAAATGTTGCTGGGACTATTCCGACGCGTTTTGCATAGTTTTTGTAAACTTTTAGGCCACGCGTCGTGAGAAATTACAGCAAATCATCTTCTAATTAAAACGTCGCGCTTTTCAAAGTTCTAAGACATTTTCTTGCTATATCTCACCAACGGATGACGATAGATCACGCAAATGTATCGCAGAATGTCTTCTTATAGTCCCAGGAAGGTTTCCTGAAAGTTTCAAGAGTTTTCAATTTTTGGCCAAAATCGGCCAAAAATCCTGGGCTATAGCCTTACGTTTTTGTCAAATTTCCAAGATTTTTCGACCTTCTCCGAATCGCATGAAACTTTCAGGAAATGTTGCTGGGACTATTCCGACGCGTTTTGCATAGTTTTTGTAAACTTTTAGGCCACGCGTCGTGAGAAATTACAGCAAATCATCTTCTAATTAAAACGTCGCGCTTTTCAAAGTTCTAAGACATTTTCTTGCTATATCTCACCAACGGATGACGATAGATCACGCAAATGTATCGCAGAATGTCTTCTTATAGTCCCAGGAAGGTTTCCTGAAAGTTTCAAGAGTTTTCAATTTTTGGCCAAAATCGGCCAAAAATCCTGGGCTATAGCCTTACGTTTTTGTCAAATTTCCAAGATTTTTCGACCTTCTCCGAATCGCATGAAACTTTCAGGAAATGTTGCTGGGACTATTCCGACGCGTTTTGCATAGTTTTTGTAAACTTTTAGGCCACGCGTCGTGAGGAATTAGAGCAAATCATCGTCTAATTAAAACGTCGCGCTTTTCAAAGTTCTAAGCCATTTTTATGCTATATCTCACCAACGGATGACGATAGATCACGCAAATGTATTGCAGAATGTCTTCTTATAGTCCCAGGAAGGTTTCCTGAAAGTTTCAAGAGTTTTCAATTTTTGGCCAAAATCGGCCAAAAACCCTGGGCTATAGCCTTACGTTTTTGTCAAAATTCGAAGATTTTTCGACCTTCTCCGAATCGCATGAAACTTTCAGGAAATGTTGCTGGGACTATTCCGACGCGTTTTGCATAGTTTTTGTAAACTTTTAGGCCACGCGTCGTGAGGAATTAGAGCAAATCATCGTCTAATTAAAACGTCCCGCTTTTCAAAGTTCTAAGCCATTTTTATGCTATATCTCACCAACGGATGACGATAGATCACGCAAATGTATTGCAGAATGTCTTCTTATAGTCCCAGGAAGGTTTCCTGAAAGTTTCAAGAGTTTTCAATTTTTGGCCAAAATCGGCCAAAAACCCTGGGCTATAGCCTTACGTTTTTGTCAAAATTCCAAGATTTTTCGACCTTCTCCGAATCGCATGAAACTTTCAGGAAATGTTGCTGGGACTATTCCGACGCGTTTTGCATAGTTTTTGTAAACTTTTAGGCCACATGTCGTGAGTAGTTACAGCAAATCATCGTCTAATTAAAACGTCCCGCTTTTGAAAGTTCTAAGACATTTTGTTGCTATATCTCACCAACGGATGACGATAGATCACGCAAATGTATTGCAGAATGTCTTCTTATAGTCCCAGGAAGGTTTCCTGAAAGTTTCAAGAGTTTTCAATTTTTGGCCAAAATCGGCCAAAAACCCTGGGCTATAGCCTTACGTTTTTGTCAAAATTCCAAGATTTTTCGACCTTTTCCGAATCCCATGAAACTTTCAGGAAATGTTGCTGGGACTATTCCGACGCGTTTTGCATAGTTTTGTAAACTTTTAGGCCACGCGTCGTGAGAAATTACAGCAAATTATCTTCTAATTAAAACGTCGCGCTTTTCAAAGTTCTAAGACATTTTCTTGCTATATCTCACCAACGGATGACGATAGATCACGCAAATGTATCGCAGAATGTCTTCTTATAGTCCCAGGAAGGTTTCCTGAAAGTTTCAAGAGTTTTCAATTTTTGGCCAAAATCGGCCAAAAATCCTGGGCTATAGCCTTACGTTTTTGTCAAAATTCCAAGATTTTTCGACCTTCTCCGAATCGCATGAAACTTTCAGGAAATGTTGCTGGGACTATTCCGACGCGTTTTGCATAGTTTTTGTAAACTTTTAGGCCACGCGTCGTGAGGAATTAGAGCAAATCATCGTCTAATTAAAACGTCGCGCTTTTCAAAGTTCTAAGCCATTTTTATGCTATATCTCACCAACGGATGACGATAGATCACGCAAATGTATTGCAGAATGTCTTCTTATAGTCCCAGGAAGGTTTCCTGAAAGTTTCAAGAGTTTTCAATTTTTGGCCAAAATCGGCCAAAAACCCTGGGCTATAGCCTTACGTTTTTGTCAAAATTCGAAGATTTTTCGACCTTCTCCGAATCGCATGAAACTTTCAGGAAATGTTGCTGGGACTATTCCGACGCGGTTTGCATAGTTTTTGTAAACTTTTAGGCCACGCATCGTGAATAATTAGAGCAAATCATCGTCTAATTAAAACGTCGCGCTTTTCAAAGTTCTAAGACATTTTGTTGCTATATCTCACCAACGGATGACGATAGATCACGCAAATGTATTGCAGAATGTCTTCTTATAGTCCCAGGAAAGTTTCCTAAAAGTTTCAAGAGTTTTCAATTTTTTGGCCAAAATCGGCCAAAAACCCTGGGCTATAGCCTTACGTTTTTGTCAAAATTCCAAGATTTTTCGACCTTCTCCGAAACGCATGAAACTTTCAGGAAATGTTGCTGGGACTATTCCAACGCGTTTTGCATAGTTTTTGTAAACTTTTAGGCCACGCATCGTGAATAATTAGAGCAAATCATCGTCTAATTAAAACGTCGTGCTTTTCAAAGTTCTAAGACATTTTGTTGCTATATCTCACCAACGGATGACGATAGATCACGCAAATGTATTGCAGAATGTCTTCTTATAGTCCCAGGAAAGTTTCCTAAAAGTTTCAAGAGTTTTCAATTTTTTGGCCAAAATCGGCCAAAAACCCTGGGCTATAGCGTTACGTTTTTGTCAAAATTCCAAGATTTTTCGACCTTTTCCGAATCGCATGAAACTTTCAGGAAATGTTGCTGGGACTATTGCGACGCGTTTTGCATAGTTTTTGTAAACTTTTAGGCCACGCGTCGTGAGAAATTACAGCAAATCATCTTCTAATTAAAACGTCGCGCTTTTCAAAGTTCTAAGACATTTTCTTGCTATATCTCACCAACGGATGACGATAGATCACGCAAATGTATCGCAGAATGTCTTCTTATAGTCCCAGGAAGGTTTCCTGAAAGTTTCAAGAGTTTTCAATTTTTGGCCAAAATCGGCCAAAAATCCTGGGCTATAGCCTTACGTTTTTGTCAAAATTCCAAGATTTTTCGACCTTCTCCGAATCGCATGAAACTTTCAGGAAATGTTGCTGGGACTATTCCGACGCGTTTTGCATAGTTTTTGTAAACTTTTAGGCCACGCGTCGTGAGGAATTAGAGCAAATCATCGTCTAATTAAAACGTCGCGCTTTTCAAAGTTCTAAGCCATTTTTATGCTATATCTCACCAACGGATGACGATAGATCACGCAAATGTATTGCAGAATGTCTTCTTATAGTCCCAGGAAGGTTTCCTGAAAGTTTCAAGAGTTTTCAATTTTTGGCCAAAATCGGCCAAAAACCCTGGGCTATAGCCTTACGTTTTTGTCAAATTTCCAAGATTTTTCGACCTTCTCCGAATCGCATGAAACTTTCAGGAAATGTTGCTGGGACTATTCCGACGCGTTTTGCATAGTTTTTGTAAACTTTTAGGCCACGCGTTGTGAGTAATTAGAGCAAATCATCGTCTAATTAAAACGTCGCGCTTTTCAAAGTTCTAAGCCATTTTATTGCTACATCTCACACACGGATGGCGATAGATCACGCAAATGTATCGCAGAATGTCTTCTTATAGTCCCAGGAAGGTTTCCTGAAAGTTTCAAGAGTTTTCAATTTTTGGCCAAAATCGGCCAAAAACCCTGGGCTATAGCCTTACGTTTTTGTCAAAATTCCAAGATTTTTCGACCTTCTCCGAATCGCATGAAACTTTCAGGAAATGCTGCTGGGACTATTCCGACGCGTTTTCCATAGTTTTTGTAAACTTTTAGGCCACGCGTCGTGAGGAATTAGAGCAAATCATCGTCTAATTAAAACGTCGCGCTTTTGAAAGTTCTAAGCCATTTCATTGCTATATCTCACCAACGGATGACCATAGATCACGCAAATGTATTGCAGAATGTCTTCTTATAGTCCCAGGAAGGTTTCCTAAAAGTTTCAAGAGTTTTCAATTTTTTGGCCAAAATCGGCCAAAAACCCTGGGCTATAGCCTTACGTTTTTGTCAAAATTCCAAGATTTTTCGACCTTTTCCGAATCGCATGAAACTTTCAGGAAATGCTGCTGGGACTATTCCGACGCGTTTTGCATAGTTTTTGTAAACTCTTAGGCCACGCGTCGTGAGGAATTAGAGCAAATCATCGTCTAATTAAAACGTCGCGCTTTTCAAAGTTCTAAGCCATTTTATTGCTATATCTCACCAACGGATGACGATAGATCACGCAAATGTATTGCAGAATGTCTTCTTATAGTCCCAGGAAGGTTTCCTAAAAGTTTCAAGAGTTTTCAATTTTTTGGCCAAAATCGGCCAAAAACCCTGGGCTATAGCCTTACGTTTTTGTCAAAATTCCAAGATTTTTCGACCTGTTCCGAATCGCATGAAACTTTCAGGAAATGTTGCTGGGACTATTCCCACGCGTTTTGCATAGTTTTTGTAAACTTTTAGGCCACGCGTCGTGAGTAATTAGAGCAAATCATCGTCTAATTAAAACGTCGCGCTTTTCAAAGTTCTAAGCCATTTTATTGCTATATCTCACCAACGGATGGCGATAGATCACGCAAATGTATTGCAGAATGTCTTCTTATAGTCCCAGGAAGGTTTCCTGAAAGTTTCAAGAGTTTTCAATTTTTGGCCAAAATCGGCCAAAAACCCTGGGCTATAGCCTTACGTTTTTGTCAAAATTCCAAGATTTTTCGACCTTTTCCGAATCGCATGAAACTTTCAGGAAATGTTGCTGGGACTATTCCCACGCGTTTTGCATAGTTTTTGTAAACTTTTAGGCCACGCGTCGTGAGGAATTAGAGCAAATCATCGTCTAATTAAAACGTCGCGCTTTTCAAAGTTCTAAGCCATTTTATTGCTATATCTCACCAACGGATGGCGATAGATCACGCAAATGTATTGCAGAATGTCTTCTTATAGTCCCAGGAAGGTTTCCTGAAAGTTTCAAGAGTTTTCAATTTTTGGCCAAAATCGGCCAAAAACCCTGGGCTATAGCCTTACGTTTTTGTTAAAATTCCAAGATTTTTCGACCTTCTCCGAATCCCATGAAACTTTCAGGAAATGTTGCTGGGACTATTCCGACGCGTTTTGCATAGTTTTTGTAAACTTTTAGGCCACGCGTTGTGAGAAATTACAGCAAATCATCTTCTAATTAAAACGTCGCGCTTTTCAAATTTCTAAGCTATTCTATTGCTATATCTCACCAACGGATGGCGATAGATCACGCAAATGTATTGCAGAATGTCTTCTTATAGTCCCAGGAAGGTTTCCTGAAAGTTTCAAGAGTTTTCAATTTTTGGCCAAAATCGGCCAAAAATCCTGGGCTATAGCCTTACGTTTTTGTCAAATTTCCAAGATTTTTCGACCTTCTCCGAATCGCATGAAACTTTCAGGAAATGTTGCTGGGACTATTCCGACGCGTTTTGCATAGTTTTTGTAAACTTTTAGGCCACGCGTCGTGAGGAATTAGAGCAAATCATCGTCTAATTAAAACGTCGCGCTTTTCAAAGTTCTAAGCCATTTTTATGCTATATCTCACCAACGGATGACGATAGATCACGCAAATGTATTGCAGAATGTCTTCTTATAGTCCCAGGAAGGTTTCCTGAAAGTTTCAAGAGTTTTCAATTTTTGGCCAAAATCGGCCAAAAACCCTGGGCTATAGCCTTACGTTTTTGTCAAAATTCCAAGATTTTTCGACCTTCTCCGAATCGCATGAAACTTTCAGGAAATGTTGCTGGGACTATTCCGACGCGTTTTGCATAGTTTTTGTAAACTTTTAGGCCACACGTTGTGAGGAATTAGAGCAAATCATCGTCTAATTAAAACGTCGCGCTTTTCAAAGATCTAAGCCATTTCATTGCTATATCTCACCAACGGATGGCGATAGATCACGCAAATGTATTGCAGAATGTCTTCTTATAGTCCCAGGAAGGTTTCCTAAAAGTTTCAAGAGTTTTCAATTTTTGGCCAAAATCGGCCAAAAACCCTGGGCTATAGCCTTACGTTTTTGTCAAAATTCCAAGATTTTTCGACCTTCTCCGAATCGCATGAAACTTTCAGGAAATGTTGCTGGGACTATTCCGACGCGTTTTGCATAGTTTTTGTAAACTTTTAGGCCACACGTTGTGAGGAATTAGAGCAAATCATCGTCTAATTAAAACGTCGCGCTTTTCAAAGTTCTAAGCCATTTTTATGCTATATCTCACCAACGGATGACGATAGATCACGCAAATGTATTGCAGAATGTCTTCTTATAGTCCCAGGAAGGTTTCCTGAAAGTTTCAAGAGTTTTCAATTTTTGGCCAAAATCGGCCAAAAACCCTGGGCTATAGCCTTACGTTTTTGTCAAAATTCCAAGATTTTTCGACCTTCTCCGAATCGCATGAAACTTTCAGGAAATGTTGCTGGGACTATTCCGACGCGTTTTGCATAGTTTTTGTAAACTTTTAGGCCACGCGTTGTGAGGAATTAGAGCAAATCATCGTCTAATTAAAACGTCGCCCTTTTCAAAGTTCTAAGCCATTTCATTGGTATATCTCACCAACGGATGACGATAGATCACGCAAATGTATTGCAGAATGTCTTCTTATAGTCCCAGGAAGGTTTCCTAAAAGTTTCAAGAGTTTTCAATTTTTTGGCCAAAATCGGCCAAAAACCCTGGGCTATAGCCTTACGTTTTTGTCAAAATTCCAAGATTTTTCGACCTTTTCCGAATCGCATGAAACTTTCAGGAAATGTTGCTGGGACTATTCCGACGCGTTTTGCATAGTTTTTGTAAACTTTTAGGCCACGCGTTGTGAGTAATTAGAGCAAATCATCGTCTAATTAAAACGTCGCGCTTTTCAAAGTTCTAAGCCATTTTATTGCTATATCTCACCAACGGATGGCGATAGATCACGCAAATGTATTGCAGAATGTCTTCTTATAGTCCCAGGAAGGTTTCCTGAAAGTTTCAAGAGTTTTCAATTTTTGGCCAAAATCGGCCAAAAACCCTGGGCTATAGCCTTACGTTTTTGTCAAAATTCCAAGATTTTTCGACCTTCTCCGAATCGCATGAAACTTTCAGGAAATGTTGCTGGGACTATTCCGACGCGTTTTGCATAGTTTTTGTAAACTTTTAGGCCACATGTCGTGAGTAGTTACAGCAAATCATCGTCTAATTAAAACGTCCCGCTTTTGAAAGTTCTAAGACATTTTGTTGCTATATCTCACCAACGGATGACGATAGATCACGCAAATGTATTGCAGAATGTCTTCTTATAGTCCCAGGAAGGTTTCCTGAAAGTTTCAAGAGTTTTCAATTTTTGGCCAAAATCGGCCAAAAACCCTGGGCTATAGCCTTACGTTTTTGTCAAAATTCCAAGATTTTTCGACCTTCTCCGAATCCCATGAAACTTTCAGGAAATGTTGCTGGGACTATTCCGACGCGTTTTGCATAGTTTTTGTAAACTTTTAGGCCACGCGTCGTGAGAAATTACAGCAAATCATCTTCTAATTAAAACGTCGCGCTTTTCAAAGTTCTAAGACATTTTCTTGCTATATCTCACCAACGGATGACGATAGATCACGCAAATGTATCGCAGAATGTCTTCTTATAGTCCCAGGAAGGTTTCCTGAAAGTTTCAAGAGTTTTCAATTTTTGGCCAAAATCGGCCAAAAATCCTGGGCTATAGCCTTACGTTTTTGTCAAATTTCCAAGATTTTTCGACCTTCTCCGAATCGCATGAAACTTTCAGGAAATGTTGCTGGGACTATTCCGACGCGTTTTGCATAGTTTTTGTAAACTTTTAGGCCACGCGTCGTGAGGAATTAGAGCAAATCATCGTCTAATTAAAACGTCGCGCTTTTCAAAGTTCTAAGCCATTTTTATGCTATATCTCACCAACGGATGACGATAGATCACGCAAATGTATTGCAGAATGTCTTCTTATAGTCCCAGGAAGGTTTCCTGAAAGTTTCAAGAGTTTTCAATTTTTGGCCAAAATCGGCCAAAAACCCTGGGCTATAGCCTTACGTTTTTGTCAAAATTCCAAGATTTTTCGACCTTCTCCGAATCGCATGAAACTTTCAGGAAATGTTGCTGGGACTATTCCGACGCGTTTTGCATAGTTTTTGTAAACTTTTAGGCCACGCGTCGTGAGGAATTAGAGCAAATCATCGTCTAATTAAAACGTCGCGCTTTTCAAAGTTCTAAGCCATTTTTATGCTATATCTCACCAACGGATGACGATAGATCACGCAAATGTATTGCAGAATGTCTTCTTATAGTCCCAGGAAGGTTTCCTGAAAGTTTCAAGAGTTTTCAATTTTTGGCCAAAATCGGCCAAAAACCCTGGGCTATAGCCTTACGTTTTTGTCAAAATTCCAAGATTTTTCGACCTTCTCCGAATCGCATGAAACTTTCAGGAAATGTTGCTGGGACTATTCCGACGCGTTTTGCATAGGTTTTGTAAACTTTTAGGCCACATGTCGTGAGTAGTTACAGCAAATCATCGTCTAATTAAAACGTCCCGCTTTTGAAAGTTCTAAGACATTTTGTTGCTATATCTCACCAACGGATGACGATAGATCACGCAAATGTATTGCAGAATGTCTTCTTATAGTCCCAGGAAGGTTTCCTGAAAGTTTCAAGAGTTTTCAATTTTTGGCCAAAATCGGCCAAAAACCCTGGGCTATAGCCTTACGTTTTTGTCAAAATTCCAAGATTTTTCGACCTTTTCCGAATCCCATGAAACTTTCAGGAAATGTTGCTGGGACTATTCCGACGCGTTTTGCATAGTTTTTGTAAACTTTTAGGCCACGCGTCGTGAGAAATTACAGCAAATCATCTTCTAATTAAAACGTCGCGCTTTTCAAAGTTCTAAGACATTTTCTTGCTATATCTCACCAACGGATGACGATAGATCACGCAAATGTATCGCAGAATGTCTTCTTATAGTCCCAGGAAGGTTTCCTGAAAGTTTCAAGAGTTTTCAATTTTTGGCCAAAATCGGCCAAAAATCCTGGGCTATAGCCTTACGTTTTTGTCAAATTTCCAAGATTTTTCGACCTTCTCCGAATCGCATGAAACTTTCAGGAAATGTTGCTGGGACTATTCCGACGCGTTTTGCATAGTTTTTGTAAACTTTTAGGCCACGCGTCGTGAGGAATTAGAGCAAATCATCGTCTAATTAAAACGTCGCGCTTTTCAAAGTTCTAAGCCATTTTTATGCTATATCTCACCAACGGATGACGATAGATCACGCAAATGTATTGCAGAATGTCTTCTTATAGTCCCAGGAAGGTTTCCTGAAAGTTTCAAGAGTTTTCAATTTTTGGCCAAAATCGGCCAAAAACCCTGGGCTATAGCCTTACGTTTTTGTCAAAATTCCAAGATTTTTCGACCTTCTCCGAATCGCATGAAACTTTCAGGAAATGTTGCTGGGACTATTCCGACGCGTTTTGCATAGTTTTTGTAAACTTTTAGGCCACGCGTCGTGAGGAATTAGAGCAAATCATCGTCTAATTAAAACGTCGCGCTTTTCAAAGTTCTAAGCCATTTTTATGCTATATCTCACCAACGGATGACGATAGATCACGCAAATGTATTGCAGAATGTCTTCTTATAGTCCCAGGAAGGTTTCCTGAAAGTTTCAAGAGTTTTCAATTTTTGGCCAAAATCGGCCAAAAACCCTGGGCTATAGCCTTACGTTTTTGTCAAAATTCCAAGATTTTTCGACCTTCTCCGAATCGCATGAAACTTTCAGGAAATGTTGCTGGGACTATTCCGACGCGTTTTGCATAGGTTTTGTAAACTTTTAGGCCACATGTCGTGAGTAGTTACAGCAAATCATCGTCTAATTAAAACGTCCCGCTTTTGAAAGTTCTAAGACATTTTGTTGCTATATCTCACCAACGGATGACGATAGATCACGCAAATGTATTGCAGAATGTCTTCTTATAGTCCCAGGAAGGTTTCCTGAAAGTTTCAAGAGTTTTCAATTTTTGGCCAAAATCGGCCAAAAACCCTGGGCTATAGCCTTACGTTTTTGTCAAAATTCCAAGATTTTTCGACCTTTTCCGAATCCCATGAAACTTTCAGGAAATGTTGCTGGGACTATTCCGACGCGTTTTGCATAGTTTTTGTAAACTTTTAGGCCACGCGTCGTGAGAAATTACAGCAAATCATCTTCTAATTAAAACGTCGCGCTTTTCAAAGTTCTAAGACATTTTCTTGCTATATCTCACCAACGGATGACGATAGATCACGCAAATGTATCGCAGAATGTCTTCTTATAGTCCCAGGAAGGTTTCCTGAAAGTTTCAAGAGTTTTCAATTTTTGGCCAAAATCGGCCAAAAATCCTGGGCTATAGCCTTACGTTTTTGTCAAATTTCCAAGATTTTTCGACCTTCTCCGAATCGCATGAAACTTTCAGGAAATGTTGCTGGGACTATTCCGACGCGTTTTGCATAGTTTTTGTAAACTTTTAGGCCACGCGTCGTGAGGAATTAGAGCAAATCATCGTCTAATTAAAACGTCGCGCTTTTCAAAGTTCTAAGCCATTTTTATGCTATATCTCACCAACGGATGACGATAGATCACGCAAATGTATTGCAGAATGTCTTCTTATAGTCCCAGGAAGGTTTCCTGAAAGTTTCAAGAGTTTTCAATTTTTGGCCAAAATCGGCCAAAAACCCTGGGCTATAGCCTTACGTTTTTGTCAAAATTCCAAGATTTTTCGACCTTCTCCGAATCGCATGAAACTTTCAGGAAATGTTGCTGGGACTATTCCGACGCGTTTTGCATAGTTTTTGTAAACTTTTAGGCCACGCGTCGTGAGGAATTAGAGCAAATCATCGTCTAATTAAAACGTCGCGCTTTTCAAAGTTCTAAGCCATTTTTATGCTATATCTCACCAACGGATGACGATAGATCACGCAAATGTATTGCAGAATGTCTTCTTATAGTCCCAGGAAGGTTTCCTGAAAGTTTCAAGAGTTTTCAATTTTTGGCCAAAATCGGCCAAAAACCCTGGGCTATAGCCTTACGTTTTTGTCAAAATTCCAAGATTTTTCGACCTTCTCCGAATCGCATGAAACTTTCAGGAAATGTTGCTGGGACTATTCCGACGCGTTTTGCATAGGTTTTGTAAACTTTTAGGCCACATGTCGTGAGTAGTTACAGCAAATCATCGTCTAATTAAAACGTCCCGCTTTTGAAAGTTCTAAGACATTTTGTTGCTATATCTCACCAACGGATGACGATAGATCACGCAAATGTATTGCAGAATGTCTTCTTATAGTCCCAGGAAGGTTTCCTGAAAGTTTCAAGAGTTTTCAATTTTTGGCCAAAATCGGCCAAAAACCCTGGGCTATAGCCTTACGTTTTTGTCAAAATTCCAAGATTTTTCGACCTTTTCCGAATCCCATGAAACTTTCAGGAAATGTTGCTGGGACTATTCCGACGCGTTTTGCATAGTTTTTGTAAACTTTTAGGCCACGCGTCGTGAGAAATTACAGCAAATCATCTTCTAATTAAAACGTCGCGCTTTTCAAAGTTCTAAGACATTTTCTTGCTATATCTCACCAACGGATGACGATAGATCACGCAAATGTATCGCAGAATGTCTTCTTATAGTCCCAGGAAGGTTTCCTGAAAGTTTCAAGAGTTTTCAATTTTTGGCCAAAATCGGCCAAAAATCCTGGGCTATAGCCTTACGTTTTTGTCAAAATTCCAAGATTTTTCGACCTTCTCCGAATCGCATGAAACTTTCAGGAAATGTTGCTGGGACTATTCCGACGCGTTTTGCATAGTTTTTGTAAACTTTTAGGCCACGCGTCGTGAGGAATTAGAGCAAATCATCGTCTAATTAAAACGTCGCGCTTTTCAAAGTTCTAAGCCATTTTTATGCTATATCTCACCAACGGATGACGATAGATCACGCAAATGTATTGCAGAATGTCTTCTTATAGTCCCAGGAAGGTTTCCTGAAAGTTTCAAGAGTTTTCAATTTTTGGCCAAAATCGGCCAAAAACCCTGGGCTATAGCCTTACGTTTTTGTCAAAATTCCAAGATTTTTCGACCTTCTCCGAATCGCATGAAACTTTCAGGAAATGTTGCTGGGACTATTCCGACGCGTTTTGCATAGTTTTTGTAAACTTTTAGGCCACACGTTGTGAGGAATTAGAGCAAATCATCGTCTAATTAAAACGTCGCGCTTTTCAAAGATCTAAGCCATTTCATTGCTATATCTCACCAACGGATGGCGATAGATCACGCAAATGTATTGCAGAATGTCTTCTTATAGTCCCAGGAAGGTTTCCTAAAAGTTTCAAGAGTTTTCAATTTTTGGCCAAAATCGGCCAAAAACCCTGGGCTATAGCCTTACGTTTTTGTCAAAATTCCAAGATTTTTCGACCTTTTCCGAATCGCATGAAACTTTCAGGAAATGTTGCTGGGACTATTCCCACGCGTTTTGCATAGTTTTTGTAAACTTTTAGGCCACGCGTCGTGAGTAATTAGAGCAAATTATCGTCTAATTAAAACGTCGCGCTTTTCAAAGTTCTAAGCCATTTTATTGCTATATCTCACCAACGGATGGCGATAGATCACGCAAATGTATTGCAGAATGTCTTCTTATAGTCCCAGGAAGGTTTCCTGAAAGTTTCAAGAGTTTTCAATTTTTGGCCAAAATCGGCCAAAAACCCTGGGCTATAGCCTTACGTTTTTGTCAAAATTCCAAGATTTTTCGACCTTCTCCGAATCGCATGAAACTTTCAGGAAATGTTGCTGGGACTATTCCGACGCGGTTTGCATAGTTTTTGTAAACTTTTAGGCCACGCATCGTGAATAATTAGAGCAAATCATCGTCTAATTAAAACGTCGCGCTTTTCAAAGTTCTAAGACATTTTGTTGCTATATCTCACCAACGGATGACGATAGATCACGCAAATGTATTGCAGAATGTCTTCTTATAGTCCCAGGAAAGTTTCCTAAAAGTTTCAAGAGTTTTCAATTTTTTGGCCAAAATCGGCCAAAAACCCTGGGCTATAGCCTTACGTTTTTGTCAAAATTCCAAGATTTTTCGACCTTCTCCGAAACGCATGAAACTTTCAGGAAATGTTGCTGGGACTATTCCGACGCGTTTTGCATAGTTTTTGTAAACTTTTAGGCCACGCATCGTGAATAATTAGAGCAAATCATCGTCTAATTAAAACGTCGTGCTTTTCAAAGTTCTAAGACATTTTGTTGCTATATCTCACCAACGGATGACGATAGATCACGCAAATGTATTGCAGAATGTCTTCTTATAGTCCCAAGAAAGTTTCCTAAAAGTTTCAAGAGTTTTCAATTTTTTGGCCAAAATCGGCCAAAAACCCTGGGCTATAGCGTTACGTTTTTGTCAAAATTCCAAGATTTTTCGACCTTTTCCGAATCGCATGAAACTTTCAGGAAATGTTGCTGGGACTATTCCGACGCGTTTTGCATAGTTTTTGTAAACTTTTAGGCCACGCGTCGTGAGAAATTACAGCAAATCATCTTCTAATTAAAACGTCGCGCTTTTCAAAGTTCTAAGACATTTTCTTGCTATATCTCACCAACGGATGACGATAGATCACGCAAATGTATCGCAGAATGTCTTCTTATAGTCCCAGGAAGGTTTCCTGAAAGTTTCAAGAGTTTTCAATTTTTGGCCAAAATCGGCCAAAAATCCTGGGCTATAGCCTTACGTTTTTGTCAAAATTCCAAGATTTTTCGACCTTCTCCGAATCGCATGAAACTTTCAGGAAATGTTGCTGGGACTATTCCGACGCGTTTTGCATAGTTTTTGTAAACTTTTAGGCCACGCGTCGTGAGGAATTAGAGCAAATCATCGTCTAATTAAAACGTCGCGCTTTTCAAAGTTCTAAGCCATTTTTATGCTATATCTCACCAACGGATGACGATAGATCACGCAAATGTATTGCAGAATGTCTTCTTATAGTCCCAGGAAGGTTTCCTGAAAGTTTCAAGAGTTTTCAATTTTTGGCCAAAATCGGCCAAAAACCCTGGGCTATAGCCTTACGTTTTTGTCAAAATTCCAAGATTTTTCGACCTTCTCCGAATCGCATGAAACTTTCAGGAAATGTTGCTGGGACTATTCCGACGCGTTTTGCATAGTTTTTGTAAACTTTTAGGCCACGCGTTGTGAGTAATTAGAGCAAATCATCGTCTAATTAAAACGTCGCGCTTTTCAAAGTTCTAAGCCATTTTATTGCTACATCTCACACACGGATGGCGATAGATCACGCAAATGTATCGCAGAATGTCTTCTTATAGTCCCAGGAAGGTTTCCTGAAAGTTTCAAGAGTTTTCAATTTTTGGCCAAAATCGGCCAAAAACCCTGGGCTATAGCCTTACGTTTTTGTCAAAATTCCAAGATTTTTCGACCTTCTCCGAAACGCATGAAACTTTCAGGAAATGTTGCTGGGACTATTCCGACGCGTTTTGCATAGTTTTTGTAAACTTTTAGGCCACGCATCGTGAATAATTAGAGCAAATCATCGTCTAATTAAAACGTCGTGCTTTTCAAAGTTCTAAGACATTTTGTTGCTATATCTCACCAACGGATGACGATAGATCACGCAAATGTATTGCAGAATGTCTTCTTATAGTCCCAAGAAAGTTTCCTAAAAGTTTCAAGAGTTTTCAATTTTTTGGCCAAAATCGGCCAAAAACCCTGGGCTATAGCGTTACGTTTTTGTCAAAATTCCAAGATTTTTCGACCTTTTCCGAATCGCATGAAACTTTCAGGAAATGTTGCTGGGACTATTCCGACGCGTTTTGCATAGTTTTTGTAAACTTTTAGGCCACGCGTCGTGAGAAATTACAGCAAATCATCTTCTAATTAAAACGTCGCGCTTTTCAAAGTTCTAAGACATTTTCTTGCTATATCTCACCAACGGATGACGATAGATCACGCAAATGTATCGCAGAATGTCTTCTTATAGTCCCAGGAAGGTTTCCTGAAAGTTTCAAGAGTTTTCAATTTTTGGCCAAAATCGGCCAAAAATCCTGGGCTATAGCCTTACGTTTTTGTCAAAATTCCAAGATTTTTCGACCTTCTCCGAATCGCATGAAACTTTCAGGAAATGTTGCTGGGACTATTCCGACGCGTTTTGCATAGTTTTTGTAAACTTTTAGGCCACGCGTCGTGAGGAATTAGAGCAAATCATCGTCTAATTAAAACGTCGCGCTTTTCAAAGTTCTAAGCCATTTTTATGCTATATCTCACCAACGGATGACGATAGATCACGCAAATGTATTGCAGAATGTCTTCTTATAGTCCCAGGAAGGTTTCCTGAAAGTTTCAAGAGTTTTCAATTTTTGGCCAAAATCGGCCAAAAACCCTGGGCTATAGCCTTACGTTTTTGTCAAAATTCCAAGATTTTTCGACCTTCTCCGAATCGCATGAAACTTTCAGGAAATGTTGCTGGGACTATTCCGACGCGTTTTGCATAGTTTTTGTAAACTTTTAGGCCACGCGTTGTGAGTAATTAGAGCAAATCATCGTCTAATTAAAACGTCGCGCTTTTCAAAGTTCTAAGCCATTTTATTGCTACATCTCACACACGGATGGCGATAGATCACGCAAATGTATCGCAGAATGTCTTCTTATAGTCCCAGGAAGGTTTCCTGAAAGTTTCAAGAGTTTTCAATTTTTGGCCAAAATCGGCCAAAAACCCTGGGCTATAGCCTTACGTTTTTGTCAAAATTCCAAGATTTTTCGACCTTCTCCGAATCGCATGAAACTTTCAGGAAATGCTGCTGGGACTATTCCGACGCGTTTTGCATAGTTTTTGTAAACTTTTAGGCCACGCGTCGTGAGGAATTAGAGCAAATCATCGTCTAATTAAAACGTCGCGCTTTTGAAAGTTCTAAGCCATTTCATTGCTATATCTCACCAACGGATGACCATAGATCACGCAAATGTATTGCAGAATGTCTTCTTATAGTCCCAGGAAGGTTTCCTAAAAGTTTCAAGAGTTTTCAATTTTTTGGCCAAAATCGGCCAAAAACCCTGGGCTATAGCCTTACGTTTTTGTCAAAATTCCAAGATTTTTCGACCTTTTCCGAATCGCATGAAACTTTCAGGAAATGCTGCTGGGACTATTCCGACGCGTTTTGCATAGTTTTTGTAAACTCTTAGGCCACGCGTCGTGAGGAATTAGAGCAAATCATCGTCTAATTAAAACGTCGCGCTTTTCAAAGTTCTAAGCCATTTTATTGCTATATCTCACCAACGGATGACCATAGATCACGCAAATGTATTGCAGAATGTCTTCTTATAGTCCCAGGAAGGTTTCCTAAAAGTTTCAAGAGTTTTCAATTTTTTGGCCAAAATCGGCCAAAAACCCTGGGCTATAGCCTTACGTTTTTGTCAAAATTCCAAGATTTTTCGACCTGTTCCGAATCGCATGAAACTTTCAGGAAATGTTGCTGGGACTATTCCGACGCGTTTTGCATAGTTTTTGTAAACTTTTAGGCCACGCGTCGTGAGTAATTAGAGCAAATCATCGTCTAATTAAAACGTCGCGCTTTTCAAAGTTCTAAGCCATTTTATTGCTATATCTCACCAACGGATGGCGATAGATCACGCAAATGTATTGCAGAATGTCTTCTTATAGTCCCAGGAAGGTTTCCTGAAAGTTTCAAGAGTTTTCAATTTTTGGCCAAAATCGGCCAAAAACCCTGGGCTATAGCCTTACGTTTTTGTCAAAATTCCAAGATTTTTCGACCTTCTCCGAATCGCATGAAACTTTCAGGAAATGTTGCTGGGACTATTCCGACGCGTTTTGCATAGTTTTTGTAAACTTTTAGGCCATATGTCGTGAGAAATTAGAGCAAATCATCGTCTAATTAAAACGTCGCGCTTTTCAAAGTTTGTAAGATAGTTTTATTGCTATATCTCACCAACGGATGACGATAGATCACGCAAATGTATTGCAGAATGTCTTCTTATAGTCCCGGGAAGGTTTCCTGAAAGTTTCAAGAGTTTTCAATTTTTGGCCAAAATCGGCCACAAACCCTGGGCACAAACCACAAACCCTAGCCACAAACCCTAGCCTTACGTTTTTGTTAAAATTCCAAGATTTTTCCACCTTCTCCGAATCGCATGAAACTTTCAGGAAATGTTGCTGGGACTATTCCGACACGTTTTGCATAGTTTTTGTAAACTTTTAGGCCATGCGTCGTGAGAAATTACAGCAAATCATCGTCTAATTAAAACGTCGCGCTTTTCAAATTTCTAAGCCATTCTATTGCTATATCTCACCAACGGATGACAATAGATCATGCAAATGTATTGCAGAATGTCTTCTTATAGTCCCAGGAAGGTTTCCTGAAAGTTTCAAGAGTTTTCAGTTTTTGGCCAAAATGGGCAAAAAACCCTGTGCTATAGCCTTACTATTTTGTCAAAATTCCAAGATTTTTCGACCTTCTACGAATCGCATGAAACTTTCAGGAAATGTTGCTGGGACTATTCCGACGTGTTTTGCATAGTTTTTGTATTTTTTAGCGCGAGCTTCATGAGAAATTATAGCAAATAACGCACTAATTAAAACATCACACCTTTCGAGCAAAGGAGGAGAGTTTGAGCTGCTAAATCTCCGCAACGGATGAAAATAGATAAGACAAATGTATTGCAAAAAGTCTTGTTATAGTCCAAGGAAGGTTTCCAGCGCGCGCGCTAAAAGTTTACAAAAACTATGCAAAGCTCGTCGGCATAGTCCCAGCAACGATTCCTGAAAGTTTCATGCGATTCTGAGATGGTCGAAAAATCTTGGAATTTTGACAAAATAGTAAGGCTATAGCACAGGGTTTTTTGCCCATTTTGGCCAAAAACTGAAAACTCTTGAAACTTTCAGGAAACCTTCCTTATTCTATAACAAGACTTTTTGCAGAACATTTGCCTCATCTATCTTCATCCGTTGCGGAGATATAGCAGCTCAAACTCTCCTCCTTTGCTCGAAAGGTGTGATGTTTTAATTAGTACGTGATTTGATCTAATTTCTCACGACGCGCGCGCTAAGAGTTTACAAAAACTATGCAAAACTCGTTGGCATAGTCCCAGCAACGATTCCTGAAAGTTTCATGCGATTCTGAGATGGTCGAAAAATCTTGGAATTTTGACAAAATAGTAAGGCTATAGCACAGGGTTTTTTGCCGATTTTGGCCAAAAACTGAAAACTCTTGAAACTTTCAGGAAAGCTTCCTTGGACTATAACAAGACCTTTTGCAATACATTTGCTTTATCTATCTTCATCCGTTGCGGAGATATAGCAGCTCAAACTCTCCTCCTTTGCTCGAAAGGTGTGATGTTTTAATTAGTGCGTTATTTGATGTAATTTCTCACGACGAGCGCGCTAAAAGTTTACAGAAACTATGCAAAGCTGGTCGGCATAGTCCCAGCAACGATTCCTGAAAGTTTCATGCGATTCTGAGATGGTCGAAAAATCTTGGAATTTTGACAAAATAGTAAGGTTATAACACAGGGTTTTTTGTCGATTTTGGCCAAAAACTGAAAACTCTTGAAACTTTCAGGAAACCTTCCTTAGACTATAACAAGACTCTTTGCAATACAATTGCCTTATCTATCTTCATCCGTTGCGGAGATATAGCAGCTCAAACTTTCCTCCTTTGCTCGAAAGGTGTGATGTTTTAATTAGTGCGTGATTTGATCTAATTTCTGATGGCGCGCGCGCTAAAAGTTTACAAAAACTATGCAAAACTCGTCGGCATAGTCCCAGCAACGATTCCTGAAAGTTTCATGCGATTTTGAGATGGTCGAAAAATCTTGGAATTTTGACAAAATAGTAAGGCTATAGCACAAGGTTTTTGCCGATTTTGGCCAAAAACTGAAAACTCTTGAAACTTTCAGGAAACCTTCCTTGGACTATAACAAGACCTTTTGCAATACATTTGCCTTATCTATCTTCATCCGTTGCGAAGATATAGCAACTCAAACTCTCCTCCTTTACTCGAAAGGTGTGATGTTTTAATTAGTACGTGATTTGATCTAATTTCTCACGACGCGCGCGCTAAAAGTTTACAAAAACTATGCAAACTCGTCGGCATAGTCCCAGCAACGATTCCTGAAAGTTTCATGCCATTCTGAGATGGTCGAAAAATCTTGGAATTTTGACAAAATAGTAAGGCTATAGCACAGGGTTTTTTTTTGCCGATTTTGGCCAAAAGCTGAAAACTCTTGAAACTTTCAGGAATCCTTCCTTAGACTATAAGAAGACTTTTTGCAATACATTTGCCTTATCTATATTCATCCGTTGCGGAGATATAGCAGCTCAAACTCTCCTCCTTTGCTCGAAAGGTGTGATGTTTTATTTAGTGCGTGATTTGATCTAATTTGTCACGACACGCGCGGTAATAGTTTACAAAAACTATGCAAAGCTAGTCGGCATAGTCCCAGCAACGGTTGCTGAAAGTTTCATGCGATTCTGAGATGGTTGAAAAATCTTGGAATTTTGACAAAATAGTAAGGCTATAGCACAGGGTTTTTTGCCGATTTGGCCAAAAACTGAAAACTCTTGAAACTTTCAGGAAACCTTCCTTGGACTATAACAAGACTTTTTGCAATACATTTGCTTTATCTATCTTCATCCGTTGCGGAGATATAGCAACTCAAACTCTCCTCCTTTGCTCGAAAGGTGTGATGTTTTAATTAGTACGTGATTTGATCTAATTTCTCACGACGCGCGCGCTAAAAGTTTACAAAAACTATGCAAACTCGTCGGCATAGTCCCAGCAACGATTCCTGAAAGTTTCATGCGATTCTGAGATGGTCGAAAAATCTTGGAATTTTGACAAAATAGTAAGGCTATAGCACAAGGTTTTTTGTCGATTTTGGCCAAAAACTGAAAACTCTTGAAACTTTCAGGAAACCTTCCTTAGACTATAACAAGACTTTTTGCAATACATTTGCCTTATCTATCTTCATCCGTTGCGGAGATATAGCAGCTCAAACTCTCCTCCTTTGCTCGAAAGGTGTGATGTTTTAATTAGTGCGTGATTTGATCTAATTTCTCACGACACGAGCGCTAAAAGTTTACAAAAACTATGCAAAACTAGTCGGCATAGTCCCAGCAACGATTCCTGAAAGTTTCATGCGATTCTGAGATGGTCGAAAAATCTTGGAATTTTGACAAAATAGTAAGGCTATAGCACAGGGTTTTTTGTCGATTTGGCCAAAAACTGAAAACTCTTGAAACTTTCAGGAAACCTTCCTTGGACTATAACAAGACTTTTTGCAATACATTTGCCTTCTCTATCTTCATCCGTTGCGGAGATATAGCAGCTCAAACTCTCCTCCTTTGCTCGAAAGGTGTGATGTTTTAATTAGTGCGTGATTTAATGTAATTTCGCACGACGAGCGCGCTAAAAGTTTACAGAAACTATGCAAAGCTGGTCGGCATAGTCCCAGCAACGATTCCTGAAAGTTTCATGCGATTCTGAGATGGTCGAAAAATCTTGGAATTTTGACAAAATAGTAAGGCTATAGCACAGGGTTTTTTGCCGATTTTGGCCAAAAACTGAAAACTCTTGAAACTTTCAGGAAACCTTCCTTGGACTATAACAAGACCTTTTGCAATACATTTGCCTTATCTATCTTCATCCGTTGCGGAGATATAGCAGGTCAAACTCTCCTCCTTTGCTCGAAAGGTGTGATGTTTTAATTAGTGCGTGATTTGATGTAATTTCTCACGACGAGCGCGCTAAAAGTTTACAAAAACTATGCAAAACTCGTCGGCATAGTCCCAGCAACGATTGCTGAAAGTTTCATGCGATTCTGAGATGGTCGAAAAATCTTGGAATTTTGACAAAATAGTAAGGCTATAGCACAGGGTTTTTTGTCGATTTTGGCCAAAAACTGAAAACTCTTGAAACTTTCAGGAAACCTTCCTTGGACTATAACAAGACTTTTTGCAATACATTTGCCTTATCTATCTTCATCCGTTGCGAAGATATAGCAACTCAAACTCTCCTCCTTTGCTCGAAAGGTGTGATGTTTTAATTAGTACGTGATTTGATCTAATTTCTCACGACGCGCGCGCTAAAAGTTTACAAAAACTATGCAAACTCGTCGGCATAGTCCCAGCAACGATTCCTGAAAGTTTCATGCCATTCTGAGATGGTCGAAAAATCTTGGAATTTTGACAAAATAGTAAGGCTATAGCACAGGGGTTTTTTTTGCCGATTTTGGCCAAAAGCTGAAAACTCTTGAAACTTTCAGGAAACCTTCCTTAGACTATAACAAGACTTTTTGCAATACATTTGCCTTATCTATATTCATCCGTTGCGGAGATATAGCAGCTCAAACTTTCCTCCTTTGCTCGAAAGGTGTGATGTTTTAATTAGTGCGTGATTTGATCTAATTTGTCACGACACTTGCGGTAATAGTTTACAAAAACTATGCAAAACTCGTCGGCATAGTCCCAGCAACGGTTGCTGAAAGTTTCATGCCATTCTGAGATGGTTGAAAAATCTTGGAATTTTGACAAAATAGTAAGGTTATAGCACAGGGTTTTTTGCCGATTTTGGCCAAAAACTGAAAATTCTTGAAACTTTCAGGAAACCTTCCTTGGACTATAACAAGACTTTTTGCAAGACATTTGCCTTATCTACCTTCATCCGTTGCGGATATATAGCAGCTCAAACTCTCCTCCTTTGCTCGAAAGGTGTGATGTTTTAATTAGTGCGTGATTTGATCTAATTTCTCACGGCGCGCGCGCTAAAAGTTTACAAAAACTATGCAAAACTCGTCGGCATAGTCCCAGCAACGATTCCTGAAAGTTTCATGCAATTCTGAGATGGTCGAAAAATCTTGGAATTTTGACAAAATAGTAAGGCTATAGCACAGGGGTTTTTTTTGCCGATTTTGGCCAAAAGCTGAAAACTCTTGAAACTTTCAGGAAACCTTCCTTAGACTATAACAAGACTTTTTGCAATACATTTGCCTTATCTATCTTCATCCGTTGCGGAGATATAGCAGCTCAAACTCTCCTCCTTTGCTCGAAAGGTGTGATGTTTTAATTAGTGCTTGATTTGATCTAATTTCTCACGACACGCGCGGTAAAAGTTTACAAAAACTATGCAAAGCTCGTCGGCATAGTCCCAGCAACGATTCCTGAAAGTTTCATGCAATTCTGAGATGGTCGAAAAATCTTGGAATTTTGACAAAATAGTAAGGCTATAGCACAGGGGTTTTTTTTGCCGATTTTGGCCAAAAGCTGAAAACTCTTGAAACTTTCAGGAAACCTTCCTTAGACTATAACAAGACTTTTTGCAATACATTTGCCTTATCTATCTTCATCCGTTGCGGAGATATAGCAGCTCAAACTCTCCTCCTTTGCTCGAAAGGTGTGATGTTTTAATTAGTGCTTGATTTGATCGAATTTCTCACGGCGCGCGCGCTAAAAGTTTACAAAAACTATGCAAAACTCGTCGGCATAGTCCCAGCAACGATTGCTGAAAGTTTCATGCGATTCTGAGATGGTTGAAAAATCTTGGAATTTTGACAAAATAGTAAGGCTATAGCACAGGGTTTTTTGCCGATTTTGGCCAAAAACTGAAAATTCTTGAAACTTTCAGGAAACCTTCCTTGGACTATAACAAGACTTTTTGCGAGACATTTGCCTTATCTATTTTCATCCGTTGCGGAGATATAGCAGCTCAAACTCTCCTCCTTTGCTCGAAAGGTGTGATGTTTTAATTAGTGCGTGATTTGATCGAATTTCTCACGGCGCGCGCGCTAATAGTTTACAAAAACTATGCAAAACTCGTCGGCATAGTCCCAGCAACGATTCCTGAAAGTTTCATGCGATTCTGAGATGGTCGAAAAATCTTGGAATTTTGACAAAATAGTAAGGCTATAGCACAGGGTTTTTGCCGATTTTGGCCAAAAACTGAAAACTCTTGAAACTTTCAGGAAAGCTTCCTTGGACTATAACAAGACTTTTTGCAAGACATTTGCCTTATCTATTTTCATCCGTTGCGGAGATATAGCAGCTCAAACTCTCCCCCTTTGCTCGAAAGGTGTGATGTTTTAATTAGTGCGTGATTTGATCGAATTTCTCACGGCGCGCGCGCTAAAAGTTTACAAAAACTATGCAAAACTCGTCGGCATAGTCCCAGCAACGATTCCTGAAAGTTTCATGCGATTCTGAGATGGTCGAAAAATCTTGGAATTTTGACAAAATAGTAAGGCTATAGCGCAGGGTTTTTTTTTGCCGATTTTGGCCAAAAGCTGAAAACTCTTGAAACTTTCAGGAAACCTTCCTTGGACTATAACAAGACTTTTTGCAATACATTTGCCTTATCTATCTTCATCCGTTGCGGAGATATAGCAGCTCAAACTCTCCTCCTTTGCTCGAAAGGTGTGATGTTTTAATTAGTGCGTGATTTGATGTAATTTCTCACGACACGCGCGGTAAAAGTTTACAAAAATTATGCAAAGCTAGTCGGCATAGTCCCAGCAACGATTGCTGAAAGTTTCATGCGATTCTGAGATGGTTGAAAAATCTTGGAATTTTGACAAAATAGTAAGGCTATAGCATAGGGTTTTTTTTGCCGATTTTGGCCAAAAACTGAAAATTCTTGAAACTTTCAGGAAACCTTCCTTGGACTATAACAAGCCTTTTTGCAGTACATTTGCCTTATCTATCTTCATCCGTTGCGGGCAAATCAATAATATTCATAATATTCTTTTGGTCAGGGTTCGTTCGTTATCATTTTCAAATTAAATTTCGTAATTTTCATTGTTCTGAAATTTACCAATTGGCTGAGAATAGAAGTTAGCATTATTTGAAAATTTTCAATCAACTGTTACTTAGAAGTTCATGACTACTGCCTAATAAGGGGTCAATTTCATGAACCCTTTTGGTTATGACTGAGATTGACTCTCTTCTTCCAATGTACTCTCAACTTGACCCACACTCTCTTCATCTACGTCTGCATGCAGCTGTTCTGCAGCTCTTCTAAATGCGGCCTATCATCTTTCTTAGCTGTGCTGAGCCACACAGCATTCCTTCTTGCTTTAGAGCAGCAACCAGGCATCCTTCTCCCCACTTTCTACGTCTCCTTCTTTTGACATGTATTTGACCAACCAAGAGAAGGCTTCTTGTGACAGCTGACCTCTGACGAAATATATATTACAGTAAGGAGAACTTGGCTTTTAATAGCTTGCTCAGATAGTAGCTGATTAAACTATGAACTCTCACTACATTACTGATATATTTTCTTCTTAGAAGGTTGGGAGAATCTGCATCTTGAGCTTGGGAGTGAAAGGGTTAAACAGAGAACTTGGTTTGATTTGCTGGCTCACATAAAATCTGGTAGAACTGGCCAGTATTGCCGGTTAATACTCGCTCGAGTATTGTCAACATATGAACCTTAACATTTTCTTCTAGATTTCAAGGAGAATCTACATAGTATGCAAATTGAATATACTAGATGAAAGATTGTCGAATATAAACACCGGTATTTTGTGAACTCGTGAGTGACGGTGTTTGCCAAACTGATGATATTCATACAACACTCAGCACTGAAATTTCGGCAATTGGCTGAACTTGCTTGTATAGCTTATGAGAAAAATGATGACCCGGAGAGAAAATAATAAAACGGCAGCATACCTTTGCTTTCCTTCTTTTCCTCTGTTTCCGTTTGACGACAAACCAGTCGCAATTGACATGTTTCCGTTCGACGACAAACTTGTCTTTGTCCTTGCTCATAAATGTGGGTTAAACAAGGTGCGTTATAGATGTAAACGGTCACACAGATGTGTTGTAGTGCAGCTTTTCTTAGGCTACAATTACCCGGCATCATGTTATAGCAGGTCAGGGGTAAAGTTGTGAATGAATTTGAAAAGAAAAGACGTTTACTTTGTGGGTAACTGGTTTGTAAAACTGTCACAAGATGCTGCGGTATTCTTTTAGTGCTAATACCTGCTGCGGCTTCCGGTGTTATTGTTTTTTGTTGATCTTTTTTCTTCTTCTTCTTTTCTTTTTTTTTTTCATCTCTTCACTTCTTCTCCAGCACTGAGGCGAGAAAACAAATACGATTTTGCTGCAGTGCAGAAATACTGCTGAAGAGCTTTTTTCTTTTTTCATCCATTTCTTTGTTTGACTATTTTAAAATTAGCGGACGGCCTCAGCGAGGGGTCAAAAGTGACAGAAGTGCCCGCTAATCGAGGCGGCGTGGGGTCACCTTTGCACAAAAATTAGTTATAAGGCGCTTTCTCCAAGAAAACGAAATGAACGAATATCAAAGGAGTGAAAACAATGGGCCAAAAATGATCTTACTGTTGGAAATCTCGGAGCGTCTGAGGAAAGAAAAAAGAAAAGAACAAAAGGGCCGGAAGCCGCTGGCTTAAAAGAATACCTCAAGATCTTGTGACAGTTTTAGATATCAACCAGTTCACAAAGGAAACGTCTCCTCGGAGCTTAGCTACAGCAGTAATGCCGGGTAATCGTAGCCAAAGAAAGAATGCATCACAGCATATCTCTGTGACCGTTATGTACTGTAACGCAAGTCCTTCGACCGACATGGGACAAATGGCAGAGAAATGGAGTTGTTGTCAAACGGAAACATGTCATTTGCGACTCGACATACGTGGAGAAGGAGCCTTCTCCAGCGGCTTCCTGCCCTTTTGTTCTTTTGTTTTTTCTTTCCTCCGAGAGAAAGCGCCTTATAACTAATTTTTGTGCAAAGGTTGACCCCACGCCGCCTCGATTAGCGGGCACTTTTGTCACTTTTGACCCCTCGCTGAGGCCGTCTGCTAATTTTAAAATAGTGAAACGAAGAAATGGATAAAAAAGAAAAAGGTCTTCAGCAGTATTTCTGCACTGCAGCAAAATCGTATTTGTTTTCTCGCCTCAGTGCTGGAGAAGAAGTGAAGAGATGAAAAAAAAAAAAGAAAAGAAGAAGAAGAAGAAAAAAGATCAACAAAAAACAATAACACCGGAAGCCGCAGCAGGTATTAGCACTAAAAGAATACCGCAGCATCTTGTGACAGTTATTACAAACCAGTTACCCACAAAGTAAACGTCTTTTCTTTTCTAATGCATTCACAACTTTACCCCTGACCTGCTATAACGTGATGCCGGGTAATTGTAGCCAAAGAAAAGCTGCACTATAACACATCTGTGTGACCGTTTACATCTATACTGCACCTCGTTTAATCCACATTTATGAGCAAGGACAGAGATAGTGGTTTGTCGTCGAACGGAAACAGAGGAGAAGGAAAGCAAAGGTATGCTGCCGTTTTATTATTTTCTCTCTGGGTCTTCATTTTTCTCATAAGCTATACAAGCAAGTTCAGCCAATTGCCGAAATTTCAGTGCTGAGTGTTGTATTAGTATCATCAGGTTGGCAAACACCGTCACTCACGAGTTCACAAAATACCGGTGTTTTATATTCGACAATCTTTCATCTAGTATATTCGATTTGCATACTATGTAGATTCTCCTTGAAATCTAGAAGAAAATGTTAAGGCTCAAATGTTGACAATACTCGAGCGAGTATTAACCGGCAATACTGGCCAGTTCTACCAGATTTTATGTGAGCCAGCAAATTAAACCAAGTTCTCTGTTTAACCCTTTCACTCCCAAGCTCAAGATGCAGATTCTCCCAACCTTCTAAGAAGAAAATATGTCAGTAATGTAGTGAGAGTTCATAGTTTAATCAGCTACTATCTGAGCAAGCTATTAAAAGCCAAGTTCTCCTTACTGTAATATATATTTCTAGTGAGAAACTAAAGGAGAAAATTGAAGTTGATCACTCTTGAGAGTGAAAGGGTTAATACTCTAATACATAAAATGGCTGCAATGTCTTATTTAGTTTCGTTGTGATCGTTTTGTAGGTTGGAAATGACTTAAACCTACTGAAGCTCACCTTCGACGTGTTATCTGATTATCATAGGAGGAAGCTTTGGCACTCTGATTATCAAAGCTCTGATTTTATCAGAGCAGAAAAGTTGGGTGTTCTGATTATCAAAGCAGGGTATTTGGGTACTCTGATTATCAGAGCAGGGAACTTGGGTACTCTGATTATCTGAGCAGGAAATTCGGGTAACTTGGGTGTTGTACCAGGTCAAAGTAGGTCAATTTAGCATAACGTTCAAAAGTTCCCAAAGCTTGAACCGTTTTACCCTTAATACAGCAGAATAAAAAATACTTTGTAAAATGACAAAATGTTTTGAAACGCATTCCGCTGAAAGACAGGTACTCTGCCCTTAGATGTCAGAGGTCATATCCATCTGATACTGCTTGTCCTAATGGTAGCCATAATTATTTTCTTGTGAATGGATTAATGCAGTTTCTGCTGAACACACTGCATATATTTACAAAATTACAAAAAGAGATCTTTATGTCCAGCTAATTCTTGTAATATAGAAAGAAAGAAAAACCGCAGTGTCTGAGCGCCGTTTTCAATACTCATTTCTAAAAATTAAAGTGAATGCGTTTCCTCCAATATCACTTTTGTTTCTTTGTTTTGAATTTTTCTCTTGTCATTTATTGTTGTTTTTCATTGTTGACTTTTTCTACAGTACTTTTGAGGCCACAGGTCCCTTGCAGCAAATTTTAAGGGGCAGAATTTCTGTCCCTTGTGGCAAATTTTGAGGCCACAGAATTTCTGTCCCTTGCAGCGAATTTTGAGGCCACAGAATTTCTGTGGCTTGCGGCGAATTTTGAGGCCACGGAATTTCTGTCCCTTGTGGCAAATTTTGAGGCCACAGAATTTCTGTCCCTTGTGGCAAATTTTGAGGCCACAGAATTTCTGTGGCTTGCGGCGAACTGTGAGGCCACAGAAATTCTGTGGCCTGCGGCGAATTTTGAGGCCACAGAATTTCTGTCTGGGGCTTGCGGCGGCAGCAGAATTTCGCGGCCAATTTCTGTGGCATGACCTGTTTCTTCAGAGAATAACATATTACACTGTGCCGTTTTTTTTGTCAGTGGTATAAAGCTATTTAAAGGGTCATTTTAAAATCTTCAGAAAAATACAACAAATATTTGACTGTTAATTTCATGCCCTGCGAAAAGAGGGCACTTTTTGCGTATCTGTCATGGTTCATCAATCCTGTGACCCAAATATTAAAAGGGAAAATGGGTTATTTTTTGGCAATCGCTATGTTATAGATTGATGACCAATGATCTGATGGCTCAGATGGACATGAAAGGAAAGAGAGGAAAGAAAGGATTTGGCGGAACACCACTGTGCAATGCCATCACAGGTAATTTCTTGCAATAGCTTTACTTAATTGTCATTCAGGTTTAGGCCAGTACATTTGTCAGATTAGTTATTGAAATAGTAATATTTAATGGTCAGTTAAGTGTCTTGTTTAGACGAGGAAACACTGATTTGGTTTCCTCTCATGTATTTCCGGGTGGCTACACGGAGAAGCATGAAATTGTTTTACGTTCACCTCTATGATGAATATGCAACGAAGCAGCTGCACTATGAATTTTCCCTGTGGCTATAAGCTGGAAAAAAATTTTCGGAAGTAATTTGCTTCGGAAGCAACAATGTTTTTGACATGCTTCCTTTTCCTATTGCCATTTTCAGCATTTTTTGTAAAAACAATGAGCACCACGGAATTGGAGGTTGCCACTGCAGTGACAATTAACCTGCTTAAAATATGCCCCGGACCGGAAAGGAGGAGGGGGAATCAAGAGTATATAGAAACTGTTTTTATTTTGATATGAAGCAATACGTTACGTTACGACGACCGAGTCTAATAATTTACTTAATTTATACAGTAGTACAAATGAGTATTTTTGCTTATTTCAACGTAATATTTAACGTTGCATCTGAAGCCAATAAACTTCATTTGACCACACTCACAGCTCCACGTTGTTTCAATGCCGTACTTTGACGTTGGCGTTCGTTGCCAAAGTGATGTCGATTCTATTTGCGAATTCGATCGTTTTTCAACGTGTATCTAACCTTGGTCACCCAGCCACTATTCAATGTCAGATTTTCACCTTTAATCGACAAAAATTCACGACGTTGATTCACAAACCGAAATTATACGTTGATTTAAACGTCCGATTGCGACGTTGGATTGACGTCCGAAAAATTACGTCCATTCCATTTCCATATTCAATGAATATTCAACGTTGTTTCGATGTCAACAAATAACGTTGTTTCGACATATGTAATTCAACGTTAATTCAACGTCCGATTCCGACTTTGACTCAAGGTTCGAAAAATTACGTCGATTCCTTTTCCATATTCAATCAATTCTCAACGTCGTTTCAACGTAAGTGAATAACGTTGTTTCGACGTTGTTTCGACGTACTTTTGCCCGCTGGGAAGAAACTTACTTAAATAATGTGATCAGTGATTTGCTTATTTTACAACTCAACTCATATATCCTTAGATTCTGTTCAAGTGTTAGGGGCACAGTGTTCAGCTGACATCTGTTTGTGGTTTTTAGTACTGAGTTTATGAATGCTTGTTTTCCCTTTCAGCTTGCTGGTGCGCTTTGCATGACGAGCCGCACGCCTTGACAACGGCCTTTCGGTAGGGACAATTTGTCCCCACCGCCCGTGGAGTGCGGTCTGCTTGGTATGAATGACAGAGGTGTAAACTCCAAACCATTAGCACAGTCGGTGTGCTGATAATCACTTTGTCCTGAATTAGAAATTGTAATTTTAGCCTGCAATCGTGCTCTGGGGTGCCTTTCTCACTCCATAACAGAAGTCGCGCTTATGTGGCGACACTTATCAGTCGGCATCTAATGAAAGAGCTTGACGTCCAGTAAAAAAATTTTATTAGTTTTCCGCCAGTCACAAACAATGTCATTGATTTGACTTCACTTCCGTGCAATATTTCCTCACAAAGATTCGTGTCGAAACACGCACTTCCTGAGAAGTTACAGTAACAAAGATTCTGTCGGGTCAGGTAGTCGCCGAAACATTCAATGAGTGGTTTCTATGTACCGCAATCAAAAAGCTATAATATGTCCGTTCAATCAAAGCCTGTTAAAGGCAGCGAGCTCTTTCCTGTTATTTCACGTTATCGGGTGTCTAGAAAACTCAGACCTCAGACCTCAGACCTCAGATCTGGAAAACTCAGACCCCCCAAAATACGCTAAACGATTCGACCATTCCTTCTCGTAATTACTTTAATCGGAAGCTGCTCGAGCGAGACATTAAACAATGCGGTATTTTTAGCCATTTCGCAAACATTCGGCAGGGTCTGAGTTTTCCAGATCTGGAAAACTCAGACCCCCCAAAATAAGTTAAACGATTCGACCATTCCTTCTCGTAATTGCTTTAACCGGAAGCTGCTCGAGCGAGACATCAAACAATGCGGTATCTTTAGCCATTTAACGGCAAAGTTTAGGTCTACATTATATACAGAGTGAATATTTCGCAGTTAGTTAATGGCGAAGTTTAGGTCTACATTATATACAGAGTGAATATTTCGCATTTAGTTGACGGCGAAGTTTGGATCAGTTATATATACAGAGAAGCGTAATTGCGAATTTTTTATTTTCTCTGTAGATACGATTAACTGCGAATTTTTCATTTGCCGGTTTTATACTACAGACGACTAATTCGTCTCAGACGCATTAGTCGTCTCGGACGACTAATTCGTCTAGTATAAAAACGGAAAACAGGGCAGACGCACTTAAATTCTTATGCGTCTGTTAAGTGCGACTGAAAGACGCACTTAGCAGACGTCTAATTCGTCTCAGACGAAAAATGCGTCTAGCATAAAAACGAGTCGAACTTAACTGGAGACCAGAAGCGTATGTTTCAGTATCAAATCGAGATATTTGACAGTTTCAAGATGGCGGCACGAGGGAAATATTCTCGGCAAAAAAGCAGTGTGCATGGAGTGAGTTCTCCGACTCGTTTTTATACCAGTCGAACTTAACAGTCAGACGACTAATGCGTCTGGACGAATTAGTCGTCTGTAGTATAAAAACGGCCATTTATATATATTCCCGTTAAGTTGTTGCAACTTTAAAATTCATACTTAGCCAGATATTTTCTTCCAGAGAACGAAAAGCCGCGGGAGCTTGCTTTTATATCATCCACACAGGCAAACTATAATTCGCGTTCTGTGAGAACCTGCGTTTCCGATATTGTGTGTTTTATTTTTACGATAGACGCAAGAAAAGGATCGTGTTGTCTAAACACCTATAATAAATTATTGAGTATTCTGCTGTCTTAACGGCGATTTGAATTTTTTTCACGAAAATAGTTGGGTCGCCTGTTTCACGGCTCCATTATGAAACAAGCTTGTCGGATCTCGTTTTAAATCATTTGTAATCAACTTGTGACAATGGAACTGGGAAGTGGATGTGTGACCTGTCATTTCTGCCACGTGACCTGACTGGAAAGTTATAACTTTAGTCTCTCGCCTCACACGTGTTTGATTTTGAACTGAGCGAAAACCGAATGTTTGCGAAATGGCTAAAGATACCGCATTGTTTGATGTCTCGCTCGAGCAGCTTCCGGTTAAAGTAATTACGAGAAGGAATGGTCTGAGGGGGGTCTGAGTTTTCCAGATCTGGAAAACTCAGTTTTTTACTTGTAAACTCGCGCAGGCCCAAAGGTTTATATAGTCATAGCAAAAGATTAAGTTTAATTTTCAAACTCAGTGATCGATGTTTGGACATTGCAGGCAGCTTTATGGAATGTATTTCATCGATTCTCCGCGCGTCTGCCAAGTCGCGTGGTTACATAGTCTTGTCCAAAATGGCGGCACTGAAAGAGCTTGCATGCATTGTGATCGGAGGAGCATCAGGCTTGGGGCTGGCCTCTGCTAGAAAACTTGTCAGCGAGGGCGCAAAAGTATTAATAGCAGACTTGCCTTCCAGTCGGGGAGAAGAGATGGCCAGGGAGATGGGAAACAACTGCATTTTCTTTGCTGCCGATGTGAGTAGGCGGAACAACTCAAGTTAATTTTTACTCATCAGTCACCCAAGAGAATTTTTCTAGAGTGTCAAGGATAAACGTTTTCTGCAGTAAAGACAGTTTGCTTGTTTGTGCAGATTACGTCTGAAAATGAAATAAGTGAAGCGGTGCAGAAGTTGAGGGACACTTTTGGCCCTGTAAGAGCTGCCGTAACAACTGCTGGAACACTCGTCATAGCAGAGACTCTGTCACACACTGGAAAAGCACACCCATTGCAACACTTTGAAAACGTTATGAAGGTATGAAACCCACAAGGTCCACCCCCCCCCCCCCCCCCCCCCCGATCCATTTTGCATTTAATGACTAGTGCCCACCAACCTCTTTCCACGCTCTTTCCCAGGTTCCTTTACTGAGAGATTTAAATCCAGACATGGAGCGAAAGAAAATTTATTGGCCTTTTATGCCAAACACTATTCTTGTTACAATCGGAAGTGAGTTTAGAAAGAGAAATTGTGCTGTAAGGTTAGTGGGTATGTGGCTGCTGCTGTCACATGTTCTAAAACTGAAATTTTGAATTCGATCGGTCTGTGAGTGGTACACCGGCATCGCTTCAGAGACGTTTGCTCGTTGGCAGACTGTAAACTGCATCTAAGATGCTCAAAATGGACTTCAAAAGGGGAAAAAAAAGGAAAAAAAGAAAAAAGGAAAGCTGATGTCATACACTGTATCAGTAAATATTTTTTGTGATGGTATTGTTTTTGTTTAAAAATATTAACACTTGTGCACAATATTGTTGAGAAAGAAACTAAATCTGGTTTGTTAGATATACACCTCTTTCACAAAAGTGTGGCTTTTCTGATTTTCAGTTTTGCTGTGTGAGTAAAAAATAAATAAATAAGCATCACTTGGAAGTACATACCAAAATTAGTGATCTTAAGAAATTTCAGCACCTTGCTGTGAGAATCTGTGAAGTTACTGCTTTTTCAATTTGTAGAGATTTGTATAGAGAAAGTCAATCTGGCCTTCCTGGCCTCACTTTCATGTATCTACTACACTTAACATTTGAATGACTAAGCTTCAATTCAAGATACATCGTTAGAATTGCACCAAGTTATTATTTTAAAGCATGCCCTTTCTTGTAGTATCTGAAAGTTTCTCTTCAAAGTTAACCTTCCAAACACATGTAAATTAGGTGCTGCCAATGTGAAAGTCATCTATTGCACCATCTAGTTGACAGCTATATTCTATCAATAAATTGTTATTGCCAAGGTGTACATGAGAAAAACAGAACTTTACACTTACTTTAATTCATATGTACATGTATATATAGGTACATATTAAGTACTCCACTTGGTTTCACTTACACAATATTATTGTCTTTCAGGTTAACTGCACTGGAGTGTTTAATGTTGTACGCCTTGTTGCCAAGGAAATGGCTTCAAATGAACCTAATATTAATGGAGAAAGAGGAGTCATAATCAACACATCCAGTGTGCATGCCTTTGATGGTCAAAAGGGAAAGGTGGCGTACAGTGGCTCTAAAGGTGCCATCAGTGCTATGACATTGCCCTTTGCTAGAGACCTGTCTGCTTCTGGCATTCGTGTCAACTCTATAGCACCTGGTAAGACTGTTAAGGAGACCTCACACTGTAAAACTCAATGAGACAGCTTTGTTCATTGTTAAATTTGTTATTTTGAGGTGATTTTTGTATTTAGTAGCAAGTTAGTGGAAAGCTTAATGGCCCTGGTCAAGTTGTTGCTTGTGCTGTGTGTACAAGTTATATAATGTTTGAATTTCTTTCAATTTGAGTGACCACTGTTTACCAAGTGTACAAGTCAGTAAAATAAAAGCACTATGGAAAAAGAAGAATTGGGTAAATGTTGCTGTAGTTTTTGCCAGATATTTCAGTTTCTCTTACTTTAGAGGGGCTGGGAAAAGAACTGACAACCAGCCTGTAAATGACAAAAAGTCACATGATCTGACTCAGCCATCATGTTTTGATAAAAGTGGCAAATTCCAAAATAACAGGTAGCTTATTCCTTCAGACTTTTACTTTTCTTGTCCTTCCTTGAGTCAAAATCATGATAAGATTATGTGAACCACTTTTTTGCAGTTTGTAACTATTGTTTTAATGAAGGATTGTTGCCATCATGTATGCATGTTACCAACTCAAATGTTTAACTTGTGCATTGTCCTTGTTTGTAGGAATGTTCCTGACACCAATGTTTACCAGTGGCCGGCCAGACAAAAAAGGACAAGAAGCAGCAGCAAAAATTGTGCCTTTCCCCCAAAGAATTGCTAGTCCTGATGACTTTGCCCATCTTGTTCAGACTATCATAGAAAATCCCACTATCAATGGAGAAGTTATACGGATAGATGGTGCAGTTCGAATGCCTTACTTGTGACTGTAGCTGACTTGCCTTTTAGAAGACACAGACAACATTAAAGTCACAGGTGGTAGAATATTATTTTACATTAGACTGTAATGGTAAAATGTAGGTCTATACATCTAGTTCTGATAGGTGTAAGGTATTGCTATTGCTATTGCTATTGGAGGAAGAGATAGCTGTTGTTGGTTATTCTACTTATATTGTGATATATAAGTTTTGTATGAACATATACCTAACCTTGCATCATATATCATGTTCTATAAAATTATGTGTTGGAAACATTGCATAGCTTGCAGGGCAACAACAATAGAAAATTTGGTCCCAGCCTAGTATCATCTTGTAACAAGGATTTTTCTGTAAATATTCATCGGTTTGACCTGAAAATAATTGTGCAGAGTTGACATGCATAGTTCTGTACAATGAAATATGGATTTTGATATAGCAAGAACAAAATGCAGAGTTTGAATCTCCTTTGTTTGAAAAGTGTGAAGTGTTGGCTTAGGTGGAGTGGGGGGGGTACTAAGGTATATTAATGCCAGGGAAGTGCAACGGTCTATTGGGTTTGAAATTTGCGATTTTTGGACCTCTTGTGGATAAGAATTTTTTGGGTGGTCCTTTTTGGTTTAAAAGATTTTGGCAGAATTTTTTAGGGTTGATAAAAAGTGGTGAAACAATAATAGTTACAATTTCTATTTCCAGCTTATACTACCGTGCAAATGACAAGGATACTTCCTGTTATAGCATTGTGGGCTGTTAGTCTTTTTTTGAGTTAAAGAATCTGGCCTCCATCACACTTTCCCATCACTAATATACCCCCCTCTGGGAGTGTTGGTCAATGATCTTATTTCTTGCCTGGTCCACTGTATGAAATATCAAAAATTGTTTATGAAAATCTCCCTGACGTAAAAATATCCAATATGGTGGCCAGTAAGGGAGCAAAAGAAAATATATATAATTTTCTTTTGCTCCCTTATTGGCCACCATATTGGCCACCATATTGGATATTTTTATGTCAGGGAGTCAGCGAAGCGCCTCGCGAGTCCACAACATTTTGACCATGTGATGATGTTGTGGTAAATAAGAGTCCACACCACGGCAAACCAGTGGAAATTTATTAAACCGACCACTGTTATTGTGGAAATCGGAAGTGAGTTCAGAAAGATAAGTTGAGTTGTAAGGTTGGATATTGGGCTGTACGGTCGAGTGGTACATCGATCACTACAGAGAAGTTTGTACATGCTGCAAATGGACTTCAAACAGGAAAAAAGAATGAAGAAAAAAAGGAAAAAAGATGTCAACTGTATTTTACAGGGCTCAGTGAAAATAATCCTAAAAACTGCAGAATAGAGAAAATGTACCCAATGTGCAATTTACTCTACCGAGGTTGAAAAGAAGGGTGGATCAGGCAGCAGACTTTGCACTGGCCAAATTTACATCACATTATTCCCTATCAATGATCTAGCGAGGTTTCCCTACACTACTCATGTTCTCCCAACTTTCTACATGTTTAGATGAGGCTACATTACATGGGAAAACGTTATATATTTCTTTTATAAAATAATAAGGACATAAAATACATCATGTATCATATCAGCATGTAATATACTCTCATCTTACAGGTTTTTTAGCCAATCAGAACATGCACAGCATCATAGTTATTGCAGCTATTTTATAAACATTTTCTCTAATGAAGTTCTCAGCAATATATACATTACAAGAAAATATACATTACAAGAGGAATCCTTTAATTATACAGTAATGGTGGTATGATTAAAACAAAAATTGACTAAGGATCCTGATATATCTCATACTCTATTAACTACATTATACAGTTACTAATTGAATAAGCTGTTATCATCTGATCAATAAAATACAAAATATATTGCTATAATTCCAGTGTTAGTCTAGCTAATTTACTTTTTATTTATTTACCAGTATATAAAATGAAAAAAATAAGAATTATCTACTATCACAGTATGACCCCAATAAATTGTTAATGGGGTATCATTTTTTGTGTAGTGTGACTGCTGACTTGCAAAATATGGTATTCATGTGATTGAAAACAGTCATGTCTCCACAGTACCATATACTGTATATAACTCCAGGCAGCTGTACTTTTATTGGTTTCTCAATCACACTACCATTTATTTTATCAGCAACAATAATTTAGTCAATATCATGTTTTTACTTATTGACAAAGGTTTTCAGATTACAATCATGTGCAGCAGCAACTAGCAAGTACTTTTTACAGCCCACATTAGCAAGTAAGTCTATTTGAAGAGCTTGGTTTTGTTCTACATTATTTGTAGATGGCTATTAAAAGAAGCAGTTATATCCACTCTGTACCAAGTTTTATTATCAGCCAGAATGTATCAGCCTTGCAAACTGCACATGATTGTTATAGTCTCTATAAAGGTTCATGTGTCCTTCAAAAATATCCTGGGAAAATAAAGCATTGTAAAGTTGCTGCACGTGCTATATATATTGTTGTAAAGGTCTGAGACTGAAAAATGCAGATCTACTGTTAAATGTTTCAAAAATTTTAAAGGTAGAGTGCTATCTAGATCAGAGCGATGAATGATTTTCACAAAGAATTAGGCCTTTCCAGAACCAAAACTTTTGAGTGGTTTGGTCGATATCACTTAAATTTTGTCAGGTGCAGAAGACTAGCTTTTCTCAAATACCATGTCAGTGATTTTTGATATCATTTTTGTTCCTGTTTTATTGTACAGTTTGGGTTTTGAAATGCTCCCTCCTCTAGAGAATACAAACCTTAAAAAAGGATCAAAATTTTGCTGACAGTATTTTAGTCAACTTCATTGGGTATCAGAAAAAAGATGTTTTAGCAGTTTTGAAACAAACTGACAAAAGTTTTGATTCCCATTTCCGAAACAGTCAATTTCACATTTACCTAGACATCATACTCCAATTATTTTAATGTGCTTGAAAATGATAAAATCAGATTATTATTCAGCAGTCCAAGACTTTTACAATGATTGCAAACCTTATGGTTTATTATGAGTACATGGAAAAATGAACAGTAACATTGACAATAATATTTAGTACATGTCACATACCACATGTTTGACATATCAATACTAATTATGAGTTCAAAAATATCATAAGCACCCACCCCTAGCATTTGCTAAAAACATTGGCTCCAAATATGGAGTACTGGCTTTACTTGTACAACAAAATCTGCAAAAAGTTAAAACTTGCAGCATTCCTTGTCTATCCACTTGTGAAGGCAGCCTGAAAATGGTTCAGTTTAAAATAGTTGAACAAGCCACATCAACCTTTTTTTCTGATTAAGCTATACATGTGTACCTTTGGAATTTCAGCTGACGAATATGATAAATTTTACTGTTTTGTCTCAGTTAATCAAGCATTGTTGTACATTTAGCAATCCCCTTCTCTCACATCACTATGTACCTTCAACGCAGTAAACTGCCCTCTCAAGAAAGTTGTTAAGCATCTACAGTGCATCATACTTGAGCTTTTTCTTAACAGCAGTATCAAAAGTAAGGTTAGGGGTTACCACGAGACGAACCTGATAATGCAGAGCGATGAACATGGACGTTTACCCAGTGTCCACCTTTCTTTTGCCAGACCCGAGTTTCCTCTGACTGTTCAGTCACTGGTTCACCACTTGGAGAGATCTTTTGTGTCAAGCGAATGTAAGATATGCATGCAGCATCCTCACCAAGATGGTGGACGTGTGGTGACAATATGGTTGTATTAGTCACTACTTTGTTTCGTGCCAGGTTGTCAAAGTAGAATTTGTGAAATTCAATGCCCTCCACCAAATTTCCATTCGCTTCTGGCTCAAATGCTGTAACATGAGGGTCCACCAGCTTGCTGTATGCCTCAAAGTCCAATGTTGTGATACTTGAGATCAGTTGCTGTGTTAAGCGAATGATTTCGTTCTCTCGCTGGGATTTACCTGGGTGGTTTTCTTCTTCTTTGGCTGCAGCTAACACAGCATCTTCATCAGATCCTTTCTTTTTTGTCAGAGAAGAATGCCTGCTGAAGTTGTGAGTTGCCAGAATCGTTGTCAGAATGGCTCCCTTTAGCTTTCTCCTGGCATTGAACTTCTTTAATCCATCTATAGTGCTTTGTCGGTGGACCTTGGAAGCCACACGTTCACGGTTCTGAAGATTTTTACACAGTACATGTATCTCATTAGATGCTGTGCATTTAAGTGCACTTTTTCATGCTATTTTTGACACAAGACAGTACATTTACATTAAAACTGTGGTTATTTTTTGGAGGTCAGATGGGTAAGTGTTGAAAGATGACTTGAAAGACACAACACAAAGATTTAAGTTGGTGGCAGCAGACAAAAAGCCAAGATTCACAGATCCAGGAGAACATCTGACCAGTTTTCAAATCTGCTAGCATGAATGGCATTCTACTTTGGACAAATTTTGAGAAACATCATTTCCTGCCATTTCCAGGTGCAGCTTGAAACTAAATTCCATCAAACTCACCACCAGTCTGGATCCACATTAACCCTTTAGCTTACAGATTCATGACATAAATTCTTCCAACCATTTACCAGGAAAATGTATGAGTGATGAAGTGAGAATTGATACTTCAATCAGCTGTCATCTGAGCAAGCTATCAAGATCGGAGCAAAGATCTCCAAACTGTATGATACTGTATATTTACTGGAAGAGAAAATTAAATTTGATCACTCTTGATAGAATGGACCAATGGCTGGAAAAATCCTAGTCAACAATATTGTTAACCTCTAATAACTCAGGCTTACCACAACCCAAGGGTGTTTCAAGGCCTGCACAGCTGTTATCCTCTTGTTTCCATCAATGCTCAACATCTTGTCTATGAGGTCCTTTGCTTCATCTGTCACGGAGTCCCACTCTGGGGAGGGGTACTGAGGAGGTTAAATATATTAATATTAACGTAATATTTATTACAAGCGGAACCCCTGTAAAGTATGGGTGACATCAGATTTTTCGTCCTTTCTCTTTCTTTTCTTTTCTTTTTTTTTTTTTCACCTTTTGAAGCACACTCCAAGCATTTCGGATGAAGTTTTACAGTGTCAAAGTACAAACTTCTTTTTGGCCAGATGTACGATTTGGTGATTGATTGACATCAAAACATCCCTGTTTTTCAAACTCATGGCTGCATCAGCCCCACATCCAGTAACCTGACAGCTCAAGTTCTGTTTCTAAACTCATTTCTGATTTTGAAAAGAACAGTGGTTGACATGAGAGGCCAATATCTATACTTTCTTTCACTTCCAGTGGGCACCATCTTGAATTTTTTTTTTACAAGAAAGCCTATAGGAAAGAGTGTTGCACACAGACACGCACGGACGTGTATTATTTTTTAGATGATATGCATTTTAAAATATTATTTATGTTGCACAAATTACACATGAGATGTAAGAACTGAGTCTATCTTAGGACATATACTCAGGGATGAGTTATAATAATTTATGTTATGCAAGCAATAATCCTTTTTTCATAACATGAATTGAAATATTATACTAAAATTTATTCATAACATGAAATCCCTTCAACTGAAATATAATAAAATACAAAAGTGTATGTGAATGTTTCAGTGAAAATATTGTACTACATGCACTTTAGAACATTGAACCAGTGGGACCCACCGCACAACACTCACAACAAACACTTCTGTGACATAGCCATCACAACTGCTCAATAAAATCAATCAGAAGAAGCAATTAAAAAGTTGAGGAGAAGACTGATTCAACTATGTTGCAGTAGACACAAGCATACGTTGCGAACCTATCTTTTATGCAAGTTGGTATAAATGTGCATTGTGACTAGCACAGTATTCAACATACAAAATTCAGAAATATTTCCTATGCAACAAATTTAATTCACGAAATCATGCAATAAATTATGCAGACTTTCTTAATACAGGGCATCTATATTGAAACAAATTGTGATATTGTTATCAAAAAATTTACAGTGAGTACATATTGATGATAACGATCTTTATACTCCTGCAAGTATAATCAAGTTCGATTTACTTGAAAACCTTGATCCATATGAAAATTCAAGTAGTAAATACCTGACTCATACTCACTTCAAACCAATATAAAGAATTTTTAAACTGTATGACAGAACATTATCGATAAACAGTGACATGCAAGGGATATCACTCCCAGAGCTCATGACAACAGCTGCAAAATATGACTCTTTTCATCTTCACTTGTTAAGCAATATTTATTATTATTGTTCCCATTCACCCTTTATGGTTTTTTTTATGAAACAGAAAACAAAACCTTAGTTAATTATTTTAATTTACATTCTAAACATTTCAAGTTCGAAAACCGACTATTAATATTTTGAATGATTCAAATGCTGTGTATCGTTTCTTGGCAACAAAATGTCTATAAATATCATATTTCTGTTCGAAGAAAAAGAAGGACAGTAATATTTCCTGCTCCTAGTTCAAAAATCGCTCCCAAGATTGCTCTGTCAAGATGATCGACTGGTTGTCATTATACCATCGGATCTACAAACAGTGTCATAATCTTAATCTTGACACTGGTTCGCACCTGCTTGTGGGACTAATAAAGTGTTATGCGGTCACTCGATCGGAAGAGAAATTCATGAAATATTTCCACGTTGTTTGATCAAGTGCAAAAAAAAATTTAATGACGCTTTATAGCAGTGCTTTAGAGTTGCAACGAAAAGCATGCAGCAGAAGTGAATTAAGACCGAAAGAAGTTAAGTTGATTTCAATCGTTCAAGAGAAAATGGTTTCCGTAAACAAATGCAAAATTAACTTTATGGGTCTGCAAATTTACGAAACTATAAGAGAAAGCAAACCCTCCAATGACCTCAGGTTACAGTTTTATAGCGTAAAGTGCTGTAAGTAAAACCAACACCTCCCTCACATTGCACCTTCGAATCACAACAAAGCCACAAAAACGCAATGTACACAAACTTACATCGTACGCTCCTGTTTTGATTTGCTCGTACAATTTCTGTTGGTCCTCGTCCCAAAAAGGCGGGTAGCCAACTAAAAGTATGTACAGAATCACACCACAGGCCCACATATCAACCGCCTTGCCATACGGCTCTTTCTTCAAGACTTCCGGTGACAAATAACCGGGTGTTCCCGCGAAGCCATACCAATTCGGGTTTTCGTTTTCCACCTCAATGGCCAAACCAAAGTCAGCCAGCTTGACCTCTGCGCCTTTTTCTCTGCTGGCCAGAAGTAGGTTTTCAGGTTTCAGATCCCTGTGAACGATGTTGTTCTCATGACAGTGTTGTACGCTGAAGAGAACTTGCTGTATACAATGGCTAGCGTCTGCTTCACTGTAATATTCGCGTGCGACTATATCCTCGAATAGCTCACCTCCAGTGACCAGATCGAATATGAGATAGTAGAAACCTTCTTCCGTGATGCTGGCGTGAAGTCGGACCACGTTTGGATGGTGCAAACGACGGCAGATTCTCGCCTCTCGGTCAACTTTGTGGGTGTCTCTTGATGTCATTTTCCGGGTATCCAGGACTTTGACTGCATAATCCACAAGGGTGTCTTTCTTAGTACAGCGTCGGACCACGCTGAAGGCGCCTTTCCCAAGTTCCTCTTTGATGTCGTACGCATCGTGGAAATTTCTAGCGATCGCTTGTGCCATTGCTGTAATGTTTCACCACCCAGTTTTAATTTCGTGCGAGAGAGAACTCTCTTATGGCGAAGGACTGGGACAGAGCGCCAATATCAAAGGTGTGGCCGTGTAAAAATAGATCCACTTCCGGTCTTTGTTTCGCACGCTTGCTTTCGTTTCTTGGTCAGTTTTAGAAACAGAAGTTCACTTGTGTGCGAGAAAACCAACTCTCGCGTCTTTTGATGTGTATTGTTTAGAAGTGTAGAAATTGCAAGCAGTAACCAACCCGGTTACCAGGCAACGAAGACAATATTTGCCACGTAACTCTTGCAGGGCTGGATTTTGTGGGGGGTCGGGTGGGTCTTCGAAAGAATCAGTTCCCAGTGTTCATGGACAGACTTTTATTATTCTACATCGCTTGCTGTGCATGTACGGAGAAATACTGGGTGTTGTACGAGGTCCAGCCTGATATTTATCGGTAAGAAGTAAAACCGAGCAAGCAAGTTTTAGCTGTTGACCTTTACTAGCTGAATCACTTGATTTCCTTTGCCACTCCAAGTGATATTTCTTTTTCATTGTAATTGTAGGTTATAGTCCCAAAGACTTTTTTAGTTTGGCAAATATCAAATTATTTTTGTTTTATGACAATTGATTCTAAAATGTTTTTTAATTCCATTCTGAAACCAATACAAACCAAACCGCTTTCTTCATGCAGGTGATGGTCGAACTTTCGTTTCTGTAAATTTAGTCGGAAGCAAAATCAGTGCCACAGTAATCGTATCGGAAATTGACGTCATGGGCCACTCGGGTGCATCTGTCGGTCCATTATTATTTATTATTGAATTATTATTAACATTAATCCATTACTTATTATTGTATCTCCCTCTCCCTCATGGTCTGCCTCTCTAATATATTCATTATATCTATCTGACATCCACCGCCGATCTACAACATTTCATTTTCTTGATTTACCATCGTGTATACATTACACTTATTGGCCATCTATACGTAACTCTAACTATCAATTTTCTTCATTGTGCTGTATTGAACATATCAACCAAATCGGAAACAGATTGATTCATCGAAATTATTCGAACGATTAGAGACCACTGTACTGAGCAAACATATCTGTCAGAGCCGTACAGTAAACTGGCCGGTGAACTTTTTCTTTCAATGTTTTTTTAATAGCCGTATAGTACACTAGTTGGTGAACTGTTTCTTTCAATGCTCTAAACTCCCAAGACTGATCAATACTTTAATTTTCTCCTTCAGTTTCTAGAGTAAGGAGAACTTGGCTTCAACCTAAATCTTACTGCGACATTTATCTCGGATCTATAAAATTAAACGCACTTAAAAATCGGAAAAAGAAAACTACTGTGTCCCAAAAGAGCGGAAACACTGCAACTGCTATATTGTATTTATGGTAGCTTTCATGTAGCGATGCAACACTTGGGAATGTGGTTTTAAAGATCCCTGCATTCAACCGGACCCATGCACTTTACCGCACCATTTCAAACCAAAATTAGCCATGTAAAACAGGGGTCCCGTTGTATAGGCATCTAGAAACACTTCCTGCGACAGGATAACAAATTTTTAAATTCCCTCTTGATATCTTTCTTGATGAAGCCGTACGCCAGGGGATTCGCTGCAGAGTTCAACAACATTGAGAGTGGCTGTAGTTGGTCTCCCATCTGCGGTCGAGGGCAAGTGATAAAAAAATTACAGAGAGTCACATAGACTGAGAAGGAATAACAGAAAAGGAATATGACCACAACGATAGCAATGGCTTTGATACTTCCATTGGCACTTCCTCTTTCAGTAGAGCGACAGTTGCGACTAGCGTGAATGGGCCGAAGGTGGTTCAACAGAATGGCGGTCTGCTTTGCCTGGCGTTTTGCGATGTAAAGGATCCTTCCCGTTGCAACACTCAAGAAAAAGCAGGGGAAAATCTCAAATAGCAAAGGAGGTATGATTGAGTAGGTCTTCATTCCCATTTCGGCTTTTTCGGTGAAAACAAAGGTAGCTGGCAGAAAGGAGATCGTTAATGGCACCACCCAACCGCTAGACATCAGCAAAGCCATTCTTTTGCGCTGCCTGAAGACAACGTACTGGAAAGGCTTTACGATTGCCGTGTAACGATCTAGAGTCATCGTACACAAGTTCGCCACCGACGCGTAAAGGAAGAACCATTGTGACATAGCAACAAACTGCAAACTACAAGATAAAGTCGACATGGCGCAAATGGTGTCTACTGGTATCAGACTCAAACCAACTCCAAGGTCAGCCATCGCAAGCGATAAAATGAACCAGTTGGGTGTTGTACGGAGTTGACGCTTACTGCAGATTAAAAATATGAGCAGAGCGTTCCCAACAAGTATCAGTGAAGTAAGGAACCAGGCTGCGATAAAAAACCACAAAGGATCCATCTTGCACGGAGAGCAATAGAGCTCTAGACGCTTCTCTTGAAGTATCTACTATCTCAGCCACAACAATCGTGAAGAGTTTACAGTACTTAGCTTATAGCTTTTTTCCACTTTTTTCAATAACTCTCTACAAATACTAAACTCTCTTATAGTTTATATGGCCTTCATCCTCAGTTCTTCGCAGCAAATGCAATGAATGATCAGACGCAAGAACTATCTCAGAAGAAATGACTCACGACCGCCCTGCACATGTTATTTGAGCAATATGCGAGCTTGTTAATGTTTCAAATGTAATTAAAGAAAGAGAATTGAACTGTCATTTATAAAACGATTTAGTGTCTCGCTGGTGACTTTTAACTATTTGAAACAGGTGACAAAATGAATAGAGCAGTGTTTAACTAGACTCTTTTTCCGGTGAACATAATGAAAGAGGAACATCATATTTACTTTTTGCTTACCCATTAATTTCACGACCACATGATTGGCTGACAGTGTATCAAGTTTGGTGACAAATAAGATCGACCGGTAATGAAAAATGTAAAAACTAACAAGGACAATTTATTGGTTCGTATTAAGGCCTTTTGCAGTTCATGTGTCCTACAGCACTGAACTGTAGTATTACTGCCAGATTATCATTGAATCAACAGTTGAACAAGTTTTCATTTCTGTAGATGACAGGATTCACTATTCAGGTCTGCAATCTTGCTACTGAACGAAGTATATCCCACGTAATGATTCGTGTGCCTGGAGTATATCCGACGTAATGATTCGCGTGCCTCATCGCGCCTCTTAGGAGCAGGAAGTATGGCTGTCAGTGCATGGGAACCGTTCGTCTTTCTTTTATACTGTAAGATGAATCGTAGAGTAATAGCTTCCACACTTTTTCCATTTAGTAAGTATTTTCAGCCAATCAGAAGCCAGAGTATACCGCGTTTGGTTTTACTTTGAAAAAGAAACCAATCAGCAATGCGGGGAAATGCCATCGCCACTTGCTTTGTTGCGTGAGAGTTCTGGTTGTCGTGGTTACCTTAGTAACCTTTGAACGCCACAAAAAAAGTTCGTACCCGTTTAGCGATTGGGTTTCTTAGTCTCATTTTCATTTAGTCGAACACTTAAACATAGTGACTGATTTTACACGATAAATAGTACATACGTCCCGGGAAGTAAGTATTCCTCAATTTCAGTACCCGAGTTTGTGTTATTCACATTGTTACACTGGTCAATTTACAACGATAATTGCAGCGATACGTTGTTGCACCAAAAATCGTTCAGATGTAACAGCGACCATTGCTAACGACTCACCGATTCGGGGGACTCAAAAGCTGCCTCCCAGAAGACGGCTGTATTTGCAGGCTACGATGCTGTGCAATGTCAAGGTTGATCCCAAGTCCATTCATTACGCTTCCGACGTCGATAAAACAACCACATTTGCGTCTGTTTCCTGATATCCGTTTTGAAAAAGGCGTAAGCGAAAGGATTGGCTGCAGAGTTCGTTATGAGGAGCAGGTGCTTTGCGTAGCGCATCTTTGATGGGAAGGTGCACGCCTTGAACGTTTCACAGAAAATAAAATAAATGTCGATTGTGTAGCAGAGAAAGAACAGGCTTACCACCAGAACAATGACTCGACCCGAATATCGATACAGATTGCTTCGTTTAGACGCAAAGGTACGGCGTTGTGAAGCATGATTAAATTTAACTTGAGCAACCTGGGCCTCAATTTGACGCAATAATCTGCGTGTTATCAACAAAATCCGAGCTGTCATAAACATCAACAGAACAATGGGCAGGAACTCCATAACGGCCACCACAAAGATGAAAAAGTCGTGCAAGGCAACCTCTCTCTTATCAACGTAAAGAATCGTGAACGGTATTAAGAAAGCTACTGTCGGTATCATCCAGGACAGGAGGACGAAAATAAAAACTCGCCCCCACGTCATGTTGTTGACATATGTTAAGGGTAACACTATTGCAAAGTACCGTTCCCCTGCCATGGCGCAAATGTTTGTGATCGACACGTGCAGGAAAAACCAGCGCAATGGCGTCGTAATGCGTTTGTCGCAGAGCGACCATGCATCACAAGCAAAGAGTGGTGGAAACAAGGCAGACCCAACCATAAAATCCGCCACGCAGAGAGAGGCAATGAAGCAGTTGGCAGAGGTGTGAAGGTGTCGTCGGGTAACAATTAGATAGACGACCAAACCATTTCCAAGGATTGCTATGACACTAAGAAGCCATCCAAGAATATAATACGACAATACTGGGCCATCCATTCTAGCGCGTTTACTAACTCTTGTTTTCTTTTTTAAACCCGAGTAATGTTTAGTTCATATGATCCATAAATTGTTTGTTCAATCGCTGTCTTTGAGGTTTGCTTGACTTCGATCCCTTTCCAACCGCAATATCCTGGCTTGAAGTGTATTCATCCGCCGAGTCAAAAAGTTGAGTTAGACATTACTAATATATAAAATAAACTTGCGAAGGGTGTGTTATTATAATAAAAAGATCCACGAACAGCCATTTGCCGCTGAAGAAAAACAACGGAGGGGAACACTATCTCGTAAATAATTGATTCGCTTGGCGGCAACGCACTGACGCTTGCCAACTTTTGCTTCTTTATATTTGCTTTTAAAATAATTACTTCTCTTAATCAACGACGATCGATCTAGAGATCCTTTTTCCTCTTTTAACTTAAAATTTAAATGATAAAACACACTTAATATATAACACGACCTAAAGTCAAGTTAATTTGCTATGATGCGCATCCAATCGGATGTCAAACATCGATTTTAAAGCATAACCCCATTCAATCCAAACTCTCAGAATACCAGTAGCTCCCAAATATTCAAGGTGTTGTGAGAACGGATAGTTTAATCAGCTTCTCATCTGATCAAGCTATCAAATGCCAAGTTATCCTTACCATACGATATATTTCTGGTGAGAAAATGAAAAGAGAAAATAGAAGTTGATCACTAGGGTATTGAGAGTGAGAATCGTACCAGCTGCGTGGGCTGTCAGGGAGGATGTGTTATTGAATCAAGGTGATTTTCTAATGTGATGGCAGAGTTGATTTAGTTTCTGTAGATTTGACGACAAACAATTGAACAAACACAATTGAAGTGAGCAGAAACTAATAAGTCTCGCGCGGTGACTAGCAGTCCGTTGTACGGAAGCAAAACGTCGGATATGAAGTTTAAAGTTTTGATAAGTTGAATAATGAATTATTTTACCGTAAAAACTCCATGTATAAATGCCATATTTTACTAAAATGATCCACGACCACATTAACGAAGAATTGAATCCCTGGATCTGAACGATTTGACTAAGTATTATGTTCGATTTTCCGCTCTTTCTTAAAATACGATCAGGACATAGTATAAATTGTATTACGAGTATTTTGACCCCTGTGCTACTGTGTGGAAATTAATAATGGTGAGTTATATATGGGGTTACGGGGGTGATAAACTGGCGAATATGATTGTAATATGAAATTGTGCATGTTAGTGTGTGATAACATGTTGCAGCGCTAAAATGCGGCTGTGGTCAAGTTGTTGAAATGTAGGGAACGTGGTAAATGGGCAGAAATGTGGAATTGGTGACCCGTGGTGCGCACGTGCGTTGTGAAACAATGGGAATGGGAGTTACTGTAACAGAGAAAACCGAGCGAAGGTATGTAGGCGTAGGTGACGTCAAGCGCGCGAATTGGGCACGCGCCTGCGAGAAGGTCAGTGGTATTTCATGATTTTTTCACGGTGCGAGATTTGAAGATTGAATAGACCAACAAGGTTGTTCATTCAGCTTTATGTGCTATCTATTTTTTGCTACCGCGAGCAGCAGAAGCAATGACCGCGGGAACGGAAGAACAAACGACTCAGTAAAAACTGGCGTGAGGCACCCGTAAAATAGGGACATCGGCTTTTCAAGTCCAATACAGTTTACAGTGCAAGTAGTACAAACTACTCTGCGTTGATTTGGTCTTGAACGGATCACACTCACCTTTGAACTGCGAAATAAACCAACCCATATATTCGTTGTATCACTCGGTGAATAGCAGACGTCAAAATCTACACTTTTATCGAACATGCGGCCGTATCAGCCCCTGCATGTCCAATAGCCTGAGGCTCCGTCCACACTAATCCGGATAGATTTGAAAACGGAGGTTTCGTATGAAAACGCATCGAAAGTTTTCCGTCCACACTACCGCTTTCGAGTTGTTTTTGCTGTCCACACTAAAACGTGTTTTCGAAAATATCCGTTTTCGGTCACCGAAAACTCGTCTTAGTGTGGACGGGAGGTCAAAACGGATAAACAAATATCCGTTTTCAAATTTATCCAGATTAGTGTGGACGGGGCCTGAGATCCTAGTCTTTAGCAGCTGGTAAAAATCGTTCTTCCATCTAATGACAGTGCGACAGCTTCAGCATCCTGGGAATTATCAATTCACTGACCATTTACCTCCTGTCGACCGGATGTTATTTGAGGCAATGTCAAAATTCAATAAACATAATATTTGATGGGCGGTTTATATATGAGTCAGCGTGGATACTCGGAAGGGCAGTTGAAGAAAAGGAGAAGCAAAGCAACATACGATGTTGTGGTTTTGGATTCCCGGCTGGCTTCTCAGCGTTTCAACAGTATTCGGTAATGGCCTGGTAATCTATTTGATAAGTACAAGACAACAGCTTCGTACTTCAGCAAACTGGTTCGTCTTGTCTCTCGGAGTCGCTGATTTCTGCGTCGGGTTTTGGCTTTTCCCGCCATTATTTGTTTGCCAGGTTTGGGGCTTCTGCAACTCAAACCTCACCACCCCTCTCAGATGGTTCTTCCTCCACTCCTCCGTCGCGAATCTCTGTGCCATGGCTCTGGATCGCCACATCGCCATCACCAGACCGTTACGCTACGTTACCGTCATGACCTCCAAGCGTGTTTTCCTGTTAATAATTCTGGCCTGGGTAATAACAACAGTGGGCTTTCTGATTCCATTCAGCATTCTCTTCAAGCAAAACGACGCGGAAAGGCTGCAGGATTTTTTTGTCTTTGTACTTGTGTTCTTGAAAATATTCCCGATGATAGGGTTGTTTTTGGCGACATCTCATATTCTTTGGATTACACGAAAAGTTTCCCGACGTACGGCTCAATTTGTTGCTCAAGTTCGCTTCAATAACTCGCATCTTCGTACAGAATTGAGGAGGGTGAGGAAAGCCGATCCCTGCATTCGCCATAGCGTCAGAGTTATAGTGGCCCTCGTATGCCTGTTTTTTCTCTGCTACACTATTGACATTTATTTCCTTCTGTGCGACACGTTCAATTTATGTAGTTTTGCTCCAAATTTAAGTTTACTCAAGCGCCTGCTTTTGTTAACCAATTCGGCTTTGAACCCTTTAACATATGCATTTCTCAAGCAGGACATCAAACGGGAAATGAAGCATGTTTTCAGAGTGGGTATTGGAAGTGATGAATACCTGCAAAGATAATTAGTTACGTATCTCACAGTGAGCTTTCAGATTTTTTTGTCTGTTTTTCTCCAGCAAAAGTTTGATGTTGTTAATTTTTTTTTCATCAATAAAATCTTCCCAAGATCAACATTGAATTAGTCGGATGTTTAAAGAATTTTCAGAAATTATGGGCATGGGTGGTAAAAGGAAGCATCGAGTCATTGGGAACCACTCGCCAGTGATTAGCAGGTGTGCGAACGATTCATTTCTCAAGCGAAATATCAAGGGAAGATAAAGAGGTCATTGCAAAGCGTGTGTATTGACGATCGTTGTATCCAAATATTAATTAACTTTTTTTTAATTAAAAACTGGGAGGGAGAGGGGAGAGCCGCTGGGGACATTTCAGACCCATACAGCGGGTCATGTAAAGAAATACCGTTTAGTTTTTAGTTTGTCTCGCTGACAGCACACTTTTAAGAGGATCATGCAGCCTCATCGTTGTGGTATTTTTAACACGACAAAGAAACGTAATAAAGTGGCACTGCTCACTCTTGAAGTATAATATATTTATTGAATAATGAAAACTTTCTAGTCTTTGGCTGTACTCCACTATGGTTTTATCCGTTGTTAATGAGTATGTATAGAGTGGGAAGTCATCAGATTTAGGACTATTCCAGCGAAAGCTATTGACACACGATGGTCTCTTTAGGCGCAAGGGACAAATCCAAGCCGTGTGAATGTTGTTAACGATTTGGCTTTGATTATTTAATGTGGGATGCACATGAAATTTGTGATATAATGTTATTTTTAAAATGTTTACAGATGCCCGTTAAAGATGTCCTCGCTGATACTAGCTGTGCGTTTAAGATTACTCCAGGCCAACAAAGTCTAGGTAAGATTTCCCGTAACAGGCGGGACTATGAAGCCGATGCATAAACACACATTATCCTGACGATAATATATTTGAGAATTTAACAATCTCAATTGTAACCTGACGCTGATGCATCGCGGGATCAGTCAAACGATTCAGCAATAGATTGCGCCTTTTCTTGCTGATATTTTGTCTTTAGCTTGCATTTAGGTTTTTGAGGCTTAAATTTTGTCTCACTGTTCGCGTAAAATCCAGCAAGATTGTTCAGATAACGAATTTCTTTGAGCCTTGTGACCGAATGCCAACCGAACTTGGGGCAGCTAAATCACGGCGAACTCGACAGATATTCCTTTAATTAGAACTCCTTACTAGATATTACCAAAACAGAAATACGAACCTTGTTTGATACTTATACCAATATTCTACTGATATAAAAGCAAAGTCAGTACGACACGGGCTGGACAGCACAAATTTGTCGAACCCAGCCCTTTTTCTTCAACCTACCGAATGTTTTGATCAGTAACTGCCCGATGGAAGCAAAAAGACAGGTTATCGGTTGGCTTCTCAATATACTAACGGTTTTTAGATATGTTTTGTGTTCGAGGGGGCAAGTTATCTGGCCCAATGATTAAATGGGCTGGCCTGATGAGTGATCACGTGATGCTAAATAGTGGAGGCCAACAGTGACGACATGATATTACAGTCGAATTTTTTTTAAATACGGTGATGAGGGTCCAGTTGCACCAATATTTTCATTCTTGTAATTTACTAATCATTCCAGTCAAATGGGGTACATTTACATTTTTTGACAAGAACTTTCATAGTTGCTAGGGTGGTTTAGAGGCCAGAAATTATTGGCCAACTTGATTATTAAAAATATGTTGGTGTTTTCCCGGACTATTGTTCTGACAGAGCCGCCATAACTAAAGTAAAAGACGGACACTAAATATTTCCTGATCAGTTGAGCAACCAAAGTGCATTGGGCTCCGGTTACTCGTTATATGTAGCATTATATTTCATTCATATAGGACATTTTATTAAACGGCGAAGGAACATTTATTTGTAAGACACTCTAGACATTTCCATCTTAGACAACGCCTAGTATCAAAGTTCAGATCACTGACACGTTTGCAAATCTGCGGCACCAAAATCTATTTACGGCATAATGTAATTTAATGTCACGTCCGGCCTCACATATAATCTTCAGATCACGTAGTCCAGGTGCTCTACATTAGAAGTTGACTTTAACCTTTTTTAAAGTTTATAATACCAACGCCTGAATCAAATTAGGCCAATATATATATATATATATATATATATATATATATATATATATATATATATATATATATATATATATATATATATATATATATATATATATATATATATATATATATATATATATATATATATATATATATATATATATATATATATATATATATATATATGTAATCCCAGCCAAAATTTCAACACACTATAATTATACATTTTGAAGCTTAGAAGGGACTTGCTGTGAATTTGATCACTTCTGAGTTTCAAAGGGTTATAAAGTGTTATCTTGCATTTATTGACTCCAGTGTTTTTTCATTCCAGAGCTGGTGTCTGCATTTCAGACTAAGTCGATGAAACGTCCGCTGATTTCAAATTCTCTGTTTTCTGTAAAACGTTTCCGCGCGGTGGTAGAAAACTATCTTTTTGCAGTAAAATTCCCTTTACTCGCAACTCTGGTGTACGGTCAGTCTGAGTCCACGCAAGCTCCTTGAATGCGCGTCTAAAGCTCTCTACCCTTACGAAATATATCAATGGGTTGATTGTACTCGGAAGGAAAAGAACAAAATTAAGAATAAACTGAAGCCATTTCCTCGCGTGGCCAATAAGTGCAAGAGGCCGCGCGCTTCTCACAATTTCTGGCAAGTAAGAGGCGCAAAATATTACTATTATTATAAGAATTGTGTTGAGGGCCTTTTGCTTTCTCTTTTGGCCGGTTGTGTTTTGAGCCCAGTTCGCTCCAAGGCGATGAGAGAGTCTCTTCCAGGAGAAGAAATACATAGAGATGCTCCCAAGAAGAACTGGCGGGGCAAGAATTCGAGGAATAGCAGCGTTGCTTTCTATGTTGTAAGTCTCCCGGTATTTGATAAGTGAGCAATTTCCCAGGTTGATCTTGTAGAGAGGGGCATAAACACAGAGAACTGCGACAAAACTCAAGAACCATTTGGCAAAGATTGCTCGGAAGATGTTCCTCCTGGTTTTCAAATCTTGATATTTCAACGGACATCTGATAGCCAGGAATCGATAGATCATCATCAGGAACATTGTAGTGAGGGTCAAGTAAGCAAACAAGACATGGAAAGTAGACACCAGCCACGCTGTGGTTCTTCCTCGAAACGCGTTCAAGTCTAACACACCGTAGCACATAAACAACGGAGCATTGATGAGAACATTTAGTAGATCAACAGCGGCGAGATCCACTACCAGAATGTTGGATGTGGTTTGTAGTGCCTTGAAGCGAGCCAACAGAAATAGAAGCAGTCCATTGGCAACGACAGAGATCATAAAAAGCAAAATCATAATAAGAACTTGCACTGGAATGGCGTAAACATCACTGAGTTCACTTTCCGTGGTCGTAGTGTCTGGCACTGTACTAGAATTGTTTCTTTCCATCTTCTAAATGTTGAATGTTCGTCAGCACGATTCCTGTGACACTGCTTGAAACGATTCTCCGTTCTATGCCTCACGTAGTTTGTATGTTTATTTGACGGCTTTTGATTGCTTATGCGTTTATAAACTTCTCTCTTTCTGACTTCTATCACTCCCACTGTAAATATTGACATTGTTTTATTTCTCTCTGACGGCACATGAGCCCGCAGTTGGTTAGGCGTTATTTCCGGTAAAACTTCTCTGTGCAGAAGGGGAATTTTAGTCAATCGCAAAGCGCTAATTTTGCAAAAATAATTCACTTAAACTCACATACTTTATTCTAGTCGGTTAGGGTTAGACCGTGATTGATTTTAATGGGATGAGGGTTAAAAACGAACCATAACAACTGGCAAGAAAATGCATGGAATGTACCTTTTTGAGATATTTTTCCGGTAATCCACTGACAATGGAAGGTTGAGACGCATTTCCTGCGGCAAACTCTTTTGAAACTACAGGAGTAACTTTAAAAGGTTTTGTAGGGTATATTCGAAATTTCTTGGATGAATAAAATGATACCATAGAGTAAAATAACAATAAAATATGTATAAAGGCCAAGTTTTAGAGCTATAGATGTTTTTTCGTTGTGAGGTATCAACTTGCAACGGTTCAAATGTCAACCAGATAAAATGAATAGGCTCGTGGCTGACAAATCAGAATGAGGAATTTAAAAGTGGACACCACTGGGAAGTGTCCGCTTACTCACTGGGAGAGTTTTTGGAGGAATTTATGTAACTGTCCGTTCCCTTACAGGCAAATTTACAGCCGTATCTTACTAAGGAGTTGATTTTGACAACTTTCTGCTACTGTGTACGTGCTGATCGGTTTATATAACCTTTGGTTAATGTCGGGTGTTTATTTTATCTTCTCGCATTTTCTAAAACATCTATGCTGAACCGGTGGTCCTCTTTCCGCCCACGTCTCACGAGGAAATGCGTCACAAAAACGGAAAGCACGAACTCGGTTCGGACCGCGGACGGGCTGTTAGAGTGTAGGACTTACAGTCTGACGTAATGCTCAATATTGAGCAAAGACTTATGTGGTAAATGTAAATGACTGCTTTCTGCCAAAATTTCGAGCTAGCTTGAATTATTTGAAACTACTACAAGCAATCGAACCGGCTTTTTAGCCAATCAGACTGTTTGATTGCCGGTTAATATCTCCGCATGAAGCAGCAAATGCTTTGCCGCGCGTCAAGAGTGGTTGGAATTTCGATTTTTCATTTCCGTTTCCGCCATAGTAAGCCATTTTGATGAATTCCTTATTAACCGAGCTTGGTCGGTCGATCTGAACAGCCTTTGTACAGACCTCCCTCAGGCAAAATATACCTCCGAACAGACCTCCCATGCAGTTAACTACTGTGACTGATTATTTGATGCCGGGTGTTTGTTTTATCTTCTTGCATTTTCTAAAACATCTACGCACATCGATTGAAATTCACGCGAGGCGTGGAAGTTTTTGAGTTTACTTGACCGGATTTTATTTCTTTATTTCCTTGTTTTGTTGAACTTTTATAGTCAGGCTGTGTAGAGAAGTTTTGAAGTCACTCTGGGCGGGCCAACTGCTTCATATAGGACTAACTGTTCACGGCAAACTTTCCACTGTGATTATAATATGTATATATATATATAAATAAATAACCCCTGGTCTCCGCAACAAAGTTTCGTGCCATATGCAAACAGAGCCCCAGTGAACTGCTTCAATCACAAATTATTTGACCTTTAACCGACAACTACTGACAACCATTCTACTATAATTATTGCTTGAAATGTATTGGCTATTCTTGATTAGTACACGTTTACTGTCACGTCTGGCTCTCAATAGTCGTCTGAAAAAAAGTGTTTTAAAACAGAAGTACGTCTGTATTACATTGATATGATGGCTTCTTGGGGGAGAGTGACTCAGTGCTTTGTAAGCTCAGATATTAAAATGTTTCCGCTCTCTCAACAGCCTATATCTACATCAAAAGCGTCCCTGTATATTGCTAGTCGCCGAATTTTGTAGTAAAGCAGATTTATTAGTACAAATTACTACGTTGTATTTATTGACGGCTCTTTATTAGTCATAGGTTAGACATCAAATAAATAAGTAGGAGCTTTGATATAATTGATTGGCGTATTCATTGATTCGTTTAAATTCATTCGTCGAACTCGCGATGCAAATGAGAAATATAAGAAAGACTCCTGCGGTTTGATGTAAGAGTTCAATACGGGAATTTTGGCACTTAAAACCCGACTAAATACCAAATCAAAACCCATTGCCCTCATCCCGTTTCTCCGCCTCTAAAAATATACAAAAAACAGAGCTGGCCGCTGTTTTGACCCATCTCGATCTGGTTCACAAGGCTCGATGTTGGTCAACGGACTGCAGCTTGATGACTGAAAAGCCACTGGGGAAATTCTGTGAGAGAAATGGTTTCATTCAGGCGCTTAAAAATTAGAATATCCAGGATTTAGACTACTGGAGCTTTCAACAAACCGGACTCTTTGTTGTGATGGTTAAAGCATATATCGCCCTAATATGCGCACTGTCGGCACGCTCGGTCCCCAGATTCCTCAGGTTCATAATATATCGGGAAATACATAATATACTTTTCTTTCAATTCCCATGAGCCACTATCAAAGTTTCGTCTCAATCTCTTGCTCATTTTTCTCTCCAGAGCTTGTTTCAGTAGTCGATTGATTTGGTGTTATATCCACTGATGCCACATTCTCTGATTGCTGGTTCCTGATGTTGCCGCTTCGTGGTAGCATACGCTCTCTTCGCAGTCTGGTTCCTCTGACTCTTAACTCTCTTATGTCTGTGGGATCCCTTTGAGTCTTTGCAAAGAGACCCTTAAATGCCCGTCTAAAGCTCTGAATTCTTATGAAATATATGAATGGGTTGATTGTACTCGGAAGGAACAGAACAAAATTAAGAAAAAACAGAAGCCATTGCCTGGTGTTGCCAGAAAGTCCTAGCGGCCACACGCTCCTTAATATTTCTGGCAAGTAAGACACGCAAAATAATATTACAACTATTAGAATTGTGTTGATGGCCCTTTGTTTTCTTTTCCCACCGCTTGTGTTTTGGGCGTGGTTCGGGTTAGCTCTGATGCGTCGAGATTTTAGGGTCTTCCAAGAAACTAGGTACATAGAGACGCTTGCCAGAAGGATTGGCGGTGAAAGAATTCGAGGAATAACAGCGTTGCTTTCTATGTTGTAGGTCGCCCGGTATTCGAGAACCGAGCAATTTCCCAAATCGATCTTGAATAGGAAGGCATACACAATGAACACTGCTATGAAACTTAAAAGCCATTTCACGAATATTGCCATGAAGACTCTCTTTTTTGTCTTGCCAGCCTGGTAATGCACGGGGAATCTGATAGCCAGGAATCTATAGAGCATCATCAAGAACATTGTAGTGAGGGTCAAGTAAGCGAACAAGACATGGAAAGTAGACACCAGCCACGCTGTGATTCTTCCTCGAAACGCGTTCAAGTCCAGCACACCGTAGCACACGAACAACGGAACATTGATGAGAACATTTAGTAGATCAACAGCAGCGAGATCCACTACCAGAATGTTGGATGTGGTTTGTAGTGCCTTGAAGCGAGCCAACAGAAATAGGAGCAATCCATTAGCGAGGGACGATACCGCTAGGAGCAAAAATGAAATTACGACTTGCGCCGCCATGACATAAGTTCCAACAGCTTGACGCTTTTCGGGGGTCATCTTGGGATGGATTGTTCCAGGAACGCTGTCATGTAAAGCAATTCGTTCTCGTTATAGGACGAGTTTGAATTATAGCGAACTTTCCGTGATAACTTTGATATTAATTATATAGTGCTTCGTTCCTTGATGCCTCACGCAATATTCTCAGCTGTCGTTGAGGTCCGTTTCGAGGTTCTTGGTCCAGTATGGGTTTCCGGATGAGGTTCTTATCGCATTTCTTTTTAGTTGGGAATTTTTTCTTCTGAATAAAGTGTTAAAATGTCTTTACCACAGCGCACATCTAGTGTAAGGAAACGAGATTTTAAATTCGCAAAAGTGAGTCATTAAAACACTGCCTCACAGTGGAAGTCCGTTGTAACGTCCGGCCCAATCTTGTCAGGTCTCTCTTCAAGACATCAGGCGACCGCTCGATATTATATTTCCTTTCATAAACAGTAAACACTCCATTGAACATCCACTGCTATGGATGTCTATACCCAACATGAATTGAATGCTGCATACGTTTTTGCCGAGGTTATTACCATAGAAACAAGAACTTTTGTAAAATTAGGACGTATAGAAATCATTGTGGTGCACTTTAGAGAGGGCATTTTTTAGAGAATTCTTATGTAGTGAAGACATGGTGGGAATCAATGAATACAGTTTGGTCACTTTCCTGCCAAAGGCATTTTTAGTCAGCAACATATCAACAACAACCCATAGTTTATCTTAAGACAGTATAGTATGACCGTTAAATTAAATGTGTCCTTTGAGACATGTTCTTTTAATTGCTACAAACTACTTCAAAATGTACGGAAAAAGAGTTCTTGATCCTTCGACCTCAAGCATGAGGAATCGGCACATCCCGGCGACGGAGACGATCAATACACTCTTTCTTTGTCGGTCTTTTCTTCAAAGTGTCGCGTCTGACATGTTGCTTAATACCCCATCCCTCCGCCAGTGCGGTATTACAGGAATCTATGACGCCCTCGCACCAACTTCGTTTGAGAGCGTACGCTTCGCCGATCAAGAAAACGTTTTGATCTTTTAGTGGTTTTGCCGCCCACTCAGCTACGTTGGCCATGGAGTATTTTGTTCCACCCTTTTGGAAATGCCTGGAGATAGATTTGTATTATAATGTGTTACTAACAAAATATTCACTTTTTTTCTAGAAAAGATAGCATAATATTGTGTTCCTTGGAATCGGCTGTTTGAAGAACTCATATAATTTTGAAACGCAAGTTTATCTCATTAATTATGTTTTAGGGCATTGGCAGTTTTACAGATGTAGACGCAGTACAGAACCTCGTCACACATCTACAGAGACAGAGGGAGAAAGAGACAGACAGATTAGTCTCACCAAGCGCCATCCCAGTACTTATACACTGTCTCTAACGGTTCTGGCACTGTCATGTTAAACTTGTACTCCAGCGCCCTGTGCACTTCCTTGTCCATAACGTCTTTTCCCAGCGCTTGAACGTCTCTCCACATCCTCGCGCAGTGTCCGTCTGTGTACAGCGTGTGCATCACATCTTCATCATTTACTCCTGAACCGCTGAGGAAGAGATAATTGAAAGTTTGTGCGAGTTCACATTTTTCTTTTCAAACTTATTTATAATTCATGATTTTATTAGCCAACCAGCTCATCACATGGACAGTTCAATTCAAGTTCAGTTCTTCTTCCGGCACTTACATGTACATGCAATAAATACACAATGCTTTAGAGGGGTCTAAAATAAAATTTCCAAGAGTTTGAATTTTGCCTTTGACCTTGTAAACTTCCAACAGTGTCAAACAATACCTAACGTTATTCATCCATGACCACAAACTCAAATAAGAGCTCTCAATGGGTGCATTCTAATTATAAAGCAGTGTTCACTTCCAACTCCCGAACTGTCTTTAAAACCAAAGAGTGTTTCCACTCAAATGAAAGCTCTCAATGAGTACATTCTAATAGCAGTGTTTTAGTCAAGAGTGGTTCACATATAATAAGTTTCTTAATCTGTATATATCAAGAAAGTTGGCAGTGAAGTGAATGTATGGTGAGCTTGATCTACATATGGACCTACATATGCAAGAATCCTTGTCCGAGACATTCACTGTTGGAAATAAAGTCCTGGTGAGCTGTCAAGTGACTCCACGTGTTGGAAGAAAATAACGCGCCGCCTTTCATTACAGGGATAGCTTGGATGGACCGGAGCTCTGGACTGTTTTGGAGTTGCTTAGCAACAGTTCCGCGCACTTCCTGCAGCTGCAATGGCGGAATAGCAATGACAACTTTACCTGCAGTAACCTTGTTAAAGTTGGTGTAGAGCTGGTAAGTACCGCCAAATTTCTCAATTTTGTGAACTTCGTTGCAAGTGTAGACAGCTGCTCCGAGTTCCTTTAGTTTGTCTGTTAACGCGTTTACTATGGAGGACAATCCGCCAACAGGTCGGACGTATTTGCCTGAGAAATCTGCCGTTTCTTCCAGCCACTCGTAATAACCGGCGGGGCTAATGAAGTCGGTATAATCGCCTTTGTAACCGTCCACTTCGGAGATAAACTGAGCACCTTCTGGTGTAATCCGATGCGATACAAACGAGTTAAGCGTGGAGTAATCACTGACATCGGAAGTGTCATCCCATACGTAAGCGAACAATTCGCTGCTACTCATTGTACCGAACACCGATTCGCGTAGAGCAGGGTATGCTTGTTTAAGTTCCTCTTTATCGTGAGAGAAAATACCACGTGACTCGTGCAGGTATGGTTTCTTGAACGTCCAGTCGTAGACCTCCAGTTCCAGCTCACGGACAAGATTCCTTAAAAAGAACAGAAAAATAGTCAATGGCTGGACCGGATCGCCACACTATAGAAAATAGTAACTACAGAATACCACGCAGTTTTTGGAGCCTCATTCTTGAAAACGGTGCCGGCTACGCGGACGCGCAGTGAACTTTTTGAAGGATTATATGAATTATAGGATTCATTTAAACCCATTGCCTATGTATTTGGAGCATTAGGTCGAGTGGATGCGCGGATACGCAGTGGAACAAGATTCACCATTAAGTACAGGGCAAACGAGCATAGAATAACAAAAGAGTATAATATCAGATGTCGGGCAATGGCCTGGTACCAGGTTAGACAGGTTAGAAACATCCATGCTCGACTGTACTCGTTTCATCTTTTATATATCCTTCCTTTTTTCCTCAGCTTCTCCGCATCAATCAGACTGCACTTCTAACCAATTTTATTTCTCATTTTTTCTTCTCTCTCCTTTCCATTTTTATACTACGTGTGACTCTTTGACAGTCCCTTGAAAAATAATGTCTTTGCCTTTGTGGTCTATTTAGCCTACCTCGCACCAAGTCCACCCCACGTTGAATGTCACCTCTTACCGCCTGTGAATCTACTGTTTTCTGTTTTGTTTTTTAATTAACCACTGTAGTGTATATACAACCACACTACTTACAGCATAAGTGCATGGCTGGTATCGATTCTCCAGCCACCAAGTCCTGTGAATTAAAGCCGTATATGTGAATTGTATATCTGCCATTGATAATTGAATAATACTAAAACTAACGGCTCGACCAATCGTTTTCACGTGTTTACCGCGTGAAGTCATCGGTGACACTTCGAGTTTGGTGGGTCAAAACATTAGGGCCTTCACTATTGCTGTATAAGTTAATATTAACTTTGGGCCATGCTAAAGTTGAATGGGTGAATGTTCCTTCGATATTTCTACCTATTTTCACAAATCAGGGAAACTGCTTGATGATATGTCGAGTTATTAACAGAAGTGCATCAACTCTGACCTTTACTAGAGAACTGAACAGGATGAAAACGTCAAGTTTTCTGATATCGCTGTGCGTTTTGCGTCAACGCGGATTTTTGAGTAGTAATCGCTATCAGTTACTTGTGTAAACCTAAATAAGTAACTTTAAACAAACTAAGCAAAATATATATCAAAAGCGGGACTCAAAAAGAAATGAGATTTCTAACTTACCGACCGAAATTTCCGGTGCTTCGTCGAAGAAGAAATCGTAGAGTCGTCCGCCCAGCCTTCTTTCTTTTTCGAAAAGACACACGTTCGTCTGATTGGTTTCTTTCAAAAGCCTGTAAGCCATGTAAAGCCCTGAAAAACCACCACCCGCAATGGCTACATCGCAGTCCATCCTAGAGTCTGAGAAAACGACATTATAGAGAACACCAGCACCAGGTTACAAGCATTCGACTAACAACAGCGATAAGAACAGCACATACGAGGAAAACTGGAGCCAAATAGGATTTGAGGGTGCAGTTTGGTTATGTTACGTATTTACAGGAATACATAGTTTAGTGTTGAAGTTTTTCATTACGTCTCGCTCCACACCTCTTTCCCTCTATCCGACAAACTATTTACTGATTATTTATGAGCCGTGTACAACTGGATAACATTGTCCGTGGCTTCCAAAATTGTGAAGCGAGCGCAGACAAATAGAACGCGTGGATATTGGGGCTCGTTTCACGATCTTGGAGGGAAAAGGAAGGTCTGTCTGTAATCTAAAATTTAAAGGCAGGTGCGTTTGTGTCGCACAGCAGCAGGAATTTGGCGTTCTTCAAAGTTAAACTACATTGCAAATTACTTTAAATTGGTTGGTTGACGTTGTGGTTGTGGTTGATGCTGTGCTGTGACTTACCTTTTTTAGAGCGGAATTTTAAGGGATTTTTGCATCGCTTAACCTCCGGATCAAATATCCACCCCTTTCGACAGGTTTTATGCGTAACGGTTTTCCCAACACAGCGGATGTAGGAATTGCAGCTGTTTGGATCCGGATAGAAACCATTCGGCTTCGATGCGCAGAAATCTAATGTTATAAAAGAGAATTGAATAAAAACATAAAATAACCGTGGTTAGAGAGTTTGGAATAGAGCCGTTTTCTGGGTGACTCTCGAAGTAATTGTGATAGCTTTGGTTTTGCATTTGCAACGCTTGATCTTTTCACGCCGAACCCAGCAAGTGGCAACACTTGGCATTTTTTCACACTACTGATTGAATTAAGGTCTGTTCTTCAAAGTAACACAAATTCCAATTAATTATTTTTGGCTTCTGCTTCGTTAAAGTTTTTTCTTGCCTTTTTGTTATTCATGTTGGAATAACTATGGTTTGGATGTCAAGAAAGTCAATCGGAAACTGTTCTACAAATAATCAAGAATTAATCGGCAAACCAATCACCTAATACTTGTTATTTAATAATTGACATATATGTCACATAAGGACTTAAAAACCATACTTTCCTGACTATCGCTAGCCTACTGTACACACCTTCATTAAGCTCTTGTGCGGTACAAATTGCTGCAAAAGAAACAGTCAAACAAATCAATACTTTCCAAACATTCCTAATTTCCCAGAGACAAACCGTCTTTTTGTGCCGTGTACAATGAGCTACTAAGTGCGACCTGCATTTCCTGCAAAAAATCAAGATGTCCTGCGGTGGGTTCTGTTTATCACTGCCAAATTTAGAGTTTTTATTGCTTTTCCTTAAAAGCCCGGGAAACGTCACACTGAATATAATCTACGAATGTCTGGTTCAGAGTTTTGTGAGTTTTCAGGGTCGGCTATACACCGGAAAATATAGGCCAGCAATCTTATATCCGACAATGAATTATATAAAAAATCCATCACAATCAATAATAATCGAAATGATTATCAGTTATCAGTTTTCATCTGAGCAAGTTATCGAAAGCCAAGTTCTCCTTATTGTATAATATATCTTTGGTGAGAGACTGAAAGAGAATTGAAGTTGATCATTCTTGGGAAGTGGAAGGGTTAGCTAACCTGTTATGACGAGACAAAGAACGGAGATCATCCACGAGCTCTTCATTTTGGTTCAAAATTCCACACCACACGAATTTGTAATTTACCTGTTAGAGTGATAGTGTATAAAATGTTTTATAAGACTTGCAACACACGGTATATAAACGTGATATAGACCCTCCGAATCCCAGCACTATAAGTCGTTTTTCCTTTTGATTTGTAACCCCCGATATGACTCAAACTCCCGATAAAACGAGCCAAGTTTCGTTTCTCTTGGAAGTTCGGCGGTTATCGAGATTCCACTGTATCAGATAAACTTGTATAGTTCAGTGCTGGAGTGTTGCGTGCGAAGAAAGATGCTTACTTCAACACCAGGATGGTTTCACTTATTGTCATATACCGGGCACCTCGGCTCTGCTTGCATGCGCTGATTCTCGCTATAAGCCAGACAACTCCGTCAAGTGTGCAGTATCGACTCTACGTTAAGACTGACTATTGTCCTGAGATACACGTACAATGCTATCTTTTCAATACTAACTATCTATTGAAGCTCGGGACAAGCTATATTAATCCGCCTGACTTAAACAGAACCTATAACATACATGTTACGGAAGAGATTTCCACTATTTCCTATAACTTTTATGGGTTATATTTTGGGTAATATTTAGCATCTAGTATTTATACTCACCAGATTAATTAGATCAACTTCACAGTGTAATTTTAATACTATTTAGAGTTATCATTACTATAGCAACCTGCTACTGATACCAATCACGTTAGTTAATCTCCGTTACCTTTAGTACTAACGACCTTTTACCTTTTGGCCAATCACAACTGGCCAGAGCTTAGTAAGTGTTCGTTACTTGAATTAGTCTAACTAAGTTTAGCGTATATTTGCATTTCTGGAATTAACCTTATTGTTTAGCTTGTACTATACCTGGAAAGTGTGAAAATTCATTAAGTTGTTTACGACCAAGTTCTGGCTCTCCTTAGAGGCGGAGCCTACCTCGAACAGCGTCATTACGTAATGTTGATTTTCTAATATTCGTTGTTAGGTACTTTTACTAGGTTTTTACAGTTAGCCCTAGAGTTAGCAATTTATAACTCTAGTTGAAGTCAATAAATCGGTGTTGGGAAAAGAAGGTCTCCGTTCCTGATCCTCTTGTACCTCTCCGAGCAGCCACAGCGACTAATTTCCCTCGTATCATACACAATGTGACTGTACAAATTATTGTCTTTTTCCACCTACGATACAATTTGGAATGTCAGGGCATTGGGATACACGAAACGAAACGCTACTGATACCTAATAAAAGAGACTATAATTACGAAACGAATGAGCTAAATAATTAAAAGTTCACTTTTCCAATGTCAACGAAGGTCAAGCATTGCATAACAAGAAAATCTTAACTTCGAAAAGGAAAAAACTCCGTCTACTGACAAATACCTTAAAGACGTTTTGTGGTTTGTGGAAGTCTGTGTGGCAGTGGCTCGAGGTGACATGAATCGTGTTCTTCCGACCCATTGCGCTGCAGCTGATCAAATTGTCCCAACAGTTCAATGTCATCGGAAGTCCTTTCAGAAGGAAACTTCTGACTTGTTTGACAAGGTTTCAATTAATGCGAATCAATGAAACTGAATCGATCGATAGCACCAGACGCTAGTTGGAGGAAACTTTAGTGTATAATGCGTAGCATGAACCTTCTGAGGTGACTAAAATTGGCTCTCAACTCGTGGCCCGATGAGGTACGGTCTCGTACTGTGTTATATAAGAACCACGGGAACGAACGTGAGCATAAACGAATAGGTCTCGTTGTGTCTACAAGGCGTGTTTTTTTTTTTTTTTTTTTTTGTCGTTTTGTTTTTTTTTTTGCCTTCCGTCCACACAGAAACGGTGAAAATGGTCGTCGAAAACGCCGTCTTTTTTTATTCACTCTCCAAAGTGGAAATTTTCGAGTTTCATGCACTCGTGGGCACCCAAAAACGGAATTTATCGATTACGCAATCGGGTTCAGTCCACCAGAAACTTATTTCACACGGCGAACAACCGCATCAGGGAGACTGTATCTCGGGCTCAGCTTCACATGTGCCATGTAAATTTTGTCGAGGACTCTTGGCGTTTTTAATTCTTTTCGCGCAAAAGCGTTATAAATCATTGATTTCAATACTCGGGAATAATGCCACTTTATTGCCAAGTTGTCTATAAATGTGTTCTGGGCCCTCTACTGATTACTTTCACATTCAACTTTCTTCGTCGAAAAAGTTTTTTCCGCCGGAGCTGTCCTGGGTAGGAGTAGCATTGTTAACAGTGTCAGGTCAATTGACAAAGAGCTTCCTAGTACTAAATATAAAAATAGCACCATAACTTCCGCTCATTTGATTACTTGGTTTACATAATAGTTTGTCTAGCTGTTTTTTTTTTTTTTTTTTTCTTAAATGTTTTCCTTTATTACGCGGGGTTGGGCAGGTGGGCGTATAAACCGCCGTGCATTCGCCGCGTGTTGGTCGCTAGGATCTGTGCCGATTTTTCGTTGCTTGGTCAGACAGCACGAAATTACAGTCTCTATTGGTATTGCTTTTGCTTCTGATTTGAAAGTCGAACATTTCTTGTATTGCACCAGCTTATGCTTAGATTGGTCAGACCTTCATGCACCCCAAACTCATGATCGAACAACAAAGAGTGTTTATTACAAGTGTACAAAGGAAACTCTAACAAATTTGCCGAAGGAAAGCGCAAAATAAAATACACAACGACAGCCACTATCTTCGTGCTCGGTCGTTCTGTCCTTTCAAGTCTATTTTAGATCTACTACGTTACAGGCTGCAAGGTATATTGCTGAAAATAAACTAACTAAGGCCAGCTGTCTTCCGGGCTTTTTGCAGCAGTGCTCGAAGCATGAACTGTTTCCTTGACAACGTCCGCACGTGCTGAAAATGAAAGAACGAGAAGGAAGTTGAGTTAGCGGGCGCGCTAGATTTTCTGGAGATGTGAGCACTGATCGCGAATGAGCCTGAAAATTGAGTACATAAACTTGCGAACAGCACTAAACATTCACGGTCGGCCACCTTCTCTCAACTGCGGGAATGGCAACATGGAGTTTGGGAGCTTGGAAATTTGGGAAAGAACTAAAAACGACAACAGAAAACTTGAAATGTTTTTGGCATACAAGCGACCTTTTTATACGCAGAAGATACTCGATCACTTTGGTTACTATAACGGTCCCACGGCAACTCTTCTTATTGTGAGTTTGGAGTTGATACAAATACGAGGGGACGCTGCTTACGTACCTTGAGATAAACCTCGGCACTTAACGCCTCTTTTCGTAATCCCTCGCTCAGGTAGTATATTGTATCCTCAACAGCGTTTTCTTCGGCAAATAAGTTCAAAATTCTACAGAGAAAAAAGTCAGATCACACCTCATACTGATCTGGATCCCAATTCTCTAAACCTGCATAGTGTACAGTAGTGAGAAATGCTGGGTGAATTGATAGTCTGATCAGCTTGAACTAAGACTTGCCATTTTGTCCGTACTGAGCTTGAAAAGAGAATTGTCAACTACACCGCTGTACTGTAATGAGCCTACAAACAATGACGTAAAAAAGATTCTTCCCTTTCGCATGGTATTGGCTCACAGCTCCGAAACATGTTTTTGTAGTGCATTTTTGGTATGTAAACTTGTGATTTGTTCTGACTACAACAACAGTACACTTACTGATTGTACAGTGGTGCTGTAGTGATCACAGCTTCGTCGATGTTTAATTCACTCGACTCGTTTTCCAGCTTTGTAACTACATCCGTAATTTCTTCATTTTTCTGGGTAAGTAGTTTGATATTGCTATTCACATCGTTCTAAAACAAAAATAAAACAAAAACAAAAACACAAGCGAAACGTCACGTTCGCACCAACAACGCGGCGGTTTGCATAGCACGTTGACAATTACTGCTTTAATTTTTTTCATGGTGAACGATAATCACAAATATAAGGAAACAAGTTTGATGCCAAGCCAGCTGAACTCTGCAGGATATAACACTATACCTGTTCTTTCTCAAGTTTCTTCAACATATCCTCCAGCTTCTCAGAGCCTTTCTTTAACTCTTGTTGAGTCTTGTTTAGCTCATTTTGTTCAATCTTGAGGAAAAGCAAACAATGACACAGTCAGCCATCCACAGGAATGTGCAGCACCAAGATCAAAATGACGTTGCACTTGTCACATATAACCATGGACACATACACTTGTACAGAAAACACACACACACAATAGGCCATTTCCAAGATGTCTGGTGCCTCTGTTTCCAAACGAGACTCAGTGCGAAACCTTTTTTTTTGAAAATGAGTTTACTTTGCATGAAAATGAAAAATTATTTCATAAGAAGGGAGTAATACACAGGCCTCATTCTGCAACAGAGCAACAGCTATCTTGGAAATAGCCTCTCTATAACACACACCTGAGCCTGCTCAAATGTAGCCTTTATCTGCCTCCGAAGTTTGTCCTCTACAGCAGAGACCAGTGAATATCTGATTGTATCCTCTGAAATGCTAGACTGTGCAGAGAAGGGGCGTGGAGAACTGGTAGTGTTAGCTGTAGTTTGAGGTTGGGTTGGCATCGGGAAGCCAGAGTTTGAGGGGTATGAAGGCTGGCTCACTGCAGAATAGGGGGGGTTACTCCCTGCACTTGGAGGGTAGGGTTGGTAAGGATTCATTGCTGCCCCTCCTGGAAAGACATAAGAAAAAGTTACAAACATCAAATTTCTCTTTAGAACAATTTTGTAGTTGATCTTTATAACCTGTTCATTCCTAAAAATGATCAACTTCAATTTTCTCCTTCAGTCTCCCACTCAGTACAGGGAGAACTTGGTATTTGATAGTTTGCTAAGATGAAAGCTGCTGATTAACACTTTTCCTTCTTGAAAGACTGGAATATTTGAGTTTTTGAGTGAATATATTAACCCTGCAGTTTGTTGGCCATGAGACTGAGGAACCAACATTGGCAGAGAGGGGGAAGAACTGAGTAAAGATGTGAGCCCCTTATAGGTGGACGGATGAAAATTGTGCTCCACCTAAATTGTGTATTGATGCTGCACACAAAGTGTCCCAGTGACTGTAGATTAGTACAAATATTGTTGTGTATTGATACTGTACACAGTGTCCCAGTGACTGTAGATTAATACAAATTGTTGTGTATTGATACTGCACACAAAGTGTCCCAGTGACTGTAGATTAATACAAATTGTTGTATATTGATACTGCACACAAAGTGTCCCAGTGACTGTAGATTAGTACAAATTGTTATAACAAGATCAACACCATATTGTACCTGGCATCTGAAAGGGCATGTTTGTGGATCCCCTGGGTGGGTAGGGAGTATTGCTTCCAGGGCTTGGAAAGCTGCCGTACGGTGGCCCCTGCCGAGTTATAAACCCTGGCTGTGGCATTGGTGCTGGTGCTGGTGCTTGTCTGGAATAGACTGGGGGTTGCTCAGCAAACACACAGCACAGTATCTGGATCATTGCTGCAAGGTCTGAGCGAGGCTGAAGAACAGCAGGCACACAAGTATCATAACATTATTAAAGAATTTCAGAATTATCATGCAATGTTCCTTTGAGAAATTCATTTTGAGGTGAAGGCAACACGACAATCTTTCATTAATCCTGAAAATGATGATGTTGTTGTGGGCTGTTATTGTCTTGTTTCATGCATAAATGGTGTATAAGACGTGCAACTTCTACACCCATTTTATAAGTCAATATTTTGAGGGGTGAAATTTATGCTCTGTACACTTACATGTCTCCATTCATGAAGGAAAGGCATGAAAACTCTGCCATTTGCGTCAACATGTTTGTTTGGTTTGATGGCCATAGTGGCAGTTGGCATGACGTAAACCAGCGGTGGAATAAATGGATGTGTGTCCTGTAGCCAGATGCACACAGGAATGTTGTATGTCACACCTGAGGGATTACAGCAAACACAGTAATCACAAACAAGTTAAATTAGGTTGAGTAAAACTAATCAAAATATCAGGACACAACAAATAGATACAGTATTCATCTTCATCAAAAAATCTGTGATGCACAAGTATTCATAATATCATCAAGAGGTTGATAGGAACATTTGTTCTGCCATAAAACAGGTGCCATACAAACCTTTGTATTGTACAGGAATGGTACCACTTAAAACCACCAGATCACACTCCCTGCCATCATTGTACACTAAAGAAAACCAAAACATTACATGTACATATATACGTGCAAATTCAACTAAATATTGAACAGTGTAGCACCTGTTTTATGCAATGGAAAAAATACTGCCACTGCATAAGTGTTTTGGTAGTAAAGGCCATGTCACATGAGGCAATTTTCTTGCAACTTGCAATGCAATGCCATTGCAAGACAAGTTGCAGAAGAAATTGTGCATGTGACATTCCCTCTGCAACTTGCAATGCAACAAAGAATTGTGCGACAATTTCAGGAAAAGTTGAACAGTCTTCTATATTTCCACGTGACTTGGATGAGTCACATGATTAGGTAATGGATGCAAACTTATTTTTATGAACATTAAAACTGACATAATGAAATGCATTAAACTCACCAAATTTTCGTTTTTCAGGACGTAGGTCCCTGTATGTACGAAGAGCTCTGAGGGCATCCTTGCGACATGGTTCTGCATGAGGATACTGTTCACGCAGGCACAAATACAATAGATAAACTTAGTGACACCATATATTTGTTAGACCATAACAGAAGGAGATCCTGATTGGATCACACTGGTTAAGACTACAACATTATTGAAATATATAATAGCATAAAATTTTGCTATACACACCCTTAAATTATCTTAATTATAAAGTAGACAGCACTTGATACAAGGCAATAGTGATTTCCTGAGAATAGCGTTAGGCAAAGCTTTTTGTCTGTATGAAAACACGGTCAGTGGAAGCAACGAGCGATCGGGTGTAATACAGACTGTGCAGTTGTTGTTGTAAGCACGCGTATGTACATATATAAATGACTCGTCTCTTTTATTTCGCATCTTTTTATTTCATGCTACATACAGTAACTGTTAATCTGCTAAGATAGGAAAACTAACATAATCTACAGATATATTCATTCGATGTATTTTGGGCGCGTTTCACTACACATGTATTCTACCAGAATATTTATATATTACCTTGCGAAGCAAATCCTTTAGCGCAGAATCGTGGTTCATCTTTTCTTCTTATGAATATAATCAACAACCCTTCATCGCCCAAAGCCCATGCTGGGAAAATAAATGTAAAAATCTGCAGCACGAACAACTTCGATCATCGAACCTTGTGCCAGGCTCCTAAGCTGTCTTATTACACATAAAACTATTTATAGCTCAAGCTCCGAATCGAGGCAAAAATAATATCTTCCTTTCACTGGTGTTCATTGTTGTTCAAGCTGTGTTAATTTTTTTTTTTCAACCCTGTGGAGTATTAAAAATCTGAGAAGGTACTGCAGAAAACAGACAGAAAACTTTGACGTAATATGCCAAATGTAAACTGCTGTTTCATAGAGTGACGTCATTTCAAGATGGCGGCCGCTGCGATCAGATCAGAGTCAGAGGAGAGAGGAAAAGTGAGCTTAAAATTGTGTTTAATGCAGAATATCGATTGTGTTAAATGCAAGATTGTCTCTATGTGTGTTTGTTTTTTTTACCAGATTGTTTATATTCAAGATGGGGTGTTCGTTCATACAGCGGTTCCGAAAACGACTCACAACGCAAACATTATCCTGGGAAAAGTGTCCATTCTCGAGAAGGTAAGACGTGTTATTCAGTGACTAATTGCTCTCTGTGTAAATGAATATAATTGTAAGATTTTTCTTGTGCCATTATCTCAATCTTAGCGGCTAAATCGGTGACGCATATATCTGTATTGATCGCTAGCTCCAGCTGAAATTTCAATCTTGTTGTGGAAATTCAGGCTCTATCATACATGTACAGCCAGTAACATTGCAAGTCTCCTTTGGTTTTTTATTCACAAAATAATATAAGCGTTTTCTTATTAATCCTCATCACTTTCGATCCCCTCTACATTGCGAGGGAGAGGTGGGGGGAGAGGGAGGGGGAGTGGAGAGGGTTATGAGGAGACCGAAAAGGGTCACTCTTTCTTATATCTGATCTACAAGTATTTTAAAAAAGAGGAATGTAAAAAGGTCACTATTTCGACCCAATAATGTACCCTCCCTTGAAGTGCTTAGTACTATACAGTATATTTAATTTTTTTTCTTGTTACTTTTGTGGGTGTGTGTGTGTGGGGAGGGGGGAGGGGGATATTAGTTCGTTATTACTGTAGTTTCCATTTGCTTTATATTAGCTGTTGATGCTTATATGCTAAAACTGTTTAGTCAGTAATAATCATATGGTTGAGGGGCAGAGATCTCTGAGGATAAATAAGTCTGGAGCTGAACCTGACTTTCATTGTTGCATTCTGTAATTCTTCTATACAATGACACATTTACTAATTATTATCTAAAGATAAAGAGTTTGAGCTTACATTTGTGAGTTTGTGGAAGGTGGGGTGGAGGTTGACACAAATTCCTGTAAGAGTGAAAGATGATGTATGTGCATGTGGAACTGGATCTGACATTTTATTATTTTCTTTCATTTTGCAGGACAATAGTACATTTGTAGATTGGTCACCCTGTGGTCACCCTGAAGAGTTTGAGCTGCAATCAAGTGCTTACTCCGAATGGAACCTTGTCACACAAAGTAAACCAGATGGTAATATTAAAAAAACAAAAAGTTGACCACTATTCAGCTGTTCACACACTCTTTACCTCTTGATGATCATGCAAGAATTTGAATCAAAGGACATTTTTGGTGGAATCAATTTCTCACACCTTTCCAGGAGTAAACAACAACATTGGATTAGTTGAGCTGGGAGGGTTTCTTATAGATACAAAAGTGATCAACTTTCATGTTTTTCTAAATTCAGTCTCTAGGGAGAATTAGTTTGCTATCAAATGATGTGAGTTTTGGCTTGTTCCAGTTTTATTCTGAGGTCCAAACCACCCACTGCTTATACCCCTCTTGATCTGCATCACAAATACATTACAGATGATGAAAAGCAAGAAAAGGAAAGGAAAGACACACAAAACTATGCAATCCTTTTCAACACCAGAGATCTACACTCTATACGCCGCTCAGATCCTAAGTTAGCATGGTCATATGTTGTGTTTGTGCTAAGAGATGGAACCACCCTTCCTGCTCTACACTTTCACATGGGGGGAATCCAGGAAATGATACGCAACTTGCAGAGATACATTTGGCTGACAAGGTACAGTACATGTCAAGTATTAGTGAGAGTTATTTGTTAAGTAGAGTCATCAGTTAATGAGAATATATAGTTGTTGACACCACTTGGGGTAAAGGAGTAAAATGACGAGGAGGGGTGCAGTGGAGATGTCAAAAAGTTAACCACTCCCTCACCCATCCTTCCCCCATGCTGTATCTGAGGAGTAAGGTGGGTGAGGGAGTAAATGTGACAGAGGATGAGTGTAGCGGAGTAATGGGTGTAGTGAAAAAGTTAACCCCTTCCTCACCTGTCCTAACCCATTTAATATGTGAATTGAATGGACTTTGTTTTCATAGGTCTCCAACAAATCACAGGCTTTATGTTGTTGATGAGGATTGCAATGCTCTAAAGAAGTCCCTTGACCAGCTGCAAATCTTCCCTGATGCTCATTCTTCGCCTCCATCATATCTGCCGGTAATTTGCAATACACTTGATAGGGGAGCAAATTACATCAGTATGAGGAGAGGGTAGAATCTCCCTAGTGTTATCGACTTCTATTTTCTCTTTTAGTCTATCACGAGAAATAATTTATATCATACAGTATGGAGAACTTGGTTTCAGATAGCTTGCTCGGATGGAAGCTGATTACCCTCTATCAATTCTCTGCTCAATACATTCTCCTCTTCAATGTTTGGGAGAATCTGCATTTTTGAGCCTGGGAGTAGAGCATTTGTGTTTCTTTTCCAGGCTCTACAGTGTTTTCAGCCTTCACAGAACCAGTTTGTCAGCTTTCCCCCTCACTCCTTATTCTGGAATACTCCAAAAATAATACAACTTAAGTTATGAATAACTATTTGTAGTTAGATAATTTATGAAAGTTGATTTAGACTAGTTGGTAGGTCTAAATAATCACAATGTTGTGAAATAGAACCTTGGAAACTTCTCTTTTTTATACAGTACAATGTTGCATGGTCAGCTATAAAGTAGTCCAGAATATACTTATGAATGGTCACTTGCTTTTCCAGTGGCAGAGACTTCTCAACAGTGCATATTATGATGGAATGGATGCCCTGTCAAGAGTGACAAAGTACGTCAGAGATGTCTATGATGTATTTCAACAACCACCTGACGGATCCTTCCAGGGCTGTCCCATGGCAACCAAAGAGAAGGACACAGGTTTTGAAGATTTAGGGGAATCTACTTTACCAAAAGTTGAGAAACCCCTTGAAGTACCAAATAAGGTATTGCTAAGGTCACTTTACAGACCATATAAAGGGCGCATTTTGTTGTGACCTATTCTGGAATAGGAATACCATAAATCCTCTGATAAGTGCCCCCTGCCCTCCCCCTCCAATATTAAGTGCCCCTTCTCTCTGCCAAAGTTTGAAATAAGCGCCCCTCCCTCTCTTGTAATCTAACACCATCAAAATCGACGCGACGGTTTGTGAACACGTTGTATACATTTGGCAAACTGCCATTAGAACTATACGGCTTACAGCCTCCCCTGCAGTCTCCCACACAGTTGTTTCCGGTCGTTCATTATGTTTCTGGGGAATGAATGAACGACAAAGACGAATGAGTGTGGGGAAGTCTAGGGCAGATGTTGCGCTTTACAAACCTAGTGACCATCTGGCCACGATTTGTGAAAAAATTTAATCCTCCCTTTGAATAAGTGCCCTCCTCGAATAAGCATGCCAGGCACTTATTCGAGGTTACGGTAGTGTAAAATCTGTAAAAGTATAATTGGAATATGTTTATGGCGTGTTTGTGTGCAGCATGATCTGGGAGAGGAGCCCTTGGTGAGGCGGAATGAACCTTTGCAGCCGGAGGAGTGGAGTGGCATGTTAGATGGCGCAGGCAGAGTGGTCAGCGTTAAGCGACTACACGATGGAATATTCAGAGGGGTAGGTTCATCTCATTATCAACTGTTGTTCTTTTTCCCTTCCCCTCCCCCCTCCCCCCTAACAAATAACAATTTCATTTTGGCTGGAACATTTGTTCTACTGTTTGTTGGAGACTTGCGAGTTGCATTTCGGTTTACAGTGGGAGACAACTGTTATCAATATTAACTTTTCTAAAGAATGGCGAAAAATCTACAATACTGTAAGTAGATTTCTTGAAACAAATGTGTTATATTTCAATCAATACTCAATACTCGAAATTGTAGTGTAAACCATGTTAATACTGTGGATACAATAACTTTTATATGGATTCAGACATGTATCGAAACAATAACTTTGATACGGATTCAGATATGTATCGAAACAAGTTTAATTTCTTGATCAGATTGTTAGATGCACACTCACACCGAGTTGCCTGTGTTTTCATTCAGGGTGTGGAGCACTCGTTAAGAAAGGAGGTCTGGAAATATCTCCTTGGTTACTACAAGTATGGGGGCGTGGCAGGTTCACGTGCGTCTCTCTGCAGAGCCAAGGAGTAAGAATGTTATCTATGTTTAGTTGTCACTGTTGAGTCTCTCTGCAGAGCCAAGGAGTAAGAATGTTATCTATGTTTAGTTGTCACTGTTGAGTCTCTCTGCTGAGCCAAGGAGTAAGAATGTTATCTATGTTTAGTTGTCACTGTTGAGTCTCTCTGCAGAGCCAAGGAGTAAGAATGTTATCTATGTTTAGTTGTCACTGTTGAGTCTCTCTGCAGAGCCAAGGAGTAAGAATGTTATCTGTGTTTAGTTGTCACTGTTGAGTCTCTGCAGAGCCAAGGAGTAAGAATGTTATCTGTGTTTAGTTGTCACTGTTGAGTCTCTCTGCAGAGCCAAGGAGTAAGAATGTTATCTATGTTTTGTTGTCACTGTTGAGTCTCTCTGCAGAGCCAAGGAGTAAGAATGTTATCTGTGTTTAGTTGTCACTGTTGAGTCTCTGCAGAGCCAAGGAGTAAGAATGTTATCTATGTTTAGTTGTCACTGTTGAGTCTCTCTGCAGAGCCAAGGAGTAAGAATGTTATCTGTGTTTAGTTGTCACTGTTACCCCAGGTGTTCATTGGTTTGCGCATCACTGTGTACAGCGGCTGTAGTCTTTCATTCGTGTCATTCTTTGACCTTGGACCTTGGACCTGGTTATTTTTGAAATGCTTCAATCAGTTTTACACTGCGTTAACGTTTGAAAACGATGCGTTTTCATTTCTCGTTTACTTGAAAACGATCGAATTCGACAATAAAAAGGGATCCATTTTGACGTGCGCAGCCAAACTTGGATCATTTTCAAAACGCTCCGGTTTCTGTTTTTGTGTATATAGCAAAAACGAGAAGTGAAAACGTATTTGTGTAAACGCAGCCTTAATCTACGGCGGAGTGTCAAGCCAAGGCTGATGTAGATATACATAACGCCGTAAAAGTGGTGTAATCTGATTTACAGAACGATAGCCCGTCCCTGGAGAAAGTGCTTTCAAAGTGGTCGCAACTTAAGGGCTGGACAGGTCAACTTTACACCACATCAGCCTTAAGTTATTACATTACTCCTGTGTCTGAGAACTAGTTAGTTTGATCTGCGTCAATGAAGAGATACTTATGATCCTGGCTCAGGTTGATAAGTTTAACGTCACAAGGCTTTACTATCTTTACGGTATTAAATAAATAAATCCACGTCAACCCTAGGTATTATATATTATATATTATTATATAAGGAGTAAATTATTATTATTATTATATTATTATTATTATTATTATTATTATTATTATTATTATTATTATTATTATTATTATTATATTATTATATTATTATTATCTCGACAGGGAAGAGTACCGAACTATGAAGTGGCAGTGGCAATCCATATCTGCACAGCAAGAGAAACGCTTCTCGGCGCTAAGAGACAGAAAACAACTGATAGGTGAGTCCACACCGATGTCTTATCAAATGTTCATGACGTTAGACGAAAGTCACCTTTTTTTTCATACAGTGAACTATTTCTAAGACGGACACCCTCGGGACCTGGTATAGGTGTCCGGCTTATAGATAGTTTTGATACAGACAAATAGGCGACATTTAGCCGCCGGCTGATAGAAGTGTCGGCCGTAAACTGGTATGCGTCCTAAGAGAGTTGACTGTATTGGGAAATGGACAGTGGTAAAAGCAGGTGTGGAACCCTGTTCTTATACTTCCCGAACCATGGGCGCGTTTACACGAAAACCGTGGCACGGCTGGGACAAAAAAAAAAAAAAAAAAAAAAAAAACGGAGAGCAGCCCGGATAATTTCTTTGGTGTAAATCGATACTTACTGAAACATGATTTTATCCGTGTTGAATGTATCTGTTCCGTTACCATGGGCACCTATGAACCGAGAACGGATGGAAACAGAGCTCCGCATGTTTTCTTATAGAGCCAATTTCTCAATACAATCAAGTCTCGCAAGACGGACACCCAAATAAGATGGGCAGGGTTTGTTGGTGCCAGACTATGTATCAAAAGTCTCTAAAAGCTGAACACCTCTATAAAATGAGTATATACACCAGATCTGAAGGGTGTCTTTTAGGTTAGGGGTTTTATTTTTCTTTTTTCCGTTAATTTTACTAATTCATGATCACACTTTGCTTACTGTTTTCAACAGAGAAAGATGTTACAAGAACAGATCGGCTTCACCAGTTCTACGCTGAAAATAACAACACCAACGTGAAAAAGTTGAACGACATCTTAATGACGTACTGCATGTATAATTTTGATTTAGGTAATGTACATGCTCATTGGTCATGGTGTTTATGGCCACGTCATCCAAAAAAATCCTACTATTAACGCGCTTTTTTTTGAATTGGTGCGTTGTGGTTTCATTTTGTTTATTGTTGTCGTTTGCTTCTTTCAGGATATGTTCAAGGCATGAGTGACCTTTTGTCGCCGATACTGTATATTATGGACGATGAAGTGGAAGCTTTCTGGTGCTTCGTTGGGTTCATGAGAAAAGTGGCAAGTATAAAAAATACTATCACAGCCATCAACACATGTCACCAATAAACACCACACGACTAACATGCATCAACGCCAACGGAAAATAACACCGATCCCAGCCGAAAACTGACAGGCTACACCAAGTAACACCAACACCAAGTCCAACACGAACAACAGCAAACGCTAAAAACGCCACCACTAACAGGCATCAATACGAGCATAACAGCACCTTGAGTGTTAGCAATGAATGAATATGACTGGCCACCTGTCTTGAAGGCCTGACTGAGCCTGGCTGACTAGCGGTGATTGTTTTCTCTCTCTGTACAGGCACATAATTTCGACTTCGACCAAGAAAGTATGAAGGTTCAGCTTCGCCAAGTCGCTGTTTTGTTAAAATTCATAGATCCGGGACTATTTAGTTACTTAGGTATGTTGTTTTACTGACTTCTTTATTTTTAGTCGAATTATTGACTTACCCTTATTTGTTTTCTGCTTTTCTCTCGAACAGAGCAGCACGAATCGGGTAACCTTTACTTTTGCTTCCGATGGCTTCTGATCTACTTCAAGCGGGAATTCTCATTTGCAGATATTATGATCTTATGGGAGGTAAGTTATTTTGGTTTTGTTCATTTTTTATTTCTTCTTACTTCATCTGTTGTTGGAATATTCGACAAAACTTTATATAGTACATAATAAGTCACATGTAGATTGTACCAAAGTCGGGGGAAAAAGTTGTTAACACATACCAAAAAGAGCACATTAGACCCCCCTCCCCTCCCCTCCGACTGTTCGAACATCAAACTAGCACCCTCCATCACTGCATTGGTTGTGGAGGGGGTGGGGGAAATAGTGAGGGGGGGGGGGGGGGGGATAGATTAATGAACTTGGGCGAGTGTCCCAATACTTTTGTCCCCGATTTTAGACATGTGGTTTATGTTGTCTGGTTTCTTCTTTATCTGATGTATTTATTCTTGTGTTCATTTGTTTATGTTGTTGTTTCTCAGGCGTTGTGGACCCAAAGTTTGTCGCCAAATTTCCATCTCTTTATCTGCCTCGCGATTCTAGACAAACACAGGGAAGTAATAATAGGCCAGGGACTGGAATTTACCGAGATTCTCAAGGTAAGCCGTATATCATGTAGTCGTCACGATCCAACGCCACAAAAATTCTAGTTTGTGTATCCCATGGTTGTGTGTAAATCAGTTATCGAGTAACGTTATTATAGATATCCATGAAAACACCACTACTTTTATATTTTCACCAGTTCTCCAAAAGTATGTTCCCCGTTTTCTTTTAATAAATTCTGCAGTTTCGCTTACATTTCTCAAGGTAGCGTTGATTTGATTGGCTGGTATATTTAGATGTGCAACTATTTTCACACACACAACCTTCATTTTCCGTGGCTTATTGACTGATTATTTCATAAAAATCAAGTAAAACGCTTTTCCATGTTTGACTTTGTGACATTTGTGTTGTCCTGACTTCCTGAAAGACAGCTACGTGGGTTCAAGTAGAAATATACGTCGGAAGTGTGCTCAAGGCTGAATCTCTCTCATTTTGTCTGTCTCAATTCACAGTACATCAATGACCTCGCTTACAACATTGATGTGCACGAGACCCTGATCAAGGCGGAGTCCATTTGCCTACAGCTGCTAGCGTTACCGGATTTACCAGAAGAGGTACGGTCAGCGGTGACCGGCAGGAACGCTGCTGTACTGACCCCGGATGTAGAAAGAACGGATCCATTCATCGTGGCGCGCAGTCGACGGGTGGCCAGGTTACTCAGCATTGATGGCGAATGTGGCTCGGCCCAGGCGTCTCATAACAACACAACCGACGACGACATTTTGGTGATAAGTGAACGCGACGTGACTACGACGAATGATTTAAGTGCAAGTGATGACACTGTACGGGCGTCAGATGCTGGAGGAGGGGCTAGTGTGAGTGAGACTTCTCTCAACGTCGAAGATCCTTCTTCGGATGACGAAGTGGTTGTGCTGTCTGAGGAAGTTGAGAATGTTTTTTAGGACGCGTTTGATTGACCGTATTCCGGAATAGGAATAGCTGGGCTGGTTGGGTCAGTTTTTTTGCTTCTGGGCACAGAGTACAGAGAAGTTCGCTTGTTTTTCCATTGTGTAAAAATATACATACTCTATGCTTCTTGCACGGCCACTGTAAAGTCGTCCTGCCGTACCCTTCATTTATCTAGTACATTGGTGTTTCTTTACATGATGTAAAACGAGCGAGCTTTTTTGCGTCTTTGTTCTGGGCTGACTTGATCTGTTTGAATTGTCGGAGCAAAGACATTCAAAACAATCCAAAACGAAATCACCCCAGCGCAAACAGTTGTTCGGGCTGTTCAACCTATTCCAGAATAGGCCGGCAAACAATAAAACTAAGTTTCGCTGTGCTCAGCTTTGCAAACATTCAACTTTGTGGGTCGCGACTACAGCAACAACTAGAACACATTTTTCAAGGTTGTCTTGGCGACAACAACAGAGAAATAGCCCACTCTATTTCGATTCCCACCGGTCTAAAATGATGTTAGAAAATAATGGATAAATGAATTGAGCATCATGGTCTCGTTGTCATAACGGAGACGATAAGTAAACATACAAAATTATAAATAATACAATAAATGTAAAGTTTTACTCAAAGTGATGAGACGACGAGACGAAGCAGTTGTTTTCACATATTTCGTTCCTACTCAGAATGCATTCAAAGAAATTGCAAATGCTTTTAAATCCATCATTTTTTCCACCGTTCTTCATGATGGAAGCTGCTTAGATCTTGGCTGTACCATTTGCTCAACAATTATTTCGTCTCATAGAAATTCATAGGAATAAGTTTATCCCATGCAGCAAATGGTGTGTGACAAGTTATTTTGATATTACGCATCCTCTAATTGGTTAAAATAGTGTTCATCAGTGGCCTTTTGACCATTTTTTTCGAAAATCGGCTATTTTTGGCCCAATCCTTAAATCGAAGTTATATCAGAATCGCATGAAACTTTCAGAAAATGTTTCTGGATGTTTATCGAACGTTCTGATATGCAATTCATGATAATATATAGAGCGGGCCGCGAGTGACAAGACTCAAAACAGCCTAAGAATTCACCGTTTTCAATCAAAAGAGCATATTTAATTTTGCGTAGTTTTTTTTTTTTTTTTTTTTTTTTTTTGTGCTATATCTTGTCAACGGCTAAAAAAAAAATAGGGCAAATGTATTGCAAAGTGCATCGTTATAGTCCCATAAAGGTTTCCTGGAAGTTTCAAGAGTTTAAAAGTTTTGCTCAAAATCGGCCGATTTTGGAAAAAAAAAAAACACCATGGGTTATAGCCTTGCCATTTTTTCACAAATTTGGCCATTTTTTGCCTAATCTCAGAATCGCATGAAACTTTCACGAAATGTTCCTGGGGGTATAGCGAGGGTTTTGATGTGAAATTTGTGATACTTTATAGCGCGAGTCGCGAGCAATAGGGATTAACACTTCATCTTTTTTTTTTTTTTTTTTCAAACAGCATAAAGTTTTGCGTACTTTTCTTGCTATATCTCGATAACGGCTGAAGAAAAGTACGACAAATGTATTGCAAAATGTCTCGTTATAGTCCCAGGACGGTTTCTTGAAAGTTTCAAGAGTTCAAAAAATTTGCTCAAAGTAGGCCGATTTTGGAAAAAAAAAACAAAACAAAAACAAAACAAAAAAAACATGGGCTATAGCCTTACCATTTTTTCGAAAGTCGGCCATAGTGCTGGTCGCGAGTAACAAGTTTAACACTCCATTTTTTCGAACAAGAGCAGTGTGCAATATGTTGCTGCAGCTTGCAGCATGGTGGTAAATGCGCGGCAAGGGACTGGAGCGAGGCTTGGTACCGAGCATAATTCGAGCATAATTTTGTTCCCCGAGCATAATATTGAGCATATTTCACGATTTTTACGAGCACTGCCGGCAGGTAAAATTCGCCAATTTACGAGCATAATTTAGTCCAAGCCTAATGCGCGCTCATCCAATCTTGACGGGCCACAACCTTCAATATGAGAATTGTTTAGTGAACATTGTACAAAACGACTTTAAAACTCAAGATAACCGTCCTAACTCAAATAAGAGCGCAGCATGAAGCATTTACATCGAGGCCGAACACAGTCCGCCATGAAAGAAAGCTAAAGTTGAATCTGAAAGAATTGGCCGGACAAGCTTAAATGCGTGCAACCTTGAGAAAATGGCCTAGCATTCATTTTCACTTGCAGTGCGCGCTCTGATTACGCACACGGAGTTCGTTATTATGACGTGACACCAACTGAACGACGACACATCATTACTGCTAAACAGATCAAGATTTGATCTTTAGACGTTCTCGTGCATTTCCTGGATGTATCGACACCTGTTTCGTATGTCCACGGCCTCATTAACAGCGACGTAGGTTTGATGGATTATTTTCTAGCCAGCTCAAATGTTGCCTCACTAGTTTTCAGTAACTTTTATGGCATTTTATTTCAGCGATCCTGTACCAGTCTTTATAGATAAGCAATCACAAACGTTCCACACTGTCCTCATTGCATGTAGAAGCGTTTACACAAGCACAAGCGCAAGAACAGGCGCAAGAACAAGACTGAAAGTGTCCGTGAAAACGAGCGACGCAAGCATGAGCGCAAACGCATAGAAAAGGATTCCTTGTGTCCACTGCGGAATGAAACTCTTGGCATTTGTACCTAAAAACAGAACTTGTGCGTGCGTCGCTTATGAAAACCAGGTTTTTAGAGCTCGTATACCTTACCCAGAACTTCCAGAGCAAGTTTTTTTTTTCTATATTTTCATAATTTTTTTAATACACTGTGCACTTTTGTGATGTCTAGGGTCCACGATTAGCAGTGTTAAAATCATTTATTCATTCATTCATTCTAGAGAATGGACGGATAATTAAAGATATATGCAGTAGCTATCTAAAGGTACAACGATGGAAATAACCAGAGAATGCCAACGTGGTTATACAGACGAAAGCTTTCAAACAGAAGCCACAGAAGACAAAGAAACAGCAACAGCTTGCTATCGCAAGAAAGAATTCATTCATGTGGTAAACGAAGTGGTCGAGAAAGCTACTCAAAATGGCTTGAGTGCTTACATGAGTGAATCAGTACTGCGAGGAAATTCTGTCAAGGAAATGAACAACCCTGAAGGCAAAGGAATGGGTTTTCTTCACGAAAGTCCCAATTATATTAAACAACAGGAAAATACCGATAATATGGCTAGAGAAGATGGGAGTGATCAGAGTGGAAAAGTAGAAGAGAAGCGAACAGAAAAGGTTGGCCAGCGCAGAAATGAAATAACTTCCGTGGCTAAAATAGTTGTTCGAACTGCTATTCAACGAGGCTTGAATGTTTACATCAGTGAAGACCCGCAACTGAAGAGACCTTGTCACAATTCGACAGATGAACGCAAAAATGACATAAAACGTTCGGAGTCCATCGAACTCAAGAAAGACAACGGAAGCGTGATGGCTGTAGAACAATCTTCGAAAGGAAAATCTTATATGAATGTTGATGGCCAAACCAGTTCAGAATTTACCAATGTAACACTGGTAAATTCAAACCCTCAATATGACAATACTTGTGTACGTAAATACGCATACTATAAGGAATCAAGCTCAAAAACGATTACTGTTGAGAAATTGTTGAGGGATCAAGCATCACTTGCAAAAGACACGTCTGAACCGCCAAGAGTGAATGAAACAGAACTAAAGCCAACGAAGCAATTGCTGGCAGATATCCAAAATGAGCGCAAAGCCGTGGCACCTGTCTACGATCATATTGGTCAACGGGTCTCCGAAACGGAGAGGGCGACAAATGAAACAGAGAAGCTACGAAACGAAGCAAGAAAACTTGAGTTTTTAACCAGAAGAAAAAGCGTCTCGGTAAATAGTTCTCCGTCCATAAGCAAGAATGTTTATCTGCTTGGAACACAGGAGAAACGTAAAGAAGAGATTTTGATAAACGACAGTAGCAACACGTCATTACAACAAAGCGGAACTTATGAATGGGAGTTTCTTGATGGCATCTGCGAAGAGCTATTTGGTCTGTGTCTGGACGTGAGATCTGAAGACAAAGAAACAAAAGAGCAAATAGAATTTGCCCTCGCTCACATAGCACAGAAAGACTGCTTGGAAGCAACCCAAGTTGCTTGCTTAAACGGCACAGTAGATGAATTGCAAGACCTATACTTCCAACTGGTCCAATCCTACAAAAGGACGACAGAACTGGATGATTATAATATTGACATTAACGAGGCCATCGTCTTAGAACCTAGCTCTGTAGATGTTAAAAGAAGCAGTCTTGAATATATAGTCGGAAAATGTCGAAAGCTTGGAACAGCTATTGCCAGGCTTGGCTGCAATATTAAAGATGATGTGATGAAGAGGAAAGAGGTCTATCATCAGCAACACCGAGTAATGAAGAGAAAAGCCAGACAGATGAACAAGAGCTTTTCAGAAACGCTGTTAAAGAGGGACGAGAGAATTCAGACGTTGATAGAGACCAGTGAACAAATGAAGGAATGTCTTGATGATGCAAACAGCGAAAAAATATCAATTGAGGCTTTGATAAACTCAATTGCCATAGAAAACGAGAAGCTTCAAGACGAAGTAGAAGCTTTGAGACAGCAGCAAATAACACAAAGGGAAGTTTACAAAGAAGAATTGGAAAACATGGCCGCTCAAAAGAAATTTAGGGAAAGAGAGATTTGTAACTTGAGAAGAGATTTGCAGCGGAAAGAAAATCAGATCGACGAACTTCAACATGAGTACGACACAGCCTTATCCCGAGAAAAAGTCACTTTTCTTACCGTTGAAGAAGTAAGAGCAGAATGTAGCAAAACAGAAGAACAATTGAATCAAATGGAGATGTATTTCGCAGAACTGGAACGCGTTACTGAAAAACTGTTGAAGCAGACGGTAGAGAAGACGAACACTGAAAGCAAAAACAGAAACAGTACTAGCATCCATATGCCCAAGGACAATGTTGGAGTACCCCCCAGAAGAGAAGATCAGGCACTTGATGAAGATGCTATTAAGCAACCCAAACAAGACATCCAGCCGACGAGATATGAGGTTCAGAGTGAATACAGGAGCTTGCCCGTGCGAAACAGCGTTTCACTCCAAAGGTTGCACAACGTTAAGGAGGCAATTGAGAACACTGCAGCCATGCTGGGGTATTTCAGAAACAAAGCTATCACATTGGAGTGTGAGAAACAAAACGCGAAACAGGAAATCTTGAGGCAGCAGCAAGCAGTAGAGGAAAACATAAAACCCCAAGATGCTGACTCAACTGAAGAACCGTACAAGACAAACACAGCTTCCTTCCACAAAGAGGTGAATACTCATTCTTAACTGACAACCGTTCCATCAAGGTCTAATTTCACACCTTTTATTAAATGATGTGTAAAATATCCCATTCGGCGTTTTGGTACAAGGCTTCTCGCGCAGCCGGCGCTACTCCCTGCCTGACTAATGTTTTCTATCTGTTCTATTTTTATTATTATTATTTCAATTTCTAGCATAGGACGAAAATAAGCTCAGAACTTTGGAATTTCTGCGCTCTGACTCCAGAAGAAACGATGCTTAACCATACTCGAAATGTCTGTGGGAAATCGAAGAAAGATGGCGCATTAAGAGACTGGAACGCAAACACCAGTGACAATGATCTTTATAGAGAGTGGTGAGAGATTCCTTGGACTCAGACAGTATATTAACTATAGTATAGCTCATACTTGAGTTTCCTTTTGCCTTTGTCTCAAAGTAAGGTGCAGTAAAACCTTTCACTTCACAAATATATATGAATATATGTTTGGTTGTAAATTGTCTGTCTTTTTTGCTCCAGGTCTCTAATTAAGGAAATGAAAGGCGAGGCTCTGGAGACTTCAAGGTTTTTGACTGAATTACGAGGGGAGCATGGAGCGTCGAAGGTCAGTATATATTTTTTCTTACCATTATCAGCGGACAAAGGCCAGCGGATTACGCCATAGCAAGCAACCAGCAGTATACCTTAGGGGTCCGTTCTCGGCCCGACCCTTTTTACAAATGTATACCAGCAATTTGGCGGCAGCGATCACCTCTGGGACAGTGTGTATGTATGCGGACGATACAACACTTTACTGTATTGGCAACTCCATGAAAGAAGTTACTTAGATACTCAACAACTCGCTCGTCGAGCTGTATGCTTGGTGTAAATTGAACTCCCTGATGTCGCACCCAGATAAATTTGAGGTGATGGTACTCTAAATGCTTCTTTATTGGCCCACTTAACAGACTTACACTGGGAACACATCAAATAGAGCGGGTCTCACACTCGAGATTGCTTGCAGTCACTGTCGACAAGCCGACTTTTGTTGATCCCATTATACTGCCGAACTTCGCCAGTAAACTGAACATGATCAGGAGAAGTAGGTTCCTGTCCAGACAAACGCTCTTTGATTTATATTTTAAAGTAATTTTACCCTCAGTTAGTAATTATATGCGTTACCCGTCTAGGCGGTTTCACTTGCGAGGACAATTTGAACTCATTAGAATCCTTGCATTGCAGAGCAGCCAAACTTATCTTTAATATTCTGTGGAATATGCATAAATGGAACAATCTATTATTTATGTATAAATACAAATAACGGTTATTTTTCCAGATCAACGACTATGAAAGTAACAGGGATTATAATACGGTTGTAGAAGCGAACCGGGAAGAACTGCAAAGGTACATTTTATGCACTGGTTAATTAATACGACTGTACGCTTGACTAAAGATTGCCCTTTTACATAGAGACTTTAAAAAAACTAACACAAATCTTCAACTACTGGTTGGTACATAAATACGTATACTAGGTGGTCTCATGCTGCGCGAGACAGGTGAAATCTAACAATTGCAGAATACAAGCATTTAGCAGCATTTTAGCCAAGAAAATGTTCACGAACAGTCTGCACGACTTAGCTTTCCAAACGTCAGTCAATATTTTTTGCCCTAAAAGCAGTGATTAAATTTAACATTTTTTAAAAATAAAACAAAAATATATTTCGTGGCGTATCTTTCAGGCACGAGAGCGAAAAAGAAAATTTCACGCTTTATGCTCACCATATAAGGCTATTGCAAGCGGACCTCGATGAGGCTAGGTAGGAGTTGATTGGAAGTCATATATTTGTGTACAGGTCGTTTTCTTTTCTTCCTGTATCTTATGATCCCTTTATGTTCACCACTCTCACTCACAGACATACACGTATGATGCTCTGATCATAAGGAGAGTACAATCATTCATTGTCCTGTATAACTCTCAACTTGACCAGGGACAGGGCTCGCCACATATTTAATAAATACATTTCTTCGCAATCACAGAAAACCGTTTACAGAAACAGCTGCCTCACACCAAACATCTAATATTAAACGCCCTCTTTATAAAAAGATACACTTAAATTATTATAGCACATACTTTCTTATAAAAAAGTTTCGGCCAGAAATCAGTCGCCTGCGAGGGCCAGCTAGGTGATAGTGCTCCCAAGGTCATCCTTTCCCGCTGGAAAATTTATGTTTTTTTATGAAGACTGCTTGCTTTGTTTTATAAAAAGAAATGTATGAATAGTCGGCGCAAAAAGGGTGACTCATGGAGGAGAGCTAGTGTCTCGGGTCTTCGGGACAACTTTTCGCCATAAATAAGAAGGTCAGTTCTTTGTGTTCCACATAGAGAGGAAATGCTGCAGAAAAACAAGGAGATATGTGAACTAAAGAGTTCCAACACACTACTGGAGTTGAAACTCAGAGAACAAGACATTACAGAGCAGGAATTGAGATCAAACATAAAGCAACTGTCAACCAGGTGCGCCTACTGTTACAGAAGTGAACTACAAACATTTGAATGTCTTGGGTTTTAACATAAATATTTTCACACTTTTCATGAAAGAGAGAATATGGATGACGAAAAGAGAAATCAATTCATGACAACTGGATGAGCTGCCTGATGTGCACTGAGTGATAAAAATTGTTGTCGAGTTTTCCATTAGCGCACTGCATCTTTTTTCTCTGAGGTAATCAGGAAAAACTATGTTTGTTAAAGGTTGCTAGGACACTAAAAGTTAACCAGTCCTTTATTCCAAATTATTATTTTACAAGTGGACGCACTGAAACTAATGACGTACCAAGGCCCTGGTTGTAGTGATATGTGCGCTATATAAGAACCTTCATTATATTATTGTTATATGGATAAATTTGTTCCAGGCCACCCTCCTCCCCACGTCAACCTGGACGAGCCAATTGTTCCTACATCAGTATTTCTAATCACAGTGAAGCGTTTACATGATGCTTTCTGTGAATGTGGTTTCTCGTGTAAATGGCGCGCTTAAAGTTTTAAAGAAATATATGAACAGTTGGCACACCCATGGTATCTCAGGTTCCTGGGGCAACTTTTTTCGTACAAACTGGGTCTAAATATGATTTGTTTACTGTATTTCTTCGTCCTTTTCTTTTTAGGTGTCTGGATTTAGAGAAAGACATGTCCGTCTTTAGAAGAAACAAGTCCTATAGCATAACGCAGCGTTTCGCTGGACAATTACTCTAAGTAGTTTTGAATACATGGGCATAAATACCGAATCATAAGAAAATGACAAAAATACACTGTTTGTTGTTACTGAAGAAACACCTTATCCTCAGCGTAAGTTGAACAAAACAACTTGCTATGTTTAGAGTATTAATTCGTCGTTTCATCAATGAATATTTTTTATATTTCACAATGCTTTAAGAAAAAGGGTTTTCCGTGGAAAATTGTAAAAGTCTGCCGCATGCAGTCAAAATAAAACAAAAACGGTCGTTTTTGCATGTCTCAACCACAGAACCTCGGTAATCTAGCTATATTTGTTTGACCAAAAATAAGAAGGTTATAAATCTCGTGACAGCAACTTGCGAAAAAGCAACTATAATGTTAATGGCAGGTACAGGACCTGCTCAAAGAGCACAGCTCCATTTGCATTATGCACCCTAGTTTATAATTCTGACATAGTGCTCCCACCTTCCCTCCCCTCCCTTAAAGTTTACGAATTACTCTGACCAGCTATTATTTCACTATTATACATGCACTGCGAGCACGTGTTTCACATGAGGTAAACGTTGAAGTCTATTGTCAGATAAACCGACTAAGGGTCGATGTGTGAAAACAAACGCTGTTAGAAGGTCTGAGGTTTCGAGCAGTATTCCTTTTTTGGAGCAAACTTCAGTGAATCTATCGACTGGTACAGAAGACTGCTCTCGTTCAGTGCTTTGTAACCCTTACCCTACTAAACGTATCGGTATAATTACACTAGAAATGAGTATCAGGCTGATGTGGCAGCAGTCTAAAATGATTTGTTTTTGTTTGCAAAGTAAACAACATTATATTTCACTTCTGAGAATAGGTCATACGCCGCGCGTGCATTTGTGATTCTACTTTGCATGTGTATAGTTCACCCATGAACAACATGAAGTTTTCAACCAATAGAAATCAAGCTACTGTTTCGATCCTTTGTTATCGAGGTGATAACGTCAGCAAAAAAGTTGCAAAGCTCATCAAGAATACCAGTATATAAAGAAGGCAACACTGCTAAATTTGGCAAGTGCAAAGCATCAGGACAATTTAAACCAGTTTTATTCACTTATCGAGGTAAGGTTTTATGCACTTAGTCTTTCTTCAGATGTGCGAATTGGTAATTTCAGTAGCTTATTTATAGCCAATGTCTTGTGTTAGCCGTATCCTCGCTTTTTTGGCCGTATTACGACTGAAGAGCTGGTGCATTGTATATTTTATGACGGATGAAACGTTTTACCGATATTAACTCGCGGCTTAGTTAACAATATCCTTTGCTTCTCTGTAGAATAATTGTTGGAAATGGATCAAGAGGGCCAGAAGGGCAAGACCGAGATGACTAAAGAGGATGCCTCCCGTATTCAGAGAGCCGAAGCCAAGAAAAATGAAGGGAAAGTGGAAGCGGGATCCTTTCCAGCCAGAGCTCAGTCAACCGCCGACAAACGTGAAGCGCAGAAAGGCGGTAGTTGAAGTCAAGAGTCTCCATCCAGATCCTGCTGTCTGTATTTCCAACTCGATATACACGAGAAGATGTAGAGTGTTTGAAGCGTAGTTTTGTGAAACCTCGTGTTACAACAGGAAATAAAATAATCTATTATAAATGATTGCTGTTTCATATTGTCTCTGATTAGTAGACTACTGTGGTCGATTTGAAGAACAGACATGATGATGATGAGATGATGTGTTTTGGTTTAACATAAAAATATAGTCCCTGGATGGCATAGCTCGCCCGCAACTCCAATTACAAAGCAACGATGTACGATTTTTAGTAAGCTGCAGCATTTATAGCGTTGATCGAAATTCGTCATCATGATTGTACGCATTCAGTTATTTCTCAATCGTAAATCGGAGCAAGTCGGTTACAAGAAAGATCACCGTTTGTCTCCGAGAAATGAGGATACCCTCCCGTGTAAGCGGCTCGCGCCTCTATTCATAATAAAACGTATGAACCATGCGCCCTGCCCGTGCTCCCTAGGACAACTGTTCTTCGTATAAACTCAATTTACAACATGGCTTCATCGGCTGTTACTTTCTTTGTATATAACTGAACTCTACAAGTGCTTACAATGCCGCCAGTATGTTCTAAAGACGATATACAACATATGTAGAGTAAACAATTCCCTAAATTTATGCAACGTTGCAGTTTCATAAATCCCAATTCAAGTCGTTCACGATGGCTGCAACGTCAGCAAAACATGGTGGTTAGTCCTTATTTAGACAAACGATTATTTACAGACGAAGTAATTCCACGAAGTCAGTCCCTGCGCGAATAGATCTAAAATAAGCAGGCTTTCGAATTCTGCGAAATACGGGGTAAAACGAATTAATGTATTTCAAACTTTCTTGGTAAACGTGTGTTACGCATGTTTTATGTGACAACCTGTCCGAACACTCTACCGGAGCAGCACATCCTTGGGTATCTGTGAGTTAGTACTTAAGAGTAGAAAGGCCCTGCCATAGTAAACCAACTTTACTAGAAACCTACTGATATGACCACAAGCCGAAAGGCCGTAAAAATGAATATATATTTATGCAATAATAAGCAGGGCTCATTTCCGGGTAAAGGTTGAATTCTTGGTAAACAACAGGGGATTCAATTTGCATGTGGTTTTCATGATTTGAAATTTTCGACCAATAACCATTAGGCTATTAGGGAGCGCTTCCAAATATCGGAATCGGGTCCGCCCGATTGATTGCAATCGGAAATATTGTATTTCCGATGTATATATCAACGGCACCGACCAACTTGCCCATTCCAGTTGGAGTCAATTCAGAGTCAGTTTGTTTCTTCTCCATAGCATGCTGACCGCCACCGTAAACACATATCCGTTCACGACATCGTAATTTTTGCGCGCAATTGTTTTGGACTGACCGTGTAGATAATGCTCATGAGCATGACTAAACCCTAAGAGGGAAACAATTCGAGTCGGACCGAAGGAAGTCATGAAAAAACTTTTCTCTTGAATGTCTGTAGATTCCAGAAAACCGCGTTAAATTTGAGATCGTCGCGCTACATTGGCGTTACAATGTTATAAAATTCGGAGCAGAGTCGTGCCTCATTCGTATCATCGGCTTTCCAGCATCGTATTACAGTCCAACCTATAACGTATCGGGTCGAATCGGAAATCGTAAAATCGGAATCCGATGCCCAAATCGGGTCCGACAGACGGGTCCGATTTCTGCAATCGGAATTCCGTTCCGTTCCGATTCCGATGATTGGACCCTATTCCGATTTTTGGAAGCGCTCCCTTATTTGTATCCTTTTTTCCTGAGAAGATGACATAAAGACAAAAGTTGCAAACCCGATCCGTACATGCAAGCAAGGTTATCCAGAACTCAGAGGCCATATTCATACGTCCATTACTTGTTACTTCACAGTTTAGGCATTTGACGCAGCTGCAGAAGGCCCCGCTCGCACGGAAATAAATGCGGACATTTACAATCGTTCAAGTCGCTGATGAATGCTTTGTAGGTCGTCGCCATGCTTAGTCATTATTACTATCCAGCTTTATTAAGAGAGAAGTTAGTAAGAGTATATTGTTTGATGCCCGTGTTTCGTGCTTTGTCCTCTCAATTTGCTAATGAAATGGACCGCACAGAAAATACATTTAGCCAAGGACTGCAAGGAGATACATTTAGCTGACATTGCTTCCATCATTCCTAACAGCTGGTTAATCCTCACTAGTTTTAGCCGTTCATCTATTTCGCCATGATGCTGACGAAGAAGCGCAACTAACGCCCCAATATCTCACGGTTTGTAACTAAGCAAACATTGATCGACAGACTCCAGTGGTTATCTTTTTATCAGTTGTTGGACCATGAACGGAAAAAAAAGCCAGAAGGAAAAGACACCGATGACAACCGAAGCTGCTACCCGCATTTAAAGTTCTGAAGCCAAGAAGAATGACGGACAAGTGGGGAAGAAAAGAGCAGAAAGACGGTTAAACACTCTCCATCTAGATTCTATCATCTCATGTTGTGTAACTCACTGCCTAGAATATTTACTTGTAATTTTGTTGAATTTCGAGTTACGGCAGGGATTAAAGTAATGATTAATGCATGATATTGTAGTAAGAGCTGTGGTTTCATAATTGTCTGCAAGTAAATTAGTTTTCATACCGGCGCACGCTGTCTCACTTCACAACTTGTTATTGATCCCCATGCGTCAAGCATAAATCTGTCTCAATTGTTTATTGTAATAACATATAGACTTGCCAGATTGCTGATTTGTGAGATAAGAGTAGCACATTAGAATAGTAGAATTTTTCTGTCTCTCACGTCTCTTTCTGTTCACTCCATTCCTCAGTTTTTAATTTTGAAAGCCACTTATGCTCTTCAGGGGTAATTTCCTGACCACTAATTAAAAAAGGAAAAATGTTCCGTCCAAAACTTTTTTTACTCTTTGGTGCGAGTGTACCCCCGGTATGTTCGCTACTACAGTCAAGCCCCACCAATTCGAACTCCGTTAATTCGAAGTCCCCGTTATTTCGAAGTCAAGCCGAGTCCCCTTGGATTAGCTTGACCAGCTTGATAGCTTGGTTATTTCGAAACCCCGTTATTTCAAACTTTTTTTCATGTCCTGTGCGACTTCGAAATAGCGGGGTTTGGCTGTATAACCTTGACTCACTGTGTGAGTCAGGTATTTAGAATGCTAATGTATGCACGTTTCGCCTATTTTTGTTCCTCCATTGTTTATCTTTAGAAAGAATCATAAAGCCAAACAAATTATTTTTAATGGGCTGCTGTGATAACTGACGCGAGTTTTGTTGGCAGGTCATAAATCATCTTCACATGGTTTTGAGTGAATAGACGTCTACTGATAGCGAACCCCGTGTACATTGATTCCAAATCATGATACTTCAAACAGGCTTGCTAAGTTTCTATTTGCTCCACGGTAAGACAACAAGCATCTGCTTCTCATCTCGAAAAGTCGTCTTTGCTTTGTGGTGCATGATATAAATGTAGTTTGGGTAAAAGTTCTGGAGAATACTGTACACATTTTTTATAATTTCTATTTGCAGCGACAGTCAATTGCGCAGTGATTGGTAAGTAGTCCATCTTTTGCTCGCCAAGTTAGGACGGTAATTTCGGTGGACGCCTTTTTTTTCGTCTGACGGTGCCGGTTCACTGCCAGTAACAACTACCGTTCGTGTTGTCTAAGTGAGTTATATCCGAGGGGTTGGAGTACTGCTTTCAAGTTATGAAGTTGGCAGTTACTGTTAAATGCCATCAATTTGGAGAGACTTTACAGAATCCCAGTACAACATGGGGTTAGTGCCAATCCAACAGTGAACCACAGTAAACTTCACAATTTTCCAAAGGGATTAAAGTACAATGTGGTTAAATAACTGAAAACTAATGTTTTGGTCACAAAGAGCCCGTTTCTAGGTAACAAACCTAATTAATTAAAAATGGAAACCACCAAGCAGAACAAATTTATTGTCAAGTTTTACTAAGGGTCCAACATCAGACGTCTAAGCAAAAAGTTCCGACGAAACCTACTTTATTCATGTACTTTATTCGTGAAAACTAGAGAACAAATATAACTCCTTTTTTTTAGAACTCTCTAAGTGTAACTTTTAGTCGTAAAAATGGGGAAAAGAAGCGGCTCATAATCATGGGGGGGGGGGGGGGGGGGGGGGGGTTGGGGTGGGGGAGAGGGGGACACTGACGACCCGGTATCGCTTCGTTTTCAAAGGAAGGTTGCCTGTATGCTACTTTCGGCTAATTTTCTTTTTTGTTGGTACGCAGACACAAACGCTTGCCTTAAAGCCCACAATGATAAGCGCAAACTCCACGAAGGCACGAATACATTGATATGGGATGCAACCCTGGCACAACACGCTTCTGATTGGGCTGCAGAGTTGGTCAAGATTGAAAAGTTGCAGCATGCCACAGGTACCGGAGAGGGCGAAAACCTTTTCTGGGGAATGTCTACAAGTGAATATGACTGCTCTTATGCAGTTCAGAAGTGGTACGCACTTAATTAGCTCTACAATTAACTATGATTTTCGCTGTAAAATCGAGTACAATTAAACCTATATTTTAAAACGGTTCTCTATTAAGTGGACACCATGAATTAAGTTGACACAGCTGTCAAAGTTATGAAATTTAGTACCAAGAAAGATATTGCAAACTCTACCTGTATTAAGCGGACACTTCACAATTCCTCCAAGGGTGTCCCCTTAATACAGTCAAGCATTGCACGAACCAATATCTTTTGTACTGCACCAGGTATGATGAAGTGGCTAACTATCCGTTCAACAACCCTCCGAACCAAGCCAGTGATGTACCCGGCGGCAAAGTGATTGGACATTTCACCCAGGTATGGCGACAGTTTCCTACTTTACTTACGGCAGTGAGAGGTATAGCTAAGTGGAGGTCAATTCAGTCCAAAGTCATACAACTTATTATCATGTTAAGACTTCGTTTCTAGGCAGAGAGCCACACAAAGTTCAGCTCCAGTTGTCAATTTTGTTATTCTCACGCATATTGGTGACGTCATAGGTCGTCTGGAAATCCACCACTAAAGTAGGCGTGGGCATAGGAATTAAATCGAAGAGCAATGGATATAAAGACACGTACATCGTGGCTCGTTACTCGCCGCCTGGTAACTACCAAGGACAGTACGCAACCAATGTGGGCAATAAAATCAGTGGTAAGTACTCATCTAATTTTACAATGCAGCCAACCTCTCAGTGCGTCTCATTCAACAGAACTAGCACCATACGCATACATAATGTATGTAGTATGATTTAGATGCACAGGAAGTAAACTAGAACGCTATCTGTTGGAAGCCAAACGTGAATTCGTCACTTTCGTAATAAAATAGGGGATTGGGCCAGAATTACGTATCGTAACGATTTTACAGGGACGTGGAAGTTATTTCAATAATTGTACCTCTGCTGCAACCACGGTTTTTGAGAATAAAGTAAAATTCTACGCCCGGTGCAAGACAGAGATACTTAATAATAATATCATTATGTTGAGAGCAAACTTTTAGATGAGCAAATATTTCTATTCTCTTATTTGTAGCAACAGTTGCACCTACTGGTAAGTAAGATTTCTTCTCTCTTTTGGTCAGTAGGAGATCATTTCGGAACACCTTATTCGCTTGACGATGCGCTTTGATAATTAAACGCTGATTTTTTCGGCGTAACATCATATCTGAAACAAGAAACTCTTGAACACTTCACAGTTTCGAGTAAATAAACAGCTGCAGAGCATTGTAACGGCTTGGAAATGAAATAAACTTTAGAGCCTTCTCGCTAAGTAACATAACACGCCAAAAACTCGGATACATCATCTATCACAATGCTTGAGGTTCTAATTCAGGGCTCTGCAGGGATCAATGAAATATTTTGCAAACAGGACCTCTTTTTACGGATAAGAAAACTTTAAAATATGTAATAGAATTAATAAAAAGATTCATTAACACAGCCATTATTTTCTTTTCACTTCCTTTCTAATGCCTTTATATTGTGTTATCAGCAAATCCTCCTGGTAATCCATAAAATAGTTTCCCCCGTCGAGTATGACAGACTTTTGAACACTACAACAACAAAATAAAATATCGGCAGTAATCATATTAAGAAAACCTTGGACTACACGTTTCTTTCCATTTTGCTTCCCTTTCTATTTTTAGCAACAGTGGCGAGTTCTCGTTTCCTTTGCAAATGTGACATCTTTTTTGAATGCCGTCTTATTCACCTCTTCACATTAAATACATCACATTTTTCGCATCTTCATTTCAGCTTTGCCGCTCAAGTGCTATAACTGCAGCAATTGCGACAACTCGGTTGGAGAAGAAAAAATGTGTGCGAAAGGATTGGACAAATGCTTGACAGTATCTGGCAAGGAGCGCACTGATCGTTCCTGCACAAACCAACAAGGCTGTGACTCAGCCAAGAAGAAATGCAAGGACGCAGAATGCGATACCGTCTGCTGTGACTCTGATCTGTGCAACTCTGGAGCCGCCCTGTCCTTAAGCGTTTTCCTCATCTCTCTGTGCTCTTTGTTCGCCGTTCTTTAAGTGAGAAGTCATGGATCATGGACTAAACGAAAGTTCCCCCCATCTGCAAACTCGTTTAGTTTCATACATGTATCTCACTACACCAGCCATCCGGGGTAAATTGGCCAGGGCAATCTCGAAGTATATTCAATATAACATAATTTCAAGGCATTTCTCTCGGTCCGTTAAATTTCAATTTGCGTGGCACTCAAAATGGAAGCCTCCACATGCTTTATTTATTTTTTGTTCGTAAACATTCTGAACGTATCACTTGAACTCTTCATTGAGCCAAACCGAGGAATGTTCCCGTTCGTCGGTTGACCACTATGAAATCGTGATTTATCTTGTTTCGCGAAAAGTTGACAGTGACGGTACGTTTTTCTTTGTTTTTGTTTTTGTTTTCTTTAATTACTAAAAATTAGTCCGCATCCCACATGTACTGAAATAGTGTAATAGATTCGACATGGGTTCGACATTGGAGCGACTGTTATTTCAAACTGCGAAACTTAACTTGCCGTGTCATATATCTTTGTGCTTTTATTACCACTGCGACTATATGGTATGCTTCATTAAAAAAATAATCATACTTGGCTATAAAACTGTTTACAGACACAGTCAGGTCTCAGTCAGAAGGTTAAATTGCAAGTCCAGCCTGTTGTGTTGAGTTCTCTAATAACTTTGGTTGTATGGTGGAGGCTGGCCCTTTTGTGATGGTGCAGCTGTGTAGGGCGGAGGCTGTTGACCATTGGCTAAGTACGGATAAGGTGTACTCAACACTGGTGCGGGACCCTATTCCAAATAAAATGGCTTCAGACAAGCGATTGTTGAAGGAAAGTCTGGAACTCTGGCACTATGTATCCCCTGATAAATTTGGGTTGGGGTACTGCCTACTTCCCGGTTCTTATAATTTCAGACCTGTACTTGTATCTCAAAATTTGCAACAGTTTTCCTTGTTTTTAACAAAGGTTGTGAATGGTGAAACAAATAGAAAACAACAAAAAACAAGCACTGTACGTCCACAAACACTCAAGACACGTGGAATAATGAAAGGTTCAGAACTGTCGGATCCTAACTAAACCTTACTACTACTTGCATGAAGCCTGTATTTACCTCAGTACCATAAGAAGGGACAACCACGACTGGTCTTCTGATGATCAGACATCTTCTCTGCTGCCTGGTATGTCTTGAACGGATGCAAGCCGAGCAGCACACAACCAAAATGAAGAGCCCTCCAACAAAACAAAACCAAAACCCTGAAAAAATACAAAGCAGAGTTCACACATGCAAGGCTAAGTAGTTTGTTCAGCAGAGTTCACATGTCTCTCATCAAAATTACAGAGCAAAGTGACCATACCAGATTAGTATGATTTCAGACTGGTACAACTTCAGATCAGTCAATGTAAGTCCTCGTTTCTGTTTATTGCACGAGACCGGTTTGAAAGTCACATGCATGTCACATGCTAGAGTGGCTGGCAAGGAGCAGGAGTGGCTCAGTTGGTTAGTGTGCAGCCTTCAGAGTGAGAGATTCACGGTTCGATCCTCAGTAACTTCAACTTCTGTTTCGACTCCTCTCTGTTCTGTGTAGCTTGAGCTTTAAATACCCTTAAAACGGAGCACTGACAGAGAAAGGGGGGGGGGGTAGAGGGCGCACCATTCGCTTCCATTGATAACAGTTCTCAGAACTGACGGAACTACCGACGTTAAATAAAATCACTACCTTTTTACCTAGTATGCTTTTTGCTACTAAAAAATTGCAAATTGGCAACCAACTTTTTGTGCTTGCAAATGGCAACTACACTATTTTCTTCTCGTAATAATTTATCTGTATACTCACACCATGATCCTTCAGCACTCCAGTCTTCATACTCATATGAACAACAAACATGAGCATACTGGTCATCCAAACAACAGGGCTTGTCACCACAATCCATTCCTCCACAGAAATTCCCCTAGGGTAATAGAGAAAAAGTATATCATAAAATTCGATAAATATTAAGCATGATTATTTGTTCTGCAAACCTCAGAGTTTCCTTTCTAGCTTTACTCGCAACTGTTCACTTCTCAGAAATAGATAATATCCTCGGACATTAATATCCATGCATTAATTTTTAGTTTATTGTAATAAATACAGTATACAATATACAATTAGCATCTTGGTCAGAGCCTTTACTGCATGACTGTCGAAAACCAAAACCAGTATGTACACACCAATTATTACAGAGGCTGCAAGAAACAAGTCGAACCAAATAAGCCAAAATTCCTTCGCATCAATTTTGGTTTTGTGTTGAAGTAGTGCGAGGAAACAGAATCCGAAAGCCGGTTCTACTTCGTGCAACATGTTGCTGCAACTTGCAACACGGTGGTAATACGCGCAACATTACCGTGCAACTTGCAACGCAACATTGTTGCACGACAAGTTGCACTGAAAATGTTGACCGTATTACTTCACCTTTAAGCAAGTTGGATATAATGAAAACATCTTGCAGGATATAGACCATTACGATCTGACTTGTCAAATGACGGCAAATAGAAGTGTTAGTACAAAGATGTACAGTATAAACTGCAAAAAGCAACTCCGCGACACCTCGATGAATTAGGCAGTTTCAACTGGCTGTTCCACGGCAACGTAGAAATAGCAGACTAGCCTTGATACTACAATTAATATTAGTGTATCATAAAGCATTAATCATCCACTAACCTCTACTATTCCGAGGGAGAACATTAGCAAACAAAAAAGAACACCACAAGTCCAAGCCGCCATGTTGGATTGAACACTGTACGTCACGTGGGGCATTTGGATTTCCGGTGTAAAAAAAAAAAAAAAAATAGGGCTAATAATGCCCTGATTAGAGCCCGGCTCGCCATCTGATTAGTATTACGAGAGAGTTACTTTGTTGCTGTCCTTGAGTATAATAAAGGCACAATGCTACTATAGCCGTAGCTAGCGGAGAGGGGTGCGTGTATGTGTGTGTGTGTGTGTGTGTGTGTGTGTGTGTGGGGGGGGGCATCGAAAGTTAAAAATATTGGTGTGCTATTATTGGTTCCTTTTAAGCTCAAAATTTGCTTGGGCAACTCTTATTTTAGGGTGAAATCAAAACAAAGTGCGGTACTTTCGGCCCAGACCAAAAATCCTGGCTACAGCCCTCGCTACATCGCCTCTGAATCACTGAAACTTAGCCAGTTACTTCAAAGTCTTCAGTTTTTGTTGCTTGCACGGGATCACAGGATATTAGCCATGGTAAATGGGCCAGTGGCCTACACCCAAATCACGCCCCCATATCCACCCCCCCCCCCCCCCCCCACCCCCCGCCCCACATTCACGACAAAACCCAGCACAACTACTTTACGAAAAAAAAAAACAAATAAAACAAAGTAAACGTTTCAAATAAATTTTAACACTTGCAAGAATGATAAAACGAAAGATATTTTTTATGAGAAGCTTGTGCAAGCACAGGCGCGTGATCCAACCTGACCAATCACGATTCACTACTTGAATCACATGCCCAGGCCTTTCTCAACTGTTTATCCTCGTGATTTCTTTAGTCGCCGTGTATGTTTGTTGTTAGAGATGTTGTGCTGTGTTCTTTTCGCCTTGTTATGCACCTTTGGGGTTACTTTGTCTCGCGATCTACCCCAGCCACTACCGGAACAGGATCTCAATGTGGTAAGTTGATCGGGAATACTTCCTGTAAGTATAAACGATTGCGTCGAGTGTCTTGAAAGTACACTGTGAAGTATTTAAGTGATCGAGTTTTAATACAAGTTCGTATTGTAGCAGCTTCTATTCTTGATTCTATCTAAAACAAGACGACTGTTTATTGGAATGGTTTCTACGTGCAGGATCGAGGGTTAGAGTGAGTAGAGGTTCGTCGTTCTTTATTGCTGTTTCGACATATCTGCTGTCGCTTTCGTAAAAATAATTTACTTCACAAGTCTGAAAATGCCTTTATGGGCAGGATGGGTGTTTCTGTTTTGGAGTTTACGTTATAAGATTGCATCAGATCAGTTTTGCTTTCATACATGTGGTGACCTTGTAAATGCGAACCTTGAGGTAACTTTGTAAATGCTAACATTGAGCTAACCTTGCTAATTCATCGCAGCAACTGATGATATTTTACAAAATGCGTCATATAAAGAAAAAAATGGTTGTTATCCTTGCTACTTGTAAAAGCCCAATTGCTGAAATGTAACATGATACACATACAGTAAATAAATATCATATTAATTTTGTTTATATACGATTGTCTTGTTTATGCAGATTCTGATAAGTTGTTGTTGTTGTGTATTGCCTGTTGTGACTTGTCCAGTTTTACATATGTGTAAATATGAGAGTAAATGGTTTGTCAGTACCCCCTACAAACATTATTTGTCTTCAAATGCATTGATGAAATGAAAACAGCCATGAATAAAATTTGTATTGTCTTTGCAGACACAGCTGATTGAGTACAATGGCTACCCTGCTGAACAATATGATGTCACCACAGAAGATGGTTACATCATAAACATCCAAAGAATACCCCATGGAAAGCAAGGCAGATTCAAGGAAGTAACAAACAAACCTGTCATCTTTCTTCAACATGGTCTGCTTTGCTCCTCAACAAACTGGGTCACAAATCTGCCAAATGAAAGTTTTGGCTATATTGCTGCTGACCAAGGCTTTGATGTGTGGCTTGGAAATGTGCGTGGAAATCGCTATGGTTGCCACCATGTGAACCTCAGTGTCAACTCAGATGCATTTTGGGCTTTTAGGTAAACTCCACTGCTGTTCAAATATAGCCATGTAGCCAGCCAGTTCATTCTTGTACTGTCAAAGTCTTCAGTCTGTCATAAGTGCTAGAAACTCACAGCAGTCTCTGGTGTCCATATTTTATCTTGGCAAGTCAGCTTCACTTCTTATACTGTAACTCTATTTTGCCCCAGGAGCAGCTCCACTCCCCCCCTACCTCCAACTTGCTCGAGAAGTTATTATCAGTGTATTGACATCATATATTGATAAATCACGGATTTCATTTTTAACTTTTCAGCTGGGATGAAATGGGCAGGTATGACCTTCCTGCCATGCTGAATTTTGTGTTGAAGAAGACAGGTCAGCCATCATTGTATTATGCTGGGCATTCACAAGGCACACTTATGGCTTTTGCTGAACTTTCACATAATCCTGACTTGTCCAAGAAAATTAAATCACTATTTGCTCTTGGACCTGTGGCAACCGTCGGCTATATGAAGAGCCCACTCAAGTACTTAGCAGACTTTATTCCAGAACTGCAGGTAAATATTAACATGTGTTGATTGGCACACTGTGAGTAGACTGTATTAAAGATGCTCTTCACAGTAAAAGAAAGAAAAAGGCAGATTGTGTAATAAACTCGTGGTCTTCCCATGCAGTCATCCATCTTATTTTATCGTGCTAAACCATCGAATAAGATGTATATATTAACCCCATGGCCTGACCGGGCTTAACTTCAGCAAATTTGCCAACACTGGTAATATAGTGATGTGGTGTTCTTGTTTCAGTTATTATTTAGGATATTTGGTGTCCGTGACTTCCTCCCATCAAATGAAATCATGCAGTGGCTTGCATCACTTGTTTGTGAGCCCGAACACCTAAGAGACATTTGTGCAGGTGTCATATTTGTCATTGATGGTTTTGATGTAAATAATCTGAACATGGTGAGTTAACATATTATTAGAAGTGTAAAGTCAAGTTGAAAATAAAATGCATACAACACATTGATGGTACAACTTTTGCTGGAGTAATAAATGAGATTCTGCTACACAAATTTTCATAAATGAATGCCAATTTTCTTGTAATTGCTAACATTGTGTGGGAGAGAAGTGACTGAGGCTTCTAAAGGTCACATGACCAGAATTGTCCATAAGGTATACAGCAGGACTGTGTCCCCCCACCCTCTTACTGTATGTTAGCTTAAATTTTAATTGTTTCTTATGTATAGGGATGGATTCATTACAAAACACAGCACATAAAATCAAAAATGGGTCTTGCTGTAAAGACAAATAAAACAGAATGATACATTATTTGAATTTTTGTGGTTGCATGCTGCAGATAAACAGTTGCAGAACTTAAATAACTTATATAAAAGCATTTCTGCAAGTGACATGGTTTTTGTATGTTAAGTTTCTGTAATTTTCTCATGTTGACAGCAAAGGGAGGGAAGAATGCTTGATTGTTTACTTTTTTTCTGCAGACACGTCTTCCTGTTTATATTGCACATACTCCAGCAGGAACATCTACTAGGAACATGGTTCACTTTGCACAGGTATGATAGCACTATACAGAGCTCACTTGGTTTTGGAAATGCTACTGGGCTTCAATGCCAAGTGGTTGATTTAAGGGTTGAGCAAAAGAAAGAAGCCTTACAATATTTGATTTTTGAAGCCAAATTCATTTTTAGGTTAAACATCTGTTTTATCATGTATACAGTACAACACAAATAGTTCGTCAAACTACTAAGCCCTTAGAAATCAGCCAAATTAACAATATATAATAATAATGACAATAATAAATATTAATTTAATAATATTAATGATAAAGCTTGGGAGATGCCCCCAAAAATACACACAATTTCTCAGTATTATATGCATTAAAACTGCTTGTTGCAGATGTACAAGAGCAAGAAGTTCCAGGCATATGATTATGGCAGTGCAGAAAAAAACAAAGAGCACTATGGCCAGGTTTGTGAAGTTTATATACAATATTGTACAGTACAGTCACTTTGGGGGTGATCAATTCCAAACTAACCAAGAAGATGAGAAATGTCTGCACCACTTCAACATTTTTTTGGTATTTTGAATTGGTGATCTCACTTATAGTTAAAATTGTCATTATGTGGGGAAATTTATACAGTGGGCTGATATTTCAAGAGTTAACAGATCACATTACCTTTTTCCCCAGGCTACAGCCCCATTGTATAATGCATCGACAGTTAATGTCCCTGTGGCACTTTACTGGGGAGGCCAGGACTGGCTTGCAGACCCTACAGATGTCAGTATTCTCATGAAACAGCTACCTAATCAACTTTACAATGTACACATCCCAAAGTACCAGCACTTGGACTTTATATGGGGCTTGGATGCAGCCACATTAGTTTACCAGGACATACTCAAGCGAATACATGAGGCTGAGACAGGAAATAGTCAAGTTTAAAGTAGTAATCTGCAGGCCTGAATTTATTATCTTACAGTCACAACTTTTAACATTTGGTTGGCATCCACTCAACATTTTCAGGGGGGGGGGGGGGGGTTAAAATATTACTAGTGGTTTGTACATGTGTCTTTGTTTAGGTATCAAAAATATGGTAACAGTGGGACTTTATAAAATACTAGATAATTGTACACCCACAGCACTCTGTACTTACAATAGGTTTATACTTCCTTGCAATAGTAACTTATAATTATTGCAAGTTTCCTTAGTCTGACTCTGTCTTAAAAATATTGGTGAATACAGCCAGGTTTCTAGAAGAAAACATTTTAATTCACAGACTGAGGCATCAATATTTTAGTCAACCGATAATATGATGTGGCGTTTGTAGTGATAAAATTCAGCCATAATATTTTATGATTCTCCTGATCAGATGGAAGACCTTCATATTTACACAGGATTAAAAGGATGCTCCAAATTGAAAATAATAAGTATCAAGGTACGATATTACCTTTTTATAGGAACACCTTCTGGAAACTCCAAGCAAAGATTAGAATACACTGATCTTAATAACTAGTAAAACACAGAATTTATAAAAACAGACCAAGACAGAAAAACATGCATGCAGTGTAAATTGCATGTATGCTAGAACTACTAGTGTTTTACTATTAATATTATTTTTATTGTGATTATTATGGGATCCATTAAAATAATATTTGTCAAATTTGCAAAGGTCATCAGTTCTCTGTCTGGTACTAGATTGACCTGTGGTAGACTGAGAGACATTTTTCCTAAGTGAAAAAAACACTGCCAATTTGCTCATTGCCCACCTGGCACGAAATTTGCCAGACATGAAACAAGACAGTTTCCTACTGCTCTAAAGCACCAAAGCATCTACATAAAATAACTATTTTTAGACTGCTTTTCTCTAAAACTTATACATGTACTAAAATTTCCACATTCTTGAAATCTCTAAATATTGTGTTCATTTGACTAAATTTTCACAAGCTCTTTCTCTGAAACTTGGTCATACATACTTATACCCTTGTCATCCTAAAACCAAAGCATTGATATAAAATTATTACAAAATCAAGGTGACTGGTCAATCTTGGAGGTGAAACACCATAGTTCATGGAAGTTAATATTAACAACAACCAGTTCTGCTTAGCATCTTGCTGCACAGCATCTATTACTTCCCAGACCCCCCTCTGATGTGAGCAATGATGTCACTGTACATAACTGTAGCAGCATCCATGCCCCAGATGAAGTCCAGGTGATCCCATTGTGGTATGTACTTGTTGTACATCTGGTTGGGCAACTGCTGCAGCAGAGTCTTCACATCAGTTGGGTCTGCCAACCAGTCATTCTCTCCCCAGTACACTGCTACTGGGACATTCATGGCGGTGGCATTATACTGAGGAGGGGTGGCCTGGGTGAAGAGAATAAGTGGCACATGATGAATTGGAAGTTAGGATTGTAATGACTTTATAATGAGGCACTGCCACTATGGAGTTGATTACAGGGCTGGTGAGATTGAAAACCCTCTTACTCCCTGGTTAACCATGGACTGTGTACACACTCTGGTTTGTAAGTTCATGCAATGTGAGAAAAATAGAATTATTGTATTATTATGTTATTACTATTGACTATTCCTATGGTTTTTTTTTATATTCCTTTTCCCTTTTATTCCTGTTTGTATCTTTTAGTGTTCTAGTATAATTATTTTGATTGGTTGAAATTCTTAGCTGATCTAACCCTGATGCAATTTCATTGCTCTACTCTGCAGTGGAAATCAACAGAAATCAATGAAAGTCTACATGTATGTTACTTTGTTAACTGCCCTTAAATTGTCACTACAACAAAAAGTATGAATAATTTTTTGTATACAGACATGAGGAAGTTGGTATAATGTTTACACAAGGGCAGACATTTTTACTGACCTGACCATAATGTTCTCTGTTCTTTTCTGCTGTTCCATAATCATACATTTGAAATTTCTTTGACCGATACATCTGAAATAGGATCACAGCAGAGAATCAAAATAGTTATAGAACTACGCTATTGAAATACAGTGAATGCATATGCTAAAGCATGGCTGTTTATGATGTTACTGAAGTTATTTGTCAACTGGGTTTTGCAGAAAGCCATAGATGGACTGACTGAAGTTCATTTTGCTGAAATATTAGTATCGTAAAGAATTCAAATAAAGCATGCTTCAATCAAGCCTGAGAGGAACACGGGGTCAGTGGACCACATGAGGCTACCCCCTCCCCCCACTCAATGTGCTTATCTTCATACCTGGGCAAAGTGAACCAAGTTCTTTACAGAAGTTCCTGCAGGTGTGTGTGCTACATACACTGGAAGACGAGTCTAAAAGAAGAAAAGGGAACACAAACATAGATGCATGTACCTGAAAAAAGTGGCATACTGTAAATCCCTGTGTCTTCCTCTGCAGTATTATTGCTTTCTCACCTCATTTAACTGTGCCTTGTCAAATCCTGCCAAGATGAATATAATGTCACTACAAAATATAGTGCCTATAAATTCTTTGGCACACACTTGATCCGCCAGCCAGCGAGTCAGTTCATTCGAAGGAAAGAAATCTCGAACACCAAGGATTTTAAAGAGGTCCTAGGGAACAAAATTACACACAAATCCAAGGAAAAGTATTACTATTACAATAATGATGCATCACAAGTTCAGGCTATACAGTAAGAACAACAGCAAATTAAACAAGAAGATAAGTTCCTATTTATCTTCAGCTGAATGAAGCACTAGTGTAAGGATGAAAATGTGTGGGCATCAGATTAATGTAGCTCACATGTGGGACAAACTATCATGTGCAGAGAGATTGAGGTGGGTTGTAAGTTATTTTCCCCAATATGGGCATTACTTTAATAAGGCTATCTACCATATCTTATAACATTGACAAATGATTAAATTTTGTTTACCTCTATCTCAGGTGTCAAATAAGCCAAATATTTTATTGGACTCTTCATGTGGCCCACAGTTGTTACAGGTGCCAATGCAAAGAATGCTTTCACTTTCTTGACGAGGTCAAGATTGCGGGAAAACTCTGCAAAGGCTATGAGCGTCCCTTGTGAATGTCCAGCATAATACAAGGATGCTTGTTGTGTTTTTTTCAATACAAAGTTCAGTGTGGCAGGCAGGTCATACTTGGCCATTTCGTCCCAGCTGTGGAGGGATTAATGCAAAATTGAGAAGTTCTGTAGTTGGTCTGTGTCAGCATAGCAGTAATTAAACATACTGGAAAAGAGCTCTGAAATTAAAAATTCTCCAAATCACTCAGTGAGTGTATAATTATATATGTATGAGTGCTGTTGTGATATTATTGATGGTTTCACCAGCTAGACCATTATAAACTTCTCCTTCTATATGATATATTTCTGGTGAGAAAATGAAAAGAGAAAATTAAAGTTGATCACTCTTGGGAGAACAGGGACCATTTATGTGGATTAATTGGCTGAAAGCTGTAAAGGACATGCTTACAAAAATCAAAAGAGGAAAGGCTGACTTCATTATCCATTCATCACCTACAGTACATATTTATCAGAGGCCATGATACTCCAGCCTCAGCTGCATCCAATTTACAAACTAGTAATATTCGAGTACTGGTGTATATAATGCTGATGTAAATGCATGTTTGGGAATACTGGCCTGTCATACCTAAAGTCCCAAAAGGCATCTGAATGAACTGATAAATTAACATGATGAAGGCCATAAGTGTTTCCACGCACATTCCCCAACCACACGTCAAAGCCATTATCAGCCAACACAAAGCCAAAGCTTTCATTTGGCAGGTTTGTGACCCAGTTGGTAGATGAAGCCAAAAGACCATGTTGAAGAAAGACAACAGGTTTGTTTGTTATTTCCTTGAATCTGCCTTGCCGTCCATGGGGTATTCTTTGGATGTTTATGATGTAACCATCTTCTGTGGTGACATCATACTGTTCAGCAGGGTAGCCGTTGTATTCAATCAGCTGAGTCTGCAATATGTAGTTATTAGAAATGGCTCAAGGACCTGACTTCTGGAACAGTATTTAATACTCTACTAACAGTAAGGTGACAGATGTATGCAATTTTCCAGCCCATGTTCACGCAACATAATATTGCTTGTGGCATAGCGCACAAGCTTTAAAAAGAAGACTTTTTTTTTTCGGGTCAAAAATCAGCACATTGGTTTGCATTATCACATGATTTGCAATGATGTTATGTGATTGCAACTTTGAATGCCAAGTAACATGCTCATGGCAGACTAAAATTGGTGATTGTGTCTGAATTATAAAGTTTTCCTTCACAAAACATTTTAAAATTGGCACTGTGAAAGATGTGAAGTAATATAACATCAAGCTGAGTCGCAGATCAGCTTCATTTCATGTTCTTATTGGCCGCCATGTTGGCGCTTTGTTGGTGAACAACCTTGGTCCACTATAAACATGGCGGCTGCATACAAACTCTTATCAAATCTCCAAAAAAACAATCCTAAAACAAAGTGCTGCTGCTTTGCCAAAATGATCAAGCCTAAACAATCCAAAATTGGCATCTGGACTAATTCAAGCATGCTCTTTTCAGTTCTGGAGTCAAAAAGGTACAATTTGTTATTTTGGAGGGTGCTGCGGTCACGTGACCCGTGAAAACCGAAGAATATTCCCACGGGGCCTTTCGAAAATTGTTTTCTCTCAATTATTATAGAACACTTTTTCGTGAATTTCTGTTTGACCAAAATTAGAAGAAAAAGGGCAAGAAAAATAAAGGGAGCTCCTGGATCCGCCATGTGCAAAAACTGACTCGGCTATAATATCTTTTGAATATAAACGCACGACAAAAGTCGATCCTCTCCCGGGACCCCGCGTGTCTCTATTCATTGTACTAATGGCGCCACAAGCGCACTGGCAACGGGTCTGTCTTGTTATTACATTAATACTGTATCAAATCGTGTACCTACAAAGTGGCCCTGAGTCAAGTGAAGGCTGTGGAACTGTTACATAATAGTCACTTACAACATTCATTCCGACTTCTGGAAGTTCTTGAACATGAGCGATACTTGCCACAGTGGAGAGAGAACACGCCAGCAACATGAAAAGTATTAACATCGTTGCTGCTCGGTATAGTCTCTCCCGAAGAACGCAGAGATAGAAGGCGGTATTTCAGACTTGTCAGCATGTGACTCATTGTACTATCCCGTGATGCAGATGTCACGACCTTTCAGTTTTTCACCAACGCACAGACAAACTGCAGACTATACTTCGTGTATCATGCCACATAGGGTTTTCAGGCGACGCGGATGGTCCTGGGGATGGTTTTGGGGGTGGGGCCTAGAAACGAGTCTTCCTTTATCTGTTTCTTTCATACAAGTCTACTTACTGTCTGCCTTGTTCTCCTTGGGTGGTTAGCCCTTGTGGCGTCATGGTCGTTCAATAATAAATAAACAAAAATCTAATATGCGGCTGAGGTCGATGTGCCAGTGTAGTCAAAATTTTGCTTCAATGGCATAATTTGCAAGCCAGGAAATTGCACCTCAAGTGACAAGTATTTAATTTCTCTGCAAATATTTATCGGTCTAACCAAAAAATCCCCGTGTAGAATTGAGATGCACAGTTCTTTGCAATGAATTATGGGTTAGAAATAAAAATTTGTGAGTTTTGAAGAAATAGCAAGATCAAATACAACACAGATTTGAAAAGCTGTGAAGTTTTGGTCAACTATTTTTGCACCCGGCTGTATGAAATGTATATATATAACATATGGAAAGCTTCGCTATAGTTCCTGGAAGGCGTTTTGAAAGTTTTATGCGATTCTTAAATTAGGCCAAAGATGAGTCAGTTTTGAAAAAATTGGAAAGGTCTACCAATTTGCAACAATTTCTTTGCAGACAATTATCGGTTTGACCTGAAAATCAATGTGCCAATTTGTTATACATAGTTCTGTGCAGTGAGTTATGGATTTTGCATTTGATCAAACAGGTTTAAGGGTCTGATATCCACATATCCACGGCAACAAAAATATTTTGCAACAACTAAAAAATCTAAAATTCATAGGGAGGGGGTGTTAATCTAACTTCAGTCAACTGCATTGAATTCTGAAGGTTGTTTATTTCTTCATAAAAAGTGTCTGTCCTAATAATTTGTTCTTAGAGGGAATTCCAGTGACTTATTATAGAAAACTCTTTCATAGAAAACCCAAGAATAATAAGACCTTGTATTTTATTTTAAAAGTAGTCTCTCAATTAATTTTCATGTGCCTTTTCTCTAAAAAGTGACTCCGTTTAATATGAGCAATGATGTCATTGTACACAACCGTAGCAGCATCCATGCCCCAGATGAAGTCCAGGTGATCCCATTGTGGTATGTACTTGTTGTACATCTGGTTGGGCAACTGCTGCAGCAGAATCTTCACATCAGTTGGGACTGACAACCAGTCTTTCTCTCCCCAGTACACTGCTACTGGGACATTCATGGCAGTGGCATTATACTGAGGAGGGGTAGCCTGGGGAAAAAGAAAACAAGTGGCACAAGATGAAGTGGAAGGAAATAATCCTTTAATCCATATTGTTATAAATGGTGAACTAGAATCACAGGGATGTTGACAACACTCTGCACCCCTAAACACCCCCCTCCCCTCCCCCCACATCACATGCAGACACTCAGTCTGTCAAATGTCAAGTCCTGTTTCATGTTCACACAGTCTTTCACTGACCTGACCATAATGCTCTCTGTTCTTAGCTGCTGTTCTGTAATCATACATCTGGAACTTCTTTGACCGATACAGCTAAAATGGAACAGCAGAGTAATGAAATTATAAAGAAACTGTGTAAGTTAGATGATGCCAATCTGAAGCAAGAAATATATCAACTGCACAAGCCAATTTGCGTCAGACAAGCATACACATGTAGGTGGAAGATGACTCGGAGATAACAGGATAACAAATGCTCAATCATTGACTGGGCAGGGGGTAAAAAATGGACACAATAGAACCCCTGCTACATTGAACTCTCACGGGAAACAAGAAATAGCTTGATACAGCAAGGGTTCTAGTCAAAGGGAAACTTCTACCAAGTTCATTTCCAAGGAAAATCAGATTCTGTTTGAGATAGCTAGGAGTTCGAGAATAAAAACCTTTTTTGCTTTAGCTCTATACCCTCAGGAATTTGACTGGTAATGTTTGTGAAACAGCACATTTTACCCTAAGGTCAACGAGACCCTCTTTCCTCCATTCCTTGTGCTTCATTTCTTACCTGGCCAAAGTGAACCAAGTTCTTTACTGATGTTCCTGCAGGCATATGGGACACATACACTGGAAGACGAGTCTAAAAGAATAAAATGGAACATCAGACAGGGCACAATAATAATATATACTGTACAGTAGGAATTTCCTAACAATGTTGCTATCTTGGCATAGTCACTCCTAAAAACAACACTAATTTTACAAAACTACCTCAGTCCATAATTTTTTTTCTCACCTCATTTAACTGTGCCTTGTCAAATCCTGCCACAATGAATATAATGTCACTGCAAAATGTGTCTATAAATTCTTTGGCACACACTTCATTTGCAAGCCAGCGAGTTAACTCATCTGAAGGAAGGAAATCTCGAACACCAAGGATTTTAAAGAGACTCTGAAGAATAATAAAGATACATTTTAGCTTCACACCACAACTTCCAAAACAGAATATGAGAAAATATTTGACAACTACAATACTGAGCTTGCCAAGGGACAATCAATGCTACATGTACCTCTATTTCAGGCATAAAATAAGTAAAATATCTTATTGGACTCTTCATATGGGCCACAGTTGTCACAGGTGCCATTGCAAAGAAAGCCTTCACTTTCTTGGTGAGGTCAAGATTGCGGGAAAACTCTGCAAAGGCTATGAGCGTCCCTTGTGAATGACCAGCATAATACAGAGAAGGCTGCTGTGTCTTCTTCAATACAAAGTTCAGCATAGCAGGCAGGTCATACTTGGCCATTTCATCCCAGCTGTGAAGGGATTAATGCAAAATAATATTGTCAGTGATGCACTAATACATAGTTTTAGCATTTTATATCAATAAAAGAATAATATAATAAAAAGCAAATAAAAAATAAAAAATATTAATTGGACTTGGAATAAATAGCTGTAAATCCTGTAGTATTATTACAACACTGCTTCTGTCATGAGTCAAACCGCTCCTAATGTCATACAAATATCAATAAATTATTGATCATATTAAAATCAATAATATTTATTATTAAGTATATATAAATAGACAAATACAGTACATGCTCGATAATACCGACCATACCTGAAGTCCCAGAAGGCATCTGAATGAACTGACAAATTAACATGGTGAAGGCCATAAGTGTTTCCTCGCACATTCCCCAGCCAAACATCAAAGCCATTATCAGCCAACACAAAGCCAAAGCTTTCATTGGATGGGTTTGTGACCCAGTTGGTTGCTGAACCCAAAAGACCATGTTGAAGAAAGACAACAGGTTTGTTTGTTACTTCCTTAAATCTGCCTTGCCGTCCATGGGGTATTCTTTGGATGTTTATGATGTAACCATCTTCTGTGGTGACATCATATTGTTCGGCAGGGTAGCCATTGTACTCAATCAGCTGAGTCTGCAATAAGAAGAAAGTATACTCAAGAAAAGAAATCCAGCATAGGAAAATAGTACTTACCTTTCATGTCCACTGTGTGAACTAAAGTTAAATTGGGCCCCAGTTCTTTAAATGCTTGTCCATTCTTTCATTTAAGGATGCCAGAAGAAAAATTTGCACAAGCAGTGAAATGCAATATGTAGATACATTTAATACTCTGTTGTCAATGCAAATCATGTAATCTCATGTAAATGCAAAAGCTTTGTAGATTTAACGCACAACTTTTGAGATCAGTTTGATGACGTCACGGGTTGATAAAAATATACTCGGAAGTTCTAACAATGAAATAACGACACCAAGTGACCCTGAGTCAAGCGACGGTTATGTAAATCACCTACCACATTCATGTTGACTTCTGGAAGGTTACCAACATTAGGGATTATTGCCGCAGTGGAGAGAGAAAACGCCAAGAACACAAGGAGCAACATTGTTGTCAGCTTGAGCATTATACGCAGAATGTGAAGCTGCAAGGCGGTATTTCAGAGTTTTCAATCTTAGCATGTGACTCATTGTACAATCCCGTGATTCGGACGTCATGACTTTTCAGCTGACTTTGCAAACTGCGGATCAAACTCCAGTTAGGGTGCAAGTGCTTTTCAAGATACTTCATGTACCATATGATAAAGTCACTCTCGTCCCAGAGCCCCTCTCTATCCCGGTCGAAGATCTGTACTCCCAAAGACCAAGGTAACCAAACTCTAAAATAGATTCCAGCGAGAGTCAACACCGAGATCATTTGCCGATTGCCGACTGACCTTTTAGGTTTTTCACCACGAAACACCGGTGGTGAATCACGTGACTGAATTTCTCATACCGCGAGACGCAAACGGGGTCGAAGTCCACATGTAAGGGTACTCAAGGGGAATTTCAAACCCAGCGGAGTGGGGATTTCAAACCCAGCGGGGGGGGGGGGTTCTCCTCAAACTTTTGGGCGGGGGTGTGCCGCCCGATGAAAACCCTCACCCTATTTCAGACCAAAATATTTGATTTTCGAACGTCAAAATCTCCTACCCTATTCCAGACCAAAGGCTCAAAATCGATACTTTAGTTCAGACTCAAATGTTCCTATAAGGCTTATATATGGGGTACCCCCCCCCCCCCCCGGATTTCAATTCTCGTTTGTTCCTTGTGACAGTTTTCGTTTAATGGCAACTTCTCAAGGTTAAAAATGTCCATGGATACATACGTTCAAACTCGATCATCCTTGCTAAGTTGGGTTGAAGTCGAGTGCTCAACATCACAATGCCACGTTATCATACAAACTGTGTAAAGTCTGATTCATGCTGGCGACATAACACAACCCGTCCACGAGATACGCTGGGGTTTTGACGCAATCCTCTTACAAAATAATGAAACACTAAAAACCCCATCCAGTGGAGAGTGTTGAGATCAAATCCCTCTTTGGGAACGAATATTGCAAGAGATTTATATTATCAAAGAATTTATTAGTAAAGCGAAAAAATAGGAATGAAAACTCCAGCAGGCGTTCCGTGACAAGAGCTGGACGAAGGGGTCACTTCTCCACACCCGTCCCCTTCGTCCGACTTTTATGGCGCAGAACACCTGAATTGCAGGCTGGCAAGACTCTTGGGTGTGGGGATTTTAGTTGACCAATGCACAATCGACAAAAACATACACCATAAAGAAAAGTGTATCCGCTTATGTCGCCAGTATGAACCAAACTTTGCAGCATTCCACTTATCACGGACATTCAATTAAAAAATTCCTTGGGAATTTTGGTTTTCATTCGTGCTTTTAAATTTCTACGGGATTTCCCGCGGGAAGCGGCCTAAATACAAGACCGGTGAAAACGCTCGTAGACCCCTAGTATACAACCTGAACCCTGTCGTTACGCAACACAATTCTCAGGCAAACGATGTTTACTAAATTCTACTTTTGTTCGTGTGCTTCTTCGACGGAGCTGACAAACGTATCTAAGTGGTCTGGTAACGAGGTCGATGTTGCAAATGTTACCAGGACAATTTATAATGAACGGAAAAAAATTGATCGCAAACAAAGCCTGTGTTTGTGCGTTACATTTTCATTCTTAGGCATTGGAATGAATTTACTGTTGAAACTCACTTTATAACAATTTCTTTGTATACATAAAATTCTTGGGAATGAAAAAGCTAAACACCTTGAAGTGTGCTTTAACCCCTTCACTACCAAGTTCAAAATGCACATTCTCCCAACCATTCGAAAAGAAGATGCATAAGTGACGTAGTGAGAATTAACATTTCAATCAGCTTTCATCTGAGCAAGCTATCAAAAACCACCGGAAGTATCACACAGTAAGAAGAACTTTGTGGCAACACGGAAGGCAAAGGTAGATCGCTACTGAAGGAGAAAATTGAAGTTGATCACGTTTATCAGCTCCGTTCGGTCCATTGCAAAAGACACGTACGACGTAAGAGCGGCAGAGAGAACGGCACCCGCGCATGTGCTAAATCCAGATCAGCTGGGACAAAATCAACGTCCAAAACCTACAGTATGATCTGTGCAAGGGAATCTAGAAACGAATCCCACCCTCGCCATCTGTGCGCTGGCTGCGGTACGCTTATCTTTCCAGCTTTAACTGAACAAGTTGTGATTGTCCTAGCACATATCCAATCACTGAAAACTTGCAGCAAAACGCGAGAAAGCAAAGACTTCCGTTGGAGAGGACGCCACAGCGGTCGTCACGGAAGTCCGCTACTCCGTCAACCCGGTCCGTTCGCAACGGCGGACGGTGGTTCGACAGTATCCGGCAACGGAGGCCTAAAAAAGAAAACGGAACTGTTCTTGACTCAGGCCTAACCTTCGTACAGAAGATAAAGAAACACCAAAGCTTGCTAATGCATGATAATAACGTTGTACAGGGCTCGGTCTGTCAGAGGAGTCGCTGTGTACTCACCGTGTATCACCGAGCTTAGATTTCTTACTCGAACTCTGCTGCCGACGCGTATCGTCTGCTGGACTTGAGCCTGTCGGACCGTTGCCATGGTGTGTTGACGTGACGTCATCTTCGCCAAGTTCACTCTTTTCGCCACTCGAATCAGCTGCCGGTTCTTCTCGGCTGTTACTTGAAGGCTGTGAAAGTATCAGGACAAGTAAAATGACGCCCGACATTGCACATTCAGCTGTAAGAACAGGGCAATGCTTAGCTGTAAAGTACAGTGTATTGGATGGGGTACACTATCTCGTGGACTAATGCACAACGTGTCGCTTCGAGTCGTCAGTTAGAAAGCACGTTTCAATAAGCACACACGCACGCGGGTCGTCAACACAATCTCTCGACAACTGTCCATGTAGTTACTTACCGTGCTTACTCTGTCTGCTGTCGTGACATTTGGCGTTTCTGGGACTACACTCGTGAAGACAACTGGTGCCAATCTGCACAGAGCAAAAAGACGGACAACTTGATTAGAAGACTTAAACAAGCCCCGTGCACAAGACAAACTGTAAGAACAGTGTATTAATAATACGGTATTGGCAGAACTAAGGCTGTTCAACCAACAATGTGAAACAACCGCACTTTGCTTTTGCTCCTGATTGGCCCTAGAATGCTGCTGAACCAGTTTGGACCAATACAATGCGCGGCAAACGTAAATGACCAAAGCAATCACACGATTACTTTGGTCATTCATCTGAAAACCACTGTAGTTCGTGCTTACCTGCTCGGCTTTTCTTCTCGTTCAGACGACTCCGCATCCTCTCCTTCGTCATCAGAAATGTCATCATCGCTATCATTCGTTGCCAGGGGAGCTGTGTGATCATCTTCCTCTGTCTCTTGACACCTGTCAAGGATCACAGGGGTTAAAACAGTCGAGTCTTCTGATACAATGCAACTAACAAGTTTATCGTAGTCGTTATGAACACGTAGCTCACGAACATGGCGTCCAGAAGTGGGCATATTGTAATCCTTGGGATGGAACTCTTCGAACACTTATAACTGTCAAGGGTTTTTTGTTTTCAGAATGGTGGGCGCAGCTTATGACTGGATGGGTTTGTAACCGGGATTTTACGGTATATCTGCTCGTTCCATGTAGCCAGAGTCCACGTGCCCGCGCTATATTGGTCAGCGCTAGACCATTTTCTCAAGTTTGCGCGCGCATCCAAGCTTGACGGGCCACAACCTTCGACATGACAATTTTTTAGCGAAGACTCGCGCGTGAATGTTAAAAAACAAACAAACAAAGTTGAAAGTTGAATTTGAAAGTCAAGCTGTGGATGCGCGCTCAACCTTGAGACAGGAGTCTGAGCACAGTGCCTGTATAGTGAACGTACTTATATGCCGCTGCTCTGTCGTTCACGACCGGACTTTCGTCATTCCGTCTCTCCTCAGGCTCCTTACTGACGCCCAGTTGGTCCGCACTAGTCACCAATCCCTTTCCTTGGTCCACACTGTCGTGTTAAAACCAAAACCAAAGTAAGTACCCCGTAAGGACCAATCCGAAAGCGTTGCCAACGCAAAACCAAAACAATCCTACACTTACTTTGGTCAATCACAGAAAACGGCTCTAGTGAGTGTTTTGCTGTTATGTGTTGAAGTGTACCCACCTTGTATCCTCTTCTGCTTGTACTAGTGACTTGTCTTCCTTTACAACTGCGAATCATAACATATCGACACGTCACGACTGGAAAGCACAAAGTCTTAGACAATGAGTTGAAGGAACGTGTAAAGTTTGGTTTCCGTCACTTCTATTCCAGTACATCAAAAATTCCGTGAAAGCGTCTGTCCTTCTCGAGGCATCGATCCAGTACGTAAAGCACAAGACACAAGAAAACCAATCAACTCACCATAAGCTGCTCCTGCTGGTTCAACCGGAGCTGTCGACTGCTCTGTTTCCATGGCGACAGGCGATTCGGGTCTCTTTTCTGATTCACTGCAGGTGAAGGAAACAAAAACGAATTTCTAATTCTTTACTTGAGAGCAAATTTGAATGCTGACTGGTCACAACATCAACCTGAAGCCTGAAGAAGAAAACCTTGACTACAGCAACAAGTGTCATTAATGTGTGACCACTGAAGTTTGATAGCGACTGGTCCAGAAGAGCAGGTCGGAGTGTACGTACGCTTTAGCAGCCATGGTGATACTGGTGAAGTTATCAAACGTCGCCCATCCGCTATCAACCGGGCTAACATCAACAGAAGCAGGTGCATCCTCCCAACCTACAGCTGAAGCATCCACTGTGATGGCTTCGTCCATGGTGACTTCCGTCGAGTCGAACGAGACAGCCCAAACTACGGGACAAAGACAACAAGCTGGTAAATCTTCAAAAAAACACAACTACAATGACACAGACCAAACTGCAAGACAAAATCAATTAACTAATGAAAGTACAAACAACAACGACACGGTGAAAGCTGCAAGACAACATCAACCACCAGATGAAACTACAAATAACACAAACCAAAGCCCAAGCTAAAAGAAAAACACAGCGACACAGGGCAAGCCACACGAGAAAAAGTAAACAACGCAAAAAAAATAATTATAAATAAAAATAAATAAATTAATAATAATAATAAATTAATAAATTAATAAATTAATAATAATGGAGCTACCCTAATGTTTATGTATGATTGTGTTTGTGTGCTTCCGCTGACCAGGGCTAATCGAGGACACCTACCCTCGGATGAATCGACCTCCATCTTATGATCCCCGTCCTTCGTTACTGGCTGTTTCGCTGCAGCACCTGGAGAATTCTGGGTTTCATCTGAAAACACAATCCTGTCTTCATCACTGCCGGAGCTGCTGACACTACCCCGGCAAGGAGACTCAACCTCGTCTTCATCACTGCCGCTGCTCTCGCTATCACTCGCCCCGTCCCCTGACAAGGTGCTGCAACAGTACACAATACAAGTTGTCAACTCATTGCCAACATCGATCACAACGGATATACATGTATGTATATATAATAAAATGCGTGGGCAGTGATTAAGTTCAAAATTAACGAAACCTTTTTGCGTGAAACGCGACGTCTGTCAATAGACCAGTTTCTCAAGGTTGCACGCGCATCATCCAAACTTGACGGGCCAAAACCTTCAATACGACAATTGTTTAGCGAGCACTCACGCGTGACTGTTATAGAAAAAATAAACCGGGCGGCTTTAAAACTCAAAACAGCCGTCATAACTCAAATAAGGGCGCAACATGAAGCGTTGTACACCAAGGATGAATACAGTCCGCCACGAAAGAAAGTTGAACATGAAACTTTTGGCCCGACAAGCGTTGTTATGCACGCAACTTGAGCTCATGGAACAAACGGGTTGACCTGGCGACACGTCCGCGATTTACCTTTGTCTTGACTCCGCCAATGAGGAGAAAGTCAGCTCTTTTTCTTCCCAGATATCCTGCGTGCGGAGAAACAAAGATATTCAGGCCCAGTAACAAACCTAGCTTGGAAAATCGAATAACAACTTGAATCAGACCATACAACAACGCGATCAAACCAATCGGACTGCTAGAATGCTATTTTTTTGTGAGAACTGGTTGTGGACTGCGGCAGCGTGGAGATAAAACGAAAACAAATTAACTAAAAACATGATGTGGAGAAGCTGAACGCCTTTAGTAAGCTTAACTTTTACCAACCTCGTCGTCACTGCCGCTGTCATCAAACTGGTTGATCTTCTCATTGCAACAAGCTTCAAACAGTGCAGCATTCGGCTGTGCAATCAAATGACACAATATTTACGGCTATTCATATTTATAGTTATTCAAGTATAAAGCAGCCGGGGAACAAAACCCCTTCTTAACGTCAGACACCTATTGATTCTTCCTTCACGTGCGAGACGGCTTGGTGCGTTCCACGTGGAAGCGCTGTTCTTAGAGGCTAAAATAGGACCATGATGTAAAATGCCGTTTATACAGTGTGCTTCCCCCTTATTCATTAAAGAATATTACGGTAAACAAAGTTTGAACGGAGCAACTTCCTCTATTTCGCACTGACTGAAAGAACGATTCATTTTCGAAATCTTTAATGTCTGAAGAGTACAACGGACATTAAGTGTAAATTAAAGTTGGTTCTTCCAAAGACTCTTTTTATCTCGCTCATAAGCCCACCCCTTTCCCTCGTTCTATAAAGCACTAGTCTGAAATACGTAACAACAGGTGTGGGATGTTCGTAGTCGCTCTTTCACATTACCCTGATAATATGAGAAATATTCAGTTCTACATACATTGTCTTCAGCTGTATTAATCTGGAAGTTGATGTCTCCAATTCTATCAAATGGGGCCCTAGAAAAAAGGTGCATCAGTGTAATGAGACCGACAAGACGCGCGGGCAGCAATTTACACAAGGTCAAAGAAAGACGAAAACAGTTCTATTGGGTGCTGATATATACTTGCAACTACTTGATATACATGTAGTTCCAACCAGTCATTCTACGACATGACATGACGCGACCCTACACGCCCCGAAGCAACCCGACATAGCACGACGTGACTCGACACAGCACGACCCAACCCGACGGCACCGCATGACCCGACCCCACCCCACCCCACCCGGAATGACGCGTCCCGACACAGCTTAGACTGGAAGCACCAATGGAATTTTCTAGTAACTGTTCAAGTGCTAATCTTCTAATTTATCCAACGTCCTGTTGTATTTCTCCCATCTTTCCCGACTTGTTTAGTCCAGAATTCATTCCCACATCAACTTACGTAGGACGGCACTTACGTGATTCCCGACTCTGGTTCGTGAAACTCTTCTTCGTCCAGGCCGAACGTGTCCATGAAGTCATTGGTCATCCGTTGCATCTGATATTGCGAATAGGCCTGGGGTAAACATACCAAATTCACACGTGACTAAACAGCAGCATGCACTGCACACGACCGCTGGCCCTACTTTTCTATGTCGCATACTCCCCGGGCGCCCCTGGGCGGTCACTCTCGTAAGCGGACAGCTCCACTTACGGACGTCTTCACAAAACCCCGTTTGAACTCTCGCTCAAACTCTCTATTTACACATTCCCGTAATTGAGCGTCCAGGCCGCTTACAGGACTCACTCACGTAAGCGCACAGTTCCAGTTACGGACAATTTTTCCGCTTCCCGAGGGTGTCCGCTCACGGGAGCTTTAACTGTAGCTGGAATTGATCAAATGGACGCACGAGCCCTTCATCGGAGCTTCGTCGAAACGCTTGAAGTGAACTAAGCCTTTGAACTTTGCCGCACTAAGTCAAATCAAGAAACACACCCCGAGCCTTACCTGTTGAAGAGAAGCCTCGTTTGAGAGGAAAGGAACCGGTCTGAACTCCTCCTCGTCATCTGATGAAGACTGAAGCGGGTGACCGACCTGGTAGTGTACGAGTGAAGAGGTCAATAAGCAATCAGTTACAGCAGCCTCGTTTTGTCTTTCATAGGAGATAATATATCACAGTATGAAGATCTTTACTGTCTTCACTAGAGCCGTCTTCGGATAAATGTCGAAAGTAATCGTGTCATTGCTTTGGTTTTGCATTGTAATGTTGTGACAAAACTACTTACCAGCTCTGATTGATTCGTCTTGTTTGTGTCCGCCAGACTGCTTGACACAAATGAATTCCATCTTTCTCTTTCTCCTTCTGGTAAATCTGACACAAGGACAAATTACAGAGAACATCAACTTATTTCTAACACCAAGTCAGTGCTATAATATTGAGGTACTGTAATCAATAGTCACTAGACTCACAGCCACTCTACAGGGCTCAAAAAATATGCTAAGCACCACGGGATAGTAGACTTAACCAGATGTTGTTCAGAGTCCCTTTTACTTAAACTCTCAACAAGAACAATGGACAGGGGTGGGGATTCCCTTAGCTTATGCCTTCCTTTAGCTCACCATTGAATAAATTTTCAATCATTTTTTTGTTCCTTCCCTTCTCATGGTTTAGGGCAACTGCATTTGCAATGCTGGTAAGGTGGCCCATGTAGCCTCTGCGTGTCCCAGATTGACTTCTAAAACACAACAAAAGGATGACTCTTGTCAAATATCAACATGATAACCAACTAAAGAGACAGGTCAGACAGACAAAAAGGGAGAAATAGAGACCAACAACTGCACAGGGAAGACGTAAAATGACACAAGGTCTTACACTTCTTGATTGTTGTCTTCCCATGTCTGTAGAATCCTTTGTACTATCTGGCATTCTCTGAATAACTGAATGAAAACACTTCCAATCAGAATTTACTTAAATCACATACCCTGTTTGTGACTGCTCTGCATGAATACTTACCACATCTAATAAAGGTATGCTCTCTTCCCCATCTTCTTCAGTTGGAGGGTTGTTCAGTATCGTAGTAATACACCTCTCTACTTGGGTGTGAAGGAAGTTATTCCAAGAATACTTAAAAAATAAATCCTGTGGAGTAAAGAGCAGGAATACAAATTACAATGCCACTGAAAATAGCATGTTAATCTAAGGAAAGACTGTAGCATTACTCAAAACATGTTAACCCAAAGCTCAACACCAGTCAAAGGTAGCAAGTTAAGAGAAGATGTCTGTGAAAGTATAGTTCTATTATATCTAGTGAGAGATGTTATATGTTGGCAGGAGGTTATATACTTACCAATAAAACTTGTACAGTCCCTAAATTGGCTAGTTCTGCATTTATTGTATCACTATTGGTTGCTAAAACTGCAGCAATTAACTTGGACACTTGCAGGCGTGCATTCCCCAGTGGTGGATCCAGTGTGCCTGCTGTTGTAATCATGGGTCTCATCTGCAAGCAACAGAGTTGGTCTTGGTAATGCAAACAACATTAGATCAATAAACGTATACAAACTAGCCATGGGTGCCTACTGTTGTTAGCATGTATAATATACGTATGCCTCATCTGCAAGTAACACAGCACATGTAGATCTTGGTGAAGCACTTACACAATACAAAACTAGTCAGATTATGGAAACTAGCTATGCTCTAGACTGCTGAACAAGTTAGACCCAGTGATACATGCCTCATATTACATTTTTCCTGGCAGAGAAATTAGCATTTTAAATACAGGCTTAGAAGATATATAGAAGGCCTGTAGTGGGCTTTGAGCAAAATAGTGTCCCTACACAATCACGTAGGTCACTGTACCTGAGGTGGATTCTGTAGCAACCCATGGAAGTCTTTTAGCCTGGGTGTCAAAGCTGCCAATGTTGCACTAACACCTGCATGATCACAACCAATGAAAAATGAACTGAAATTAAAATGGATGTACACCATTTTCAGGGCCATGTGTACACTCTATAATGTACAAGTTCACATCTACCAAAAACTTACATCATGATCCTGTATTTCTATTTTCAAGAATGCCAGCATACTTCGACTAACTCCCATGGTCTTCTGCCTTTATCCTTTTCTATACTTCAATCAACTTTTCTAGGCTGGATTGGAATAACAAACCTTGAGCTAACCGCTCTGCATCCAAAGCAGTCAATGACTCTTCCCCTTCCATACTAGGAAAATAACATATTTACCATGTAAGCAAAACATTTAACAATGCTATGCTAATACAGTGATAAACAAAATAACAAGCACACACTGCCAAAATATGAATAACATACACGCTGCTACACAGTGGACACTGATCTCACCTTCCTCTCTTGACTTCTAGCAAAGTCAACAGGACAGAAATGCCATTCACAAGAGCTGGGTCCCGGTGGGAATGAATGTTATGTATCATGTGGCTTAACAAGTCTGATATGGTTTCCCGTCTAAAAAGAAGGACATGGCAGATAAGACCATGTAAAACTTCTGTGCAACAAAACTCTTCTGATAAGTAATTTAGTTCAGTCTAAACCATGAAAAACATTTTGTGTCCTCTAGTGTAACTCCCTCTTTCATTGTTGTAATATTGAAAAGGAATGTTTGCAGTAGTGATGAGGAGGTGAAGATAATTACAAGTACTACAAACCTTTGAATGGTATCTAAGAGAGGGTCACTCTCAGCATTTTCCTGAAGCTGTGACATATTGTCTCTGCTGAGACGAATTATATCACACAGGGCTTGTGCTGCATTGCTATTCCTCTGCAAAAATAAAGCAGCAAAACACTAAGTCAGAATAACACCACAAGGAATGACGTGACAAACTGAGTAGAAGATGCAGCTAGACTTTCTGTTTTGCAACAAGATTGATCACATGCCCCATACCATCTTAAAGTTCATCATCTAAGTCTTTGGTATTGGACATAAAAAGAGTGCAGCATATAACTGTAAGGTGAAAACCAAGTTTTGATGTCATCAGGATTAAAATACAAAATTTGGTGGTACCCAAGTCTCAAGTCATACAACTCTATTAAATTTTGTGATGCTATCTCATTTTCCTCTTGCAAATGTGCCTTCTTTTTTTTTATCCTCTCTTTTTTTTGTGAAACTGGACAGAATCTACTTGAAACCAACTTGAGGTATTAGCATGTGGAACTAAGGTTTTTTTTCTTTCAGTACAGCAACAGTGTAAAATGGTGGCTATACTCACATCTTCATCAACCTCAGGATCTATCAAGCTGACTAAGCCCTCTATCAGCTTCTGGCTTGTTAACCACTGTTGAAGGAACAAACGGCACTCAATAACATTTTGAACAAAATCACAAAAGTATCTCAATAAGATAAGGTGCAGTGTTGGACAAATTTGTTCACACATTAAGCCCTCCTCCCATACAATGTTCAACTGATTGTTTAGCCTGTGATGTACATGTACATGTATGTTGTTGGAAATCCTAACCCAGGAAACAACATTCACAGGGAGTGGGCATGCAACATTATGTCTGTTATGACTTGTCATTCTAGCAAGCAAGTACTGTGGAAAGTCACACATGTTCCTGTAGCATGCTGATAGTTAAAACATATACAGTACACAAAAATGACACAAACTCTTGGAAGCAAATATAGAAGAGGCCACATGAAATTGTTGGGTGCAAAAAGATCTTCGTGCACCCAGCCTGCACTCAATGACTGTGCTGCATACCTCCAATAAATCTGTTCTAGTTTGTGGAGATTCCACACTGGTTATCAACCGGAGCAAGAGATCCATTATTGCTGATGTCCCAAAATGTTTCACCAGGAGCTCCACAAAGTTTTCTTTGCTCTTCAAGAACTCAATCATCTACAAAAGAGATCATTAAATATCAAGTTCTACAATCCTGGTCAAAAGTCTATGGGACACCCACATCATGAGTATTGCCCTCAAAAAAACTACCCAAATTGACTATAACTACCCCAAACAATGTTGCATCAAGAGCATGAAGAACCACAAATTCAACACTGATTAAGGAAGGAGGGAAAACAGAAGTGTAAGTGTCCCAACACTTTTGGCCAGGATTGTAGATTCCAAAAATAAACACTCACTGTCACATGCTGCATTTTCAAGTACATTTATTTTTATTGGGAAGAACAGTTCATCAGTAGCTTACCAGAGAAGTTTTCCTGCTCAGCAATACTCCCATGAGTTTACTGAAGAAACTGAAATAAACAGAAGCATGCGTTAGCCAAAGAAAACCTTGTCAGGGAGTATAACAATATTATTCTGCAGTAACTTTAGCCAAACAACATTTTGTTGTCATTTCACAGTGAATGTAACTTTATTTGTGCGGCTGCAAAAGTGGCTATAAAACAGTATTTGAACATTAAGAGAGAGCCAAACCTTGCCAGCAAAGGATTCACAGGAGGCTCAGCATTCAAGAAAGACCAGATCTTGTTCAGAAGGTCCTGTGATACACAAGACAAGAAGAGCACTACTTATTATTTTGCTCATTGCTTGTCCACACCAACCCCCTCCCCCCAAATACTATATTGTCAGTCACAGCACTATAGAAAGGATTCTTTCAAGCCACTACTTTTACTTCACAAACTCAAGCAACTGTACAGTTTTAACTCAATGGCTTTCTAGAGTGGGATGATATAGTACCTGTTTTCTGTATAAGTGTGACCTCTGAGTCATTCAGTCAACACACAGCATTTAATTACAGGACAACACTCCAATGAAAAGGTGAATTTAAAAACAGGTCCGGCTGGTAATTATTGCAGGACCGATACACAACAGAAGCAATGAATAAAAACAATATTCCCAAAAATTTCTGGGCTCCAGACAACAATGACACTTAGCATATAAGAACAAAGTTTGTAATAATTACAACAATTATTGTTGCCTTCTTTTTTCACCTACAGTACCTCATCACTTGTGAGCTTGTCAATAATGGTGTACACATCAGAAGTCAGCACTTCACAAGCTGTGTTTGGATGCCTGCAAAGGGCAGGGTATTTAGTACATGCATAAAAGAAGCTTGCACATACAGAATATGTCAAGTAAAGTCTTCAGTGAAAATAAAAATGCATAAAGCAGGTATTTTGAATAGACTTTAGTTAATTTACATCATTGCTAAGTACTAAAACATGGTACTGTTCTGATTTTCAAGCTTGGCTAATTAGATTTAAAATACAACTAAACATGAAGTGATACAAACTAATACTCTAATAATGGTATTCTTGGTGTTAATCCTGCAGTCTTTTATCTTTCATAAATGGGTTCACTTGTGACATAACAGCTGTCAAAGCCAATGTTGTTTTTGCTTTAAGTATCTAGTCAAGACATTCATTTCTAGTTGATGCAGGTTACAGTAGAAATTAAGATTCTGCAGAAGTGATGTTGAAGTTTGATGGCCAGTCAGTTAATTCTGGAATAAAAAAAGGACATAAAACCTCCCCCAGTTTCTTATTCATTTTACAACTTCTTTGGAGAGAGAGAGAGAAAGAGAAAGAGGGGAGGGGGAGGGGGGAGGGGGGATAGTACTTTTGTAATGCAATCCCCCAGCAAATCTAATAATTAGATTAATCTAGTAATTATTACTTACTTGTACTTTAGCTTTTCATCCACATCATCACCTGGTTCATGTATTATCAAGTTCACAAGCTCTTCCAGGATATCTGGTCTCACAAAGCTGGGTATGTCAGCAAAAGGAGATGTTAGCAGTGAAATAATCACAAGCTCACACTCTAACATTTCATTTTCTGCCACCAAGTTTCACTTTGTAACGTAGTCATTTTAGCTCTGATACTGTCATCATATACATTCTGCAAGTATATCACACACGTCTCTTTCTGAAACATGTAACTTGTGATTATTTTCGAAATTTCTGAAATTTATTGCTACAATGCCAACATCATATCAACAGAATACGTAATTTGAAATTCGCTACATAAAGTATATCCGACTCTTCTCGAAATATAAATACACAGGATTTTCACATCAAATCGATGTCACAAGACTGCAACCAGTGGCATTTTGTAAAAAGCGTTTAAGCGTCCTTAGTGAGTAACACTATATCATTTGTACGTTGCCCTTGACTTGGTAGCAAATATCAATGATTTTCCAAGGAAGTAGATGTATTGTATAAAGGTGCCGGTCCACAAATATACTCACAAATCAATCAATTTCCTATTCTGCGATTTCGTTTCTTGAAGAACATCGTCTTCATCTAGGATTTCACTCAAGGTGCAGTCCTGTAAAAACATTAGTATGTGAAGAAGTAGCGATGACTCAAAACCAAAACAGAAAGAAATGAACCTTGAAATAACATTTACCTCTTTCGTTAGTATAGAGTCGATCAAAGTCGGATGCAAGTCGAATTTCCAAAACATCTTGCAGATCTTCAGTTGGGGTCAGCCTCCTTCAGTTATTGGCACAATATTTAGAATTCAATGCGCCTTACACAAGGATATAACACAGGGATATGTACAGACAAATTCCCCAATAAAGGAAGCGAACACGGCGGTATGTTGTGGAAGCAGAACCACTGCTTCATAAACACGGTACTCCCTGGGTACCAAAACGACCTGTGTAAATCTTCAGCCCTTGTAATTCGTCCACAGAGGCATTTTCACCAAAGGTATAGTCCGCAAAATTATCCAAATCTCAGAAACTTAGCTGAGCAAGGCACTCATGCCGCTGCTAACCGCATGGTACTGCCACTTTGTGCATCATCTACAAGGTCCACAGGAAAGCCGGTTTTCTGGGCATTTGAAATAAACTTGCACCTCAGTATGTGCCTCTCTTGACGCAAATATAACCGTGCAATTCTAGACAATCTACCGGCGGGAATCGCACCAGTTCTGGCGCAAGAACTCAACTGTTGAAACTAAAATGGAAATGAGATTAGACCATAATACTCCCGCGTCACGTGACACAGACCAAGCATGCAAAGCAGTATGGGGAAAAGTTGTCGACCGCAAAAGGTTCTCAGACTCCCTGAATAGATATACCGCCTCACTGTACTGCCAACTGTCCCAGTTTCCGCATTCGGCTTTCGCCAAAGAACGCGCGTTGAGGTTCTGCAAAGTTTCAGAAGCTTCAAAGCACAGGCCACACAAGCCGCAGTATCCCTCTGATCGGCTATACGGGGAGGCTTCACCCGAAAGGGCGGCAAAACGAAACTTGTTGGTATTTTAAAGGCGGTTCGACAAGAACGGAGCGGCTAGAAGAAAATCGTGTTGGCATTTCATGCCGAGTCAGTTTCATACGGTTTACGTCAGCCTCTTTCAAAGGCACGTGACGTTGGCAAATTTTTACTAGAGCCGTTACAAAAGGGTCACTATATATTTCGATCCCAGAAAGCCTGAGCGAAGCCTCCCCCAGCATAAAAATTAAAAAAATTCTTCAAGTGACCTAACTTAAACATGCTCACGTGATGCTCACTTTCATGATCTGAGACATGCACGTTTCGACGATAACACCTGGTAACCTAACACCTGAGAACTGCGACTGCGACAGTTGGTGAAGATGTTGAATACAGCACGTCCAACCACGCACTGATGTTTTGCGGTGATGAGTCCTGCTGCTGCCGGCTAAACTAATTTTCAAATCAGAGTTCAATCAGCAAAAGAAGCCGAAGAACAGAGGTTGATGCGTTGACCCGCTGGGCCGAGGCCAGTGTCACGTCAGGACTAACGGAAGGGCAGGCTAAGGTTTGTGTACCATGATTTACTTTCTTACCGGCTTGGAAAGCAAACTGAGTAAGAAATTAGCAGTTTAGATAAGCGTGGACTCAATCAGTCGTACATAGTACGCGCGTGTGGCACACGCCTATAAATGAGTCGACATCAAGGCATGCTGCAGAACATGCATGTCGCACTCGATTCAACTGATCACCGTCCGTCATAGCAAATTGCAGCAAAATGCTCCAAAGAACATGTGTACAAAGAGACTAATACTCGCTGCCGAATACATCTTTATAGTTTTCAGTCAAAGATGCCAAGCGATGAGCGGCTTTTCATTGAAAGAATGCAAGCAAGTAAATCATCCCTAAGAACGGTAGTAAATGCCTTTCAATTGTCGCGCAGTTTTTGTTGGACGCGGGCGATCAGAAGGAATAGAGCCGACCTTATGGCGGTTCGGGTCTTGTTATGATGAGACCGAGCCCGACCACTGTTCTTTACACTGTTCCTTGAACATTGCGGTTCGGAGTTGTTTAGAAATGCGTGTACACTGATCTTGCGTTTCGACATCACTACCCCCTGCTGTGGAACTCGTGAACTGCTCAGGTCACTTCAACATTCGACAGCCAAATAAGTGGCCAATTTCAAGTAAAACTCGAAATTCCTACTCCATCGAATCTAGTTTCGATAAAGCCTGCAAAAGCTGAAGGTGCATTGCGCGTAAGAAAAGAACGTACATCGACGAGACTCGGAAGGAGCCGACTCCCAGTGAGAAAGTTCATTGTTTACCGTTTATCTGAGCATAAGAAAACATTTTACCTGAACAGTTTATATTTTTAGTCGGGTCGTAGCTGTTACTATTTTTTCTTTCTTTCTTTTTTTTTAATATACTGCATCATAATATTTGCTGATACAAAAGGCGAGACATACTCGACTCGTCATATATTCTCACCCTTGAAACACTTCAGCTAAGTGTAACCAAAGAGTGCAATGCGGATGTTATGTCAATAGCGGGTTTTTGTTGTTTGTTTTATCTACAGCTGATACAGGATTTATCTCACCGCCACATTAGAGTCCTGTCGGAAAAACTATGCTAACACGTGTGTCCGAATAGGCTCGTTCCCAGGCTCCTAGAAGCACTCACTCCTGGAGGATGACTAAGCGAAATGAGTAAGACATGCAATAAGACTTCTTGTATCGATTTATACGACTGGTAGCGTGCAACAGGACACAGAGATGATTTCTTAAAACTCGAGTTGTTATTCGTTTAAGAAAGCTGCAATAAATGACACTTGGTTGGTGAGAAGTTCCCGTAAGCGACCACCTCCCGCAAGCGACCACTTAAAGTCGAACGAAGGGTGGTCGCTTACGGGAAGAGGAGTGGGGGTGGGGAGCCGTGGTAGTACATCAGTGTTTGCTCAGCTTTCATCACTGCACTCGTTACATAAAGCACTGCCGTCAGTTAAACTGTGTGACTGTGTGAAGTTTTTGAGATCACGATTCTCTGTGATAATTCGCTTCATTAGTAGAGAGGACTTAAGGGAACATAAAGGCAACATAGTGAGTCATATTAGATTCTCTGTTTTAGTCACAAAGGAACCTTACTGTTTATATAGTACGACGTACTTTATTTTAGTTATTTACAGTTTCCTGAGATAAGCCTGAAAGATGCAGCTATATGTAGCAAGTCGGACACAAGTGCATTCTGAGCTTTCGAAAAAAAAAAAAAAAAAAAAGAGAACTAAACTGTTTTCAACAGTTTTGAACATTTCCCTGCGAGCTTCGCGTTGATAACGAAGTAAAAGCACTTGTTTGAATGATCACTGAAAAGTGAGCTTGTTTTATACACATCAGTGGTTCGCAACAATGATATTTTCCAACGCACCAAGTGATTAACAAGTACAGGGTCCATATCCACTAAGAGAGTTCTGTAACATATTTTATAATGATATGCCAGTGTCAAATGTTGTCATAGCAAGATTCTTTTTTTATGGCTTATCTATTGTCCGCATTGTTTTGTCAGTGCAAACAAATTCGTCAGCATTGGCAACATGACAGTTTCAGCACCCAAAAACATTTGAATATATGATTTCTCCAAGTGTACCGAACATCTCTGCCGCCATTCCTACGTAACACTGTTGTACCGGTTGTCGTGAAGTCGGTTGTTATTGGACGCGTCACTGGTGAGCGAATTATTCAAATTTGTCGTACGGTTGTGAAGTTGTTGACAACATTTACCAACGTGGCTTGCTCGCTCTTCAGTGAGATGTTTTGTCTTTACGACTTGTCTTCTTTGTGCCTAGTCTGATGTCAAAAACAAACCAAAGGCCTTCATCGCGTGAACTGGGGAGATTTGACGACAAAAACCTCTCAGCTTCACAACCGAAGCGAGCCACGCTCAAGACAAATGCGTTTCACAGCAATCGAAAGGTGGAAGTGTTCGTCGAATGCACCGATTTGGAGCAGTTAGACAGCTTCTCCAAGACCGACCCCTTGTGCGTATTGTCAGTAAAGAAACTGGGACACTGGACCGAGTATGGTCGCACGGACTCCATTCCGAACAACTTGAATCCAAAGGTAAAAGGTTAATCATACCAACAGTGAACCGCTCTCTCTAAGGCGGACACCCTCGGGACTAGCATTTAGTGTCCGCTATAGAGAGGTGTCTGCCTTAGAGAGTTCAGTTATAGAGATCAGAACTTAAGTGAAAATCAATCTGCATGCTGTCCGCCTCAGAGATCGATGTCCGCTTTAGCCGGTGTCCGCTAGAGAGAATTTACTGTAGTCTGTTGTCTTGGACTCAAAACCGGCATATTCTGATGGTTAAGAATACCTTGCTATTTCCAACGTTAACTTGAATTGTCGGTTCGCGGAAAGTCCATATTTAAACGAAGGCTAACATCGAACTGTATGAAATGTTGGGAGAGCATTAAAATATACATTCTATAATTATTCTAACCACAAAATGCAATTGAAAGTATTTTAATTAGACCGCGATCAATTTAAATCACTTGCAATGGGCTCGTTCCGAGACACTGGGCCGCCACAGGCACGGATGTAACGCATTTCTTGACGAGGCAAAAATATTGCAAAATTTTAATTACTTATACAGTGAGGCTTTTTAGGGTATAAAGGAGCGGAGAATGAGTTATTAAGAGAGCGGACAGAAAAAAAACATTGCCATGAAAAGGTTTAGATTACATAATATAATGAATAAATATAGTCAGTCCCTTTCAACATTTTCATTAACTTTACTGTGTGATTGTACCAGATTTAATTGAGTGCAATTTTTGTTTTGTTTTTTTTTTTTAATCGGTTTTATGTACAGGCTTAAGATATTTGCTGTACACGCAATATTTTTTATACAGTAAAACTGAAGCGAAGGTGCCAGCTGATCAGTTATTTCAGAAAATGCGAACACTTTGTCAAACACAAAGGGAGGGGGAGGGGGTGTGTGAACAGAAGTCTGAAACGGATTTTCGTAGATTTCTTTTAAAGCCTTAGCGGATTTTCAAAGTGCGGCGGATCACGGATTTATCTAAAGCTTTGGCGCGGATTTCTGGATATTATAAAGGTCTATAATCCCTTAGATTTAGGAAAAAAGAAAATGAATTGGGATATAAACCTGGCACGAAAGAACTTTTAAGCCGTGATCAGACTTGTGCTAGAACCTTAGAAGCCTCTTCTCCTTATTAGCGTCGTTTGCATACACTTTATTAGCAGTACATGATAACACAGCGTTACCTACTACCAGAGTACTATCAACACTCAGTGCGTACGACAAGAAATCATTCAAGCAATACATTTATTAAACCAGGCGCACGTCATGACTATCATTTACACAGTTTCTTTCCAAAAACCATAAGCCTCCAAGAACTCGGCGGCCTCGTGGTTTCCTTACGCTACTCTTGTTCTCCCAACTTCCCGTGTGTTTAGATGAGGCTATATTGCACCGTGACGCATTATATATTTCTTAAATATGGTAAGGTAAAGCACAGATAAGCGCACGGCCTTTGTTCAGTCCGAACTCGACAGATAACTAACAACTGTATCTGTTTTACTTCCTTTTAGTTCGTGGAGACATTCATCATCGAGGCCAATCCAACTCTATACCCAAGACTAAAATTTTCTCTTTATAATCTTGCAAATTTCACCTCTAAAGATCTAAGGAAACACGATTACATAGGTTGTGTGGAGATTCAATTAGAAAACCTGCTGGAACAAGAATATCCCCTTGTAAGAACGTTGAGGATCCCGGGGGATGTGAAGTCCCGCGGGTTTATTCATGTTTATGTAGAAGACGTACTCCAAAGCAAAACGAGCGTGCGCTTGCATTTGGGCGGCCAACATATTGAGAAGAGTGGCCTTCTGGGTAAAAACGACAGCTTTTTCGAGGTTTGCCGGCCGCTGACGGGAAGTAACTTCCACCCTGTGTACCGATCAGAGGTCGTGACACGGACTAAAGATCCAAAGTAGGTATCACCCTTTCATTTAACACTCAAATTCAGTAAAAAAAACAAAATGAAATTTCTTATTAAGGAAAAGGCCTTGGATTTCATTAGCATAAAACAGGTTTATTCGTATTCAGTAGAGGTCGCATAATTTTTATTATTAATATTATTATTTTAGCTCTCGTCAATCAGACTAATTTCCTCGGAAATTTGAGCACTATTGTTTCAAATCGCCACTTGGCCGACTACAAAGAAGACTTTAGTGGCCCGCTGTTTTCAAATTAAAATCGCCGAATCACTGTTAGAGTATTATGAGATTTACTCTTGATCTACAGCTTACAGAACTTGAATTACAATTGATTTCAATTCTCTTCTTTCTCAGAAGTCGTGCAACTTCCGCTCATGCATGCTATAATTTATTCATTATAAAGGAAACAACAATTACTGTCACTATTACTGTCCATTATGTCCAATAACCCCTTCTGAGCTCAACAGACAAGTATAGGGAATTCAGTTTGAGCGTCGGTCATTGTCGGTCAACATTTTGGGCGCCTGTATGGGCACTTACAAGTGTCTGCTTCTTACTAAAAAGAATGTCCGACTCGGCCACGCACTGTTTGCCGACACTTGACAGGCCTGTAGGCACGACACTTAGAATATTTCCACGCTATATATTCTCTATCCATTTTGTCCGTCTGTCTATTGGACTCAGATGTGGTGTATTGGACAACTCTTTTAAAACTGCTGTTAAATGTAACTACTTACTTGATACGAGTCCTTCATTTATTTTACTCAGGTGGGTCCCGTTCGACATTGAGCTCCAAAAACTCTGCAACAGCGATGTCGAGAAAGAAGTCAAGCTGTGTTGTTGGCGATTCTCTAACACTGGGAACCACACACTTGTGGGAGAAGCGATTTGTTCAGCAAACGAGCTGCTCCAAAGGTACGCTCTCCCCCTCTCAATTAGAGCAAACAACAACAAAAAAACACAGTTTGTACTCAGAATCACTGAAGACTTTGGACTTAAGGCATAAAAAGCGAATACAAGTTTACATGGGATGTATTCAGAAATTGGATATTGATAGCAGTACCGCCAGGGACTAGGCGTTCATGAAAGTGAAATTAAGTTATATTTCATATTATAATTATTTATGTCAAGTCAGGTTAGGTCAGAATTACTGGCAGCAATTTAGCTATGATGTAGCTTTTAACTTCAAGTAACTTCTTTCAGAAAACTAAGGACTTTGGACATATTGAACCCACGAAAAATCAACACAAGGCGGTACTCTAACTCCGGACTTTTCCGTGTTTTGCACTGTCGGGTGGACAGGCAGTTCAGTTTGTTGGACTTCATTCGAGGTGGCTGTGTGATCCGTACCGTGTGTGCCATCGATTTCACGCTGTCCAACGGTGACCCCACCTCCCCGCTCTCACTCCACAGCTCTGAGCCTGAAAAGGTAAGTCAATCATCTGCATTAGGAGAGTCGCCATTGGATGACTGTCGAAAACTAAAACCAAAGCAAGTACACCGCCAATCACAGAGGCTGTAAGAAACATTTTCAATCAACCAGCCGTAGTAATTTGCGTTTGGTTTTTCTTTGAAGAAACAAATCAGCAGTACGAGTAAACGCCATCGCCACTTGTTCGCTTGAGTGAGAAGGCCGTCGCAATCAGGTTTTGTTTTTTTGCCCCTGATTGGCCTGTGAATGCATGCTGCTAAACCGTTTTTGGGCCAATCCGAAGGCTTAGCAAAAGCAAAACCAAAGCAATCATACGAGTTTTTTCGACAGTCATCCGAACACGGCTCCAACGTTTTTGTTTATTCTCTGTGTATATACAGTTGGTTAGATGTCTTATGTCCACAGAACGAATACATCAAAGCCTTGCAGTCAGTGGGCGCGATCTTGTCAAACTGCGACTGGGGAAAAAGAATCCCTGCGTTTGGATTTGGCGCCAAGAGGATTAACGGCTCTCTGTCCTACTGTTTCCCACTCGACGAGAAAGAACCCGAGCACAGTGACGTACAGGTGAGAAAGAGCGGAGCTTTTTTTTTCTTTTTAGACTAGTTGTAGTCTGCGAGAAGATGAATATACACTAATAATACTGTTGTAGTTGTAAGTTATGGTTTTTAATTCTAGAGCCTTTCGCAAGTAGACTCTGGTTTAACTAAAAATTAGGTCTTGTCCACGGAATTTTGAAAGTGAATTGTGAAAGTTTTTTTTTTTTTATTATTTTCCCTTTCGATTCAGAGCCTACTGGATGCTTACTGGAGGAAAATTGCAACAATCCAACTTGGTGGACCAACCTACCTTGCGCCCGTGATTAGACTGATAGCGGACTACTCTGAAAGGCACGCGCCTCCTCAGCAGTACACACTCGGTTGCATCATTGTAGATGGCGTCATCAATGACATGGACGACACTATCGATCAAATTGTCCAATCAGGAAAGTTACCGATGTCATTAGTTGTCGTGGGTGTGGGACCTGCTGACTTCGGCACAATGGTGAGTCTGGGTACCAGATACCATCATGGTACTTCTGGCAAAGTAGAAAATGTGTCAGTTTCTTTTTTGTTGGGGAAAGGGGGGGAGGGGTCGAACGTGGCCGACCGGCTGCGAATCAACCAAACAACGTCTTATATATTCAGCTCTGTTGCGCGTCCTGTAGCCCTCAGCTGATCAAATTTGTCTTTTCATTCTCTCACCACAGACATCGGATAATTTGGTCTTTGATTACATGCTCGGAGGAAAAGTCATTAAACGATCAATTCTCACTTTGTAACACATTTACTTTGTAAATAATTAGAAGAATCATTATTAAATGTTTTAGGAGGTATAGTGTAACCACTTTTTCATGCTCTTCGCTTTCTCGTCTTTAGGAGGATCTGTTGTCGCCGGGAAGAAAACCCCTGCGATCAAGAAACGGGGAGTTCCTCTGCAGGCAGAATACGCATTTCATGGCGCTGCGAAGATACGCGTCCGATACAAATTCAATGGTAAGCACAGGGTTTGTACAATCTTGAAAAGCCCTTTAATTTGACTGCTTGTCTTAAAAGGTCCTTGAAGTTAGACAGCATTTCTTGAATTCCATAGTATTTAGCACAGGGTTTGCAAATCTTGAAGAGCCCTTAGCCAGGGTGGTATGTTAATTGGTGGTATGTCAGTTGCTTACCGAACTTTTCCCACACTGATTGTATTTGTCAACAGGCCCGCGAAATGTTAGCTGATATATCCAGACAGATTTTGTCCTATTTCAAATCAAAAGACATCGAGCCCAATCTCCCGCAAGCGTTAACAAATGTCGAGTTGGACTGGGCCGAGGTATATACTGTAGAGAAAGGCAGCCGTCCGTCCTCACCGCGCGTGCGCAAGAGATCAGGAAACCAACAAACGGCAAGATGCCCAACTTGTGGCTCAACTCTGGAAAACGACAACTTGACGTCATGACTGACGTAATGACAAGTTCCGAAACAAAATGACTGTCGAAGTGACACTTGGCCGCATTTACACGGACGTGTTTTCACTTCCAGTTTACACTGATAAAACTATCAAATTCGGTCATAAAATCGCATCCATTCCAAAACGCAGCCGAATGTGGATCATTTTCAAAACGCTCCGGTTTCTTTGTAAACAGCGAAAACGAGAGATGGAAATGCGTTCGTATAAACACAGCCTTACACGAGGCAGCCATGGAACGAGCTAGTCTCGAGAATAATATACCAATATATATCAAATTATTTTGGTCTTAAACGCACTTGATGGTCGACAAAGGGCTAACTAATGTGAATTACAATTTTCAATATTAAATTATATACTTTGAACTGTTCAAACAATATTTTCGGTTGTCCCTCAAACCACTTCTTCCATCCCGTATTCTGCTCGCGAACGCGTTCATTTTCCCCCTCTTTTGAGGACTCCAAATCCAAATGGTTGCCATAGTAGCACTGAACCTGAAGACTGGAATAACCTGGGATCGAGGTGTGCACCAGTGTCATGTCAATTGCATTGAACAACAAGCGTCTTTGACATCATGTTATACTGTTGAGACAATGTTTCAGCTCAGCTGTCCAAACCATAACCTGGAGTAATCACGCAGTCTACACAATTACGTGATGACCACGTAATCCACTTTACACTGATCACGCGGCGGTCATGCGGTCCAGGCTTCGCCACCACCTACCAACCAATGATTATCATACAATCCGGAATGCGTACAGCGTTCAGAGATCATGTGGCGGTCATGCAGTCCAGGTTACGTCGTTAACTTTCTAATTACGTGATGATAATGCAGTCAAAGCAACGTAAACGAAAAGTGTTTAAAACAAACTTCCCATCCAAACTCACTAACATGGAGCGGTCGCACAGGAAGAAAGGAACTCGACTGTCGAATGGTGAGCGGGGATGGACGCGGCTTCTCACGGCCGACCAGCTTCCTGATAAATGTACCGAAACGTCAAATTGATTCTGGGTCCTCTGTCATGGTATTCCTTTGGTACTCGGTGCTATCAAAGAAACAACGAAAATAGCAATAAAGCTGAAACAATCTATATACAACTACCGTGCGTCGTTTTGCTACAGCAAGTTTTTTTGACATCGCTTCATGATTTGCATAGTCACGTGTACGTACTTGCCAATCCGCTTGAGTAGCGCCTCTCATCAGTAACAGACTCCCGGCGGGCAGCGGAATCTTCACTTGTTGCGTATGGGAGCTTGTGTCGCCCTAACCAAGAAAAAAACGTATCAATGCACCACAATCTCTAAACATGCTTTTCCCGCTATTCGACATTGATGCAACACAACGCATGTCACGTACGATGTTTTGTGGCAAGACACAGAAACAAAGACAAAAAACTGAGACAGTACAAAAAAAAAAAAAAAAAAAAAAATTGAAAGACAGTAGGCAAGTTGCACTGATCGGTACTTGGTGGTCGGTACGTGGTCGGTACGTGACCGGTCGGTAAGATTACTCTTTTGTGGCAGAGACAAATCTAGGCACAGAGAAAGAAACGGATAGAGTGGAAGAATGATTAATGTACAGTTAGAATAGGAGTTAGCCACCTTTTTCTGCGCTAAATCTTAGTACCTTTGACGGCTTCTTCCTTAGCTCAAATTTTCTTGTTTCACCCAAGGACAGTGACGCTATGACTGGCTCCGGTCCCAGGGCCTGTTCGTCGTCTGAATGCCAGTCCTGGAGAATGTAATGGACAGAAAAACCAACATTTACACACTCTCACAAATACAGACATAAATAAATGTAGTATAAGACAAAACAAACACTAAATATCGAGTTCTGGGGTAAGTCAAATCCAGGCAATCAAGAACTAAAGCAAAACCTGGTTGCGGTCTGTTAACGCAAGCAAGCAACGATTAATGTTTTCTTCTGATTGGTCTCTTCTTTAAAGTAAAGCCACCGCAAATTACTTTGGCTTCTGGCAGTCGGTTATCAGCTTTGGTTTCACGAAAGTCTTTCGTAAACCGCTCTATTAACTCACGTACGTCCGTATTCACGAAAGGAAACGTTGCCCAAATTGCCCAAAATCTTTTGGCAAACAGTTTCGTGTGTCAATTCGTATCAGGAGTTCAAGGATAAGCAAACAGAGATAACATAAAACGCACCACGCTGTCCTTATCGTGCCTGTACAAGTTCGCCAACATGGAGTTAAAAGTCGTCCCTGTGCTTTGACAGATTTTGTCTTTCAACAAGAGAAGCAACGGTGACCACTAATCATGAAAGTAAAGAAAGAAAACGCATCAAACGGGTCAACATCTGTGCCTGGTGCGGTTAGCGTTAGGTTAGGACACACAGCGCAATATTGTAAGGCAAGAAGTAACTTTACTTCAATCAGAAACTTTGGTCCTGACAACAGCACCCGTATGATCAATTAAGCCTTGTGTACCTGGTATGGTTTGAGAGTTAATCCTGAGTAGGAGTAAGAGAAGTCGCCATACCAAGCAGTAAGGCGGGGCTGACTGTGAAATTCACCTTGAAAAAGATAAAAAAGAAAAAATTAAAGAAAAAAATATATATATATATGTATAGAAGAGAGTACAAGAAGGTTAACCCTTTCATTCCTGCAAGTGATCAACTCTAAATTTCTCTCCAAATGTTATGCAGTTAGGAGAATTTGACACTTGAGAGCTCGCTCAAACAAAAGCTGATGCAGCTATTAATCTTCCAACATCACTCACACTCTCTTCTTGAGAATTTATATATTATTGAACTCAAGAGTGTTAAGTTTAGTGCAGTCCAAAAGACATACTAATAGATTGTGGTGGTCAACCTTTTGCTTTAATTTTTTTTTCAGCCCAAGGAACTTCAGCCATCAGCTGTTCAAACATCCATCCTGCTTCCTCCTCTGTCAGATAGTCTGGGTAAAATTCCACTCTAAAGTGATAAATAATATACAAACAAGCATACAGACTCCCAGGAATGTGATAAGGAAATTGTGCTGCTTTTAAAGTTGGAAATAAAACAACTAAACAAACAACAAGGTTCTTGACTTCAATAAAGCAAGTACAAAATTTAATAACTGACAAGAAAATATTATATGGTGCTCCTTATACTTTAACGTTACATTTTAATTTCACACTTAAGACAGAGATGAACTTTAGAAAATTAATGTACCATACAGTGTGAGGGCAATTCTTTTTCCTAGCACTGTTGTCCAGTAGGTTAAACTACAAGGATTCTATAAGTAACTTCATTTGTGAGAGCAGGCATACTGTTGTCTAATATGGTACTTACCTTGAAATTCCACTTGGGCCATTGCTAATATCATATGACCCTCCTTTCCTGCACAGAAGGAAAAAACCAAAACATTTACCTCGCATCCTTACTGTACATACTCAGTGATGTCATGCAGGTGAGGGCATTTAGTGGCTGAGTGGTTAATATTAACATGGAGATAGATCTCATGTGGAGCCTAGCTATGTTGTGCTGTCCTTCAACGTGGCAAATACAGTATGTGATATATATTGAGTTATAAAAGATGCACAGTAGCAAGAAATGGGGAAGATCTATGGTATTGTCTTGACTGTGCTCACTGCATAACTCTATACAGTAAAAGGACAAACTGTGTGGTATACGAGATGGGTTTTCTAAAGTATTCTGTTTGTTGCGCCAATACATACGTTATCACCAAGTCCTGAGGAGCTTGCTTGAAGGTCTTTTAAAGAAAGGAAACCATGGTTAAATAATTATGCATAGATTATTTTATGTATACTGTATCATAGTAAACTGCAGTGTATCATTCACTCGATGCTTCTGTTGCATTAGGTCAGAGTATTAAAGCCTGGTCCTCACTAGCGCATAAGCATAAGCATAAGGAACGGACATGTTTGATCCTTATGCTTATGCTTCTGTCGCCACTGTCGCTCTCTTATTCTTATGTTTATGCTTATGCTTGTGCTTATGCTTATGCGCTAGTGAGGACCAGGCTTAACTGACTGCACACTGGCTGTGACAAGTACTATTATTAAATACTGGACGTGTTTGATAAGAAATCACAGCTTGCCACTATCTGACCATAACAAAATAAACATTGTATGAAACACAACAGTGCAGTTGAAAATACCTTAACCACGGCTTCCTGAAAGACAAACTTTCTCTCGCAGCTTTGACTTGATGTTTTCGTGTGGTCGTGTGCATCGTATGGCGTGTTTGACGCCGATTTGGAAGGAACATCTTGTTTTGAGCTTTCGCGTAAAGGACGCTGACTTGCGGCCCAAGATCCTTGCACTCGATTCCTCCGTCGCTTTTCCATTTAGAAGCCACAAAAGTTGGGACGTTACTTCCTTATCCGTAGCCACCCGCCATGTTCAAAATGGCATTCCACACACCTCAAACGAGAGGACCTGGATCTAGTCAGGCTCCGCTGGGGCGCGGCTACCAAGCAAAACAAACATGGAGGACGTAAAACACCAACAAATCGTATCGTCTTATCACGGTCTTATTATGAATAATTCATTTGTGATTCTGGCATCAAAGGGCAGTTTCTACGGAATATTGGCATGGAGTAAGCATCCCCTTGATCAACTGGGGCCGAAAATGTACCGGCACTGTGAAGGTATGTCGTATATGCATTTTATGAATCACTGTGTTTCTGACATCTCTCTTGCTGTTTCTCTTTGTTTCCGTTTCTCTGTTGACTTGTCTAACGTGTGCTTGTCTCATTATCCTTACTTTATCTTTGTGCTTTTTACAAGCCCGGTTGTTTTGTCTCTCTTTTTAATAGTTTTAGCCTTTCTGTCTTCTAATATATATCTTCTCTGTGTTTCTTTCTTTTTATCTTGTTAATTCCTTTCCTCGTCTATCTCATACTGCAATTTATTTAGAACATGCCGTTGGTTTTCTTTACTAGCAGCACGAAACTGATCCGATCCTCGTGGTTGATTTTTACAAACTTTTTGGAGATCAGCATCTATATTATAAAGGGATCAGAAAAACTTTTGTAGACATTTGGGTTTTTATTATACATTTTTCGGAACAGCAATAGGGTATTTATTGTTGCAATTATCGAGGCGAGCAACTGTACAATTTTCTTATCACATGTTGGGGACTCAGCTCTTACACACAATTTGTGGAATATCAAGAGAATATTTATTGACGAGCTAGGACACTAGAAGCACGTCTTTTCAGAATGCTAAATGCTGCATGCACGACAAACTACTTTCGGACGAACGAACGCGTAAAGGTAAACTACCCACTGTGCCTTTTTCCCTTCTTGACAAAAAAAGAAAAAAAAAAAAAGACGCGAATTTCTGGCAGAAATTGTGACTAAGGACATATTAACCAGGCACAAATCGGCCCTGGTCATCTGTCCGTAAAATGATTAGAAATCTGAGCGGAAGAGGGCCAAATTTGACCCATATACTTTCTACCACTGTGATATGGTATCTTCGCGCAAACGTTACTGATATACTGTACTATTAAGAAAAAGGCATCTGGGTAGTTTGTCTTCCGTTTTACATAACAAAGGCGTGTTCGTTATCGTTATCGTTATCGCTGACTTGACTGGCATGAGAGTTTACGACTAAAGTGGCAAAATCGTGATCCACGATCAGGTTCAGAAAGACACAACGGAGGCACAATGAAATCTGATTCAATAAAATTAACACCGAAAAATAAGGTTTATCAGCCATAAATGTCTTGTCTGTCAAAATCATCCGCTTCAACAGAAGTTAGCGTGCAAATCTTCAATCAAATCCAGTGTATTCAATTGACCAGCAAAAGCATCCTATTTTGGGCTTGAAAGACCAAGTTACCCGGCCTGGTGCCTTGGATTGCGCTCTCGGTGCCTTAGGAAGTGGCCTGGGTGCCAGATCAATCTGGTTTGGTAACGGAGGAAGTGGCCTTGATGCTCCAGGAATCGGTCGTGGTGACTTCCCAAGTGACGCAGTAGGTGATCTTGATGCTCCTGGAAGCATCCCGGATACTGGAGGGAGCTGCCTTGATGCCTTTACAAGCGATCTACCTGTAGGTGCGCGAGGAAGGCCGTCCGTCCCGTCGCTGTGTCTACTGACGCCAGAGTGCGCCACCTTTTCTTGGTAATCTGCGTGAACTTTGTTTCCTGGGGCTGTTTGGTCCTTGGATGAGTCAGCACTTTTGTATCTCTGAGCACAAACGCGACCTTTTGCCGGTTTCTCTGTTTGGTCCTTGGATGACTCAGCGCTCTTGTATCTCTGAGGACAAACGCGACCTTTTGCTGGCTTTTCTGTGGCATCTGAGGGATGAACGCGTGAGGACGTTTTACTAAACGTGTTCCTCACGTCTTTCTTTCTTGGTCTTTTCAAGACCTCATGTGCATCGCCACTGGATTCCTTCACCTTGATGCCGTTTCTTGCGTACCTTTTGTCATCAGACGTGCGGGAGGTTTTCCTTGTAGAAGTGGAGCTCTTCCGCGCCGCTGTGCGGTCTGCAGCTGAGGTCCGCACTGAATCCCTGCTCTCGCGTTCCTTAGCCGGCACTGCACTTCGACGTTGCTCTTTCTGCCAGCGGTAAAGTATCACTTCTTCATTACTCTGGTGGCTCCCTGCTGTCACTGTGGCGTTGTCCTTCTCGTTCGTCCTATGATTTGTTTGTCGTCTAGATTCATCGATTCTCGGCTTCCTCAGCTCAACTTTAAGTTTCCGTTTTTCTCTTACTGTGACCGGTGAGCGAATATTATCTCGCTCCATCAAATGGTTTTGACAGGCGTCGATGAGGCCACTTGGGTTCTGGTGTTCGTGTTTTGGAGCAGTGCGGGTGTTATGTTCCCGAGGTTTCTTGACACTCTCGTGGATTTGATTGACTTTCCGCGGGTGATTTGACTTCTTCTGTTGAGTAATTCTGGAGGTTTCATTTTTGTTGACGCTCTTGAGGAGTCTGTCGACTCCCTGCGCAAGATCTGGCTGACGATGCCGTAAAACCTCTTGAACAGGCCTGAAAGCCCGACCATGCACGTAAATAGTGCGGTCCCGAAATTCCCTGGCCAGGAAGTGTCGTGGTTTCCTTGCCAACTTTTTGAAGTTTCCCTTGGCGTTCGTCTCGGCTAGTTCAAATATTCTAGGTGGTTGGCTTGGGTAAACAATCCAAAATTCATCCAAGCTAGCCATGGAACAAGAGGCTCCCATTTTGTGCCAAAGATTTAGTATTCTAGCAGATCGAAATATTTTCCAACTTGCCGCCGTCGAGAACTTTAACGGTGTGCGAAAACCTGCAAGTACCGTCTGTAACGTCATCATCAAATCGCGCGCGCGAGCGCGTGCCCGCACAATGGAACTTCTGGGAAGCGGTCGTTGTCAAAACGTTGTGGACCGAGTTTTACTAAAAAGGTTTGGACCGCGGTTAAGAAAGTCCTGGTCTAAACAAGGTCCAAACATTAGCCATGCTTATCGGACCACGGCTGTAAAGTGGTATTTATAAACCGACGTCGATCCATGTTCTAAAAATGCAATTTAGCCTTTCAGTTTAGTGAGAAACCAGGTCTAAGTTAGGCTATGTTTAAAAGATCGGCCCTATATGTTTATGGCCGCTTAAATTCAAAGCGAAATACATCACGGGAAACTACTGGTACTCTTTGTCTCGCAGGGTTCTTTAATTTTTTTTTCTTTAACCTTTTGGATGCCAAGTCTGTTTTACTTGGTTTTTTATTTCTATTTTCCAGCAACCACGCAATAATTGGCAAACAACCGGAACAAACAACTGTCATGGTTTTAGCGTACTCAACCGCGGACCAATCACGAACAAACAATAAAGAAGAAACAATAAAAAGAAAAGGACAAGAATGAGAATGAGCTACAATTCCGCGAGAGATCTGAGTACCAGTTTCCATGTGCTCTCGCGAGGCAAATGGCGGCGCTATTGTTGTCGTGGGTGGCGTTGGTTTTGGTGCAGCTTATCCGTGCAAGTTATGGTGTCATCCTTGGCAATTTCTCCAGTAACAGCAAGGTCGATCCTTTGGTGTTCTGCCTTTATCGTGATGTTGGAGCTTCCTTCGTTCTACTCATAGTGACGAGTGTGACAGAGAAATCGATCATTATCCCGCCTCTCAGGTACTTCAATCAGTTGGGACATTTACAAACATGCTTTATTTTGCTTGTTGTGTGTGTTTTTGTTGTGTGCCAGTTAGGATACTTGTTTGTTTTGAGATCTTGTAGTGTTGTCCATTCAAGGAGGCTGCAGGGTTTAAATTTAGATTTGAAATCTCCGTTGATTTAGAACTATCTCTCTTTGAGTTCTATTCATTACTCACTATTCCAATACTTTGTGCTATTCCCGATATTTTATTTATCGAAAATATTTATTTTTATTTCTGCCACGTATATGGCGCGGCATTAGTTTGAACTTGAATAATAAATTGTTCTTGAAAAACGATGTCGATCTTTGATTTCAACAACGAACGTTTGACTTTTGAAAATAATGCTGGACTTGAAGAATGAACATCGAACTTGAATGCTAAATGTCAACGTTGAAAAAATTACGAACTTGAAAATAAATACAGAGCCGTCATATCATATTGACGAATTGAATTTAATACATTATCTTGTATCCCCGATACAAGTCCCAATTAGAGCTTAATTAGTATGCTGTATTATTCATACAGAATTCTAATAGAGAATACTAATAGATCTATTAGTATTCTGTATGAATAATGAACATTGGGCAATTGCTGTCCACACTCGATTTTGTATAGTAACTGAGTAAATCAAATACAACATCGTCACTCATATGGTAAATAGTACATGTCAAACTTGAATAATAAATAAATATATATATATATATAGGTATAAGGTATGCGCAATATATTTACAAGTTGTTCTGAACTTATTTCACCGTCCTTTCCATTTCAAGGGATATACCTTTGTTCGCGGCTCTTGGCTTCGTCAAGGTGTTTGGTGGTCAACTGTGCAATATACTCGGAATATTTTATGCTGGTCCTGTGGTAACGTCCATATTTATGCCAGCTATTGCTGTATGGACAACTCTCCTGGCAATTGTCATGAAAGTCGAGCCGTTTCCACTTTTACACAAAGTAAGGGGTTGGGCAAAGGTACTTGGCATTCTATTGGCAGTCAGTGGTGCGGTTATGATGGTGGTGTTGACATTAGACGACAAAACCATACTACAGGACAAGAAGTTCACGGGAGGCCAATTTGTTGGCAGCCTCTTTTCTCTTGGAAACACCTTGGTCACAGCAATATATTTGATTCTGCAAAAGAAATTCATATTCGAGGAGCCAACGTCGATCTGGAGGTCCAGACCTGTTGCAGTGACGACGTGGAGTTATTGTTTTGGTGTGATTTTCTTGGGTTTCGCTTCACTCTACAATGTGAATAAACCCGAAAAATTCACATCATTTACACAAGAGCAAATTTATCCTTTACTTTTTGCAATCTTCATCAACTCAGTTTTGGCTTACCTGCTTATAACGTGGTGTAATAAGCAGATACCGTCCTCGCTCGTGAGCGCAACATATCCGTTACAGACTTTGTTTTCTGCCATATTGTCCTATATCTTCCTTGGTGATGTAATCCAACTGGAAGAGTACGCTGGAGCGACTCTCATCATCTTGGGTATGGTGGCTGTTGTGTGGTCAAACTATGCTGATGAAAGAGACTTGCAGCAAATCGGCGGCGACCAGTTCGAGCAGCCTCGTAAAACATCTGCTGCAGCAAATGGCTACGTTCAAGTACCTTCTTCAGGGCCGGACCCAGATGAAAATGTGACCGATTTCCAATGTGCGAGCACCAATGGCGCGAACTTGTGAAAAGTTATTTTCGGTCGGGCTCTCCAAAACGCCATAGTTATGTTTTATTCACGTTGAGTTAAATTTTAAGTTTTCCGTGCTCACATCCTTGGGATTTGTGTTAATTCTTTTAGTCTACAGTCTTGCCAAGGAAAAGAAAATGTTGATTAAGTAATTTAGTCACCAGAAAAAATATATTTAAGATGAAATGTTTCCATGTTTTGTTGTGTTAGTTAATTGACCACGGCTTGAATATAGCGGTATAAGAAATGCATTTGCGAAATTTCCTGCTTTAATTCCGTTCGCGTCATTGCAATATTTCTCCTTTTGTAAAGAAACCAATTAGAACGCAGTGCTCATCCAATCAAGCCCATTTAACCCAGCTGGGTTTTCATTTTTCAGTTCACTAGTGGTTCGGTTGTAACTCAATCATGTCGCTTGAGATTATTTTAGCAGTATTGGTTTCCATCATTCAAGTTGTTGGTGTTCCTGGAAATGCTTTAGTTGTGGTGGTAACTTGCTTCAATGGCAGTTTTTATACCTTCCATTACCTACTTTTACTACTATTTTATTGCGATTTATTCTTTGGAGTTCGTCAGCCAGTGCTCAGCCGACTCTAACCTGAAATGGGAAGAAAAGATTGTCACGTGTTTTAATGTTTACATGTTGTTCGCTTCTCATAACACAAAATATCCGTCTCGGACAATGTGCAGATTCACCCCTCTTGCCAAAAGACGTATAATTTCAACCTGTTGAAGTTTTAATTTGATATACCAGCATGTGCATTTTAAAAGTCCTGAATAAAGACTGTTCTTTCCTCTCTAAAAGACGGGGACTTTGACCCAATCTATTTGTTAGCGAAAACAATAAAGGGGCCCGGCTCAGCCAATTCAACATCTTTTTTTTTTTTTTTTTTTTTTTTTTTTTTTTTTTTTTTTTTTTTTTTACATTTGGAGGCACTTTTAGCCTAGAAGGAACTCAATCTTTCAAACGAATGGGATGGAAACGAATTGCCAGTTTTTCTTTGGCCGACTTTTGGGGATTCTAAAAATGGCAGATCAATGTTTTGGCCCGCAAAGAACTGTGGTTGAGAGAAGCCCTTAATTGTTAGCTACCGTGTATAATAATAGTTGTTTTATACTTTAGTACGCAACATTGGATCGTCGGTATAACTCAACTTTGTTGAAACAGGATCAATATTATAAACAGTTCCCGATTGTGTATTCTGGCGTAAAGGTTGCTCAAAATGGCGATGAGAGAGCTCAGTGTTGCACGTAGTGCCACATTTACACATGGGCTACTGATATGTTATGGTCTTCACTTCATATTTAAAATAGAAAAAAGCTTGAGATCTTCAAATATGTTTGCTATTCTATAACATCTTACTATTACTAACAGTATCACCAAGAGTGTATATTTCTAAGACAATTTTACACTGAACGCGTGAATGCGGCGCATTTAGTGCACGCGATTTAACGCGAAAGAATTACGACTCATACGAAACCTATATCCTAGTAGAACGGTTGTCCGGTTGTTGTCTGGCAGATTTCATGCGTGTTCTTTGTAGTATAGTCCAGGACCGATTATACTAATATTAGACATGTCCGTCTCAAAAATATATCGTGAAATATGCCTTATCAACGATGAGCGTATACGCTTTAACTAAAGAAAAACCAGCAAAGAAAAAGACCCCCAGAAAACGTGGGGTTGCACGCTCCTTCATCCCAATCCCCGCCCCCGAAAAAAGAAACAAAAAAAAACCAAAAAAAACCAAAAAAAAAAAACAAAGGAACAGCCGAAAGACAACACAGACTGTATCCCATTGACAGCCGACATCCATCATTAGACACCAGACAAGATGGTGACTTTGTGTTGCAAACCTTTGTCGATTTTAGAAATCAACTCTGAAGTAGTCCTTGTGTAAGTGAGAACTAGTTCGTTCTGCGTTGGCGCCTGTGGTGGCATGATGCACTAATAGATCATCGTGAAGGTTGATATGGGTATGCTGAACGCTGCAAAAAATTTGTTACTTGGCTGACGTTTCAATTGTTAAACCTTCGTCAGATCGTTGACTGAAACGCCAGTTAACTCATCCTACTCAGCGACTTTGTAGATTTTGTCCTTAAGAAGCTGAATCAATATTGACGCGCATGGTGACGATAATGCCGCAGGTGAAGCCACAGTATTTGGCAAATGACTGTCAGCACTTGTAAATACTGCCCTGTTTTGGCTGACATATTTAGGGGAATTGTGAGTACAGATCTTCAGTCTGCGACTACAGTGTCCGACGCTGTTCGAACAGATGATGGGAGACTTCTCAATGGTAAAAAGCCTTCTTGGTTTGCTGTGTGCAACAGGTTGGTTTATAAAACACGATAAGACTACTTTTTCAGAAATGAATGAAAACGGCTTACCTCTCAAACTTTTAAACTGGTTTTGGGTTTTACCTTTCTCGCGTTTGTTTTTGACCTTCTTAGTTTGGCTACTTGAGACGCAGCTCATATTCTACGTGTATTACTGACTTGTTTTATTGCTTTTTAGTCCTAGTATTGCCTGTGTACGGCTTTGATGAAGGTAAGCATCTATTTTCAAGATATATTCCCCTGCCATCGTCCTTCTTATTTGTCTAAATCAAAGAGCTCCTTTTTCTATTGCTATCTTCATTCGCCCCTTGATTGCCTCGTTGTTTCATGTTCTGTTGAACCAGATTTCTGTAAATACAAACCGGATGGCGTGTATCCGGATCCAAAGGACGGCTGTGCAGGTTTTCTACACTGTCACAATTATCACACCACGTACAAGTTGTGCCCCGCGGGCCTGAAATTTAACACCAAGACAAGCCGGTGTGACTGGCCGAGGGACGTGGATTGTCCAATGGGTATGTTCCCCGAATAATAATGTCCTGGAACAAATGCTAGCAGTCCAATTTTTGCGTGTAGCAATATTTTCACCATGAATAATCAAGGAATTACAGATCATATATTTGACCATTTGGGCAAGGGAAATAAACATCTGCGATTATTGTGTACAGTCCAATTTGTGCGCAGGCCGGCAAAGCGTGCAGTAATATTCTCATTGTGAGCAGTCAAGCAATTATAGATAATACACTTGACCATTTGGGGCAAGGACTATTGTTTTTCTTGTAAAATAAATTTAGTAATTTTTCTAAGAATACCACCACAATATAGGGTCTAGAGTCAAATATTGCTTCTAAATATTTTTAGGAAGTGTTAATTTAAACATGATAATTAGATAAGCTTGCAGACTGAGTGTGTCAGCTTGATTTTCAGATCCCCATTCGCTCTCCAGCATGAACCGGCTGAACCAAAAAAATGATCACCCTAAATAAACTTTGCACAATGCCGTGGGTACGTGGTGACAACACCGCCAGAGTTGTTATATAAGCGCGCGTGGACATAATTTAAATCGTCAATATTTACAACGTATCACGTGCAAACGGCGTTTTGTTGTCGACGAATGTGTCGGTAAAGCTTTACCAAACTTATAGAGAAGCTGTCGTTTTTCTCTGGACAGTGTAGTGCGACCGGGCCTTTAGTTATTTTACAATTGTTCCAATCCGTGATTCTTTACCAGGTGTGCTGAACTGTGACGTGGCCATCGTAGGCGGGGGGATCTCTGGGGTGTACGCAGCTTATCGATTGTTGAAAAACACGAAAACTACGGTTTGTATCTTTGAGAAGGACGTCAGGTTGGGTGGGCGGATCTTGGATCATCGCTTCAAACAGGCTCCTGATATTGTTGTTGGTAAGCTTTGATTCTTGACTTGCGACGAGAGATCCTTAGCCCACTCAAAACTTAGACAATTAGAACAATACGTATAGTTACCCTTCATTCTCTCATAATATTGTCCCTTTGCTTTTTCCTTGAGTCACAAAATACATTCGATCGTAAAGAACGGGGAAGGGGAGAGGAAATCGCAAGGCTGGTCGGATTTGCCTCAACCATTTTCCTTGGGATTGAAACTTATCATTATTAGTAACGTGTAATTTTTATTCCCTCAGGACTTGGTGCATGGAGAATAGATAAATACCACGATGTTGTAATGTAAGTACTCGTTATCTGGAGTGAGAAGTGCATCAAGTTGATTGTCCTTTACGCGCCACAATGGCTTGATCCTCCATTTTAACGGACCCCGAATGTCGAAAGATGAATTAGCATGTAAAGATATGAAAAGCAAACATGAAAGTCATCGAATCGAAATTTTCGCAGAAGTAAGGAGAGTGGCGCTTTACGTACTAGGAATTCTCTTATGCGCATAAACTCATAAGATGGAAACTTGATGTGTAATGACAATGTCCTGTTCACTAAGAAAAGCCCTATGTCTCTAATGCCCTTGCAGATCTCTGTTGTCTGAACTTGGTCTCCGGCACACCGAATGGAGCTTTGTTGAGCCCAGTCTCCTGGAATCACGTGGCATTTTCGCCAATAACAAGGAAGACATCAAGAAAGCATACCCCGCGCTTCTTAAATCCAAATTTGGTAAAATGACCGCTGGTGAGATGCTTGACTACGCATGTCAAGACGTTCCAAGCAAAAACGCTTACGCCACTGTCGACACATTCGTTTCGCATCGTGTCACTCCGGAAGGGGCCGAGTATTTGTCGGAACTGTACGGATACAAGGGAGACTACACAGAGTTCATAAGTCCCGCTTCTTATTTGGAATTCACGGAGATGTCGTTAAAGCTTTCAGATAAATACATCCGTCCTGTTGGCGGCATGTCGGCTATCGTGGACGCCTTGGTGAAAAGGGTAGAGAAGCTGAAAGGGCAGATTTTCACCAGTACCCGGATAAACTCCATCGACAAAGAAGGCGGCAAGTTTGTCTTGATGACACCTCAGTTGAAAGTCATGGCCAAAAAGTTGATTGTCGGCGTACCTCCGTTACAGTTTGAGAAGGTGAACGGAACGGTGGCCAAACGTATTAACAATGACCCTGTGTTCAAGTCAATCCAGCCTGTCCCGGCATTCAAAGGGGCCGCAGTGTACCCCAAGGCCTGGTGGGAAAATATTAATGTCGTTGGAGGATCACTGAAGCCTATACAGAAGTTTATCAGCTACAGCAACTGCCTGGGCACGTCAGTGCCTCACAGGTAAATGCACTCTGGCTGCAGCCACGGCCAAAGGCTAACCGACTGTTGGAGGTTTAAGCTTTTTACTGCTAACAAAGAATTTGATCGCGATTCAACCGAGAAAACGTCCAATTCCTAAATGAAACTCCTGCACTAAAGTGTAACCACTAAAATATGGAAGGTCTTGATGAGTACATTTCATTTATAACTCCTAGATGAATGTCAAATGAACCCTAAAAGTGTGACTACTCAAGCAAAGGCTCTGAATGAATGCTTTCTAAATGATAACAATGTTCACTGTCAAATGGTGCGAACATTTAAGTAAAAGATCGCAATGAGTACATTCTAATAGCAATGTGTTCACTTCCAACTCGTAATTTGCTTGTTTGTTTAGGGGCAAAGGACCTCAAGGTGCTGGAGTGCTCCACACGATGTACAACGATGGAGCTTGCAGCAGAAGATGGGGGGACATCGCGAGGGTAAAGAAGAACTTTCTGGATACCGAGGTACACAGAGCTTTAGAGAGCAAGTTCAAGACAACCCTCCCCAGACCCCTGGACACGGCCTACCATTACTGGGATTCGGCATGGTAAGGATCTAATCTTGAGAAAGAAAGTTATATTGGAGTAAAGTGACTGAAGTCAAAACACTTGGACTGAGACTCAAGATTCGCATATTTCATTCTTTTCCTTCTGGCCGTTCTGTACTGAAAATTCTGTATCTATTTCTTTGCTTTGTTAATTTGTTTTTATTGTTGCGCTATGTAGGAAGAAATTATTTTACCAAAGCATGGTTTTCACAAGCGACACAAGCACGTGCAAGAGATATGTGTGCGTAAAAACGAGCGACGCAAGCATAAGCGCAAGGAAAAAGAAAGGGAATTTTGAACCTTGTGCTCGCGCTTACTTCTGTCCGTGCGGTGGCGTCGAGCCTGTTCTCATTGTGAAATAGGGACTCTTGTGGTTGCGCTTATATTCTTTCTTGCGTCACTTGTGAAAACCAGGCTTAATTACATGACCTCTTAAATTTTCGCTGCACTAAGTTTAAATGTTGCACATCAAAATAGAAAAAGGTTCAATTCCATTTCCTTCTCAGGCATTTTCAGAAACCCGGTACGCCTTACACGATGGTAGAAGTGGCGGAGTGGGCCAAGCGACCTTTCAAGGGAGAGAATCTATTTGTTGTTGGGGAGGCGGTTCACCCGCTCCGAGGCTGGTCCGAGGGGGCTCTGGTGTCCACTGACAACGCTTTGTTAGATGGCTGGGGAATTAAACCGGTTACTACAAGCAGAGTCTTAAGAGGTTCACGGCGGTCGGGCTTCAGGAGTTCGTCACGGAGAAGGGGCAGAGGGTTTGCTCGACCTTGAGGTTACTACTTATTTATTATTTGCTCGGGGGATGGGGTCAGGTGGGAAAAAGCGTCACCTATTACGCACCCTGTAAGGGGCCATTTCAACCATATTTTTTTTTTTGCGTGCGCGTGTCAGGACCCGCCAAAATCTAAAGCAATTGGCAATCTATTTCCAACCGACTCCGTTAGTTTTATTTGGCCCAAGAGTGCTATTTGCCTCAGTTTCTTTACAAAATTCAAGATGTAATATACAAAAAACTTAATTGGTTGAGAGGGCCCCTTAACTTATGTACTTATTTCTTTTCTCTGGTACGAGCCTCGTGAAACTCGCGTGATTTCCACCAAAACTTTGGGTGATTTGCTAGATGCTTATAACAGTCAAATCGACAAAGAATCGTGATAAACTAGCATCAGAACCCGCAACTCGAGTCAGGTTGATTCAGTGCTAGTATTACTCGCTCAGTGGACGTTTCTTTGACCCGGGTCAACTGAACAGTCGAAGTTAGCTCGCAAGTCAAAGTCTTATTTGTTGAGGTACACTGTAGTAACAACAGTAGACTTGAATTAAATTATATCGACTTGATCGAACGATGAAACACTGACATAGACAGTTTGACGGTATAAAGAGGCTTGAATGTGTAGCACGAGGAGTAAATAATGCCGACGTGTTAGTACATGTTTGGCCAGGGCCTTAAAAGTACTCTTCTTTTTCACTTCACTCTAGCCGTAAGAAAAAAATGTTACTTCTTGGTGTTACAACTATATTCCACCATCTTACCGGCAGTGGCGTTACAGTGGCCACTAGCTCTATGATAAATCAACTAAACCACGATCTGGGAATTGACGCTAAACGCTGTTAAAGAAGTCTAGCTGACGTTAAGAGCGTTACGCTCAAAACATCAGCCAATACATTTTTTTGCGTCGTTCAGCATCACATCAACCTTACACATTGATACATTCTAAATTTCTGCATATAGTTGCATGTTCAGGATAAAGTTAAAAGTTTAGTAAGATGTGACGTGCTTCCAGATTACAGATTCCCCGAGAAAGAATTAAGATACATCTTTATTGTATTCACTTACGTCTTAAAAGTATACAGTCTTCCTAAATGATACATATGTGAAGAATAAAGAACTATCAGATGAATCTTTTTCCGTTCGTTATGACAATAAATGTGACTGGAGTTGGGTTAATTACTCAAAACAAATAAATACTTTACTTGCCAAAGATCAAATAGTGTGTAGAAAGAAAAAGAACGTCCTTTATCGCTTCGCCTAGCGGTACATGTTTGTAACGTACACTTACTACAAACAAATGAAAGAAAAACAAAATAATGCTCATAAATATTGATCTATGTTCACTTATAAAATTCGAACACTAATACAAGCCACAAAAAAATAGATTGTCATTGTAAAACAACTTTGCTTTTCAAGGGTCAAAAACAGAAAAATAATCTATGTGCTGTTATCATGGTAGGTCCTATAAATATGTCTTCAAGCTACAGTGTGAATGTCATATCTACTGTCTGTCCACTCTCAAGACGCACAATGTGTGTCTGTCCTCTCTGAGCCCCCCAGTGTCCAGCTGTGACAGCATAACTGCCGGGGGCTACTTCCACCTGAACTTCTTCTGTTCTTTGGAGCTGCCACACATACACAAAGATAAACAAAATGAAAAACAACAATAACAAAACAAAAATAATACAAAAGAAGTGAAAAACAATATAAAAATAATGCAAATAGTGTCTATAAGAATAAGAATAACCAAGAAGAAATAAACTAGGGACATTACAAATATAATAAATAAAATGGCACAAATAATAAATTAATAAAAATCATGTATAATGTACTTAAAATCTACTCACAGGATGCTTGAAGGAGACAGTGTGATGATCTGAATGGTGAAACCTCTTGCAGTGATCAACATCTTGAAGCTTACATTGGTCTGGGGTTTTGCAGCGGTAGTATCTCTACAACGGAATTTTGAACCAAATATGAAAATACTAAATTAGGCTGCATTCGAGTGGGACTCTATTCTGGAACAGGAATAGATAAAATTACCTAATGTGCTGTATCTTCTGGGGAAACTTTAACTTGAGACTGTTTCGAGCTTTATTTTGAACAACCCCTGATACATCTCAGCTCCAAAGCAAACTATTTTACCAATCAGCAGTGCTATTCCTATCTGGAATAGACCAATTGAACATGCCCTTATGGTGGTTTAAATCTGACAGTTTCTGGCTTGAGTCAAATCTGTCTTTGGTAGTGAAAGCGTATCCTTTTGTACTGCTTTCATTTTGGAACTCTGGTACAATACAATACCTTGCACTGTCTGGTTGTAAGGGTCATGTACTGTAACACTGTATCAAATGCTTCATCTATTGTAGTGTGAACTCGTGGTTCCTGAAAAGGACAGGACATGTTACATGCTGCAGAGGTGGCAAATGGACTTGATGATATTCAAGAATTTCAATCAATGACACCAGAGGTTCTTTAGTTTGTGCAATTGATAAGTATAAACTAAATAATCTTGTTGTTGCACAAATTGTTAATATTTTACATGTGAATATCATCACCTCAGAAGAGTAAAAAGAGGCTGTGTCTGAAGTGGTTGGCCAGTCCACTTTCCTTTTCAGAGCTTTATTCAGTGTTGATACACTTTGCCTACCAGAACGACACAGCGTGCAGTGGCTCCAGGATTGCTCACCCTGAAATCCAATTAAAGTATAAAAAATATGAAGAAACCATACTTCCTCAAGCAGTATGAGACTTAGCTGCAGTATAACTTGTGTAGTGTTTATCAATATTCATCAGCTCCAGATGTATGAGTAATCAACGGGGACCCGACGTACAATGGTACAGAGAATAACCTGCCACTCTGGCCAGGGCAGCAAATCACCCTTGCATGCGGCTTTTACAACATTTTTCCAGAGATAAATACGCCAGCTGATTTATCCGTCGATTCAGATAGGTCGGGGTCATCAGAATGCAACCTTTCTTTACCTTAAGAGGCATTCTGAGGAGGAAGATCTTCGGCAAGGACGCAAACTTCGATACTGTAGTCACCAAACACAACACAAACGGACGCCAAAAGCTCGCGCCAGGAATGCGCCACTTTAATATTGTTCACCGGGGGTAGGGTGGGAAATCGTTTACGTGATTTACAGTTTGAATATAGTTTATTCGTTTAAATTTAAGTCCAATTTAAATTTAAGTCATATATATGCATAGGGTATTGGTATTTGAACAGGAAAATGTACCTGAAGATGGCTGGGAATAAATCCACAAACCTTTCCCTACCCCGCTGGGTAGTCAGACGTACAGCGCCCGCAACATTGTCAGCGGCTGTGCCCCAGCCGTTCGCGTTCGCTTAGCAACGTAAACATGGAGTCATTCATCAACACTTCAGAGCGAATTTGAGTCAATTAACAAACTGTTCTGTTAAAATTCAGTGCGTCAAGTACAACCAAAGAAGATGGTAAGTCCACCACAGCATCGTCCGGTTGTTCCGTTGCGTGGAAGGCCGACAATATTTGGCAATGTTTACGAGAAGAACGTTGTCTTTCTCCTCGATACTTCGGGTTCGATGTATCATAACCTCGACGTCGTAAAGGAACATTTGATCGAGGTTCTGTTTTTTCGAGCGACTTCTGGACGAGACACTATGTTTAACATAATTGAATTTTCCGAGGACGTGAATAAGTGGGGAGACAAGGTAGTCCCTTGTACTCCGAGGACAGTCAGCCTGGCGGCCGAATGGATTCACAAACTTAGATGCGGAACCTCGACAAACACGATGGAAGCGTTATTCCAGGCTTATGAGGATGACGGCATGGATGCTATCTATTTAGTGACCGACGGTTTACCAGATCAAAGGCCTGCAGTTATCCTAGAAAATGTGCGGAGGTTACATAAGGGTCGGCCGATTCACTCCGTTTATCTGACAGGAACTCACTCTGACGCGGCTGCTATTGAGTTCCTCGAAGACATTGCTCGAGAAACTCAAGGCTCTCTTCATACGATCAGCTTGAGCCTATATGGGAGGATACAGAAAGTCAGGCCGGTTTTTAACCAAAGAACTGAGTACATGCGCCATTACGATGGGGAATTTCTCTCCCCAAACCTGACACCTGATTTTGATCGATCATCGAGTACCGAGGTGAGGAACGGTGTCACTTTTCAACAGCAACCCGCTCGACCAACTTCAGCACCACCAACTCGTGCCCCTGGGACCTTTGACCCAGGCTCTCATGTGACAGTATTGAAGGCTCCGCATGGCCTGGTGCCCATTCCTTACGTCTCCAGCAAGTACTTTCAGCCCCGCACTCGAGGTAGTTCCAGGATCTTAGATTATGCAGATGCTGTCATTGCCTCTCGAGGTTTGAAGAATTTGGAGAGCTCAATATCTGTTCCAGTTGCTGCTAGTATTATGAAAGGGAAGAAGGTGTTGGCGAAGAAAGACTCGGATGGGTTGTACTACATGGCCACTGTCATTGATCAGGTTGGTTTCTGAGGGAAAAACATATTTACAGTACTGAAGGTGTGTGCGTGTGTGCACACACAGGGATGGGAGGAGAGGTGAAGCAGGGAAGGCAAATTGGTTTGAGAATTATACCAGCTGTTCCCTGGATTGGAGTCTAGGGTAGAATGCCATCATGTGAACAGCTGAAATTAATTAGAGTGGTTAATCCCAAGTATACCTCAGTACTCCCACTCTACACCTGTATCCACCTGGGTTGCTGAAAGCAGTCATAGTAAAGAGTGTAACATGTACTGTAAACTGATGCAGTTTTCACTGTGTGCATCAGACAACTTGCACTACACATGGTCTGTGCCACACCCTTAACAGTTACAGTTATGTACCGGTAGTTACTAAATATATCAAGACATCCGAAGAAGTTAGAACTCAGAGTTGAAGCTGCTGTAACTAAACATACAGTAAATGTTAAGTGAAGATTAAAAAATTGTTTGATTGTTTGATTTTACTTACATGTAGTGTAGATGCATGGTATAATCACTACACTACTATGTACCTCCATTAACTGCTACTACCACCACTTATTGGTGCTACAACTACTACTGCTAACTACTACTACAACTACAGTTATATTAATATTATTATCATTATTATCATTGTATTCTTACTACAGTCTAAATTCGGTTATTTTCTTCAGGGAGAGAAAGAGATGTTTGTCGTTGAGTTTCTCAAGTGCCCAGCTATACGTAAGCCGAGTGTCCAAGAGACACCTTTACACGATCTGTTGTCTTATGAAGACGCTATGCGTCATCATGTCTGTCTGGGTGATAAGGTCCTAGCGCCATGGCAACCAGACGGTCGCTATGGTCCAGGAACAGTGCTGGATGGCGTGGATCGGCGAGACCCTCGGTCATTAGGTATGAAAACAAAAAAGTTCGTACGAGTAGATGTGTTACGGAGTGCAAGACGTCCGAAGTCAGTGCAAGTTTCCAAAATCAGAACATGCGTAAGGCTCGCACGTTCACACAATTTGCTAAAACAAACAAACAAACAAAAACGGTTTAAGTTTTATAATGACTTACACACGGAATAACAGTGCGCGCAATCTTTAGTTTGTACACATGATCCACTTGTGAATAATGATTTCGTAGAAAGCGTCCCAACGACTTGAAGAAGTCGTCCTCTTGCCTGGTTTCGTTAGCGATGCAAGCCCAAGAGCCCTTATTTCACTTTGAAAACAGGCTAGACGCAAACGCAAGCGCAACTGCAAGGATCAATATGTTTTCTTTTCCTTGTGCTTGTGTCGCCCGTTTTCTCTTGTGCTTGTGTTGCCCGTTTTCTCTTGTGCTTGCGCTTGCCCTTGTACATGTGCTTACATGACGTCGCTAGTCAAACCCAGGCTTTAGTTTTTTATTAACTATCCAGTCTGGTCAATCAAGTGCCTTAGATAAAATTTATCAATATTCTGCAGGAAGTCACGAAGGAGGGGGCAATCTTGTCGTTGCTTTCTACAACGGTGAGACTATCGAGCTTGAGCCAGGAGTCGCGGTGCGCATTCCTTTAGCAGTGTTTGATCGCATCGTCACGGAAATTCAGCTGCCAGAATCTCAGAGACGCAAAATCAAACTTACCACAGACTCCAGTACTCCGCCGTATGACGTCAAGCCACCCGACGTAACCAGGACTTGGGAGAGGCCGTTTTCACCACCCAGAAGGCGCGGCACCCAAGGAACGTCGCGGACAAGGCGGGAGGAATTAAGCGCGAAAATTGAGTCACAGCTCGAAAGACATAGACACTTGCTGGAGAGGAGTCGTGTTTATAACTCTAGCGATGAATTGTCTAGTTCTGATGAATATGAACCGTTGGAGCGCAGAGGAAGGCCCGTCTCTAGAGTCTATGTGGAGGATTTAGCCGAAGACCCAAGAAATAAAGTGGAGAAGTTTGATATTGGTACTGGGACTGACAATGGTAAGTTTTCTAAGTCCTATTTCTCCCAAGTTACCACGAAAAATATATCCAAATTCACCAGAGAGATTTACTTTACGTACATGCGTTTATGCGTGAATTGATAAGTACTACAGTATTTGCTCCTGCACATGGTTGTGGAAGTGGTTCATTGAGATTTATTTTCATCTATTGCTTTTTTCCAAATTGGCTGTTTCTATAACGTGAAAATATGTAATAAGCCATTTTCGAGATGCATGCTACCTCTGCTTCTGTTCGTTCAGTATAAGACCCAGTGTCATTGGTAATAAATGTTAACGTAATGTTCTGATTCGTCAGATTTAAACAAGTATACCGACCACGTGATCCCCGTGGGGACCCCCCTGTGTAAGGCGGGTGGCAGACCTGAGGAAAAGAGGCGTTGGCGCACGTGGAGTTCGGGAGTCGCTCCCAGGGCCCCACGGTTCCGCAACACGCTCCTATCCAAAGCGCCGGAAGTGGGAGACGTGAATCACACACGCCCACAGTACCAGGAGTATCAGTCAGTGGCAGGGGTGTCTTTCCCTCCCGCTACAGGTGAGAAAACGTTTATAAGATTAGATTCTTGAGGTCCTTACCTCTTTTGTCTTTTTGTTTATCTCCTTTCTTCTTTTCTCTCATCCTCTCCCTATTTCTTTATTCCTTCTCTCTGTGCTTCTTGCTACTTTGTTCCTTCCTTCCTACTTGTCTGCCTGCCTGCCTTCTTAGTTTCTTATCTTTCGTCTTTTCCCCCTTCTTTCTGTTTCCGCCCTTCTTCTCTCTCTGTCTCTCTTTCTTTCACGTCGTGTCCTCGTTGGCTGCCACTGATACGGACGTGTGATAGCAACACACTTTTAGCTACGATTCTGCTTCAGACTCCAATATACACCTGGCGGCCGGGTAATATACCACTACATAATGACTGTGTCCATTAGTAAAAGACACGATAGTCTCTCTCATTACAATACTTAACTTGCTGATCCTTAATCATTTCAATTGTTGTACAGACAGGAAATTTGGTGCTTCTCAGTCGGAAACCTGGCATCCGCACCGACAGTGGGAGAACACCAAGAGTAAATCTCTTCAGCTGCAACATCACGAGTACCAGTCAAGCAAGGGAGTTCCCTTTCCCTCCGCTGCTGGTGAGTATAAACACTGATGAGTAACACGGATAGGACCACCCCTACCTTTGGGGTGTCAGAGTACTTTTTCGCTTGTACAAACCATAAGCCTCCGTCAGTAGCCCCCCCCCCCCCCCCCCCCCAATTCCCTTCCCGAGAAAAAGCCTCCCATATGTAAGACGCAAAGCTCTCCCTTTTATGTAAATATGAGCCAAACGGACTTGTACTATAATGTTCGCCAACTAAATGCAAATGTGCTGAAACGTTCAAAACTGCATGATCATCAAGTATTGTCTCGTCTACTCATACATGGTGATACCTATCAGATTACACAACAAATCCTGATTTTGCAAACTTGGCTCGGCTACCGAGACCGGTTAGTCAGGACTTAACGCAAAGTGAATGCATATGCGCATGTTAACGCTCACGGTATCTGCGCATTTTAAAATTAATGTGTGTTTTAATTTCTCAGATCGCAAGTTTAACACGGACCCGAATCCCAACTGGCATCCAGACCACGCGGGTCAAACGGCGCAGCGTTCTACGAACTGGGAAGACGGCCTCGGCCACGGAGACGCAGCGAAAAACAGAAAAGAACAACAGAGATTGGAGAGGAAACGGGACGCATCTGTGAGATATCACAACCAAATACTAAATCACGCGGCCGAGAGAGAGGAGAAGGAGAGTACACGACAGGAACAGCACAGGTGGAGAAACACGTTCAGTTTATTACGATCGAGATGATAGTGTGTTTTGCAGAGGACAGATAAACTTGTGCGCCGAACTCTAATCCAGGATTAATCAAATTATTTATTTCGATCTCTTGGCCAACAAACTGAGAGGTTTTGATCAGAGTCCCATGACAAATCTGAGGAGGGAGTGAATATGTGAGCGAGCGACGCAATTTAGAAACGGCCAATGACTCTCAGAACGCTTCGCATATCCATGAGTTATGAAAGAGCGCGCCAAGATCAGTGATAGTGCCAAGGGAAGGTATATGCAGCGTAGGAATATCATCCAGTTTTCAATTTTAACAGCACCATGTTTGTTTTTGTTTTGGTCAGGCGAAATATTGAAGATCGAAATCGGAAATTTGTAGAACAGTCGGCGGAAAGGGCAAAACAGAGATCAGACCGAGCTGAGTTCAAGAAAAAACAGTCAGAGAATTTCTGCCGAAAGGAGAAAGATCGTCAAGAGAAGGCGGAGGAATGGAAGTACTCCAGGATCGAAGCCATGAAGACGCGCCGTGCTCAGTACGAGGAAAGGGAACAAAGTTACGAGAAGGCCGCACAGGAATATCAGTCGAACAAAGAGGTACAAAGTTTATGTGGACCCTTAAAGTTTTAAAATCCATGATAGTATAAGTGAAAAAACTGTCACAGCTGTGCACTGTGTTGAAGTGTGTTTTCACTTGAAAGAAGGATAGGGAGTAGGATGGGGAAAAGAGGGCTCCTTCTCTAAAGCATTTTAACCTGCTTTAATCTCTTTGTTATTAAAAGGATGGGTTACGTGCCAGAGAACAAAAGCGAATAGATTCGCACCATGAACGACTGGAGAACGAGAGGAAGGGGGATGAAAGCAGAGAGTCGCGCTTACGAGGTCAGGAGCAGTCGCGTCAAGCTAGAAATGATAAAATCAAAACAGACGCCGACCGAAGAAAAGAACTGAGGATTCACGTCAAGCAGCAAAACCAACAGACCTACCGAGCCAGTATCCTGCCGTAACTCACTTCCAGTCAGCGTTTGAATGTACAGAGAAAGTAAAAGTATTGCTTCGTTTATTGTCAGGACAGTTATACAACAAAACAGTGTAGTGTTATAGTCCCTGTGAGAACTAGTAGTTAGTCTGGGCCGCCGTAATAGTAAAACGTACGAATTGGTGTCGCGGTTAGTACCCTCGGGGGGGGGGGGGGGGGTATAATGAGATTGATCGGGAAGGCGATGGGCTAGCGTTCAAAGCGTCATCCTGAACATTCTTTACAATATTCAGTATATCCACATCAACCTTAAGTAGAAACATGAATTGTATAGAAAGAACGATAGTTGTCTTCAGTCCAATTGGGTATCGTGTCAACAAGGTTGATCTGAGCGGTAAGGGCCGTTGTACTGTAGCGACCATGCGTTTGTTTGGATTTAATATGTATAGTTAGGTGTAGAGCCGCTGCACTTCTTAAAATAGTGCACTTCTTTAAAATAGTTGTTACAGAATAATAAAGACAAGTTGAAAAAAGTTCTATACTGCTGTGTGTTTTGTTATCGCGCGTGTAAAAGCAACCTTACTTAAAATATTTCACACCATTTGAAATACAGAAGCTTATTGCACCAGGGCACGAAGCCATGTTCTGAGCGAAACTTCATTTTAAAATGACCATGGGATTATAGTTCCCAAGAACAAGAGTACAAGCCCGCAAAGGACTGTCGTGGAGTGACTCACACTTTGTTTGACCAGCGGCCTCGTTTTTAGACGTTACCAGGTCCCTCGCGGCCACTCTTGTCGCCGCCATTTTGGTCTGATTTAAGCCCAATTTTCTAGCATTTGTCCACGAAAACATCTCTTATTTCTTTGAGGAGTCCTCGATTATTTTGATGGAAGTAAGATACTCCCGATGATGGTATCGAATGGCAGATACTATCGAAGGTTTTGCCAATGATTCAGACGTTAAAAAGGTCTGTCACAAGACCAACTGGGAACCGAAGTAAGTATCAAGATTGATGCGAGGAATATTGTCACTGAAGATGAAGACACCGCAGATAAAGAGTTCAAGGTATGACAAATAAGTAATTAGTTTTGTTGAGTTTTACTTGATATATTTTCTCCTGTTTGTTAACAACCACGTACTGACTTCAATGTTCAAAAGACCACTACTATTTTTGCTGTGCAAGCGATGCAAAATCTTGCTAGTAAGGGAAAATATCATGGCTGGCCTTGTCGTTGACTAAAGACTCTAATGCTTCATCCGGTCGATTATAACATATATAGTTGCATTGCAGCCGTTTATGTTCAAGAAAACTCAGTGAACATTAGCTTGAATTGTCTTCTCTGCAAAGGGCGATACATCACACAACCTATTTTGATAAAAAATACCTGAGTGTCAAGATGTTCTCCCTTGAATAATTAGACCAGGATTTTTCCACAGTTTCGGTCCTTTCACAGTCATCCGAAAACCGCTCTAAAACGTGGCATACAACCCCGAATGCAGTATCTGCATGCACATAGTTTCTACTTCTCTAATATGCACTGTGCTAATTTGCACTGCGCTTGAGAGACCTTTGCACTGGATATAAATAGAGAAAGCTGTTTAGCTGCAGAGCTTATGTGGTAGACGAGCACAGATATTTCTTTCTTGACCTTTTCCCATTTTTGGGACCGCAGAGCATCTTGGAGAGCTCGATGCACTCTGGGAAAAGTCACCCCCTTGTACAAATTCTTCAGGTCAGGTCCATAAATGACGTGTCTTAATTGCCGTGGATTGTTCTCTTCCACTGTTTGTATAAACGCTCTTTCCAGCTTTGTCATTTGGTCATTTAATACTCTGAACGTCTGCAGGGAGTTAGCTTTGTTAGATTGAGCATTTTTGAAAGCTTCAAACTCTTTAGAAGTCTTCTCGAAAGTGTCTATAGCTTTTGATAGCGGGCCAAGGTTCACTATTGTCTTGTCAAACCGAGAATCGCTTATCAGAGAGTGGTAGTATTGTTTAACAGCACTTGCATACCTTGTTGTGTTAAAAGGCAGCATGACACTGTCTGAAAGTTTAAGTAAAACCGAGGCAGCGTACCGAGCAACTGCGAGGTGAATTGTGAACTCGGGATCAACAAACTTCTTTACCCAGTTGTAGGTATCATGCACAGAGTGGTACGTTGGATACGACCGCCTGATTCCATATTTTCCACCGAAGATATGCGACCAATCTGCCGAAGAAACTCCGGTGAATTGATAGAAAGCACCGTAATCACTTCCAAACGGTAGATTATCGCACTTTGCGGTTCCGTTGACATTCTTGGTGACATCTCTCGCTATCATAACGTCGTAAATACTTTTGCCGTGTTGCTGTACAGCGTCGGGAGCGGGAATTTCTTTCGTTGTGGCCAAAAGGAAGTCGCACAGCACTGGACTGGAGTCAACATTGAGCGCAAAGTCTCCGCTTACAGCAACATCCATGTTCAGATAAGCCACAGCTCTGTCCCACAGGACGTTCGCGTTTTCTTCAACCCATTCGGTGGAACCAACGACAAAGATCTCTTCGGCATCCCAGCTGCAAAGCTTTATGGTCCTACGCGGTCTCCAGCCACAGCTGAGTAACTTCCCCAGACCTCGCGAAAGCTCCATCAATACAGACGTTCCGCTGACCGCATCAGCGGCACCGTAGACCCATGCATCCCGGTGGTTTCCCATGAGCACGTAGCGGTCAGGCTCCTCCCTGCCTGTGATGGTGCCTATCACATTGTAGATGGCCCTTGTTTCGGTTTTAGTGTGTACTTCCATGCGCAAGCGCAGGCTAGCGTCCTGGAAGCCTGGGCCTGTTCGATAGGTCACATCCAGGCCTCCGCGCCAGCTTTTGGGGACTTGATGACCTGGGAAGGCCAGAAAATGTTGAAAACGTTAACGGCATGCTCCAGCATGAGGAAGGTCTAGTTATGGACTGATTTTCTCAACAGCTAAAGCGTATTCAAAGTTCAGGGGGACCCTCTCAACCGCACTCCTTTTTCTGCGGAAACTCCTCAATCCCAGAAAAGCGAAAGCGGTTGATAATCTATTTCTATCCAACTCGTTTGAGATCAACATCAATAATTTCTATTTCTATTCATTAATAATTTCTATTTATCTACTCTGATACAGCTCAGTTTTGCACCCTGCATCATGTCGTCCTTTCTTTCTTTCTTTTCTTTCTTTTTTGATTCTTCTATTTGTCCTGGTTTCTCACATATCTCCATTTCTCCCTTGTCGTTCCTTTCCAAAAAGCTCCTCACCGTTCATCCGTCGCAATATCTGCAAGGCATCTCCGTACGATAAGGGCAGTGCAGGGATTGACGGCAAATTGATCTTGCTGATTGGCTCTCTGTAAATCCCGTCCACAGAAGGAAACCCTGGTGTGAGCACGTCCCCAGGCCCCGTCTCGGCCATGGCTGCGCCGCGTTGCATGCCAGTTTTCGGCAGCCAAATGGCTTCTGGGTAAACGTGATCTGCTCCCTCGGGAGCAAACTGTTCCGGGTCGTTGTACGTTATAACTCCTACAGCACCTTTGGATGCGGCATTGAAAATCTGGCAAAGAAGTGGTGTTTAACCCTTTCACTTCACGAAGCTTAAATACAGACTCTCTCAACCTGAGTAATGAGTGATATTTATTAGTTCGACCGGAATAGTTAAGGTATAAATATATGTTGATTATTTAACATAACCAGTTTCACAATACTATGTCTTCGTACTTATTTATAAAAAGTTTCTTTTATCCAATCAGAACGCGCGTAGTATCGTAATTATTTTATAAGTGTCCATATGATTGACTCACCTTGTTTCCCCGGAACAGTCTTCCCAAACGCACCAGTACGATCTTCCCTTGTAAACTAACATGCATTTCCTCGAGTCTCGCCAAATCTTTAAGAGTTCCAAAATTCGCGTACACAACTTCAGCTTCCACCACCCCACTGGGGGAATATTGCAGGAATGGGGGCATGACGTGTGGACTCTCCTCGCTCTTCTCTACAATCTGTATATAGTAACAGATTATGGCGAATGGGAAATATAGATTCGGTTTGTTGGTAAATTGTGCTGCTGTGCTGCTCCGTAGACTTTCGTCTCTTGTATTACGTTCTTACGTTACAATGATGTGTGGTACAAGGTTTCTTCAGTGTACACGGTGTTGTATTTAAGTGCTCATTTCTGACAGTGTTCAAGTTTCATGTCAATTCAAACGTTTGGGTCGGTAAAAAAGGCAGATCACTGTACGTTTAAATAATAGTAATATGGTTACTATTTCGAGTTATCATCATAACCTTTTCCTACCTTCTCTTCGGTCTGTGACTGAAACTCAATTTTCCCGTCCTTGTCCAGTATCTGAATTTTGCTAGTGACATCCTGGCGAGGTACACTAACTAGAACGTCATATCTGTTTTTTTCTACCTTGTCGAAGCCATAACCGGACCATTTGCTCGCAACGTGAACTGCTAAGTCATTGTTGCGCTGCGAACCAGTAAAGTGAGGCTCTTTTGCAAAGTACCTAATAAGGAAACACTGTTTCAGAAAAACTTTGATTTTCATCATGCGTAGCATCCTAAAGATTTGAGAGAGCTTTAATTTCAAGTTCAGCAAACGCGAACCCAAAGCAAATCACACACAATTACGGCCGTCGACATGCAGTCAAAACTGTTTTAACATGAGAGGCCCTGTTATGACACGTTGAAATTTCCCAAGCCGAACTCAATGTAAATGAGCAAAAGCTATACGTCAAAAATACACGTTTCAAAGAAACAACACGAAAAAACAAGTGAAATAACAGTGTACAAATCAATGTTGAACGCTGCAAAACAGTGTTGAAACCAACTCCATTGTTGGTCTTTGTGTGACTTTTAGCAGCATTTCTTGATCCGTAACGTTTCACCTGCAGTTTTACTCTTCTGCATGAGTCAGTCCACCAGCGAGATATGATTGATTGATTCTCACCTGACATTTTTCTCGAGGTTTTCAGCTTTCAGCGTACGCAGAAGTAACTGACTATAGTCTGTCTTGATTGACCGAGTTACCTCGGATGTTAATTTGGGTACTTGATCAAATGGCCAAAAAGAGAGCAGAATTCCCCCTATCACAACACCAGAAATGAACAAAAAGGAGCGAAAGAAAAGCTTTGACCAGCCTGAAGACATTCTGTTGGCGAATATAAATCCCTTGAACTGTTGCCGCCGAAAGACGAGAGGTTTGTTGCTTTGTAGAAACCACTGTTAATCAGAATGAGGCTGGTAACGGGTAACTTTGTGACATGTAGCTCTTTGCATTTGATCGACCCAGCCAATCGAGTTACAGCGTTTCATTTTAATAAATGTATTGCTCAATCTCCTGGTGGGGTACGGATGACTTTGAAATAAGAGACTTCATATTAATATTAAAAGAAATATTTATTTGATAGAACTACCCAAAAGGCGACGACAAAAGACGAGAAGTTTTGAGACTTGCTTACTAATTTTAAGACATGCAAAATAAAAATAAAGTGTGCCCGCCAAAGATAAATCACTAAGCTGTAGTGAAAGGATTACATGTATATCCAAAGAATATGTGCTAAAGTACCAAGCTAACCAACTGAAATTGAAACTCATGAAGCTGAAGTTTAAAATGCCTGTAATAAAGACCGAGGCCCTCTACGGGTTTAGTTTCCAACACGAAAATACATAACAAAGCGATAGTAAAATAGGTAAAAACAGTTTTAAGGCAAACGAGGCCTTAATCTTCTTCTCAAATGAACTGACTTAAAATGGATGCCAATTGCTTCTGATATTTGGGTGCTCTGAAACTTGGGTATCCAGGATTTTGGCCCGCAAAGGACTATGGTTGAGAGGACTTTTTGAACTATTGACAGATACAAACTGCTGAACAGAGTTCAACTATTCGACGTGCCTCACTCCTTTTTCAGGGCAGCCAAAACTCGCGCTGCCTCACGGAGACACTGGGTAACTATAGATACCTGGCGTTTCACTTCATCCCAATCTTTTGTTTGTTCGATCGTCGACAGCACTTCAGATATTCCCGGGAAAGAGGGCACGCCGTAGTGAAACCGGTTTTCAAATATCACATGACGGTACCAAAGCCTTCCCGGCATGCCATAAGGCCATATGAACGAGCGCTCCATTAGGATTATCTGATCATTTAGTATTCTCAGCGTGGTAGTGTCTGCTTCGCCATTGACAACAGCCTTTCTTGCGTCAAACTCCTCTGCTTTTACGGAGAACTCTTCTATTGCTTCTCTCAAATGTGACAGACTTACGTTGCCCTCCACCAGTGCGCTGCTGTACTGTTTCTCCAGTGAAGCTAAATTCCCCTGCAAGGCCCTTTTGTAGTGCGCTAAGCTAAATGGCAACACGTGCTTGTCGGCCACATCCAATAGCATTCGAGCGCTAATTTGAGCAATGGCCAGGTGCACTTTGAAGTCGGGGTCGTTGAAAGTTTTTTGCCAATAGAATGTGTCGTAGATCGTGTGTGTGACTGGATTTGACGTGATCATCATGCTTTGAAAGGTATATGCTAAATCAAGACTGGGGACGCCAACATATTTGCTGAGAGGAACGTAATCTGACGCAAACAACATCCTTCTGAAATCAGGCTTGCCTTGTACGGACGGGGACGGGTAGTTTTTATACCACGTGTCAAATAACGAGTCATCTTGTTCCGGAGTATTGGGGTCTTCTACCATTCGACTTGTTTTATAAGCCAGGTCAGCTAGTAGTGGACTTCCACTGGCTATAAAACTGTGGTTTCCGCTAACTACGGAATTCAAGTCTATGTAGAAGACAGCTCTATCACTCAGTATGTTTCTGTTGTCCTCTACCCACTCAAACGAGCCAATCAATCCAAATTCTTCCGCATCCCAGCTGCAAAGCATTATGGTTCTCCGAGGGCGCCAGTCAGTCTCAGTCAGCAGTTTACCAACACCACGTGACACCTCCATCATAACGGAGGAGCTGCTTGATGAATGCGCGGCCCCAAAGCCCCAGTCGTCTCGGTGACTTCCTACGAGCACTAAGCGGTCGGGTTCTTCTTTCCCCAAGACAGAACCGATGACGTTATAAATGGGTTTCGTGATGTATTCATTGTTTACTTCAAGCCTCACTTTAAGGTTGTTGTCCGTGAAACCTGGCCCAGTTTTGTACGTGATAGGGAGGCCACCTTGCCAGTCATTCGGGGCTTCCTGACCTATCGAAACGGGCAACGAAAAAAGAATTGGCAAAAGGCCTGGTCACATGACTGAACATGCATATATCATCTCGGCCTTTGTGAGTGCCGGAAATGAAACAAGCGTAAAAATAATGAAAATCCTTGCAAAATTTCATGTCCGTACCGTTAAAATATCAAATTTGCTGACACTTTCCATTTCTGGCACTTATACCTGAGCCTGACTGTAATGACTTTCAGTCACGTGGTGAATTTTGGGTCATGTGACCAACTCCTGCAAAGGGCTTATTAAATTGTATACAATGCTCACGTCGTAAAACATCAAAAGAGATTTTTGTGTTGATTACGGGGTCAATGATTTGTTAGGTATGTTGACTGCGGAATTTCTGCTTGTTCAGTCTTTTTTGAAATTCTTACCTGACATTCTTTGCAGGAACTTCACAGCGTCTCCATAAGTCATGGTGTGTGCAGGGATCTCATAAAACTCGTCTGTCTTGTTAATTGGATTTCTGAAGATCCCTTCTGTGGCGGGAAGGCCTGGGGTCAAGACCTCTCCGTGGGCGGAGTGCAGTATTGCTCCGTACTGTGCCCCAGTCTCCGGCAACCACCACGAATGCGGGTAGGTGTTGTTAATTCCCTCAGGGGCACAGTCGGCTGGGTCTGAATACAGAAGCACCCCAATGGCCCCGCACTGCTGAGCATGGTCTACCTGACGGAAGCGAACGTGGTTATCTATTTCATAAGTATGGTTGCACAACGCAAACACCATATATGTGGAGCCCTTTGCTTCAACGTGAATAGTACAAAAGGATGCTTAATGCAGAAGGAAAGGGAAAAGTAAGAAAAAATAATGGCAGCAAAAAACAGCAGTGCAAGCTGCGCCAGAACAGAAAAGAGGACGCTAAACGTAACTTAATTGTTTTTAAGCCGATTTAAAAATACACGGTGCGATTTTTTCTTTCGATTGTCGCGACCATTTTTTACGACACGAGTCGTGACGTGTAAATCAGCGATACGACGTGCGATTCACGTGTCGTAAGGAGGTTGCATAAGGCAATCGTATAAATTGGTCCTTACTAACTTTCTGTACTATTACTATCTACTATTTTAATAAACGTAAACGTAACAGCTAAAAGATTTAGCCTGCGAAAGCGGCCCCCCAGTCATATCATACCTTTTCTCCGCGGAAGATATTTCCGTATCGCATTATGACGATCTTTCCCTTACAATCCAACCCTTGCTCGGCGAGTTTAGCAAAGTCCTGTGTGGTGCCGTAGTTAACGTACAGTAAGTCGCCAGTTACGTTTCCGGGAGCAGAATACGCCAGGAATGGCGGCGGGAAACCGGTCTTGTTTTGTTCCTGGGAATAAACATTCCAGTTAATACGTGACCGGTCACGTACGACGCAAGCATAAGCGCATGCGTAAAACGCAAAAACGCAACGAGGCTTCTGTACCTCATTTTTTCCTTGGACCTCCAGTAGGACTTTATTGTCTCTTGTATCAAAGAGCTTGACAGTGTTGGGTTTGTCCTCTGGTGGCATGGAGAGTAGGACGTCATATCTGATCATCTCCAAGTTGTCGAACCCGTAGTTGCTCCATTTGTCCCGGATGTATTCTGCAAGATTTTTGTTTTCTTTTCCCCCGGCGAGATGAAGACGTCGGGTAAAATGCCTGTCGAACACAAAATCAGCAGTAGACATCAGACGTCTAGAATTTGCTGATAGCTGGCATTGTTGTAATTACTTAACTAAATGTCGGCCACGAGCTACGCTATAGCTTCCAGCCTTATCTTTAAAGCCATGTCACACGAGGCAATTTCTGTTGCAACTTCCAACGCAACACCGTTGCGAGACAAGTTGCAAAAGAAATTGCGCGTGCGACACCCCTCTTTGGAACTTGCAAAGCAACAAAAAAATTGCGAAGCAAGTTGCAGAAAAAGTTGAACATTCTTCTACTTTTCGCAACTTTGCGTGGTCTTGTTGCACCGTGTGACATGTACTTTGCATTGCGAGACAAGTTGCAGGGAAAATTGCTTCGTGTGACATAGCCTTTAGTCTCAGGGAGAGGAAACGCGAGCAGAGAAAACTCCGTTGTAAGCCTTGCCTAATTTCAGACCAAAATATGCGATGTTCGACCCTATTCAGACCTGTACAATCACAATTTGCGCCCTATTTTAGTCCAAATACCAAAATCTACTGCTCCTACCCAGGGGCATGGCGAGCAGGCATATTGCGTGACATAACCTTAAAGATATCAGTGACTGTTTACTGTTTGTAAACTGCATGGTATCACGAAATATTCTCCAGAATCATGTAGAAACCAACTTTTTCAACTTTCATTGTTTGGTACACTTATCACATGAGATTGGAGAATCGTTAAAGAAAAGTTCTACGAATCATTAACACTATTAACTAATGCCGCACCCTTGAGTGTTCTCATTGTTTACATTACGATACGAAGAATTTGAAGATCTCTATGGAAGACATCTGAACTCAACGCCTAGCTCAGAAGACAGTGCTTTTAATATGAATGCCACAAAAATAATATTTGTTGTTTTGTAGCCTCCACGCATGTAACTCTCATCCGCTTTATCGCGAAAAAGCTTGTCTTTGGAACCCACATCACTGGTCAGTGCGGCAATCGATGCTATGTTGATTATTACTCAGTTTGTACCTGGAGAACTGCTCCACACTTTGTGCCTGCAGTGATGACACCAGCCTGTCATGTAGGGCTTCAGTGCTGTCTGCTGAACTTGCGTCGGTGCCTGGCGGTGGCCGGCTTGGCTTCGTCGCGTATTGACCCTTCATCGCAAAATATCCTATTACAAAGCCAAGGAAGAAGATGGCCAAAGCGATTAGTACTTTCAGAGCTATGATGCATATGTCCCGTTTTGAATGACGCTTAGTCTCTTTGAGAACATAGACATGCTCGCTAGACGTCTCCATGATGAGATTTGACACCATGTACTTCGCCCGCCCGTCAAATACTTTGTTCACGTGATCATTAGTCCCGTGAAGCTAACCCAGGATTAAACAAACCCTTCTCTCGGTCAACAAAGAAACGACAGGGTTTGAATCAAAGACCAACTTATTGCTATAAAACAAACTGGTAAGAAACTTTTTGTACGTATGCGATTTCCAATACAGTCGAGTATTTTCTCCAATACCGTGTCAGGGAAAAATGCTTTTATTTCAGACGTTAGTTAAAAATTTGGAAGAAATAAGGATATAATTCCCGGGCAGTTTCACTGGGCAAGACATGAAAAAAGAAGAAAAAAAATTTATGGTCCGTATGAGGCTCGAACTCATGACCCTGGCGTTATTAGCACCATGCTCTGCCGACTGAGCTAACGGACCATTCACATTAACGATAGAAATATTTTGATTATTTATTCAATTTCAATATATTTACCGCTGACCATCTGTGACGGCACGGCTCATTTCTACAATGCCACTCATCAGTAAGTTTGGTTTACCCCGTATTTATAACATAGTCACGATACAAGCCGCGCGCTGATTGGTCGAAAACCGTGGTTTGCCAGAGTATAAACCACACTTACCCGTGGTTTATAAGTTATAAACCACGCTTACGTCATCCTCTGGCAAAAAAGAGAAAATAATGCGAGAATGCAGTAGTCACCAATGTCCAACTTCGAGATAAAGTTTGGCTTTAAGTGAAGGCACCGGCTAGTACGGTTCACCGTAAATCGGTAAAGAACGTGACCTCATCAAAAAGCACTTCAACAGTTTGGAGAGGGAAAATCTATGTCGAAGAACGGCAAGTTTCTTGTCAGCGTCGTGGAAAGTAAGCATATTTGGGAGTCACAACTACATCAGTGGGTTCTTTGAATGAAGTTGAATGCTTCAACAATGAAGGAGAGAGCAAATCATTCAGTTGAAGAAGATCAGCCGTGAGCAATCACTGAACATGAACGGCGAAGACAGACGAACAGACGTGTTTGTAGTGATGCAAGAGAAAGAATTTCCGACGATGTGACTGAAAAAAATGATTGAAGAATTTTCGGACGGACTTCAAATGATTGTACTACGAGGTAGAGTCAAGAAATCGGTAAGTTTTCATTCACAAAATTTTCGAGTCGGCCGTTGGAGCATTTGTTGATTCCCTTCAAATTTGCATTTTATGCACTAGCCGCCTGTATGATTTCATGTACTTGTAGTCCAAAGTTCTACAGGAAATATAGTTCTTTACTGTGAGATGTTGTCTAATTTTATAGAACAGACAGCCTGGTTGAAAAATTGATGCGAAACTGTACTGACTTGGCAATTCGGACCGCCGAGCCGTTTAGGAGAATCTATTTTTTCATCGCTGTTAGCATTTCAACATTTTTGATGAATGAAGACAGTTTTATTGTGAAAGTTTTGAAGTTCTATGTTATAAAACAAATAAACCAGCTTCAAGCGTGCTCCGTTCAGAAATAAAGCACTTAGCAAGTGCCGAGAGCACTCAAGAAGTGGGGAAAAACGCTCGCCTTCGGCTCGCGTTTCTCCCTACACTTCTTTCGTGCTCTCGTCACTTGCTGCGTGCTTTATTTCTGAACGGAGCACGCTTGAAGCTGGTTTATTTGTTAAATACGTCATATAATACAGAAGAACTCAATTCTGCAAGCAATAATGTGAGCCTGATTTCAGGCCTTTTGTGAGGGAGCCTGTAGACGAGTTCAAACACGTACGTCGAGCATTTATTTCGAAGTCTATTTATCGCTGGGACTGGGTCGGGACTGGGTGTCAATACAAAACATATTTTCTGAGATGGGAAAGACTACCATCAAATTGTTTTGTTTTAGTCTGCACTTTCACCCCAAGCTCAAAATGCAGATTCTCCCAGCCTTTTTAACTAAGAAAATCGCAAGAGTGATGCTATCAAACGCCAAGCTCTCCATACTGCACAATATATCTCTCGTGAGACTCCTGATGGAGACAATTGAAGATGATCGCTCTTTTAATCCCTTTCTTTTTTTCTATTTAGGCATTATAAAAAGGGCTTGTGTTTTTAGAAGCACAAAGTGCTGATAAACAGACTAGCATGAGGAAATCAGTCAGGACTGAAAAAGTATTTATAGACAAAAATCTTGTAAGGAGTAGACCACCTCAGAAGCTGTTGTGGACAATATCAAAGGACAGAAGGCCACACACCTGTGTGCAGTCTGTACAATTTTGTCTTAGCCATTAATTCAGAACACAGTGTAAACAAAAATCTAAAGCAACTTGTAGTTGATGGGGCCATGTGGTGAAACGGGTAGAAAGTGAGACAGGTTTGGAAGGGAAAACTGTTCAGGTTGCCTTCCCAGGTGAAAATCTTCCCATGCAGTATTTGGTTGTTTATGAGCTTTTATTGAAAAATATGCTCTGAATTAGTTATGACATGACTCTGTGGTTTCCAAACTACACGCACAGTGTAGGAGGTTGTCATATAAAAACTATAGCTGGGTGTCTTCTACAAGGGATCATGTGCACTAGCTATACAGCAAACAACTCCAACATGACACTTGATGATGAACTACAGAGAGTATAGAAACATACAGTTCATTCCAAGATAGAACACTACATAGATTGCCCATCACAAATTTTAGTTTCAGTTCCAAAACAAAATTCAACTTCAATGTGGATCTTCGCACATCACACAGCTTTCTTCTTCATGACCAGTGGTCCAACATTGTCCCCGGTTTCTTTGTTGTGAGCATTATGGCTACCATCACAGAGAGGAAACTGCAAGAGAAAAGTTTTCTTCCACTTCACCATGATGATAGAAAATAGTAAAAAAGCAGAGGGTTTTGTAAAGCCAAAAAACCTATCAGGGTTTAAGCTGCTGTTTGTTCTCCTCATGCAGTTTAAGGGCCTGTTCACACTTAGCTCGGTACTGAGCTCAGTACTGATTTCAATCCGAGATCGGTACTGAGATTGCACTGAGTTCGCATCGGCACGGGTTCACACTTGGGGTGGATTGATCTGAGATTGCTTGTAGGAAATGTCGACCGTTCACACCTGGCCCGCATACACCTGGATCGATCTGAGATCAATCTGAGATCGCTTTAACTGCCTAGTGTGAATGGGCCCTAAAGCAGAGGTTGATTCAAGCAACCAATTTCAACATGCTATTCACATGATACCAGTGGGTGTGTGTGTGTGTTGGGGGGGGGGGGGGGGGGCATAAACACATTGTTCATATATTACGTTTGGGAGTACGTCCCCTTTAGCACAGATTGTGTACACATTTGAATAGTGTTTATAAACTTGCACGGATCAATGAACACGTGAACACTGCTCATATGAACACTGAACACTGCTCCTATTTATCAACTATATAATAGAAACACTATTCTGAAAATATTTTCAATAGGGCAAATAATTATTAGTGTTATTAGTATTTATTAACACGTGACTTACCTTTTTAGATTTCCAGCACCGGCAATAAGCAGTCTTCTCCCCTAAATCCTCCACATCCACTACATCGGCAACTTTATCCTTTTCCTTTTGCTTATCCTTGTTGACGAAGGAAGCTTTTGGATCATCAGGTTTGGGGAAAAGCGCTTCCCTCGCCGACGACACGACCACATAAATCACCACCGAAGTCGTAACAACGAACGGAACGAGCTGGACCAATTCATTTCCAGACAACTGCACAAAGCCACCAAGCGTTGCTGGAATGGGTAGAGAACGCAGGTAATTTGGAAGCTGAACTTTTATCAACCTCGAGATAACCTCCATGTTCACCGGCGGCACAAATTACGAAGATTAACCGACAATCAACGATTGCTTCCCGACGAAGAGACGAACTTCCCCGCTCCAGTCTCTCACCAGACAGCTGGCAGCGTCAAATTCAAAATGGAGAGTTTCGGATGTAGAATTCCTCCTTCTGGTTTCGCTGCTCGTACTTTTACCCGTACAGTAATTGTCATAGTTGGATGGGCAGTGTTATGGGCCGTTATTGGACAAGACGTTTTACCCGGTGGAAATATTTTTGGTATCTTTATCGTCATTGTTTTTGCTGCTCTGGGAGGATTTCTGGTTGAACGTATACCCTTAGTCCCTATTCCTAGTTTACTAGGAATGTTAGTCGTCGGTTTCATGCTTAGAAACGTTCCAGGAATAGATGTAGCCCGTCATATTGACAAGAAGTGGTCTGCAACTTTGAGAAGTATTGCTCTTGTCGTGATTTTAACTCTATCTGGCTTAGAACTTGATCCAGTCGCTTTGCGAAGGTTGAAGTTTACCGTCATTCGCTTGGCTTTTGGGCCTTGCATTGGTGAGGCCCTAACTGTTGCTGTTTTATCCAGATTTGTCTTGAATATGCCTTGGCTCTGGGGTTTACAACTGGGGTAAGTTTATCTGAAACACTGAACTCTAAATTCTACGCCATTTGTTTGTTTGTTTGTTTTTCTTTTACTACTTGTATTTTTAGCATTTTAATATATTGTATTTTAGCATTTCATTTTATTAGTTGGAATAGGTTAAATGCTTTAATCAGTTAGGGCTACAGAAAGTGCAGTTGTTGCAAATCAAATTACTTAGCTTTGAAGATGTGGTATTTGGACACTTGGGGGGTCACTTACTGGAGGTTGCAAACAATAATCCAACTGCTTCTGAATCATTGACAGGCCTCAAGGTGGTTGCACAAGTGAGAAGCAGTCGTTTAAAAGAGGTTCCATGATTCACTGTGAAATTCACATTACCTGTCATTTTTGTTCACACATATGTGTATGTAACATTGTGTTACTTGTAGTTTTGTCCTAGGAGCTGTTTCCCCAGCTGTAGTTGTGCCCCAGCTGTTAGTTCTGCAGCAAAAAGGTTATGGTGTAGAGCAAGGCATCCCTACACTGGTCATGGCTGCATCATCATGTGACGATGTCCTTGCCATCAGTCTATTCAGCATATTTCTTGGGGTCGCTTTTTCTGAAGGTAAGTGCTTTATGAATAGATACATAAAACTACGTAGGATTTTTGGTGAGCCCTGTCTCTTGGTCTTCTTTAAATAATATTAGGACTTCCCAATTTCAGACCAAAATCTTGGATTTGTATTTCTGACCTCGGGAGTGAATTAACTCACCTTTTTTTTTTTTATTATATTATTATTATACACAGTAAGTTTATTTAGCTAATGGGGCTTTGTGGTGGGAACCTGTTGAAAGTAAATGAATTTTGAAGTGAATAATTCTCTCTACTGTCAGCCATGGGAATCAACCCCATGACCTCCTGGCTCAGAGATTCACTATGGATCTTAGTTCAACAGCCCTTTACTACTCCCCCTGAGTAAGTGTGCATGGGACTGAAACCTTTACAGTTTCTAATGTTTAATCGTTATAGGAAATCTAGTGTTCAACATCTTCAGAGGACCCCTGGAGTTGCTGATTGGACTGGCCATTGGAACAGTTATTGGTTGCATGTGCTGGTTTTTTCCCAACAAGACTGAGGTACGTCCTGCAGTGAGTGATCAGCCTGGACTGGAGTTTAAACAACATACTTCAGAGAGATCTACATTGTCACGTGTATTAATTTACTTATGTCTCTTCATTTAGCAGCATAATTTCATGTTGGATTAAATATTAATTTTAGTGTCAGCCTTTCGTTAGAACTTGCTCTGTTGAAGGAGCACTTCCTTACATGTTTTATCTTACTCACAGAAAGATAAATCAAGAAACAGATTTGTGATCCTCCTGGGATGTGCTTTGCTCTCTGTGTTTGGCAGTAATGCTGCTCAGTTTCCAGGGGCTGGAGCCCTGGGGGTTATCACCATGGCAATAGTGGCAGCACACAGATGGGGTGATGAAGAGAAGGTACAGTAAAAATATATATCACTGTAATTACTGACAGTAAGTCCTCTTGTACTCAAAATGTCCCTCGGTCCACGTCCACTTTAGTACGTGTACATCAACGGATGTTTTTGAGAATTAGTGTAGACGAATGGCTTCTAAACGAGTCTGGAGGCAAGTCTTTTTATCGTATAAAAGTTTGAGTGGGAATTTTCATGACAGTAATTCCGTGAATAAACGAAACTGCGAAAGCGGACGATATATGCGTTTTTAAATATAAATAGATCGATTTATTTATAGCGATTGTCGTGTTTTTGATTGTATCCGACAATTGAGTCTCATTTAACAAACTGTGGTTCGGTAACTTTCCGTTCTCCATTGTGATTGTATAATTATTGGTTGGTTTGCCTATTTTCAAGGCCCCCATTGTCGGTGCTGTGGCCATACTATGGGAATTTTTTCAACCTCTACTCTTTGGACTCATTGGAGCTGAAGTCAGCATAGAATACATGGACAGCCAGCTTGTAGGTACGTCTGTTACCGATTTTGATAGAAATATAATATTCTTGATTCGTACGGTATGCTTTCGAAGAATAAATTTGTTTAAAAATAAGGTTTTCCAGTACAATTTCAAGCATTTATTAAAAAAAAAAAAAAAAATTTTCCTTGAAGATACAACTCGCAAAATTTTCCAAGCAACTGGAGAACGAATGTTCTTATCAACAAAGTCTTAAAAGTCCTGCAAAACGAGGACACATTGTGACGGCAGCATTGCTAGCGCGCGTGTTTCTCAAACTTTTCCCGTTTTTCGCGGAACGTTTGTTGCGGAGACCGCAACAATGTTGCCGCACGTTTTGTCACCCTGGAAAAACTGACGGATACAAATGTGGTCGCCACCAGGTGTCCTTGTTTTACCTTGATATTATTTTGTCAATAGTTATGCACATATTGAGTACCATTCTCCTTTTTGTATTGTACCCCATGTTTGTTCTGCGCTGTAGGCAGGTGCTTTGCCGTTTTCGCTGTCAGTCTCGCAGTTCGACTGCTCGTCACTTATGTAGTTGTACTTGGGAACGACCTCACCGTAAAAGAAAAGATTTTTGTCGCCATATCGTGGCTGCCAAAAGCAACTGTTCAGGTGAGGCACGTTTTGCTGTGCTGTGCACATCGTGGAATACAAGTACTGAATAGAGTAGAGCAGTAGATAGTAAGTGAAGTGTACAATTATGTGATTCATTTTCGGATGTGTTGTTTTCATTCGTGTCTCCTTATTAGGCTGCCATTGGGTCGATTTCACTGGATACCGCTAGAAGTCGAGGATTCGCAGGTGAACGTCAAGAAGAGCTTGGAATTCAGGTAAAAGTTAAAGCAATATCAAAGGTTATGCGCGTTGCTCAGAAGAGCGGCCAGTTCTGTACTGGCACCACAAAAACAGGACCCCAAGTGATACATGTAGTTAAAGTTGTCAAATTATTTAATCAGGATTTGTACGGTGCTTAAGGCTATAATCACCCTGAGAACTCTCACTGAGTGTATTGCATCAAAAGTCGCTGTTTTGTTTGTTTGTTTGTTTGTTTTTATCTTGTTACTTTGTTTGCTGGCAGATTTTGACCATGGCTGTGTTGTCAATACTGCTGACCGCCCCTGTTGGCGGCGTCGCCATTGCGTCGAGTGGACCCCGGATGTTGAGGCAAGCCGCACAGCCAGAGAGAGGAAGAGAGAACGAAGAGACACTGTTGACGACACACGAGCCTGACAAGTGTCAAGAATATAGCACTGTACAAATGAATACTACTGTGTAAAGTTAGTACAATACACAACGAACGTTGAAAAGAATGTCTAACTGATAAGTTAGACTTGGAGAATCTCTGACTGCTTGGTTTATGTGCATTTTATGAAATAAGTAAAATGCCCTCTGATTTGTTCCCATGAACGATGGAGGGTAGAAGTGATTTTTATGTCCTGAATTTCTGCTAAATTTGGCAGAGCCGCGTCAAAAGGCATGGGGCTTGAGACGACATATTGCTCCCCCACTTGCTGATATATTTTGCAGAAGGAAAAAGAGATAATACAAAAAAACAAAAACGAAACGCTTGCCGTGATTAGATACACGCATACGTTTCAGTTTTCTCGGGTTCCCTCAAGTGTTTAACTCGGGCTATATAAACATGACAAGCGTTTATAATTATATTTGCTAAATTATTAAAATAATTAGTCAAAGGTCCAGTGAACACTGGAGTTTTGTTTAACTGAATGCTTTTCTGGGCTGATCTTTCAACCTTAATGGCGAGAAAAGCTGAGCTAAATGTGGCCGTGAACCTTTTTGCTCCACGAAATGGCGGCAATTGTATAACAGGGCGGTGAAGGCAGGCCGACGCTTAGTGCGAAACCTTTTTTATGAAAATTAGTTTTACTTGCGTGTTCGTTTTCATGCAAATCAAACTCGTTTTCACTCTTTTTGAATAGGAAACCAATGCTATCAAGTGATGAGCAATATCATTGGCTAAACAAAGGCCTTTGTCACGTTTGACAAATAACGAACACCCTTGATGCGCCAAGTTGATATTTTCAATAAATTATCAGCCTAGTCAGTAAGGGTGTGACAGCCGAAGGGCAAGCATCTACGCGGCGAGTTGAATCAGTGACATAGCGACTTTTCACATCAAGTTTGAACCTTGACTGAGTTAAATCAAAATGGCGAAGTTTTACATTGCTATCATTTTTGCTCTCGTCTCCTGCGTCAGTGCAGCGAGGCCACTTGACAGACTGCGTGAAACTTATAAAATACCTGAAGACCAAAGTCCAGACTTCAGGCGAAGCCCAAATCCATTCCAAGATGACGGTAGGTGCTTTAAATGTATCAGTTTGTCGTTTATGATCTATAATTGGCAAATGTATATGAAATTTAGTGAGATACGTCAAACAGTTTTGGCCCATGCTACAGAGCGCTAAAGCCGATATACCAGTTGATCGCGACCTTCTAATATACACGTATAATTAGCATTTGCATATTAATGTGTCTTGCGCGCGCTTCTGATGGGCTGTTCAGAAAACGCGGGGTGCGAGGAGCGGGGTCTAAAAATAATAATCAAAGCAGCAAGGCAGCTGTGAGCTCGCGAATTTGTAAAAAGTACTTTTTTTGCGGGAGTAGGTTTTTGATAGAACTGGCTCAAGGCCGCATTGTAAAATTTGCTCAATTTTAGAAATGTGGAAGTTCGCATCCGTTTCCGCGGGCTTCCACTTTTGCTGAACCGCGTATTCGATTTTAAAACCCTCATACAAGGCGGCATGTTAGTGGAACTCGGAACACGAAATGAACCTGATCTTTGAATCAGCTTGATGTTATGTTACTTCACATCTTTCGCCAATTTTAAAATGTTTTGTGAAGGAAAACTTATGATTCAGACACAAGCACGCTTTTAGTCGGCCACGGGCGTGTCACACGGCTTTGTTGTCACGGTATTCAAATGTCCATAGCTCCCGATAGATATTTTGTATCGACCCAGAATTTTGCTTTAAGTCTTAAGGCATAATAGTTTTGAACATATCAGTGTATTGGACTTATAGGATACAATTTGAAATGGGTTTTTATATCGTCACATGCAAACCAAGAATTGAAATACCTGACTAATTTGCATACTGTTTGAACTTGTAAACATTCACCTGAAATGGATATTTTTTTGGCATTTTTTATAGCCGAGAGATTCAATATCTTTTGGCCTAGTATCTTCCAAGCCATATTTACTGTCACTACAGAAATTTTGGCGGATACTAAAAGCCTGGTTTCCATATAATCGTCTCTGACGTAAGGATCGTCTCTGTCGCAGAATTTTTTATAAAGCGATCGGGATGATTATATGGAAACACTCTTGTGATTGTTTCAAACGATCCTTACGTCAAAAAAACAAAAACAAAACGCTTGCCGTGATTAGATACACGCATACGTTTCAGTTGATGTGTATAATTAGCTTTGCATAATTGTTCAGTAATTTTTCATTAATTTGTCTAACAGATCTGAAGGCACAAAACGATGCCTTGGAAGACGAAGCAGAAGACGATTTCAGACACCCCATGGAAGCAATGATGAAAAGAGGAATAATGCCTGACTTTTCTGGTATGGAGCCTGTCTATTCACCTCTGACGTTTGATGTTGTTGTTGCAATTGAGGTTGCATGATTGACGCCATTAAAATTTAAATACATAAAGTGGCGCGCACTTAAGCCACTCCAGCACATTCATGCGCAGTTCCGCGCGACGCTTAGAAATTTTGTCGGGTCACGTGATGATAAACCTTGGCGGACAGAATAAAGCACCGTTTCTTCGGCCATATTAATGCAACTATGTATAGAACAAAACCCAAACTCAACAGAGAGATTTTACTTTAATGACAGATATTCGTTTATATGGACAGTCAAAAGTACTGTTTGCTTTTTGTGTTTATTTCACGCGATGTCGCAGAAGTTAAAGTTCCTTTTTACGTCGTGTGGCCCTACCAGTTAACAGTTGTTTTCTACCCTTGACATTTTCAGTACTTTCAAACATTGTCCATGATAAGTTAAACGGTTCAGTTAATGCCATGTCATCGAGCCAGCGTTTAGAAGGGTTACTTAGTGATCTGTGGCCTGGGCCTAGTTGTTCAATGGAATCCTCTCCTGTGCCTGTTAGTTGATCGGTTGTGATAGTTGATAGAAGTTGATTGATTGGTTGTGATAGTTGACAGCTGATTGATCGGGCTCAGGTGTTCATGGAGTTGAACCTATTAACTGATGCGAACTTCTTTCTTAGAGAACGATATGGAGGTCTTTGTAAATACCAAACGATTGCTTGACGCTGTTCTTCAAGATGGAGGTAATGATCTGATCGTTATAGATCTAAAGATATCCCACGGCTGGTCGCCAACAGGGCCACATACACTCATTCCAATCTGCATCGCTGTTTTTCTGTATATTGATAATATTAGCAGCCTATTTGTCGCAGTGAAGTCAGTCCTATGCTTGAGCTTTCCGTATGAAAGAAAACTGAAGTTTCCAAGTTTTTATTAGTGGAGCAGCCTTTCTCCTTCCTCTGTCTCTGTCTCTTTCCCTATGTGTGTGCGTGTCTGCCTGCCTGCTTGCCCACCTGCCTGTGTCCATGTTTTTCTGTTTGTAAGAAGCGCAAGGCAAGGTAGACCACTTTGAGAAAAAAAGACTTTGTTAAATCTGCATAAGTTATAATGTGCAACCCTGTAACCATGGGCCTGGCTTAGTAACCGCGCCTAGTTACCAGTCTTGTATATTTCTGTCTTTGTAAGCTGTCTCCCTGGTTCTTAATTTACGTGTCTATCGTCGTATAGGCTCGGTTCAGGGAGGAGTTGCCATTTTCAGGTTTGGGAGCGGAGATAAGCAGGAAGTGAGTGTACCTTTTGTATATACTGCTTTTAGTTTGTATTTATTGTATTATGTGTTTGTTATGTTTTGGGGTCGGATTAGATAAGGTGAGCTAGGTGCTGTGTAACATTGTGTTGTGTTGTGGCTGTTTTGACTTTACGTTAACTAAACGAAGGGACCGCTTGTTTGACTATGCATATCTGTGTGCTCGAGTAACCATGTGCAGTGGTTGAGTACCGCTGTGTTGTGCGGAGTTGTTGTTGTCTTTGTACAGAGGCTTCTCTGTTAGACTGGACTTATACATTGTTTATTACAAAATTTGTTAGAGACGCTTTCGGATGACTGATGATTTTTGGTTTTGCGTTTGCTACACTTTCCGATTGGTCCAAACAAGTTTGACAGCATTCTTGGCCAATCAGGAACAAAAACAAAACATAGTTGCGATATTCTCACGCAAGACTAAGCAAGTGGCAATGGCGTTTCCTCGCACTTCTGATTGGTTTCTTCTTCAAAGTAAAACTAAAACGCGGATTCATTGGCTATCGATTGGCTGAAAGTGTTTCTTACAGCTTCGTCTGTGATTGGTGGTGTACTTGCTTTGGTTTTGGTTTTCAATAGTCATCCGCAAGCGACTCTATCATATTCTGCTAACCTGTTCTGTGCTGGTAGTATGCTTTGTGGAGCGGAGTAACTCTACATTGCTTGTTATTTAGTATGTTGTGTTGTATTCCTTTTCTTCAGTGTATCAATGGCGAAAAGTCTCTCCCAGCCCAGTGTCAATGGACTGGAATGGTGAAGTGGAGCGGAGAAGATGAACCAAAGGAAACTAAATTGACCGTAGCGGATAAATACTGCAGACAAGCGGGTTTTACCAAGCCAAAGAATAAGATCATCGCCTGTTAAGGGTACGTTTGCTATTCTTCACTTAATTGTCCATGTGTTTTCTTACAGGCTTTGTGATTGGCGATGTAAGGTCACTTGGCCCAAAAGTATCTACGTTAATAATACTTATTTTCTTAATATTTCTGAACTTCAAAAGGCTGTCAAATGTTTGATGTTTTAATGCTATGGACCTGTAATGTTGTAAGTCTACATATGTTTTTATGCTATTCCATTGATGGTACTCAAAACCAAATTTTCGTTAACGTAGTTAATTTTGGGGAAAAGCCTATCACCTTGGTGTTGATATTTATATTTAGCCATAGTACAGTGAAAAGAGAAATAGCTATATATGGTTGCAGGCATCAGAAACGAAAGTTGCTTCACCGGCTCCGAATTAGCATTTTTTAGTTCCTGACATGTTTAAGCCTTCTGGGTCCGTTTTTGAGTGGTTCTCACCTCAGGCATGTTGTTCTTCACTCTGCAGGCACGAGCTTCGTTAAACCTTTTATCCATGTGTCAAATAATTGACAGTGCTGTCATTGTAGAAGTACAGCAGTGGACGTAGTGATGGCGGGAAGATAGCAAGTGCTGATAGTAGTTTTGTAGCGTAAATGATTTTAAAGTTTGTCGTATTCGTTTAGAGGTTTAATAAATGCATCTCATGTGCATGTCTTGTTCCCTTGCATTTTCTTCTCCTTTTCTTTCTTTCGTTCTTTCTTCCTCTTCTTTTTTTACTTGTCCCGACGTTTTCTTTGCGCTGTAGTTTGTTTTTGCTCGTTTTCTTCATTTCTTCTCTTACTCTTACACTTTCGTCCGTCTTGTCCTTGCTTGACCTCGTTTTGTCTTTCTCGTTCATGTTTCTTAACACAATCTTGTTCTTATTCTTGTTCTACTTGACGTCCTGGTTTGTCCTTTTTCTCTGCTGTGTTGCCTTTCTGTTTTGACTCCCGCCTTGATTCGTGTCTTGTATTCTTTCTCTGTCTTTTCCCCTCTTTCTTGTCACTTGCTTCCACTGTTGCAACTTTGTCTCCCAAAATTGATCCATCTATTTGGCTTCCGCTGTTCTATTTTCCCCAAATTTTCCGATCTTGTTTCAACTGACCAGAAACCAGTTGGAAGTAGTTTGTAAATTAGTTTTGCTTTGAACTAATGAAGTACCATTCAGCAATACGAGAAAATTGCTTATAAAAAGCCTTTTATTTGTAAAGGCAACTGTTAATGTACATTGTATATGGACAACAACTAATATAAACTGACTGTGTAATACTACTAAGCCCCCCACACCCCATCCACTAGGTTCTGTACTCGATGTGTTGTCAGTTTCCAAGTTCTCGTTTGACTCGTCTCACTTTGCAGGAGTTCTTGCAGCGGCCTTATACTTTCTCGTTCTTTCTGAGAGATACTTCTTAATGAGAGTTTGCAAGACGTCACAGCGCTGTTGAACATACAAAAAAATACAAGTTGCGTTCAAATCGAACGTTTATCGAACGTACATCCACGCAGTATTTGCCCAGAACTCATTAAATGTTCCTTCGCTTACCTTTTCTTTGGTAATCTTTACTCGCTGAAAATAAATGCAAATTAGCCTGTATGATTATCAGGTCAGTTTCGTTCATACAAACATACTAATTAATGCCGTGTTTACACGAGAGACATTTACCGCACCAAAAAATTACCGCGGTAAATTTGCATTTACCTGCAAGACGGTAAATTGGCATTTACTACGGTAAATTTCTATTTTTGTGAACTACATTTACCAAGGTTTAGTAAATTGTCTACACACGTGGTTCGTTTACTGCAGTAAATTAAATGCTTTCACCGAGGTAACTGTGTCTCGTGTAAACACGGCATATAAGAAAGCGCGGCGTCCTACCTCAAACTTGTAGCTCCGGTATTTAAATATGATTCAGAAAAAGTTTACATCTTTAAACATTTAGTGGTTGCTTCCGGGCGGCAATAATATAGTATTAGTAAGAGTTATCCCCAAGCCACTATTAAATTACCTTTGCACTGGATCCTTGCAGAACATTCTTCTTCAGACACTACGTGTGGTACGAGAAATGATGTTAGGCATGTCCAGAAAACATTCTTCAAAAAGTTATTAATGCCGGGTTGTGCGGCTATCAACCAATTAAGCCTGGTCCTCACTAGCGCATAAGCATAAGCATAAGCATAAGAATAAGAGAGCGACAGTGGCGACATAAGCATAAGCATAAGGAACAAACATGTTTGATCCTTATGCTTATGCTTACGTCGCCACTGTCGCTCTCTTATTCTTATGCTTATGCTTATGCTTATGCTTATGCTTATGCTTATGCTTATGCTTATGCTTATGCGCTAGTGAGGACAAGGCTTTATGAGTTGGAGTGCAAATGACTTCATGCTTCATGACGTCATGATTGTTTATTCACCTCTGTTGTACTCGGAACCAAAATGGCCACAAGTCTCCATGGATTAGTTGCACAGCAAGACTACCATAATTAAATATCATTAGACTAATATTATAATTATGACACATTTTTACACCTGCCCACTGAACTCTTTTTACTTACACATTTGAATCTACGTATGCCCCTCTCGATGGGTCTCGATAAGCCTTGATGAACGCTCAAAATATGTTTAAATAATAATAATAATAATAATAATAATAATAATAATAATAATAATAATAATAATAATAATAATAATACTACTACTACTAATAATAATAATGATAATAATAATAATAATAATAATAATACTCTCTTTCAAATAAAAGTATACTTACCACGCGGTAGGCAAATTTCACCAGAAGAGAAATGATGTTGAACGGTGGTGGAACAACTTCTCGCTTGATAATCCACTGCATCCAGATCAGTGACCTCGTAAACTTCCATGCCGTGTCAAGGTCTTCCTGCCAAGACAACAGGAAGAGTAGCTGCAGCATTTTTTTTGTGGGATGCAGGCAAGTTTGAAGATTTCACAAGCACAGGAAGAATAGAAATATATATATTTAATCCTTGCGCTTGTGTCAGTGCTTGTGTCGAGCCTGTTTCGCTGTAATCTTGTGTTTGCGCTTGCACTTGCATCGTGCATGTAAACGAGGCTCAAAGAGGAGACGTGTTGACCATAAAACTGACTTGAAAAAAAAAATGCCCCGCCTTGTTGCACAACGTCTATTGTAATAACCTCTTTGTGTTCAACTTCAAATGAAATATGCACTCGGGTGAAACTAAAAAAGAATCGAGAGCTCTATGGTCAGTTTCCATCGTGAAACATTAAGAGGCCTCTCACCCTCAATTCCGATGTTTCCAAAATACAAAGTGGATACATTTTAAAATTTATTATTAACTTTTGATCACTGTATATGGCATTATTATCTCATTATTTTGTTACATTGCGTTACGTTGTGGTATATCTGTAAACTAGCTGGTGCATGCTCGCAGATTGTGTATTTTCGAACCACTTGTTTGTGTGGACAAACCGCACCATAGCCGTGTGTAATGACCTCGTAAAGTATAGATAATTTATTGTATTGTCTAATGAAACTAATAATTCCGAAATGGATTTGCTAAATAGGCCAGTTTCGAGATGCCTGTTACCCTTTCGTTATAAAACGTAGCGCTTTGTTTTCTCCCGTGTTCATTCTCAAAAGATTTTGCATTATGCCTCGTTCTGAAACAGAAACAACTCGGCGCGCCCTGAACACTATGGCTGATCGAGGATTTTGGTGCGCAAAGGACTGTGGTTGAAATACTTCCTAGATAAAGATACAAAGGCTCACCGCTACTTTGCTGTAGGACGTATTCAGCATTGCAATCAAAATGTTAAGTCCCACCAGAACGATGACAACTTGGAACAAGCCAAACAGGACGAGGCCAGTCTTTTCGATCGCTAAATACTGGTGGCTGGTGTGAAATGCGTTGGTGTCGAAACTTCCAAATAAGGCCCAGAACACTAGCTGTATGTCTTCATCCAAACTGTAATGAGACGGGAAGAAGAAGACGAAAAGAAGATAGAGATTAATATCCTGAATAAAAGAGTTAATATGCAGTTACAACTGAGAAAACATGAATGCCTTATTCAGATATTTTTAAGTAGTTATAGTCAGTTCAATGATGTATTGAGAAAATCAAACGATAGAAGAATTTTTTTATAACTACTTAGTTCTGTAAAGTCTTCAAGTCGTGTGGGCACAAACAGCGAGAATGAACCAGAGACAGAGTTAAAGAACCTGGCATAACAGTGCCGCGTATGTCGCGTGAATACTAAATATAATTCTAGACTTACGTGATAAAATGTGAAGAATGTCCCGTGTTGTTGTGAAAGTGTTTGAAGTGAAACGTTTTCATTGCTTGGTCGTATTGATTATACAGCTTCTTAAAGCTGTAGATAAAAGCCAAAAACAGTTGAGTGAAGCAAATGAAGAATTTGACAACGTCCTTCATCATATGCCCCAGAGCGTGCAAAAGGGGGCCGAGGTAGGACGTGACTCGCATAAATGACAAGAAGTAAATAAACGCCAGGACATATGCCCCACTTGTGAAACTATAGGACACAATAACCACTTGAAAATATTTGATTTTGTTCTGGGTCACAAGAATAGCTGGGTGACTTCCATTTGTTTGTGAATTGTGGATTCGGTCGTCTTGCAGAGGAATAGCACCGACAAACCATATGTGCTGTATAGCGAATAAAAAGATCATAGCTATGGCCACGCAATCCCATGGGGAAGCGATGCATATTTTCATGCATTCTCCCCAGCTGGCTGTCAGTATCGATTTTATTCTTCTTGTTTGCCGGATTTTTTCTGTCAGGATGTCGACGGACATTCCGACGATCCAAACGAAGATTAGCCAATCTGCGCAGAAATAAAAAGGTGCAAATGTAAGTGACCGTAGCATTAAAACAAAACAATTGTTATGCGTTCAACCAATCCAATCCGGCCACACGAGTTTGTGGTGTCACTGTTTCTTATGTTCAGTAGAACCTCCCGTAAGCGACCACCCCTTCGTTCGGCTTTTTATAAGTGGTCGCTTACGAGAAAGTCTCACCATGTGAGGCCTAATTGAGACACCCAGCTTTGAGCCACAGCCAGTGTCAAATAATGCGCGGTTTTTGTGAGCAAATAACGACTTGAGTTACAAGAAATCAACTTTTTATGTGTCTTGTTGCACGCTACGGTACTGTTTTGTCCAGTTCGGTTTCTGCAAGGAAGTTAGTCCTCGCTCAGAATATAACAACAATAGAAAAATTTAAACGGTGAGCCTCATTACGGCCGCTTACGAGATCTGGTCGCTTGCGAGAGCTTTCACTTAATAGTATTTTTACTGAGAAACCAATCGGTGCTTTGGTTACTTGCCGCGTAAGGGAGGTGGTCACTTACAATAGTTGGCCTCTCAGGGAGGTTCCACTACAATCTAACCTGCACCCTCTGTATTAGGCGGCTTCACAATTACACAAAGGTGTCCACTTGCCCAGACGTTTTTGCTGTACTGAGATAGATTATAATAAACGAATATAGGTACACATACCAACGGGTTTTACTTCCAAGAAGGCCTTCAGGGGTCGTCTTGCCGAGTCAATTAAAAGCAGCAAGAAAAATACATGCGAAGTTAGATTGGTCAGATACTTCATAAACGGACTAGAAGCCAACTTTGTAAATGGATGTTGAGGGTAGCACAAATCAAATACAATAATTATAGGCAGGAGTGGCACCAACAGAACCATTAGCAAGGCAACAAAAAACACTGTCAAAGTGCGGTTTGTCTTCAAATATGGGACATGTTCAAGGATCTCCGAGTTCAATAGCATTTGAGTATAGGGATGGCAGACAAACTGAAACAATAAGAAAACAAAATAAGTGAAATGAACTTCTAGCAATGGATACATATAGATAGACAGTTAAAGCTAGACTCCAAGATGGATAGTTGGGAAACAGATGGTTATAGATAGATAGGTCACTTTCCATCACTAATTGGAAAGCAAACTAAGATGTTTTAGCTCATACTTCACCCATTGTGATTGGCTGAGCTATTAATTACATCATGGTCATGCAAGCTTCCAAACACGACTTTCAATTTTCTTTGCCAGGTTCTTTTGGCATTTAAAAATTCAGATCATATGGAAGTATAATAGGGACTATAGTAATTTAAATCCTCCTTCCATCAGTAAAAGATCACAATATTTGCTGAAAAGCAGGTGGTAGGATGGGTAATGTGATATACTTACCTTTTTGTCATGGTTCATAATGGCAAGGTGCAAGATATCCAGTGGCTGGTCGTTTTCGTTCCCGTTTGCAGACTCAAGCATGCATCTCACATCTGGTTCTATACTTTCGCACTCACCGAGAAGTGCAACTCCAAACTGGCCGCAAACCGTTGCCAGGGCATCGTATTCGTTCTTAAACTCATACTCTGTCTTAGCAGCTCTTTTCAGCTCCCACCGCAGCTCGAAAGCATGAAGAATAGGGTCTGAGACACTGTTAGGATTCTCCATGGCGCACGCAGCAATGTAGACCGGGTCGAGAAGTGCCATGTAGTGACTGATGCGAGTGAAGGCCTGGTCAAGTCCTTCTTCTTTTCTGTACTTTTCCGGTTTGCCAAGTTTGCAGTTGTGTCTAACCATGCATCGCACCGCCTGAACATTATTGAGAAAGTAAGGGGTGAAATAACCTTCGTCTTTCAACAATACTGCACTTGCGGGCGTCTGGTCCGGGAGGTTTAGAAACTTTCGCACCATTTTTGCGTTTCCATTATTTAGTGTCTCGAGGATGAACTTGCCTCTGTTTTGCGCTATTTCGTCGGCTGTTTGATCATTGCTGTCTTCGCTGTTGAATCGGCGGTCCAGTGAACTTAAAGCATGGAAACATTCTTCCAATTTGTTGACCCCATCTTCTTGCTGCACAGCGGACAAGAAGTTGTTCTTCCATTCTTCATACCTCAGCTCTTTCCGGTTTTCATGCTCAATCGGGTCGAAGGTGATATAAATAGGATTCCAATGATCTGAGTTAAGGACGGGATCCATTTCTTGGACATTAATAAAAGATGTCTAAAGCAACGATAGCTCCGCTTGTCCTATTTTTCTGATGTGAGAAATAATTCGCGATGGTAGTTATCTGACTAAGAGCCAATCAGGAGGCATAAAACCTATATTCATTTACAAGCTAAACAAAGTAATACTGTTGTTTGTTTAGTAACATTCCAAAGTAAAACACGGCTAATATTACTAACTATTAAAAGCCAAATTTCGCACGAGTGACGCCGCGCTGCAATTTATCCTTGTTTTTCACTCACAATGAACTGAACGTGAAAATTTATAGTTAGACATGCCACATCGAGTATACTTGCAGCTTAAAGCAACATTCTCATTATGCTCAAATCTCATCAAATGGCTCAGTTTCTTTTTTTTTAGCTCAACGTCGCATTGGCCTCGAAGGTTGAATTCTAGTTGCACTTTTAAGTGGCAATTTTCAGTAAAACTCTGTAATAAAAGGCGCGAACTTTGAATCACGCGGTAGAGTGAGTGTGAAGGCATGTGCAATGTTCAAAAAGGCGGGGCTTGCCCTTCTATGGTGCTCGTCCTTGTTTAAAATTATGTCAGCAGCTGTGTGGCCAGCCATATCACAGGTTCGCGGTATATTTACAATTGCAGGTGCATGGAACGGATGGGTAAATGAAATTATGTTTGTATTGATATTCTAGTGCTTTGATGAAATGAAAAGAGAAACGCAGCACTTCGGACTTAACAAAAAAAGAACGCTTGACTGCTACATTACTGCCATATTTTTCCATTGTCGATATACAGACAAATTGCGAGCGGAAGTGACCGTTCCACTAATTTTTCCACAGAAGTGGAAAACATAATTTATGCCAAACTCCATCTTGAACATTATATAGAGGATACGTGCGTATGTGCATAATTATTAAACAAAAGGTAACAAACAAAAGAAACTACAATCAAGAAGCTTTATTCCTTATTATATTCACTAAACAACACAAGACAACATGGAATTGGGTGTGCAGCTCGGACTTCTTGAGCTGGAGTGTTTATTACCGTCCGCACAACTGATTTAGGAATGGAAAGGTATAGTGATAATATAAGTATTGTAGAAGAATAAGAATGTATGGGACTGACACATGTCCAAAGGCACTCAAGCTAGGCCTTCTGTACGCTGCCTTATACGAAAACCTAAAAACCCAATGGGGAAAAAAATAAGGAACGTATTCCCCAACCATGATGCAGGCGTACAACCTCTGGGGGTTAGAGGGATATATATGGGCTAGTTAACAAGAAAACTAAAAATTAGACTTAAAAGTTCGAGAGCTGAGATGACTACAATGCATCGTAAAGTAGTTCAACAACAATAAGCGCACGTGCGTTACATGCCATCAGAAATTTATTTACATTCTTTGTCGCTGCCACTTCCAGTTTAGCTCCGCCGAAAATAAAAAGATATATTTTGTGTGATCACATTATGATTAAATGTCTGTCTATTGGAAACTTACCTAGCATTATTACAAGGGCAAAGTTGGCTGCAAGCGCTAACCCTTTCAATGTGAATTAATTTGTGCTGTATACATTCATCAATAGAAATGTTACAGACTCGGAAGCTTCAAGTAAAAGGAAGAAGTGTACATTCAAACCTGTATTAAACGGACTCCCTGTATTAAACTGACACCCTGTATTAAGCGGACAAATGTCCAAGTCCCGAAAATCTACTCCCCAACAAGATACTGCAAACTCTACCTGTATTAAGCGGAGTATTAAGCGAACACTTCGCATTTTTCCAAGGGTGTCCGCTTAATAAAGGTTTGACTCCTTATTTACAATAAATCATTTATTGTGAAGTTGACTTTAAAGCAAAAGTGCCAGTATTTACACTCCCATCCTGCATTTCAATTTCTTCTGCGGGTCCAACTACAGCGTTGGACGAAAGATTAAAATGCTGTCTTAGGAAGGCAAACCATCCATTCAGCACAGTTCTCACACCAATGGTTTTTGCGTTCAGTTCTCTCTTAACCTTTGGGTGCCTCATAGGATACAGAAAAGGGTTGAGAATGGAGTTCATGCTTACACAAAATACAGGAATGTTCACTAACAAAAAACTAACGCCCTGTGCCATAGCAAGCGACATACTGTGGTAGTCAATTTTGTTATTTACCCCATGAACAAAGATAGAAAACATTGTGGGAATGGTGAAAAATGCAACGTTGGAGAAAACGAGCGGAAAGATTTTTCGTGCGATTCTTGCCTCGTTCCGTATCCCCACGTTACCTCCAGATTTCTTGGCCACGACAAAAATAGGAATGTAGAGAACAAGACTCACAAATTGTATTACCATCAGAAAAATCTGAGTTCCAGCTGCAATGCCAAGTTTCAAGTCCAACTGGTCACCCTGGTCCGTTGGTAAAGGTATGATCATATTTAGTTTAATATAAGACATGCGTCCCACATTAAAAACTGGCAAGACTGCAAAAGTAATAGAAAACAACCAAGAAAGACAAATGGACAGGAAAATGCTCCTTCTTGTCAATGCGATGTGCGGCTTCATGGCAAAAACAATTTTGAAGAATTTGTCGAGTGTCATGATAAAAGAAATACACACTTGCAGGGCCACTGAGAAGGTTAGAATCGGTCCCATAATATATGACCAGGCTATTTTAAGTTCAACAGAGTCGTCTTTTGTCTCATATTTTCCTTCTAAAATTTTATAGAGGAAATCGTTACGCATTTTGAAAATATTGAACCTCGCAAATATAGTGCTAACAACACCCACAAGACTGTCACAAAAAGCTAAATTGCAAATGAGGAACACTGCCGCATCACTCCTAAGAGCTCCACTAAATGCAACTAGAATAATAATTGCAGCATTTATCAACAGCGCGAAAGGACCTGTAAAGTATAGGACTTTTTGTGCTGCGATAATTTTTCTGCCAAATGCTTTACTGTATGGAAACTTAGCTTGGTGTACATAACAGAGATCCTGGCAGAGGCAAGTAGGCCAAAATCCAGCCTTTACAACATCAAACGTTTCACCGTATTCTATGTCGTCGTTCCATGGCCAGCCACCGGGAGAGGACAATGATTTGGAATTTTCACAACGTCGCTTATATTCTGAGATAATCTCAGCTCCATAAAAGCTTAGTTTTACCAAATTGCAGTCTGTACAGTACTTATTAAATTGTACACCTTGGACTCCTATGAGGTTTTTCAGCTTCAGAAGGTAACTGCTCAACAGCCAATCATAATTGTTGCCCTCGACGAATAGTCCTGACAGCGACAAAAGCTCGTTCTCAAAGTCAACATTCCATTCACGAACATTGTTGTAGGAAATGTCTCTGAAAAAAATTAATAATGATATACCGATTAATTTTATTTTAGGGTCATGATTGCCGGGTATATATTAAGTTCAAACCTGTTTTCATATAATAATCCGGATCGACCAGATCGTCCCAACCGCTTTAAAAAATATGTCCAGACGACCACGACGATCCGGACGATTATCGGTTTCCACAAAATCGCCTCGATCGCCTGGGCTGTGTCAAAGCGCGCGGTCGTTTCCTGGGTCACGTGTTTATACTTACAACGTTGTTAGCTTTTTCAAGTCTCTAAATGCTCCGAACTTGACGGTCCGTATACTGTTATTAGCAAGCGATCTGCATTGAGAAAGACGAAAGTTATTTCAGTACTTAGGATACAAAACAAATATACAACATCGATTACGGCATTACTGATCTTGTCGTCACGTATAAAATAAAGAGAGAAACTAAAAAGAAGCAAGACAGCCATATTTTGATTGAAGTAATGTGCATATGGAAAATATTATATCAATACAGAGTTTGCTGCTTGCACGACAGTATAGAATTTTTTTTTAATTGTCGCATCTCAATTTTGTTCTTTAATGCAAAGATGATAACACCATCGTACTAACAGGAGAGATATTTTTACCATTATAGTATGCGTCAACACATACTGATTATTTTATTACAGGAAACTTGACTCACAAATATCTCAGGCTCTTGCAATAAGGAAACATCTCGCTGGGTACATTTGTGAACTTGTTGTTAGATAAATCCCTAAACACAAAACAGAAGGTAAGTTCATAGCTTTCCATTTATATATATGAAAATAAGTGGAAGGAAGAGAATGCTTACAAGAAAGACACATTCTGCAGTTGAAGAAACATTTTCTGGCCGGGAGAGCAGCGCATCTTCTTAGGATGTGTTACTTGACATTTGGTGAGTGTTTCTCCTGTGGGAGATTTTGATGGCGCACATCTTAAAGAACATCCGTGCACGTTGTTGTCTGTGGCAACCAGAGCATAGCTCAGCAAGAGGATAACAAAGGACACGTTTCCTTGCCGGAACATTGCCTTGAGATAAAGCACACAAGAAAACATTACTCGGTTTGTCAAATTTGTTATTTTAGTGTACCAAACATTTACGGAGAAACAAGTTTGTTACACGTCTATTGATTATAAATCTACTGCTGAGACAAGTTATTTGTAATTGTGGATTCTGTGCCACGAAGATTTCTTGATGGCAGTAATAACGGAATGAATTAAAACTCGCAAAAATTTTCAAAAAACGGGAGGACAAGAGTTCCTATACTAATATACATCATTGTTTTTACTGATTCTATGTAATAAAATAGTGGTATAATTAGTAGTTTGAACCCAGAAGTTTAAACAGTATGTTGGTTGTGATCGCCCTGGTAAGAGTGGCCCCCAGAAAGACTCGGTGGCTGATGTTGCGAGAGTGGTGCCCGTTTTGAACTAAATACGGCAAACAAGAAGCCTCGAATCTTCCCTTACATGGATAAACTGTTAAATGCTAAAAGGGATTACTATTTAGACAGTCAATAATAAAGCTAACTTCTTTTTCACATTTTTATTTTGTCCTCAAGCGGACAGTGTTTAATAGTCAACTCGGTGGCACAATTCCTAAAAACTGCCACTCAGATATTCAACTGCACATAATTATATTCATCAAAATCTGTAATTAAGAGCAGGTGTGCAGGCTGGTATTATTACGTTTTTTGAGTGTTTGTTTTTTCTATACAAACCAGCCGACGATCTTACAGAAAACTAAAATCTACTTTTGTGTCCGGGAAAGCAGCGAAAGAAAGTAATGCCTTTTTGTCGATTATTAAATAGGGCCAAATTCAACCCCCCACCCTTTCAGGGTACCTTTTCATTTAATTTATGTTGAAGTTGCGAAAATAGAAGTGATTCACAAAGAAAGTTTCAGGCATACGTTTCTTCCCATCACGCATCATGCCGGCAGTTTTACCTTATGGTATCTTCTTGTTGGACTATAGTGCATGTTTAACTTTCAAACCGTATACTATATTCTTAGAACTTATTCTACCTTATTTGCAACTTTCTCATTCGGGAAAATCTAAATTAGTTGTTCTTGGTTTTATGCGCAAATTACTTTTATAAAAGTGTCTTTTATGCACACTTACAGTTTCCAACTGAAAGACCTGTTCCTGGAATTGATTGCTTGGTTGTAAATCGCTTGATACCTGGCAGTTCTTTAGCTTTATCCTGTTACACTACTGACAAAGAGCGACTGAAGGCAAACATAAAATTTTGCAAGATAAATTGCAGAACTGTTTATGTATGTTTAAACAGCCCTTATCTTTCTAAATGGGTTTGTTGTCCCTATCAAATAAAGTAACGTTGCCTCGGTGTTTTGCTAGATTTATGAAGACGGGGGGCTTAGAATAACGAGTCTGATTTTGATGAAGTTTTCTACCTTAAATAATTTCATGTGCTCCTTTCATATTTTACGCAAGGCTTTTGCATTAAAAGTAAATGAAAGCAAAGATCCAGACCTACTGAAATTAATAGATGTTTACATTTTCCAATCACAGGGCGATTTATTGTTTAAATAGACCCTAAAATAATAGCTTTTCAATAATACATCATTAAAGATACGCTTCGTTCTAAATTAGTCGTTCGCTACTATGTTCACAAACTGGCATCCAGATTGGTAAGCTGTTAAAATAGTCTGCGCGCTTTGAAGTAATCCGCCCTGGTTGTAACTATGGCAACAAGAGAACTTTGGTCTTCACCAATAAACTGTCTCGCATACGGCCAAAGTCCGACCAAATTCGCAAACAATAGCCTCACTGTCTCACGAGAAGATAATGTGTGAATTTGACTTAACTTCCCTGTAACAACCCAAAGTTTGTTTTACGTATACGGGAGCGTGGGTCAGCTGAAGTAGTTGATGACATTTGTTTACCGGACACTGTGAATTCATCTTGGGTGGACGTCAGACGCTTGTAAACAGACCTTAATAGTCAAAACAGCAGATCGGAACTTCAGCAAAAACTTTGTGCCCGGAATTTGCCTGCCCTACATTAACATCAGTTTACAGACTAGTACTTTAGAAAGAAGACCTGTGTGTACCCAGGTTTTTACTCAATAGTTTTGTCGGTCTTTACTGTTATTTGATCACATTACCTCCACCTGCTTTAAAGTTGACAGTACTTGTACAATTTTAAATCAGTAGTCAATAAGCAATAGAACCTCATTGGGCAAACTTACTTTGACTCCGAGATAGGAAATTTGCCCTTATGGTAAATGAGGATTTCTATCCGGGCATGAATTTACAACTGTTCTTAAAAGACGCATCGGAAATTGTTTGGTGTGGCTGATACGTAGAGACAAAATACACGACATACGAAATATGTATTAAAAAAACAACAAAACAATGCGACAGGTATAACTTTGTTTTATGCTCCAATTTTCATTACGAAATGCTATTGATTTCAAACTTTGCAGTGCTACACATTTTTTAATGCTCTTTGTTCTCAAAAAGCCCGAGTGATTGTGATAAATCGGCTTAATTCTTGATACTTGTAAATGTTTCTCACGGTAGTAGAAATTTGCAGTTGAGTCATCCAATTGTAATTTTTCATCAATCGCTACATGATTTAGCAAACAAAACACGAGAATACTCGGAAAACCGATGGCCGCCGACAGTGTCACGGACACTGGGTGCGCAAAGCAGCCTGTGTAATCATAACTGCTATATTTACTTGACTAATGAAGTACACACAAGAACACACCAGACATTACTAGTATTTGATACGTGTGGCATATCAAAAGCTTACTACCCAAATTTTCGCTTTCGCCAGCCGCATGCCGACTGTAGACATCGAAACGTTTCCATAGTGTTGGTGGATTTATTTTGACTCGCAGAAAGCACGCAGCAGTCAGTATCGAGAAAATGATGTCTTTTTACCTCAAACTTTCGCTGCTTCTTGTAGTCTTCTATGGAAATGTGCAAGGCAGATATCTTACTGAGGTTTTACCAGCTGTGCGACTTGACTAATCCAACGTTCAGGATCGACACAGATTCTCAAAGACGTCACAGATAAGGTAAAGCATATACCTATGGCATAGATAATGGTTTAGGTGTATTTTACGACTTGTGATCCAATCGGTAGCTTTACCGACTACAATGAACTTTACTATGTCTCGTATGTATGCAACTTCACGTGTCAGTGCGTTGTTGAGTGTTTGCAGCTATCTCCGGAACTTGGCGAATCAGGAGACTCGAACTCATCAGGCACTGTGGCCAATTACGATCGACTATAAATAATCCTGCTCCTTCGTTGGGAACACGGAAGACGAGATTATCGGTGTGTTTAGTTCGGATGAACGCAGGTTCGCTACACTTTAACTGAGGTAAGTTTACTGGCACTGATTTATACATGTTATTTCTTATCCAGAATAAATTGACCGCTACCGAAACATAGAAAAGTGACTGGCTGAAATAGGACGTGCAAAGCATTGTATTAAGTCTACAGCCGGGAGAGGTTTACAAATCGAGACGGATGCACAAGCTAAGATGCATTTCAATACGTATTCCTTATGAATCAATCGGCCTAGTGGTACTTCGGTGATCATTTTCCAGGCATATCTGTGCTGTACATGAAAATCGCCTTCGTTTTATACGGCGTTGCCGTACATAAATCTTCAGTGTGAAAACTGAGGTACTGGTATCGTGGCTGACTTCAACATTTTCCTGTCAGTTCTTGGTTGTGACTACTTCAATGATATGATATAGTAAAGTCATCTTTGTATCTTGCATTTTTATGATCAGTTCAGATGACAGCGAATGTGAAAGCGGAAGCCGCGAGTTTGCGAACCACGCAATTTCTAAATTTAGTAAAACCTCTGCCACACTTTCACTTTCAACGTTTAGGAAGGGACAGATACATCGATATTTTGTGGAAGCAGGTTCTGATATTTAGAGACTCAAATATATTTTTATTCTATTCAAACAAAGAAAGTTAGATGTATCACAGCGAGTACTGAGCAGCTCCCATAACCAATCAAGTCATTGTTTCCATTAGCAGTGTTGGCGCCACAAGATACGTTGTTTAGTTACTCTGTAATGTTATTTCCTGTCATGGCTCACTTATCAGAAGTTCTCTCATTTCAAATGAAACTTTTGAGTTTTGAAAAAATCATCGTGATATCTTCTACAATTGATAACATGGCAGCTAAATTGCTTTTCTTCAGAGAGAATTGTATAAAACGTGATTTAGAGTACCGTCAGAGTTTGTTTTGTGCCGACATTTGAACAAGCGATAAAGAAGCTAGTAATTTAAAACTCATGCCTAATATTGTTTCAGAAATTCTAACAGAAACTCTTTCAAAGACTAAAGTTCAAGTGTTCACTTGGGCTACTAAAATATTTTTCCTAGTCCATAGCATAGTAGTAGTCCAGTAAACGGAAGAGCGGATTCATCAGAGAGACTCTGAGTAAAGAAGAATCAAAAGCAAAGAAGTTTTCAAAAAAGCAGTCATCGATGAGTCCGCAACCGGCCTCTTGAGTGACTTTCTCTCTTTTTAAAACGTCTGGGGTCCGCTTTACGTTGTCAATTTTGATGCCTCACTCTAAGTCGTGAAATTCCACTCCGAGTCGTCCAGTACAGTTTTTCCGTCTGTATAAAATAGGTATACAAGCACATCTCCAATATGTTTTTCTTTTTAGCTTAGTTTGCACGTAGGGTATGTATGTTTCTCTCTTCGATGAATTGTCGCGTTATTTGCAAATGTTTACTGATGTATAGCCCGGTCTTCGTCTCCACAGTAATGAAGTTGTACAGATCACATCTCGTTCTTGTGGCCCTCCTAATTCTTCCAACATTCGCACTCATGGCAGCGGGACAGGAGTTCGGCAAAGCTCGTGACGAGATTGAAGCAGCGAAGCCCAACATCAACTACACCACGTTTTGTTCTGAGCAGTATACAGGCGGGGATAAACTTGCCTGCCGCATCCGTGATGTGCTTTCAGTTGGTTTTTTGGTTTGCAAAACCACTGAATATCCGGAAGGAGACGAAACCACTCCTTGTAAAGACGTCCTTGAAACAGAGTTGCAGAATATTAACAAACTTACTGCAGCGGGAATCAAGACGGTGACTGTTGCACCAGACGGCGTGATCGAGGGCGTTAGGTGTGGAGTGGATGACAGCTTAAATTGCAGTGGTTTCATGGAAGGATGGTTGGATGCGAAAGTCGGACAGTTCCAGCAGGTTCGAGATTATATTTCGAACGGCACAGTAGGCACCTTGATAACTGAAGTAAAGAAGTTTGCCACGAGTGGGTTAAATAAAACTGTCAGTGATCTCGAGAAAATCGTGGGGTACATGGAGCAAAGTGAAGGCAAGTACCGGCAAATTTGTGATCTTCAGGGCTTCTTCCTGATCAACGGAGGGTTTCTTGTTGGTGATACACCCTCGATTGATGAAGGAATGGACATAGATCAACGTTGTTGGGCTGGCGAACCTACGACAAAGCAAGTACTTGATGCTTTGAATGCCATGATTAAAGCTTTCAGTCAGGATGTGTCACCTACCCCCACAAGTGGTCTCCCGACAATTAAAGTACCTTGGTACTTCATCATGGGAACTCTAGCAGTTGTGGTTCTCTTTTAAGTTCATTAGCAGTTCCGTTCAGTTTCTGGCTGTACTGGGAGTTCGTGAACACAACTGTAGATTTTTAAAGAATAAAGTTTTAAGGGGATGTTAATACGATTAGGGTTAAATGCCGCCAGATCTTCCATTGTAAAACGCAACTGCTCTGAAATGCTCCTTTTCACTCGCAACACTGATCAACTCTAATTTTCTTCTTTGGTTTCTCAGAAAGCATGGAGAACTCGGCTTTTGATGCCTTGCTCACATGACAGCTGATGAAACTATCCCTTCTTCTTATTATACTACATCAATCAAAGCTTAAGAGTGAAATAAACGTTTCGGTACACGTTGGCATCGCTGTAAAACTGACACGCCCAATACATATTGCAAGTCGCATAGCAATCACACCGGGCATACTGACTGCATATTTTTAGACGTCCTATAGTATATGCACACACTTTACATTCCCTTCGACGTTTAATCAAATATTTTTTTGCGGTCTTCATAACGTTCGTTGCTAAAACGATCAATTAGTCGATCCCTAATCTGCGATTAAACGCTACAATGTTTTACTTTCCTATGCCCGCGATTCCATACGCGAATGTGACTGTTGTGTTCATAGTGTAGCTTCATAGACTTGAACAAACAATATCAAAACAAGTCATCGAGTGAACTTTGCTCATAAAACTGTAAGTATAGAAACTGACAGAGTTTTGGGTTGAGGGAGGAGAGAGAGCCGAGAATCGTCGGCCCGCTATCTAGTTCGCCCCAGCCCTCCTCTGGGAAGGCCACACATCTGTCTCTTCCAGTTGCCTAAAAAAATTGCCTCGTCGGACCCTGGTTTCCCACGTGGGAACCAGGGCCTTTAATTGCTGCAAGTTACATGTTGAACGGTATCGCTGCTAAATAAAGAGCTGGAAATGGAATTAGAGAAGCTCGGTGAGAGAGTCAGCTCAGGAGGCTCATTTGGACAAGTCGATTTTCCGACACAAGAAACAGACAAAGGTGAACATGCAGAAAACAAAGAGGCAAGCGACTCCGACAATGATGTACAAAGAAAGGAGATTTTTCGTCGTCGGATTGGGTGCACGTTACCGCCTTCAAGCTTCGTCGCTCGGACACTGACTCGTGGATTAATTGTAGTCTTTGTCTGGGCAGTTTTGTGGTCGGTTATTGGCGAGGATGTTTTACCAGGTGGTAACATATTTGGTATATTCATGGTGATCGTGTGCTCATCGTTTGGGGGATTTCTCGTCCACTGTATCCCATGTATTGACATTCCGCCGCTGTTGGGGATGCTGCTCGCTGGGTTTATGCTTAATAATGTCCCAGGTATCGATGTAGCACGTGCGATTGACAAGAAATGGTCTTCCTCTCTGCGCAGTATGGCTTTGGTTGTTATTCTTATTCGATCAGGACTTGGTTTAAACACAGATGCGCTAAGAAAACTGAAGTTTACCTGTGTACGGCTTGCATTTGTACCTTGTATAGCTGAAGCCGTGACTGCTGCTGTTATAGTGCATTTTCTTCTGGATATGAAGTGGCTTTGGGCCTTTCAGCTCGGGTAAGTGTTGTTGCGACGACCAATTCCAGCTGTTACCTTCCCCTGACCTCCCACCACAGGCAGATGTGGTAACAGCTGGAACTGCTCGATGCACTGGTCAAAGAATCTTACATTTCCCTCTTGAATGCATGGTCACTCTCAGACTCGTATAGATTAATTCTCCCAAAAGGATGCATGAAGCAGTGCAGACAATTGTACTTGTGTTTATGAAATAAAACTATAATTATGGTACACTCAATATGATTGGCTAAATGAGCTTACTGTACCTGCACAGAACATTATTTCAAAACAATAAATAAATCTGCAGAAGAAGATTGAATACCGAATATGCTGTAAAATTGCAATATTAAATCACTATTGCCCAGATACTGGCAGTACAATACAGCACACTAGTAGTCATCAGAAAGATAATCACCTACAACTATAACAGAACAGTCTGGTGAGCCAGCTACATGGTGCATAGTATTTAATGCATACAATTTCTGTTTACAGGTTTGTCCAAGCTGCGGTTTCCCTCGCTGTAGTGATCCCTTCATTGCTAGATCTACAGGCAAAGCTGTATGGAGTTGAGAAGGGCATCCCAACACTTGTCATGGCTGCAGCTTCATTTGATAATGTCATGTGCATCAGTGCTTTTGGTGTTTGTCTTGGAATGGCATTCAGCTCAGGTTTGTGTAGAATAGATGCTTGTGTTTACATTTTAGATTTGGAAACCCATAAACAATGAATGACATCATTTTAGTGATGTGCCTCGGTGCCCCCCCCCCCCCCCCCCCCCACACACACACACACAGAAAGGAAAAAAGGCAGCCAAATAAACAAAAAAAAAACATAAAGAAGAAAGAAAGAAAACAATAAATTATCAAACATTATAGGCAGTGCTACAGTGTGTTTTAGTAGCATTGGCTATAATACTGAAATGTGTGCCAAATATGTAGAATGTATTGCATAAAAGTATATATTTTTATGCAGTGCCTCAATTTTTTTACAAAATTGGAAAATAAAGTAGAACTGAAATACTCAGGGTCACTACATGTAGAGTACTATATAATGACTATGACAGAGCATAAGAGTGGAGTCCAGCTCTCTAAAGGTTTCTCTGAACACCTGTAAATACAGTATTACTGGCATCTGTACACCATAACCATCAACTTAGTTTATGTCATCTTCCTGTTTTTCATGGTGAGTCTGTATTAACTTACAATGACCTTCAATTGCACTTTTTTTCCACAGGCAATCTGATTTTCACAATTTTCCGAGGACCAATTGAACTTGTTATGGGAATTTTATTTGGAGGTTTAATTGGTGTGATGTGCTGGTACTTCCCCAGCAAAACTGAGGTTTGTAATGAAAACAATATTGTTTTTTCAAGACAGCCTGACTGCAATTTACATTATTGTGCATGTTCAAATATTCAACCTTCAATTTTGCAAAATTTACAGATACATAATTATTGTACTGTACCACAAAGAACCCTGCCTCATTCGGCTATTCTTCAGTCTCTCCTTTGCAAAAATATTTCACCCACACCAACTGAGACCAGGGATGAATCTAGAAAAAAATATGACCAGTTTCAAATGTGTGAGCCCAGCCTCTAGCTAGGGGGTCTGACGGCACTGCTCCCCAGAAAAAAAACCAACTGATATTTGGCTCTTCAAAATGCCATTTACTTGAGGCCAAGAAACCTGACTGGTTTCTGTAAACTGGTATTTAACAAGAGACTGCAAGCATGGCTGGTGCAGATGCATATGGGGCACACCATTGATTTGTAGGACTCATTGTTGGTGGGTGTTTGTGACCAGTACATAATTGCTTATTTTTCACAAGCTTAAGTTTCCTTTTGTTGATTGCTGTACTTTATATTGTAAACTATGTGCATCTTGTTTGGTCCACAGACAGACTTGTCTTGCAACAGATTTGTGCTTCTCCTGGTTTGTGCAACATTTGCAGTGTTTGGCAGCAATGTGGCAAGTTTCTCTGGAGCTGGTGCCCTAGCAGTCCTCACTATGGCAACAGTAGCTGCTTTTAAATGGGGAATAGCTGGGAAAGTAAGTCTTATTGTTTTTAATTAATAAGAGGTGCCAGGCGACAGAGAGCCATATGGTGGCCTAGGGGTTAGCACGGTTGCCTTTGCTGAGGGCTTGGGATCAAACCCTGCTTAAGGCAGTGAAAAATTGACCTGCCTCTCTACTCGTGGCTTAGAGGCCACGTAAATATGGTGGTGATCCTGTCTCTAATAAGAACTACGGGGACATAAAAGAACTGCTTAGGATGCAACCAAATCTCTGGCAGTGACCACTCTCAGTGCTAATAATTCATATTGAGTACCATGCATTTCGACTCTGCACCAAGATTTTCAGGTTAAATTGATTAATATTTGCAGAGAATGTAAGTGTGAATCAGCCATGATATATAACTGAGTTAATTGAATTAGGCTGCCTCATCTGCCTTGATTTCCCAGGCACCTATAGCCAATGCTATGGCAATTGTATGGACGTTCTTTGAACCACTCTTGTTTGGTTTGGTGGGGGCTGCAGTCAATGTGGAATACATGGAGAGCTCACTTGTGGGTAAGCACAGTGTACAGTACATGCATTTAATGGATATTGTTGGTCTGCCTTGAAAGTCAGACATTACACAGTTTACTAATTGTTTTGTGTAAGCCCACATAAAGCATTACCTAAAATGCATCAAGAGAATGACAAATGATTGTGTGCAGACTTGGACTAGTGGCTAGCTTGTTTTCTGGATGATTGTTCATGTGTGTAGATGTTAAAGGAGCAGTGCCACATGCACACATGTTAGGTTGAAACTTGAAAACCCAAGATGGTGTCCACCGCCGCTGATCACGATCGCTCGCCATCGTTGTGTGGATGCCGTTGTGGATTTCAAACTTGAAAACATTGGGTGAATGTTTTCAAGATTCAACCAAACATGCGCACATGTCCATCTCAAGAAACTGCCCCTTTAATGGTGTATTGTATATTCCTCTTTCTTCTTTTCAGGCAAGGGTATGGGGATGCTTGTCATTAGCTTGATTGTGCGCTTTATTGTCACCTACTTTGCACTCCTTGGAAACAATCTGAACAAAAAGGAACGATTGTTTATTGCCCTTGCTTGGCTCCCCAAGGCCACAGTGCAGGTTTGTTTTCTTGAGTGTCACCTTTCCTTTTCCTCCTTTTTTCTTTCTTTCTTTCCTTCCTTCCTTACCTCCATCTTTGATATCTTCTTTCTATTCTGTAATTTCTTCCTTTATTCCTCCCTTCCATCTTTTCATGCTTCCTTGATTCTTTAATTTGTTCCTTTTTTTCTCTCATATTTTTGCTACTTATGTTTTTTTTTTAATCCTAACACAGAAACAATCTTCTCAGTTTAGTCCTGTTTTTAGTTTTCAGTTGATCCTCATGCAGACTCTTGTACCTGTATGATTGTATAACTTTGCAGGCTGCGATAGGATCCAATTCCTTGGACACTGCCAGATCACAAGGATTTACAGGGCAATACCAAGAAGAGTTTGGAATTCAGGTACAGTAGTACTGCTTGTAAGGTGTAGTATGGGAGGCATACTGTAACACGATAGTGAAAAAGAGGAAAAGATGGCAGTCAGTGAGTCAGTGATTGGCTGAATAAATGAGTGCTGGTAAGTCGGTAGGTAAAATGACTGAAAAGTACTGGGTAAAGAAATGAATGAGTGAATGAGTGGGTGGGTGGGTGAGATGACTGAAAGTTACCGAGTGAATAATGAGTGAGTACGTGTTCAAGTGAATGAGAACATGATTGAGTGCGTTGATTAGTGGGTGACCAAGTAAGTAGCAGTAGGCATATTTTTCCTTTTCTGATACATTATGTGTACCTTCATGTACAATTAATACAATGCCCATTTTCAGATTCTGACGATCGCGATTCTTGGAATTTTGGTTACCTCGCCGATAGGTGCGATAGGAATTTCTGTGGCTGGTCCTCGGACATTACAACAGGCTCGACCTGACAATGTACCTTTAGCAGTTGAACGCAGCGCCAGTGAACGAAATACTGAAGGCGCTACACTACAGGAATCACAGAAGATAACAGAAGTTTAGCCCTCAAGGTACGCGTACTGGCTATTTGTTACATTCACAGTTTGTGGCACTAGAACTTTAAAATTTTGTAATCTTTATACAGTGATTGACCAGGTTGCTCAAAGCTCGATTAAGTTTACCAAAGGATAAACCAATTCTTTGTCTCGTGCGTTTTGGCTAACAAAGTGCGGAGTTTTGAGCAAAAGCTAACAAGCGTGCTTTCAACGTGGTTCAAAAGTGAGGAGGGGTGATTGCAATTGGAATGAACTGTTGCATAAGCGTGCTTTAACCAGCTGTGCCCACAGGTGGTAGATTATGCCAAGAACAAAGGTTATTTCAAAATGCCACCTAGTTAAGATATGCCTCGACTACAGTACGTAGTAGAGCGTTTAGTGGCAGCTTGACACGTTCACATAATTTAGATATTGTAAGTTCAGTCTTACAACAACTCTCTTCTAACCCATATATCCCACCTTGTTCCGACGAGGGCTGACGCTTAACACTTTAGCTTATACATACTTTGCGGCGTTCAGATTTTACACATCAATCTCAGGTTGATTCACCTTCGCCAACGCAGTGTTAATCTAGTCTGTCTAGTCTGGCTATCGACTGATAGCAGCTGCCCAAGGCGCCTATACAAGCTGACGTACGATCTCATCTACATTTATAATGTAAAGCGGACTTGATCATATTCTACGGAATTTGCCCTATATTAATGTAAAATCATTTTTTCAATGTAAGTTGTGTTTTTCTCAGTTCTTTTTTCTACCGCGGAATGATATAGAGTATCTATTTTATCATGTTTTTTTATGTTTCGACAAGTGCTGTACATTAACTGTTCAGACGCGTACACCCCACCGTTCAATTTCACACACATGTTTAGCGAATTCAAGTGCTTGTTTGGAAACACATACTTTTGTTTTAGTTGGAACTAAGCTATTGTGAAAGCTATAGCTTTTGCTTTTGCTTAGCGTTTGTTACTTAGCGTCCAATGACGAACGATCGAACATTACATGTGATTAATGGTAAGTTCTCTATTCATGAATTGTCTGATTTTCGCAATACAAAGTGCAGCGAAGAAAGCTAACTGTGTTTGTCAGCCTTGATGCAGGAGTGCTCGGTTCTCGGTTCGTTCTCTATTTATACACAAACAAATAAATAGTGAAGGACAGGAGGAGAGGAGAGGAGAGGGGAGGCGTAGGATTAATAACACCAATAATGAAGGAAGTCTGTATGAACGCCCCAGATGTTTTTGTGTTTTACTTTGCACAGAGAGAAGGACGAGCTATATATAATTCATAGATTATTTGGAATTCCAGACACGTATTTCTACACTCCTTTATGATAGCCTAACTTGTTCATTTTAGTTGCATCTATTTTGTACTGTAGTAGTCTGCTCCAAAAGTTAGATTCTTATAGAAGAATTTTGATTAAACGTATACAACCTGATTCCTTTGCTTTGTATTAGGGTGCCACGTTTTCTTAATATTGTAAATACGCTCAGTTTAGAAGCTGGTCATGTCAGTTGAAGCAATTGACATTTGTCAGTGATACCGGCCAGGTACCAATCATAATCATGAGTGCAGTGTGAAACGTAAGCCTCCAAGTGCATGACTCAGACGTTGTTCGTACTTCATTCAGTCGGCCTTTAGAGTTCACAGACCTAAAGTTAATTTTTTTCGGTAAAGTGCGCTTTGTTTTTGAAACTAAAAGGACATTTATCAGTACAGGTACGTCTGAATCTCAATCGCAGTTTTTTTTTGTTTTTTTGTTTTGTGTTTTTGTTTTTGTTTTTGTTTTTGTTTTTGTGAGGGGATTTGGTTAATCCTAGAGAGTGAGAGAGAAAAAAAAAGAAAAAGTTTCTTTGCCAGACCTAAAAATAAATCCAAAACAGGACGCGACAAGGCCTTAATCAGATTTAATATTCCTAAATGAGGAGTGAACAGAAGCCGTGAAAAGTGAAACGCATATAATGGATAATGGGTAATTTGTCAAAGGTCACTGGTGGCCACCATACCACCATACGTGCTCTTATCGTGTGGAAGAAGGAAGCTGAAGCTCTTCATGCATTGGTCAGAGTGTCTTCTCCACAGCCAAGTGAATCCCATTTCCGATCACGTGACAGTAAATTTCTGCTGCATTAGGTCATTGCGATGTTTGTATAGTTGTACACCACACAGTCCTCCCAGCCACGCAGTGCTGCTATAGATAAATAGAACTAAATGTTCTTAGAGACGTGTTAGCTCAAGTTGCTTGTCTCTTCCATTTTGGTATGCTAGTCTTTTAATGTGTAGGCCGGTTTCCCTTTCATCCTTACTCTGCACAGCAATGGGGATATACAGATCACGTGTCGCTGTTATGGCTCTGCTTCTTTCATTCGCACTCATGACGAGAGGGCAGGACTTCGGCAAGGCTCGTGCACTGATTGAAGCGGCGAAGCCCAACATCGATTACAAAACGTTTTGTTCTGAGATGCCCGCAGGGGAGGATAAGATTGCCTGCCGTATCAAAGATGTACCCTCGGTTGGTTTCTTGGTTTGCAAGGCTCCTGAAGTTGAAGAAGAAGGAGAAATTACCCCATGTAAAACGATTATCAGCAACGAATTGGGAAATATTCTAAAACTTGGTGCTGCCCAAGTCAAGACGGTGACGGTTTCGCAACCACTGATCGATGGTGTAAGGTGTGGAGCAGTTCCCTCCAGCAACGAGTGCAGTGGTTTCCTGGAAGGATGGGTGGATAAAAGTGTCGGAGTGTTTCAGCAAGTTCGCGACCATATTTCGGGTGGCACCGTGGGTCAACTGATTACAACAGTGAAACAGATAACCAAGGCGGGTGGGTTAGCAACAACTGCTGCTGATTTATCAAGCATTGTGAAGTATATGGAGGTCGACAAAGCAGGAAAAACATACCGACAAATTTGTGATATTCAAGGTTTCTTCCTAGTCAACGGAGGATTTCTTGTCGGTGATATACCCTCAATTGATGAAGGAATGGCCATAGATCAACCTTGTTGGGATGGCGAACCTACGACAAAGCAAGTACTTGATGCTTTGAATACCATGATTAAAGCCTTCGATTAGTTGATAGGCTAAAATGCTGTAGCTTAGGTACGGAAATTATATTGCGCCTGTCATACATGCAATTCAGTTTGGTGTACCTGTAAGGTTTTATTTGAACCACACTGTATACTGCTGCTTCTATGCCTGAAGAATAAAGTCTAAATACAGCGAAACACTTTGCCCTGACCGGTTAATTTGTTGGTTTAGATAAATATAGACTATATTCAGCCGATTATCAAGCTCATTTATTCGGGAAGGTTATTGGAAGATTGGCCAGGAACGATGGTTATTCTTGATGTTCCTTTTCACCGCTTTGCAAGGTGTCGAACCCTCCCCCCCTCTTTCCTCTTGAAACTAATTCTCAAACGAGTATGTTTTGGAGCTGTCGGCTTGTAGATTGATTCATTTCTTGGAAACATTTTTCCTTAATTAGTGGATTCTTGCTTCCATTTTTAATTGCTTAGCTCATTAATCCAGATATCGGCTGCTTTAACTGAAGCATCTAGTTTTTCCGTTTTTAGTAGCCTCTTGTACAGTGATAAAATTACTGTTTTGGTAAGCTTGTTTTCTCTGACATCACTAACACGGTGTAAAATATCTCATATTATAAACATTTTTTTCTTTTGACTCTAACGAAAGTAAATGTAATGGTTTGTCCTGCCACCTTTTGTCTCAGCTTGTAAATATCCGTATCAATACTTACCTGTGATATAGCAGCAGCGTCAAGCATCGTAATTTCCATCGCTTGATATTTATGAGAGCATGAGATAATTAGGAATCGCTACAAATCTGTTCGTCTTTTCTTTGTGCCTAAATTTAAGATACAATTTGCTCGTTCACATTTTACGGACACCGAACCAGAAAACCAACATCAGAAAGAAAATCCGAGAGTCCAGTAAACTCGTCGGACTAACGAAGAAAGATGCGCCGTTTGGACAAGGGAGTTATTATCGCTTTGCTGTGTACAGCATTCTTGCTGGTGCTTATTAGTGTAATCACTGGGTTCGTTATTGGCCATTTTGTGGTACAGAGAATTATCTGCAAAGAAGGGGATACGCGGGTCAACGCACCGCAAGCTCAAAGTGCTGGAGAGATTCTAGACGACTACCCAAGCCGTCTGCCTCGCTGGATACGAAATGTGCAGTATCGCGACACGCTGGCTAATCTAATGGACGCTCAACAGCTTGAACACAACCTCATGTTAGTATGAAGTTGCTGTTTTTCTAGTCTGTTATTGTTATTTGATACTTACACAGTTTTGCAGGTTAATGTAGATACCTAAACACGAAATTTGGATTTGATATTGAGCCTTGATATAAAACAGTACCTTGGAAATGTTTTCATGGAGGCACAAAATTAATTTTCTCTTGCCTTTACAATACTCCCCTGAAATGTATTTATTATTATTATTATTATTATTATTTTTTTATTTATTTTTTTATTTATTTTTTATTATTTTTTTTTTTTTTGTGTGTGACAATTTTAATTTGGACAAAAAATGATAGTGAAAGGCTTATACAAGGAAACCGGCGCTACAGACTGACGGACGGACGCGTGAGCAAACGGATCATGTGATACAAAAAGCCAAGCAATATTAACTTGGACAGGACCGTAACTGCTTCGTTAAAACTTTAACTAATGCATGGATACTGATCCCTGTGTGTGAGAAGTAGTGCTTTGATCCGCGTCGGTGTACAGATAAAACGTATAATGCGTCAAGCAAAGTCTAATGTAGATGCTTCGCGCCGTAAAGGTGGAGTGAGCTGACCTTTCGAGCGTTAGCCCTTCGTCAGAGCACTGGTTTATTAACGAAGATTCCGTAGTCGCCTTCACATACCAGACACCTTTCGTGAAGATCATAGCAACAGTATGCTAACAACTGAAGTGTCACTTATAAATGTGTTATATTAGTCGTCTCAGGATCCTATCAGCTATTACTCTTGAGAAATCATGGCTGCCGTTCGAGGGGACAGTTTTATAGGAATGTAATTGCTTGATAATTCGGCGCGTAAGAGTTGTACAATAAAATTTATAACCCTTTTCTAATGCAGGTATTTTACAAAGAAACCTCACATTGCGGGCTCACCTCGCCAGAAAGAGACTGCTGACGAGCTTGCGAAGCGATGGAAAGGGTATGGGTTCGACAAGGTTGAGATGCCCGAGTACAAAGTCTTGCTGTCATTCCCACAGAAGTACAAGCCCAATTCTGTTACCCTTTACAAAGGCGACACGGTTATTCACCAAATTAAAGGAACCGAAAAGGTAAAAAAAATGTGAGTAGGAATAGCGTTCAGTGCAGTGAGGTACGTTGAACAACTTCAGGTCGAATAGAAAACAAACCATGTGATTTATTTTCAATCTTCAGAATAGAAAATATTGTTTTATGTATCCATACATAAGTAAAGCCCAACTTTACTACATATCTACAACTGGAGTATTATTTATCACGTATACTATTATATATATATATTTTTTGAAAAACCATTGAACTAACTTAGGCTCGTTTCAAACGTCGCGCCACTACCGTGCCGAACTCAGTGCAGTAAGCAAACTCCATTGTTTGCGCTTAATTAAACTATGTTCTTATCGTCATTAGTCGTCCCTCGTACCTCTATACATCAATTGATTTTAGTTTTTTTTTTTTTGTTTTAACCGATAAACAGATAGCAGAGCCAAGTGAAGCCGATCCTGACGTCACCAGTCCCTTTCTTGGATACGCCCCGAGCGGAAGAGTGGAGACTAGTGAACTTGTCTTTGCCAACTACGGGAGAAAGGAAGACTTTGAACTACTTCATTACCTCAATGTGGATGTTACAAACAAAATTGTAATTATGAAGTTTGGTGAAATCTTTAGGGGTGAAAAGGTAAGAAAAAAAGGTACGCTTTGAGATTACTAAAAGACACATTTTTCTTAGTTTCATCTTCCAACTGTTCATTTTATTTGTCTTGGTAAGTTGCTTGTAAAGAAAACAAATATACACCAGAAGTGAAATCAGCACATTTACTTGTTCCAATTCTGACGAAGGAAACACACGGACGAAAACTTGTAAAACAGAATATCAGGAAGCATTAGATATTTGATACATATTCTGTTCCTGGTTTGTGCTTGATTACTTAACTTTTTATAAAAATGGTTCTTTGTAACAAGATTTCCGTGATGCCTGTTGCGTTTGTTTCAAAACAAGGCCTAGTGCAAAATCTTGTGAAAATTAGCTTTCGTACAAATTTAACTTATTTTCATCAGTAAGCTTTTGCACAAAGCCTTGTCTTGAAACAGAGACAACAAGCATCTCGGAATTAGCCTGTGCTTTCGGCATCGAGGATAAATGTAAACACAGGTAAAAGAGGAACAAAGTATACAAGACAATTGAGGGGACAATTAAAGCAAAAGTCACAAAGAGGATTGACAGTGTTTATCTTTATATTTAGTGTTATTATTTAGCCTGTTGCCCTTCTCTTCTTTGGAACTGCAGGTAGTTAACGCTGCCAGATGTGGAGCCGTGGGTGCTTTGCTTTACCCTGATCCAGCGGAATTCGCCCAAGAAGGTTACGATACAAAACACACTTATCCCCAGACCTCGTGGCTGCCAGGAAGTGCTGCCCCTTACGGCTCAATTGCGAATTGGCCTGGTTCTGGAGACCCACTGACACCAGGACTTCCGTCTATTGACGGAATGTACCGTCGGCCAATCAGTGAGGATTTCATGCCACCTATCCCCGCCCAGTCAATAGGGTATGATGACGCAGTTCATCTCCTTGGTAACATGGGAGGTAAGATCAACTGAAATAAAACCAGTTATTAAGCTTTTGTATGGTACAGGAATAATTTGTCTCTCTTGGTTGTCTAGTGAAGAAGTCATGAGCATGTACACTGATATATGTTAGACTGCCACGTCTTTTCCAGATTGAGTTTAAAACTGAAAAAAAAAAAAAAGAAAAATATAAGACGTTTTCGTTACTGTACTACTGTACTGAATGTCGCACAGCGTTAGTTTCTATTTGACAGTTTCAACTTCTCCCTGGAAACGAGACGGGTTATATGGCTAAACACAAACACAGGAAAATGTGAGAACAAAGTTACACTAGACAGTGATGCGGAATAAGGATTCACAGAAATGTCACTTTAACTTCAAGTCGTTTTTTATATTTTTCCCGCTTGAATTAGGAAATCTTGTTCCTGAAGACTGGAAAGGTGGCCTAAACATCACTTACACCTTGGGCCCAATGTTTATTCGAGACGACATGACGATCGAGTTGGTAATCAACAACAAACTGGAGCTAAAGTCAATCTACAACGTCATTGGCACCATATATGGTAAAGAGGAGCCTGACAGGTACGTTATCATGGGGAACCACAGAGACGCCTGGGTATTTGGAGCCGCCGATCCGTCCAGTGGTACGGCGACTATGACAGAAATAGCGCGGGGACTGGGAAAGTTGTTGAAGGGGGCCTGGAGACCAAGAAGGACGATTAAAGTAAGCCTCAGAAAACTGTTTTATCATTACCGCAGGGTTTTAGTATTCAACCACTCTCACCTCCTCCTTGTACGTGTAAGGATTAACATGAACCTGGATACTAAATTTTTTCCTGTTCATGCCTTAGACAAACATATTGCATAACATTAACTGTATGCTTAATTTTCTCTTAATAATTTACTCATACCTTAAGGGGACATGTTTTCTGAGATGTGCACTCCTTTATGAAAGTAGGATTAAGTAACTATGATAAACTGCTGAGAGTATGCCAACATCCAGCTCACCACCCCACCCCTCCCCTGTTAGTCCTAATGGTTCTACGGTACCCACTGCTGTTTCCGCTCCTCTCTGTCTCTATATACGTAGTGTTCGATGCTAACTGGTTAATTTAATACGTAGGAAGTACGTATCAATAATATTCTGTTTTGTGATAGATTGGTATGGCACGACTTTTTGCAGTGCCATCTGTACAGGTTGGTAAAATTCCGTGGATATGTAAATTAATTTATTTTCTTTTTTCTAAGATTTGCAGTTGGGGTGGAGAGGAATTTGCTCTCATTGGTTCCGTGGAGTGGGTCGAACAACACATGAGTACATTGAGTGAGCGCGCTGTTGTTTATCTCAACTTCGATACATCGGTTGGTGGAAACTACGTCATGCAATCCCTGGCGTCTCCCTTGATGAAAAACGACATATGGGAACAAAGCAAGAAAATATACGACCCAAACGCACACGACGACAAAGTCTCAATGTATGACATCATGTTAGAACGACACCCTTCAACTACATATCGCGGTGAGCCAAGAATTGGATCGCTTGGAGCTGGGAGTGACTACGCATCGTTTTATCAATACCTCGGCGTCCCCTCTGCTGGTTTTAGGTACTTCTCCGGTTACAGGAATAAGTCATTGTGGTATCCTCTTTATCACACCAAGCATGACACATTTAACTGGATGAAGAGTTTTGCTGATCCTGATTTTAAGTTTCACAAGGCCATGGCTCAGTTTGGTGGTTCTTTGCTGTTACATTATTCGGACTCGCCTTTATTGTCGATGAATGTTTCGCAATATGTGGACGTGTTGAGAAGATCCATCGCCGCGCTAAACAGCAATGAGAACCTGAAAGGTAGAGGCGATATTTGTCTAAAAGTGTTAGAAGGAGCTATTGAGAAGTTTGCGAGAGCTTCGAAGCATTTTGAGGAAGTTCGGTAAGCCCTTTACATTTCATTCTTTTTTTCTAAATCTAAATGATGTTGTGAAAATAAGTGAATTCTTGACACTGTTCATGACACTTATAAAAGTAGTTGATTGGAGCCAAGTATGAAGCGTAATGTCATAAATAACCAAATCCCTTTCTCACCTCCCCAATTTTGTTCCTCTCAGAATGAAATCACACACAACAACAGAACACTTAAAACAACTTTATATGAAATTCTTACAATCTGAAATTGAATATCCAGGTGGAAGGTTTCCAAGAAGATAACAAACCATCACATGCCATCCTTTGCTGAACTGCGCATGCTCAACAACCAAATGATGCGGGTGGAGAGAGCCTTTATTCATACGTACGGGTTGCCAGGGCGACCACTGGTGCGACACGTGGTTTTCGCTACTAGACAGTACTATGGTCCACCGAGCTTTCCTGGGATAAGCGACGCTCTGTATAATGTTAAAGAAACTGGTGACTGGGAAGAGGTAAAGCGGCAGATATCTATTGCAGCTCAAGCCGTGTTGTCCGCGGTTCAGCTTCTTACACCTTACGATATGGCATAGATTGACTTTAGGGGAACTTGCGTAAAGCCAACTAAGGTAATTGCAGCGCCAAGCACAAATTAAAGGTTGTAAGAAAACGGTTTGGACTAACCAGAACGGTAAAGAACAATATGCCAACTGCCCTATAGCCTCGCTAGTTTTATGTGTTGTGTTTCTCTGTTTTGAGTAGAAAACGTAATTTTTTAATGATTGCATAGCAATTCTATTATTTTTTTTATGTTTTTTTTTTAATAATTCAAATAAGTATCTTTTTTTCGAGGAATGGCGTGTATTGTTGATATTTCCAAAGTTCTTCACAGCTCACTAAACCAGATATCTGGGCGAAAGGCAGCTAATTACAGTATATGTGATGCAACGCTTACTGGTGTAATTTATGATATTAACGAAAATCCAGCAAAATGTCCCGTCGCCCTTTAGATAACAAAAACACAGTCAAACACAAATCTTAAAATATTTGAAATAAAGTTACGGAATAGAAAATAATATGTATAATGACAAGAAGTCTAATAATTGGGAAGAGTTGAAGCGTCAAATTTTCATATTGCTGCGGTCTGTTGTTGTAGTTATTACTTCTTATAATATGATTGGTGTAGTCCGAGACACGTGACCAAACGATAAATTGTGGTATTGCACTCGTCACATGTATTTTGCCCATCCTCGTTCCCAGGCTCTTTCCGTACGATATTTGCCATATTATTTATCAAGTATATTTGATATTTTTTCAGTGCAGTCGTGTCAACATGACGCTTCCTAACTGAGAAAAGCCAGAACAAATTAAACATTGTAAAAACACCGCTCAGTCTCGCTAGTTTGTTTTATATTTATTTATATAAGTTCGATATGCTTCTCTGGGTAAATACTATACAAACTATTAATAAAGTTACGGGATAGAAAAAATATATATATAAATGTAGAAGTCAATATAAGCCAAAAATACTAGTACGGAAAGAGTTGAGGCCCAGTCCACAGCTTCGGCCTTTCGTCCCCAGGGCCATCCGCGTCAGATATCAAAATGGCGGAAGCTGTGTTCAATTTAGGCGATGCTGTAGCTTTTATTCAGAGAAAACAGCCCTTTATAAAGACTTGGAGAGTGATTCTCGACGAATGCCTAGTGAAGAGAAGTCGAAAAGACAGACCAACAACTTTGAAATTGTGGCGCTAACAGATTTGAGGTGAGTTCTATCGATGTATGTAAATCCAAATACAAGCAACGTTTTGCCTGCTCGACAGATAGGTAATTGCTTATTCGGCTTCTTTATCACTTAAAGGGCTCATTTTAAAGTTAAAATGTTAGGACTTGCAACACAGAAAGCCAAGATGATCTCAAACGTACGGGCTCACGTGTACACAGCTCTATTAATATACTACAAAATTATATGTAAAATAGATAATTAACGGATAATTACCTTTGGTTATTGGTCGTTGACCTCATAGAAGAGGGTCAGCAAATTTTATTTGTTCAAAAAAAAAAACTGTTTGGGTCTGTTTATTGAGCTCATACTCTTATTTGCTGCTTCAAGAACTTGTAATGTTTTGACAGGCAAAACAGAAAAATAAGAGCATTCAACTGATAAATTAGTCGACTGTATGGTAGTTTCGTAAGAACTTCGTTTCACTCTTTTTCAGTGTATGGTGTTATGTGTTGTTCACATGCACTCAAGTATTTTTGTTGTGGGTTGTTGATGTATTAATCATTGACTTTGGCTGTGAGCTTTTAAATTTTTTTCCATGTTTAGTTTCCAACATGACTTATTTTTTATTGATATATGAGTGTTCAGGTTGCAATGCATACAGTGTTCATTACTTTATTTTGGTGAAAGTAGTGCATGTTTATGATATTAGTGGTGAACACATCAAGCCGAGGCTGCCCCTCAAGGTGTTGAGTGCAGGCAGTTTGACCAAAACTTGGAACATACTACTACCCTCTTGTCACAAAATTTCACCAATCCTGCAAAACAAGTTAAACAAGACAAGAGCAAGATGACAAGTTAACTGTCTATACTTCAAATTTTATTTGACCATCAAACCAGCTTCAATTTTGTCAAATTTATGCAGTTTATTTGTTATAATTTATGGGAATTGAATGCCAATTATGCTATACCTTTTCTCCTTAAAAAGTTGGAAGAATCTGTAGTTTGAGTGTAGAAGTGAAGGGGTTATACTGTGCATAGTTACCTTTCAATTACCTTTGTATTAAAAGGTGATCTTCTCATTCGACCCTTTCACTTCCAAGAGTGACCAACTGTTTCTCAATCATTCATATAGTAAAGGAATATTAATCTTGGCTTTTGATGATACCTTGCTAGAGATGAAACTACACCACTCATATCTTGTACCTATTTTTCTTTGAGATAATCTGAATTTTGAACTTAGGAGTGAAGGGTAAATAGACAACATGTCCTTTTTGTCCTCTTTTCCACACTAATTTTAAAGTCTCCGTTTTAGTCCTCCGTGTTTGAAGTCACCCGTCCACACTCATGAAAACATATCCGAAAGTTAGAAGATCAAAAATATTTAAAATTCTAAGAATCATAAGGGGTGAGAATGTCGACAGCAGACAAAACGGCTTGAGCAGCGATGGATATCTGCCGCTTGACTTCCTCCCATTTCCCCGTACTTTTGACGTTGAACAAAACGTCTGTTATCCCAGGAAAACTGGAACCTTCGTACAAGTTGTGCTGGCTGGGTGCAAACACCACATGGCGCGCAAAGGGTCGCCCAGGTAACCCATTAGGGTAAATAAATGCTCTCTCTACTCCCATGATCTGGTCGTTGATTCTGCGGAGTCTGGCGAAGTTTGATCCACTGCACACGTTGCATTTATCGTCATTGTTGCTGTCGCCACTTTTGCATGCCTCGTCGTCGTCAAGCATTCTGGACATTTTTAGCCTAAAGAGATCATTTTGCAGTAGTTGTAACTTCTGTAGAATCAAATGATTCATTTAACCTCTATCTGGGTCTTACTGTTAGTATGATTTTCGTGCCAAAGCCCTACTACTTTGGTATGGCCAAGTCCTTTGTCTACACATTTCACTCCCTGAAGTGGCTACATGGTCAGGGTGAACTAAATTGTCGATGATGACTAATACAATACCTGTCTTTGTTAAGAACTTACCGGGATGCATCAAACAAGGCTGCAGCCACGGAAAACCTTACAGCGGCTTCCTCTAGAACTCGTAGTGAAATGTCCCTTCGTCCGCGTAGGTTCTTATTTGCCTTGAGCGCAGTAAGGGATGTATTAATCACTTTGGCGTATTGGGAGACGCTCATAGTCAGCAGCGGCTTATCGGCGTAGTGTAACAACAAGGACCCGCCCAGCTGGGCCACGGCTTTATGGACCTTGAATTCCGGATCAACAAACTTCTGCATCCAATTGAACGTGTCGTGTTGAGTATGATAAAGTGGATATAACAAAGATTTGTCCTTGTAACCGAAGAAGTAACTAAATTCCGCATAAGGAACACCAGCAATTTGGTAGAACGCCACGTGGTCGCTTCCAGATTTTGGTATACCGATGTCTGGTCTACCTCGGTCCGTGGATGACCGGCGACGCTCCAACATGACGTCATACATGGTGTCTTTTTTACCATAACCGTTTGGGTCCTTGACAACTTTCAGGTGATTCCAGATGTCGTTTTTCATTAAGGGGGATGCGTAGGTGCGCATGACGTAGTTACCACCAACTGCAATGTCAAAGTTGAGGTAAACCACGGCTCGCTGGCTCAGAATCTTCGCGTGTTCCTCGACCCATTCCACTGAGCCCAACATACTCTGTTCCTCTCCTCCCCAGCTGCAAATCTGACAACAGATGTTCGTGTAATGCATCAGTACTAGAAATACGATAATCGCAGATACCCCCTCGCTTTGCCATTGATGGGACTTTTACTTTGGTACTCCCAACAAGAGTAGCCTTTGTTTTACTGAAATGTTGACTCAATCTTTTCTTCGAAGTAAAGTGCTACACGCAAAGGAAGGAGAAAAAGAATGGTGTGTGTTATACTTTTGCGTTCAAAAAAGAGTCGATTGCGTGACGGAGTACGTATTTCCCACGGTCGGCACGTCAAGTTAATTCATACAGTCTGCCAAGCACGTTCTCAAAATTTAATACTTAAATTTTGAAGTTTGTCGGCCGTCGTAGTACGGGAAAAAAGGAACACGGGTAGAATATATTTGGATACGGGTAGAATATATTTGTCACGGTGATTGTTCATTTCCACTGACTAACCTTTGTTGCATGTACTTTCTGAATAGGTATCTGAGTTTAACACAAAAAGGCGTCTGAAGCTCCCGATTTGCTTTCAAGCGCTGTTCCCTTTGCGGAGCCGTTTCTTCGGCACGCTTCCGTTCATGATGCTGTCGGTTGTAACATGTTTGTCGTCTATTCTCTAGACGCATTTGGTGCTGTTCGATCGTTTCACGATTTCGCCTTGCCCGTGCCTTTCCCTTCTCTTTTGAAGACGAGCTTCGCGAGACCGTTCTGTTTCAAGTTTTCTAGTTTTCAAATTCATTTTCGTGAACGTAGTTACGTACAATTATTGCTTCGTTCAAATCTTTTTTTCTTCCGAATGTCAGTAAAAACACTGGCGGAGACGCTAATCGATAATTATTACGTCATTACCTTAGGCACCTGGCCTAAAAAGTCGTACGACAGACTGACTGACTGACTGACAGACGAACATTAAATTTCGAGATGGCGACCCGCTTGGAGTCTTTAAATAAGACGATTTTGCTGCATTAGCGTCGTGATTATTACCCTCGCTTCGCTCGGGGATAATTAAACAAACAACAACAACAAAAAAAGCTAGTCGGAAATTAGAGGAATTTTTCTAGGAAAACCACATTTCACTCAAGAGTTTAATTTAGCCGTAGAGTTTATTTTTTTACATTTGCAGCCTGACAGCAGAGAGGGAAGGACATTTGATAAGGGGCAAGTTGATAATAAGCAACTTATAATGTACACAAAGCAAACTTATGTATGCAAACCTTGAATAGTTGACTTCATGTAACTGCATAAGAAATGTTCGGAGAGACAAAGAAAGATGAACGGAGAAAAAAGGTAAAAATCTTCGTAGCTAGAGTACCAGAAACATAGCGACACACCTTAATAGTCCTTCTTGGTCTCCAGCCCTCCTTCAACAACTCGCCAAGACCACGTGCTACTTCTGTCGTGACACTCGTACCGCTGGACGGATCTGCGGCTCCGAATACCCAGGAGTCTCTGTGGTTCCCCATCAGAACGTAACGATCGGGCTCCTCTTTACCATATATGGTACCGATGACGTTGTAAATGGACTTGACCTCCAGTTTGTTGTTGATCACCAGTTCGATCTCGACATCTTGGTGAGCGAAGTTTGGTCCCAGGCGATATGTGATGTTCAGGGCGCCTTTCCAGTCTGAGGGAACTTCATTTCCTTTTTTTGTTAGATAAAGATTATTTTATTTAACGTTCGACAAGTGTTATTATTTGTGAACGAGAATCTACCGGAAGATCTTTTATTTAACATATGTCATGTGTCAAACTTTCGGAGAAAATCAACGTAGTTCAATGTTCTTGGCTTCGTCTTAATACTTCCCTTTAAGCATTTCTCGTTTTCCTGTCTCACTCCGCTTCATCATGGCTGCCACGTCCCAGAAATCTTTGCGAATAGTAATTCGAGCCCAGTGGCCTTTTACATTTCTCAGGTGGCGAATAAAATTGCAACTCGATTAAAATGCAGTGTTTACCTCCCATTGCCCGTAAGAAGTGGATTGCATCCCCATAACTCATCGGATGGGCAGGAATTGTTGGCAAAAGACTTTCATTTAAAGGTCTCCGGTACATCCCATCCAAGGAAGGCAGTCCTGGTGTTAGAGGGTCCCCATTACCATTGTAGTACAATGATCCACGCTGGACCCCTGTACTTGGGAGCCAGGCCGTGTTCGGATACGTGTTTGTTGCACTGGATCCCTCCATTGCAAAGTCCGCAGGATCTGAATACAAAAGGGCTGCACTGGCTCCATATTGTGTGGCAACTTTTATCTGGGACATAATGAAGGGGGTTAGGCCTGAAGATTTACCATCACTACATTTTATGACGTTATATGCGAAGACTATAGAAGCTTATAGAAAAACGTTTGTACAACGCTATGAAATTATTGCCTCAGATACTTTATTCATGAGTCCATTTGGACAATTAACTCTTTCACTCCCAAGCTCAAAACGCAAATTCTCTCAGCCTTTTAAGAAGAAAATGTATGAGTAATGTAATGAGAATTGATAGTTTGATCAGCGTTCATTTTAGTAAGGTATCAAGAGCCACGTTCTCTATACTGCATGATATATCTGTTGTGAGAAACTGAAGCCAAAAAATTTTAAGTTGATCACTTATGTACAGTATATGGCTCTCGCGTTAGCCACCACTCGTAAAAGAGTGCATTAATTTAATCCATCTACGTTTTCGTTGAGTCATAAGGAATTCTGTTTTTGTCTTTGGTCTATTACACGGCCGAAATATCGAGCTATGCAACCCATTGTAATGAAGAGCGGACATCTACAAATATCGTATTTCAAGTCAATATACTTTGATACAGAGTGTGACGGGAAGAGCCTCTGTTCACATCTTTCTTGCTTTGGAACTATTACCTTGTCTCCTCTAAAACTCTTTCCATATCTCATAATGACTACTTTGTCTTTAACGTGGACATCGAGTTTCTTCAGTCGCTCAAAGTCCCCAACCCGACCATAGTTGACGTACACGAGCTGACTTGTCTTCACTGTCCCGTTTGGAGCAAAAGCAAGAAAAGGAGCAACCACATCTGGATCATCTTCACTGGATTCTGCGATCTGCAACGGACATGAGGCACTCATCAGCCACTTTCAAATTCATGCGCAGTTGATCATGTTGCGACTGATCAATAGTGACCGAGCGGTCTGGTGTGGTGGAGCAGAATTTGAACCAGGATGTCGGGGATTCAGGTAACCTTGACTGACCGGCACTAGTATAGGAAAGCGACTCCAACGAGTTTTGTTACCTTCCGAACCTGTTTTCTACAGGTATTCCATCACACGGTCCCACCAGGTACAAGCTGAAAATACTTGTTGTACATCAATCAAGACCGTGTCTTAATTGATTTGCTCGTTTAGTTGAGACTGCGTTCTAGCGGACTACTTGTATGCACAGTCCCCAGTCCCCAGCCGTCGGTGTTATGCGTTTCGGTGTTGAGAATCACGGGCGCCGAAACACGACGGCTGGGAATTGAACCTAAAGTCACTTGACGATCAAACGTGGTGGGCAAATAGTGAAAACCGCGCTACACTGGTCATAATGCAATTCGGCGGAAACAAACCAGACTTAGTGGAGAGATTTACTTTCAGCTACTAGGGAAATGAAACATATTCTTCCGACGTACCTTCTCTTTCCCTGAAGTCTTGAAAATCTCTCTACCGCCACTGAATAGCGTCAACGTGTTTGGGTTGTTCTTCAGAGGAAATGACGTCAATACCTTGTACTCCGGCAATTCGACTTTGTCAAATCCGTAACTGTTCCATCTCTTTAATAACTCCTTCGCCAAGTTAAGCTGACGAGGGGAACCAACAATGTGCGGCTTTTCAGTGAAGTACCTTGTACATGAAAACAGAAAACATATCTTATCGGGGGAATTATAACGACTAAGGCCCGGTTCGGACGCCGCTCCTCACATGCGCCGAACGAGCAAAATTTTAATTGACTGTTTCAAGCATTAGTTTTTTAGAAAGCTTACCTGAGGTTTTTTTCAAGTTCCTTACTTTTAACGCCATGTAGAAATTGCTGGTGAAATTCTGCTTTATTCTCCTTATGTTCACGTTTGTGTTTTGTGCTGCCTCTGTAAGCTCGTGGTTCCGTTGTCCGCAAACAATATCCAGTCAGATACCCAATGACAAACACAGCGAGGATAGCAGCTAGGATATTAATAAGTCTCCACTGTTTTGTGCTTTTTGTGTCCATCACGAGTGGTAAGGATGCTAATTAGGAGTTAGATGATAAATCGGTACACCACAGACAGTCACAGCGTAAACGAAATCTTTTAGTTGAAGTCCTGCAAATTTTACTGAAAATCAAAGAGTAACTTGAAGTAAAATAGGAATTGGAGGTAGGCCGACGTAAACTATAGATCAATATCTATTGGGTTTGTTTATTCGCAACGGAATGTCAATCAATCAATCAATCAAACTCTATTTATAGAGGGTAACACTAATTAGTGCAGAGCACTAATAACCCCGTGGCCCTCAATGTAAAAGTTTCCCTGTTGCGACCTATTCATTTGTGTCCCCTGGACCATCCCCCCAGAAGTTTCTGGATGCTTCTTGCACCAGGTACCTGTTGAGTGTCATCATCCGTAGAAAATATTTTCTCTGAGTTTAAACTTTTCCAGATCCTTACGTTTTTGACTGTCAGATTTCACCAGTTTGTTCGATGGAGACTCAGTAATTTTTTAAGCATCTTTATCCAATAGTGCTCGTGGGAAAGCTTGTTTATGTTATTTCCCCGGCGGAGGAAGAAAAAAACGTTTTAGAATAGCCGCAGCGCTTCTAATGAGGTTTTACAAGAAAAACTCAGTATATATTTCTATGATGTGATCGCTTTTCTGATTTCTTCGTGTTCTAATTTTTTACAAAATGATGCACTTCTTTCTCAAAGGATATAGATAAATATTAATTCAAACATATTCCGGCCACTTTTGGTAGCCAAGGATGGTCCCAACAGGTCTCAAAAATACGTGTTGCATTTTATATCCTTACCATGAAATGGTGTCTAGAGTAATGTTGTCGAAGTCGAGTGCCCTCTGGAACTTCCGGCCACTCTAAAACTGTAAGGTCAATTTACTGACATTAAATCAGAGCAAGTGGTTATACTAGCAACACGTTTCGGTTCAAATAGCTTTTGGCGTTATAGGAATTAAATATTGAGTAACATTGTTTTAGCTCATTCTTATTGGTCTCTTTATACAGTTCTCTATTAACAAATGGAAGCAGGTTCTTGCGAGGTCCGTGTTAGATATTCTACATACTTAGAATGTTAGACTGAATTTTGAGTGAGGCTGTTCTTTTTTTATGAACTGAAGTCACCACCCTGGATGTTCTGCCGTCTCGCGTGAAATTTACGGTGGAGGTGGAATCTTGCTATGTAAAATCAACTGTTCGCAAAATAGAAGTGAATGTGCTAGGAGAGCATAGCAAAATGTACATGTTGTTTTGTTGAGCAAAGTGTTTTTCTTGCTTTTAAATAATAATAATAATAATAATAATAATAATAATAATAATAATAATAATAATAATAATAATAATAATAATAATAATAATAGGGTCATTTATTTATACACGGTGTTAGGCGACTGCAACATTAGAGCTGATGTGGCCGTGTTGATAAAATCTATAAATCAGGAATTAAAAATTGGACTTAAGCTAACTAGTTACATTGCCAGTTGGATATCTAACTAACTACCGATGTTTATATTCTGACAGCAATATTTTAAAATTGAATTAATACTTGAAAATGCACATATCTAAAAAGTTGCATGGGTGCGTGTTTGAGTTAGATGTATGTGTGTGTAAGTATATAACGTAAGTATGGAAATTATAAAGTTAGGTAATATAAATTATAATATTGCCTAAAGGTAGCTGAGTGATGGATAAGTTGAACGAGCGCTCTTTGCTTCAATCGTACACAAACTCTTCGCTAAGCCTTGTGTTTGGCTTTAGGGGTATGCTGTTTATGTGCATTTTTACTAACTTCTTGAAACAGTAGTATGGTTTTTTTTGAAGGGGCTCTTCTAAGTAATTCCACAGAACTGATGACCTGTATGTGATTGACTTATGAACTGCGTCCGTGCGTGGTTGCGGGATGACTAGATTATTTCTACCTCTTCGAGAACATTTAGAACTCCTATGAGTGAAAAGTTTACTGTAGGTGGTTTCCGAATGTACTACCTTATGCACAAATGTCGCTAGCCTATATTTGTATTGCCAAAACAGTGTGTTCCATTTACTTTTTTGAGGAAGTCAGTGCTGGGAGTGTTCCATTCAATCTTGTAAATGATCTTGGCTGCCCTAACATGCATTTTCTCAAGGTCTTGGAATAAAGTCTTATTGCAATTCCCCCAGAGGATTATTCCGTAAGCGATAGACGGCAGGATTACTCTGAAGTAGAAAGTTACGAGAGCACTGGTTGGTAGGAACTTCAGAGATTTGAGCAGATTGAGCTTGTTAGCATATGACTTGATTAGGTCATGGAGGTGCGTTGTCCAGTTCAATTTATTGTCGATTCTGATACCAAGGCATCTTGTTGAGTTGACAAATTCGATGGCATTGTTGTTAATCTTTAATTCTTGAATTGGGCCCACTAGTCTCTTTCCTGATAATAGCATAGCTTCACATTTTTTAGGATGTAGTGTCATGGTGTGTTTGACGCACCATTCGTCAATGAGGGCTAGGGCTTCATTGAATGCTGTTATAGCAGAGTCAACGTTGTCTGCTATGCAGTATAGGGTGGTGTCATCTGCGAACATCTCAATGCTTGCTTCCTCCAGGGAGGAGATGGTGTCAGGGAGGTCGTTGGTGTACAGGCTAAACAGAATTGGGCCCAAAACTGATCCCTGTGGTACTCCACAGGTGACGTTGGTGGTCTGGGATTTGCCCTCACCTACAGTGGCAAACTGTGTCCGATTGGATAGGTAGTCGGTCAGCCACTGCCATAAGTCCCCCATGAATATAAGTAAAGGGCTCAAAAAATGTGTGAATCATATATAAAACACTCATACAAGTGAACAGCACTTTTTAATGAACATTCAATCACAACAGCAGTAACTTTCAACGTTTATTGAATGTAGTTGAACAGGCACTAAGCATGTAAAATGGCGCGCTAATAGTTTCCATAATGCTTGAAACATAAAGCACAAAATATAAAGGAAAACTTAAAAAGGGGATATATGTAACTGTGCTAACACGTGTAGGGTAAGTTTGTCTCAGGTTCATTGCTCCCTGACTGAAAAAAAGGAGAAAGAAACCTATACAAGAGACAAGATGCAAGCTACTACTCCTAATTACTTTGAATCATAGAGAGCTAGAACATCAACGGCAGACAAAACAGCTTGAGTAGCAATCGATATTTGGCGCTTCACTTCTTCCCATTCTCCCGTCTCCTTGACGTTGAAGAGAACGTCGCTTACCCCGGGGAAACTGGAACTGCCATACAAGTTGAACTGGCTTGGGGCGAATATCACGTGACGTACCAACCGTCGCCCTGGCAACCCGTAGGGATAGATGAACGCCCTCTCCAACTGAATCATCTGGTCGTTGAATCTGCGGAGTTTGGCGGAGTCATTTTGATCATCATCTGGGCGTTTGTCTCCATCTAATATCTTGGACATTTTGGACCTAAAAGATACAGTAAACATAAATATCTATAACTGTTATAAAACCTTGATCGTTGTGACGAAAAACTGTAGCGAGAGCGCACTAAGTTCAAACTTGCAAACAGAAATGACGGAGAAACAAAACAAGACTGATTGACAGTTTTGAAATTGTTTTATCGTTTTCACTTTCAAGGGGCCCCTCAATCAATTCAATGTTTTGTTTACATCTAGAAATTTGTGAAAAATCCAAGGCTGAATTTGGTTCCCAACACAGAAAAACGTAATAATTAGATGATACTGCTGTGTCAGTGGGACACTTGCGTTGGTCAGCGTTTATCCCCATTACTATCAAACTCTATAGAGGTAAATTCCAACATCGTCTCTTTTTCGTGTGCGCGATTTATTTAACAGAGTATATAAAACAAACTATCTTATACTTGAGTATCAAGTTTAAGTTTTCTGGCCAAGTCTTAGGGTTTGAAAGTGTTACTACGAAGACACTTGAAATTGGTGTTGTTTCTGGTGTTTGTACATTGACCACTGACTCAAAAATGAGGTGTGATCGCAGGGTCAGTAAGCGCGGTGCCGTGTGATTAGTTTGTAAAAGAGGAGGACACTAACCGAGCAGAATCGAATTTGGTTGCAGCGTCGTCGAATTTCTTGATAGCTTCTTTCAGAACAGCAAGTGAGATGTCGTCCCGTCCTTTGAGGTTTTCGTTTGCATTTAGACTGGTAAATGACCTGTTTAGCATGTAAGCGTACCGTGATGCACTCATAGACAACAGCGGGCTATCTGCGTAGTTTAGCAACAACGAACCGGCAAGCTGAGTCATGGTTTTGTGGAACTTGAACTCTGGGTCTACAAACTTCTTCATCCATTTGAACGTGTCGTGCTGAGAGTGATAAACTGGATAAAACAACGATTTGTTGTTGTGGCCAAAGTAATAGCTGAAATCTGCAGAAGGAACACCGATATATTGATAAAACGACGCGTAATCACTTCCAGATCCGAGCGTTCCAATGTTCGGTTTTCCGGGGTCTGTTTCTGACGGGTTCCGCTCCATCATGATGTCATAGATTGTCTCTTTAGAGTCATGCGCATTCGGGTCGTTTATCATTTTACTTTGACGCCAGATGTCGTCTTTGAGTAAGGGCGATGATGCGGAACGCATGACGAAATTTCCTCCAACTGAAATGTCAAAATTAAGATAGATGACTGCACGTTCGCTAAGAATCTTCGCGTGTTCCTCGACCCATTCTGCTGATCCCAAAAGGCCGAACTCTTCCCCGCCCCAGCTGCAGATCTGTTGAAGAATCGTTACATGTTATAGTCTTTTAAAGCGCGATCACATGACCTGAAATTTACATGCCTGAAAATGCACCAGAATGGAAAGAGTATACAGGAATACAATGTTACAGGTCCGTAGCTTCAACATCAAATTTGGCTGCACTTCAGCCGTAAGAATATGTAAAGAGGATTTGTTTGGGAAATCTATTTTCTACGATAATTCCGACTTTAATAATCGATTTATAAATGCATAAAAGGTGTACAGACCACACAATATCACGTGTATAAACTACACAATATAACACGTGTATAAACCACGCCCAAAAAAACACGTGTATAAAACCACACCTTAATTGTCCTCCTTGGTCTCCAGCCCTCCTTCAATAACTCCCCCAGACCACGTGCTACTTCTGTCGTTGTAGTTGTACCGCTGGACGCGTCAACAGCTCCGAATACCCAGGAGTCTCTGTGGTTCCCCATCAGAACGTAACGATCGGGCTCCTCTTTACCATATATGGTACCGACGACGTTGAAAATGGACTTGACCTCCAGTTTGTTGTTGATCACCAGTTCGACCGCGACATCTTTGTGAGTGAAGTTTGGTCCCAGGCGATACGTGATATTCAGGGTGCCTTTCCAGTCTGAGGGAACTTCATTCCCTTCAGTTATAATAGTGGAATTAAGTCAACAAGTAATTTCAGTGGACGTTTGTCAGCGTCGAAAAAAGAAAAAGTTTTGCCTGATTTGCTTAGGAGAATATTATTTGCTTGAAGCGTACTTTACGTTGATTAATAAATCCTATAGTTTCTTTAAGCTCTTTTAATCCGGGAACTGATAAAAGGCAAAATTATAGAAAAACTCAGGTAGATATACAGAGCCCTTCAGTAGCCGAAGGATCCACGTGACCTTATTTTAACTTTACCTATCAGATTACGCTTACATTTACTTTATTTCATAATGAACTTGATTAACAACGGAAGCAGTGATCGCGAGCTAAGATGACAATCCTTGAATTTTCAAAGTTCAAAACTGATGGCGGATCACGATCACTAACGGTGCATGCAAAAGTATGCAAGGTACAAACCTCCCATAGCTCGCAAAAAATGCAGTGCATCTCCATAGCTCATCGGATGTGCGGGTATTGGAGGCAAGTGGCTTTCGTTCCGTGGTCGTCGGTACATTCCGTCTAATGAGGGCAGGCCAGGAGTCTGTGGATCACCCCCTGGTCCATTGTACAGTGATCCGCGCTGAGCCCCCGTTTCTGGGAGCCATGGCGTGTTGGGATACGTATTTTTAGGGCCGTAACCTTCCTTGGCATAGTCCGCTGGATCGGAGTACAGTAGGGCTCCGATTGCTCCGTATCTTGCAGCATTTGCAATCTGACAAAGAATTTCTCTTATACACTGCTACCCATGTTTTTTGTAAATCATATAATCGTAAGAATAAGATATAAACTACATTTTAGGGGGGGAGGGGAGATAAACTACATAAACTAACATAAGAAAATTATTATCAGATATAATTAGCATAGAATTTAAACAATCAGGTACCTTATCTCCACGATAAATTTTCCCGTATCTCATAATGGCTATCCTGTCCTTAACGTCCACAGAGAGGGTCTGTAGTCGCCCAAAGTCCTCCACCCGACCATAGTTGACGTACACAAGCTGATTCGTCTTCACTGTCCCGTTAGGAGCGTAGCCAAGGAATGGAGGAACCACATCAGGATCATCTTCACTGGGATCTACGATCTTTGGAAAGTAAGTCCAATAGATTAGCCGCTTAACCCATGTAAGTTTTCTAGACTTCAGCTCGGTGTCAAATAAAAGTAAGAATCCGTGAAAAACCTTCACTCCTAAATCCTGAAAAACTGTAATGAGTGCATCTTAATACCAGTGTTCACTTTCAATTCCTGAACCGTTAAATGAAACCTGTAAGTGCGACGACTCGAACAGACAGTTAAAGCCTTAACTTTAAACGCACCTTCTCTTTTCCCGAAATATTATAGACTTCTGTGCTGCCGTTGAAGAGAGTCACCGAATTAGGATTATCCTCCTGAGGGAATGACAACAAGACTTTGTATTCCGGCAGTTCGACTTTGTCAAACCCGTAATCCTTCCACCGTTTTTCTAGTTCTTTGGCCAACTCCAGTTGTCGAGGGTAGCCGGCAATATGTGGCTTCTCCGAAAAGTTCCTAGTGGTGGATGAAAGGATTGCTCATTACGTTCCACCTTCTACAAATTAATACGTACTATGTACACCACCATTGCTTACTTTTTGCTTGTGGCTACACAAGCTTTAAAATGCAGCGTGTTTTTTAATTTTATTTTTCTGGGTTACGAATCAGCAGATGGTGATTGGTTCATATTATCACGTGATTTCCGATGACGTTATGTAATTGACTTTCCTCGCCAGCGGCTCGAGATGTCGGCGATTGAAGCAAGAGACTGAAATTGAATTGTGTTAAAATTAACCGATGTTCAGTTCGGATGGGATACAGGCTGGCTCTGTGGATGCACGGAGGTCATATTTTAAGAACGATTTTGGCTTCCATTGTTTTGAAGCGTCGGAAGATTTGAATGCTTGTGCTTATGCGCTAGTGAGGACCAGGCTTTATGTATTACCAGCGGGACCCCCGTAAAGTACGAAGGGTTGTGTTTTTGCAATTTCTAATGAATTTGCTCTGGTTTTTTAAGCTCGCCCCACGAGATGTCAGCGATTGAAGCAAGAGACTGAAATTGAATTGTGTTAAAGTCAGCCTGTATCCCATCCGAACTGAACATCGGTTGGCTTTGTGGATGCACGGAAGCCATACTTTTAGAACGATTTTGGCTTGCATTGTATTTAAGCGTCGAAAGATTTGAAAATAGCCGTACACAAATGCTTGATGTGTTACCAGCGGGACCCCCGTAAAGTACGAAGGGTTGTGTTTTTTGCAAATGCTCGATTATAGATACCGCTTCAACCAATGTATCTGTGTTCTGAGCAATATTTGTGTGAAAGAACATCGAATAAGTAGAAGACGTGTCGAAACTTGATAAAACTTGAACTCTTCCCTGCGGGCAGAGCGTCTCCCTTTGTCGGAAACTTGGGGGCTTTGTGTAACGCGCGGCGTTTACTTCGTTTTGCGTGAAGTAAAGGTTCTTTGTTTATTGTCTGAGGATACTAAATTACTAATAGGTTTGAGGCAAATATCACGCGAGATTAAGATACAATATCTGTCAATGAAATGTCACGAGGATAATATCATAGAACGGGGAATCCCGAATCATCAGCTACTTAGCTTTCACTCACGCCGCTTTAACAAAAGCAGGGAAGACCGGCGGGCGATTGCATCGAGAATATTTGTCACTGAATACCTCGAAGTCGTCAAAAGCTCAAGGTTGATATCCGACTATTCGAGCCTAATGTTCGCTCCACAAGCGTGATGCACGCCTTTGTTGTCACGGTGTTCAAACGTCTGCAGCTTCCGATAGAGATTAATTTCGTATCGACCCAGAATTTTGCATTAAAGCTTAATGCATAGCAGTCTTGAACATATTAGTGTATCAGACTTGTACATGTAGGATGCGTAACTTCTGAGATGGCTTTTTCATACGAAGTAACTTTACCCCTGGGCAGATAAAATGGGAATATCATGTTTTAATGTGCTGCAGAGGTAAGTCTAAAAAGCTGTCAATTACAGCTACTTGAACATGATGCACACACTGGGAAGATTAGCAAAGACGAGATAAGGCATGGGTCGCACTTAAGCAAAGTTGCCGTCTTTGCCGGCGAAAATAAACACAGATGTTTGCAACCGCAACCGGAAGGGAAAAACTTTGACAACTGATTAGGGTCGCGCTTGTCGGAGGTCTAATCAGATAAAGCCAGATGTTTCGGATGATTTGGCTTTCCGTGCCTCTCGGCTCTCGATGCGGTCAAAATTTTCCGCCCACAGGTCGATCAACATGTTTTTCCTCTTCGGTCGACCAGCGATCGTATGATCTTCTCCCCTCTGATCCGGACGACGACGACGATGAAGGGGTTGAAGCGGTCACCGGCGAGCTCTCCTGTGAATTGGCAGCCTGTGGCACGGGATACGACGGAAACTGCTGCTGGAGAGGATGGTCAACATAATACGCCTGGAATTGTGGAGCGGGATAATAGAAACCACGACGTCCGTCCATTGCTGCAGAGCGCTTTTCGAAATATAACACAGGATGACAGGACTTGACAGCTACCGCTCAGATTGCCATTGTTCAACTCGATTTTCGAAAGATCTGCCTGCCCCACCCAAGCACTACGGCCTCTTTGATGTTTCGGCCGATTTGCAAAGTTTTGCCAAGCTACAAAACTTGGGGTCGCATTTCGCGACGGGCGCCGCTGACAGATTTCAACCGCAGAGTAAGCAAATCCTCACCAAACTTTGCTAAGTGCGACCCATGCCTAAGACTAAAAAGCTGTTATTACAGCTACTTGTACATGATACATACGCAAACATTCCAACATCTGCTGCAGAGATAGGCATAAACAAGCAATATTAAAGAGAGTGGCACTGAGAAAAGTTTTTTGTTGTTGCTGTTAGGGTCTTCGTTTTCCGGGGTGATAGGTCTTCGTTTTCAGGGTCTAGTCGTTTTCGTTACAACCCGGCAGCCGGTCAAGATGAGAACTCCAATGGAGATGACGAAGCAACTTCACCACTGGGCAGTCGGTTAATAGGTGTCAGTCACCAGTTTTAAGGGATGTTGGCACTAAAGATAGCCAAGAATGATGCCGGGCATGTTCTAAAAGCATTCCAACATGAGATAAGGCTATTACGCTGTCTTACAGCTACTTAAGATGTCGGGTAATCTCCAGTCAATCCCATTACAAAATGACAACACAGTTCCTCCACAAAACATGTCAGCTTGAAAATTCACTCAACAAGGTTGCCAGGTTATATAGCAAGCGTCACACCAGCACTGTCACGTGCATCGGAAAGCAAGTTCGAAATGCTCCCGGCAAAAACGATTACTCAAGGCGAAAGCAAATCGCTCACTGAAAATATTATTCCGTATGAAACATCATACCCGGCATGAATCGGTCTTGGACGTTTGAATACCGTAACAACAAAGCCGTGTGACACGCTCGTGGCCGAACAAAAACGGTGCTTGTGTCTGAATTATAAAATTTTCCTTCACGAAACATTTTAAAATTGGCACTGCGAAAGATGTGAAGTAACATAACATCAAGCTGAGACGCAGATCAGCTTCATTTCGTGTTTCGAGTTATTACAAACTCTTTATCAAACTCCAAAAGACAAATGCCGCTGCTTCGCCAAAATGAAGCATAGACAATCCAAAATTGGCATCTTGATTAATTCAGGCATGCTCTTTTCAGTTCTGGAGTCAAAAAAGTACAATATGTTATTTTGGAGGATGCTGCGGTCGCGTGACCCGTGAAAAACGAAGAATATTCCTACGGGGCCTTCGATAATTGTTTTCTCTCAATTATTATAAAACACTTTTTCGTGAATATCTGTTTGACCGAATTAGAAGAAAAGAGGACAAGAAAAACAAAGGGAGCTCTTGGATCCGCCATGTGCAAAAACTGGCTCGGTTATAATATCTTTACATATAAACGCTCGACAAAAGTTCCTCTCCCGCGGGACCCCGCGTGTCTCTATTCATTGTACTAATGACGCCATAAGCGCACTGTCTTGTTTTATAAAAGCTGCAAACTGTAATTGTTTACCCGCGGCTCTTATAATCACAGTGAAAGCAGAATGCAGCTTTCTTCGACAAACATGCCAAGGGTCCGTTATGTGATCTCTTCACTTTGATTGAATAATGTAGATTGCTCCTAACTTGAGAAAGGGATCTTCAAGCTCCCTCCTCATTCTTATTACAATACCGTATATCGTCAATATTCAAATTGATTTATATTATTGACAGATTTTGTATCGTTCAGCTTTTCGTGATCTTGGCCCTAATTCTATCAGTAATTCGACAATCAACAAAAAGAACCCTAATATCACGCACTCGAGCATTCTTGTTTGTTGCGCGCCTTACAGTTTTTATATTTTGGGCGAAATGTTTGCGCTTTGAGAGCTGTATTCAAAAAATATATCCGTGTGTCGGTCATTGCTTCTATGTTCAAAATTTTCGCAACAACTCCATCCATCTTGTTCGAGAAGCAGATCAGTTTCATTTGGCCTTTTAACCTAGTAGGTATTTTACCATATTTTTATATACTTTTTATGCGCAATTCGTGTTATGAACCAATTTCACCCAAGCTTACCGTGTGTACATTGTCTGATGCCAGCACTCTAATTTCTCGTGTTTGCGTAAACATGACGCGCAGTTCTATATTCCTTGATTGCAGACCCAATGGCGTGATCAGCGTTCCAGTTATTCAACTGAATACTTTCGAACAATCAAAACATATTCAAAGAAGTGCATGGCCTACTGAAAATAAGAGACCTCTGCTTCAGGCTCTAAATAAGTTTGTATCAGTTGAGATTGAATATAATAAAAGTGGTAAACTATGGAATAATATAACAAACAGAAATGCAAAGATTAAAGGATTTTTCTTAGGCGATCGGCATTCAGTTTGTCTACAAATGTATTGCAGTTAAGCACATTTTGACGTATTGGCTTGCCCTCGTCTCCAAGCTTTTCCAGCTTTTCTTCCGAGTCAGTTATGTCGGAGTCAATGAACTCAAAGCAATAAATAGTCGGTGCAAATCTTACCTCAGGCTGTTTTCGAGTTGTTCAGTGTCAACTCCATCTTGGAACTGCTTGTGAAACTGTGCAACTCTTTCCTTCCAGTTGCCGCGCTCTTTCCTATTTTCTTTATCATCGTGATCAGATTTAACTTTCCGAGCAAAATACCCAATCAAGAACCCAACGATGAACACAACGATGATGGCAACAATGACTCCGATGCATCGAATTCTTCCCTGTTTTCTTTTCTTTGCGTTCGATAGCTCAACTTTTTCGTCCTCCATTTGGTTATCGAGATAGATGGCTGCGAATCTAAGCGCCTTTGTCACACCCAGCCATGCAACTGTAATTTGATTTTGCATAAGCTTAATACTATAGCGGAAGTAACATAGATTACTCTCAAGGTTGCGTGCGCATCCAAGCTCAACAGACCAAGGTCAAATTCAAATTTCAACTTTCTTTATAGCGAACTGTACTCGTCCTCGGTATAGCAGCTTCGTGTTGCCCCTTACTTGAGTTAGGACGTCTATCTGGAGTTTTGGAGCCGTTTTCTGCTATATCCACGCGTGAGTGTTCACTAAACAATTAATTCTCATGTCAAAGGTCGCGTTTAGTCAAGCTGGGATGCGCGCGCAGCCTTGAAAAACTTGTCTGTCAAGATTCCATTCTACCATTGTTTGGTTTCCTTTTTTATCGTATCTGGAGATATATCTTCATGGTTGTTTGCCGCTGGCATCGATCACGTAGTTCAATTCCAAACAACAGGGAGGCGCAGTTCTGTTCGACTAAACTGCACACTTGAGTAAAAGATACTTCTTGGTTGTGATACCTCAATCCAATGTTCGCCGCCATTTTGTTTTGGAAGTCACGTGAGAGGTTTTTTTTTTCTTTTTCATTTTTTTTTTTTTTTTTGTGAGCAGCGCCGACTTCTTGAAGTGCTTTAATCACTCACAAAGGAATTTTAAAATTGAACTAGACTGGCGTTGCCAGTGAGCTCGCGGCGTGAGTTGCGCCGAGACCAGAATATACTAAAATGGAAAGTAGGGACAAAAGTGAGGAAGACTTCCAGTTTCTCACCAGAAAAATATCACAAAGTATAGAGAACTTGGCTTTTGACACCTTGCTCAAATGAAACCTGATTAAACTACAAATTGTCATTACAACACTCATACACTTGCTTCTTAAAGGTTGAGCGACCCTGCATTTTGAGAATGCGTGACATCTCTTCTTATGCACAATCGATTTTGACAGTTTGACTTCGACTCTTATTTCTAATCCGAGGCCACGATTAATCCAGCCTTCGCTTCAATACTTATGTGTTTTCTTTTATTAACTCAATACGTTTCTTCTATCAGGCTTTCGAGTATTCGTGCTCTGTAACAAATATAAAATTGAAAGCGAGGAATGTAAAACGAGACATGTTTAAAATATTATTGCGGTTTTGTTCACAGTGTGTTCAGTCCATTTGTGACTGCAAACTCAATGCTCAGGACTATTTCGGTGTATTTTTCATTTCTGGTATACAATGACCATTGCGAAACAAAGGCTACATGATCGAATGAAAGAAACATTTCAACAGGCAATGTACGATAAACAGAAGAATTTTATGAGGCAACAGATGTCATGTACAGAGTAACGCATAAATCGCCATTGTTTTGCGGCTAAAGCTCATCGTAGCTTTGGTTTCCGTTTTCGGCCTGTTTTCTTCCCAGAAGTATTTTGTGTCGCCACAGATAGTTTCGTCGGGACTAAATATTTAGCGGCGACAGAGATATTTGCAATCCCCCAGCGGTATCCATCAAACATCTGTTTACGGCTATTCTCGAAGCTTCCGCGGTGAACTAAAGAACGCAAGCCAAAATCGTTCCCTAACATCCAGTTTATCAGTGCGTGTTCCACAAAGTCAAACGGTGTTGAATTTGGATTAAATGCAGTTAACTTTTACACACAAGTACCGAGCAATTCACTGGCCACAATCGAGTTGTTTAACGAAGTCAATTACGACATTGCATATCACGTGATAATACGAACCAATCACCGTGTGCTGACTCTCGACCGACAAAAAAAATTAAAAAAAAAAAAAATTGCCTTCCTAAGCTCGCGTTGGGCCCCAGGCCCCCGCGAGCAATACCAATATCTTTTGTTTACAGCCTTAAACCACAAAGCGTCCTGAAATATTTCTACCTTGTGGGCTATATAGGTTATGTGCCGTCCCAAAAGTGTCGTTTTGAACATTTTGGTCTGGAATGGGGCGTAGTTCATAGTTTAGTTAGCTTTTGTCTGCAAGTTAAATGATGACGCAAACTAGACGTTTACAGCTTTCAAGTTTTATTAAGTCTACTAGTCCAAAAGAAGAGACTGAATGGATGCAGAAATGCACAAGCTACTACTCCAAATTACTTTGAAGCATAGAGAGCGAGAACATCAGCTGCAGACAAAACAGCTTGAGTAGCAATCGATATTTGGCGCTTCACTTCTTCCCATTCTCCCGTCTCCTTGACGTTGAAGAGAACGTCGGTTACCCCGGGGAAACTGAAACTGCCATACAAGTTGAACTGGCTTGGGGCGAACACTACGTGACGTACAAGTCGCCTGTCAGGCAACCCGTACGAGTATATGAACGCTCTCTCAACCTGAATCATCTGGTCGTTGAATCTGCGGAGTTTGGCCGCGAGTTTCATCTGACGGTGGAGAGAGTCTTCATCATCATCATCATCATCATCATTATCATCATCACCACCCTCACGTGTGTCATCACTTAGCATCTGGGCGATTTTGGACCTGAAATATTTGAAACATGGTGAGGCCAAATGGTAGTATTTTCCGAAGTTGCTATTCCTCGATGGATACTATGGAACAAGGTCGAGGAAGAACACTGAACGGAAGCAAGAGATTTCATAATATGCGACTACTCAAGTCGAATGGTCGGGACAATCTACGTTATGAACCTGAAAGTGAAAGAGATCAAATGAATGGCAAAAGAAAACGTCCATAACCATACCGCGCAGAATCGAAGTCGGTTGCTACTTTCTTAAACTTCTACAGCGTCTTCCAGGGTATCAAGTTTGATGTCGCTTCTTTCTCAAAGGATATAGATAAATATAAATTCAAATATATTCCGGCCACTTTTGGTAGCCAAGGATGGTCCCAACAGGTCTCAAAAATACGTGTTGCATTTTATATCCTTACCATGAAATGGTGTCTAGAGTAATGTTATCGAAGTCGAGTGCCCTCTGGAACTTCCGGCCACTCTAAAACTGTAAGGTCAATTTACTGACATTAAATCAGAGCAAGTGGTTATACTAGCAACACGTTTCGGTTCAAATAGCTTTTGGCGTTATAGGAATTAAATATTGAGTCTCTTTATACAGTTCTCTATTAACAAATGGAAGCAGGTTCTTGCGAGATCCGTATTAGATATTCTAAACACTTACAATGTTAGACTGAATTTTGAGTGAGGCTGTTCTTTTTTTATGAACTGAAGTCATGGGAACCCACCCAGGATGTTCTGCCGTCTCGCGTGAAATTTACGGTGGAGGTAGAATCTTGCTATGTAAAATCAACTGTTCGCAAAATAGAAGTAAATGTGCTAGGAGAGCATAGCAAAATGTACATGTTGTTTTGTTGAGCAAAGTGTTTTTCTTGCTTTTAAATATAAGTAAAGGGCTCAATGTGTGAAGACTTTTGTTTCCCATTCATATATAAAACACTCATACAAGTGAACAGCACTTTTTAATGAACATTCAATCACAACAGCAGTAACTTTCAACGTTTATTGAATGTAGTTGAACAGGCACTAAGCATGTAAAATGGCGCGCTAATAGTTTCCATAATGCTTGAAACATAAAGCACAAAATATAAAGGAAAACTTAAAAAGGGGATAAATGTAACTGAGCTAACACGTGTAGGGTAAGTTTGTCTCAGGTTCATTGCTCCCTGACTGAAAAAAAGGAGAAAGAAACCTATACAAGAGACAAGATGCAAGCTACTACTCCTAATTACTTTGAATCATAGAGAGCTAGAACATCAACGGCAGACAAAACAGCTTGAGTAGCAATCGATATTTGGCGCTTCACTTCTTCCCATTCTCCCGTCTCCTTGACGTTGAAGAGAACGTCGCTTACCCCGGGGAAACTGGAACTGCCATACAAGTTGAACTGGCTAGGGGCGAATATCACGTGACGTACCAACCGTCGCCCTGGCAACCCGTACGAATAGATGAACGCCCTCTCCAACTGAATCATCTGGTCGTTGAATCTGCGGAGTTTGGCGAAGTCATTTTGATCATCATCTGGGCGTTTATCTTCATCGTCGCGTTGCGCGTCTCCATCTAATATCTTGGATATTTTGATCCTAAAAGATATAGTAAACATGACTATCTATAAGTGTTATAAAACCTTGGTCGTTGTGACGAAAAACTGTAGCGAGAGCACCCTGAAATTAAACTTGCAAACAGAAAGTGGCTTAGAAACGAAACAAGACTGATTGACAATTTTGAAATTGTTTATTGTTGTCACTTTTAAGGGGCCCTCTCAGTCAACTCAATGTTTTATCTTCTAGAAATTTGTGAAAAAGTCCAAGGCTGAATTTGGTTCCCAACACAGAAAAACGTAATAATTAGATGACACTGCTCTGTCAGTGGGACACCGCGAAAATAAATTCTTGACGTCACTTGCGTTGGTCAGCGTTCATCCCCATTACTATCTCTCTATAGAGGTAAATTTCAACATCGTCCCTTTTTCTTGTGCGCGATTTATTTATAGAGTATATGTTAAACTAACTTATACTTGAGTATCAAGTTCAAGTTTTGAGTTTTCTAGCCAAGTCTCAGGGTTTGGAAATGTTGCTACGAAGACTGCACTTGTATTTGGTGTTGTTTCTGGTGTTTGTACAATGACCACTGACTCAAAAAAAGTGTGATCGCAAGGTCGGTAAGCGCGGTGCCGTGTGATGAGTTTGTAAAAGAGTAGGATACTAACCGAGCAGTATCGAATTTGGTTGCAGCGTCGTCGAATTTCTTGATAGCTTCTTCCAGAACAGCAAGTGAGATGTCGTCCCGTCCTTTGAGGTTTTCGTTCGCATTAAGACTGTTAAATGACTTGTTTAGCATGTCAGCGTACTGTGAGGCACTCATGGACAACAGCGGGCTATCTGCGTACTGTAGCAACAACGAACCACTGAGCTGGGTCATGGCTTTGTGGAACTTGAACTCTGGATCGATAAACTCTTGCATCCACTTAAACGAGTCGTGCTGAGAGTGATAAACTGGATAATGGAACAATTTATTATTGTAGCCAAAGTAATAGCTGAAATCTGCAGATGGGACACCAATGTGCTGATAAAACGACGCGTAGTCACTTCCAGACCCAAGTGTTCCAATGTTCGGTTTTCCGGGGTCTGTCGATGATGGGCGACGCTCCATCATGATGTCATAGATTGTCTCTTTAGAGTCATGCGCATTCGGGTCGTTTATCATTTTACTGTGACGCCAGATGTCGTCTTTAAGTAAGGGCGATGATGCGGAACGCATGACGAAATTTCCTCCAACTGAAACGTCAAAATTGAGATAGACGACCGCACGTTCGCTGAGAATCTTTGCGTGTTGCTCGACCCATTCTGCTGATCCCAAAAGGCCGAACTCTTCCCCGCCCCAGCTGCAGATCTGTTGTTGAACAATCGTAACATGTTATGGTCTTTTAAAGCACGAGATCACATGACCTGAAATTTACATGCCTGAAAATACACCAGAAACGGAAAGAGTATACAGGAATACAATATTGCAGGTCCGTAGCTTCAACATCAAATTCAGCGGCACTTAGCCCTCAGAAAATGTAAAGAGGATTTGTTTGGGAAATTTATTTTCTACGATCGGTTGTCGAGTTCCGATTTTAATGATCGATTCATAAATGCATAAAAGGTGTATAAACCACACCAATATATCACGTGTATAAACCACGCCCAAAGAACACACGTATAAAACCACACCTTAATCGTCCTCCTTGGCCTCCAGCCCCTCCTCAATAACATCCCCAGACCACGTGCTACTTCTGTCGTTGTAGTTGTACCGCTGGACGCGTCAACGGCTCCGAATACCCAGGAGTCTCTGTGGTTCCCCATCAGAACGTAACGATCGGGCTCCTCTTTACCATATATGGTACCAATGACGTTGGAAATGGACTTGACCTCCAGTTTGTTGTTGATCACCAGCTCAACCGTGACATCTTTGTGAGTGAAGTTTGGTCCCAGGCGATACGTGATGTTCAAGGAGCCTTTCCAGTCCGAGGGAACTTCATTTCCTTCAGTTATAAAGTGGAATTAAGTCAAAAAGTGATTTCAATGGAAGTTGGTCAGCGTCGAGAAAAGACAAAGTTTTGCCTGATTTGTTTAGGGGAAAATTATTTGCTTGAAGCGTACTTTATGTCGCTTAAGCAAATCCCATAGTGCTTTCCGCTCTTTTAATCCGGGAACTGATAAAAGGCAAATTCATAGAGAAACTCACCTAGATATACAGAGCCCCTCGGGATACAGCCTTGTAGCCGAAGGATCCACGTTACCGATTTCGCTTACTATTTACTTTATTTCATAATGAACTTATTACCAACGGAAGCAGTGATCGCGAGTTGACGATCCTTGAATTTTCAAAGTCCAATGGCGGATCACGATCACTAGCAGAGCGTGCAAAGCATTCTGTATTAACATTATGCAAGATACGAACCTCCCATAGCTTGCAAAAAATGCACTGCATCACCATAGCTCATCGGATGTGCGGGTATTGGTGGCAAATGGCTTTCGTTCCGTGGTCGTCGGTACATTCCGTCCAATGAGGGCAGGCCAGGAGTCTGCGGATCGCCCCCAGACCCCTTATACAGTGATCCGCGCTGAGCCCCCGTTTCTGGGAGCCATGGCGTGTTGGGGTACGTATTTTCGGGGCCGTAACCTTCCTTGGCATAGTCCGCTGGATCGGAGTACAGTACGGCTCCGATTGCTCCGTATCTTGCAGCATTTGCAATCTGAGAGAGAACTGATTATATTTCCTCTGATACCCTGCTGCCCGTGTTTATGTGAATCATGTAATCGTAAGAGTAAGGTGTAAACTACATTTTAAGGGGAGGGGGGAGAGGAGGGGGATAAGAAACTACATATACCAACATAAAATAATTTTATTATCAGATATAATTGGCATAAGAATTTAAACAATCGGGTACCTTATCTCCACGATAAATTTTCCCGTATCTCATTATGGCTATCTTGTCCTTAACGTCCACAGATAGGTTTTGTAGTCGCTCAAAGTCCTCTACCCGACCATAGTTGACGTACACGAGCTGATTTGTCTTCACTGTCCCGTTAGGAGCGTAGCCAAGGAATGGAGGAACTACATCAGGATCATCTTCACTGGGATCTACGATCTTTGGAAACAAAGTCCAGGAAATTAGCAGCTTAACCCATGTAAGTTTTGTAAACTCCAGATCAGTGTCAAATAAGAATAAGAATTCGTGGAAAACCTTCACTCCCAAATCCTGAAAGATTTTAATAAGTGCATCTTAATAGCAGTGTTCACTTCCAACTCCTGAACTGTTAAATGAAACCTAGGTACGACCACTCGAACAGACAGTGAAAGCCTTAACTTCAAACGCACCTTCTCTTTTCCCGAAATTTTATAGATTTCTGTGCTGCCGTTGAAGAGAGTCACCGAGTTAGGATTATCCTTCTGAGGGAATGACAACAAGACTTTGTACTCCGGCATTTCCACTTTATCAAACCCGTATTCGTTCCATCGTTTTTCTAGTTCTTTGGCCAACTCCAGTTGTCGAGGGGAGCCGGCAATATGTGGCTTCTCCGAAAAGTACCTAGTGTTGGATGAAAGGATTGTTCATTACGTTCCACCCTCTACAAACTAATACGTATGTACACCATCATTGCATACTTTTCTTAAATATGATTCCTTAGAAAGAGACTTTGTTTATTAACTTTGTTAGAAAAAGTGATAATAGAGTTTATGAATAACTGTGCGCGTTCTGATTGGCTAGAGTATATTACACGCTGACGATGTGAATTTCACTGAATAGTTATGTTTTAAAAACTGCAAATTGTAAACCGTTTATCCGGTGCTCTTTATAATCAATGAAAGCAGAATGAAGCTTTCTTCAACCAACATGTTAAGGGTCCGTGATGTGATCTCTTAGTAATGTAGATTGCTCCTAACTTGATAGAGGGATCTTTAAGCTCCCTCCTCATTCTTATAACAATACCGTATATCGTCCATATTCAAGTCGATCTATTTTATTGACAGATTTTGTATTGTTCAGCTTTCCCTGATCTTTGTCATAATCCAATTAGTAATTCGACAATCAACAAAGAATCCTCATATCACGCACTCAAACATTCTTGCTCGTTGCTTGCTTTACAGTTTTTATATTTCTTGGGGTAAAATGTTTGCGCTTTTAGAGCTGCTATACGTGAGTCAGTCATTGCCTCTATGTTCAAAACTTGGGCAACAATTTCCATCCATCTCGTTCGAGAAGCAGATCAGTTTCATTTTGCCTTTTAACCTAGTCAGTATTATATTATATTATATATACATTTTTTATGCACACTTCGTGTTGTGAACCATTTTAACCCAAGCTTACCGTGTGTACATTGTCTGATGCCAACACTCTAGTTTCTCGTGTTTGCGTAAACACGGCGCGCGGTTTTATATTGCTCGACTGCAGACCTAATAGTGTGATCGGCGTTCCAGTCATTCAGCTGAATATTTTTGAACAATCAAAACATATTCATTTTTTTGAAAATAGATTAGCTAAGACGTGCATGGCCGACTAAAAATAATAGACCTCTGCTTCAGGCTCTAAATAAGTTAGTATTAGTTGAGACTGAATATAAAGTGGTAAACTAAGGAGTAACATCACAAACAGAAATGCAAACATTAAGGGCTGATTCTTGGGTAGTCATTCAGTTTGTCTAGTTGTGGCTGAAGTCAATTAACTCAAAGCAATAAATAGTCGGTCCAAATCTTACCTCAGGTTCTTCTCGAGTTCTTTAGTGTCAACTCCATCTTGGAACTGCTCATGAAACTGTGCAACTCTTTCCTTCCAGTTGCCGCCCTCGTTCTTTCTCTCTTTATCATCGTGATCAGATTTAACTTTCCGAGCGAAATATCCAATTAAGAACCCAACGATGAACACAACGATGATGGCAACAATGACTCCGATACATCGAATTCTTCGCTGTTTTCTTTTCTTTGCGTACGTTAGCTCAACTTTTTCGTCCTCCATTTGGTTATCGACATAGATAGCTGCGACTATAAGCGCCTTTAGGTAGCACAACTGTCACACCCAGCCGTGCAACTGTAGTTTGACTTTGCATAAATTTAATAACATGAAATAACATAGATGACTCTCAAGGTTGCGCGCGCATCCAAGCTTGATAGACCAAGACTTTCAAATTCAACTTTCTTTTACGGCGAGCTGTACTCGTCCTCGATATAGCAGCTTTATGTTGCCCCCTTATTTGAGTTAGGACGTCTATCTCGAGTTTTAGAGCCGCTTTCTGCAATATTCACGCGTGAGTGCTCAGTAAACAATTAATTCTCAGATCAAAGGTCGCGGTTCGTCAAGCTGGGATGCGTGCGCAACTTTGAAAAACTGGTCTGTCAAGGTTGTATAATCATTTTCCAATTCTGTCATTTTTTTGGTTTCCTTTTTTATCGTACCTGGAGATATATCTTCATGGTCGTTTGCCGCTGGCATTGATCACGTCGTTCAATTCCCGCAACAGGCGCAGTTCTGTCTAGCGAAACTGCGCACTTGAGTAAAGATACTTCTTGGTTGTGACATGTCAATCCGGAGCTGGCCGCCATTTCGTTTTGGAGGTCGCGTGAAAGTTTTGTTTGTTAGCAGCGCCGATTTCTTGAACTGTTTTAATCACTCACAAAGCGGGCGTGTCGTGGGGTCGAGACCAGAATTAACTAAAATGATAGTAGCCGGGCACACGGGGTGCCGGGTGAGGAACGTTTGTAATATGCAAATTGAGGCAAGAGTCAGTTTTTGTACATGGTGGATCCACGAGTTCTCCATGTTTTTTTCTCGCTATCAGTTATGGGGTGTTACTAAAACACGAAACAGCGGAACAACGAAACAATGAAACAGCGAACTCCCAAACAGCGAAACAGCTAACTATTAACTAAAATTAATGGTAATAACTAATACCGAGATTATTACAGGGAAACAACGAATTCTTAACTAAAATTTACTGCAATAACTAATACCTATATATGAAGGATGATTATTGAGCCTATTGCTCAAATAAACAAGCCCGTTGCCATGTTGCGTCAAGTTGGCATCAATCTGTCTTTGAGCACTGGTATTTCCGGTATTTCCGGAGTGTTGTAACGCACAATTTTTTTTTATAGTAACAGCATCAAAGAACAGATTTCCAGTCACACATACTGAATACTCTAATGGTAAAATAGCGAAAACATTTGACGAAAAATACTAGAATGAAGGGACTATATTTAATTGAGTCATTTCCAAGTGGGATCATACCATCATGTCTCACAGTGACACTATCTCAAAAACAGAGTTTAATTATCACCAACGGTGCGGTTCCGTGGGCTAGCGTTTTCCGTACGCCGTGAAGAATGATCAAATCCCTTAGTTTCACTACGCCGTTGACTCATTAAAAAGTAGCTGATCATCTTGACAGTCAAAGCTTTTAACTCGAGATCTTATCAACAAACCATTTAGCATGTAATGGAGAGTTTACCTTTTGGTCGAGGGTCGAGGGTTGAAAGAGATCCTTTTTTTCCCGATAAAAGAAGAGAATTGAATTGAAGGGATTAAAAAAAAAATGTATAGGGATTTTGGTCGTTCGCCGAGCGGCGGTCTTCGGGACCCTAAAAAGTGGCTAAATATGTTTAGTTGCGTGTTATCTTACCGTTCCGAACGTCAGCTTGCTTTGCTCACTGGAATCGGAAAAACATTCGAAGAAGAAGCCTGACTAAAATAGGAAAAGGATTCTTTTTTTGCTTTTTTAGCCGAGGCACAACTGACCTTTTCGGCCCAGTAAGTTCCAAGCAATATTTAGCGTCGCCACAGAAATTTTGGTGGACTTTTGAAATTTTGGTGAAATTTTGGTGAAATTTAAGTGGCAGTACTTCTCCCATTTAAATTTACATTCTAATTTTTACTACTTCTTCTTACATGTTAATTAAAACTATCTCAGTTTAATCCGCAGACGTGATAATATGGAAACCATTAACAACACACATAGGCAAAGAACTGAAAAACAAAAAAAAAACAAACAAACACAAACAAAAAGAAAGAAAGAAAGAAGAAAACACAAAAACTCATAAAAAATCTCTCAGTAACAAAGAATGAGCACAAAAAGCCTTCAAAAACAAATTTTTAATAAGCAGAACAAAAAAATACTACGTGAAATCAACAGCATGGACCGCATCATTACGAAGTTGATAAGGTACTAAGCATGTAAAAAGGCGCACTCTTTCCATAATGCTTAACCCATCAATTACAAAATATAAAGAAAAACTTGAAAAGGGGGATAAACCTGTGCTAACAGTGTAGGGTAAGTTTGTCTCAGGTTCATTGCTCTCTGACTGAAAAAAAAAAAAAAAAAAAAAGGAAAGAAACCTATACAAGAGACTACTCCAAACTACTTTGAATCATAGAGAGCTAGAACATCAACGGCGGACAAAACAGCTTGAGTAACAATCGATATTTGGCGCTTCACTTCTTCCCATTCTCCCGTCTCCTTGACGTTGAAGAGAACGTCGCTTACCCCGGGGAAACTGGAACTGCCATACAAGTTGAACTGGCTTGGGGCGAACACCACGTGACGTACCAACCGTCGCCCTGGCAACCCGTACGAGTATATGAACGCCCTCTCCAACTGAATCATTTGGTCATTGAACCTGCGGAGTTTGGCGAAGTCATTTTGATCATCATCATCTGGGCGTTTGTCTTCATCATCGCGTTGCGCGTCTCCATCTAATATCTTGGACATTCTGGACCTAAAAGATATAATAAACGTAAATATCTCTGTTATAAACCTTGGTCGTTGTGACGAAAAACTTAAGCGTGAGCACGCTGAGTTTAAACTTGCAAACAGAAAGTGGCGGAGAAACGAAACAAGACTGATTGACAATTTTGAAATTGTTTATTGTTGCCTTTTTAAGGGGCCCTCTCAGTCAATTCAGTGTTTTTTTTACATCTAGAAATTTGTGAAAAATCCAAGGCTGAATTTGGTTCCCAACGCAGGAAAACGTAGTAGTTCGGTGCCAATGCTGCGTCAGTGGGACACCGCTAAAATAGATTATTTGCTTGCGTTGGTCCTTTTCTCTCTCTCTCTCTCTCTCACCCTCCTCAAATCTCAATAATGACTTTATACTAGAAATCATGAAGTCCAAAGACCCAATTGTTATCAGATTAATAGCAAAGTTTTTATCTTCGTGTTTCTATTTACGTGATTACAAACTTCAACATAATTAGTCAGCTATGAATATATATATATTATATCTTATACCTTGTTACTGTTATAAAAATAGGCTTTAGCAATACCCGATTGTAAAAGCATGAAGGTCATGCCAATAAAGCTCTTGTCACTCACTCACTCACTCACTCTCTCTCTCTCGTTTTACTTGAGTATAAAGTTTAAGTTTTAAGTCAGTTTCTTGGAAATGCACTGCACTTGTCTTTGGTGTTGTTTCTGGTGTTTGTACAATGACCACTGACTCAAAAAAAGTGTGGTCGCAAGGTCGGTAAGCTCGGTATCGTGTGATAAGTTTGTAAAAGAGTAGGATACTAACCGAGCAGTATCGAATTCGGTTGCAGCGTCGTCGAATTTCTTGATAGCTTCTTCCAGAACAGCAAGAGAGATGTCGTCCCGTCCTTTGAGGTTTTCGTTCGCATTAAGACTGTTAAATGACTTGTTTAGCATGTAAGTGTACTGCGAGGCACTCATGGACAACAGCGGGCTATCTGCGTACTGTAGCAACAACGAACCACTGAGCTGGGTCATGGCTTTGTGGAACTTAAACTCTGGATCAGTGAACTTCTTCATCCACTTAAACGAGTCGTGCTGAGAGTGATAAACTGGATAAAACAACGGCTTTTTATCGTGACCAAAGTCATAGCTGAAATCTGCAGAAGGAACACCAATATATTGATAAAACGACGCGTAGTCACTTCCAGATCCGAGCGTTCCAATATTCGGTTTTCCGGGGTCTCTTTTTGACGGGTTCCGCTTCATCATGATGTCATAGATTGTTTCTTTAGAGTCATGCGCATTCGGGTCGTTTATCATTTTACTGTGACGCCAGATGTCGTCTTTGAGTAAGGGCGATGATGCGGAATACATGACAAAATTCCCACCAACTGCGACGTCAAAATTGAGATAGACGACTGCACGTTCGCTGAGAATCTTCGCGTGTTGCTCGACCCATTCTGCTGATCCCAAAAGGCCGAACTCTTCCCCGCCCCAGCTGCAGATCTGTTGTTAAACAATCGTAACGAGATCACATGACCTGAAATTTACAACATGCCTGAAAATGCACCACCTCAGGCTTTTTGAGTGCCAGAAATGGTCTATGAGTATACAGGAATACAATATTGCATGTCCGTAGCTTTAAAACATCAATTTTGGCATTTCAAACGTCAGAAAATGTAAAGGGATTTGGTCGGGAAATCTATTTTTTACGATCGGTTGTCTTTTTAAAGTTCAAAATGGACAGTATGCAAGATACGAACCTCCCATAGCTTTCAAGAAATGCAACGCATCTCCATAGCTCATCGGATGTGCGGGTATTGGTGGCAAAAGACTTTCGTTCAATGGTCGTCGGTACATTCCGTCCAATGAGGGCAGCCCTGGGGTCTGAGGATCGCCCCCTGGTCCATTGTAAAGTGATCCGCGCTGAGCCCCCGTTTCTGGGAGCCATGGCGTGTTGGGGTACGTATTTTCGGGGCCATAACTTTCCTTGGCATAGTCCGCTGGATCGGAGTACTGTAGGGCTGCAATTGCTCCGTATCTTGCAGCATTTGCAATCTGAGAGAGAATTGATTATATTTTCTCTGATACACTGCTGCCCGTGTTCATGTGAATCATGTAATCGTAAGAATAAGATGTAAACTACATTTTAAGGGGAGGGGGATAAGAAACTACATAAACTAACATAAAATAATTTTATTATCAGATATAATTGGCATAAGAATTTAAACAATCAGGTACCTTATCTCCACGATAAATTTTCCCGTATCTCATTATGGCTATCTTGTCTTTAACGTCCACAGAGAGGTTCTGTAGTCGCTCAAAGTCCTCCACCCGACCATAGCTGACGTACACGAGCTGATTTGCCTTCACTGTCCCGTTAGGAGCGTAGCCAAGGAATGGAGGAACTACATCAGGATCATCTTCACTGGGATCTACGATCTTTGGAAACAAAGTCCAGGAAATTAGCAGCTTACCCATGTAAGTTTTCTAAACTCCAGATCAGTGTCAAGTAAGCATAAGAATTCGTGGAAAACCTTCTCCCAAATCCTGAAAGATTTTAATAAGTGCATCTTAATAGCAGTGTTCACTTCCAACTCCTGAACTGTGAAATGAAACCTATAGGTGCGACCACTCAAATTAAAGCTCTCGATCATGTGTACATTCTAATATAAGTGTTTATCTTGCCATTGAGTAGCGTTTATCACTTTTGCCATTTTTAAGTTTTGTTTTTCACATAGTGAAAGCCTTGACTTCTAACGCACCTTTTCTTTTCCCGAAATTTTATAGACTTCTTTGCTGCCGTTGAAGAGAGTCACCGAGTTAGGATTATCCTTCCGTGGGAAAGACAACAAGACTTTGTACTCCGGCATTTCCACTTTATCAAATCCGTATTCGTTCCATTGTTTTTGTAGTTCTTTGGCCAATTCCAGTTGTCGAGGGGATCCGGCAATATGTGGCTTCTCCGAAAAGTACCTAGTGGTGGATGAAGGGATTGTTCATTACGTTCCACCTTCTACAAACTAATACGTATGTACACCATCATTGCATACTTTTCTTAAATATGATTCCTTAGAAAGAGACTTTGTTTAATACATTTGTTAGAAAAAGGGATAATAGAGTTTATGAATAACTGTGCGCGTTTTGATTGGCTAGAGTATATTGCGCGCTGACGACGTGAATTTTTATTGAGTACTTATTGTATACAAACTGCAAACTCTAACCGTTTACCCGGGGCATAATTACAGTGAAAGCAGAATGAAGCTTTCTTTACCAGCATGCCAAGGGTCCGTGATGTGACCTCTTTGCTTTGATTGAACAATGTAGATTGCTCTTATCTTAAAGGAGGGATCTTCTAGCTCCCTCCTCATTGGTCGTGGCGAAGCGACGAGCTTAGGATTCGAAATCGTGTCTTCTTCATCATATTATTTTCTTCTGGGTTACGAATCAGCACACGGTCATTGGTTCGCATTGTCATGTGATATGCGATGACGTAGGTGATCGCGAACAGCTTGAGATGTGGGCGATTAAATTGTATTTCAATACTTGTGTGTAAAAAGTTATTGGCGTTGCATCCAAACTCAACACCCGTTTGCAGAAATTTTGAGCCACCAATATAAATCAGTATAATACAAATATCAAATGCATTATGGGAAGAGTTTCGTATAAAAACTTGCTTTACGTGCAAGAATCATCACACTGTGAAGTTATGTTAGGTGATAACATTTTATGATTGGTGCGGTTTTGTGCGCATTTTAGAGCCATCATCCTTCCCACAATGCATTTGATATTTGTATGTATGTATGTTATGCGCATTTCGTGTTGTGAACCAATTTAACCCAAGCTTACCGTGTGTACATTGTCTTTTGCCGACACTTTAATTTTTCGTGTTTGCGTAAACACGACGCGCGGTTCTATATTCCTCGACTGCAGACCTAATGGTGTGATCGGCGTTCCAGTCATTCAACTGAATATTTTCCAACAATCAAAATATATTTACTATTTTGAAAATAGATTATAGCTAAGACGTGCATGGCCGAATAAAAGTAATAGACCTCTGCTTCAGGCTTTATTTAAGTTGGTATTAGTTGAGATTGAATATAAAGTGGTAAATTAAGGAAAAATGTAACAAACAGAAATGCACAGACTAAAGGCTCATTCTTGGGTAGTCATTCAGTTTTTCTACAAATGTATTACAGTTAAGCACATTTTGACGTATTTGTTTGTCACCGTATCCAAACTCTTTTCAACTTTTCTTCAGTCAGTTGTGGCGGAAGTCAATTCAGTCAATTAAGTCAACTAACTCAAAGCAATCAATAGTTGGTGTAAATTTTACCTCAGGTTCTTCTCGAGTTCTTTAGTGTCAACTCCGTCGTCAAACTGCTTATGAAACTGTGCAACTCTTTCCTTCCAGTTACCGCGCTCTTTCTTACTCTCTTTATCATCCTGATCAGATTTAACTTTCCGAGCGAAATACCCAATTAAGAATCCAACGATGAACACAACGATGATGGCAACAATGACTCCGATCCATCGAATCCTTCTTTGTTTTCTTTCCTTTCCGTACGTTTGCTCGTTCTCCATTTGGCTATCGAGATAGATAGCTGCAAATATAAGCGCCTTTAGGTAGCAGAACTGTCACACCCAGCCGTGCAAGTGTAGATTAAATTGTCATAAATTTGATATCATTGATAACTCTCAAGGTTGCGCGCGCATCCAAGCTTGTTAGACCAAGACTCAATTCAAATTACAACATTTTTTACAGCGGACTGTACTTTTTTTCAATATATCAGCTTTATGTTGCCCCCTTCTTTGAGTTAGAAGATCTATCTCGAGTTTTAGAGCCGTTTTCTGCAATATTCGCGCGTGATTGCTCACTAAACAATTAATTCTCATATCAAAGATCGCGCGCGGTTCGTCAAGCTGGGATGCGTGTGCAACCTTGAAGAACTGGTCTGTCAAGACTCAAGATCGTATAGTCAGTTTCCAATTTCTGTCATTTTTTTATTTTTTATTTTTTATTTCCTTTTTGAAGCTATTTGCACTGTGCAATTAGCTTCTATGTCGGCGGTTTGGCCTAACAGCCGTTCGGCCTATCCCACCCGTTCGGCCCATCTCATTAGGTCAATAAATTGTTTCCCCTCTAGGTGGCAAAAACTACTCAGGGGGGAGGGGCATGAAGTGTTATCCATATAAAAGCCGCTGTGGTACAGGACCAGTGAGAAAGTTTGTTATTTATTATCTACTTAACACAAAGAATGCACAGAGTGATTTCCAGTAAAGGGTTTCCGTGCTAATGTTATAACTTGGCGACAGAATGTCAGAAGTTAAATTACCTCTCCAGGGAGGAGTCTTCTAAATATAATTGGCTCTCTCGCACGTGGTGGAGAATCAAGGCACTATTTAATGGCGGCTGTGAGTGTTGTCGATTCTTTGGTTGTATGTGGAAATCTGCTCCCCCTTCAGCCCTGGCTGACATATCTGTAGTATCTGGCAAACAGGCGACACAGATTCACATTCAGAGCGACATTTCTGGACACATTTGCGAATATATGCTCCGCTCACAAAAGAAGGAACACAGCTGTATGGTGTGACCATGACATATGTTTTGGCAAAGGTAAAGCTTATTCCGAGTTTTTTGCGTTCGCTGATATGTTTGTTGACACATGATTTCATAACATAATCGCAGATGCAGATCGACTGTGGTATGTCTGAGTTGTTTGTTTATAAAATTGTCTCGAGCGGTCTCTGTCGCTAATAAAAAATTGACTGAAAAATTTACAGGAAATTTTACTGTGAATCCTTTTCACCACCGTTCGAATAACACGAGAAACAGGTTTGTTTGGTTGGAGTGTGTTACGTTACGAAACTATTATAAGGAGTCAAAATCTGGTTTACCTCGCATGATATGTTTGTTGACACATGATTTCATGACATAATTGCAGATGCAGATCGACTGTGGTATGTCTGAGTTGTTTGTTTAGAAAAGTTGTTGTCTTGAGTGGGTTTTGTCGCTAATGAAAAATCGACAGGAAATTTTACTTGTAACTCCTTTTCACCACCGTTCGAAGAGCACGAGAAACAGGTTTGTTTTGCTGGTGTGTTTCGAAACTATTATAACGAGTCAAAATCTGGCTTCCCTCGCAGAAATTTACAGAACGACTTGAGTTATTTTGTCAAGCTATAGTTTGTTCCTTTTATGTCGATCAGCTCAAAATAATTATATAATAAACTGTCATGTTTGTGCATTTGTGTTTGGTCATGCATAGTACGTAGCTGGCATAGTGTAAAACCCCGACCAAACGGTGATAATCTTCGACGATAGTTTGAACTCTCACGCCCGTTTTAACGCGAACTATCATGCACTATCATAAACTATAGATAGATAGATAGATAGATAGATAGATAGATAGATAGATATCATCAACTAGCAAATAGCTTCACGTACGCTTTACGGACCTATGTTTTAACTGATTTTTATGCCTAATTGATTTTGACAGTTTGACTTCGAACATTTGTTTCCAATCACAGGCCACGATTAATCTGGCCTGCGCTTCATTACTTATCTGTTTTTCTTCTTCTAAATTGCGTTTCTTCGACCATGCTTTCTAAATTTCCAATCGGCCTATTGTATTTCAGAGCCATTATCACCGCGGTTTTTATAAATTCACGATTGTTTGACGAGCTTATGTTTAAGTTGAAAAACCTAGCTGGGAGCGACTTTAGCTTGTCGAAATGGTATCGTTTGATTATGTTTGCTCCGTTAGCTTTGTCGCTTAGTTCTAACGAGCAATAAAAAACAGTACACAAGTGGAAGAAGAATGCGAAAGTGAAATTGAACAAGAGCGCAAGTACATGCCAACAAAAATCTCACGTTACATACTTGAAACTCAGCCAAGAAAAGAATAGCTTCTACACCGCTTGCACGTGAACGTTATCCAATCAAATTACAATATTTGTGCTTGCACGTCAATCAAACTTAAATCCAAGAGGGGGACTTCTTTTACCAAATTGTCATGATACCCACGCTTTGGCTTTCGGGTGGAAACAATTATATGCTGGGCCCTTAGGCTCAGCATAATAACAATAATTATCTTTTGTTAACAGCCTTAAACCACAAAGCGTCCTGAAATATTTCTACCTTGTGTGCTACAATATATAAGTTATGTGCCGTCCCAAAAGTATCGTTTTAGAGCTTTTTGGTCTGGAATAGGGTACAATTGATAGTTCAGTTAGCTTTCGTCTGCAAGTTAAATGACACGCATACTAGACATTTACAGCTTACAAGTTTTATTACGTTTACTTGTCCAAAAGAAAACCTCATCTAAACTGAGACTGAATGGATGGAGAATGGCACAAGCTACTACTCCAAATTACTTTGAATCATAGAGAGTGAGAACATCAGCTGCAGACAAAACAGCTTGAGTAGCAATCGATATTTGGCGCTTCACTTCTTCCCATTCTCCCGTCTCCTTGACGTTGAAGAGAACGTCGCTTACCCCTGGGAAACTGGAGCTGCCATACAAGTTGTACTGGCTTGGGGCGAACACCACGTGACGTATCAGTCGCCTGTCAGGCAACCCATAAGAGTAGATGAACGTTCTCTCTACCTGAATCATCTGGTCGTTGAATCTGCGGAGTTTGGCCGCGAGTTCCATGTGACGGTCTTCACCATCATCACCATCATCATCATCATCCTCACGTTTGTCATCACTTAGCATCTGGGCGATTTTGGACCTGAAATATTAAAGATGGTGAGGCCAAATAGTAGTATTTTCCGAACTTGCTGTTCCTCGATGGATACTATAGATCAAAGTCGAGGAAAAACAGTGAACGGAAGCAAGACCTTTTATATGCGACTACTCAAGTCGATCAAAGTCGAATGCGTTATAGAGTAACGCGAAAGATGTGTAGAGAAGCACTACAGTAGATCTACAGTCGAACCCCGCTATTTCGAAGTCGCACGGGACATGAAAAAAAGTTCGAAATAGCGGGGTTTCGAAATAGTCAATAGTAAATGACTGAAAAGATAAATCCAAGGGATTCAGCTTGACTTCGAAATAACGGGGACTTCGAATTAACCAAGTTCGAAATAGCGAGGTTCCACTCTATTAACCCTTTCACTCCCAAGGTTCCCAATTTCAATTTTTTCAGTCTCTCATCAGATAAATATAATATAGTTTGGAGAACCTGGCCCTTGATAGCCAGCTGATTGATATCAATTTTCACTACATTACTCACACATTTGTTTTCTTAAATGGTTGGGACAATCTACGTTATGAACCTGAAAGTGAAAGAGATCAAATAAATGGAACACGTCCATAACCATACCGCGCAGAATCAAAGTCGGTTGCTACTGTCTTAAACTTCTCGACAGCGTCTTCCAGGATATCAAGTTTGATGTCGCTTCGTCCTTTGAGGTTTTCGTTCGCCTTGAGGCTGTAGGTGGACTTGTTTAGCATGGCAGCATACTGGGAGGCACTCATAGAAAGCAGTGGAATATCTGCGTAGTTTAGCAGCAACGAACCGGCAAGCTGGGTCATAGTTTTGTGAAACTTGAACTCTGGGTCTACGAACTTCTTCATCCAATTGAACGTGTCGTGCTGAGAGTGATAAACTGGATAAAACAACGGCTTTTTGTTGTGGCCAAAGTGATAGCCGAAATCTGCAGAAGGAACACCAATATATTGATAAAACGACGCGTAGTCACTCCCAGATCCGAGCGTTCCAATTTTCGGTTTTCCGGGATCTGTTTTTGACGGGTTCCGCAACATCATGATGTCATAGATTGTTTCTTTAGAGTCATGCGCATTCGGGTCGTTTATCATTTTACTGTGACGCCAGATGTCGTCTTTGAGTAAGGGCGATGATGCGGAATGCATGACGAAATTTCCTCCAACTGAAATGTCAAAATTGAGATAGACGACTGCACGTTCGCTGAGTATCTTGGTGTGTTGCTCCACCCATTCTACTGATCCCATTAAGCTCAACTCCTCGCCGCCCCAGCTGCAAATCTGAAAAAGTTAATATCTTGGTAAACTAAAACGAAAATAATGTAATATAAGTGAGGTAATTTTTTTTATTTACCACAACACACTAGTTTCTCGCTCTCTGATTGGTCGATTTACCGTGCTAAGTAAGAGTCCAGACAATAATGCTGACGCCAGCATGTCACGCTTTGCAGCGAAATACAGCGAAACTTTCCTGTACATTTCTAAATATTGTGGTAAAAAACAAATTTCCATTGGTTTGCCGTGGTGTGGACTCTTATTTACCACGATTTACGTCATCACATGTTCAAAATTAGTTGTGGACTCACTCGGCACAGCGCCTTGTGAGTCCATAACATTTTGACCATGTGATGACGTAAATCGTGATAAATAAGAGTCCACACCACGGCACCAGTGGAAATTTATTAAACTCTCAACAAAACAGCCCAAAGACCAGGTTTATTACACGATGTACTATTTATGTACGAACCTTGTGTCCCTTGGGCAAACGCTCTTAATATTTTTAAATAAAAAATAAATTATAGATAAATTTTACGTGTGTGTAATGCTAAAAAACACGTGTATAAACCACGCCCAAAGAACAAGTGTACAAACCACACCTTAATCGTCCTCCTTGGTCTCCAGCCCCCCTTCAATAATTCCCCCAGACCACGTGCTACTTCTGTCGTTGTAGTTGTACCGCTGGACGCGTCAACAGCTCCGAATACCCAGGAGTCTCTGTGGTTCCCCATCAGAACGTAACGATCAGGCTCCTCTTTACCATATATAGTACCGATGACGTTGAAAATGGACTTGACCTCCAGTTTGTTGTTGATCACCATTTCGATCTTGACATCTTTGTGAGCGAAGTTTGGTCCCAGGCGATACGTGATGTTCAAGGTGCCTTTCCAGTCTGAAGGAACTTCATTTCCTGATCATGAACATGGGGCCATTTTATTAGAGCATTTATGATAAAATCTTTCAACTTGCATAAATATCTAAGCAACTATAACATGAGCATGAAAGATATAATTTATACATAAAAAGCAAGGTATTTACAGTCGCTTCATTTTACGACTAAAGCCAACAAAAGTGATTGCTCAAACATTTTAAAAAGTAACGGAATGCAATATACGAACCTCCCATAGCTTTCAAGAAATGCAACGCATCTCCATAGCTCATCGGATGTGCGGGTATTGGTGGCAAAAGACTTTCGTTCAATGGTCGGCGGTACATTCCGTCCAATGAGGGCAAGCCAGGAGTCTAGGGATCACCACTACCGGGTCCCTTATACAGTGATCCGCGCTGAACCCCAGTTTTGGGGAGCCATGGTGTGTTGGGATACGTATTTTCGGGGCCGTACCCTTCCATGGCATATTCCGCTGGATCGGAATACAGCAGGGCTGCAATTGCTCCGTACCTTGCTGCATTTGCAATCTGAGAGAGAATGAGTTATATATGTATGATGATATAAATATATATCATCACAATGCTTGACGTAAAAGTATGCATTGAATTAGTTGTGAGGGTCCGTTTGAATGAAATTTCAGTGTTATTTTGGTCTTGGTTAGTTTTAGGAAACACGATTAAAACTTGAACTTGGGATACGTTCGCCTTTCGTTTAAATTTGTATTTGTGTGTGTATTGTAAGAATAGCCTTTGGCAGAACTTAAATCCGGGAAAGACGAGCTGTTCATTCTGTTCTTACACAGCCAAATTACCTTTCATAATCAATCAAAATATTGTAATACTAGCAAGAGTCCCGTAAATTCAGACACAATCAGCATCACATCTTAAACAATCAGGTACCTTATCCCCACGATGAATTTTCCAGTATCTCATTATGGCTATCTTGTCCTTAACGTCCACAGAGAGTTTCTGTAGTCGCTCAAAGTCCTCCACCCGACCATAGTTGACGTACACGAGCTGATTCGTCTTCACTGTCCCGTTAGGAGCGTAGCCAAGGAATGGAGGAACCACATTAGGATCATCTTCACTGGGCTCCGCAATCTGATGGACGTCAGTTCACATTTAGTCACAGATCACAGTTATGTACATGTAAGTATATTTGGCTGCTAGTTTCTTAACCTGAGAAAACAGACGTCTCTCTCGTGGGCTCAAGTTGGACGTCTTGTCTCGGGCTGACATTTGTTGGAAACTGATCTAAACGCCGTAGAAGCCAACGTTAGCTGATGTTTTGAGCGTTAAATCGACGAAAGACTAACACCCGAAACGTCAGCTAACACGGCGTAACTGCGGCGTTCTGACTTCCCACGTCAAATTTAGGGCGGTGCGGCGGGATTAGAACTGTTTTTTTGTTTCTGAAATACTAACAAAAGAAAGTAAAGTATCTTTATTTATACACGGTAAGGAGAGCTGGTGGGGCCGTGTTTTAACTCAACGTTAAGAATCCCAACTGGTCGGAGGCTAACCAGTCAGCTATTTACATAACGTGGCCGAGGATTTGAACCCGGGGCTACCGTGTTGCAAATTCAGTTAGTGGTCAGAGCGGGACTTGAACCTGGGACCTCCCCACCCCCACCCCCCAAACGCAAACGCACCTTCTCTTTTCCTGTAATCTTGAATACTTCTGTGCTGCCGTTGAAGAGAGTAACCGTGTTAGGATTATCCTTCTGAGGAAATGACATCAACACTTTGTACTCCGGCATTTCCACTTTATCAAACCCGTATTCGTTCCATCGTTTTTCTAGCTCTTTGGCCAACTCCAGTTGTCAAGGGGAGCCGGCAATATGTGGCTTCTCTGAAAAGTACCTAGTGGTGGATGAAAGGATTGTTCATTACGTAACCACCTACAAATTAATACATATGTACACCATCATTGCATACTTTTCTTAAATATGACTCCAGATAATACAGTTTATGAATAACTGTGCGCGTTCTGATTGGCTAGAGTATATTACACGCTGACGATGTGAATTTTACTGAATAGTTATTTTATAAAAACTGCAAATTGTAAACCGTTTATCCATTGCTCTTATAATCAATGAAAGCAGAATGAAGCTTTCTTCAACCAACATGTTAAGGGTTCGTGATGTGATCTCTTCGCTTTGATTTAGTAATGTAGATTGCTCCTAACTTGATAGAGGGATCTTTAAGCTCCCTCCTCATTCTTTAACAATACCGTATATCGTCCATATTTAAATCGATCTATTTTATTGACAGATTTTGTATCGTTCAGCTTTCTGTGATCTTTGTCATAATCCAATTAGTAATTCGACAATCAACAAAGAATCCTCATATCACGCACTCAAACATTCTTGCTCGCTGCGTGCGTTACAGTTTTTATATTTCTTGGGGTAAATGTTTGCGCTTTTAGAGCTGCTATCCGTGAGTCGGTCACTGCCTCTATGTTCAAAACTTTGGCAACAATTTCCATCCATCTTGTTCGAGAAGCAGATCAGTTTCATTTTGCCTTTTAACCTAGCCAGTATTATATTACATTATATATACATTTTTTCTGCACACTTCGTGTTGTGAACCATTTTAACCCAAGCTTACCGTGTGTACATTGTCTGATGCCAACACTCTATTTTCTCGTGTTTGCGTAAACACGGCGCGCGGTTTTATATTCCTCGACTGCAGACCTAATAGTGTGATCGGCGTTCCAGTCATTCAGCTGAATATTTTCGAACAATCAAAACATATTCATTTTTTTGAAAATAGATTAGCTATGACGTGCATGGCCGACTAAAAATAATAGACCTCTGCTTCAGGCTCTAAGTAAGTTAGTATTGGTCATCAGGAGAAATGTTGGACATTTTTAGCCCGCACGCCGATGTCAGCGGTTATTCCCTTAGTTTTTCAATAAACCGCTAAATTGTGCGAGAAAGTTGGCCAGAAGAGTGTATTGAGCATTTTTAGTAAATCACAAGCAGCGCTTATCAATTTTAGATTCGAAATACTGCCATTAATAATAATATGGAAACGTTGGGAAACTGCCAGATTTGACTGCTCGGTACAAATAACGACGACCAAGAACAGTTTTCGTTTGTGATTCTGATTGTAATAGCTGGACAGTGCTGTCCAAAGCTAGAAATATGTTTTGTTAACATTGCACTAGATCTCCTGCAGCGAATAACTGTCATAGTCTGTAAAATTACCTTTGACCTCGGACATGACTGTCCTGCAAATCGGCAAAAACTCCACAAAAAACCTCCCCATTCCTACCAAAACAGTCAGGCACCCTTACTTAAGACTGAGGAGGACTAGGAACTGACATAACAAAACATGGTGGCCAGAAAACATGGCAGATTGATCTCACGGTCGTGGTTCTTCGCCTACGGGCCTTCCATAATGGCATCAAGTTAGAGGAAACATGGCAATATATTTTGGCTTAGAGAAGAGATTAAAGCTCAAAAGACGAAGGTCATTTTGGGCTCTACGGACTCTATAAAGCTTCGACTCGATATCGCGAGCTGGACAAACTGTACCCGACACAAGCAAGTCATCGGAAGACGGACTTGAAATGTAGCTTAATTGCGAAAATTACAAAGAAACAGTGTGCTCACAGAGCGTGAAATGAAGGTAAGTTTTACCGCTCGAAAGAAGAATGAAGGACTCGAAATACTGCACAGAGTTACGGTTAAAACGATGTCTTTAAGTCACAACTACAACTACCGAGCTGGACATTTTGCCGGTTTTTTTTTCGTCAGGAACAAGTAATTATGCAATTTGTGATCTCTCCCATACATTTTCCTTTATTGATCTGAGAGAGAGCCAACGGATTGTGTGCGTCAATGCGCATGCGGGGCGGCCATCTTGTCCGATATTTCTGCCAATGTGAGACTGAATATAAAGTGGTAAACTAAGGAGTAACATTACAAACAGAAATGCAAACATTAAGGGCTGATTCTTGGGTAGTCATTCAGTTTGTCTACAAATGTATTGCAGTTAAGCACATTTTGACGTATTAGCTCGCCCCCGTCTCCAATCTTTTCCAGCTTTTCTTCAGAGCCAGTTGCGGCTGAAGTCAATTAATTCAAAGCGATAAATAGTCCGTCCAAATCTTACCTCAGGTTCTTCTCGAGTTCTTTAGTGTCAACTCCATCTTGGAACTGCTCATGAAACTGTGCAACTCTTTCCTTCCAGTTGCCGCCCTTGTTCTTTCTCTCTTTATCATCGTGATCAGATTTAACTTTCCGAGCGAAACATCCAATTAAGAACCCAACGATGAACACAACTATGATGGCAACAATGACTCCGATGCATCGAATTCTTCGCTGTTTTCTTTTCTTTGCGTACGTTAGCTCAACCTTTTCGTCCTCCATTTGGTTATCGACATAGATAGCTGCGATTATAAGCGCCTTTAGGTAGCACAACTGTCACACCCAGCCGTGCAACTGTAGTTTGACTTTGCATAAATTTAATAACATGCAGAAATAACATGACTCTCAATGTTGCGCGTGCATCCAAGCTTGATAGACCAAGACTTTCAAATTCAATTTTCAACTTTCTTTTACGGCGAGCTGTACTCGTCCTCGATATAGCAGCTTTATGTTGCCCCCTTATTTGAGTTAGGACGTCTATCTCGAGTTTTAGAGCCGCTTTCTGCAATATTCACGCGTGAGTGCTCAGTAAACAATTAATTCTCTTGTCAAAGGTCGCAGTTCGTCAAACTGGGATGCGCCCCCAACCTTTAAAAACTTGGTCTATCAAGATCGTATAATCAGTTTCCAATTCTCTCATTTTTCAGTTTCCTTTTTTATCGTACCTGGAGATATATCTTCATGGTCGTTTGCCGCTGGCATCGATCACGTCGTTCAATTCCTGCAACAGGCGCAGTTCTGTTCGGCTAAACTGCACACTTGAGTAAAAGATACTTCTTGGTTGTGACATGTCAATCCAATGTTCGCCGCCATTTCGTTTTGGAGGTCGCGTGAGAGTTTTGTTTGTTAGCAGCGCCAACTTCTTGAAGTGTTTTTATCACTCACAAAGGAATTTTAAAATTAAATAAAAATATATTGACAGCCTTGAACCACAAAGCGTCCTGAAATATTTCTACCTTGTGTGCTACAGTTATATAGGTTGTGCCGTCCCAAAAGTACGTTTTGAGCGTTTTGGTCTGGAATAGGGTATAACTGATAGTTTAATTATCTTTCGTCTGCAAGTTAAATTACGCGCATACTAGACGTTTACAGCTTTCAAGTTTTATTCAGTACTTGTCCAAAAGAAAACCACGTCTAAAATGAGACTGAATGGATGCGGAAAGCACAAGCTACTACTTCAAATTACTTTGAATCATAGAGAGTGAGAACATCAACGGCAGACAAAACTGCTTGAGTAGCAATCGATATTTGGCGCTTCACTTCTTCCCATTCTCCCGTCTCCTTGACGTTGAAGAGAACGTCGCTTACCCCTGGGAAACTGGAACTGCCATACAAGTTGAACTGGCTTGGGGCGAACACCACGTGACGTACCAACCGTCGCCCTGGCAACCCGTACGAGTATATGAACGCTCTCTCAACCTGAATCATCTGGTCGTTGAATCTGCGGAATTTGGCCGCGAGTTCCATGTGACGGTCTTCATCATCATCATCATCGTCATCATCATCCTCGCGTTTGTCATCATTTAGCATCTGGGCGATTTTGGACCTGAAATATTTGAAACATGGTGAGGCCAAATGGTAGTATTTTTCGAAATTGCTATTCCTCGAAGTGTAGAGAAGTACTACAGTAGATATGGCCTATATGCCCACGTGTTTGCATTTATTAACTCTTTCACTCCCAAGGTTCCCAATTTCAATTTTTTCAGTCTCATCAGATAAATATAATATAGTTTGGAGAACCTGGCCTTTGATAGCCAGCTGATTGATATCAATTTTCACTACATTACTCACATTTTTTTCTTAAATGGTTGGGACAATCTACGTTATGAACCTGAAAGTGAAAGAGATAAAATAAATGGAACACGTCCATAACCATACCGCGCAGAATCGAAGTCGGTTGCTACTTTCTTAAACTTCTCGACAGCGTCTTCCAGGATATCAAGTTTGATGTCGCTTCGTCCTTTGAGGTTTTCATTCGCCTTGAGGCTGTAGGTGGACTTGTTTAGCATGGCAGCATACTGGGAGGCACTCATAGAAAGCAGTGGAATATCTGCATAGTTTAGCAGCAACGAACCGGCGAGCTGGGTCATGGTTTTGTGGAACTTGAACTCTGGGTCTACAAACTTCTTCATCCAATTGAACGTGTCGTGCTGAGAATGATAAACTGGATAAAACAACGACTTTTTGTCGTGACCAAAGTAATAGCTGAAATCTGCAGAAGGAACACCAATATATTGATAAAACGACGCGAAGTCACTCCCAGATCCGAGCGTTCCAATTTTCGGTTTTCCGGGATCTGTTTTTGACGGGTTCCGCTCCATCATGATGTCATAGATTGTCTCTTTAGAGTCATGCGCATTCGGGTCGTTTATCATTTTACTGTGACGCCAGATATCGTCTTTGAGTAAGGGTGATGATGCGGAATGCATGACGAAATCTCCTCCAACTGAAATGTCAAAATTGAGATAGACGACTGCACGTTCGCTGAGTATCTTGGCGTGTTGCTCCACCCATTCTACTGATCCCATTAAGCTCAACTCCTCGCCGCCCCAGCTGCAAATCTGAAAAAGTTAATATCTTGGTAAACTAAAACGAAAATAATGTAATATAAGTGAGGTAAATTCTTTATTTACCACAACACACTAGTTTCTCGCTCTCTGATTGGTCGATTTACCGTGGTAAATAAGAGTCCAGACAACAATGCTGACGCCATCATGTCACGCTTTGCAGCGAAATACAATGAAACTTTCCTGTATATTTCTAAATATTGTGGTAAAAAACAAATTTCCACTGGTTTGCCGTGGTGTGGACTCTTATTTACCACGATTTACGATTAGTTGAGGATTCACTCTGCGAAGCGCCTTGTGAGGCCACAACATTTTGACCATGTGATGACGTAAATCGTGGTAAATAAGAGTCCACACAACGGCAAACCAGTGGAAATTTATTAAACTCTCAACGAAACAGCCCAAAGACCAGGTTTATTACACGATGTACCATTTATAAATTTTACGTAAGTCCCCTCGACGAGCCTTGTGTCCCTTGGGCAAACGCTCTTAATGTTTTTAAATAAAAAATAAATTATAGATAAATTTTACGTGTGTGTAATGCTAAAAAACACGTGTATAAACTACGCCCACGTGTACAAACCACACCTTAATCGTCCTCCTTGGTCTCCAGCCCCCCTTCAATAATTCCCCCAGACCACGTGCTACTTCTGTCGTTGTAGTTGTACCGCTGGACGCGTCAACAGCTCCGAATACCCAAGAGTCTCTGTGGTTCCCCATCAGAACGTAACGATCAGGCTCCTCCTTACCATATATGGTACCGATGACGTTGAAAATGGACTTGACCTCCAGTTTGTTGTTGATCACCATTTCGATCTTGACATCTTTGTGAGCGAAGTTTGGTCCCAGGCGGTACGTGATGTTCAAAGTGCCTTTCCAGTCTGAAGGAACTTCATTTCCTGATCGTGAACATAAATTACCGTAAATGCTCAATAATCCCCGGGGGCTAACTTTAAAATTGACCTCGTAGAGGGGGTGGCATATTAGAGAGGGGCCGGGGGGAGGGGTTTTTTTTAAGAAAATGAGATGACAAGAGGCTATAATCTTGTTCAATGAAATACCATGTGATTTTAGATGTGGAAAATGTAACATATATCACCAAGTGCGCGTCATTTGTCTTGTTTCTCAACTAATTTTGGTGATCAAATTCGACTGAATGAAAATGAGAGGGGGGCTTATTTCAAAAATTTGTAGGTTATTAGAAGAGGGCTTATTAGAGCATTTATGATAAAACCTTTCAACTTGCATAAATATCTAAGTATCTATAACATAAGCATGAAGATATAATTGTACATAAAAAGCAATGTATTTACAGTTGGTACATTTTACGACTAAAGCCAACAAAAGTGATTGCTCAAACTTTTTAAAAAGTAACGGAATGCAATATACGAACCTCCCATAGCTTTCAAGAAATGCAACGCATCTCCATAGCTCATCGGATGTGCAGGTATTGGTGGTAAAAGACTTTCGTTCAATGGTCGGCGGTACATTCCGTCCAATGAGGGCAGGCCAGGAGTCTGGGGATCACCACTACCAGGCCCCTTATACAGTGATCCGCGCTGAGCCCCAGTTTTGGGGAGCCATGGTGTTTTGGGATACGTATTTTCGGGGCCGTACCCTTCCATGGCATAGTCCGCTGGATCGGAATACAGCAGGGCTGCAATTGCTCCGTACCTTGCTGCATTTGCAATCTGAGAGAGAGTGAATTATATAAATGTGATGATAAACATACATCATCACATTGAATTATTAAAACTTGGGATACGTTCGCCTTTTAGTCAAGTTTGTATTTGAGTGCGCATTGTAAGAACAGCCTTCGGCAGAACTTACATCCGGGAAAAACGAGCCGTTCATTATGTTCCGTCCTATCCTACACAACCAAATTACCTTCCATAACCAATAAAAATATTGTAATACTAGCAGGACTTCCGTAAATTCAGATACAATCAGCATCAGATCTTAAACAATCAGGTACCTTATCTCCACGATAAATTTTCCCGTATCTCATAAAGGCTATCTTGTCCTTAACGTCCACAGAGAGGTTCTGTAGTCGCTCAAAGTCCTCCACCCGACCATAGTTGACGTACACGAGCTGATTTGTCTTCACTGTCCCGTTAGGAGCGTAACCAAGGAATGGAGGAACTACATCAGGATCATCTTCACTGGGCTCCGCAATCTGATGGACATTATTTCACATTTAGCCAAAGATCACAATCAGTGTACATGTAAATGTATTAGGCTGCTAGTTTTTTAGCCGCTGAGAAAACAGGCGTCTCTCTCGTGGGCTCAAGTTGGACGTCTTGTCTCGGGCTGAAATTCGTTGGAAATCTAAACGCCGTAGAAGCCAACGTTAGCTGATGTTTTGAGCGTTAGATCGACGAAAGACTAACACCCGAAACGTCCAGCTAACACGGCGTAACTGCGGCGTTCTGACTTCCCGCGTCAACTTTACGGCGGTGCGGCGGGAACAGAACCGTTGTTTGTTTCTGAAGTATTAACCTATTTGTATTCCAGATGTCTCTGTTTTGTCAAATGAAAACACACCTTCTCTTTTCCTGTAATCTTGAATACTTCTGTGCTTCCGTTGAATAGAGTAACCGTGTTAGGATTATCCTTCTGAGGAAATGACATCAACACTTTGTACTCCGGCAGTTCCACTTTATCAAACCCGTATTCGTTCCATCGTTTTTCCAATTCTTTCGCTAACTCCAGTTGTCGAGGAGACCCACCAATATGCGGCTTCCCCGAAAAGTACCTGGCGGTGGATGTTGAGATAAATGCGTTAGTGTGCCAGTTTATGAGTTCGTCTTCTCGGACATACGCCACGTGATTTTTATTTATTTATTCATTTATTTATTTTATTTACTTATTTACTTATTTATTGCTGGCGACGTTAGGAGCCAGCGAAATATTCTTGGCAAGAAGAATCTCGATCCGTACTTCCGGTTGTACGGATGTCTGTCCGTATCACGTGATCACTAATAGCCAATTAAACGCAAGATATCTGCTCATGAGCATGGATTGTCACGATGTCAGCACGTGCTCTCCGGTGAAGCGAAGGGAAAAGCACTGTGGCGGTGAGTGTTCTTTCATCTATCGATCTTTCGAGATGAGTTTTAGAGGGTTGTGTGGAACGATTTATCAAGGCCTTCGAGGTTTGTGTATCTATGGTCTGTCGAATACGCGATCTTCAGCTGAAGTTGTTTTGAGAGCGACCGACGTGTTATCGAAACGCCCACGCTCGTCAACGCGAAGGAATGTCGGAAAAAAATACGGAGTTTTCTTTTTCAAAAAGCCCGTATATCCAGTTCGGGTTCGAAGCAAGCAAACTGCATCATTGCACTCGGTGGCCATTGAGCCAACTGACCCGTTGTGGTCGCAAAACAGAACAACTGAGTCATTGCACTCGGTGGCCGTTGAGCCAACTGACCCGTTGTGGTCGCAAAACAAAACAACTGAATCATTGCACTCGGTGGTCACTGAGCCAACTGACCCGTTGTGGTCGCAAAACAAAACAACCGAGTCATTGTACTCGGTGGCCGTTGGGCGAACAACCGAGCGACAGTATACAGCGAACGAAGCCTTGCGTAATCGTTCTAAATCTACCAATTCAGTATTCATTGGAAAGTATGGAAAATACACCAACGATGTTGTATTAGTGCGTGGATCTCGCGAGAGCAGACAGGCAGCCAAATATTGCAGAAAACGGGAGCGTGAACCATCTAGAATCCCTGCTACTAAGAAACTCTTGAATGCGATGAGCAGAAAGATTCGTAGGAGGAAAATAAGATCTTATGTCAGAGGTTCTATTCCGAGGTCATCACGACTACATGATATCAGCAAACGCTATAAATATTGGCGCTTGTGGTACCTCGGTGATAAACTTTACACTCGGTATGCTGCGTGCATGAAATGTGTAACACGTCCAAAAAGGCGGAGGCGTTCTTTGCAAGCTGCACCATGCAAAAACACAGTCCCAATGGTTGCTGCATTTTCAACACAGAAATATAAACACATTGCTATCTTGCTCATTATTTGTGACACCTTGCTTAACTAATAAAAGGCTTACGATAGCCAGCACTTCACTTCTCTTTGAGAACTTCTAGTTTATTTATTTATTTATTTATTTATGTATGTATTCACTTATGTATTTATGTATTTCTTTCTTATGTATTTCTTTCTAAAGAAGGCTTTATTAATTTATTAATTTATTTTTTGGAAGGCTGACTCCTACACTACTAACATCATTTGGACGACGATTTTACCAAAATCGGTCATTATTATTATGTGTTGTTGGCGGGGACATTTTGAGCAATAAACCTCGAGAGCAAGTGAAGAATCCTATGCTCTTTCAAACTTTGATGCCTGGATTCTTGAAATCGGGAACCCAAGGAATCGTTTTATGGTTATTTTAGCAACTAAAGAATACCCCGCACCTATTGTCACAGTTTTTGGCACGCATTGTAGAACGAGGAAAAAGACAAAAGGTCTCATCACAGGCGGCCCAAGCTCGGTGACGAAATGTTGCGCAACTGAAGATTATAAGGAAATGTATGGAGATTTTACCGGTCCACGGAACATCATAGAATTTGATAATGAAACTCAAACTAAACGTTCGCTACCCGTTAGTAGTTGTCTCCTATGTCCCTTGTATCAATTTAAAGCCGCTGTAGCCAGTATTAGTGGTAGAAATTCCTGCCGATGTTTCCTCCCCCTCTCTCTTTTTCGCCACCGAGCTTGGGCCGCCTGTGGTCTCATTGATATTAAAATAAGGTGTGGGGTATTCTGTAATTTAGCATAATAATCATAGCACCGAATGCTGTGTGTGATTTAACTTTTATGTTGCTTTTCAACCTCTGCCGAAAAATGCTTGAAGGACCCATTCGCACTTGTGAAAGTTAACGAAAGCATTTCGACTTAACAACAGTTTCGAACAAGTGCAAACGGCACTTTGCCGCCGACGAATATCGAAGCGGTCACCAGGCCCTCAGCACCTCATTGCGAAATTCTGTGGCATCTGTGCTGGGTTTAGCTGCCTAGCTCAAATCTTTAATCTTGGCTGGCTGGTTATTTAACTTATAAACAAGACCTTAAACTTGTGTGCTTGATTCATAATCTGTGTTTGCACTTCCTGTTCGTCTGACGCGTCAATCCAAGTGACATTATGTACACAGTAATATTCAGATCGAGTTTCAGTGCATAAAATGTTAAAATTGCTATATTATTTTCAGTCTGCAGTTTGTCGAATTGCGACTGCTTCCATGACTACAATCTTCGCGCTGAGTTCAAGTTTATGTTAGTACACTGTTATAACCTCACAGCAAATAATGCATATTTTAAATCAACAAGTCAGAATGATTCTTGTACAAAACTTACTTCAGGCTTTGCTCGAGTTTTTCAGTGTCAACTCCGTCCTGGAACTGCTTGTGAAACTGTGCAACTCTTTCCTTCCAGTTGCCGCGCTCTTTCCTATTTTCTTTATCATCGTGATCAGATTTAACTTTCCGAGCGAAATATCCAATTAAGAACCCAACGATGAACACAACGATGATGGCAACAATAACTCCGATGCATCGAATTCTTCGCTGTTTTCTTTTCTTTGCGTACGTTAGCTCAACTTTTTCGTCCTCCATTTTGTCGAGAAGCGAAAACTTGAGCGAAAGGAGAACTGAGAATAGTGCAACAGATATTACAGACCGTAACCTGGCGCCACACCTATGTGCAACTACAGAAATTTGCATAAAATTGTGAAGCCTACGCTGGAAAACAAAAGCGTCTTAATCGCCTTTGATCTCGACGCAGGGCGTCCATAAACTGAAAGATTTTGACTCCAGTCGCAAGCAGGGTCGCAAATTAAAACACTTTAATTGGTTGAGACGGTAATGAAGTTAGCAAATGTGTGTCTTGGGCAAAGCTCAGGGTTTGAGGGCAAACTTTAGTCGACTACCCCCCCCCCCCCCTCCCCCCCGACTTAGTTGCATTTCTGACATTGTTTGCTTCCGTTAATTATTATCTTCGAGAGGTGTAATGATTGCAAGACGTTTTGTACATGCACTGCTAATGACAAGTTTTCTCCCAAATCACCCGTCCATTCCAACCAGGTATCAGAAGCACTGCCATCGCGATCCGCAGTCACGCATTGTGGTTCCTGGTTCTTTGAAGAACCGCAGATTGCGGGACTACGGACCGCGGTTGCATTCAATTAAACAATTCAACAAATTAAATTTAGAGACTTGCGGACCGCGGTATTAAACTTGATTTCAAGCCGTGGACGGATAACATCTTCTTGCTCCCGCTTCGCAAGTGCGTGTGTGTCTTCAAGAGTCAGCTGTAGTGAACTGGTATTGACGGCGTCCAATTCTTGATGGGGTCAACCGATATTGCTTCACACCTGTCTGCAGATCTGTTTAACATAATGCCCGTTAAAACTGGAACACACTTAGCTTTCCGGCACATGAACTCAGCGTTCGTTCCCGAATAATTTCTGTTCGAAGCTTTAGAGAGCTTAACCATAATTTTTATTAACAATATATTTTGTGTTTGCTTCGCCACAAAGCGTCCCATAAATCTGCCCCCATGGGGCAAATTCGTGGGAAGTTATGAGTGAACCCACTGGGGAGTGTGAAGGGCGAATATTCAGCGGTCAATTTTCTCTTTCAGCTCATCCCTAATAGGTTTTGATGCGCTGTTGGTATGAAAGTTATATAATCTTTCAATTCTCACCACATGACGCGTAATTTTTCTTCTTAAAGGTTGGGAGAATCTGCAAAGTCGATCAGATAAGCCGGATTATCAGGTTTCTGGGTAAAGGTTGAAAACGTCTAAAAATGTAAGTATTGCTTCTCTTTTTTGTGATTGTGCTTATTTTAATAAATATGTAACTTCACGAGTCCTCCGAGTGAAGTCTGCTCTTTTATATTTATTTAAATAGCAAGCTTCTGTTCACCACACCAGTGACAGTAGTCGAATTTCTATTTTATTACCCAGTCTATTTGGTTATAAATGACTTAATTGTAACGAAAAGTAATTGCGATTGGAGTTTAGTAACCAATTTCGTGCGTAACAATATCGCAACTAGGTTTTGCTTTTGCCCTTGATTGGTCAAGAATGTTGCTAAAGTTGTTAGGACTAATCGGAAAGCGTAGCAACGCAAAACGAAAGCAATCACACGATCACTTTCGACGATCAAGCGAGATGGCTTTATATCTGGACAAATATTGTAGAATTTACATTGCTCTTTTGGTCTAATATTAAACGTTCACGGACAGTACTTGAGAAAGACAAAAACAAGTATTATCTTGTGAATATTATTATCGCTTATCAGGAATATTTTAAGCTACATCGAGATAAGGCTGTACAAGCAAAGATACACAGACCTAAATGTGTGACAAATAACCTATATCATGGTGCACTAACGTGAAGAAGAAATAATGTAACTGCAATTGTCAATGTTGTGATTTAATGATTATTCATTGACTGGATACAATAAGCCCAACATAGATAGGTTTGTGTGCTTGATGACTAACAGTTTTGCCCAGAACCTTCCTCGAATCTCCTTTTTACAATAGACGAGTTTTAATTCATGTTGCACAGGGGCTGGCTAAACGAATGCAACTATTAGTAGATTATTCATTTACACGATTTCTCGTCTAAAGGTCAGGGCCCGGTTGTGCAAAGAATGGATAGGGTTATTGACAGGATAAATCGATATCCAGTGGATAAGTGTTAATCAACTGAAAAGAAGGATTTATCCGGTGGATAGTGCTGTAATCTCTTTTCACAACCGGGGCCAGGTCGATAAAACTGATCTGAGATTAGTCTAATTCTTTCTCTTGTTCTCTTCTCTAACAAACTGAGCATTTTCCATAAAAAGCGAACCCAATGTATCTCCGGCATAACCATCTCGTGTTGTAAAGACGTTTTGAGCTAGTCCGCAAAACAAAGTCGATCTTGTGATGAAGATTTAAACTGTGGAGCTCGTCCGGGCGTTTTCACCATGCGATGATAAAAAAAAAAGGAAAATGAAAAAAAAAAACGATCGAAAATACTCCAAAGACCCCAGTATTTTTCAAACAAGATGGCGGACAAGTTATAAAAGCAGGGGAGGCATGGGTACCAAAAATTCGGAATCCGCCGAGCGGAAATCGACCGACCGTGGTGATGGCTGATAAATCGGCCATTGGGTCGTAAATTAAAACATACGTCACCATAAATACCACTCGTTCTCCCTAGCCCTCGGGGCGTCGGGGGAATGGCGCCCGCGGTACCACCACCCCCAACTCATCACAACCTCCACGGTTCGAATCTCACCACCACCACCAAACAAAAGAAAAAAAAAGAAAAAAAGACTCCTACCCAATCTCCCGCCGCGTGATACACAACGCAACACACCTAAGGTCAAATATCCACCTCCCCCAACTCATCACAACTTCCACGGTTCGAATCTCATCACCACCACCAAACAAAAAAAAGAAAAAAAAGAAAAAAGACTCCTACCCAATCTCCCCCGGCGTGATACACAACGCAACACACCTAAGGTCAAATATCCACCTCCCCCTCCCTCTTAGGTTTGACATTGGCACCACCCCACTTTTTGTGACAAAATGTCCCCCACCCCCCTCCCCCACAACATTCGCTAATTTAGTATGCAAAATAGGTTAGAAGCCTTCACCATATACCACAGGTTTCTCAAGACCCGGACTTTATTTCAGAGCACATTTCCATACCTTTTTTAAACCTAGCCTGTACCTACAATACGTAAGCTATACGTGTCGTCGGATATCAAAATCATAACCTATTCCAAAACGATAAAAGAAAGAATTAAATACCCTATTTCATATACTATAATTATATACCCTATATCCACACCAAAATGCTCAAAACGATACCCTGTTGGTTGGCGATTCTTTTTTTCTCACTCTTGTTGAACAGCAGCTTCTTAGTTAAGAATGCCTGTGAATTTTATTCCAGCTCTTACGTTAATTATTACCTGTGATCTTTTCATGGCAGTGTGCTCCAAAGAAGCCGTTCGCACAATAGCATTTGTATTCCTGTCTTTCGTAAACCGGGCGACATGTAGCACCATTCTGACAAGGAAATGATTCACAAGGAGTCTGAAGTAGGAAATGAAAACAAATTAAATGTAGGCATGAAATTTATCAAGTGTTAGACAGAAGCTATGAATACAGGGAACAAAAATATACAAATTAATATTATACAGACACAGTAAAACCAAAGTTATAATCCCACCTCCGGAATATGAGGCCCAATACCTAACCCCACCAAGGTTTGATAACTCAAATGAAAGCTCCAAGCGAGTACATTCTACAGCAATTAGTCACTTCCAACTCCTGAACTGTCAAATGAAAATCTAAAGGTGTGACCACTAAAATGAAAGCTCTCAATGAGTACTTTATAACAGCAATGTTCACGTTGTAGGTTAGGGTAGTTCATCATGTTTTATGCATTATTTTGTAAAATATAATCTGTGCACAGAGTAACATGGCAGGGAAAAAGTTAACTAGAAATAAACATCATTCTATTGTGATCACTTTACCTGGATGCTAAAGTGATGATACTTCTGGCTCGGTTTCAGTCTATCAGATGAGCTGTACTTATCCGTGCCGAGCAACTGGCAGTCGTACTTTTCTTCTTCAGGAACTGCGGCCATGTTTATCGAGAGACAGCGAACTAAACTTTTCAAATAGCTGAAGAAACATTCTATGTCGTCGTTCTCTTTTGCGACACTGATCGGCACCACATTTAAAACGGCGCTGGCATGTTTGACAAAGTTAGCGTGTAAAACTTGATGCTGTTGAGCACAGGCTGTTATATTGAGCATCAATATACAAGGGATAAAGGCAAAAGGGAGTAATTGCTTCTTCATGGTTCACCGGTAGTTGTAGGGTACAGTTTGGCTGGCTTTCCGTCGGTCTGTTATTTCCAATGTAAACTGTCTAATTAATCATAAGCAATAAACTCACCCTGGTTATCATTCAATCAGAAGCGTTGGCTGCTAACTCAAATTTGTATTTTCAGAATTGCTATGCTCAAAGTAGTACAGAATTTCAGAAGTTTTGTACAAAGTAGTACAAATCAGTTTTATTTATCGACCAAATTACACTTTTATTTTAATTTTCTTTTTTGTTAAGTGGGATTGCTCACTATTTAGCAAAAGTAAATTATCGGTTGGCATAGCAAAACGAGTTTTAAAAAAATTATGAAACAACTTAATACGACACACCTTCTGATTGTGTTGCTTAAAAGTCACGTTTATAATCAGAGACGAGAAGCACAAGCGAACACAGAGTTTTCCATGGAATATATTTTCCTTGCCAATTCCTAGTGATTTCTTCCAACACCCTTCGTGTTTAAAACAAAGTTCTTTGTTGGATAACTAGCATGAATATTTAATAGGCCGAACTAACAGGTGAACATAAAAGTTGTGCTTTAAATACTACAAGTCCTCTTAGACGAGGCATACTTTCTTTACTTGCAACGTAACGTTGACGATCCTCAATGGCAGAAAAGTCTAGACCTAGTCCAGATTTTGAACAGTTAATTCCTGAGCGGCTGTTGACCCTCAACTGATTCAGATACTCCGGGTCCTAAGGGGTAAAAAATTGCTGGATTTCCTCTCCTTAAGTCGCTTTAAATTGTGGCGACTTTAGGCCCCGGAGTAGGCCTTTCAGATACCTTTCGTGCACGTAGTTTAAAGAGTAATATATTTCTCTTGCATACATTTAGTCTATGACTCTAAATGCTAATTTTCACAGGACAATTTAGTCTCGTGATCAGGTTCATTTGTTTTCTTAAACTAATGACAGTGACAACCACATGCTTAATATGCAGCTTTTGCAATTTTCTCTTATCTCCACAGCACGATTGCCGGCTAAAATTGCAATTTCTATTTCGGAACAAAATGATTATCGGCACACCGACTGTGCTAATGGTCTTTCAATCATTTCAAGCAGACCGCACTCCACGGGCGATCGCGAAAAATTGCCCCTATAACGAAAGCCTTTGTTAAGACGTGAGGCTCCTCAATGTATAGCAAGAAAATATTAAAACATGTACTCGAAATAGATAGAGGATATTACACGGCGGCGCGAAGATATGAATTTTATTTCTGAGTGGTAAAAACAATTTTTTACGAACGAGCGCTTCGCGAGTGAGTAAAATATTATTTTTACCACGAGAAAATAAAATCCATATCTTCAAGCCGCCATGTAATTTTCTTTTTATTATATCAGACACGAGTGTTTTACGAGAAATTGCACAAACAACCGTGCAAAAGTGGGAAAGGATTCCAACGATATCCTCACTAGTGAGGATAAAATGGAAAATACGCCAATCGGGTCCCGGATATAGTTTCGTATGGATTTTACGCGCGGTATATTTTCCAGTAAAACACTCGTGTCTATATAATAAACATCAGTTTTACATGTTGTAGTTTACATGTTGTAGATCCTGATCTGGTCTATCTGAGCCCACTCTTCGCTTCCACCGTTGTACTTGATGAAGTAGCGACCGTCCTCGATTTTGTCAACATGACCAGGATAGTACCTTACTCTATTGGGCCACCAAGCGATTACCTCAGTTCCAACGCTCACGTCCCGTCTCGGTGGCGTTCTGTCCAGAACAGCGGCTTTAGAGTCAGTTTTAGAATGAGTGATGTTATCGCCGTGGTCAAACCGAATGCGAAAGGAGTCAGAAGTTTCGGACTCAATAGCCCCTTTATAGTACAATCCATCAGTCCATCGAGCAAACACACGGTCACCAACTGAACGAAGAAAAGGGAAAGATGCTTTCTACATATGCTTCGAGTGGATTGATGATAAGAAAAATAGTCAAAAAAGTCACTAGGAGGAGAAGGGGGATGGGGTATTTCTCAGAATTTTAATTTGGGTTTCTCAAGACCCTGACTTTATTTCAGACCAAATTTTCAGTTTCCATACCCTTTTTCAAACCTAGCCTGTACCTACAATACGTAAGCTATACGTGTCGTCGGATATCAAAATCACAACCTATTCCAAAACGATAAAAGAAAGAATTAAATACCCTATTTCATATACTATAATTATATACCCTATATCCACACCAAAATGCTCAAAACGATACCCTGTTGGTTGGCGATTTTTTTTTCTCACTCTTGTTGAACAGCAGCTTCTTAGTTAAGAATGCCTGTGAATTTTATTCCAGCTGTTACGTTAATTGTTACCTGTGATCTTTTCATGGCATTGTGTTCCAAAGAAGCCGTTCGCGCAATAGCATTTGTATTCCTGTTTTTCGTAAACCGGGCGAAATGTAGCACCATTCTGACAAGGAAATAATTCACAAGGAGTCTGAAGTAGGAAATGAAAACAAATCAATTGTAGACATCAAATTATTTATCAAGTGTTAGACAGAAGCTATGAATACAGGGAACAAATATATGCAAACTAATATTATACAGACACCGTGCAATCCATATAATCGCACCTCTGGAATATCAGGCCCAATAATATGTACAGAGTAACATGGCAGGGAAAAGGTTGACTAGAAATAAACACCATTCTATTGTGATCACTTTACCTGGATGCTAAAGTGATGATACTTCTGGCTCGGTTTCAGTCTATCAGATGAGTTGTACTTATTCGTGCCGAGCAGCTGGCAGTCGTACGTTTCTTCGTCAGGAACTGCGGCCATGTTTATCGAGAGACAGTGAACTAAACTTTTCAAGCAGCTGAAGAAACATTTTATGTCGTTGTTCTCTTTTGCGACACTGATTGGCACCACATCTAAAACGGCGCTAGCATGTTTGACAAAGTTAGCGTGTAAAAATTGATGCTGTTGAGCACAGGCTGTTATATTGAGCATCAATATACAAGAGATACAGGCAAAAGGGAGTAATTGCTTCTTCATGGTTCACCGGTAGTTGTAGGGTACAGTTTGGCTGGCTTTCCGTCGGTCTGTTATTTCCAATGTAAACTGTTTAATTAATCATAAGCAATAAACTCACCCTGGCTATCATTCAATCAGAAGCGTTGGCTGCTCTAACTCAATTTGCATTTTCAGAATTGCTATGTTCAAAGTAGTACAGAATTTCAGAAGTTTTGTACAAAGTAGTACAAATCAGTTTTATTTATCGACCAGAATTACACTTTTATTTTACTTTCTTTTTTGTTAAGTGGGATTGCTCACTATTTAGCAAAAGTAAATTATCGGTTGGCATAGCAAAACGAGTTTTAAAATAAGGATGAATCAACTTAATATGACACTCCTTCTGATGTATTGCTTAAAAGTCACGAAGCACAAGCGAACACAGAGTTTTCCATGAAATTTATGCCTTTTATCCTCTCTGTAAAGGATAAGTGCAGCTTTCGCCTGAGCTCCGTTTACTGGGCAGAAAGCTATGCGCAAAGGTACACAGCCGCTTTAATTAAGCAAATAATATCAGGAGTAACCTGATACAACCAATTTAGATACAGCAATCTTTGGCCCAGTAAAGGTGAGGGCAACAAACGCCAACATTATCACAAGAAAATAAGCTGTGAATCATGGACGGAAGATGGGGAGGAGGTGGGGTTGAGCAAATTGCGTCCGGCCTTGAAGACACCCTGAAAAGAGTGAATGATTGTAATGACCCACGTGTTATCCCCAGGTCTCCTCGCCATCGGCCAATCCCCAAAGGAATACATTGTGCAATCTAGCGTTACTATAATAAGGCAGATCTAATTAAAGGCATAAAATTCCTATTTGCGGGCAAATATTTTCTATATTTTCCTTCACAACTGCTAGTGCTTTCTTCCAACACCCTACGTGTTTAAAACAGAGTTCTTTGTTGGACACCTAGCATGAATGTTTAATAGTCCGAACTAACAGGTGAACATAAAAGTTGTGCTTTAAATACTACAAGTCCTTTTAGACGAGGCATACTTTCTTTACTTGCAACGTAACGTTGACGATCCTCAATGGCAGGAAAGTCTAGACCTAGTCCAGATTTTGAACAGTTAATTCCTGAGCGGCTGTTGACCCTCAACTGATTCAGATACTCCGGGTCCTAAGGGGTAAAAAATTGCTGGATTTCCTCTCCTTAAGTCGCTTTAAATTGTGGCGACTTTAGGACCCGGAATAGGCCTTTCAGATACCTTTCGTGCACGTAGTTTAAAGAGTAATATTTTTCTCTTGAATGCATTTAGTCTATGACTCTAAATGCTAATTTTCACAGGTCAATTTAGTCTCGTGATCAGGTTCATTTGTTTTCTTAAACTAATGACAGTGACAACCACATGTTTGATATGCAGCTTTTGCGACTTCTCTTATCTCCAGAGCACGATTGTCGGCAAAAATTGCAATTTCTATTTCGGAACAAAGTGATTATTGGCACACCGACTGTGCTAATGGTTTGGAGTTTGCACCTCTGTCATTCACATCAAGCAGACCGCACTCCACGGGCGATCGGGACAAATTGTCCCTATAACGAAAGCCTTTGTTAAGACGTGAAGCTCCTCAATGTATAGCAAGAAAATATTAAAACATGTACTCAAAATAGATAGAGGATATTACACGGCGGCGCGAAGATATGAATTTTATTTCTGAGTGGTAAAAACAATTTTTTACGAACGAGCGCTTCGCGAGTGAGTAAAATATTATTATTACCACGAGAAAATAAAATCCATATCTTCAAGCCGCCATGTAATTTTCTTTTTATTATATCAGACACGAGTGTTTTACGAGAAATTGCACAAACAACCGTGCAAAAGTGGGAAATGATTCCAACGATATCCTCACTAGTGAGGATATGGAAAATACGCCACTCGGTTCCCGGATATAGTTTCGTATGGATTTTACGCACGGTATATTTTCCAGTAAAACACTCGTGTCTATATAATAAACATCAGTTTTACTTGTTGTAGTTTTACATGTTGTAGATCCTGATCTGGTCTATCTGAGTCCACCCTTCGCTTCCACCGTTGTACTTGATGAAGTAGCGACCGTCCTCGATTTTGTCAACATGACCAGGATAGTACCTTACTCTATTGGGCCACCAAGCGATTACCTCAGTTCCAACGCTCACGTCCCGTCTCGGTGGCGTTCTGTCCAGAACAGCGGCTTTAGAGTCAGTTTTAGAATGAGTGATGTTATCGGCGTGGTCAAACCGAATGCGAAAGGAGTCAGAAGTTTCGGACTCAATAGCCCCTTTATAGTACAATCCATCGGTCCATCGAGCAAACACACGGTCACCAACTGAACGAAGAAAAGGGAAAGATGCTTTCTACATATGCTTCGAGTGGATTGATGATAAGAAAAATAGTCGAAAAAGTCACGAGGGAGGAGAAGGGGGATGGGGTATTTCTCAGAATTTTAATTTGGGTTTCTCAAGACCCTGACTTTATTTCAGACCAAATTTTCAGTTTCCATACCCTTTTTCAAACCTAGCCTGTACCTACAATACGTAAGCTATACGTGTCGTCGGATATCAAAATCACAACCTATTCCAAAACGATAAAAGAAAGAATTAAATACCCTATTTCATATACTATAATTATATACCTATATCCACACCAAAATGCTCAAAACGATACCCTGTTGGTTGGCAATTTTTTTTTTTTCTTACTCTTGTTGAACAGCAGCTTCTTAGTTAAGAATGCCTGTGAATTTTATTCCAGCTGTTACGTTAATTATTACCTGTGATCTTTTCATGGCAGTGTGCTCCAAAGAAGCCGTTCGCACAATAGCATTTGTATTCCTGTCTTTCGTAAACCGGGCGACATGTAGCACTATTCTGACAAGGAAATGATTCACAAGGAGTCTGAAGTAGGAAATGAAAACAAATCAATTGTAGACATCAAATTTATCAAATGTTAGACAGAAGCTATGAATACAGGAAACAAAAATATACAAATTGATATTATACAGACACCGTGCAATCCATATAATCGCACCTCTGGAATATCAGGCCCAATAATATGTACAGAGTAACATGGCAGGGAAAAGGTTGACTAGAAATAAACACCATTCTATTGTGATCATTTTACCTGGATGCTAAAGTGATGATACTTCTGGCTCGGTTTCAGTCTATCAGATGAGTTGTACTTATCCGTGCCGAGCAGCTGGCAGTCGTACGTTTCTTCGTCAGGAACTGCGGCCATGTTTATCGAGAGACAGTGAACTAAACTTTTCAAGCAGCTGAAGAAACATTCTATGTCGTTGTTCTCTTTTGCGACACTGATTGGCACCACATCTAAAACGGCGCTGGCATGTTTGACAAAGTTAGCGTGTAAAAATTGATGCTGTTGAGCACAGGCTGTTATATTGAGCATCAATATACAAGAGATACAGGCAAAAGGGAGTAATTGCTTCTTCATGGTTCACCGGTAGTTGTAGGGTACAGTTTGGCTGGCTTTCCGTCGGTCTGTTACTTCCAGTGTAAACTGTTTATTGAAGAGGTTATTGAAGTCATATTTCCTACACCTCACTTACTAGTTCACCCTACAACTATACTAACTATATGTATGCATGTAGATATGCCTTTGATAATTATATGCATGTGCGTGTATGCATATGTATGTGTATGTTTCTGGCTAAGTGTATTTATAGTAATAATGTACTGTATAATATATGCTTGTGTATTAGACCAATAATTTATGAATGTGCATAGCACATTTCTCTTGTAATTTTAGCACTTTATCCCTACCAGTCTACTCCTGTATGTTCCCATAGCACCTTGCATTTTTCATGTTTCCACTAATCTGCTTACTACTTTTTTTTTTTTTTTTTTTTTTATATGTATGTATTTTTTTTTTTATTTCTCTGTTAATGTTATTTGATTTGTCAGTTACACTTCCTTAAGTCTAATTTTATTGTCTTATATTGATTTGCCACCATTCCCAATGTCCTACAGCAGTATTTTTTTTCAATATAGACTTTCCTCCAGCCTATGCAATATAAGCCTCTGGCTTTGGCTATTAATTTCAAATATGTACAAAACATAAAACAATAAAGGCAAATTGTTGTTGTCCCCGAACGAAGTGAGGGAAATATTCACGACGCTAATGCAGTAGTATTATCGCCTTATCGGAGACTCCAAGCGTGTCGCCATCTCGAAATCTAATGTTCGTGTGTTTGTCTGTTTGTGCCATACGACCTCGTCCCAAGGCCCTCCGCGTCGAGCGACCACAGCAGGCGAGGTTACATCGGCAGCTTAACTGTAAACCGCCATTTTCTTGGAGACATGCGATAGAGTACGAACTGAAGTGATTTTGTACAACAAGATGCAGATACAAGGCCAAGCAGTTCGACGGACGGCTGTAAATTGCCCGGATATTTTGCCAGTGCATGGGAGGCAAGCTTTACTAGACGTAAAACGGATTCTTTAAGGCCCAACTGGTTGACCTGAACACTAATCCCAGACGCCAGTATTGTGTTAAAACGCAGACACTTCTTCAGAAAGGAATAGCAAAATACAGTCGGTGGAAATCGAACAATCACTGTTGCAAATTTCGCCTTTCGCAATAACAGGAATGCAGTTTTCAGAATCCAAGTTTGACAAGATGACAACACAATACAATGGAAAGTGGAATTTTCGTACTGTATGAGGACTGCTCTATACAGTGTATTTTGAAATCATTGAAGACGTAAACAATAGTGTTTTGGGTTTTGTTTCCTTTGCTGGAAAAGAGCTAAAGCTATGGCTTTCAGGAACCGGTGAGTTTTGAAAATTTACATCAATTAACGTTAAATACACTTTTGTTAAACGACGGTCGTGTTATCATTGGTATTTCAACAATTGCCGTATATTTTGTCGTTTGATGCCCCGGGAACTGTGATGAAGGCCAAGTAGGATTATACTGTGATCTTTTCGCTGGTTTTCAAAGCTATTTTTAAAATGCCTTCGTGCAAGATTGTGTCATCCGATTCCTGACATGTTTGCATAATTTCATTGACAGTCTGACACATGCTGTGAAGTTTTGTCGCCGCGTTTGTTGGCACACTGTATTCAAGGATAAAATGTAACCGGGTTAAAATGCTTTTGCTTTTTGAAGGCTATTAAAGTAGAAAATATCCGGCCACTGCTTTCCAAATTAAACAATATGTCTACTAGCGGGACCCCCGTAAGATACTCGCTCAACACAATCGGACTTTGTATTATTTAGTGACCGGGTTTGCTCGCTCAATAAAATCGGACCTTGTATTATTTAGTGACTTGATTTTTTTTTTCTGTCAAAGATTTTAAAATCGTCAAACGCAGTTTGAAAAGTTGTTGTGTTCAAAATTGAATCCCTGCCAAAATTCACACGATTCCGAGACTTCGAAAGCGTGTAAACAAGCGACTCGCTTTGACGGTTCTAAATTTGGCACACACACAAAAAAACAAACATACACGTATGTGGTTAGGATAAAGCATTGGCTGGAGAAATCGCGGCTTTTCTTGAAATTCATAAAAACTTCGGTGTCCAAGATTGACTTTGCTTGGCTTTCAAGCCTCGGGAGTATTCTGTAGTTGCGTGTAAATGTTTTCTCAGCGAATTTTGAAGTTCAGCTAGTGTCTACGAAAATTGCAGACTGTGCACGTTGTCTGAACTAAACCAGACTGCCGTGTGACAAAGATTTTTTTAGCGGCCGACTGGTGACGTCGCTACACAGCCGTGGTTTGCTGAAAAAAAAATTAAATAATGTCCGAACGGAAAATAAACAAGAATCCCGCTTTCCGAAAACCCACTACTGAGCGAGGGGATATCTGCGATTATCGTATTTCTAGTTTAATTAATCATAAGCAATAAACTCACCCTGGCTATCATTCAATCAGAAGCGTTGGCTGCTAACTCAAATCTGCATTTTCAGAATTGCTATGTTCAAAGTAGTACAGAATTTCAGAAGTTTTGTACAAAGTAGTACAAATCAGTTTTATTTATCGACCAAATTACACTTTTATTTTAATTTTCTTTTTTGTTAAGTGGGATTGCTCACTATTTAGCAAAAGTAAATTATCGGTTGGCATAGCAAAACGAGTTTTAAAATAAGGATGAATCAACTTAATATGACACTCCTTCTGATGTATTGCTTAAAAGTCACGTTTATAATCAGAGACGAGAAGCGCAAGCGAACACAGAGTTTTCCATGAAATATATTTTCCTTCACAACTGCTAGTGATTTCTTCCAACACCCTACGTGTTTAAAACAGAGTTCTTTGTTGGACAACTAGCATGAATGTTTAATAGTCCGAACTAACAGGTGAACATAAAAGTTGTGCTTTAAATACTACAAGTCCTTTTAGACGAGGCATACTTTCTTTACTTGCAACGTAACGTTGACGATCCTCAATGGCAGGAAAGTCTAGACCTAGTCCAGATTTTGAACAGTTAATTCCTGAGCGGCTGTTGACCCTCAACTGATTCAGATACTCCGGGTCCTAAGGGGTAAAAAATTGCTGGATTTCCTCTCCTTAAGTCGCTTTAAATTGTGGCGACTTTAGGACCCGGAGTAGGCCTTTCAGATACCTTTCATGCACGTAGTTTAAAGAGTAATATATTTCTCTTGCATGCATTTAGTCTATGACTCTAAATGCTAATTTTCACAGGTCAATTTAGTCTCGTGATCAGGTTCATTTGTTTTCTTAAGCTAATGACAGTGACAACCACATGTTTGATATGCAGCTTTTGCGACTTCTCTTATCTCCAGAGCACGATTGTCGGCAAAAATTGCAATTTCTATTTCGGAACAAAGTGATTATTGGCACACCGACTATGCTAATGGTTTGGAGTTTGCACCTCTGTCATTCACATCAAGCAGACCGCACTCCACGGGCAATCGGGAAAAATTGTCCCTATAACGAAAGCCTTTGTTAAGACGTGAGGCTCCTCAATGTATAGCAATAAAATATTATATCCTTCTGATGTATTGCTTAAAAGTCACGTTTATAATCAGAGACGAGAAGCGCAAGCGAACACAGAGTTTTCCATGAAATATATTTTCCTTGACAACTGTTAGTGCTTTCTTCCAACACCCTACGTGTTTAAAACAAAGTTCTTTGTTGGACAACTAGCATGAATATTTAATAGGCCGAACTAACAGGTGAACATAAAAGTTGTGCTTCAAATACTATACAAGTCCTTTTAGACGAGGCATACTTTCTTTACTTGCAACGTAACGTTGACGACCCTCAATGGCAGAAAAGTCTAGACCTAGTCCAGATTTTGAACAGTTAATTCCTGAGCGGCTGTTTACCCTCGACTGATTCAGATACTCCGAGTCCTAAGGGGTAAAAATTGCTGGATTTCCTCTCCTTAAGTCAGTCGCTTTAAATTGTGGCGACTTTAGGCCCCGGAGTAGGCCTTTCAGATACCTTTCATGCACGTAGTTTAAAGAGTAATATATTTCTCTTGCATGCAATTAGTCTATGGCTCTAAATGCTGATTTTCACAGGTCAATTTAGTCTCGTGATCAGGTTCATTTGTTTTCTTAAACTAATGACAGTGACAACCACATGTTTGATATGCAGCTTTGCGACTTCTCTTATCTCCAGAGCACGATTGTCGGCTAAAATTGCAATTTCTATTTCGGAACAAAGTGATTATCGGCACACCGACTGTGCTAATGGTCTGTCAATCATTTCAAGCAGACCGCACTCCACGGGCGATCGCGAAAAATTGCCCCTATAACGAAAGCCTTTGTTAAGACGTGCGGCTCCTCAATGTATAGCAAGAAAATATTAAAACATGCACTCGAAATAGATAATTGTATCCTACAGCTATGGACAAATTTAAAAAAGATTTCTACTTAATTATTTTCTCATCGGCACATACGATTACGCTTTTCTGTGTTGAACACTTCAGCCTTAGAATTTTTTAGCCACATTTCTAGCCTTAAACACAAACATTAAATTGGCTGACAGGACTCCTTAAGCTCTGGCCAAACGGTACTGCCAACCCCACCAACTCATGTCAACTTTGCGACTTGGCTCGAGTTGACCATCGTTTGGCCAACGAGTTGGCATGGGTTGGCTCAAAATTTGATCGAACTCATTTTTTTAGCCAACTAGAGCCAAGTTTTTCATCGTTTCCGCACGGCAAGCCAACTCGAGCCAAGTCAAACCAAGGCCAACACAAGGTGATAGCGTCAGCTTTTGTTATTGCATTTGAATGGTTTCCTTGCGACTTGGCTTCAGTTTGCTGGAATATTGGCAGTACCGTTTGGCCACCAGCGGGCAAGTGCAGTGATTTTGCAAACTTGGCTTGAAATGTAAAATACATTACACGTGTATTTTACAAGTTGGACCATTATTCAAACACCACTAAACGGACTTTTCTCCAGTAAAGTCTGTACGATATTACAGATACAGGTCCCTAGTGCACAACCACAACAGTATTTGGCCATTGTGTTCGATTAACGTGTGTTTTAACGTGTGGAGAAATTGGTCCAACTTGTAAAATACACTTGTAAATGCTTTATTGAATTGGCCCCAGGGCTTTAGTTTGAGATAGTGGCAGTGGCAGGTATGTATAATATACATCAGTTTTTCATGTTGTAGTTTTACATGTTGTAGATCCTGATCTGGTCTAGCTGAGCCCACCCTTCGTCTCCATCGTTGTACTTGATGAAGTAGTGACCGTTTTCGATTTTGCCAACGTGACCAGGATAGTACATTACTCTATTGGGCCACCAAGCGACTACCTCAGTTCCAACGCTCACGTCCCGTCTCGGTGGCGTTCTGTCCAGAACAGCGGCTTTAGAGTCAGTTTTAGAATGAGTGATGTTATCGCCGTCGTCAAACCGAATGCGAAAGGAGTCAGAAGTTTCGGACTCAATAGCCCCTTTATAGTACAATCCATCGGTCCATCGAGCAAACACACGGTCACCAACTGAACGAAGAAAAGGGAAAGATGCTTTCTACATATGCTTCGAGTGGATTGATGATAAGAAAAATAGTCAAAAAAGTCACTAGGAGGAGAAGGGGGATGGGGTATTTCTCATAATTTTAATTTGAGTTTCTCAAGACCCTGACTTTATTTCAGACCAAATTTTCAGTTTCCATACCCTTTTTCAAACCTAGCCTGTACCTACAATACGTAAGCTATACGTGTCGTCGGATATCAAAATCACAACCTATTCCAAAACGATAAAAGAAAGAATTAAATACCCTATTTCATATACTATAATTATATACCCTATATCCACACCAAAATGCTCAAACCGATACCCTGTTGGTTGGCGATTTTTTTTTTTCTTACTCTTGTTGAACAGCAGCTTCTTAGTTAAGAATGCCTGTGAATTTTATTCCAGCTGCTACGTGAATTATTACCTGTGATCTTTTCATGGCAGTGTGCTCCAAAGAAGCCGTTCGCACAATAGCATTTGTATTCCTGTCTTTCGTAAACCGGGCGACATGTAGCACCATTCTGACAAGGAAATGATTCACAAGGAGTCTGAAGTAGGAAATGAAAACAAATCAATGTAGACATCAAATTTATCAAATGTTACACAGAAGCTATGAATACAGGGAACAAAAATATACAAATTAATATTATACAGACACCGTGCAATCCATATAATCGCACCTCTGGAATATCAGGCCCAATAATATGTACAGAGTAACATGGCAGGGAAAAGGTTGACTAGAAATAAACACCATTCTATTGTGATCATTTTACCTGGATGCTAAAGTGATGATACTTCTGGCTCGGTTTCAGTCTATCAGATGAGTTGTACTTATCCGTGCCGAGCAGCTGGCAGTCGTACGTTTCTTCGTCAGGAACTGCGGCCATGTTTATCGAGAGACAGCGAACTAAACTTTTCAAGCAGCTGAAGAAACATTCTATGTCGTTGTTCTCTTTTGCGACACTGATCGGCACCACATCTAAAACGGCGCTGGCATGTTTGACAAAGTTAGCGTGTAAAAATTGATGCTGTTGAGCACAGGCTGTTATATTGAGCATCAATATACAAGAGATACAGGCAAAAGGGAGTAATTGCTTCTTCATGGTTCACCGGTAGTTGTAGGGTACAGTTTGGCTGGCTTTCCGTCGGTCTGTTATTTCCAATGTAAACTGTTTAATTAATCATAAGCAATAAACTCACCCTGGCTATCATTCAATCAGAAGCGTTGGCTGCTAACTCAAATCTGCATTTTCAGAATTGCTATGTTCAAAGTAGTACAGAATTTCAGAAGTTTTGTACAAAGTAGTACAAATCAGTTTTATTTATCGACCAAATTACACTTTTATTTTAATTTTCTTTTTTGTTAAGTGGGATTGCTCACTATTTAGCAAAAGTAAATTATCGGTTGGCATAGCAAAACGAGTTTTAAAATAAGGATGAATCAACTTAATATGACACTCCTTCTGATGTATTGCTTAAAAGTCACGTTTATAATCAGAGACGAGAAGCGCAAGCGAACACAGAGTTTTCCATGAAATATATTTTCCTTCACAACTGCTAGTGATTTCTTCCAACACCCTACGTGTTTAAAACAGAGTTCTTTGTTGGACAACTAGCATGAATGTTTAATAGTCCGAACTAACAGGTGAACATAAAAGTTGTGCTTTAAATACTACAAGTCCTTTTAGACGAGGCATACTTTCTTTACTTGCAACGTAACGTTGACGATCCTCAATGGCAGGAAAGTCTAGACCTAGTCCAGATTTTGAACAGTTAATTCCTGAGCGGCTGTTGACCCTCAACTGATTCAGATACTCCGGGTCCTAAGGGGTAAAAAATTGCTGGATTTCCTCTCCTTAAGTCGCTTTAAATTGTGGCGACTTTAGGACCCGGAGTAGGCCTTTCAGATACCTTTCATGCACGTAGTTTAAAGAGTAATATATTTCTCTTGCATGCATTTAGTCTATGACTCTAAATGCTAATTTTCACAGGTCAATTTAGTCTCGTGATCAGGTTCATTTGTTTTCTTAAACTAATGACAGTGACAACCACATGTTTGATATGCAGCTTTTGCGACTTCTCTTATCTCCTGAGCACGATTGTCGGCAAAAATTGCAATTTCTATTTCGGAACAAAGTGATTATTGGCACACCGACTGTGCTAATGGTTTGGAGTTTGCACCTCTGTCATTCACATCAAGCAGACCGCACTCCACGGGCGATCGGGACAAATTGTCCCTATAACGAAAGCCTTTGTTAAAACGTGAGGCTCCTCAATGTATAGCAATAAAATATTATATCCTTCTGATGTATTGCTTAAAAGTCACGTTTATAATCAGAGACGAGAAGCGTAAGCGAACACAGAGTTTTCCATGAAATATATTTTCCTTGACAACTGTTAGTGCTTTCTTCCAACACCCTACGTGTTTAAAACAAAGTTCTTTGTTGGATAACTAGCATGAATATTTAATAGGCCGAACTAACAGGTGAACATAAAAGTTGTGCTTCAAATACTATACAAGTCCTTTTAGACGAGGCATACTTTCTTTACTTGCAACGTAACGTTGACGACCCTCAATGGCAGAAAAGTCTAGACCTAGTCCAGATTTTGAACAGTTAATTCCTGAGCGGCTGTTTACCCTCGACTGATTCAGATACTCCGAGTCCTAAGGGGTAAAAATTGCTGGATTTCCTCTCCTTAAGTCAGTCGCTTTAAATTGTGGCGACTTTAGGCCCCGGAGTAGGCCTTTCAGATACCTTTCATGCACGTAGTTTAAAGAGTAATATATTTCTCTTGCATGCAATTAGTCTATGGCTCTAAATGCTGATTTTCACAGGTCAATTTAGTCTCGTGATCAGGTTCATTTGTTTTCTTAAACTAATGACAGTGACAACCACATGTTTGATATGCAGCTTTGCGACTTCTCTTATCTCCTGAGCACGATTGTCGGCAAAAATTGCAATTTCTATTTCGGAACAAAGTGATTATCGGCACACCGACTGTGCTAATGGTCTGCCAATCATTTCAAGCAGACCGCACTCCACGGGCGATCGCGAAAAATTGCCCCTATAACGAAAGCCTTTGTTAAGACGTGCGGCTCCTCAATGTATAGCAAGAAAATATTAAAACATGCACTCGAAATAGATAATTGTATCCTACAGCTATGGACAAATTTAAAAAAGATTTCTACTTAATTATTTTCTCATCGGCACATACGATTACGCTTTTCTGTGTTGAACACTTCAGCCTTAGAATTTTTTAGCCACATTTCTAGCCTTAAACACAAACATTAAATTGGCTGACAGGACTCCTTAAGCTCTGGCCAAACGGTACTGCCAACCCCACCAACTCATGTCAACTTTGCGACTTGGCTCGAGTTGACCATCGTTTGGCCAACGAGTTGGCATGGGTTGGCTCAAAATTTGATCGAACTCATTTTTTTAGCCAACTAGAGCCAAGTTTTTCATCGTTTCCGCACGGCAAGCCAACTCGAGCCAAGTCAAACCAAGGCCAACACAAGGTGATAGCGTCAGCTTTTGTTATTGCATTTGAATGGTTTCCTTGCGACTTGGCTTCAGTTTGCTGGAATATTGGCAGTGCCGTTTGGCCACCAGCGGGCAAGTGCAGTGATTTTGCAAACTTGGCTTGAAATGTAAAATACATTTACACGTGTATTTTACAAGTTGGACCATTATTCAAACACCACTAAACGGACTTTTCTCCAGTAAAGTCTGTACGATATTACAGATACAGGTCCCTAGTGCACAACCACAACAGTATTTGGCCATTGTGTTCGATTAACGTGTGTTTTAACGTGTGGAGAAATTGGTCCAACTTGTAAAATACACTTGTAAATGCTTTATTGAATTGGCCCCAGGGCTTTAGTTTGAGATAGTGGCAGTGGCAGGTATGTATAATATACATCAGTTTTTCATGTTGTAGTTTTACATGTTGTAGATCCTGATCTGGTCTAGCTGAGCCCACCCTTCGTCTCCATCGTTGTACTTGATGAAGTAGTGACCGTTTTCGATTTTGCCAACGTGACCAGGATAGTACATTACTCTATTGGACCACCAAGCGACTACCTCAGTTCCAACGCTCACGTCCCGTCTCGGTGGCGTTCTGTCCAGAACAGCGGCTTTAGAGTCAGTTTTAGAATGAGTGATGTTATCGCCGTCGTCAAACCGAATGCGAAAGGAGTCAGAAGTTTCGGACTCAATAGCCCCTTTATAGTACAATCCATTGGTCCATCGAGCAAACACACGGTCACCAACTGAACGAAGAAAAGGGAAAGATGCTTTCTACATATGCTTCGAGTGGATTGATGATAAGAAAAATAGTCAAAAAAGTCACGAGGGAGGAGGGGGATGGGGTATTTCTCATAATTTTAATTTGGGTTTCTCAAGACCCTGACTTTATTTTAGACCAAATTTTCGGTTTCCTTTTTTAAACCTAGCCTGTACCTACAATACGTAAGCTATACGTGTCGTCGGATATCAAAATCACAACCTATTCCAAAACGATAAAAGAAAGAATTAAATACCCTATTTCATATACTATAATTATATACCTATATCCACACCAAAATGCTCAAAACGATACCCTGTTGGTTGGCGATTTTTTTTCTCACTCTTGTTGAACAGCAGCTTCTTAGTTAAGAATGCCTGTGAATTTTATTCCAGCTGCTACGTTAATTATTACCTGTGATCTTTTCATGGCAGTGTGTTCCAAAGAAGCCGTTCGCGCAATAGCATTTGTATTCCTGTTTTTCGTAAACCGGGCGGCACGTAGCACCATTCTGACAAGGAAATGATTCACAAGGAGTCTGAAGTAGGAAATGAAAACAAATCAATTGTAGACATCAAATTATTTATCAAATGTTACACAGAAGCTATGAATACAGGGAACAAAAATATGCAAAATAATTAATATTATACAGACACCGTGCAATCCATATAATCGCACCTCTGGAATATGAGGCCCAATAATATGTACAGAGTAACATGGCAGGGAAAAGGTTGACTAGAAATAAACACCATTCTATTGTGATCACTTTACCTGGATGCTAAAGTGATGATACTTCTGGCTCGGTTTCAGTCTATCAGATGAGTTGTACTTATCCGTGCCGAGCAGGTGGCAGTCGTACGTTTCTTCGTCAGGAACTGCGGCCATGTTTATCGAGAGACAGCGAACTAAACTTTTCAAGCAGCTGAAGAAACATTCTATGTCGTTGTTCTCTTTTGCGACACTGATCGGCACCACATCTAAAACGGCGCTGGCATGTTTGACAAAGTTAGCGTGTAAAAATTGATGCTGTTGAGCACAGGCTGTTATATTGAGCATCAATATACAAGGGATAAAGGCAAAAGGGAGTAATTGCTTCTTCATGGTTCACCGGTAGTTGTAGGGTACAGTTTGGCTGGCTTTCCTTCGGTCTGTTATTTCCAATGTAAACTGTTTAATTAATCATAAGCAATAAATTGGTTATCATTCAATCAGAAGCGTTGGCTGCTCTAACTCAAATTTGCATTTTCAGAATTGCCACGTACAAAGTAGTACAGATTTCCAGAAGTTTTGTACAAAGTAGTACAAATCAGTTTATTTATCGACCACAATTACACTTTTATTTTACTTTCATTTTATTAAGTGGGATTGCTTTCTTTACCACACAAATTTCATTCAAGTTGTTTAGTTCACTGTTTAGCTAAAGTAAATTCTCGGTTTGCATAGCAAAACGAGTTTTAAAATATTGATGAGTCAACTTGCTACGACACTCCTTCTGATTGCTTAAAAATCATGTTTATAATCAGAGAATAGAAGCACAAGCGAACACAGAGTTTTCCATGAAATATATTTTCCTTGCCAATTGCTAGTAATTTTTTCCAACACCCTACGTGTTTAAAACAGAGTTCTTTGTTGGATAACTAGCGTGAATATTTAATAGGCCGTACTTAATGGGTGAGCATAAAAGTTGTGCTTTGAATCATCGCCAGAAATTCCGGACATTTTGCGTCCACGATTGCTTCCGGTCTTTCCCAGCGGCGTGCGGTATGAGCATGCGCCATTCACACATTCAACATTGTTACGTACTTTGCCTCAGTGGGGTGGGGGAGGGATGGGTTTCTCCGGTTCAAAAAGAGACTGCTACGTTTAGGAGACGTGCCGCTGAACGACCTAGTTGAAATTAGCTTTCGTTTGGTACAATTTTCATGCGATTTGGAGCTTCCCAGCCCAAAATATCAACATTCGAAGTCAGCGTATTTCACGGGAGGTATTCGCCATGGCTGGTTGTGAACTGGAAATTCAAACACAAAAAGTACACATCGAATTTGCTCCAGGGGACTGACTGAGGCTTCACAGGAGATGTTCAATCCTTCGACAATCAGGTACGGGGTAGACATTTTGCGTTTTACCCAAGGTTCTTGTATTAAATGCAGCTTAAAAAGTGACAGTAGCCGGTTTTGAGCGTATTCTGCTATCAATCCCTTCTTACGTCGGCCGAAATTTTAAATTCAAAAAAGTACACATCGAATTTTACCGGAGATAAATATTTTTTGTATTGTTGTGTTTAGGAAGCTTTCCTCTTCCGAATGCTGCCCAGACATTTTTACGAACGTGCTTCAGTTAAGCGAAAAGCACAATTTATTATCAGATCCCATACATTTCTTTGTTATTTCTTGAGCGGCTGTCAGCGTGAAACCTGATGCCTCTTCCGAGATGGCGCAACCGGATGTCTGAAATTTCTGGCGATGATAATACACTTTCCTTACTTGCAACGTAACGTTGACGACCCTCAATGGCAGAAAAGTCTAGACCTAGTCCAGATTTTGAACAGTTAATTCCTGAGCGGCTGTTGACCCTCGACTGATTCAGATACTTTGGGTCCTAAGGGGTAAAAATTGCTGGATTTCCTCTCCTTAGGTCAGTCGCTTTAAATTGTGGCGACTGCCCCGGAGTAGGCCTTTCAGATACCTTTCGTTCACGTAGTTTAAAGAGTAATATATTTCTCTTGCATGCATTTAGTCTATGGCTCTAAATGCTGATTTTCACAGGTCAATTTAGTCTCGTGATCAGGCTCATTTGTTTTCTTAAACTAATGACAGTGACAACCACATGTTTGATATGCAGCTTTTGCGACTTCTCTTATCTCCAGAGCACGATTGTCGGCAAAAATTGCAATTTCTATTTCGGAACAAAGTGATTATTGGCACACCGACTGTGCTAATGGTTTGGAGTTTACACCTCTGTCAATCATTTCAAGCAAACCGCACTCCACGGACGATCGGGACAAATTGTCCCTGCTGGGGATCGTTGATCGAAAGCCGTTGTCAAGGCGTGCGGCTCCTCATGTATAGCAAGAAAATATTAAAACATGCACTCGAAATAGATAATGGTACCCTACAGCTATGGACAAATTTAAAAAAGATCTGTATCTGTATTTTGGATCTCGGTAAGAATTTTTCATTGGACAATCTTCTGATCACTAAAACCTCTAGTAGTTTACAGGTAGTTTATTAGTATAGGTAATCGCATGACTTCGAGTGCAATTTGGAATAAATTAGCACGAGTAAATTTTTGAAAGACCACAAAGTTGCACGAGCGCCGCGCGAGTAGTGCAATTTGTGGTCTTTCAAAAATTTACGAGTGCTTATTAATATTTATTCCAAAATTGCACGAGAAATCATGTGATTACTTGTTAATAACATGCATACAATAATTTACGTCGCAAAATATTTTTTCAATTTCGTTGCAATGACAATTAAGTGTCTCAAAAACTTTTTTTCTCGTAAAGAGGATCGGAATCGTCCTAAGGAACGATAAAAACATGCTTTCTGTTTTGTTTGGCTTGCAAACACGCGCACCAGCTGTCGGCAATTTTTAATTTCAAATTTCTGCACTGTTAATTTCACATTTCTGCACTGTTAATTACACATTTTTGCACTGTTTGGGATAAATTGACGTGCGCTCAGCCAATCAGAATGCAGAAATTATTGTATGCATGTTATTAATTAGGTAATTACTAGTTTAGATTTTTGAAAGAGGGCCATTATGAAAACTACTGGGTGATTAAGAGGGTTTCCGCTGTAAACTCGAGTAATTATCACGACAAAAAAAAAAAAAAATTCTTGTACCAACACGATTTATTTGTAATTGAGAATTTTCGCCACTTCCTTGAATATATTGATGCCAGGCATCTTTCTCTTTAACAACGAAAGATAATTCATGAATATTCTTATCAAACTCTTGTTTTGCAGTGATGATGCACGTACTATTGCGCATTTTGAGCTAGGAAAGCAACCAAAAACACTCACATCTTCCCTTACGCTTCTTGAATATTTTCGGTGTTACTCATACATGATCGTCTTACAAAGTCAAACTAGGAAATCAAATAAATCACAGAAATAGTGCTTATTTTTCTGGAACAGACTTTTTGTGTGCATTGCTCGAATTTACAGCAGAAAACCTTCTAATGTACTCCGTCCTCGTTAAATAAAGTATATTGTTATTGACGTTCTGTGTGTGTGTGTGCGTGTGTGTGTTAAGAACTAAATTCAGCCTGGAGTTTTTACACATTTTTAGATCTAAACAAAATCAATGAAATGGCTGATAGGGACCCCTTTTAAGATAATGACAGTGGTAAACATGTCCTGATACACAGCAGTTTCTTAACAGAGTTACACGCTGAAGACCCTGATCTGGTCTAGTCGGGCCGGCCCTTCGCCTCCTTCATCGTATATGATGTGGTAACTCCCATCCTTGATTTTGTCGACACGTCCAGAATAGTATCTGACCGTGTTCGGCCACCAGGCGATCGGCACTTCAGTTCCTACGGTTACAACCGACTCGAGCGGGTCTGCATCCATAACAATGGCTTTGGAGTCAGTTTTGGAATGAGTGCTCTCACCTCCGTCGTCATACGTGACGTGAAAAGATTCAGCGGTCTCCGAGTCAATAATTCCATTGTAGTACCGTCCATTGGTCCATCGACAAAACACGCGCGAACCAACTGAGAACAAACAAGTGCATTTTAGCTGTTGTGGGCAAAGTAATTTAAAGCGCCCACAGCTTCTTTAAAGTTGTCTTCAGCTGGCGTGATGTGATTCAAAAAAATGGGTCGATTTAATTTGTTTACACCGCGGAAATTATGTTTTTCGTCCGTGCGGTCACCTTGGTTTTGAGTCAGCGGTTATGCACAAAAACTGTAGATTCAAGTGGAGATTTTGTTCTGCGACCCGATAAGCAAATGTAAGTTATGGCAATATAGTATGCACACAAGATAAAATTTTACCTTGAGTTAAACCGAGTTGCATTCAACGGAAGTGACGTCAGATACGTATAACCGCGGTGTTGATTTTGGTTGGGTGGTTTGTTTTTTGTTCCCATGACAACATAAATAGTTAAAATCTTTCGTACCGATGTCGTCACATTGCCCAACCAAACCCATGGCAACGTAACGTGCTTTTTATGTCGCCTTATCAATTCTTACAATGCACAAGGACATGCCGAAGCATCTGGAATACAAATAATTATGACTATATAATTACTAAATTGGCAGCATAGAGCGGTTTTCGGATTACTGTCGAAAGTAATTGTGTGATTGCTTTGGTTTTGCGTTTGCTTCGCTTTCGGATTGGTCCACACTAGTTTGTCAGCATGCTCAGCCAATCAGGAACAAAACCAAAACCAAAACCAAACACTTCTCACGCAAGCGATGGCGTGTACTCGCACTGCTGATTGGAAAGTAAAACCAAACGCAAGACCAAACGTGAATTACTTTGGCTTCCAATTGGCTGAACTGTTTTCTCCCAGTCTCTGTGATTGGCCTGTGTGATTACTTTGGTTTTGGTTTTCGACAGTCATCCGAAAACGGCTCTAAGAAAGAAAAGGATTAGATAACAATTAGGGCGCTTTCAATTGGGATTATTCCGGAATAGGAATAGCTAAAATGACCCAAGGTTTTGCTTGTTTTGGTGGCGATTCTGTTCGAAATTGGTTTAAAAACCTCCATGCTGGCATTTTGAACAGTTCCTGATATATCTTAACCTTAATCAGCTCCAAACCAAAAAATTTACCGATCAGCCGCGCTATTGGCTATTCCGGAATAGACCCAGTCGAACGCACCCTTAGTTTAAGATAGTTTGACACATTGCTTGTGATCATTCATAGCTGGCATGAAATGGTTTGGTTTCTAATGACTTACTTGTAAGCCCCTTTTCACCGCAGTCAGCTCCAACAAAATCAATGGCACATTCACATTTGTATTTCTGTTGTTCATAAATAGGGCGACACATTCCTCCATTTTGACACGGGGACAACTCACAAGGACTCTAGAAGGTAAATGGAAACATGATTTGTAATGCGCAGGAAATAATGTTCAACTATACAGACAAAACAAAACAGGGAAGGACAATGGAATGATATTTAATTTGGACTCAAGCTCGACAACATCCAACTGCTGAACTGCTAAACATCATTCTATTGTGATCACTGTACCTGCATGCTAAAGTGATGATACTTCTGGCTCGGTTTCAGTCTATCAGATGAGTTGTACTTATCCGTGCCGAGCAACTGGCAGTCGTACTTTTCTTCTTCAGGAACTGCGGCCATGTTTATCGAGAGACAGCGAACTAAACTTTTCAAGCAGCTGAAGAAACATTCTATGTCGTCGTTCACTTTTGCGACACTGATTGGCATCACATCTAAAAAGGGCGCTGGCATGTTTGACAAAGCTAGCGTGTCTCTGCGTTGAAAATTGATGCTTTTGAGCACAGGCTGTTATAATGAGCATCAATATAGAAGAAATACACGCAAGAGGGAGTAATTGCCTCTTCATGATGGTTCACACAGTTCCAATCAGAAGCTTTGGCCGCTTAACGCAAATTTGCATTATTGTACAAAGTGATACTGACTACGTTTATCGGACTGAATTATACTTTTATACTTTTTCTTTTAGTGGAATTGCTTTTCAGCCCACTACCATATCCCGGTTAAGCCAAGCTACCACACAGAATTCATTCAAGTTAGTTAGCTCAGTATTTAGCTAAAGCCAAAATATTGATGAATCAACTTGATACAACACTCGTTCTGATTGCTTGAAAATCATGTTTATAGTCAGAGAATAGAAACATAAGCAACGCAGAGCTATTTGTGTCGTTTTCCTGCTATATATTCTCCTTGCCAATGATTTTTTCCAACACCTTACATGTGAAAATGGATAGCAAAGCACGGTAAGCATGTTATATTGCTTAAACTGAATTTATTTGTTAGTTAACCATCGTGAATAATTAATAGGCCGAAACGGGTGAGTTAAAATACATGGGCTTTTTAACCACAGTCCTTTGCGCGTCGAAATTTCTCGATCTGCCAGTTTTAGCGTCCCAGACAATCGAACATTTCCATGCATTGAAATGCATCGAGCTACAGATGTTCTTTTTCTGTCGGTGTTAAAGCATGTTGAAAACCAAGTTAATTTATAACAAGCAACAAAATAATTCTCGCCGGCGATTGAGCGTAATAAACTGCCAAACGACGAAACAAAACTGGACCATAAGTTGTGCTTTCAAAATTAAATGTCCTTTAAAACGAGGTATACTTTTTTGCACTGCAACGCAACGCTGACTACCTCGAAGCATTGTTGGTAGTGGGGTGTCTGACGCACGTTGCTTTTTTTTGCACGTCCTAAAAACAACAACAACAAAAACAAAAACAGAACCAAAACGTTATTTTATGGCCGCTATTTTTTAAAACTAAAGATGTGTCATACACCACAGGGAATACAGGAACGTTTAGACAATCTCGACCCAGTTTCAACCGGAAATATTTTGGTGAAAAAACTAGACTTTGATGAACTCTGCTTTGCTGAATGCGGGAAGTCCACGGTCTTTTGAGTATGAAGTCCAGTCCATTGAAAAATTTGACGAGTCCACGGCCTATTTCTGTCGATAGAAAGAAAGGACAAAAACCAGGGTTAGCTAGCCAAAGAAAGATGGGACATCATAACATGGAAAGTTTTTGTGCGCAGTCTGCCCTCCCCCCCCCCCCCCCCCCCGGACAAAAAGTTCTAGCTACGGCCCTGAAAACGGACTAAAATTTGTGCTTTAAAAGGTTGTGCTATGTATATATGGAATTTGTCATCAGACTACATGTATTTTATAGTATCGCGATGGTGTTTGCCTGAAGGAAGTATAAAACGATATTAACACCAGGCGTAAACTTCCCGTACTAAATACTTCCGGTCTGGTTTCGTAAAAGGTTGAAAGGAGGTCATAATTCGTTCTGATATGAAACGAATTTGTTGTTCATAGTGTCGGGGGGAACTGTCGGGATTTTCTCTAAAGTATTCCAGTCCAGAAAGTCCATTTCCGTTACACAAAATCTTATTATTCCGGTCAGGAGCCCATGTTCCGGTCAAAATTTTTCCGTTATTACAGGGAAATGTTATTGACGTAGGTCATTCCAAAGGAAACACATTTCCGTTATTCCCGAAATTCCCAAATCAAAGCTCAGGCGTTTTAATACCCAGTCTCTCTCACAGCGGAACAGCTGTGAGTTCTGGGAGCACGTACACATTTGCGATGTGTGCTCAGTTCTGCTCATTTCAGTTGCTTAGGGAAAAGTTTCGGATAGGAAACCATGAAGACCAGGTCAAATCTCCAGCATTTATAGCTGTCCAGGCTCTCAACTTGTGTTACTGATGATCGTCTCGACTGCGACCAAGTTTGACCTTTATTGACGCTGATTTCGCCATCGTCGAGTCAAAGTATGGATATCCACCTGAACTTACTCAACGCCAAAAAACTTTTAATTCATGTGGATCCGGAAGATACCATGAAAAAACTGAAACAGAAGATAGTGGACAGAACAGGTATCCCAAGCAACATGCAAGTGCTTCGTTTGTCCGGGAAAGAAATTCTCACGGAAACGAACTTGAGCAAGTTAAAGCTTGGGCGATGTCGTTCGCTCACTGTGGAATACAGCCACGAAGGAAAAAGCGGTAGTTTTTACCTGGATGTTGTTACGTCAACTGGAGGAGTACATAGGGTGGTATTGCCTTGCGAGTCGAGTACTGTGAAGGACGTAAAGAAGCATGTCTCACAACTTATCAAAGTTGCTGAGGAGAATCTATTTTTACGTATCGTCAACATGGATCGATATATGAACAAGCCATTGGGAGAAATGCAGTCGACAATGGAGCAGTGCAGTCTATCTCAAGGATCGGTTTTGTATGTTCAAATCCACCCTTTTTGCCAAACGTAAGTTGATAATACTTGTACGTTGTGGTCATTTTTTTTTCTGGGGGTGGGGGTCAGTGGGGGTGGTTATGAGAACGTGCGGTGTTCATGGAAACCATTGATTGTTTTTTTTTTTTTTTTTTTTTTTTTAATTAAATCTTTAGAGCAGGAACATAATGGGGCTAATGGCCCAAATTTCCCCAGAACTGCTTTTGTTATCTATTGGCCCACATGCACACTGCCTCATTTGTACCAGTCTATATTGCCAAACACTTCTTGTTAAAATGTATTGCTGTAGCAAAAAATAAACATTAGGAATAAATAAAATACACTGTTTTCCATGTTACACCGTAAATTGTATAATATAGCCTATTCCTGTGTTCAATTGATTAATATTGGCATACCAGCAATACTGCAGTCATATTTTTTATATCTTGGGTGAGCAATATTATTCATAGGCTGTGATCATCCAGGCACAAGAGAATCATTTGCAGTCTTCCTGGAGACTAATAAACATACAGCAATGTAAATATATGTCTTTTGTAATTAATAATAATATTATAATAAAATATTATTTTTCGTAGTTAGTAAAATAGTAATGTGGAAATATGTCTTTTTATACTGTACATGTTTTTATTGTTCTATTCAAATATATTTTAAAATTGAGTTGTATATTTATACTTTATTTGCTGTTTTTCTTTCACAGGTGGTACCATGGAAAAATAACCAGAGATCAGGCCGAGGAAGTTCTAAGACTGCAGGACGTAAAGGATGGGAACTTCCTAGTTAAAGAAAGCTTGCACTTTCCTGGGGACTATGTTATATTTGTTTGGTAATTATACTCACTGATATATATTTCATTATATATATATATACTCCTATGTATTGGATTTACTATGTGACCAGTAACCGTAAGACTATATAAACATGCTGATATAATGTACTTCTTTATAGTCGTGGTTATCAGTGGTCACGTGATAGATATAATTACCTAAATCTATATTTCGACAGGACAACCTTTTCAGGATTGATTGTATATATATACATGTATATATTTGTCTCTTAGCTCTAATTATAGACAGTTGACTGCCACTATGTTATATCTGCATTGTTATTTATTTTGTTTCTTAAAAGCTGTCTATTTACTGGTATCCTATACAATATGCAATGTGAAATATCACTGTTCTGAATTTAAAGATATCCCATTCTTGTCAGTCACTTGCTATATGTAATTTTCACATTCAGTCACAGAGGAGCAGTCAAACATATCCGGATAAAGTGCAAGAAAAACATGATGTTTACACTCGACGAAACAGAGTTTTATGACAATGTCATTGAATTAATAGAGGTAGGATACTGCACTGTTATTTCTGCTTTATAATGCTTTTATTATTTACAGGGGTTCCAGGGCGTAAAAATAAATACACTTTACTTTTAGCTTTGGAACTAGCTGACAGATAATAATTATTGTCCAAGAATACTATCTGTTCAAAGAAGCGAGCAGTTGCCAGAGAGCGAAGTTTGATGGCAACTGTTAGCTTGGAGGAACAAATTATGACTAAGGACAATTATCCATGCCTGTTTCCTAAGGCAAAAGTAGTTTATTGTCTTATTCTTATCCTTTAAATATTTTCTCTAACAGTAAAAATAATGGTACTAATGATGTTTTGACCAATGAATTGATGTCCTCCTCCTGATTTTTGTCTTTTGATCTGGTGTTGGGCATGTGTTTGTTGAGATGACAAAATAAAGGCTACGAATTTTGGGGAACAGGTTTGGAGAAGGGTGTGGAAAATCACAACTTACCCAGATACACACATTAAAAAACTAGTTTTCATATAAATGAACCTTTGTGGAGATATTATTAATGAATGTTAGTTTTCTGTCTTATTGTTACAATGATATAAAAAATATGTATGACAGCCTGACAAGAAACATTTCACACAGTGCATGTTGCAGTTAGATACTGTACAAGGATGAAAGCTATAACTTTTTCAACTTAATGTTTCTGTATCAGCATTACCAGTTACAGAAAGGAAATCTTCCCACCAAACTCACCGAAATAGTTACCAAAGCTCTAAACGGTTTTATGACCGATAGTCGTCACGACCCACCTTCTCCATACAAGAAAGGTAAAGCAATTATGCTGGAATGCAATATATGTACATATTGGTGTGCCTAATTTCCGCTTTGTTTGTCCATGTTTGTCTGACGGTCTGTGCTATTTGTGTGTGTGTGTGTGTCAGTCTGTGTGACTGTCAGTCTGTCTGCTTATTCTATCTGTCTCTGCTCTATTTTATTTTCTGTGTGTTTGCTTGCCGCTCTGTCTCTTCTTTTACGGGCAAAGATTAACGCGGTTCAAGTAAAACAGCCGGGACAGGTTTCTCGCTTGATCGTGTTCTCTTATTGCCTGGCTTCCCGTACTTATCATTAAGAGCTGTTTTGGACTCAGATATAAAGCTAGTGTCTTGTCTCTTTGACTTACAGGCAGTGTGTCACCTATAAGAGAATCCAGTAGCCGTGACCGACTCCAAACCGAGTCCTCCTTTAACTCAGACACCAACGTTCTGGTTGTCTTACTCGATACCAAGCAGCAGCTAGTCATCCCTACAAACAACTACACCACTGTCTACGAGCTGAAGAGACTACTTCAGCGAGAGAAGGGTATACCTGCTGACTGGCAATTTCTGCGTTTGGCGTCAAGCAATGGGGGAAGTATCGGAAAACCCATGTCGATGAATAGTTTCTTGCTTGATGATTACCACATCACTGAAGAGTCTACAGTCCTTGTGCAGGTCCATCCCTGGACAGAAGAGTAAGTATAGAGTGGTAATTGTGAATAAGTTACACTGATCAGTTTGTGGGTGATCGGTAGTTAACATACCTGGTCGGTAAGATTACGTGGGTTAGTCGTTGCCACGTTTTTCACACCGGAAAATGTGTCTATGAATCATCCACTTTTGCTAACATAGTGGCTCTCAAATTTCACATTGAAATATAGTTTGAACCCCAGAGTAGCAGTTGTTCCTCTAGAGATTGCCCGGAATCGCTAAGTCATTTTTGAAGAGTCTCTCAATGAGTTATTTACTGTTTTCTTTTTCTAACAGATGGTACGTTGGCAAAGCATCCGCAGGTGAAGCGGAAAATGCCCTTCAAAGTTCTGCCGAGGGTTTCCTTGTAAAGGAAAGTCTGACACGTCCAGGAACTTATGCCCTCTTCATTAGGTGGGACATACTACGCACACAGCAAACAGTTATCGTTTTCGTAACGTTATGCAATATTATTTATCTTCCATTCTGCCTTTCTTCTTAAAGTGTGTTTAATAAAAAGCATATTAGTTTATTAGTTTAGTAACTTGCACTAGAGCTACAATAAACATGGCAACTCAATCATGATAATTTAAACAAAATTTGATCGTGGAAAAGTGATTTTTTTTTTTTTTTTTTTTAACCTTATTTTCCTGTTTTGGTATTTTTGGTTCAGGTGTGATGACAAAGTATGGCAGTACAAAATATCGTGGACTGACGAGATGTTTACAATTGATAACAACGACTGTTTTCCCACTCTGTCTGATTTAGTCGAGGTATGTGTTCGTTCCATTTATTCCGGAATAAGGAGTAACTAAGATTGTAGGACAAAACTATTGATTCAGGGCTGACTTGAAGGCGAATGTATCGGACATTGTTTCTAAATGTCGGGGCGAAGGCTGTGCTCCCGGACGCAAATATAAGGATGAGCACTCAAAGCATATATTTAGTACTTTTTATGGTTCTTCTGATGCTTGTTTCTTGTGACTTCCCTGCAGCACTACAAGAGAAACAAAGGTTGTCTCAAAAGACGGCTCGGGACTCCCGTTAGAATCGACGAAAGAGAAAGAAACGGATACTTGATGAGAGATAAAAGTGCAGACGATGAAAGTAAGTCATATTCAGTTCCTCGACTCCGATCTTCCTCTAAAATCTTTGAGATCAGGTGTCCTCAAGCCCACATTTCGTAGGCTATGGCATTCTGATTTGATGTATAAAAGTATACAGTTTGGAGTGCGTTTTCAAAACCCAGTAGTGCGAAAATTTATCAAAACGTAAGCGTTTTAAGCGTAAACTGTAATGTGTGTGCATGTGGGAGGACGGCCTAAACTGCTGTCAATCTACATGCCCATCCCTTTCAAGACTTGTGTTTGAGGTAGTTCTTTTACCCAGAAGTTGATTACTTCCCTTACTTTTAGGTTTAATTCCAGTAGAGATCTTAGCACGTGGCCAGAAAGCTCGATCAGCGTACAACAGAGCACTGGAGAAAGGCCGAACACGTGACTCACGCGTGCGAATCATGCTGATTGGTCAGGACCGCGTGGGCAAGACCAGCTTGAAGAGGTCACTGAAGGGCGAGAAATTTAACTTAAATGAAGTCAGCACGAATGGAGTGGACATCGACCGACCTGTTCAACATGTGGGAGTCGGTCCGTGGATGGAGGCTGCAGCATGCGCGGGGCGAACTGAATTTGATTGCAAGGTTGCAGAGTTGGTTGCTAAAAGCTTATCGAAGAGTGATTCTGTTCCAGATAGCCCTGGGAAGCCTTCCAATAATGTGACTTGGTGTGATTCAGTTTTTGAGGAAGACTCAGCTGATGGTAAAGGAGGCAGAATCAGCACTAGCATGCTGACAGCAAGCAAAATGGCCTCAACCCGCGAGGAGACAAAGCTGAAAGGTACTGCGACTAGCACAGTGGGATTTGTGTTCAATTGGTGGTTGTTGATTATAGGGAGATTGTGAAAATGTTCAATGCACTCGTGAAATTGATCTTGGCAGTTATGAAGCAACTTCAGACAGTTGGAAAGACAGCCACGAAATGAAAAACGTTGCACACTGCATAGATAAATACGGCTAATGGTGACTATTTTGTATGAAGGGAGCTTTTTGGTTTTGTTTTCATGTATGTGAAGACGATTTCCTTAACTTTCTCCATTTGTCTCCTAACTCCACATTAATGTTGTTATTGTTGTTGTTATTGTTTATTCTTTTCAGGTATTTCTAATGCAAATCAACCAAACGGTTTGGTAGAACCCAGGAGCCCTTTGCCTTCGACATCAAACCGGACCAGGTCCAGCCACATTGTAGACAAATTGGATCCCCGCCCCGACCCCCTACAGGAAGTGACGGACCTTGTCGAAGGCTTTCTGTGCGAAGAGAGTAAACCAGTTAACGGAGACGTTTGCCCGGTGTTCTGGGACTTTGCCGGACAGTCCGTGTACCATGCCACCCACCCATTGTTCATGTCACCCAGAGCGATTTACGTCCTTGTATGGGACGTCAGTAGGAGCATTCGAGCCCCAGCCGAGTGCAGAGTCAGAGAGACTGGTCAAGAGGAACGTGTGGTCGATTCTGGCACGCGTGGACTAAGTACTAATTTAGATCACGTGACCAAGTGGCTGAGTATGGTGCATTTTTGGCACCAATCAGAGCCTGAGCTGAGTGGGCAATTGTCTCCGCCTGTCGTTCTTGTCGGCACGCACGCGGATTGTGCGGATGGCGATCCGTTGAAGTCCGTAGAATCTGTCTTGAAGGCCGTCCAAGGAAAAGAATTCAGCGGACATGTGATTCCTGAGCAGTTTGTGGTGAACAACACTCTAGCGGGGAGCTCGATTGAGGACGAAGACCCAGTGGTTCAAAGTCTCCGACAGCGGCTGCTCAGCTTGGCTATGGATTTACCGCACACAAAGAAGGAGGTCCCATTGCAGTGGCTTCATGTCGAAAAGGTCACAGACATGTTAGTCGATAAAGGTGTGAAATTTGTTAATAAGGAAGAATTCAAAGTCATATCGTCCACGGTCTGTGATTTTGAGCTTGAAGGCGACTACGATGAACTTCTAGACTTTCTGCACAACAGAGGGACAGTGGTATACTTCGCCGGCTCCATAGCAGGGGGCGATGAACTAGTCGTGTTGAATCCCAGCTGGCTGGTCGATCTGTGTAGCGAGATAATCACCGTTATACCAGGTAAAGCAGAACCTTTGAGAATTCGCGAATTCCGCCGCTCACTGGAACAGGAGGGTGTGCTAACGATGGAGCTGGTCTCCTTTGCGTTTAAGAAGTTAAACTTAAAGCACGCACAAGAAACATTGTTGAACATCATGGAGAGAGTTGGCCTGGTTTGTGAATGGCCTCAGCGAAACAGCAGCCAGATGGTGTATCTTGTTCCCTGCATGTTAACTGTCAGATCTGAAAGTGACGTTACGCAAGTCACGCAATCCAACCAAGTTGAACCACTTTATCTGACGTTCCGTGGTGGTTATGTTCCCCCTGGTTTCTTCTCTAGACTGTTGGTTCATTCAGCTCGGTGGTGTGCCGCACAGTGGACTCCGGAGCAACCGAAACTCTTCGCAAATGCAGCGCGATTTTTCGTGGGACGCAGGAACGACATTTCGCTGGTATTCGTGTGTCACGCCTCTGTCATCAAAGTATGTGTGTTAAAAGAGAGTCAGCCCAGTCCCTCGCGTGAGGTGATGTCCATTTGTCAAGCTGTTCGCCAGTAAGTGTTACAACTAGGAAGATGAGTAATGCCTACTGTCACATGTGATTATGACACGAATAGTATGTCGAAGGGTTGGTTTACGTGATACAGTTTGTGTCGTAACAAGGTCGCATGCGATAATCGTAAGCACAATTCGTACCTAGTAAATATTTTGTGCTGTTCTTCTTTATCTCATTAATAGTGTGTTGTTGGTGTATTCAGTAAGGATGGCTTTCAAAATGTAAAGTTCCAGAATCAAACTATTTTAAGCATGGGCTGTTTGTAAGTTTGTAAGTTATGAAAAATACAATAGACATCTTTAGTATAACCTTTCTCGTGATTTCTCTTCAATTTCTTGACTGTCATAATTTTCCTTCATCGTTTCAGGTTTCTAGACGAAGCTTTGCGCACGCTCTGGACTGAATGCGCTTGGTTTCGTACAGTTCAGCCACAGTTGAGTATGCGCTGTGACCTTTGCCGCGCAGACGAGGAATCTGGTGTCGAGGGATGTCTTTTGCATCACGTGCAGCGCTGCAACCATGACGACTGCGCTCACTTTATTCCACTAGTACCCAGCCCTCTTCGCTGCACCAGAACTTTTGGTAAAACGACACTTTTGACTGCGCAGGCGATTAGACCCTGGGTAAGAAATTTGTCTTGAAATTCGCTCATCAGGTGTCTGTAAACTAAGTTTTAGGGCTTTTGTTTATATGTCATTAGTTCTACATCTGAAAATGATTTATGCACGGAAAACTGTCCAGTGTTTTATCTGTTGCGAGACAGTTCAGGAACACATATCTGGTCATGATTTCAAAACTGGGTATTATTCACTGAAAGGTAAGCCTGGCCAACGGGCATTATTTGCTTACGTGTTTTGAAACCACCCAAAAGAAAATATTTGATGAGTGAAAAAATTCAATTCAATCAGAATAGTTGTTTCTTGATACAGCCTGCGGTCGCACTGCTGTCTTGGTGGAGAAGGCAACTGTTAGACATGATCAAAAAACTCATTAAATCACTCACATCTTTTCCTCTTACAAGGCTGGGAGAATCTGTATTTTGAGCTTGATAGTGAAAGGGTTAAACGTTAACATAGCCTCGACTAAATTTAGTAGATCTATTTTTCTTTTTGCCTTTTGTACTGTATTTATATATATATTTATTTGTTTATTTATTTATTTTGCAGCAGAAAGCTTCTGAACGAGAGGCTGGAAATCCAATTAGTAAGTAATCTATACATTCTTGCCCGGTTGGGATTAAATCAAGCATTCAGAAGCTCAGACCTCGTTCAGTTATAGGTCATCAAAATTTGAAAAATTGCGTGTTACTTTGTCTACATTGTAGAGCAGTTTTTGGATGTCGTTCGTCTTACAGCTTCACAGAAGCTGTAAGAAAACACTTGCAACCAAAGTAATTTGCGTTTGGTTTTACTTTGAAGAAGAGACCAATCATTTACTCGCTTGCTTGCGCGAGAAGATTGTATTAGTTGCCATAAATGCTTCCAAAAGCCGAAAGCGTGGGAAACGCAGAACCAAAGCAATCACACAGTTAATTACAGTCATGCGAAAAGTCTGCGCGAGACATTTTGTGATCAATTCCTACACAAAACATAGTTTACTTTGATTGTGATTATGGTGACTTAGTTTCGATCGTTGCGCTCCTTGTACTTGATTTTGGACCAACTTAATATTACTACGCTTCTAAATTCCTCCCAGGTCACGTGTCGTACAAAACAGGTCAGGTATCGAGAGATGACTTGTTATCTTTGGCCAACGATATCCGTGACGAGTGGAAGGCACTGTGCGGAGTGCTGCTGGACGAGCTCGAGATAGACCACATCGAACACGACGAGCGCACTCTCTACGACAAGTGCTACCGAGTGCTCATCCGCTGGACACAAACACAGGCGTCTCGCGCTACATACGGGGAATTAGCAGCGGCCCTGATGCATGATGGTTTGCGGCTTGACCATCTGGCGATGAAGTACTGCGTCAAAACGTGATTTGTGAGTACAAAGAAAGGCTTCATACGGAAGCACCTTTGTAATATTATTTAAACTGAGTCGGTTTTCAATCTTTTTTCTTATTCGATCTTTTCGCGAACAGCGAATTAAAAGGAATTAGGCCGGATTGCCTAGCAAACACTTCAATTTTATATCCAGTGCATTTTATTTTACTCTATATTGGTATTGAATGTTACTATGGGTGGGAAATTATACAAATAAATATTTTGTGGGGCAATATTTGATGCTTAAGTTGACTTCGGGATCCGTACATGTTCTCTCAAGTCGCGTTTGTGTGCCTTTGTTCGCCAGTAATGTAACTTTTAGTATTTGTGTGAACCTATTATTAGACGTCTTGAATAGATTATGTACTATGTCTAAATTGTCTGCCCAAAAGACTTTTTTTTTTTTAGGTTTAAAAACTTGTAGACCATTTCCCCATGGCCTCCCTTTCTAAGCAAGATCCAGTTGTGAAAGTGACTAAATTTTAGTGAAATAAACTCAATAATGCGAGTAAAACTAATTTGACAAAGGTGTACGATTGCATAATACGCGAGCAAGCACAGGTTTCAGAGGTGTAATATAAAAACGAACTTTGCTGGGCAAGACCGCATCCAAAAAATAATTTAAACTCTGTCAGGAAATTAAGCCCAGATAAAACCATTTCTGAACTGCTTCGTCATTCCGGAAATTGCCATCCTTTGACAGTTAGTGACGTGACAGTTAGTGTCGCCAAACTTTCTATATTCCATGCGATCACTTCTAACATATAACAAACCAGCTATGACGATATACGGAACATTTAGTTTGCTGTCCCTATGTTTTTTTTTTTTTTTTTTTTTTTTTTTTTTGTTAGGATACCTTATTGTATTTTTCATTGCTTATATTCTGGCAGTTATAGTTTTGTTGTAGCGCGCTTTATCTTCTTTTTTTTTTTTTATCTAATATAACACTGGATTCACCTTATTTACTTTCTTATATTTCCAGTTATTATGAAATTTTATCCAATCCCTTGGAACGGCAAATAACCAAAACACCATTGAGATTATTATCATTAGTTTTTTATTTGTAAAAAATGGCGTTCTGCAAATCCTTTTGTGGGAGTCCGCAGTGGAATAAAGCAAAAAATGAAAGTCACGATTTTTAATTTTTGATGGAATAAATCGTTGTGAATGTTTGCTTAGAAGATTCGAGGAACTACTCTCCTTGCAGGCAGTGCCGATAATATTTGCTTTTGTAAAGGAAATTGCTCTGAGGAACCACTAACCTTGAAGACATATCAGTAATGTTTGATTTCCCCAGGAAACTGCTGTGAAATCTATTGAGCCATAATCACTTAGAATTCTCACTGTGCAAATAGCACTGAAATGCGAAATAATATGAGATTATTTTAAGATTTGCCATAAGAAATTGAACTAGGTTTCAATAATTCACAAATAGCCCTTTTGGAGGTACCTAAGTGCTACACGTTAGGCGACAACCACATAAGGAAACCGTAAACTTGTCAGAGTTTCGTTCACAAACGCGACGTGTCTTTTAAGAGGATCACCGCTCCTGCGCTGTAATACCCACCGGTCCGAGATGAAATCACCAAAAACGGTAACTCGACCTTTCTGCATGTGTATTTCATCTTACTTTTTGTTCTCTTTGCCATAAAATAGTTGCGAATCAGACCCGGGTGCACTTTTGACTTTGACGAATATAATGTCATCATTTACAACTGGCGTCTTGTTGCCGACAAATATGTCGGTACGTTGCTACCAAACGACGAAGTACGGCGGTCGTTTTTCTGTGGATGCTCAGCTAGTATTAACTATCCAGTCTGGTTCGTCTAACACGACACGGCCATAAGTCACCATGCACTGTAGAAGTAAGAAGAAAAACAACAACGAATCTCGCGTTTACTGCACTCAAGTTATTTGTATAATTTCACTAATGTCGCCTGAACTCATTCCGAATGACACTTTCGACCCCCAAGTGTTTTTGCATTGGTATGGAGTTTTTCTTCTATCGTTTATATCGTAATAGCTATCCTCAGAGCAGGAAACTATCATTTTCAGCAAGTACTATTATATTAAAAAAACTCGTATTTACTCAATAATTATATACTTTTGAAATATGGTGACGCAGGAACTAAATTGGAAAACAAGAAATTTGCAAATCATTTCAGTCAGTTGTGGCTCTTAGTCGATGCTAACTGTTTTAAAGGTTTTACAAAAAAAAGTTCGTCTCCCTATACTGATCAAAAATAGTTCTGCGGCTTGTGACTTGAGTGGCTGCATCTGATGTTCCTTGTGGCCCAAGCTATATTAAACCTTCTTTGGGTGACGTGTGCCGCAAAATAATCCCCGTTTTCTTTTGTGTTAGGTAAATGTTTCTTTTCTGTGTTTCTTCTCAGCTTTAGAAATACTAAAGCAAAGAGACTCCTAAGATTTCATTCCTGTCTACAAATGGAGGGCAACGCAAGTTCCTCGCCAGAAGATGCGGACTCGTTTCCACCCAGCTACCTTACAGTAAGAGTTCTCATTTCGCTTGGCTCCGTTATGGGGAACAGTCTTGTGATTTATCTCGTCATCTCAGTACAGCGTCTCCACACTCCTCCAAACTGGTTTGTTTTATCTCTCGCTGTGGCCGACTTCTCAGTTGGGTTTTTTCTCACGCCTATTGACATTTTTCTCGCCTACTATCCATCTCCGCAGAGTTACACTGTCACAACCCTGGATGTTGTTTATGACTACATCCTTGACGTAGCTGCATTGGGTGCTTGTGCGTTGATTTATGATCGCTATTTGGCCATTACGAAGCCACTTCGATATCATACTTTCATGACGAAACGTCGCGTGACCGTACTCGTGCTGCCTTGGTTGTTACCGGCAGTTTTGGGGCTTCCTATCGTTTTTTTATTTCAAGACGACGAATTATTTGAAGAGCAACTCATCTACAAGACGGTCCTCGTGTGTCTGTTTCAGTTTCTTCCAAGTGTTCTTATGGTGCTCTCGTATGCACACATCCTTTTCATTGTGCGCAGACATTCGCGGCAGACTGCGATACAAATGACACAACTGGCTTATAACCTGCAGCCTCAAAATGTCGCTTTGGAGCCTCGGGTCGTAGTTAATCACATGACTGCGAGACTCGTTGGAGCTCTGGTCGTCCTTTTTGTGTCTTGTTACGTCATCTCGGTTTACAAAGCCATTTGCTTCGCTTTTGATTTACTTCACATACCCCCAGCTGTTGACAAGATCAGCCTTTGTATGATTCACTTCAACTCCTTTGCTAACTGTGGGGTTTATGCTCTTTTAAAGAAGGACATTAGAAACGAATTGAAAGCTCTTTTTTAGAGTGAGCATCGACTTAAAAAAGCGAGGTGTGGAAATGTGCCGGGGAGCGAAATTTGTATTTCCCACTGTTTGGTGTTGGTTTTATCTGTAGGTCATTGTAGGCAAGATTTTGCTTATCTGCGAGAGAATATATCATATATATGATGAATATATGACGTAATAAATTCAACGCTAGCAAACTTTAGTTTGACTTATTTTCGCCATTGTTTCAAATGAAAAACGTGTGCAAACCTCTAAAAGCATTGGGCGATTTTATTTAAATAACACTCGAGAGGCTTACCAAGAAAATTGCCTCGGGCACCAACTATCGCACATCACTTGTTTAAATGTCTGTATTCCACAGTAATGATAATAAAAAATAATAAAATAAAATAACTACACAACTGGAAGAAGAAGAATGCGAAAGTAAATTCAATTTACCAAAACCGCAAGTCATGTTAACACTTCTCATCTTACATCTCTGCTTTGATTCTTATTCGTTATGTTACCAAGATTTGTTCAAGTACGCCCTAATAGTTATCAAATTTATAAAAAGAACTTCTCTCTTTTTGACAATTTTTTAAAAGTTTTAATTGAAATGACTTTCTTTTTATACCCGTCAGCAGCTGGTTCGCGGTCAACAGGAGAATGTCGTCAAGGTAATTGTAGGTCGTAACTAAAACATACAACATGCCAACTTTAAGATGACGGGTTCCTGTTGGTATCTACTTATTGTTTTGATTGTATAGTTAAAGTAAAGCCAAATGGAAAAACAAAATCGACAGCCGACAGTTTATTACATGACGAGTGGTTGTATAATTACTGTATCGATAACAAAAAATGTTATTCCAAACAAAAATTATCATATAGGTGTGGCTACATGACAGATGACGTCAGTTTGATTTGTCTATTTTAATATCAACAAGAACCATGGACCTATTAAAAGTATTCATCAAATATGTTATTCGTCAGTTCGCCCGCGTACTAGTCGGATATTGATAAAGAACCTTAAAGCATATTACACAAACTGAATTTGCTAAGCGTCGATGGCGGCAGAGCGTGGCGGAATGGTGGAGGCAGAGCGTGGTAAAATGGTAAGCACTGTTTGGCGTGATATTGATTTCCAAGGCTTCTTGTATAGTTCACATTTCAAATGCTTGGAAAGACCCCCTGACGTAAGTTAGCAACGAGCACTGCATGCTTTCGTATAAATAAAGATTACAATGTTACCAGAATACCCGCCCTCGCAAGTTTCGCACATACTGCAATATCATATGACAAGTGACCAGTTTTATAAGACAAATATGCCCGGCTAGCTGTGTACTTTATGAAATTAACTTTTTCTTTTTTTCTCTTTTTCTGTGAAAATTATTGTAATAAAAAGTAAAACTAATATGCGTTTATGCAGTACTAAGGTATTTATAGGAATCTGCACATAGTACATTTACGACAGCTACAACCAGAATTTAAAATTAAAAAAAAAGCTACGAAGACTTAGTGTTCCACTTTGCGCTATAGTGTAGACTGGAGGGTCAAACAAAGCCAAACTAGTTTGTGGTATCAATGTAACAACTTGTCATGTTTTGAGTAGAGTCTATAACATTTTAAGAATGTTGCCAGCAAGGAGAAATCAGTTGCGTAAATTAAGAGAGTACCCTTCTGTGTAAATTCATACAAGCCGATTATCAGCAACAAAGCTTCCTCGAAGTTTTGCATGCATGAAGGACAAACTGTTTAAATTATGCATTGAGGACGCAACAATATCTCTGGAAACGGTTAGTTGTTTTCAAAGAGGAGTAAAAGACCGAAATTTAGTTATATAATATTTTTTCGTCCTTAGCATTACTACTCAGAGTATGTAAAGTAACGTAAACTTTTCCGTGGTTTGTGTTTGAACCGTGGTATTATCAACCGTGGGAATGGAATTGTGGGAATGGTTCTTGCTTTGCTATAGTACACTGTAAACTGACAGTGTCGCTGATGAAATATAACCGGATTGAAATGCCCTTGCTTTATGAATTTGTGAACAGTGTTTATCGCCAGCAAAAGTAACGGCCATCCTTGTAGGATATTTAAACAGCGCAATTTGACAACATAATTTCATCAAGGACGAACAGTTCTTAATTATATATTAGATACGCAGTAGTTTCCTTGGAATTCCGGGTTATTATGTTTGAGATTTTAATTGCATTCAGGTAAGTGAGTATGTGTACAATGTAGCACCTCTCGTCAACAAAACATTCAACAAAACAATACGTCAAACAGACAACCGAAAGATACGACACTTTGTTGCACCTCTCGCAAGGCCTCGTTTACACTATAGCGAAAGTGTCCGGGTTCGTCACATCCAAGGGGCGACTCGGTGAATGTGGACCGATTGCCACGTATAAAAGAAGAATAAATACGGAATAGAATCAAAGCCACTGTTTATGCTTCATAAGTGTAAATTTTACGTGCCAAAAACGGTAAATAATTATATCCTGCGTTTAATTGAGAACAATAAGCAACTACGGTATACTTTATTGTACCGTACGTTGAAAACGCCGATAGGTTTGTACGTATAATAGGAAATATAACAGACCTATTGTGGACTTCGATCTGAGTATAGCGTGTCTCGAGACATCCTCTGTGAAACTTATCCCTCAAAAAAGTGCTAGAATCAGGGAAACCTAAAAAGAAATGATCTAGACAACATAGCAGGTCTAAACCTATCTCAACCCTATTTCAATTGTAGCAATCATATGAGTAAAAGAAAACCTAAATTAAACGCCTTTTAAATAAATATTTTCAGTCTTGGGAGGAATTCTTCATGTCTTTGGCAGCAGGAGTGTCTCTTGGCAACGAACAGGCAAGCATGAGAGTGGGCTGTGTGCTCGTAGACTCCAAAACTATGAAGGTAAATAAACAGTTTCTGGTTATTACATTTACTGAGATCGCAATCGGTTGTGAAGGTGGGCTATGTCTGTCACCACTGTCAGGCGTTCCTGTTGTTCTTTTTGCTTCGAGAGTAGTTGGGACATAAGAAAAATATCTGGATAATAGGGGAGGTATATAAAAAGAACGTATCACTGCTCATTCCATAAACTCTACCAAACTCACATCGGGAACTTGCGATTAAAAACTCGTAAAAACTCGCTAATAAAAGGTCGTACGCTCGCACTAAATAATTTCCTTCCGCTTCTGTGACGAGCGTTTGTCAAATGTACTAAAAATAGTCTTACCATCTCACCGCTTTATTCATTTTTAGTTTATTATTTTCTTTCTATAAAACTGTATTAGATTTTATCAATTGGCTACAATGGATACCCACCGAAGATTGCAAAGCGAGTTAAGAAGAACAGAAATCTCATAGTTCATGCAGAAGCAAACGCCATACTACTGAAAGGCGCTGTCCCAAGTGAAAACAGCACGGCCTTCACTACAATGTTCCCCTGCGTTGATTGCGCGAAGATGTTGATTCAGGTATTTGTCAACTGATATAGAAGCAGGCGAAGCTATAAATACGCACTTTCTTAAGGTATCAGGATACCCTCCGGACTTTGCCAGATTCGAAAAAAATTTTTTTGGCTTAACGAAATTATTACATGTTTTACCTTGTGTTTCTGAAAACAAAATTTGGATACCTATTTTTTTCCTCAGATATTTAAACGAAAGGATTTTATATTTCTCTTTCTCGCCGGAAGCTACCTGTCAACAGATCGTTAGTATCACCCGTAACTGCGCAGCATGCGGCTTGCGCGTCAGTCGTGCAACATGATGAACTTCATGCGACTTTAACAACGCGGCCCCCTGCCGATGTTCCCGATTTCAAATCGGGAACATCGGCAGGGAGTCGAATTTGAGACGCGCAACTAACTTTCAGAAGTTATCACTCTTAGTGTGAAGAGTTCTGCGAGGTGATTAGATGAGCGACGGGGGCCTTGTTTTTAATTAAAACTGGCCGAAAGGCGTTTCTCTGTGGCATGTTTTTCACCGGCTTTGTAAAAACGCGTGTAATACGCAATCGAACAGCATGTTCAATTTAAAACCATGTTCTTAAATGCAGGCTCACTAGAATAAAGACTTTTGCTCAGATCTTCTAATGCTTAACCCTATTCTCTCTTGGGCATGTGGCCGCCAGTTCTGGCCGTGTAAGGACAGCCGCGCATCACACGAAGAGTACACAAGAATGAAACTTTATTGTTACTGCCTCGGACAACTTGCCGTCGACTCGTGCTTCTTTACAATAATACTAAATAACAATAACAGATATTTTGTTAGAGTAAGTATCAAAGGTAAAGAACAAAAAGTATAAGCCGAAATAAACGAAATTACTGGAACGCCAAACTGGAATTCGGTCCCAAATTCGGTCGTGAAAAAACCGCCGTAATATAGCTAGCGCAGCTATTCGACGCAATTTAGGAAAACTCCAATAGAATTACTGGCTAAATGTATTCGGTAAGAAAGCGAGCAAGTTCATCGACAGTTGGCCTGTCGTCTGGATTTTCTTTCTTTGCCTGGGAGACTAGACATTCCTCTGCTGTTTCGAGATGTCCAATTGATTTTAAACACAGATTGTTATAAAAACAAATTCTATCTGAAAAAGATCAAAAGCTTCTTATTTTAGTACCCGGTGAAGCATCAAGAAACAATATAATGTTTCGCAGAGTCACAGCCTTTCAGCCAAGTTCCTCTGCTGCTTCAAGGCGTCCAATTGATTAAACATACAACTGTTATGAAAACGAATTCTATCTGAAAAATATCAAACGCTTTTTAGTACCCAATGAAGCATCAAGAAACAAAAATATGTTTCACAGAGTCACAGCCTTTCAGCCAAGTTCCTCTGCTGCTTCAAGGCGTCCAATTGATTGAACATACAACTGTTATGAAAACAAATTCTATCTGAAAAACATCAAACGCTTTTTAGTACCTAATGAAGCATCAAGAAACAAAAATATGTTTCACAGAGTCACAGCCTTTCAGCCAAGTTCCTCTGTTGCTTCAAGGTGTCCAATTGATTAAACACAATTGTTATGAAAACGAATTCTATCTGAAAAAAAATCAAACGCTTTTTAGTGCCCAATGAAGCATCAAGAAACAAAAATATGTTTCACAGAGTCACAGCCTTTCAGCCAAGCTCCTCTGCTGCTTCAAGGTGTTCATTTGATTGAACATACAATTGTTATGAAAAAACCTTTTTATCTGAAAAACATCAAACGCTTTTTAGTACCTAATGAAGCATCAAGAAACAAAAATATGTTTCACAGAGTCACAGCCTTTCAGCCAAGTTCCTCTGCTGCTTCAAGGTGTCCAATTGATTTACACAGTCACTTGTCATGAAACCCTTGCTACGGTGCAATTTTTTATATCTGGTTAATAAACTACAAAGGTACAGAATTTAATGCAAGAGACTGGTTTTACAAAATATTTAAAGAAAGGTCACAGAGTATGATATATGTAGGAAAGACACTATGCTAGGTCAGGAGCACAGTTTGAATGGCATGACTGAGAGTATACATCTGTGCAATGTCGGAACAACATTTTGAGGGTTGGGGCCAATTCAGGGCAGTTAATATGATGAAAATTCAGTTACAAGATGTTGAGCAAGCGAAACAGAAGAAAACGGCTCAAATATAAATACTGCGTAAAGTCAAAGAATCTTGCTCACCCAGGTCTGTCCAACATTGAAAGCATTTTGTCAAGCTGCGAGATTGAATTCCACAGGGCGCCGGTGCCTCTTTGCTGCTGTCTCTGCGATTATGGCTCGTTTTATTCACCAGCGTAAGGCGAAATTGTGCCAATTGCAGATTGTAGATCCTCCACGGCGGACAGCAGCTCCTTCGATCGATCAGTTCACAAAAATGGCGCGAACATCGCCATCTCGTTCCCGCGCTTCGACAAACAAACTCATTGCGCGATAGAACGGATCGGAACTTTATGAGTGAAAAATCGTCCATTTCCAGTTTTCTCTTTCTCGATGAGTGTGCCAAAGTCCCAAAAGATGTCGCCACAAGCACTGTGTCTTTCAATTTCTTTTTGTGACGAGCCGAACAGGTCGATCAGGCTTCGAAGTCTATTTCCATAAAATCGAAAAGAAATGCACAAAGTTTTTGGTTTTTTGGCACAAAGTTTGGATAGTGTCCACAATTAGCTGGGAAGCTAAACACTCTGACACTTTTAATAAAGTTATTATTATTATTATTATTATTATTATTATAGTTTTCGCTGCGAGTGACACTACGAGATTTAACGGCATCGAGAGTTTGACCAAAAACGCAGCTGAACAACATTTTACACTACTTTCACGGAGAGATCGAACGGAGCGACAACACTTCGATCGCGCGTGGTAAATAACTAACTGTGCCCTTCTCGAGTTTCATTCTACATGTCAACACTCCATCCGAAGCTGTGTGGGTTGATGGAAACTGTAATTTAATTACGCGCATTTCCATGCTAACACCGGAAATTTGACCAAACTCCCGCAGAGTGCGTTAAAGTCGCATGAAGTTCGTCATGAATAAAGTACAAATTTTAGCCGCGCGACGGATAACGCATGACTAACAGCAGATCTGCAAGAATATCGAAATGCCATAAGAAATATTTCCCTGTATGCCTTTGTGAACGCTTTCTTACGTTTAGAACGAGTTTGTCGTTTGCTTGAACTCATTCCGAATTCCAACTGTGCTGCGTGTTTCAATTACCGACAAGATGCCTGGAAAGCCTCTATGCGAAAGCACTAACTGCGGTGTTTTGACAGATTGCTGACAGATGAGGCGATTATGTAAACAGGTTTCCGGCTCCCTGGTCAGAATCTTTAATTGTGTTTTTCTCGGTGTTTTCAAAACGCGGAAAAGTGTTTCTTTCGGAAACCTGCATTTCAATGGATTTTAATCGATTGGCTTGAAACTTGGCAAATATGTGAATCAATATCAAAGCTACAAAAAGGTGTCTCCGATTTTAATTCTTTTTTTTTTTGTTCGGAAGATATGTCCGCTTTTCTCTTGCGCGTAGCTAGAAATATGATCGGCCAACTTTAAAAGTCAATAACTTTGTATATGGACAAGATATCAAAATTCGGAGACACCTTTTTTTTCTTCATTGTGTCAACATTAGGCTGAAACAATAAATAATCAAATCGGGTAAAATCCGAGTGACATTAGGCTTTTTGAATGAGGCAAGGTCAAAATTCACTCAGAAGCTGATAACTTTCTTTCTTTAGCAAATTCAGAAAATATAAAGCTTTACTCTAAATCTATGATTGTTGAGCTTTCAGAAAATATATACTTTATTATTAGTTAAATGTAACGCTAGCGCGAAAAATGGGTTTGAACGCATGTCGTTCACGAGGGTATCCTGATACCTTAAAGTAGTAAAATCACGGACTGGAAATTTTATATTTACAACGAAAAGACGTCGTAAAGGCTTCATACCTACAAAATTTGTCTATCCTCTTATCCAATTGTAAACTAACTCTTTGGTAACAAGTGTCAAATTCGAAGCCTTCCTTGTAAATTACGTACTACAGATCCAGATCCATGATTCCTATGTGAAAGATCGTTAAACATATGTATACCATGATATATAGTTCAAATGTATTCGGCCGATGTATGTCTTAAAGATTGCTCCGTTTTGTCTCTATCTACGAGAGACATACTGCACTGACTCTTTTGAGAGTGTTGACAAGAACAATTCAAACACCTGCAGGCTGGCGTTAAAAGGGTGTATTACCTGGTTATTCGAGAAGAATATAGGGAGAGTGAGGAGCTTTTTCAACAAGCTAATGTCGTAGTAAGGTAAGCCCTCAATTATGTAATACGTGTTCAATCACATGCATATCCGTTAGTTCTATTCATAATTATTGCATTAGGTTTTTTTAATTTCTCATTTATTCCTGTCGAAGTCTTGTTTCTTCCCTTCCTCTTCCTCTTTCTCTTTCTCTTTCGAGTCTTGGTAAATATTTTACTTATTGTTACTTTCATTATATTTCTAAACGGTCATTTAGCCCATTTCCAAGATGCGCGGAGGACAACAGTTTGAAGTTAAAAGAGCGCATGTTGAAAAGATTGAAAGAAATCACAGACCAGATGAAAAATGAGATTGATAATTCTCAGCGGATGGAGCGCCAAGAGTTCAGTAAACTGAAGGAGGCTCATAAGGATTTGCGAGAATCAGATGTTGACAGTCGCTGGAAACGTAGCCCTGACATGAAGGATGAACAAGACGATGGCATTGCCTACGAGAGAGAACTGGAGCAAGGAGAAAAAAGCAAAGCAGATGAAGAAGAAAAAAACAAACTAGCATTAGAAGGAGAAGAAGGGAAGGGAAGCAGCGTGCCAGAGTGAGTAAATTCCATACTTCTATCACTCTTTTACTTCGTGATGCTTATCTTTTGTTTGTTTGTTTGTTTGTTTGTTTGTTTTTCGTTTGAAGCAGCAACGGAAGCCAAAAAAGAAAGATACCAGATAAAAGAGGAAGCGGCAGCAAAAAAAACAAAGTACAACAAGAAAAGCAAAGCACGGCAAGGTGACGGTTAATTCCCATATCCCACTACTTCTTACATTTTGTTTAGTGGTGTTTTTCATTTTTGTTTGTTTATAATTAGCTCCACCAAGGAACAAGGATGGCCTGAACCGGCGGCAAGGTGAGTAAATTCCATACTCCTATCACTCTGTACTTGGTGATGCTTATCTCTCTTTTTGTTTGAAGCAGCAGCAACAGAAGCAAAAAAATAAATGAATAAAATAAAAAAAGAAACGACAGCAAAAAGAAAAAAATACAACAACAAAAGCAAAGCACGGCAAGGTGACGGCTAATTCCCATATCCTACTACTTCTTATATTTTGTTTAGTGATGTTTTTCCTTTTTGTTCGTTTATAATTAGCTCCACCAAGGAACAAGGATGGCCTGAACCAGCGTTCAAGAATTTATTTCTGTTTTTATCACTTTTGGCAAGCACTAAGTCACATAAAGAAGCCGAGAAAGCCGAAGGTTGTCTTCTTGTGAACAATGCCAAAACACTTGAGGTATGAAAGCTTTGCTTGTTCTAACTTCACTTGCATATATCTCTTGAGAATATTGTACTGGGCCGATAATCTCCCAGCACGGCCCTCGCACTTGGTCAATAAGATATATGTACAAATTAAACTTAGTAATAAAGGTAAAGAACGCATATCACGGCATTTATTCTGCAGAAAATATTTCCCCTGAAACTATCGGAATACTGTATCTTCTTCAACATCCGTCTGTAACGTTCGTTCTGGTTATTTCCAGGCTGCTTTTAATTCAGATGCACGTGTACATTTGACCTAAATTACTGCAGCAGGGCGAGGGTATATCTGCGAACATTGTATTTCTTCACAAATCACACGGAAGCTTTGATCAGAAACTCAGTGGAGAATATCGGTGGTTGTGGCGCGGCGTCATCAGTCGGCCGAACGCGATGTCGACATTGATTTATCAAATGTATTTTTCTGGTTAACTACTGATAGACTCCTTGGGAAATTTCATGGGAATTTTAGTATTAGAAATTGGCATTGTCTCAGGTGAGTGCGCGATTTATTCTGCGGCTGCTCCTAGCCTGTGAATTAAAATCAGTTAGGACATAACAACACGGCACAGTTTCCGGCCGAAAAAAATTGGCGTATTCAAATTACGTGACTAAATCCGCGGCGCTAAAACAAAATGAAAGCATCGTGGCTACTGAAAGCTCGCTTTCAATTACCGGGATAGCATTAATAACAAGATGACGTCTTGATTATTACCCTCGCAGGGCTCGGAATTAACCGTACACACGCGTACCTGCGTCTGGGTTTTCCACTAGCTACCTAAGTTTGATAATGTATATAAAATGTACTTTCGTAGCTCATTTTAAACAAATGCTTAAGAAAACCAATTAGAGAAAGCAGTACAACTAAATGATGAGCAGCAACTCGAACACGCAGTGACGCTTGTTATTTACTTTAATTGTACCAGTAGCGGTTAAAACTTCATTCCCATGTCTCGGCTTCATATTTGTAAAACTGGTTTGCAATTCCATTGACGTAACACGAATCAACTAATCGCGTGCGGTGCTCAGTGGTAGGAGCAGTATCAGTACAGGAAGCAATTGGCAATAAGGCACCTAATCCAATACCTGGAGGTTGGATTCCCACCCTTCGTTCCCGGAGGTTTATTTGTCCACCACGTTCACTCACTCAATTCCAGGTGGCGACAGATTAAAGCCCTTCCAACCAGGGTCATATATTCGATAATTTTGTGCGTTAACTTTCCAGTTATGTGCACTGTCCTACCATGGGAGGCTCCGAGGTATCGAGAAAGTGGAAAAGAAATTTGTGGTCTCCGCCATAACCAACTGTTTGATGCTTCGATTTTGGAAGGGCAGCAGTTACTTGGCTTTCGCTACACATCCACCGTCTGCAGAGGAAGCCAAAAATGTCGCCCAGGTCTGATAATCTAAACTTAGTGGGATTATAAATGCGCCATTTTCTTGTACTCTGTGACATTTCAGTCTATCCCCAGTGTTCTGTTATGGTTTGGTATCGCTCAAGTCTGATTTTTATAGTACGTTTTGCTTTAAATATTTCATTTGTTTAATACTATAACTATTATTATCATTATTATTATTATTATTATTATTATTATTATTATTATTATTACTATTATTATTATTATTATTATTATTATTATTATTGATGTTATTACTATGCTTTGTTTGTGCATTAAAATTGATTTGATTTCGTAGCAACATATAACATATAACAACTATTCTTGTTACAGGCAGGAGTTGACGAATATTACTTCTTGTCGCCATGCGGTCTTACTGGAGAAGCTGTACGCATCTGCGAGGAAAGTGGGACAAGGCTGATGTAAGTTTAACTTCCCAGAAAAGTAAATTAACACGCTTTGTACGCTTTGTACTCTCATATGAACACTTGGGATGTCAGGAGAACACCCAGGTTTTGTTTTCTCGTAGTCTCCCAACATTCCGCATGTTTATATAAGAGTACAAAAACGTAGAAAGCATGTTACATTGCGTCCTGGACGAAGTGGCATCTTTTAAACAATTTGTGTTCTTAGTAATTGTATAAAGTGGAAAGTACAGTTATCATTATTAATATCCCCTCACATATTTATTTATTAAATAAATGCGTCGTCGGGAGCACTTTTATTATGCCTCCAGAGATAAATGCAACAGTTCTTGCCGTTAATTTTTTCTGGCTTTATGGTTTCTTACAGCCCGATGGACTTCCCATTTGACCGTTGGCAGGATATGCTCGAAGACACGTTTAGTCACTGGGAGAGAAAGGACAGCAAGATCGCTGAAAGGCCAGGCATTTGGTAACCGTACAAATTGGCTGACGAACTGTGGTTTGAAAATGAATTCATTTTGATGATGTTCTTTTGACAGGGAGACAATTAGCATCCACACTTTCCATAAGTAACCAAGGTGTAGTTGGGTACCCAAATATGTATTTTGCACTACAACACTGAGTAAGCATAACACTATGCTGAAACTATGTACATAGGCAAACAGGCATGAATGAAAACCAACTATCTTTCTTTTAAAGGGTTGGATGTAGATTGGATAGTGTTGTATTTAAAAACCTTCGCTATACTCCCAGGAACATTTCCTAAAACTTTCATACGATTCTGAGATATGGCCAAAAATAGCCTTTTTTTCGAAAAATGTCAAGGCTATAGCCCATGCTTTCAAAGTTTTAAGCGGTTTTACTGCTATATCTGGCCAACGGATGAAGATACATAACGCAAATGTATTGCAGAAAGTCTTCTCATAGTCCCAGGAAGGTTTCCTAAAAGTTTCAAGAGTTTTCAATTTTTGGCCAAAATCGGCCAAAAACCCTGGGCTATAGCCTTACGTTTTTGTCAAAATTCGAAGATTTTTCGACCATCTCCGAATCGCATGAAACTTTCAGGAAATGTTGCTGGGACTACTCCGATGCGTTTTGCATAGATTTTGTAAAGTTTGAGCCCACGCGTCGTGAGTAATTAGAGCAAATCATCGACTAATTAAAACATCACACCTTTCAAAGTTTTTAGCGCCTTTGCTACTATATCTCGCCAACAGGCGAAGATACATAACGCAAATGTATCGCAGAAAGTCTTGTTATAGTCCCAGGAAGGTTTCCTAAAAGTTTCAAGAGTTTTCAATTTTTGGCCAAAATCGGCCAAAAACCCTGGGCTATAGCCTTACGTTTTTGTCAAAATTCGAAGATCTTTCGACCATCTCCGAATCGCATGAAACTTTCAGGAAATGTTGCTGGGACTAATCCGACGCGTTTTGCATAGTTTTTGTAAACTTTTAGGCCATGCGTCGTGAGAAATTACAGCAAATCATCGTCTAATTAAAACATCACACCTTTCAAAGTTCTAAGCCATTTTATTGCTATATCTCACCAACAGACGACGATATATCACGCAAATGTATTGCAGAATGTCTTCTTATAGTCCCAGGAAGGTTTCCTAAAAGTTTCAAGAGTTTTCAATTTTCGGCCAAAATCGGCCAAAAACCCTGGGCTATAGCCTTACGTTTTTGTCAAAATTCCAAGATTTTTCGACCATCTCCGAATCGCATGAAACTTTCAGGAAATGTTGCTGGGACTAATCCGACGCGTTTTGCATAGTTTTTGTAAACTTTTAGGCCATGCGTCGTGAGAAATTACAGCAAATCATCGTCTAATTAAAACATCACACCTTTCAAAGTTCTAAGCCATTTTATTGCTATATCTCACCAACAGACGACGATATATCACGCAAATGTATTGCAGAATGTCTTCTTATAGTCCCAGGGAGGTTTCCTAAAAGTTTCAAGAGTTTTCAATTTTCGGCCAAAATCGGCCAAAAACCCTGGGCTATAGCCTTACGTTTTTGTCAAAATTCGAAGATTTTTCGACCATCTCCGAATCGCATGAAACTTTCAGGAAATGTTGCTGGGACTATTCCGATGCGTTTTGCATAGATTTTGTAAAGTTTGAGCCCACGCGTCGTGAGTAATTAGAGCAAATCATCGACTAATTAAAACATCACACCTTTCAAAGTTTTTAGCGCCTTTGCTACTATATCTTGCCAACAGGCGAAGATACATAACGCAAATGTATCGCAGAAAGTCTTGTTATAGTCCCAGGAAGGTTTCCTAAAAGTTTCAAGAGTTTTCAATTTTTGGCCAAAATCGGCCAAAAACCCTGGGCTATAGCCTTACGTTTTTGTCAAAATTCGAAGATTTTTCGACCATCTCCGAATCGCATGAAACTTTCAGGAAATGTTGCTGGGACTAATCCGACGCGTTTTGCATAGTTTTTGTAAACTTTTAGGCCATGCGTCGTGAGAAATTACAGCAAATCATCGTCTAATTAAAACATCACACCTTTCAAAGTTCTAAGCCATTTTATTGCTATATCTCACCAACAGACGACGATATATCACGCAAATGTATTGCAGAATGTCTTCTTATAGTCCCAGGAAGGTTTCCTAAAAGTTTCAAGAGTTTTCAATTTTTGGCCAAAATCGGCCAAAAACCCTGGGCTATAGCCTTACGTTTTTGTCAAAATTCGAAGATTTTTCGACCATCTCCGAATCGCATGAAACTTTCAGGAAATGTTGCTGGGACTATTCCGATGCGTTTTGCGTAGTTTTTGTAAAGTTTGAGCCCACGCGTCGTGAGTAATTAGAGCAAATCATCGACTAATTAAAACATCACACTTTTCAAAGTTCTAACCCGTTTTATTGCTATATCTCACCAACGGATGAAGATAGATAACGCAAATGTATCGCAGAAAGTCTTGTTATAGTCCCAGGAAGGTTTCCTAAAAGTTTCAAGAGTTTTCAATTTTTGACCAAAATCGTCAAAAAACCCTGGGCTATAGCCTTACGTTTTTGTCAAAATTCGAAGATCTTTCGACCATCTCCGAATCGCATGAAACTTTCAGGAAATGTTGCTGGGACTATTCCGATGCGTTTTGCATAGATTTTGTAAAGTTTGAGCCCACGCGTCGTGAGTAATTAGAGCAAATCATCGACTAATTAAAACATCTCACCTTTCAAAGTTTTTAGCGCCTTTGCTACTATATCTCGCCAACAAGCGAAAATACATAACGCAAATGTATCGCAGAAAGTCTTGTTATAGTCCCAGGAAGGTTTCCTAAAAGTTTCAAGAGTTTTCAATTTTTGGCCAAAATCGGCCAAAAACCCTGGGCTATAGCCTTACGTTTTTGTCAAAATTCGAAGATTTTTCGACCATCTCCGAATCGCATGAAACTTTCAGGAAATGTTGCTGGGACTATTCCGACGCGTTTTGCATAGTTTTTGTAAACTTTTAGGCCATGCGTCGTGAGAAATTACAGCAAATCATCGTCTAATTAAAACATCACACCTTTCAAAGTTCTAAGCCATTTTATTGCTATATCTCACCAACAGACGACGATATATCACGCAAATGTATCGCAGAAAGTCTTCTTATAGTCCCAGGAAGGTTTCCTAAAAGTTTCAAGAGTTTTCAATTTTTGGCCAAAATCGGCCAAAAACCCTGGGCTATAGCCTTACGTTTTTGTCAAAATTCGAAGATTTTTCGACCATCTCCGAATCGCATGAAACTTTCAGGAAATGTTGCTGGGACTATTCCGACGCGTTTTGCATAGTTTTTGTAACCTTTTAGGCCATGCGTCGTGAGAAATTACAGCAAATCATCGTCTAATTAAAACATCACACCTTTCAAAGTTCTAAGCCATTTTATTGCATATCTCACCAACAGACGACGATATATCACGCAAATGTATCGCAGAAAGTCTTCTTATAGTCCCAGGAAGGTTTCCTAAAAGATTCAAGAGTTTTCAATTTTTGGCCAAAATCGGCCAAAAACCCTTACGTTTTTGTCAAAATTCGAAGATTTTTCGACCATCTCCGAATCGCATGAAACTTTCAGGAAATGTTGCTGGGACTATTCCGACGCGTTTTGCATAAATTTTGTAAAGTTTGAGCCCACGCGTCGTGAGTAATTAGAGCAAATCATCGACTAACTAAAACATCACACCTTTCAAAGTTTTTAGCGCCTTTTCTACTATATCTCGCCAACAGGCGAAGATACATAACGCAAATGTATCGCAGAAAGTCTTGTTATAGTCGCAGGAAGGTTTCCTAAAAGTTTCAAGAGTTTTCAATTTTTGGCCAAAATCGGCCAAAACCCTGGGCTATAGCCTTACGTTTTTGTCAAAATTCGAAGATTTTTCGACCATCTCCGAATCGCATGAAACTTTCAGGAAATGTTGCTGGGTTTAGTCCGACGCGTTTTGCATAGTTTTTGTAAACTTTTAGGCCATGCGTCGTGAGAAATTACAGCAAATCATCGTCTAATTAAAACATCACACCTTTCAAAGTTCTAAGCCATTTTACTGCTATATTTCACCAACAGACGACGATATATCACGCAAATGTATTGCAGAATGTCTTCTTATAGTCCCAGGGAGGTTTCCTAAAAGTTTCAAGAGTTTTCAATTTTCGGCCAAAATCGGCCAAAAACCCTGGGCTATACCCTTACGTTTTTGTCAAAATTCGAAGATTTTTCGACCATCTCCAAATCGCATGAAACTTTCAGGAAATGTTGCTGGGACTATTCCGATGCGTTTTACATAGTTTTTGTAAAGTTTGAGCCCACGCGTCGTGAGTAATTAGAGCAAATCATCGACTAATTAAAACATCACACCTTTCAAAGTTTTTAGCGCCTTTGCTACTATATCTCGCCAACAGGCGAAGATACATAACGCAAATGTATTGCAGAAAGTCTTGTTATAGTCCCAGGAAGGTTTCCTAAAGTTTCAAGAGTTTTCAATTTTTGGCCAAAATCGGCCAAAAACCCTGGGCTATAGCCTTACGTTTTTGTCAAAATTCGAAGATTTTTCGACCATCTCCGAATCGCATGAAACTTTCAGGAAATGTTGCTGGGACTATTCCGATGCGTTTTGCATAGATTTTGTAAAGTTTGAGCCCACGCGTCGTGAGTAATTAGAGCAAATCATCGACTAATTAAAACATCACACCTTTCAAAGTTTTTTAGCGCCTTTGCTACTATATCTCGCCAACAGGCGAAGATACATAACGCAAATGTATCGCAGAAAGTCTTGTTATAGTCCCAGGAAGGTTTCCTAAAAGTTTCAAGAGTTTTCAATTTTTGGCCAAAATCGGCCAAAAACCCTGGGCTATAGAATTACGTTTTTGTCAAAATTCGAAGATTTTTCGACCATCTCCGAATCGCATGAAACTTTCAGGAAATGTTGCTGGGACTATTCCGACGCGTTTTGCATAGATTTTGTAAAGTTTGAGCCCAGGCGTCGTGAGTAATTAGAGCAAATCATCGACTAATTAAAACATCACACCTTTCAAAGTTTTTAGCGCCTTTGCTACTATATCTCGCCAACAGGCGAAGATACATAACGCAAATGTATCGCAGAAAGTCTTGTTATAGTCCCAGGAAGGTTTCCTGAAAGTTTCAAGAGTTTTCAATTTTTGGCCAAAATCGGCCAAAAACCCTGGGCTATAGCCTTACGTTTTTGTCAAAATTCGAAGATCTTTCGACCATCTCCGAATCGCATGAAACTTTCAGGAAATGTTGCTGGGACTATTCCGATGCGTTTTGCGTAGTTTTTGTAAAGTTTGAGCCCACGCGTCGTGAGTAATTAGAGCAAATCATCGACTAATTAAAACATCACACTTTTCAAAGTTCTAACCCGTTTTATTGCTATATCTCACCAACGGATGAAGATAGATAACGCAAATGTATCGCAGAAAGCTATGTTATAGTCCCAGGAAGGTTTCCTAAAAGTTTCAAGAGTTTTCAATTTTCGGCCAAAATCGGCACAAAACGCTGGGCTATAGCCTTACGTTTTTGTCAAAATTCGAAGATTTTTCGACCATCTCCGAATCGCATGAAACTTTCAGGAGATGTTGCTGGGACTATTCCGATGCGTTTTGCATCGATTTTGTAAAGTTTGAGCCCACGCGTCGTGAGTAATAGTTCACACTTTTCAAAGTTCTAACCCGTTTTATTGTTATATCTCACCAACGGATGAAGATAGATAACGCAAATGTATCGCAGAATGTCTTCTTATAGTCCCAGGAAGGTTTCCTAAAAGTTTCAAGAGTTTTCAATTTTTGGCCAAAATCGGCCAAAACCCTGGGCTATAGCCTTACGTTTTTGTCAAAATTCGAAGATTTTTCGACCATCTCCGAATCGCATGAAACTTTCAGGAAATGTTGCTGGGACTATTCCGACGCGTTTTGCATAGTTTTTGTAAACTTTTAGGCCATGCGTCGTGAGAAATTACAGCAAATCATCGTCTAATTAAAACATCACACCTTTCAAAGTTCTAAGCCATTTTATTGCTATATCTCACCAACAGACGACGATATATCACGCAAATGTATTGCAGAATGTCTTCTTATAGTCCCAGGAAGGTTTCCTAATAGTTTCAAGAGTTTTCAATTTTCGGCCAAAATCGGCAAAAAACCCTGGGCTATAGCCTTAGTATTTTGTCAAAATCCGGTCATTTTTCGACCATCTCAGAATCGCATGAAACTTTCAGGAAATGTTCCTGGGACTGTGTCGACGGTTTTTGCATAGTTTTTGTAAACTTTTAGCCCGCGCGTCGCGAGAAATTAGAGCAAATAGTCGACTAATTAAAACATCACACCTTTCAAAGTTTTAAGCGGTTTTACTGCTATATCTCGCCAACGGATGAAGATACATAAAGCAAATGTATTGCAGAAAGTCTTCTCATAGTCCCAGGAAGGTTTCCTAAAAGTTTCAAGAGTTTTCAATTTTTGGCCAAAATCGGCAAAAAACCCTGGGCTATAGCCTTAGTATTTTGTCAAAATCCATTCTTTCTTCGACCATCTCAGAATCTCATGAAACTTTCAGGAAATGTTCCTGGGACTGTGTCGACGGTTTTTGCATAGTTTTTGTAATCTTTAAGCCCGCGCGCCGCGAGAAATTAGAGCAAATAGTCGACTAATTAAAACATCACACCTTTCAAAGTTTTAAGCGGTTTTACTGCTATATCTCGCCAATGGATGAAGATACATAAAGCAAATGTATTGCAGAAAGTCTTCTCATAGTCCCAGGAAGGTTTCCTAAAAGTTTCAAGAGTTTTCAATTTTTGACCAAAATCGGCAAAAAACCCTGGGACTACAACCAGGCTTTTTGCAATAGATTTGCCTTATTATATTTCAGCCGTTGACGTAATATAGCAGCAAAACCACATACAACTTAATGCTCCTTTGTTCGAAAAATGCGAAATTTTAGTTGATGATATGCTCTAATTTCTCGCGATCCTCTTAATAAAATATCACAAATTTCATATCAAAACCTTCATTTCACTGCCAGGATTATTTTCTGAAAATTTCATGGGATTCTGAGATGTGGCCCAAAATAGCCTTAGCTATAAGGCTATAGCACATGGTTTTTGCCAAAAATGGCCGATTTTTTATCAAAATTTTAAAACTCTTAAAACTTTCAGAAAACCTTCCTGGGACTAGACTTTCTGCGATGCATTTGCCTTCATTTATTTCAGCTCTTGACGAGATATAGCAAGAAAACTACGCCAGCGAAGTAACCCATTATTCCTTTGTGACGTTGTCCCTAGAGAGATTTCTGTGTAAAGAGAAAAGAAATTATACTCGGTTTATCAGTATGATTATGAATAAATTAAGGATGCAGAAATTAAAGGGGCGCCAAGCCATCGGTGTGAGTGGATTTATTTTACGGAAAACCCTAAACCAAGTTTGAACGCGCGTCATATAGTTACCTTACTTGGGCATGTGGAAGCTGCCGACTATCTGTACACGTATTAAATAACGAACAAAGAGAAGTTTAATACCCCCTCAACAAAGTCGTGCAATATCTGTTGCGCAACAATAAAGGTGAAAATGTTTGTGCGAGTGTGAATATGCGTGACAATGACCGGATTTTAATATTAACGAGCTGAAGAGGCTGGACCTTCGCCCGACTGGCCAGCGTGCAATCGATCGCTGGAAACTGCTTCCGGAGAACAAACACGAATTTCCCACAAGAGTTGCAGGAAGCCTGGTAAGCGCCTGTTTTTTTTTTATGCGCGATTTATACGACTTTCCAAAGTCTGATTTACATTTTGATGATATAGAACTTTGGCTGCAAGCCGTACAATTTATTCAAGCGCTGGTCTAAGTGCAAGTCAATTTCTTGCCTAGCAATACCAAGTTTCAAGTGGTGCAAAACATAGATGCGAGTTCTGCTTGTCACGATGTAGTTTACTTTCGAATTAATTCGCCCAATTCCCTATTGTTTTGGAAATAGGCTCGTTCATTCAACATTAGATCTGCGGGTTTAGAGGAGGATCATATCTGTAAAGAAGTCCTGAGTTTCCTACCCACGTTTGTTAGACTCAGTTTCAGAGCCATGGTTTCGCTATTCAATATTGTGAACATGTGGTGTCTTTTTTTAATTTTTCTTCTTTCAATTTACCACTTATGTTCTTGCAATATAATAAACTGGTAAGACCGGCTTTAGAGTGTTTTATAACTTGTATATGGCAAATGAAACAGACCATGGTGTTAACCGCGATCAACCAGTTTGCGAGAACAGGCTGACTTTGATGAAAGCGAAAGCTTTAATAAGTTGCTTTGTCACCCGTCGTTCGCTAAAAATGCCAGCGGCGTGATTGGATTTGGTTTTGTACAAACAAAAAGGTAGATTTCGTGTGATCCAAGTTAATTTATGCTGGAGTCACCCTCAACAGGTGACACACAGGATTAATTTTGGTTTCCGGATGTCGTACCTTCATTTCTCTTTGACTACAGCAAGTTCAACAACTGAATCAAGCTGAAAATAAGATTATTATGTTAAAAGCCGCTGATTATTTTCAAGCTACGTATTAGAAGTAAAACACGCTTTTATAAGGGTCAAATGCCATTTGATCAGGCTTTCGGCATTTGCATTCGTAGCCATTCGAGAATGTGGATGGTACCACTCAGTGATTAAAGAGTCAAACCGACAGTGAAAACAGAAAAATGCTTTGAAGGTCGCTACGGCATCAGTAGGGAGCTCACCCTGGACATATTCCCAAAAGAACGGTTTGTAGTGAACGGGCAAAACAAGATCAGGCCTTTGGCGCGCGAGACTGGAAACGAGACGATCGAATCTGATTTAGTTTGTGGCCCTGTTTCTTGATATATACAAATATTATATTTTCTTCCTTGGGGATTTCCACCTTAAATACTTAATACAATCAGACAATCTAAAATAATATAACAGGGAAAACAAACTAAAAAAGAAAGTGCAACTGTGATAAAGCACCCGACCTCTGACCGAAAATTCGATATCTTTAATTTATAACTCAAAAGTGATGATATATTTTGACGTGTGTTAATTTACTTTTAAACATATTACTTTATTGTGCTTTCAGCTTATGGTGTCTACTTTTAACACGCGCCACTGATAAAAGTAATTATGATAAGCAGTTCTGACAAAGGCCCCGCAGAGATACCTGATCTCTGGTCGCGATGACAGGTTCCAACTCCACCGCACAGGCCACTGCATGCCAGGAGCCGTTCGTCATGAAGACGGAAAAATCAAGACGAGAGCGACGGCGCTGTCAAATCATTGTTGCTCTGCTTGCCGCAGCAGTCTTATTCACTGTTGGATTTTTAATCGGATATTTTGCACCGAAATCTCTACGGGAAACGTCGCCGCACAAGGTTCATGAACCGCTTGAAGATTTATACAAACAGTATCACGAGACATTTCAGGCCTCGATCAGCACAAAGGAACTGGAAGAGAAGTTGAGGTGAGTGCTGCAAGTTTACAATATAGAAATGGGACTTTTGGTTTGTACGCTATTTTCAAGATATGCATTTCGGCATCGGCGCAGCTGGATATTTGTATTCATCACTTGGAACATGAGGTAGTTAATGTTATCCGCGTAGTTTTTATACGACAAGACGCAAATATGATTATCAAAAACGCTGGTAGAAGCCGGTCATTCACAGGGATACTCCCTGCAAACCGGTGCTCCACATTTATCAGGAAACTCGATCGTCCGCTTTTATGCATCTACCAGACCGTATAATAACTATGTTACGCAACCTTTGCTCGTCGAAAAATAAGAAGGGAACGTACTTGCGGTGCATAATTATAAAATTTGTCAGGAAATTCTGCATCATCTCCTCGGGCCTGTAAACTGTAATTACCTTTAGATTCAATGAGCCGGATGGTCAACTGTTAGCTACACTTATGCTAAAATGTTGACTTTCATTTACAAACCTTTGATTACCGACAATGACAAAAACACTCGTGCATTTCGTTATAAATTTGCTTGGCTCAATTACTTTGCCGAAACATAAACTATTGGCTGCCTGGGGTACAACATCCTGTGACCGGATATTGGTTATGAATTCAGAAGATCTGATGTCAAGAAATACTATAATTGATTTTTCAATAATTGATGGCCGGCGCCTGATTTTAAAAATTATGTTAAATTGCGGTGTTTTTAGACTGGTTAAACAAAACAAAACAAAACAAAACAAAAAAAGCCCTGTTTAAATCAAAAGTGCATCTGGGATATCGACACAATGTAATACTCTCCAGGCCTTGTACAGCATATTGACCTTTTCATATTGCCGACGCCGTAATCAATAGTTCCAGTGTGATCTCTCCATGTGCCGATTGTAAAGAACCATTAAAGGACTGTACACAATCGACATTCAGTAAAATTAAGTAGGAAGTGGGGTCGTCTAATACGGAGTCAGTGATCATTGCACGAACCTTGGAAACGACAGTGTTACAAATGTAGATAAACATAGGATTACCACAAAAGTTCCAGATATATTAAATTTTATACAGCATTTCTGTAATGAGGCTGAATTTACAACAAAATGGGACAAAGTTATAGAAATAATTACCACGTAAGGCGCGTTATTTCATTGTTTACAGCCGAGAAAAGATGCTTAATAAAAGCAAGCTTTTCGTTCCTTAAAAGATTTTACACAGCAGAACAGCGATGAGGCTGAATTTACAATTCCAAATAAGTGGAGATTGAATTAGAGACTGGATATAGAATCAGCATAGAAGATGCCTTTTTCCAGTGTTTGCAATCGTGAAAATATACTTTTTCGTGCGTGAGTGAATAACACCTTGAGTTTTAAGAAATCAACTTTGTGTCCTGTAGCACGTTACATTACATATGTTAGTGTTTTGTACGGTCCGGTTTCTGGAAGGAAGTTAGTCTTTGCTCACAAGATTGCTCCTTGGGGGCATAGAGTGGTCGCTTACCGGAGGTAAAAAGTAATAGAAAAACTCAAACGGTGAGCCTCAATGGTGGTCGCGGTCACCTACGAGAGGTGATCGCTTACGAGAGGTTTCACTAATAGAAATTTGACTGAGTGACCGTACTGTATTTCTTTCAGGCTTTTTTCTCAAAGCCCTCACATCGCTGGTACTGAGCGTCAAGAGGATCTGGCAGATTTTCTGGCCACTAAATGGAAAGAATACGGTTTTGACGCCGTGGAAAAGCCAGAATACAAAGTACTGCTGTCTTACCCTGACAAAGACAGACCGAACCGCGTTTCTATCATAAACAACGGAAAAGTGCAGTTCGAAAATGTGGGCAAAATGAAGGTGTGTTGAATGACGGTTGCTATTTAAATGTATTATAGGGTTATAGAAGTCTTCCACCCTCAAGTCGACTTTTCTATGAGCTGTATGTATAAGTAACTTTTACTGTAAGTGGTAGGTGTGGAGAGAGAGAGAGAGAGAGAGAGAGAGAGAGAGAGAGAGAGAAGGGGGGGGGGGGGTGGGTGGGGAAATACGAAACTGAGGAATGTTTGCATTATGGCCTGCTTACTGTCGGTGTTATAATTTTTCCTTTTATTGATTCAGATTTCTCCAAAGCCCGGTAAGCCTTCCGTGGATCATTTTACTTACCTGGCATATGCCCCGCGCGGCACAGTAGAAGGAGACCTTATCTACGCCAACTATGGCCTTGAAGACGACTTTCACACTCTTGCCCTGCACAATATTTCAGTCAATGGCAGCATCGTCATTATCAGATCCCGCGACGTAAGTCCTATAAAGCTGTAATTACATTCCGTCAAGGGAGTCATGTCCGTTCTGATGTTTTGTCTCACTGTCATCCTCTAGATCAGAGCGGCTATGAGGTACGGGGCCGTAGGAGTTCTTGTATACGCAGATCCACAATTCGCCGCCAAGGAAGGTTATGACGTCAATGATACGTATCCACACTCTTTGTGGGTCCCTCCTGACGGAGTACAAGAGGGCAGCATATTATTCGGGCCCGACCTCGGAGACCCCCTAACTCCAGGTCTTCCTTCCATAAAGGGCATGTACCGTAGGCCTTACAACGAAAGTCACCTTCCCAAGGTTCCTGCGCATGTCATTTCGTACGGAGCTGCGCTGGAACTCCTGAGGAATCTGTCAGGTAATACTGGTAGCCTTTTGCTGGAATAGACCGGTAGTCAAGGTTGCGCGCGCATCCATGATTGGTAAGCCAAGCCTTTCAAATTCAACGTTTAGTTTTATTTCATGGCGAACTGTGTTCGGCCTTGATGTATATGCTTCATACTGAGCTCTCTCTTTTTTTTAGTTAGGACGGCCATCGTGAGCACGTTTTGAGCCGTTTTCTGCAACATTCACGCTCAGTCGCTAAACAATTCTCATATCGAAGGTTATAGGCCGCAGAGCTTGGATGCGTGCGCAACCTTGAGAAATTGGCCTTTGTTTGAGTAACAGCAACGCTAAAAATACATTTCTCCTCACTACCTCAGAGCAGGAATATGTAGTGCGGTATGAAGAACTTAGCATCCATTCGCTATCTATCGGGCACTTTATAAACCGATCAGAGTTTGTTGGTCGCAGCGGGGCAAATTTCACTTATCTGGCTTCCTCTAGGATCTCTGTAATTAGCCAGACATCCCTATAAGCTGGACACCTCTTTAAGACTGACACCTAGACCAAGTCCCGGGGTGTTCAGCTTAGAGAGAGCTCACTTATTTATCATTGTTAATATTGTTTTTCATTTTTGAAGTAAGACTGTTTTTCTGTTTTCCCTACTTTCAGGCAAGGAGGTACCCAAGAAATGGCAAGGTGGTCTGAATATAACGATGCGCTTCGGTCCTGGGTTCCGAGACTCAAATGCAAAAGTCCGTCTTGAGGTGAACAACCAGTTAAAACAAAAATCAATCTTCAACGTGATTGGAACAATCTACGGAAGCGAGGAGCCGGATCGATACGTCCTCGTCGGAAACCATAGGGATTCGTGGGCGTTCGGAGCTGTAGATGCGTTGAGCGGAACCACGACTACAAATGAAGTAGCTCGAGTCTTAGGAATTCTGTTGAAGGCAGGATGGCGACCAAGAAGGACGATTAAAATATGCAGCTGGGGAGGTGAAGAGTTTAACTTAATCGGTTCACATGAATGGGTGGAAGAGAATCGGCAGATTTTGAGCGAGAGAGCCGTAGCGTACATAAACTTGGACATCGCCGTCTGCGGAGACTTCGTATTGCGGGCTCGGCTGAGTCCACTTTTCAAGGAAGCGACATACAAATGGGCGTCCAAAATCAAAGACCCCACTGCGCATGACGGAAGTAAGACTATGTACGACACCTGGCTGGAGAGAACCCCATCGACGTCCGAGCCGGGAAAGCCGATTACATTCAAGCTGTTCTCTGGCAGCGATTACACTTCGTTCTATCAATACTTGGGTATTCCCTGTGGGGATTATGGATATTGGTTTGCACATAATAACGTGGCGTCTCTTTACCCGGCTTATCACACACAACAGGATACTTTTTACTGGATAAAAACATTTATAGATCCCAAGTTCGAGGTCCACAAAGCCATGACCAAATTTGGTGGAGGAATGCTGCTAGACTTCTCGGATTCGCCTATACTTCCCCTGGATGTGTCCAGCTACGCCAAAGCACTCAACGACTCGTACACAGTCCTCACGACTTCTTCAGAGTTTTCCGATCACGGGATTTCCCTGGGCACACTACAAAACGCCGTACAAGAATTCTTCGAGGCGTCAAAGGTGTTCGCAACAGTTCTAGCGAACCTCGATGGCACAGAAAAAGCTTCCAAGAGGCGCATCCTTAATGACCAAATGGTTAGCGTTGAAAAGGCATTCATCCACCCTTCTGGGTTACCAGGGCAACCACAAGCCAGGCACGTCGCCTTTAACTTTGGTTTTCATAATTTTATCGCACTACAAGCTACATTCCCAGGGGTGACGGAAACTGTGCACTTAGCCAAGACGTCGGGAGACTGGGCTGAAGTTGAACGACAGTTGTCAATTGCGGCTCAAGCGGTTCTGTCGGCGGCTGATGTACTTCGTCTCTTAAAGGACTAGTCAACTACACGCTTGGATTTAAACCCGAGAGTTTTCGTTTTTCAATTATTTTACCAATAGAAATTTAAGGATAACGGCAAAATTGTACAGACATAGCACTTGTAACGTTCCCGATATTCAAAAGGATAGATTACTACCAGGGAAATGACCGTTTCCAAATCTGTGGTTTCATCAGTCTGTGAGCAAGGCTACTTTTAGATTCTGGCTCTCAAAATTTTCAGTTTGGCTTTAGTTTATATCGTATATTGGAATGAAAATAATTACTAATTATTGCTGCGTAGTGCGCTTACTGTTCGTCTTCAGATACGTATTCTTAGTTTCGTTTCTAGGTACGGGTTTCGCGGCAAAACAGAGGAAAATGACAGAGGTTCCCGGAGGTTCTGCTTTTGCCGACAAACGTTTACCTGAATCCTAAAATGACCGCTACTGCTCGTAAATCCGTCAGTGTTTCTCGAGACGAAACTGAAAGCAAAAAACACAAGATAAAAAAGGTTCTTGTTGCTGTTTCATCTGTGAGATAAATCACAATATTATTTCTCCAATCCTCTTTCCACAGCGACGGAACTTCGCCTTCGCCGCCACCAATTTTTTTCTTACTGTACTTCTTTTGCAACTGCATGATTTTAATCTTCCTTGGTTCTTGCTTCTTGAATAATAATAATAATAATAATAATAATAATAATAATAATAATATATGTACTAAAGAGAAAATAAAACAAAAACACTACCCGCCACAATCGCCCAACACATCACATACTTTTCACACAAAGGATGGCCAGACTACGCGTTGTTTTCTTTATTCTCCAGTACAGAATATATTCTTAAGCCTATACATTTTTGTACAGTACATTAAAAAATGCTCTCCAAACATTTTTTTTCTTAAAACCCCTCGTCGCAAACCTGTAGCTTTAGCAACCTTGCCATGCTTACGGCTGTATAGCCACATCTATGGCGCACTCAACACACCATTTCCGACAAACCTGAGACCTGTTCAGAACGAAGCCAAGTGCAAAAGTTTCCTAAGGAACTGTTGCATGGAAAGGATCGTCCACGTAACGAGGATTAGCAATAAACCTCGCTTTGAAAAAGAAGCAACAGGCATCATGGAAATGATATATTGTCATGCACCATTTTTTAGATTAGTCCTCACTACCAGGCTCTCTTCCCTACCATGCCTCCTTTCTCGGAAAAGAGCCTGCAAACTGGGATGCGGTCCAATTTATAAAAGTACGAACTTGTATTTTATAAAACAATTCACCAGAAAAGCTCCTACCAATTCACAATGCAGATGTCCCCCAGCCCTTCAAGAGGAAGATGTACAGCTACGCAGTGAAAATTGAGAGTAATAACTTAGCTTTCATCTGAGGAAGGTGAAGAATCTCCCGTGAGAAAGTGACGTTTAGCCTTCTGATCAACTTCGAATTTGATATCTTGCTCTTATGAAAGCTGATTACACTATCAGTTCTCACTACATTACTCATACATTTTCTTCTTAGAAGGTTGGGAGAATCTGCATTTTGAGCTTGGGAATGAAAAGGTTAACTCTATTAACCATCCACAGTATGAAACCAATGTGTGACTTTGAAAATATGTCCTGTAAAATATCAAAGCTCTGTGTAAAAGGCACCTGTCGGGTTTCGGTTAAAATACAGTGATATATTATGGTCAAAGCATTGATTACATAAAAATACTACGACGTGGTGTTTAGGAAAATTTACAGCCAGTTGAACAGGGCATATAATGTCGAACTTTACAAGCTATGGTCGATGTTTATTCAAAGAGAACAAACACGTCTCGTCCTTTCATTAGAATGTACTCAATATGAATATTCGTTTGAGTGGTCACACCTTCAAGCCTCGTTTTCACAAACGACGCAAGCATATGCGCAAAACGAGCAACGCAAGCGGAACAATGAAAAGAAAATATTTTGATGCTTGCGCTCGTGTCAAGCCTGTCACTGTAAAATAAGGACTCGTGTTCTTGCGTCGCTTTAGGCTTTAGGTTTAATTGACAGCTCAGGAGTTGAAGATGAACACTGACATTAGATGAGCTTTCATTTGAGTGGTCATACCTTAAGGTTTCATTTAAAAGTTCAGTAATTACATACTCTGTGGCTTGGGTCCGCTATCGCAAAAGGGTAAAAACACATATCAATATACTACCAAAAAAACAACTTAAATTCTACCAAGAAGCCTAAAGAGGGAAACAACGTTCTCAGAGTCTACATTCTCGATAGCAGTGTCTACATTGATGTTGACTAAAGCTCGTGACTTTTTTTTTACATTATAAAATTAGCTCTCAGGGCTAAGTCTCGAGGTTGCATCGTACAAACAACCTCTGCTGTTTCATACCCAACTTTAACCCAGTTGAGATGAGAACTTCGGGCCTCTAGGGCTGGGGTTCATTCTAACACGAGTACACCTTGATGGATAGACACTTAGCTGTCATCTGCGCATGACTGTCTCGCGACTCCCCCTTTCCGCCTCGGCCGTTGCGCGTGTACATCCGGGCATCTACCTTTAGAGTTCAGGAATGTTCGCTTTCAGACGCCTGTTCCCAACCTAGCGCCACGTCGAACCTGCAAATCGCACAGAAACTTCACTTAATACCAAGGAGGAGGAATGCCTTTCTTTGGTTTCACTTGAAACGAGCGATATGTGTTTACACGAGACACCTGTACCACGGTGAAACGAGCTCGACACAGACACAAAATCCAAGCATAAACGTAAGTACTAGAGTCCTAACAAGCTCGACACAAACGCAAACATAAGTAATAAAAGTTCTCAATTTCCTTGCGTTTTCGCAGACGCACATCTGTTGTTTTTGCGTCGCTAGTAAAAACCACGTAAGCTTCACTACAGTAAATGTGTCTTTGCCATGCCATGGAAGATAGGTAACGGTATAGAGGTACAAGAGTCTTACCGAGAATGAGCCGCTTGAACTGATGGATCCGTTTGAACTGACGTGACTGCTATTGCGTGGGGTGGTGCTGGTCAGTCGTACTGCGGGCCTGGTTCCAGGTGACCTCGACCTCAAGGAGTGTGAGCGGCGGATACGTTCATCCACTTCGTGACACTCGGCCCAGCCCACTGTGAAGACGGCAAACAAAAGCAAGGCCAGGTCAGTAAGCGTTTGTGTCTTGAAAATACATCAGTAGCACCCAACCTACATGTACCCCCCCCTCCCCCCCCCCCCCCCCAACTAAACGTCCGTCGAGTGTCCCCGGGTGGTAAAGGGGGTAAGGGGGATAAGGGTGGGGGGGATTCACTCACCACTCTCTTGTCCCATGTTGTTTCGGTTCAACACAACATCCACCTGACGAAGTTTCCTTAGCGTGCCCAGAGTTTTGCTGTTCTCTCGTTGCCATGGGTAACGTAAGATCACCCATCTTGTTGGATCCTCCCACACAGTGTCTCGGTCAAATATCTGGAGTTCAAAATACAGATTCTCTCAATCAACAAGGAATAAAATGTATAACTGATGTAGTGAGAATTGGATATTTCAATCAACTTACACCTGAGCCAGCTATAAAAAGTCAAGTTCTCCTTACTATAAGATTACTTCTCGTGACAAACTGAAGAATAGAATTGAAGTTGATTGCTCTTGGGAGTGAAAGGGTTAAAACATTCCTCCTCAGAGAAATGAGGTTTCAAATTTCATTGGCGTCCCAAGAGCCATTTCCAGATATCAATAACGTGAGGATTACAAGGCCGTACAAAGTTGTGATGGCGTCGTACGATGTTTGTCCTTTTCTTCAGCATGGTATGTTACCTGACTAGTTATTTTAGTTGTTAAAAAGTAACTTTTTAGGCTTCTATCGTAAATAATGTGTTTTCCCTTTTTACTAGCAGTACTTGAATAAAGGTGTTGTCGTAATTGTTTACGGGACGGAACGGGACGGGATGGGATGATGTGTGATGGTGCTATTCGTACCTTCTTTCCCGTGCGCAGCCTCTGGTGAAGGTGAGGAATAACAGTGTAGTTCCACACACTTGTAAACCAGCGTTCCGCCGCTTTGAAGTTCATAGGACAAGAAAAAAACAGCGAAGGACCTAACGAAAAATACAAGCCAAGCATGTGATTACACACGTTAACGATATACTCCCCACGCCATATTGTTTAGTGCTGTCCGTCACGGAGCTAGCGCGACTGTTCTAAGGGTCTGCATAGTTTACGGTCTGATTTACGTCATTACTTTAAACGATTTGCAAATTTATATTTGTAGAGTCAAACTTGAAAACTATAAGAGTGGCTACAATGGAATGCTAGTACTTGTGAGAACGAAGCCTCGTGTTGAAAGCGAGGCAGAAAGGACCGTATTCACATACCCAGTGTGGAGTCCGGGTCACAGTAATCCACCAGGATGTCATTGATGTGTTTCCAGACTAGAGATAGCCACTCAAACAACTCCAGAAGTTGTTGTGTCTCCTCACTGTAGACCAACATACAACAAGAAGTTCATAAGAGACACAACAGCCTTGACTAGTCCCGCATAGGCCTTTTCATGTTATGAGAATGCAACCAATATTCGGAGGACAGGGTCGATTATTCAAATCCCGGTCAGGCTAACCGTGGGTTAAAACTGGTTTTTACAATCGACGCAAGCTCAGAAGCAAGCACAAGAGATATGTGTCCGTGAAAACGAGCGACGTAAGCATGTGCGCAAGCTCTACGAAATCGATATTTTTTATCCTTATGCTTGCGCTTGTGTCAAGCCCGCTTTCCACCCCGATGATAGGCGGCTGTATCCGTAGGCTAAACACAACCCAATCCCGTCATGTTAAATTGATTAAACATACGCACCTCTTGGAAAGCCCCGCCCACAATAGCTTTCGCTTCAGAAATCGTCCCAGCATTCCGCAATATTGCTTGTCAAAAACCGACACTTGAATCCACCTGAAGAAAGATAAAGAAGAACCTGTCTAACTATTTTGTGTGGTGACACAAACAGCAAGCAGTATCTGAGAAAAGAGAGCACCAATTCGTGCCTAAAGGAGTCGAAACTATTGGAACGAAACACATCGAAAGCGTACAAATCACTATCTCCTCAGCAAATATCATACTCCAGCGCAATACGATGGCAAACAGGATTAGAGAAAGGCAATACGAGTACTGATAAATGTTTTCAACTAATCGCTATCTTGGCAACAAATCGCAATAGTTCCAGCAACCAACAGACAAAAAATATTCGACAGTTAATGCAAATCATAGCCAGGTTACCTAAAGTACTGGTGCAAGTTTAAATCCTTCGACGTGAACGGTCCTTTTTTGCTTTTGTCTCGAACTCCAATAATGTATGGGCTACAAGATAAAAGAACTAATGAGCCTAGAAAACTAGCATGTAAAAAAAAAAAAAAAAAAAAAAAAACAACTAAAAACAACAACAGAAAAAAAGTAGAGTTTATGAGCCTAAAAACACTACTATGTAAACAACAAACAAACAAACAACAATATAAGGGAGAGCATAAGGGCCTAAGAAAACTCAAGCCTGAAACCAAAGAACTGTACTTTAGTACAAAATCAAATTTAACCTGTTAGAGTTGCCTTCCAGCTGGGAAACATCAAAGATGTCTGACATGGATGCAAGGAAGTTGAGTTGATCAAGAATAATGACAGCTGGGGTGCCACTCGGCGCACTGTGAACAAACAAACAAACAAACAAACAAGCAAACAAACTGTGTTATAACACTATGAACTGTTGGAGGGGAGGGAGGGGAAGATGATGATATTCTCTTTCAGTTCTCACCAGAGATATATGATACATTAGGGAGAACTTGGCTTTTGATAGCTTGCTCAGCTAACAGCAAGTACAAGGGTCAAAATATTTCCTTTTCCTTGTGCTTGCGTCGCCCGTCTTCACAGATTCACTTTTCTTATGCCTGCGCTTGTGCTTGCGGTCACTCGTAAAAACCAGATTTTAGGGCGTAGGGATCAGACCCCAAACTGCACGAGCAGCGTTAGCAGAATTTGTAAGAAAAGCGTCAGTCGGCACTAATACAAAGTAAGGGAAAATGTTGAGGCGCATCGTACCTGGACAGATCACACTGCAACAGTGTAGATAGCTTCTGCTTCAGATCCTGCGACAACAACAGAGAACAAACTCTCAGCGTGCCTTTCTAACATCGGTCATTAAACATGGTGGCTTATATTATACCCTGTTGGTTAGTATGTATTCGGTATGTGGTAATTCTTATGGTTAGTTTTGTGGCCGGTATGTGGTCAGCATGTTGGTCGATATGTGGTTGAGTAACGTGGTCGGTAAATCTTGCTGTGTGGTCAGTATGTGGTCGGTCTCATGAGCAAATATCTACTTTATTTACCAATGAATGTGTAGCTGAATTTTGAAATTATCTTTGACAAGTGACGATTAATGGCAAGCTCTGCCCCCAGACACCTCTCACTATAAATGCCAGTTGGAACCATGAATTTATCAGTCACTGAATGGTCCTTGTTTACTGTGTTCTACAAACTTATTTGCTAACACTCATAACTCAAATACAGTCGGGCGTCAGAGCAGAGCTCACCTTGCGTGTCATGTCTCCCACGTTAAACGTCACAACAGCCGGGGACTTGTTCCAGCCAATTCTAATGTTGGAGGCAAATGAAAGATGGTTAATATCAAGTACTATGAAGAGTGCAGAAGGCTTCCTCCAAAAATGATGTACGAACAACAAAACATGATTAATTACGATAGATGAAGAAAAGAAGAAAGAAAAAAGGGCCGAAGGGAAGAAGGGACAAGTACATGGCTCAAACAATGTGTGCAGAACATCAACACACTACTATCATAAAAACTTGCAGCTAGCAGACCTTCGCGTAATAAGATTGCAGAAGGGCGTCTTCAACAAAATACTGCCAATCACGAAGACCCGCTACAAAAAGTTCTCCCGTAAGTTCACCCACTCACCTCTGAACGACTTGCTCAGCGAGTTTTGAAGCCAAGTGGGACTTTCCCAATTTCGGCACTCCACAAAATATGAGGTATTTGTGTTCGAGCAACTGTAATGCATAATACTGTGGGAGAAATATAAAACAGACGCAGGCACGTAAACACCAGACAGACGTTTGCTGCCTACTTTTTGTCTGAAGTGTTATTAGAGGTTGGTTTCACGGGCGACACAAGTACAAGCACAAAGAAAAAGAAAAACTTTGATCCGTGTGTTTGCGCTTGTGTCGAGCCTGTTTCCACTGTAAAATGAGGACTCTTGTAGAAAGTGCCCAATTAAGGTTATCAAGAAGGTAGAAGGTGCCAAATTATTTTTCGTACGAAAATGTACTTTTATTGTCGAAACCTTTTACCACTCCAAAGAAGAATTACTGCACGAATCATTCACAACAAACAGCAAATTTCAATGACTTTCAAGGCTTAAGTTCTGCTGGATCAACCTCAACCTTGTGTTACTTATCTACAATAAAAGACCATTGTAAAGTCTCTTGATCCGCTCTTCACCCACCTCGACCAGGTCTCTGGGTAATAGAGTATCGTACACGACCGTATCACAAGAAAAATGGTTTCCATCTGGAAGAGAAAAAAAAAACATACAAGGACAGTTAAGATACCCAGTGGATTTTGAAAGAGCTTGAATAGTTTCTACATTGTACTGATCGCGTTCCGAGTCGTTGCAGTCGTTGAGCGTCGACAGTTCAGCGATTGGTTTATAAACACCGGACTTTAAATTATAATTACCTTTCAGTTGTACAACACAAGGATTGTTTTTCCTGGATGACATAGCTCGAGGGGACTGGTGTTTATTCAATGGACCTTTAAAAGAGAAAAAATATATATAAAAGGTGCAAACTACACAACTTGATCACACTAATGTGAATTCAACTCATTTTCACACTGAGACGAAGCAAAAGGCAACTCTGGTCTATCAAATCACTAAAGCCCATGCCTACCTGGTGTCCACACGGCCACTCCTGCCTGCACGCCCTGGATGCTGTGGGGGCCTAGTCCCAAGCAGTTTTCATCATCAATCTCCTTGACGTGATCCTGAGTTTAACAAAGTGAAATCATGTCAGGTACACATCTTATGATATGTCAGTTTTGCAGAAATAAAAAACAACAACAACAATAACAACAACAACAAACACTACACACCACAAACGTCTTCTTTGCAGCTTCTACCACTCCAGCCACGTCTTCCTGAGTAGGCTTGACTGCCACTGTGCCCAGCCGCACGTCTGTTTTCTGAACAAAACATCACATTCCATCAAACTATCATCAAATCACTTGCTCCGACGAAGTGCTAACGTGTCCAGTTTCCAGTTGTCAGTTTAGACGATTCATCCATGTCTTTCTCTACGCCAATGCAGTCTAAAACTAGTTCTTCAAAGTACTAGCGTTCCAATGTACCGTGCACACAGCCAATGTAATCTTGTGTGGCATTTCTTACCAACAGAGCCAACCACGCTCAGCAGATTTGCTTGACAGAGACTCATTAATATAGAAAGTATGAAGTACTATTTGCTGCTGCAAATGATTGTGAAAGTAGCTTAGGGATTTAAGAAACAGTGTCAGTGATTGGCAATAGAAGCTTTTTTTTTCAAGTATCACCAACACATTAACGATGACTGACCTTTAGTGGAATCGGCACTCCTGGGACCATGGCAAAACATCGCAAACAAACGTCTACCTCGACCATCTCACAATCTCTTTGAAGATTCACTTCCTGATCTGCAGTTTCCTTTGTATGTGATATCTCTGCCCGGACTGAAAGGAAAATGGAAATTGATCACTTTCTTACTGTAACTCCAAGGTGATGGTAAAAGTGACTTTCATGGGTGGACCTAGTTGATGTTGAATACTGCGTGTCCTAACATGTAGGTGTAAATGCTCCCACAATGGAATCCACAGCACTACAATTTGCACTTCGTGTTGAAAGAGAGCAAGGAAAGTAGTAAGAGGTTCAGGCTGTAGCCATAACTAATTTACTAAGCCTAGATAGTACATGTAAATTCAAACAAAGCAAGTTGTCTGGAAAATCTTCTAGCCTGATAGAAAATATTGGTAATCCTGGACTTGAACTTTTCTTTTGGCCTGGGGGGATACAGCCCATAAATAACTGTACTAAATCCTTTGTAGTGTTTTAGTTTGTTTTAATCAGACTTCTGCTTCTTGATACAGAGCCTAATGCTCTATCTAGCTCACCTGTTATTCTGTGTCTCATAGGTGGCCTCTCACAAACACCATTTATTTTTGGTCTTTTCATTCTATCCACTTGCTTATCTGTTTGATGCTGTCCTGCACGCAAACATTCGTGCAAAGTATCTGAGCCCTCTACTGGCACCTGCCCATTTTGTGCATTCACATGCATGTCTGTTTGACGTTGTGCTTTCATGTTGTCCTCTATCCCTTTCACTGTACCATTTAAGCTGCTATTGTCCAAGTGATTGTCGGTTTCATGGTGCTTTTTTGATGACTTGTAGACAGCAGTAGACCTTGGCAGAGAGCCTGTGTCTCTACTGCTGTTTGTGTGTTGGACTGGTTCACTCTGCTTTGGTGATGAACATTCATGAAGATCAGCGTCCAGTTTCAAAACTTGCTCTTGTTTTGTGTTCTGGTCTACATCTTTGTCTACATGTCTGTGTTTACTGGATGAGATTTTTGGAGTTCCATTCGGTTTGAGCACAGTGTTTGGCTCGGTACTGCTTCTGTTTTTAATGTCCTCATCTGTGGTTACGTCCATTGTTTGGTCGTTTGCAAGGTTGACGACTTTCTTTCTCAATATGCTGTTTTCGTCCTGTAAAAGCTTCAACTCCCTCTGATTAAGAAAAATAATAATAAAGTCAATCTTAAACCTTTCACTACCCTGGTTGACTAAGCAGATTCTTCCAACCATTCGAGAAGAAAATGTAGAATTAATGCAGTGAGTACGATGTCAAACGCCAAAATTATTAGTTCTCCAAAACATATCAACACAAAAATAAATGTTTTGTCTGAAGTAGGGTTTGTGAACGGGTTTAATTATAATTCTCATGCAGTGACAGATGGAGTAGTAACCCAACTAGCCAGAATTAGGAAGCCTTTGCAGGGACACAGGTTTTTATTTGAAGTTGAGATGCGCACCTTGATTTCATTGATAATGTCCTCTAATTCATCTGCTTGGTTTAAAGCTACAAACGCTTCCATGGTCATACCACCCGTGATCTGAAGAAAACAAGTCATTGTAAGTGGGCAATATTAGCAGCTCTCATAAGGTCTTGCACTGTTGGTCAGCAAAACAATGTTAACTAAAATAGCCAAGAAAAAAAGCCTGAACAGGCAAGTAGAAGTCGTAACTCACTAGCCTCGAGCTATTGGACATAAGAGAGACTTATTTAGCCCCAGACTAATGGACAAAGCTTTTAATTACTCCCTAGCCTTTACTGCTCATGGTTTTGACTGTTACTTCAATCAACTCATACATGCTAACGGTTCTAACATTTTATAAATACATTCACCATGTAATATCACAACTCCTGATTTTGTAAAGTGCAGTTTAGTGTAGATTACAAAGTGAACTACAAATATGTAACTTTTTCAAGTGCTCTGATCCTTTGCAGATAGCAGAGAAATCATGACGATTCAGTGATTTTGCACATGACAAGAGGCTGTAAATTGGAACCAAGTGGAATGAAAGAGACGATAAATAGTATCTCACATTTCCAAGCGAGAGGATGAAAGCTATATGAATACTTAATTTATAGTGGAGATGTGTATGTGGAGGTTTGTTGTTAGTATTCGGGATAAGGGGAATGTATGGATGTATAGGATACTATAGTATATGAGAAGCAGACAGACCCAGGAAAGCCATGATTTTGATCTTATACTGGAGCAGACATGTTTTGTTGTTTATCTTCTGTTGCTTTGTTTGAGTTAAGAGTAGAAAACAGTGTGCTTAGTAAATAGACTAAATCTCACATCTCCTAGACCCGCCAGTGCACCCAGACTTGTAGGGTATTAAAGAATAAAGGTATAACTTACTCTCCATGACTGAACCAATATAAAATAGTGTCCACAAATGAGTTTATCCACAAACCAAGAAGGCAAATAGTGAAAGAGTAATAGGACACCCTACATGATTACAGAGCATATCCTATGTCAGCATCGAAGTCATAACGACTTAATATTCTATAATCTTTATCTCCAGTACCCCAACCTAACTGCCTTGACAAAATACATGATCAGGATTTAGAAGAACTGATGGTTTGATGGCCGCTCCTTTTTTCTTTCTTATAGCCATATTATGAAAAGAGAAGCTGACCTCTGATAAACTCTGGACAATTTTGTTTACTGAAGAAATCTCATTAGGAAATACTTGAAGCCCTGCCCTGTGGTTTTTCCACAAGTCAGATATAAGATACGCGTATGGTCTGAAAAACATCAAGTTATAGATCGCTGAACAACAACAAAACCATGATCATTCCTGTAGTTTGGGTACAGATTATTCACATCGTTATATAGGCTGTGACATTTTACATGTACTGATTGTGTTGCACGTTTATGAGAGATCGGGTTACTGAGTTGTTGACTCTGGCAGTCTCTATAAGACAAGGGTGTCGGATTCAGACATGCAATCCATTATACATGACTGCTCTGTTGGCCTTCACTCATGCATGCAGACACCATGTTTTACTGATCTCTGAGCCAGCTTAATAGCAGATGTGATTTTCAAAACAATGAAAGGAATACCGAAATGTTTAGTAGGAAAAAAATATGTATAAACCTCTGAAAGAGTATTATCTTTAATACCTATTGTTTTAAGGCAAAGTCCTCTTGAATCTTCAGACTGTCTATAATTGGTGTATTACCTCGGCTGGTATACTCAGTCGACTGGCTAGAGGGCTCATTCACAACTCAATCACCCAAGTATCAAGATTTGTACTTTCACAGAAAACAAAAAACAAAAAAACAAACAAACAAAAAAAACCAAAAAACCAGCCATATGTAGCTGGTTTCACACGCAAATTCCGAAGTTAGTAACCCATCTGTTCCTATGAGTGTTAATGTTTACAATGAAAGACTTTGATGATAATAGCGGCCTTCGCAATTATAAAGCAACTTATTAAGCAGTTGCAAATTGTTACAAATAACTGCGCAGATTAATCTCGCTGTCATTATCAGTTCCCGTGTTTATCGTATATAGATCACATCATGGAAGACCTTCATGCTGTTCAAGTATCCTGACCAATAAACACCCGGGGTAAACATGAACCTAAGCCAGCTGGCGTAATTAGTGTAAAACGTGCGCAATTTTACAAGTGTTTTCATGGGATCCCGGAAAATACGCTCAAAATATCGAAAGAATAACCAACTCCTGTTAAAGGAACCTTGAATTAGAGCATTGGGTGGTTCGTGTAGCATGTTCATGCTCACCTGAATTATTAACCTTTGGCTTCCTTTATACCTGCTTATTTTTATGGACTTCGTATCGAGAATTGACGCTGTGAAATGGTTTATTGGTTTAGATCTTCATTTGCCGGATTCCAAAGTCTTCGTGACATCAAACGCGATGCTATTAACATAACCTTCCAACGTCATCGAGCCATAAAATTCGCCCCCGCTACGCTTTTACAACAATTACAAGTGAACGCGCTTGTCACTCAAGAATATTATGCGGTACGTTTTGTTTTTGGAAAAGTTTCGAAGCCGCAATCATTTTAATTCACTGGCAAACTGCTCAAATTCTCGTCAGCCGCGACCATCTGCCGTGAGAAAATAGGGGCAACCCACGAACGTGCTATAACAATTTCCGGTGATAAGTACCCACGCATTCTGCTCATTCAATGATCTACAAGAACAGAATTGTGCACGTACGATTGTATTAAACTAAAATTCGACACAGTTATGATTTGGCAATTTTCATTGATGTGAAGAAAATTATATTTCCCGTCTCGACCATACCCGCTTGTCGGTCTAGCAAGGTTTGGTGAAATTGGAAGGCATGCGGAAATTATCAATTTACGTAACAAAGCAAAGCTTGCTCGACAAACAGTGACAATTATGCGCCGACTCAAGTGTAAATTTGAGCTCGACCAAAGTAGCAAGTCGACTCAAGTAAGCGGCGCCAAACGATACAAAAGTTAAACGCAAGTCGAAAACTTGGTTGACATGCGTGTCTGTATTAATCCCTAAAATTTCGTGCCCATAGACCCCCTGGGATCTGATCGCTCACACGCTACGCACTTGTTGACGTATCGCACTTGTTGCGTACAGTTGGCATCCTATTTCAGCTGACAAACCATACTCGTTTCGTATCCTGGTCCAAATACACCTTTTTAAAGTAATTTACATCACGCATGCAGATTTTCAAGCGATTTTAGAAATGCATTCGTTTCCGCGTCAGCAAACTGCATATTGTAAACAGCGTCTCAAACTTCATATTGCCAAAAAAAAAAAAAAAAAAAAAAAGTTGCGTGCGATCAGTACAAAAGTAGAGAAGTTAATGTACGTACACATTCTGCAGAAGAAGCTTGTCCAGCAGGCATCGGCACTTCGACTGACGAATGAGTGTTGTATTAAAACCAAACAAACTTGCAACAACTATTTAAAAAGCTGTGTGTTGGTTTGTTTTCGGGCGCTTTTAAGTCTAGATTAGTTTACATGACTGTCATCACTATTATATCTACTTTGACTTTCAAACCTTTTTGTTTCCCCGCCATTGGCCGCCCTATTATTGTGTCCCTCAGGAATCTTTAATCAAACAAACGGATGTTTCAGATCTAAAGCGTCAAAACAAAAAGTGTCTTGCTGGGGATGGAGGTTGCATTCATATGTAAAAATAACTTGATTGATCTGTCATAAAATTTGAAAGGATCTAACATCTTCAGAAAAAAAGGGGTCACGCAAGGACCACTCGCGAGTTATATCCCATAAAATGTGCCTACTCGATCGATAGTTCGCAATTTCAAAGCTTGGGGTTCAAAATAATATCTGTCCGTCGGCTGTTTCCGGATGCTATCGCATTCGCGCGGGTGTACACATATTAATAACAAGAAGAAAAAACCAAAGAATTCACACGAAAACGTCTTGATTTCTGGCTGAAGCCGTAAAAGTTTTCGACTTGGTCATTTAGCCACGTATCGTTTAGCTACCTACTCGGTTCGACTTTTTATCAAGCTCAGACTTCCACCCAAGTTGACCGAAACCCAAAGCCAAGTGAACAGCAAGGTTTTTGTTATGGCAACTAAATGGTTTTCTTGCGACTCGGGTTGACTTGGTTCAACTTGCGAGTTCGTTTAGACACCTATCGCAAGTCTTTAGGCAAGTTCATATGGGTTCAGTAAACTCGGTTATAAGTCTGTAGGAAAGTTCATATAGGTTCAGTAAACTCGGTTATAAGTCTAGGCAAGTTCATATAGGTTCAGTAAACGTGGTTTTATGTCTGTAGACAACTTCATATAGGTTCGGTAAACTTGGTTTTATGTCTGTAGACAACTTCATATACGTTCAGCAGTAACCTTTAACTTGCGGCTCCGTTTGGCCACCTGACTTGGCAGCTTGGAAAGGACTTTAGAAAAGAAATGCTGGTTGTGTTTCTCAAAAAAAAAAAAAAAAGTGGCTCTCTTCGTTGTAGACAGGCACATGAGGAATTGATGTGACAAAGTTAAAGGTCAATACTGATATTCTAAATGACAACCCACAACTAACCACCAAATGCGTGGTAGTCCAATACAAGTAATCACAAGAGATAGAGAAATCACGCAATTATTTTCCAGAACTTTTCATATACACGAAGACATCTGTACAATTTCTGTACAGATGTTACTCATTTACGTTGTATTCGACGCATGTGAAGTTCGACGTTTGAAACAGGACTTACAACAACAGACAATAGAAATTTTACGATACACTTAGCACGAAGTTTCTTTTCCGTTTTACATGGTAATCTTGTCATAACCCATTTAAGCATACTCACCCTAATCCAAGGGAACAGCGTGGCCTTTTTAAGGTTAAAGCTTGTTCAAACACCCTGATTCTGAAATACTGTAGTTTCTTTCACACAACCATATGACCCCTCAGACATATAAAACGTCGGTGACTGAAATCTAATATCAACTATTTGTGGTATGCTGCTTATAGTTCTAAATGAATTATGTAAAACATATAAAATATTACATATAAATATAAAATACATTGAATTTTAGAGGTGCAGTAATGTCGGAGTCACATAAAAAGAGGTCAAATATGTTCTCCTGAGTGGGGGAGGGAGGACCTACCATAAAAAGACTTAGGAAGAAGGAGAAAGAGTAAAATTGCTGTCCTTGCCTGGGGTTTGGGGTGGGGGTGGGGAGTTTGTGCTATAGCCTCACAGGAAAGTCCTGGCGGTCGGCCAAGGGAGAGACGGTAACAGCTGGAATTGATCTGTACCGAATATATATCAAACTGCCGAGCAGATGCGGGTGAAATGAAATTTCTGGGCGTCGCTCTTCCGCAGTCCCTCCTCTACCAAATATGGCGCTCGTACAGACAATTCACCTGCATCTGCTGAGACGGCCAGCAACGCACGCAGGCCAGAAATAACAAATGTACGATATTACACAAGAAGCAACTGATTCACAGCTCAACTTACCTTGTCTTGAGAACTCGGAGATACCCTTTGTTTGAATCGTTCGATAGCCTGGTCCAGTACACTAGAATCTAAAACCTCGAAATCCACGGACTTTCTGACCCTGCCAAGAATGGCATCCAGGTCAGACAATCCCTGTGCCACGTCGCCGTCTTCAGTTTCTTGCAGGCAGTTTCCTATTCCCATACCAAGCACCGAATCTAGGAGAGACGTGTCAGGGACTTTTTCTGTAGCCGTGCCCACAAACACGACTGTCTCGTTACTGCCGCTGAAGCTTCCAAACGCATCGTCCTCCGATGACTGTGATGAAGAAATAGACTCTGCGTCAAAAGATGGACTGCGCTCTTCTTTGATGCTGTATAAACCCTTGTCATAGCCATTTGGAGACGCCAACTCTCTCCCTGGTGTTGAGCTTGATTGTCCCCCGACCAGTCCTGTTTCAGAGGAATCGTCATTCCCGTTTGAGGAATTGCACACTACGTGCATGACGTTCTTTTTTCTGTAGTCGATGAACACGTTCACGCTTTGTGTGTCGTTTTCCTTGCTGTCTCCATCGCTTCTTTCTTCATCATCGCTTACTTCAGAACTGTCGCCGCTGGAATCGCCTTCTTCTCCACTTTCTACCAGCTCGTCATTTTCTGCGGTACGTGTTGTCTGATCACTCGCTGCTATCACTTCTTCTTCATCCTGGCTTTCCTCTATAATTATTTTCCCAGCTCTCTTTCGTTTCAGACTGTGGACGGGTCCGGCGAGTTTGACCTCAGCCTCTATCGTCTCTGTTGGTTCGCTGCCTACGAACGAGATACTTACAGGTCGCTCCGCTGCCCCAAGCTCCTCCAGGGAACTGTTCTTGATGTTCCCCTCACTCTTGGCTTTTATACAGTCAACCTCCTCCTCAAATAGCGGTTGTTTCATCTTCGAGTCTTTGTAATTCATTAACTCTTCATGGATGCTCGTTCTGCCAACGCTTGGGGTATGACCAATGTCTTCCTGGTTGCCAAAAAGGTCGCGTCTAATGCAATCGTAACTTTGGGAATAGAGCGGAGGTCGGCGACTTTGTCCTGCATATTGATTGAGGGTATTTCTACCTGAGCCATGGTGCTCTGTAGAATGCTGCCAGCTATTCTCCGAGCCTGTTGAGATGCTTCCCATACTTGAAGCTCTGTCTTGAGGGGCAAGAAAGTCTGGTCTGTAGTTATATCTCTGCATTGAGAGACTCTTCCGTGCAGGCTTATGTGAGGCCAGTGTCGACAGGTTTCCAGTACTTAAGCTAGACAGGATCTCAAGCAGCTCCTCGGCTGAGATTGCTTTGGACTTTGAGGGGGGAGGGGGTGGCGTTTGTGCTTCTCTGTCGCGAGTTGGCGATTTCTTCATAGGGGAGTAGGGTGGTGGGGTTTGTGTTCCACGACTCCTCCGCCTGCTACTAAATCCTCGCCAGTCATCCTCCTCCTCTGTTTGAATGGCAACGCTGCACGAATCTGCGGAGTAATCTGTTTCATTACTGAACGAATCAGTGTCATCACTCAGGGACTCCTGGGGAATGTGTGCGGCCTGCTCCGCGTCTGTTTCTTCAGGTACAGCTTCTTCTATTCCCTTCATTTTAGCAAGGACTTCTTTCACATGGAGGGCCTCTGCTGTCAGAATGCTTTGTTGGTCTTCACAGCGGGTGTAGAACTCACTGTAATCTGTGTCATCAAACTCTAGTTCGAGGGACTCACTTTCTCCAGACTTGTTCTCCTCCTTGGTAAGGGTAGTATCATGTGCGTCTTCTTTACGAGCAGTGAATCTATCAGAGAGTGAGAGCGTGTGCTCGTTTGTGCCAAATCCTTGCAGCAGGTCCTCACTGCCTGGGGTGTTTGGTCTGGAAGAGTTGCGCCCGTAAAGAGCTTCCATAGCACTGGTCTTCTTACGAGGCTTCTTCGCCAAGACATCCTGCCTCGCCCCCTTCACAGGTTCCTTGAAATACCGCTCAACTTCAGAATCACTGGATGAGCTGCATGTATTGCTGGAAAGTCTCCTCAGCGCTTTAACTCTGGGATCTAAGGTAAGGCGTGTTTCTGACTCGCTGTCACTGCCTTCTGAAAACTGCCGTTGTGACACATTAAAAGGTTGTTTGCTGTTAAGGGAATGTCTGCGTTGTCCCAGGCTTGACATTTCACTCTCCGCTGCACTAAAGTCTGAAGCAGATGAGTTGTCATAATATGTACCAGAACAGGACTGCGACAATCTTAAGCCTTTCTTCCAGTGTCTAGCACCTCGAGGTGAAAATTCCGCTTCAGAGCTGACGCTGCTGTTATCAGACCAATATTGCGGGTACCCTCTTGGTTGTTCAGTCAGCTCAAAGCCTGAACAAGACTGTGGCCGCTCTGGTGTAAACTCCTGCCTATATGGCGTACTGTGACGGCGACGAACTTTTTCAGAGTTCTGTACTCTTCGGACAAACGGAGAAGCCTTAAAGTCTCTGAACTGCTGTGAGTTAGTCGTTCTGACAGCAGGGAGCGGATGCTCTTCACCTACAAACGGAAAGGCAAGGTCTTGAGTGGTTTTATCACATACTGACCATGATCGCCGATTCCAGGCCGTGCTGCTTGGAGGTGGGGAATCAGAGTGATTATCTGGTACAGTACTAAACGATCCACTTCTTCTTCCTTTAAACTGGGCTTTGTGTTGCATGGCTAATTCACTTAACAAATCTTCTTTAGCTCCTTCTACAATTCGACTCGGTAGTATCGTATTCCCTGTACGTATCTCATCACGTCTGCCTTGTTCAGGATCCTGTACAGTTGGCCTTTCAACATTAGAAACTGAACCAAGAAGAAGCTTCGCCAAGTTACCAGTCTTGTGTACAGCAGGATCAGACACTGCTTCAGGCAAGCCCTGAGACGCACCGGACCACATCTCCTCAAAACCCTGCACTCTAGACAACACTGTCTGACCCTCTTCTCTAGACGTGTAGTAATCTGTTTCCGGTTTGTCGAGTTCCTGATTTGTATCACACACAGACCAGGATCTGTGCTTTAGAGCGGGCATGTCAACTTGCGACCAACCCACTGGGTATCCAGCAAGCGATACGGGTCTTTTCTTCGCAGGTTTCGGAGCGACATGATCTATTACTTGCAGTTCTTCAATCTCCTTCACTCTGGCAAGCACCGATTTTTCGTAGGCTTCGTCATGAACACAGTTGTCATTTAAATGCCACTGTCCTGTACCTGGCACACTAACCCCATCTGCTTCATCCCAAGTTTCACGGCTGCTTAGTTTGTTTGCTGTTACGTCTCTATAGTCTTTGTGATGACTCTCACCAGATATGCTGCCAGCACTTTGAAGGCCACAAACAGCTGTACTGTCTGGAAAACACAAGGAATCCAGCGATGCATCGGTGTTGTTATATCTCTCCTCAGAAGACTGCGTGTCTGTTGTCTGTGTAAAGTGTCGATGTGAAGGAACTCCACCGACACTCATCTCACTACTAGCAGGATGTCTCCCCTTGCTTGAGCAATGGTAATATTTTTTCTCCAAACTCATTTTAGGGTGCATTTCTTCTTCAACGTCACAAACAAAGGAAAGATCATCTTCTTCTACACATGCTAGAGGTACATGGTTACTGGAGTTCACAGCAATGTGTAGTTCTGTGTGGAAATGCTTCACCTCTGATGACGACACTTCACGATTGTCTTCAGTGATACTATGAGCTTCTGTAGGAACATTAGTAGAGATCCGGGAATTTGCAACTTGTGGTGTTGGCCCCAAATCCAAAGTCCTTGCGTTTGACACTTCTTCGTGTTTTTCAACTGTACCGGACATTTCTGGATCATCGTGGCTGTCAAATGGTGGAGCAAGGTTGAGATGAGGCTGGTCGTCTGTTGTGGGGCTATTCTCCTCCGCTAAGTCATCGTAACACAAACAATAAAAGCCACTACTTACTTTTCTGTTGATCACGTCATGTTCAATGCTGGCTTTACCAGCGCTACTGTCAGGGGAGGTTGATTCTGGTGTAAATGTAGTTTCATCACCCATTCCACTTACATACTTATTATTGAGGGAAACAGAAATATCACTTGAAGTAGGCAAATTTAGATTCTGGTTCAAATCTGTCAGCTGACTGCTTTCTTCTGAATTTTCACTAGGCTTTTCTCTGATCTCTGTGTTTACTGTTGATGCATGTGAGATTGGTTTTCTTGTAGTTGTATTTGTAGCCAGCTTCTCTATTTCCTCGTCCACAAAACACCCTGAATCGGTTTTGTTTTTTGTCCCAGGAAGAGTCCTGCCACGACTAGGTCGGTGGACTACGTTGCCATCTTGTCTGTTGGCCATGACCACATCTCTTGTTAGACTGTAAAGTCTGGACACTTTTCATCAGTGCTGGCCTACATTTCAGTTTTTCTTGAGCTAAAGTTCACAGCTTTACTTCACTTGTTCCAGAATTGTACCAGATTTATCACAGGTAATCAGCTCACATGAAATGCCCTGAAAAAAAAACAACACAAGAGTAGGGGATGAGATTAAATAATACTACACTAAACTGTCCACAGGATCAAAACATGAAATTTGATATTTAAAAGTTCTGGTCGGGAAGAGTAAGAAACCTCTCATAAGGGATTATGATCACCTTCTACTGTTTTTGACCTCCGATGCACCCAAAAAGAATTTTCTAAAGAAGTAGCTCCCAAATTGCAAAAACAGACTTGCAGACAAACACTGCCATGTGTAATGTGATGTGAATAGCTATTCACTTGGTAGTGACTGATTCAGTCAGGTATACACAGAGCACAAACTGAATGATCACACACAAGTGCATCATGTCAATCTGACGCACAAATTCTTGGAATGTCTATAATTCGTTCTACTGTAAGGATGTTTCAATATTAAAAATGTCATGTACTGTCAAAACATTTGAATGAGAACTTAGCAATAACTCAAATTCCACATTCTTGTCAAGGTTTGTTTCAGCTTCCCAGAAAATGCCCATATCCTGAACAATAAGGTGTAACCGCTCAAACGAAGCTATGGATATATAAGTACATTCTTTCTAGCATCAGATTCATGTCGTACACTCCATATAGTAGATCTTGTTTTTGTTTTGTTTCATCTAATGCAACGCATGACTGTTCTTGGCAAATAGTTTGAACCCAAGAGTACGTGGTCATGATTATCTGGGTGAGTAGTCATCAGGAAGACTCGTCTGTTGTTAAGTGACTGAAACGAATTACCTATTCCTGCATGCATGACTGTTCTCTTACTGTTTGGATCAAGTCATGTACTTAATATGTTATCCTTATTGTATACATACGTGCTTAAAAGATCAGCAGTTTACATACTTGTAGTCCACATGTTCCTTGTGAGTTAATTCCATGAGCATCTATTATAATTAGCAACTTGCCGACTCACTACAAACACTATGTACCGTCCCGTTATCTCAAAGAACAAGGCTAGTGGGAAAATTAATCCTCGTGATAATGACTGACACTTAAAATTGTGCAGCACTCACAATCTGTTGTCTTATCTTGTGTAAACAAAGAGAGGGCTGGAAAGCTGTAGAAACCAAGTCACGTGTAAAGCTGAGTTGTGAGCAGTGATGAATTAATAAGTGTTATCTGAAAGTACACTGCAGGAAGCTACATACAATATAATAAAGCCAAGTAAAGCTGTAGCAACAGAATGTGTTCAGTGGTACATGTCAACACAGTTTGTTAGTGTTATTTTGTGTGTAAACAAAGAACAGACAAGAAAAGCTGTGTAGCAATTAGCCATGTATAAACAAAGGTAACTTGTGGTCAATGAAGAATGACTTTCTTTCAAGACTTAAAATTAAATCACAATTTGTTGACATTTTTATTTACTAACTGTAGATCACATACTGTGAAAGAAGCCTTTAGATTTGCTTCATGCAGTACTGCATGTCCTGGAAAATGTGCACTACACTATAAATTAATCATTCACTTCTAAAAATAAAATATGATTATGCTATATGATAGTGAATTTGATATGCACAGTCTTATGAAGCAACAGATGGAAGCAAAAGATAAATTAAAAAAAAAATCATGGTTTCAACAGGTTGATCACGATTGTGTGTGGCTGACTTATTTATACAGTCAGCCATGCATTAAGTCATGCAACTGGACAAAACTACAACAGCCTTTTACAATATATTATATTACATCATTCTCACCTTCTGCAGTACTAGTAATTATCATTATTGTAGCAACACTGCTTAGTGCGGCTAGGAGCATCAAGATTTGGGTAGCCCAACACAAACTGATAGAAGCAAAGTTGCCTGACTTTTACCCCAGTTGAAAATTTAAGCCTCCACAAATTATACACACATGCATTTATAAGAGCAGTAAAGCTTTTAAGTCAAACATTCCTTTGCATCACATTTCATGTTTAATGGATTAATATCTTATGACTTCCTTAAATGAAGAAAACAAGAGGATTTAAAAAAGCTTATACCTTGCTTGCATTCCATTGCTACAAAAATGTAGCATAAGCTGACTCATTTTTTATTATTCCAAGCTTATAATCTTTGAGACATCTACCTAACCACTAACCACAAGCTTGGCTTTGCAACATTCACTGCCACACATGGGCAAGGACTATAAAAGCACTGATGTCCTGGAGTTATGCCATAAGTAGCTGATAAAATCACATTATAGTCCCACCATGCCAATCAATCATTTGATCAATACAGACACTGGTCCAAAGTATACAGACTGTTCTTCAAATTAACAAATGAAACCTTTTGACTTCACTTTTCTCTTTCAGTCTCTGTGGCATACAGTCATTGGAAGAACTTTGGTTTTTGAAAGCTTGCTCAATAGAAATCTTATTAAACTATCAGTTATCAACACACTGCTCATACATTTTCTTCTTAAGGTTGGGAAAATCTACATTTTGAGCTTGGGAGTAGCAGAGATCTCCTTTACAATATTTTTACAAACAAGAGAATTTTCTCTAAGAACTCTCATAGAGTAATATTGTATTGTGTGTTTTATAATTTGATAGTGTGTCAAACCAAATGTTAGCCTGACTGCATAGGTATGGGTATTTATAATAATTAATGTGATTAGTACACAAACCCATTACATTTATGGTATATTTTACAGCTGCTTTGGCATTTTCTTTTTCCAGTGCTTGGTTCACACTCCAAAGTAAACATGAGTGTTCATCAATTTAAAACTAAATGACATGATGAATCTCCAATATGATCATGTGAACCAAAAATATGACAGACTCACTGTGTGGGATTTAGTCATTTTATATGATCAATAATTATATATTAAGCTCATTATATTTTATGACATGATGCTGTATATTTTTACAACACACTACATCCAACTATATTCAGGACCCCAGTTTGTTTCGTTTATATGTTTCAAGAATGTCCAAACAGAAACAAGAATGTAAACACAGTCATTGCAGATAATATGAATACTATATAAAATATTATTAAATAATATGTAATAACAATAAAATGTCTAGTAAAAACAGGTTTTTATACATACGTGATGTGCTCAGCTAAAGGAACAAAAATACACCTCACTGTTACCATGCTAAAAATAGACTGTCAAGCTAAATTGTTAAACAATATTGCAGCTGTAGTATGTCCACCTGTACCAGGCTTTAAATGGTCTACAATACGTAAATACGTAAATATATTGTCTATAGATCTGAAGTCATGCAGATACGGTGAGAAAGTTACAGTGCTGTCAACCTACAGTTATTAGCTGCTGGGAAGGAAAAGGAAAACATTGATACAGATGGATAGAGACAAGATGCAGGGACGATATAAGTGCACTACTCCAGTGAGCTACTAAGAGCAATATTGCATGTTGGCCAAAAAACTTGAAAGTGATCAGGACTTTGAGACATCTACAAGATCCTGTAGAACTGAACCAAAATGAATGACAATAACAAAAGGCATGTGCAAGACAACACAACACAGAGGAAATCAAGCTGAACAGACACTTACAATATAAGACAAGGGATACTGGCTAGTCCCTGTGGTCTATGTCAGTTTGATAAATATTGCATCAATACAAGGTTGGTGTGGATATCGTGATCACTATAAAGAATGTACTGGTTCATGTTTCAAACATCTAAGCCCTTGATCATCAGAGCAATGTCAACTAACATACATTATCATTCATGGCATTAATCCAGCACAACCACATATTTAGAAAAAAAAACTACTTTTTCCCCTGCAAATTCATTCCTTTTCAGTTCAACAACTTTTACTCAGAATTATAAACTCAACCATTAATATCATGCACATTCTTAAATATGTCAAACTGCTTTTTGATGACCATAACATACAGTCCATGGTTTGCAGTGTTAGCTGGACACAACATTAAGTTTCGATAGTTCACTGATGTAAATCCTGTGAAAATAACTTTGCGAGCTATATATAGCTCAAAGGCAAATTGTATCCATGACATTAGAGCATAGCCCCGAGCTAAGGATAAAGTAAACTAACTCTTTTTCAATTTCATGTTATGGTGTTATTGCAGGTTTGAAAGAGTATAAAATAGAAACCTAATAGGAGGCTCAAAAGGGTTAAGAAGGCCAACTTAAGCTGGGACATCAAACATTGAGATTGATTCCAATATTTCTGACATATTTTAAGCAACATCAAGCTCTTAGATTTCAGAATGAAATAAGTAGGTCTTGAAGGTGATACGTTTACCTGGTTAGAAATAAAAATAAAAATACTCTTAGGTAATATAAAATGACTATAAAAACAAGATGATACAGTACTCAAGCATTCCTCAAATCACGCTCATCTAATTTTGTTTTCCAGAAGCATCTACATATAAGGGAATAAGAAGCTAAATGCCTTGGGGTCTTCGCTGATAAAACCCTCTTAACTTCTCAGAAATAAAGGAACCACACACGGAGTAGATAATCAAACGTGGCAATGTCACGCCATTCCGGATGAATCTACAGCCAAAAATAATTATGATTCATGAAGCGATATATCACGAACCACAAACAATCACGTAGATAAAAGATTCTCGAGCTCCTTTGTGCTTGAATAGTCATAAATTTCTACAATATGACACATTATAATCCTGACTGTATTCGCTAGTTTGAGATCACCCACACGCACACCGTGAGCCCCGGCCATGTGATGCGCTGTATTTCACCTTCAAAACTAGTCACACTTGGTATTTTCATTTTGGATACAAAGCATTTTAACGTGTGCTTCATGGTGTTTACATATATACCACTGCTTATTTCTCTGAAGTCACCGATTACATGAATGGTGTTCTAGAGCGGAACTTCGATGCGTGAGCACGATCGTTATCGTTAATATAGGCACTGAAGACTCACGGATCCTCAGCTGAACACATGGGTACCAAACAATGAGAAGCTTCGCTCTTCGGTAAAAATAAATTGACGTTTCCCCGGACGAAACTCAAAGGGTATCAATTACCTCAAACATAAAAATACGGGTACGTAAAATTGGAGCCAATCGCGATCTAATGGCGGATGAGCATTCCTCTGAGTCTAATGACTGGCGCAGTGCCCACATTGCGAAAGAATCAAGCGTCAATACTGGACAAGAGCGCCATGAACTAACGGTTGTAGAAATTAGTATCGCCCAGACCGTCTTTTCCCGCAATAAAGAAATAATGCGATCCAGCAATTGTCTATAGACAGCTGCTATAAAACGCCAAGATCCTGGACAGCCAAAAGCCACCGTTGAGGTGATGTCAAGGTAAATTAGACGGGGGAATAAACTAAAACCACTCACATAATACACACAGCTCAACCGCCTAAGTAAACACCTCACACGGCTTCGCGTTCTCCTACCTTCGATCTTTAGGGTACCTGCACTTCACGGACAACCAGTGAACCAAATCTAAGTCCTGTGAAACCCAAACAAGCGGTTTGCCTTCTCTGTAGGGCTTACTTTGTCGTAAAAAGTGTCCCGCTCCACAATTTTCAACACTTGCCGCCAAATATCTCTTTACAAATGGCTAATTCTATTTGCTTTTGAATGTCCGGTAGGTGACAAGTGACGTCACACGCCTCGATATCGATCCACCCCACCCCTCCCCTGTCGTTCATTCTGCCAGCCGAACTGTTCAGCCGAACAACTGATTTCGAATAGACCCTTTGCAGTCAGAAAATTGATGTGCTAGCCAAACTGAACCATTTTACTCGAATACAACTCCAGGCGTCGCCTTTTATGCCCCCTAAAAAAGATGTACAAAGTTCGGTCTAACATGAAGTAATGATAGTTTGCAGGCGCGGTTGGTATCCAATATGGCGGGGCCATGGTACAGTTATGTACAGCTCCAGTATGTGTGATCTGCAGCTTTTGTATGGCGACTGCGATCGATTCGACGGCTGGAGAGGAATCCGAGACGGTAGTTCCAGATATTCTTCAAGGATCTGAACCAGGAGCGGGGTAAGATTGCCATTGTTTGTGCAAATAATCTGTAGATCGAAACGGAAATAACGACGAGCTTAGCTTATCTTGCCAGTAGGACGTTTTTTGGGGGGAGAGCACGAGATAAAGAAGACCTTAAAAGAAATGTATGTGGAACAAAATGACTGTGGTTATGTGGAAAAAGGGATCTGTAATATTTACTCAAATCAGGTGATGATGGTCGGTGATTTACATAAACAAATTCGACAAGACGGACCGATGTTCTGATTCTGCTCTCCCGTGTACGCAGTCAACGAAAACTGATATCGGTGTTGATCGATTGCCAGATTGTTTGATGATCCCAGGGCTTCCTGGAATAGAGGCAACAGCTGAAATAAATCAATGCAGAGTTGTATTTCCTGAGCATTCAAGAGCATTTTTTTCCTTCTGTTGGCAGAAGGATACTGAATGAATGAATGAATGAATAACTTCACTCGAAAGCTCTTGATGAGTATGTTCTAAATTAAACCACTGACAGTGAAAAGGTTAATTTCTGTTTTTCACACTTGTGGTTTACTTTTGACGTGCTCATTGCCAGTTCATTGATTAGCTCATCATAAAATATATGAAGTACTATACAGCTATGCATGATAAATCAACTAAAGTTTAATGTGTAAAGACTGGATGCCATTAAGAAGTAGTTCGAGCTTAACATCGTTCAGTTTTCACACATCAACCTTCAGTTGATTCATCATATGTCTTTCTCCATGCCAGCGCAATTTTCCCAAGTACTAGCTCTCCAGTGCTACAGCACTACAGCTCTTCCAACCTTCGTACTTTTTGTAAATCTGTTGCATCCACGTCTCACCTCCTGCTCTCCTGTGAACCCACGTTAGAACATTGTCTTTAGATAATAGTTTATGCCTTTCACTCCCAAACTCAAATGCAGATTCTCCCAACCTTTTAACAAGAACACGTATAAGAGAAGCTGTTAGAATTGAGCTTTCATTTGAGCAAGATATCAAAGTTCAAGTATGATATATTTCTGGTGAGAAACTGAAGGAGAAAATTGAAGTTGATCACTCTTGGGAGTGAAAGGGTTAAATCCATAGAAGAGTAAAAGTTGAATTCAACTCTAAATTTCAGCTTGTCAATTTACCCCCACCCCCTCCCCTGAGAGCTCTGCCACTCAACCAAGTGGTGCCCAGACCCCTGACTTGAATCTCCCTTCTGATTGTAGAGGTTAGCATTTCTGTAATCTTGTGCTTCCTCCCTCCTAGCTCCAGTCATGAACCATTATTTGATGTACAGTCAGACGAGGAGCTTGAGATCTCTGTGGACGAGATTTGCTCAAGCCCAGAGACTGCAGGTGCATCTTTCTCGGACACCAGTGTCAGCCTCAGCAGGATTAACAGCCTTAACAGCCAAAGCTCCACAGAGCTAAAACATTTGGTCTCAGAGTCTGAAGATGAGGTTGTAGGTGCGGGGATCTCAAAGGAAAGATTGTCCAGTCTTCCAGAGGATTCAGACACAGCAGTAGATGGACCAGAGCAGTTGGTGGAGGAGCTGGTAGAGTTGAATGTGGAAGATCAACAAGAAGGTAAACACACAAGCTTTTTTAATAATTGGTGATCATGACACACATTTACACCTGTGTTGATTTGATTTTCCAGCTTTATTTGCCATACTCTAAAATGTCCATACAACAGAAACGTTGAACTGAAACAGAGAATATTAGATAGTTATGGTAGCTCTACTCTGTGATATGTGTTTAGATGACAAAGCAGCTGTTGACTGCCCCATCACTTTTACTGTGCATGATGAAAGCTATGAACTTTATGTTTTCTTTTTTATAGAGGCGAGAAAGAAAAGAGCGGAAAGTGTGCGGATAAAAAGCAGGGAGACATCTGAAGAAGGTATGAGCTGAATGACACATATCTGTTTTTATGTCACCAGGTGTTTCATGGCCTTGTTCTGAATTTTACATGCACAGCACACACTATTGAATGTCTCAGGGCATGATAAAAAAATAATCTTGCCAACTAACCCAAAGGCAATTGTAACAATATCAATGTTACTCACTAGCTCAGATGTTTACAGAACAAGTTGTTGGGGAAATCTACTACTAACCATAATCCTATGGGAACGTTTGTAGTGTGACAGTTAAGAGTGATATTTTTTCTTGTGGTTTAGATGTGAACCATCCAAGATGGACAAAGCACAAGAAACATGTATTTGTATTCAGTGAGGCTGGCAAACCAATTTATTCAAGGTACATATGTCCCCCCCCCCCCCCCCCCTTGTTTCTATCTCTCTCAAGAAACACAAAAATACTCTTGTAGTAATGAAAGCAGGTACAGCATATATTATTATAAATTGCTAAACAAGAACTCTTTTTTTTTCACATTTTGGCTGGATTTTGTTGTTGAGTATTGCATGCAGAATTCTAAGATGCACTTCAGTCATTCCAGTGACTATTGAGGTACTGAAATGAGCAATGTGTTTTTTTTCTTTCTACAGATATGGTAATGAGGACAAGCTTGCAACTCTTATGGGAGTCATGCAAGCTTTGGTATCTTTTGTTCAGGCTGACAATAATGTAATAAGGTTTGTGACTCAATGTTCTCTGCTTCAGATTAAGGGTGTGTTTCTTTTTAGGAATCCAAATCCAGATCACAAATCAAAGACCAGATTATCTGTTTCTTTACTGAAATCCAAATCCGGATAATGAATCCATGTGATCCACACTGAGGACAGATTCACTGGATCATATCCAAACTTGGATACTTTGGATCATGGATCTATTAAAGAAATGCTAAAGGTTTACTGTAAAGATTTTCTGTAATAGACAGAATATCCACAATGTTCCTCACTTAATGAGCTTGCTCACATATTTTTCTATCATCTTCAGGTGCATTATTTCCGGAAAGCACAAGTTTGTATTTTTAGTTAGATCTCACATTGTTTTGGTGGCTGTGGCATGGACACATGAATCTGTCACTCAGGTAATATGCAATAGAATTACAGCAAAACATGCATGAGATGAGTAAAGAATTTTCATTTTTCTCACTCTTAAATTGTCTACATTTATCCAAGATACAATGGAATGCTAGTACTTGTATAAATCATCATAGAAGTGTGGAGGAGCACAAAACTGTGCACATGTGCACATACTAATACACATACTAATGCAATGTGTATATTTCTATTTTAATTTTCCACAGCTGGTGCTGCAGTTGTCATATATCTACAACCAAATTCTTAGTGTTCTAACATACTCCCAGTTGGGCAAGATTATGGAACAACGTAGGAATTACGATCTTAGGAGATTATTAGCAGGTAAGCGCAGCAACAACAACACAGTTTCATAGTCTAGCACGCTATCTCTGATGACTTGGTCAGATATTAGGATAGGGGTGTTGTATAAAATGCAAAACTGATTACTTTTCTCATCATTTATATTCTTAATAGACTTTGCTGCATTATTCACTAGATGGCTGAGCTATTTCTTTCTTTCCTTTTATGCTTTGTTTACTTATTTTGTATCCTGTTCTAACTTTCACAGGAACTGAGAAATTTATAGATAATTTATTGAATTTAATGGACCACGAGCCAAGTTTTCTTCTGGGATCAGTAAGTTATAAGCATTTCTTCAGTGTTGTTTACTGTCAAGTTGCAGTGCTGTAATAATAAAGCTGCAGCAGCCAGTAGTGCAGAGTAGTTATTGAGTTAGAGTGGTGGTAGTAGAATTAGGTGTAACTAGGTTTAGTACCAACAGCTTACTGAACTTGTTTCAAAATATTCTCTTTTTATCAGGTTCGCTGTTTACCGCTGTCTAGTTCGATCCGTGAAACTATTGGTCAAAGCTTGTTGCAAGCACGAGTCCAGGTAGGGAATTGATCGTAATACAACTTTCCTTTTTATTGCCTTTTCATTCGCTTTGTGATGCTCCAATTTGGATATGGCAATTTGTTTTTGAGAAACAGAATTTGCAAAATCACAAAACCCATTTTGGATCTCCCAATGATGCATGCCATGCATATAAACTCTCCCCTCCCTCGCTCCATCTCCATCACCTGTTGGTCAAACTGTAAGGTTGCATATCAGCTTATTACTTTCCTTGCAGGATTTAGTCTTTGCTATTCTTGTAGCAAACAATCAGCTTGTGACTTTGATCAGACCCAAGAGGTACAGCCTGCATCCATCAGGTATAAATACAATGTGTTGTGTTTAAAAAACAACTGTAAACTATTGACTATTTGAATGAAAATAAGTACAAGTGTATTAAAATATAGTTCATCTCTGCAGGTTAGTACCAAAATTTGGTATTTAATATTTCTTGTGAGAGTAACCACTTCTTTTTTTTTTATCTTTTTCTCTGCAGATCTTCATTTGATATTTAACCTTGTCAGCGCATCCACAGCTTTTCAAAGTGCAGAGTCCTGGACTCCAATATGTTTACCTCGGTTTGACAACAGGTACTTGGTTTACCCTGCACCACACATGTTGTCATTTAAAAGCCGCTGTAGTGAGACGGAGCTGCTGTTGAAAAATGTGTGCTGGAATAGTTGTTTGCCTCGCTTGGTCCTCTGACATAACAAGATGTTCAATGTTTCTAAGGCATAATGTTGACCAGCAAGCTTTTTTCAAGATATTTCTGAATAGAGCTCTTTGCATTCAGTTACGGTGCAGTATTCATGTACCTCACATCTCTGTTTTTACTTCAATGTCTCTCTCATTATACTAATGTGTTGTATTTTCTACACAGTGGCTATCTGTATGCTCACATCTCTATTTTTACTTCAATGTCTCTTATTATACGAATGTGTTGTGTTTTGTACGCAGTGGCTATCTGTATGCTCACATCTCTTACCTGGAAGACGACTGTCCCGCGTGTCTACTTCTGCTGTCTACTGACCGCAATGCATTCTTTGAACTGGCTGGTTCCAAACAGAAAATCCTGGAGGTAAGCACTGGGGCTGCTGGTCATTTTATGCTGCTCACATGACGCATGTACCCCAAGTGCTGCATTGGTTTTGCTATAGTTGTTGTTGTTGTTGTTGTTGTTGTTGTTGTTGTTGTTGTTGTTCTTTGTTTGTTTGTTTATTTGTTGCTCAAATCTTGCTTGTGTATCTGTCCTGTATACAGAGACTGAAGAGATACAATTGCTTAGAAGCAATCAATGAAGCTGTGGAAAAGAAGAGCTACAGAACAGGTAAACATGTCCCTCTACACTCTTTCCGCAGTCATTACGATTTCGTTTTTCTGTCGGGAGAAAAGGTTACGCTCAAACATAGCAAGGAGGTTGTGTTTTTTTTAACGAAAGCCTTGCATTTTCAGACTTAAAATTGGACTAAAAAGTCTATTAAACCTGGGTGTAAACCAGGATAGCGGTTTTGTGAACAACCAGACCCTGAGCTCTGTCTGGTAATTCCTGTATCTCTTTCTCTCTTTATCAGAGGAAGTGGGCATTCCTGAGCTCTATCATTTCGTGTACAAGTCCAAGAGCACTGCACAGTACACGTCACCTGAACTGGACGCGCCATACGTAGAAGCCGACGAACAGGAAAGGTTTGTGCTCATCTTTAGTCTTCACGAACAGGAAAGGTTTGTGCTCAAGTTTAATCTTGACGAACCGCGCAACGCCCAAGATAAGCATTTTTGGCTAACACTTATGAAGGAATGTTGTAGAAAACATTTTTTAATCCCAAGGTGCACTTGTGTTTCAGGCTGTTTGGTTTGTACCTGTACCTTCATCATCGTATTCATTCATCGGCAAGGCCGCTGAAAATCCTGTGTCATGTTGGACCACGTGAAATGCTGCTGGGCTGGGTGCGTACATGCAAGGCTTTCACTTTTCTTTTAGTAGACGACTATTGGTACTAAGTGGGCGTCACCAGAGGGAACGAGATCTGGGGCTTGCTCCGGCCCTTATGTGTTTGATTATTTTAGATTGGTCACCACATGTTGTAACAAGTTTTGTTTAGGCGACAGCTGTCCAGTAAGACCGTTTTTCTGCTTTTATTGTTCACAGGTGACGTCAGGGTTCGAGCTTTATGCAGCGTTCAGTCCCCTTGCCACAAAACCTGCAGCGATCAACGCGATCAACAAGTTACTGAGATGGATAAAGGTATGTCAGTCATTACCCTTACACACTACAGATTTCCTTGAAACGATTATCTTTAAAACAAACCCGATATGATCCGCTCAGTCAGAGAATTTCCACTACGGATAAACAGAAACAAATCCAGTGGTAACGGTAACAATATAGTGTACTTCTTTTTCGCCACTTCCTTGAGAATGCTGCCAAACGTCTTTCACTGTAACACCTTGAAATAAAACTCGCAAAATTCTCAGAGACAGGAGGTTCCTTTTTTTCATAATTCTGTACACATTATGGCACATTTAGGAAAGAGAAGAAAAGCCCGTGAATCTTCCCTTAGGTTCTTTACTCGTACTTGATTTTCTTGCCCAGTCAAACAAGGAAATCAAAATAAATCACAAACGCTTCTTGTTCTGGCACAGATTTTTTTTAGATTTTTTTTTTTCGTACAACACAAGATTTAACTGCCTTGAATTTTTTGTTTTCTGTTTTCTTTCCCAGCGAGAGGAAGACCGTCTGTTCATTTTGAGCTCCCAAGTTTTCTAGGCTAACTTGCTTAATTTGGGTCGTATTGGGGATTTATGATACCAGCACTCTCATGGATACACCACACAGCTCCTAAATTGCAGAGGATGAACAGCACAACTGTATTACTGCAGATGTCATGGGAACGTTTTATTGCGCTCTGACCAGGAGGTCTTCTTCTGTTGCGCTTCAAGTGACTGCATAGTTAGAAAAATCAAAAAACAAAGTCCGTCAAAGAATAAAGTGATCCCCACAAGTGACACAGGAAAGTTTCAGAGCTCTTCGTGAACGCACGGCTCTAAATGGAGAATGTATACTCATTGAGAGCTTTCACTTGAGTGGTCACTGTAGTTTAAGTTTCATGTGACATGTGTTGAAGGTTTTCTTGTCGAGCCCAAGTGACCTTCAGCTGTAAAAGAGTGTAAAGCAGTTAATTCTATTTCTTGAAACTAGTCTTAAGGATGTGATTTAGTATTTATGGTTACATTTGTCGGCCTTATCTGTAATGTGCTGTGAACACTATGAATATTATATGTTGGTCAAAAATATGAAGAATGACTTTATGTGGAAATAAGTGGGATGACGATGGAATCCGAAGACTAAAAAAATTATGAGCTCCACTCAACGACAGAGGTTAAAGATGCTTCATAACCTGAGTGTCAGCCTCTCCAAGGGGAGGGGAAAATAAGAAGAAGAAGAAGAAGAAGATGAAGAAGAAGAAAAAAATGGGGGAGTAACAGAATAAAGCATGGGCTACAGCCTTTGCATTGTTGTCAGACATGCTCACTTTTGGCCTAATGTCAGAATCGCATGACTGGCTTTTAGGAAACCTTTCTGGATCTATAATAAAGGTTTCCATATGCAATTTTTGATATACCTCTAGCAACAATTTGCATCCTTTTTATATCTTTCACAAGAAAACGTCGAGGAACGGCCACATGCAACTCGCTCGGGGACGCGACTTTTGTGAATTTCTCGAGGATGATAATAATATTTTGCTTTGGCCAGCCTTTTTCACCGACCCTTAAATTAAAATGCCAAAATCTTCATTTTTCTATACCCAAGGCTTGAAAAGGGACCCCTGTTGGGCGGAGGCTCCCATGGGCCTTGTCGCCCAGTTTTCATCCCCAAAGCCCGAACCCTTGCTTAGGTTTAACAATGATAATTGGTAATCATACTTTGAAAATGAGACTTTGGCTATTAAAAAAATAATATTGCAAAATACTTCATTTATGAGAGGGACTGGGACTAGTGTACTTTTCTTGCTGTATTTGCAAACAATACAAGATCGATCGTCGGATGAATCTCAACATACAGTAGTTACAGATCACCTTCGTTCTAACAGTTAGATGCCCTGCCATGGGTTCATCAAGCTCACGACGCTCTACTCAGAAGTCTTTGAAGCTCAGAGAAGGAACCAACGACACTCACAAAGGAAAAGCAGGGCGCTCGGAGAAAAACAAACAAAGTTCTTTTGGCAATCCGATCAAGAGCGAGAATGCTGTTTCTAAAGCCATAGACAGCAAGCAACGCCGAGTATCTCGCGTTAAAGCTTGGGAGAATAGCCCTGGTCGAGCCTCGATGCATTCCGGAGGAGAATACCCCATGAACAACAATGAACGCACTCAACAAATGGGGGATGACACGACCGATGACACAGCACAAAGAGGCGAGACCGGTTTTAATCGGGCCTCTTATGGTGACCGAAATGATCCGTCAAAGTCATCGAGCGAACCCAAGACGCATAAAGGAAAACCCGGCGAGCTGCAGCTAGGAAAAGATGATGCAACCACAAATTCCTCTGTCGCTACGCAACTTCCCCCAGGTTCCCCTCTTCCTGGTCAAACGAGCGGAATCGACTTGTCGACTGTCATTACTGTTCACGAACTCTACAACTATCTCTGCGAAGGTTCTGCGACACCTCACATTTATGATCCGACCTACATGCTGCTGGTAGATACGAGAGAAGTGGTGTTGTTCAAGGAAAAGCACATCGTGTTGGCGCGCACCTCTGCCTCCCTTTATCCTGATCTTCTGGCTTCAAACGTTCATGGTTACGTGAGAGATGAAAGCCAAATTGCAAATCTCCTCAAAGAATTCGCTTTGATTGTAGTTTATGGAGATAAGATTCTTGATGTGAATGATCAGGATCTTCCCGAGGTCAAAATGCTGACAGAACTTGCTAGCTATGGTTTGGAGCCTGTGCTGTTAAATGCAGGGTTTGACAGCTTCTCTCGAACCTTCCCCTTCTTATGCACAACCCAAGAGTTTAAGACTGACCGGGACTTAAGGCAGGTTCTAGTCTACCCGTCGGTCATCTTGACAGATCAGTTGTACCAAGGACGGGGTGACCAGGCCACAAATGCAAAAATTGTGGACGACCTGGGGATTACTCACATAGTAAACATAAGTCAAGAGCATGCTAATGCATTTCCAGGCAGACTGACGTACCTCACCATCAAGCTTGATGATGTGTCACAAAGTAATTTGCAACGCTATTTCTCAGAGTCAAACCATTTTATTGAAGACGCCCTTGGCAAAGGGGGGCGCGTCCTGGTTCACTGTAATATGGGGGTCAGCCGAAGCTCCACGATTAGCATTGCATACTTGATGAAGACAAGACAGTGGACACTTAAGACTGCTTATGACTTTATCAAGGAGAAGAGGACATGCATTTGTCCAAACCGCGGATTTTTGTTCCAACTCCTAGAATGGGAAGAAATGTTGTTGGGCAAGAAGCAGACCAATATTGATGATTTGTGGTTTTAGCCCTAAATCTTCCAACCTGATGTGAACAAAATGTATGAGTTGCGTAGGAGAATACCTGTCAAGATGACAATAAGCTGACACAACTTAAAGAAACCAAATTGATTTTTTAATTAGAAAGAAAATATGAATGATGTAGTTAGAACCAATAATTGAGTTTCAATTATTATTTCCAAGTTTTGTAAAATATACTTTTTAAAGAAATTTCCAGAAATACTTGAAAAAATTAGCAAGGAGCATAGTTTACTTCACTTGCAACCATTCCCATATTTAGATGGGAGTCATCATAGATGAAGATAAACTCAATAAAAGATGGTCTTTTAGTCACTTCGTCAACATAAACCTTGAACTTGGACACACAGGTATTTGCTATTGTTAACCCCGCCATGCGTTTAGATTCCACAGAAAAGTTGGACTTCAAATCCTTTGCAAAGTAACGCAGCATTTGCTTTATCGTCCCTCCATGACTAACAATGAGGACATTGGCAAATTGGTTATCATCAGGAAAATAACCAGTCAAAGAACTTTTTCTACTTTCAGTATTCTCTGCAAAGTTGCTGTTCTTCACATTGGCACCCACTGGATCTGAAGACAACAAATCCAATCTCTGTCTTTGTTCTGAGGAACGTTCTTCCCTGAAGCCATCACCCACTGGGTCATTAACCTCCAGTAATGCACCACAAAGCCAGAGAAAGAACCTGACAACTCGTTTCTTAAGCTGTTCCATGGTCTCTGCTCCTTTAGGGACAAAGGCCTTGGGTGTGGTCTTGGCTTCAGCTGCCAGTCGCAGAAAATCGGAGTTTGAGAGACCCTCCACCTCTCCGTATTTCTAACAATCCCATGAGAGGATAATGGCAAATTAAAATCAAAATATATAGTAGAGCTGCTGTGTTTGTGTGCAGCTATTAACCACCATATTTACAAGTTGTAGTACAGTTTTGCCCTGACTTAAAACTAACATGACATTAAAACTGCATGCTAAACTTTTGGAAGATGTAGTCCCCAGAGGAGTGACTTATTGATTTTGAGGCACCTGACAAAAGTTTTATTGCAAGGAAACCAAAATTAATAAAACTAAATTAGAAATCATAGAACACTTAGTTGCTGTCAATATTGCATTCAACACATGCCACTTGAAACCTTACTCAAGTTTACAGGTAATCAAATTCAGTGTGTGATTTAAAATAAAGCTTGACCACATCCAAGGATGATCTGTATTAAATGGCCACAAATCCAATCCCTAAGGGTGGCTGCTTAAAATACAGGCTTGACTGTCTGACAAAATTAAGGCCTACCCTTTCTCGCAAAAGGACATCTTCAACTATCTGCACAGAAGAGGAATGCTGGTTGTGCTTTAAAATAGCATCCCTTGTCTGTCAACAACAAACAAATGAATACATAATTTTGCAATACAAGACAGGCAGGCAAATACATAGATACCAGACAGATTCATTTATTGATATATAGATACTGTAGATAGATCAAGTGCCAGTGCAAGAAATGCCATTATTTGCGGCTTGCTTTCTTGCATGAGAAGATCATCATATTATGTTTCTTTTTTGTTCCTGATTGGCCAAGATTGCTCCTACATGTGAATACTAAACCAATATTACTCTTGATAGTCATTTGAAACTGCTCTATCATTTAATAATTTGGATCATTATTGTGAATAATAGATGGATGGCAGTTACATAGTTTACCTGTTTCACTCTGGTCAAGTCGCTACTATAGACATGGGTGAATGTCTCATCCTTTAGCCTGTCTCCCACAATTTCAGCTTGCCTGGTACCTTCCTCTGACAAAACTGTGTCTTGCTGTCCTAGAAATGAAGTTTGAAAAAATGTTGTTAACTTCTTGGTATATATTATCTATTTTATTATATTATATTATGTGACAATATTATATAAATTTTCCTATACAGTATAACTTGACTGCTTGTCTTGGTAAAATAACTATTTGTTAATTATAAATAATTATTATAAATAAATACATATGCTTAGGGTGATTAATACATTGTTTTTATGAACAGATAAAATACAGAATGCTTACCTTGAAATATATTGTTCTTGTTTTCTGGTGTCTCAGCACTAAAAGACTTACACGTCAGTAAAATGCAAGGAAAACAGGCAACTTGAAGAACGCAGAACAGACTTCTCGTGTAAGATTCTTACTACAGTAGATGTACAAGCTTTTAACGGCTTCACGTGGTTCTATTAAGAGCATGGTTCGTATTTAACTGCAAAGGTCACTGCACCGTCATTCTCTGCCTTATAAAGTTCATATATACACACACTACGTGCTCTAACATATGTAAACAATATCAAGGTCTACAGAATTTTGTTGCAAAATTCCACACGGTTTAATCATGTTAATGACTATGAACTTACAAATGCCAAGAAAGTGTGATAAAGAAGCAATTTAAATCACTTACTGTCGAACGATTGTCAACACAAAGTATCGCGCCATTTGTGGGGTGTAGCACCTTTCGTAAGCTCTTGCACCGTTGGTCAACAACACAGTACGTTAAACAACCAAACGAAAACACTAACCCAAAAAACAATGGAGCTGCTAAACATAAGAAACCAATCAACAAGGATGGAACCGTGTTACAGTTTTCCTACCTGCACCTCGATGTGCACGTCATGTTAATCTTCATCTAATGTCTCGCTGGCAGAACCCGCTGACACGAGCCGTCGATCTTTCTCCATTGAGGGGGTTGGGGCGAGTAAAGCACATTACAGCATTTGCAAGTTGTATTTTCAAGAAGCCACTTTGCATCAGTTTGTGTCAGTGATTTAAGCTCATATGGATCCGGTGGAGGGGTGGGGTTACATGCTGCCTCTTTTATATCAGTTTAATTCTAAGTGTCCCAACCATTCAAGAAGACATGTGTACTACGGTCTCCGACTTTATAGCTCATGTTTCAGTTTTGGTTCCCTTGGGGTAAAAATTGTGACAAGACAGTTTAAGCTGGTTGCTTGATGCGGGTAAAAAACAATATGAACATTAGTTGGGACCACTCATAGGTGGCCATGGCTGATTAATAGCTAGGTGACCATTTTTGTGAATCAAACACAACTGAATCTATTGAGCAGCCATCCTCTATTAAACAGCCATTTGTCAAAGCCCAAAAAGACAGACACCTCTAAAACAGTTGAGCTGGTCCCAAGGGTGTCCATCTGTGGTGGCAACATTGTGTTCTTCGATGTTTCCAAGGTGGCAAAACGTTTGGCAACATTGTTGCACTCGGCATGGACACAAAAATGTTTCAGAGGTTTTGCAGAAACGTGTCCAGGACACAAATTTTGTGTCTGCAACAAATGTATTGTTTGGGGCAAAACAGGGATGTATTTGTGCGCTAGCAATGCTGTAGCCACAATGTGTCCTCGTTTTGCCATGCCTTTAGAGGAAGTTGACTGCACACACATCAACACAATTTTATTTTCGTGTGCAGACAGAGCCACCAACCATTACAAGGATAGCTGCAGTAATATTGATGGTAACAAAAGGGAAAAGAGAAAAGAATTCATTGGAAAAGAAGAAGGGGATGCTTCAGGCTGTACTCTGAAATGTTGTGGAACAACAGGGGAACCACCATCCCTCATCACCAGAACAAGCAGTACAAAACAGACACAGTAACAACAGTTCAGAATATCAGCTTTAATTCACTTTAGAACTGGATCATTTGTCCCTGAAAAGAAACAAGAAAGAATGTTAGTATATGGCACACAACTTTTGCTTATCCAAAAACATTCCATGCCAAATACTGATCTTTTGACATTAAATTCGGCTATATAATTCTTAAGATACTGCACAAAGTAAGAGAGAGGGCTGATCTTAGTGTGTACCTTGCGCTTCTTGTCTCCACCCAATTCAAAGTGCTTGCATCTCTTCAGGGCTACTTGTTTCCGGTATTTACAGTCGGTGCATTCCATACGAAGCACAATTTTCTTCGTAGTTTTAGCCTGAAATGACAGTACACGTGGTTATCCACTGTCAACACTACTCATACACGTTGTTTAGGGCCAACTTGGAAAATTTGGTCCTTGATGTTTCAAGGATGAACAATGAACAAACCTTTTTGTGGAAGATAGGCTTGGTTTGTCCTCCATATCCAGACTGCTTTCTATCGTAACGACGCTTACCTGGAACAGATGTGACACAAATAACATTACTTTGTGCAACAAATTATGAAAATTAGGTGTTTTTTCTTCAGAAAACTGACTCAAAATTCCCATCCACACTTGCATCTGCCTAGTTAATGTTAATAAAATGTTGTGCATCATGACCATGGGGCCAGTTTTGGTCACATCAGTGTAATGGCAAAAGATAGGTGGTACAATCAACAGAAGCTTGAAGAAGAATGCTGTAGAGAATGTGTTGGTTGAGGTCCTGATGATCATTCCTTCATGAGAGCAACTGGTAATCTATTGTTGACCAGCACATATCAAATGCCAAACCATGACAGGTAAAATAAACCATTTCCATCTTTTATATAATAACTTCAAAATCCAGGCATCAAAAATCTAAATTGTGCATAAACAATAATTGTTGTATTAAGGGTTTTTTGGTGTACCATGCAGCACTGTGTTTTACGAGTTCGACAAGTGTCGGCTTGACAACTCTTTCATCCTTGAAATCCTTAAAATTTACAGTCATATTTCCGAACTCGAAAGACATAGTAGTGTGTTGTGTTTAAGGTGTGTAAGTTATGTTTAACCCAAAACATACAAGAGGCTAGTACAATGACACTGTCAAAACTTTAGTTTGAGAAGACGTGCATACGTTACTAGTTAAATTATCAGTTTCTCTGTCTCATATTTATCAGGAAACATCACAACTGATCAACTCACAGTACAACGTTGCAACAGAAAAAACCGCCTGTTTGCTTGCCATGAACACTCCACAGTAAGCTATCAATTGTACAGTGTAATATCACGAATCAAACTTACCCTGGGCGTAAAGACTGGCTTTTCCAGCTTTGTACTGAGTGACCTTGTGCAAAGTATGCTTTCGACACTTCCTGCCTTTGCAATAAGTGCGACGCTGCTTTGGGATGTTCACCTAAATCACAAAAAAAAGATAATCACAGGATTTTAGGATGATACAAGACTCCTTTATTGCGATACTTTTTTATTTTTTAGTGAAGATGCAAGAGATGAACGCAGATTGTAACTTCATGTTATAAAACCCACCATTTTGTCGACTCTTGATCGAAAGAAGAGGTCTTTTATGGTGCCCAGGCCCCACTTATGGCGCCCAGGCTCCCACATATGCTTCAGTGCTGACTGGAATTTAGAACCAAATTTTGAAACACATCAGTTGCCAGTGTCAGTCTAGAACTGGAGCTGTCGGGGTGTTTGGGATGTTTAACAAACAATAATCAGTGTATAAATTTAGAACACTCGCCTTCAATTTCTTTGCTTGTTGAACAGGGTCAGGCCATTACCACTCTCAACTCTCCACGCCCCCCTCCCCTCCCCCCCCCCCCCTTACCCCACCACCAATTCATAACATACGTTTTACAAAAAAGGTGAAGTCATTTTGAAGATCGGAACTACCGTAACGTGACCGAGCTAACCTCATTCCCTGGTAAGGTGATTACGACCGCAAGTAATATTTTCCCGCACTTGGGGGACTACTCCTGAATGGCGGGAGTGTGCCGCCCAGGCCTGAGAACCCGTACCCACTTCGGATCAAGTTAAACAATTTTTTGATGACACTTCAAACCAAATGGGATTTTCGGCCCATACCAAAATTTGCGACCCATTTCAGACCATATACCAAAGCCTACTACTCCAGACAAATTGGATGTCAAAACAGATATCCTATTTCAGACTAAAATGCTTTAGAACGTTACCCTTTGGGACGGCACATTATATGGCTTATTATGGGAATACAGTGGGCCGCGCGATCTGACTCCATGCAGAGTCTATTAATGCTAACAAAAGTTAAGGAGCCAGGAGTGATCTAGCCTCAATTCATATCCGCGTATCCCACCTTCAAATACTTCAAAATTTTCAATGCGTATCCACCGTTTTCAGGGAGGTGGGGGGGGGGGGAGGGCTCCCTTTCTTCATTTCCTTGCTGGACATTTTTCTTCGTGGTTTTGTTTTATACTAATGAGCTTCTCCTTTTTATAATTTCCAGTCTTTGTTTTTTACTTCCCTTCCGGATTTGGTTTTACTCAGTTTCCGAGGCCGACTTGCAGGTGGAGTTGGGTCCAACAACGGCACTTTTATCCAAACAATAAAAGACGGTCATGTGTTGCAACAATTAGCTATACAAATGAACAGAATGAAGATGCATGTATTGCTGGTCAGTTCTGAATTTTTTGTCCCGTGTGACGCCGGGCGGAAAGATGCGCGCAGTTAGGGCTTATAGAGTTATGATCAAGTAGCCCAGTTCCCCTCCTTGTTGGCAAATCTTTGTGACGTTGCTAGGGAAAAAGTGAGACAATCGCTTGTCAAAAGAAAAACGTGGAAATTCTTCAAGTACAACGTGTTGTCTAGATGAAAGGCAATTGTGGAGAAGTTCGCGCATGCACAGAACGGTGCGCTGACCCTGTTTGTTTGTGCGCACGCGAGACTTCTGTCAAAAGATTTTTTTTTCTCCATCGAGATCCTTGCATAAAAGTCATGTTCGCTTCACATCGCCCAAAAGTCTACCGATCTAGGCTGGGCTGCTGCATTTGCGGGGCGAAATCGTCCAGTTCGAGGTTTACCTCATCGATGAAATATGAAACTCTGTTTGGGGGCTGTTTTCACCTCAGCGAAAAGCGCCAAGGGGAGATATGTAATGCTTGTGTTTTGCTCGTTAAGCGCTGGAAAAAGCTCCCGTCGAGCAGCGCTAAGAACTGGAAGCATGTAAGTATGAGCTGACATGTGCTTGGCGCTTTACATAACATCATTGCTTGTCTTTTTTTCCTGAACTTTCTTCATTAATATTTCCATCTTTGTGCGCCGATCCTCGTTCGAAGGTGGTTGATAGCAAGGCGAGCGTCAAAAGAACTACCAAATCTAGAAGTTCGTCCAGGTCTGTGAGCTTAGAGAACGAAGATCAAGTCACTGGAAAGGCGACAATCGGCAGCGATCGCAACTCTTTTGAGCAACAAGGTACGAATTTCAACAAACAACAGCTCTTACACACAAAACATATTGTGCAGACTTGGATGGATCTCTTTGTTAATTCACTGCCCTTACTTTGCACTCACGTAGATCTTTTTAGGTGCGCATTTTGCTTTGAAGATCGATATTTTATTTCCTGCCGTTTGTACTCTTTTATTGTTTCCCATTTATGTCCGCGCGTGTAAAATTTGGACCTAAATGAATGGATGTATGCATGGACATGAAAAAAATCAAGCAATGCAAGATGTTGTTCTGTTCCCTGAAGCTTTGCAACGAGAAGTGCAAATTTGCAAATAACTAACAGAAGTCAATAATATTGCAACACGTACGATTTTGTCTATAAAGTATATTCCATAGCATCATGCCTCCCCACACTGATGTTGAAACAGTGAGATGTCAGTGTAATTAGCCTGTTATTTTATATAGTTTTGTATTTTATCTGTTCACAAACTTCAGAAAATTGTTTTTATCCTGAGCCTCCCCCCCCCCCCCCCCCCCCCCCCCTCACACACACACACTCACTCTCGCCAACCCCTAACCCCTCCCCCGCTTAACCATCAGGCTTCCTTAAAGTCCCCTATAAAAAAGCCCTACCTGGGGTTTACAATATTAGCATTAAAAAAATTAATGTTGTTCCTGGTTATTGGGCTCAAAATCTTGCACATACCATCTTCCAATTTTCATTTTGTTTGTGCAGCTCCACCTCTAGCTCATGCATAGTGTGTTGTGAAAAATGATCATAAAACTTTAAAAAATAAAACATTTTGTAGCCTAAAATAGACCTTTTTATCATGATCATTGGAGTAATTCGACCCAGCATAGAAAATGTCTCCTCCAAATTACACATGGGTCTATTGAGTTTTTTTTTTTTTAGGTCCAGGGAAAAATCTTCATGCATCTGTGCACACTTTACACTTCAACCTTAAACATTAGTGATAACAATATTGTAGGTACAACAAGTAAGAAAGTAAAGCATAATGGATGAAAATTTTGAAAAGACATCTGTTTTTGGCATAAATATGGAGAATATAAATGACTCTTAATTAACTGCAGAGCTGTCTAATATTTTCCAGCTGCCATGAATTTTCTTTCCTAGTATATTTAGTAGTATTCATGGAATAAATGATTCAGATATAATATACCATAATATTATTATAATCAATACTGTCCTCTAATATTGTGAAGGTTTGTGGAGGAAATTTCCCTGCATAAGTATATAACAGATAATAATATACTTTTAACATAGAGGAAACAGCAGGTGCATTGTCTTGGTTTTTTATAGAGCATTGAGCTGTTCAGACTGTTGGTTCTCCTAACACCTCACTCATGCTTTTCAAGGCAGGTGGGGAGAATTTGCATGTCTTAGATTTGGGTCTGAAAGGGTTCATTAGTGTTACTCATCTCAGTCAAATTTGATTTAAGATGACGATGTGGACCTGGGCAGCCTCTCTCCCTCTTTGACATGCGGTTCACCCAGTCCAAGCCCAAGTGACACTTCAGATGAATGCTCGTCAGGATCACTGGCCCCATCCAAGAAAGTGGAGCAGGTATCAACTGCATGCCAGACTGCCTTCCTGTACCCAACTCTGACATCATCTACCAGCGACAAGCTACCTTATATAGACTTGTCTAAATGGCGAAGGGAAGAAATTTGCTGTGGTATGATCTTCCGTGGGCCATGTGGTGAAGTACTTGTGGATCCAAAGTTACTCAACCCTCTGTGCACCTGCTCATGCAGTTCCAAGCCTTAGTTGCTATAGACATATGAGCAACTTATGTTTGTCTTTGAAGGTATTTATACTAAGAGAAAGCTGGCCTTACCCTAAATCTAGGTTTTCCAGTCTTCATATTGCATAATACCCACAAAAACACACTTTAAAAATACTCACCTAATGAGGATACCTTTTCCAAGTGCTGAGAAAATTCCTTTTACCAGTGAAGACAAGTCTCTTATCACAAAGGATAATTTTATTATTGTATCCTGATTTATAACCACAGCCCCTAAAGTGCTTTATAAATAGTACATTTTCTACTGCTTGCATTTCCTCACATGTTGGCCATGTCGTGTGTGCCCATATCTTCTGCAAATACCGTATTGTAACTGAGAAATATAATTTAGTCTAGGGCTAAAATTATCACTGATGTATCAGGAATATTGTGTACAGTGGCTTGGTGAATGTGTTCAAAGTAAATCTGGAAGAAAGCTTGCCCCAGATCAAACTGTTGAGGCTATTCAAGCTACAGTGAAACCTGTATTAAGCAAACCCCCAAATGGACACCCTCTATTAAGCAGACACTAGCTCGAGTCCAGAGGGTGTCTGCTTAATAAAGGCTTCACTGTACTTTTTCCTGTAATGTTGGGGTCCAAAGAAGTGCATTTTAAGTCATGGCCAACACTGTAAGGAAATGCAAAGCACATACGTACAAAATAATGGATCCTGGAGGAAACACATGCACTGTTGACTTGTTAGTATTTTTTTTATTATTATTATTCTTTAGTTGTAAAGCTGCCAGTATTATTTTATTAGTCTCCAGTACAATGTTTACCATATGCATACATTCTATAAATAGTAATAATTTTGTTGTGAAGGAGAATTTGCGAGATAGAAGTCGACACTGATAGAAAGTAATAATTATCATTTTTTGTTACAAACTTGATGCATGCCATTTTCAGTTATCAGATGAAATAGGAGACAAATTTTGTAAAACATGTCTTGCATTGTCTTGTCTCTTTATAGTTTATCTTTGCATGTAAATAATTTTATTAGAGATGACAGAGTTTATTTTAAAGCTGTCTCCGTAGTTACCATCTTGGACACCAGAAGTCTCAAATTGTTGAGTGAGCATGTGTTCAGGGACAAGACTGACCTCTGGTGGTTGCTGTTGTAAATCTTATACATATTCCATCTCGGATCAGATCATTTGTAGGTCTGTTACTGATCAATTCTCTAATCTTAGATCTGTCAGAATCCTAATCCTAACCACTTTTTACACAGGTATTCAAGTTTTGAAGCTATTGTTGATTTACTGCTCTTTCTTGAATAATTTTATCAACTTTGTTACTAATATTTTTAATGTTGTTGTCCTGACTGATTTACTGACCAAAACAAAATCGTAGTTAGTGTGAATTAGATTTTTTTAGTTATGCTCTTACATTGACATAACTCTGTTCTAAGAGTACCAGAAAACAAAATAGGGGATTTCTCCTTCCCAACATTATAAAACCAAAGAAATTGTAGTGTCAGTAATATCATAATTATTATCTATACTAGCAATATTGTTGTATTATTGCTATCATTTATGTATGACATTTGCTTATCAACATATTTTGTTATGTTGTGCCTTGTGTAATGTAGCACAGCCAGTGGTATTTCCATATCAATCAGTTTTGTAACAGTAGCATATAGGTGTTTTGTGAATAAAATTTCTACATTTGTCTTGGCATTTTGTTTCTTTTTAAACACAGGATGTGGTTTGTTTGACCTGAAACTATTAACCCCAAGAAAAGGATTAACGTGAGAAAGTTTGTCAAGCAATGTCGCTTAATTTGTGGGATAAAAGTTAAAAACCTCAAAGTGAAAGTAACCTTCAGTTTTCTTTGAACCACATCACCCTGAGCTCAGAATATATATTCTCCCAACCATTCAAGAAGATAGTGTATAAGTCATGTGGCGAGGATTGATAGTTTGATCGTGAACTTCCATCTTGCCAAATTCTCCATGCTGCGGAGAGATAAAGTGAGTATCTCTGGTGAGAGAGAGAGAGAAAGAGAATGTTGTTCACCCAAAGTGGTATAAATTAAGTAGAAAACTGCACAAATGCAATATTGGAAAACTAAAATTTAAATTTATTCATCTTCTAAAACAATCTATATTACAATCCCTCAAGAAAATGTAAAAACGTTTTAAAATCATCAAGTTTAAAATATAAAAGTTACACTGTGACATTAAAAATGGCTCATAATATATACATCTTGTCATACAGAACTTCCACAAGGTTAATGTAGAGATACATGTGTAAAATATTAGTCCTCAGACCAAGTTTTAGTTCCTATTTTTATTACTTGTCTAGCCCTAACAGCAGGCCCTGAAATTAATGGGTCATGCACAGGGGCATTTTACCCACATATTTTCAAAATCATTCTCAAAATGGTAAGGTACTTTTCTACGCCCCGAGTGTAGAAAGATCTCAAAAACTAGTGCACCTTTGTCACAGAGTAGTACCAATAACTATAAAACTTTCTTACAATATTCTCTTCTTAATATTATTCTGGTGAGACTTGTGTCTACATTATAACACTAAGGCTCATGCTTCTATTCACTTTCTGCCCAAGGACTCTTGAATTTCGCGACATTTTCATCTGCGTGACACATGCCTCCTTCTGTTGGGAGTTCACTTCAGCAACTTTAAGCTTCCTGCACAAAGAAACAAAATAATATAATACTGTAAAATTCCAGTTGCAGGCCAGCCCACCAACCTGGTAACAGAAAAATCATCCTGGTTATAATACCTTGACAGTACTTCATTCCTAAAGCGCTCCACATTGAGTGCCTTCCTAAGTTGGGCCTAAAAAAATGAAAGGGTATGTGATAAGTATTGCTTAGCTTTTCAAACAAAAATGATCATCACATTAACAGAACATTTCACATTATGGAGAACCACATAGAAAAAACATGGCAATAATTTTGTTTAGAGCCAGGCATTTCTGAGGTGAGAACTCAAATAATACAGTGGGAACAAATCAAACACATAGACATTTCTTGACCAGCATGTCAGTAATATTGCCGAACGAAAAAGTGTTTCGGAATGTTTGTTGGCTATAGTTAGTATAAATTAATATGAATAACAAAATAATGTGCTGGTACCTTAGATTTACAAGCTAGAGGGCACAGTACTGAATGCTGAGTCAGAGCCGCTGCCGTGGGTCTTTTGGATGGAACAGGATCAACCATGGACTGCAATCAAAACAGAAAACAGCTACAGCAACTTGTAGGGAGAAATCCCTTTTAACAGGGTATGACCAAACCAACAAAATTGGCAGCTAGCTTCAAGCAGAAGCAGAAGCTTCAAGATGTATATGTAGCTTCCATAAATCAGACATCACTGTAACTCATGAAAGGAAATTATTGTCTAAAAAGCAGATTTCACTCTACCAAGCTAAAAGGGCAAATTCTTCATACTGCATGCTATCTTTGTAGAGGGACTGTTAAAAAGAGAAACTGAATTTGATTGGTAGTTATAAGAACAGTACCACACTACACATCACCTTCAGAAGAGAGTTGAGTTCACTGGACACATGATCCAAGGGAGGTAAGTGCCCCTTCCTGTGAACAAAATATCAAAATATACAGTCTGAAAAAACCTTCCTATAAAAATAGAAGATGGCATCTTGCCAATATACCTAGTGCTTAACAGGCAATATTGAAAATCACTGCTTTTTCACCAATTCTGAAAGTATGGCTATTGACGGATTTTGTGTGCGAAAATTAGGCCCTATAGATATAAAAAGGCTTAGAAATGTGACTGTTTGAAATCAACACCAGAAACTAAATTCTCACTATGTCACTCATACGCCTTATATTTAGAAGGCTGGGAGAATCTATAATTTGAGCTTGAAAGTAAAAGGGTTTAACTAACCTGATCTGGTGCCAGGATGCTCCATTCTTTGGTAAATCCTCTCCTCCTCCCTAAGTAGAAAAGACATTGAATGTAGTTGTAGACTTGAATGTATTATGGCCATCAACTTTATAAAAATGTATTCAGCTTGATTTACTTACAGCCAGGTATACTGTGAGGGCCAGTGCAAATATATCTGCCATCTGTAAGAGGGTATAGTCCTGTAGAATATTGTAAATAGATGTACAGTGGGCAAACAGAAAAAGAAATGAGAGCAAAAAGAGAACAAGTTGATGGGATGCCCATTTTATGACAATGGGGATTGACATCAAGTAATTCTTCTTGGATACCTTGCATCACAGAACTCAGATGCACAGGTCTAGCAGATAAAATATCTACAAAGCTGTCATTCCACAACATTTTATGTTCTTCTTTCAAAAGAGAAACAGAGACAAAAAACACTGTCAGTCATCCAAAAAGTTATTAGCAGTCTTTTTATAATACCTCTTGCAAAATTTCCATCGGCAAGAATCTACAATCTCCTTCCTCTACCTCAGGATTGGTTATAGATGTCACATGGCCGAGATCACCTGAAATCAAACATGACACAGCAACACATACTGTTAGTAATAAAATTGCTATGGTTTGATCTCATGTACTGTATCTTTTTGGTATTTCATTGTGTGTTTTGTGTTTATCTTGATATTTTGATATCATGATTCAAAGCAGCATTTCCCTAATTTAGAGATCATACCTATTTTGTACAGGGGAGTTTTTCTTTCCATAAGTTGAGGGTCATTTTCATCAAATCCTTCGTCACTGCTACAGAATTCATCTGTCTCTTTTGTGAGACTGATAAATATGTTCCCTGCAAGAGAGATGAGTTCAAAAGATGATGGTTTCTATGTGGTACATATAAAATGTACTGTCCATAAATCTACTCTTTACATGTTGTTTTATTTCACAATCACATGTATGTGTGGTTCAGTACTTGCCTGGTTTGATATCCATATGAACAAGGCCTAACGAATGGACATATTTCAAGCCCTGAAAATAATACAGTCTCAATTACACAGAGTATGTCACAACTTTTCACTCACTGTGAAAAAGTTATAGAAATAAAAAACAACAACAAAAAACAGTAAGTATGGTAGCCTCCTACCTCAGCCAGTTGAAGTAGCAGTTGCTTGATTTCATTTTCCTGCATGACCTGACCAAGTTTCTTTTTCTTTTCTATGATATCTGCTAAGCTGCCCCCTGGTATCACAGTAAAAGCATCACAGATAAGATTCACAACACAGGAAAAACCCAACAACCTGAAGGGGCACATCAAGGTTTTAGGTTGGTTGCCTGTTGGACAGGCCATCAGATAGGACGCGGGAAATAATGGGAAATAGTGCATCATTTTTAGGTCAATTATGCAGCTAGAGCTTCCTGAATCCAGAGGAGATTTTACTAGACTTGTATTAGCTATATAAGCTGTGAGTACATGCCCAGTGAGGCAGAAGAAATCTTTGTAGCCCTGGAAGCAAATGCATTCTCCAACCACTCAAGGACAAAATGCAAGAGTTATATTAATATTGAAAGTTTATGGTACAATCAGCTTTCTTATGAGCAAGTTACAGTGTGTCAAATGCCAATATTCTCTATTTACCTTCACAGTATTCATTCTGTATCAGCATGTGCCCGTCCTCTGCCCAGGCTGAGTAATACCGTAGAACGTGTGCATGTTTTCCCAGCACAGCATGAGCATACACTTCACGTAAAGCATTTTGTCTGTGGCAAAAATATTGGCAACAAAATATTATTCTCTAAATCATGCCCAGAACAAACCAGGGCCTAATACAATAAAATTTACACGAATGCATTTTTGAAGTTGGACTGGTACACAGACTATAATCTGACAAAAGATGGCAAAACTTTACATACACTGGACTCAAATGTCTAACTGCAACAGTATATTGCCATGGTATTGCATTAAAGTGTGTTTTGATGTGAGAATATTGGTCCAAACTTTACTTGTAGATGTTTCATTGAATTTGCCTAAGGAAACATGCATCTTAACATCCAGGGCAGTGAAGTACTGAAACCTAGGAAAACTGGTTAATACTTGATCAAACAAAACAAATTTAATAACTCACTCATCAATTGATCCTGCCACAGGTTTGAGAGACCTCTTCAGAGCATACACACAACCATCTAAAAGAGAACACCTTATGCTAAGTTATAAGCAAAATCAATGTGAAATGATTCATTACTTTTTTTATAACATCACATTGCACTTACCAAGTCTGTTGATACATTTGTGCACAGACCCAAACTGCCCAAATCCAATTGTTCCTATCTCTACAAACTCGGCATTGTAGCGAGAAATGTTACTTTCACGTAGTGCCAGCCTCTGAAAGAAAAGGATGTGATGAACTTTTGTTGTACACTGATTGGGTAAAGGAGCGCATCTTTCGCTGTAAAGAGTGAAGTTCTTTTGGATTAGTAATAGTGTAAGTGTGTGTAAGTGGTAAAACCGTTTGCGATACTGTAGTCTGACCTGCTGCTTTGACCCAAGGAAGAGATCACCTGCCATTTTCTCTGATACTGAACAAAATATAGTGTATAGCTTGAAAGTTTGCATTCTTGAGGTTTCTCTGGATGGCAATGCATGGACCATTCTGTTTTATGCACACCCCCTCCCCCACCTGTTAAGGGATGTGGAGTATAAATGGGAAGGGAGGGGGTATACTGCAAAAAAATACCATACCATGATAAAAAGCCATATGCTCCCCTCTCAAATGCAAAAAATGCCGGTATTTCAGGAGGTGGCAGAGAGTCAAAACTTATGGTCATACCTAAGGGGCTCTTATTAGAAGAAGGGTGGGGGGGTGGGGGGGGGGGGAAAGTTATATACCTTGTAATATAAAATGACATGGCCCCCTTACATACCTTTGCTGGATGAACAAATATTTCTTCATCCATCTCTTCCACTTCATCAAGAGCTGAAAAATCTCTAAAAATAAGAGACAAAATGTTCAATCAAAAATACAAATTTAAGAAAGAAGTTCAAGAAAATACTAAAGGTACAGACAACAAATAGATTTGTGTATATTGAAACGCCTTCCATCGTAAAATCGATTCCACGCTACTCATACAAAGTAACGAATTTCAAAGTACACAAGCACGCTGTATCTCACCGTTCGTTCCTGCCTCTTTTGACTGAAGCAGTTAGCGTGGATGTCCGGCCATCTGGTGTGAAAGGATTCACGTTTGCAGCAGCACTCACAGGGAATCTTGATCGAATGCCGTTACGTGGTTCACTTTCTGTCCCGCGAGCTTTAATCAAACTGCGTCGCAGTCTTGACACTACAGGCTTTGTGTTTTCTACAACGCGAGGCGAGTTTGTTGTCGCTCTTTCCAGCAAACTTTTGGGCGTGTGAGGTGAATCGAAGAGACGCAAAGCGCAAAGAGACGGTGGAGTTACGGGACAGTTTTCTTCACTCGCTTTTGATCCAGCTTTGACTGGCGAATCATGTGCAAAAGTTCCTCTCACAGGACTAGAGAAGCCCTGGTCCATGAAGTCATCAAAGCCTTCTTTTTCGAAGCTCAGCTCCGTGGAAGATCTGTCCACGTCGTCGCCATCTTGGAAATCGTCTTCGAACGAGAAGAGACGCGATCTGATAAAAGACATCACTCTCGCTCTCGATACAAGCGACCTTCTTTGCGCAAAGTATGCCTGTCGGATAGCTTCTGGGGTGGAAGAACTGGTTGCAAACCAAGGCCCAACGTGAAATGGTGAAAATACAACCGATCTCGTTTGAATTGTAAATACAACGTATTTTTCGCTAACCAATCAGTGAGCGACCTGACCACGTGATGTGATACTTCAACGTTTGGGCGGGAAGCGCTCGTGTTACACAGAACCACCACGTGCCTTCTTGTGAAATCGACCTTTTTTATCTTGAAAACGGCCCATGTGACGATTTTCATCATTGTCTTCAAAATCCCGAGTTTACTTGTATGATCCATGTACATGTTTTGCCTGTGTCAGTCTGCGGCATTCAGAACCGGCACTAAAAAAAAAAAAAATTAAAAAAATTAAGTCAATATTCTAATCAGTTTTACTTTTTACTAACCGTAGTACTACGTGTTGATTTCTGGAAAATTTTCTCCTGGTAAACACAGGAAATTGCATTTCCGAGCCCTGAATATATAAAATTTCCAGAGAGAGCAGGCCCTCATCGGCCCCTAGCTACTGCCTCGCCCTTTGGAGCTCGCACAATTCTATTCGTACGACTACAGGACGAAAAATGCTCGCTACGCCCCTGTCTTGGCTCACCAAACGACTTCATTGCTATGTTTTTCACTAGAACAAACATTTTAGGAGCAACCCCGCACCGCTCCCCGCTGTTGTCTGCGCATGCGTCTGACTTTTTCTTGCTGTTCAATAAATCAAACGACCGATACCCCCTTTCGGGCATTTATCACAGCTCCCGATACCCCCTTGCATTTTGGGCAAATCGAGATTTATATAGTCGAGCAAGGAAAGAGCTAGTGCCTTTGGCAACAATACGTCACGTGACCCAAAATGAGATTCGTTTTTGCCGTACCATAAATGGAAATAGCATAAAAAATATGTAGACTTACAAAATTTCAGGTTCATTAGCATTAAAACGTCAAATTGGCAGTCTTTTGAGCCGGAAGCATTTAGAAGAATTGCATGGGAAAACTTGTTACGGAACATTTAGTTCTACAGCTAAATACAACATGTGATGCATGTCCCTTTCAACAGCGACTCTCCCCTCCCAAAGAAATTTCACGTCGCTATGGTTACGGCGCAACAGTTCAATATGGCGGCTGTGGACAAAACGACACGAGCGCCTTATCCGAGTGAAAAGCAGGTTAAAAAGGCTTTAGATACTCTTAAACCATCGGGAATCCTCTCTAAGGTATGTAAGCATTTATCTCTAGCGAGAAATCGGAATATTATTCCAACGGTGATGTTCGATCTGCAGATAATTTACGAATATCTCTGTTTGGCTACACAGGCTTATGACCAGTTTCAACTTAAACGCTACGAGGTAGGTCTTTATTTGTTAACCGTATGCGTTCAGTTTTAATTCCTTGGCCTTCCAGAACTGAGATTTTCTCGAGTACGCGCGAGTATATGGAACGCTAATAGAAACTGTAACAGCCGGAACAGCACGAGCGACGCGTGCCGTTTATAGTCAGTTATAAAATGACTCATTCATTGCATCTTAGCTTAGCACCCGAAGACAGAATCATTAAGGAATGTTCTTCAACTGATCCCCAGCAATTTCTTGCGTTAGTACGTTTGACTGCCCCGTATTTAATTTTCTGTTTACATTTTCGAGCAAGTCATCCGTGCTTTATAGAAATAATCTCACGCATAATCTATACTCGCGAAGAAGGATAGAAAATTCCCTTTTTACTTTTTATTCCGGGCTGGTCTAAAAAGCACTATCACTGTTTTAAACCTCTGATGCATCAATGCTGTGTGTACCTGAAGATCTCAGTAGATGCGGGCGAACAGTATACTGATAGAGGGATAGAGGGGGGGGGGGGGGGGGGGGGGGCATAATACTTAACAGTAAACCCCATCTAGGCCCTCTTGTCTTGTTTTATTTAATATCTAGTCTTGTAACACTTAACTGTATATTTTTACATAACACTTAACATTAATCTGTTTGGCTTCATAACACTTAACAATAAAAAATTCAGGCCCATAACACTTAACAGTAAACCCCATCTAGGCCCTCTGACAATGCCAGTATGCAGGCTATACCTCGATCAAATCTAGCTGTTACCATCCCCCTTGGCAAAGTGCATTTGTCAACCCGGCTGTTCTACAAAACAACCACAAACAACATGCTCCATTAAGCCCCCTCCCTTACTCCCTTTCCTTCCCCCCCCCCCCCCCCCCTCTCTCTCTCTCTCTCTCTCTACAATTTTTTTTTTAATGAGCCCCTGCTCCCTCTCTAATAAGGCCCCTTTTAAGCCTGTCCCCTGAAGGCTTATTGAGCATTTACAGTATGAGAAAACAAAAGTGGGAGAAAAAGTGAAACTGCCAGGGAGTTGTAGGGAATGGTTCCAAAGTTCGTTGATACACTACAGTACTGTGCATAAATTTCTGTGTTAGAAAGCTTCGAGAAAATAAAGGGGGAGGGGGGGGGTACTCCCTATAGTGGACTATACGGGAGGCTCCGCCTAAAAGGGGTACCTTTTTCAGGCTGAAGGAATATGGAAGGGATGCTTTTCTTAATAGGCTGGAGGTATATGAAAGGGGTACTCCCTTAAATAAATGATATTGTTTTGCTTCAACACCTCGATCAGTAAAACTTGATAATCTGTTGTTCCCTAAGTTAATTCTAAGGGTACAGAAAAGGGATAGAGTGTTTTTACTGCAGGTATATGAAAGGGGTTAGCATGTACTTAATTACAATCAGTCATAACCGACCTGATATATTTTTAATTGACTAGGGGGTACTTTGGAAAGTTTTGGTGAAAATGTGAAGAAAAAAAATCAAATGAAACCTCGCCAAAACTCGCTCTTGCGTGTTCCTACCAAGTCAACATGACCACCCCCTCCTGAGATAATCCATAACTCCGTTTCACACTGTATAAAGTTTACTTCATGTTACCTAGCGACAGTTGGGCAATGTTTTAAGGTGTCTGTGCCTTCTGAATTGCGGATTACTTTTTGCTGTTATTATCCGTCGAAGTTTTATTTCTTGCTCTGATGGCTGACCCTGCCGCCCACAAAATGTCTTTATATGGAGTGCAAAGTTATGACCCCGTACAACTAAACGAACAGTGGAAACAGGATCTCAAGGTTGTGCGCATTATCACGTGAAGACAAGTGTTAGTGAATTTCTTATTCCTAGTATTCCTTGCAAGTAATGCCTTTTTGCTTTTCTCCAAGCGCGAGGAAAACATCAAAAGCAACCACTTAGTCACCAAAGGCGATCCGAACTTGGGTGGAAAATGGAATGTTCAAAGCAGCAAACCAATTGATTTAACGCAAGATACGAGCTACTTTAATGCCAAGACTGTTGTAAGTATTTGGACAAAGTCTCATATTTTTCATCTGTGTATCCGGCGCACAAAGCTAGAAGCATGAGATTCAGTCAGTATAAATGTAGAAAAAGGTTAAAACTCGTATCATATTTCTGCACATTACCTTATAGTTTTGCGCAAAAGTTCTGCATAAACATTGCATTTTATAGCTGTTCCCACGCCATAGTTATTGAATGCATTTAAGTAACTATGTGACTATAGCGAATAACATTGCATAAAAAACTGCTTTTAATTTTGAAATCATACAAGCGGCTGTATCGTCCTACCTTGTGTTTCCGTTTAGACTCACAAGTTCTCTTTCTTGACAGCATTCACCGCCATCTCAGTACGACCGCATCAACGGAGTCGTTGAAGGGTACAACCAGAAGCTTCATCGAGATGACAGAGAACACGCTAAAAGTCGCGGATTGCGAGTTAACAACGAGGTAACAGTCAACGTCTCTATAGAAGAACAAATAAGCAAGAGATAATGAGTCTGACAAGAGATGCTTAATTCAGTTATCATGCGGTTACTTGGTCCACTGCTTTTGCAAGAAAGCATTCAAAAGGGTCAAGGGCATACGGAAAACTGTTGCCCCCCTCGAAGCTCTTTTTTTTTTTTTTTCCATGTTGATAGTCCCTTGATTTTATCATGAGCGGCGGGAAGGCCAAAAAAACGCGAAACTAAACATCTAAAACTGCAGTGCATTTTAACTTGAGCCGCTAAAGAAAGCCTAATTCATACGCCCCCCTCTGAGCTGCAAGTCCACACAAATTGAAAACATTATGCAAACGTAATACTATAAACAAGCTTAACCACCGATCTCGCAGAACACAATGCGTGTACAGAAGACATAAGTTTAGATCTTCCAGAAAGAGGTGAAAAAAAAATCGAAAGTAAATAGGCGGCCGTTTCCGAGCCTCGTCCTGCACTGTTTACCAGTTTCCGTATCAAATGATTAGTTTTACTGACACGTTTATCAAACTAATTTTCATAAGAAAAATTTCGCACTAGCTAGGCCTCGTTTAGAAACAAAGACAACAGGCATTTCGGAAATTGGCTATTATTTTAGAACATTTTGTTGGAACATGTTCAAATTGCAAGCAGTGCATTGAAACCACTTTACTATATTTTTGTTTTTGTTTTTGTTTTTGTTTTTATCTTATTCAGGAAATCCAAGTCAATGTGCCCGTTCTGTCGTCCTCAATCTATGGCCATCCGAAGCGTGTGCCTCTAGAAATAGCCGATCGCAAGCACGTGCGAATGGAACTGTGTAAGCAAGATTTTCTCCGCCTCGGAGGAACCAACATCGGCCAGAATAACGACCTGCACTGACGTCATGCTCCTACCCACGTGGTCTCCCTGACGTCATCACTTCTAGCTCCAGTTGTTTTTAGGTGTTTTTAGTTCTAAAAGCCGTTATCCTGTCTGCTGTTTATCTGCAAAACTTTGACACTGCAACGCAAGTCTGACAGCGCATGCACGTTGACATAACAGCTGTAACGGCCCATCCAGTTATACTGAATTTACATCGCGCTATTGCAAGTCAGCAGTTTTCTGTATAATGTGGCCAAAACACCATTGCCAACGGTAGAATCATTTTTAAAGCATTCCAGTATATTTAAAACCTGGTTTTCTCGCACGCAAGCAAGCGCAATCATAAGCGCAACTGACGCAGAGGGGATATACGCGTCAGTAAAAAACGGGCGACGCAAGCACAAGGAAAAGAACCTATTTTTATCCATCTGCTTGTGTTTAGTGATCTTGTGTCTGTGTTGAACTTGCGTCGAGTCTGTTTTCGCTCTGAAATAAAGACTCTCTAGCTTGTCTGTACGTCGCTTGTGAAAACCAGACTTTATTGGAGTTCATAGCATGCTCCGGCTGTAAAATGCTTGCAGGCAATAGTTGCAAGGGCCCAGTCTAGTTACCGTCTTACTTCAGAGAAGAGAAATATAGTGTAATTTGAAACATAAGGTGTGACGCCTAACATTTATTTAATAAGCACAATCGGGATGTAGCAAAAGAGAAGCCCGAAAAGTGAATACAATTTGATTTAACAGCTTGGACTCACTGCCCTTGCACTTCCAAATCTTATTTAGATAGAAGTTGCTCGGCTGGTTCTTGGCTGCGGTGACGGGTTTCGGGATAAGTTCGATGAACGAGGGCCTGTCCATGCCGAGCGTCTTGTCCTTTGTGAAAAAATGTCACAATTTTCTCTCTGATTCCTCATTGTACGGGTTATACTTTCGATCGTCCGATCATCAGCGTTTATGCGAGAACTTCTGAGGTGGAGGATTTCCCTGAAGGCTCTTTGAAACTCCTTTGTTCTGGCGCAGTAAATTATTGGATTGATAAACGAGTTTAAGTATACCAAAATGTTCATCAAATGCATCGCGATGAAGAAAGAGCTTTTAGGAAGGTCTTTATCGAATAAAGCCACGCCATAAAATATTGTTTGAGGAACGAAACAGAGACATATAGTCCCAACAATAATCGCTGTAGTTATGGTCGCTTTATCTTTCTTCAGAAGTTCTTTAGCGCTGGATTCTGAGAGGTGGTGAGCCATGATGTGTTGATGGTGACGTCTGCTTTCTAAAAACACAGTGCTTTGAAAAAAGACGACTGCAGCCAGACTGCATGGAACGATAAACATCACCGCCATGCCTCTTAACTGGTCCCGGAGTTCAATCTCGCTCGTTAGATAGAAAGCGGAAGAAATTAAACCAACGATAACTGGAAAAGCCCACGCTACAACGACAGCTGTGGTTAGTCGACCCGTCGTGACAAGAGTTTCGTAGCGCAAGGTGTGCTTGATGGCGATGTATCGTTCACCACTGATTATTAGCAGGTGGCAAAACGAAGCGCCACAGATAACGTACACAGTTTCCATTGCTATGATGTCTACGAGACAAGCAGTTTGCACTCCAAGAATGTGCAACACATGACTCGTGATCATCAAAGGCTGGACAACAGCGCCAACAATGAGATCTGCGCCAGCTAGACAAGCCAGAAGGATGTGACAATTCGCTCGAAGATACCGCTTTTGCCTCACTGCCAAAATTACCAAGATATTCAGCAGGATTGTGAAAGGGAGAGTTAGTACCGCGGTAGAAGCGGAACATAAAAACATGACGAATGTGTATATCGTCAGATATTCTTCTTTCCAAGCAAAGACACCCAAGAGAGAGCACATATACGAGAAATTAGACTGTGTTGAGTTGACTGCAAGATAAGACATGTTGGTGGTCATTTGGGGCTGTTGTTCAACCATGGTGTTTGCAGTGTGCCGACTGAAGTGATTTGGCAGTTCTTCCGGAAAGAAGCCGGTTGTTAATAATGACAATGTTCTTGTGTGGGATTCGCGGAGCATAACTAATGCAATCTCTTTTGCATACTGCTTCAATGAAACGCTATAGAAAACTTTCAGAAAACTGAGCCGGAAAACACATTGAGCTAAACTTTCTTCCGTCAGTATGGAATTGTTGTATAGAATTCTGCTTCCATGTTACTGAGCTTTGTAATTACTTTAAAATACCTGGGGAACACCTTTTATTTTTTGTGGGAGTGATGATCTCCATGCAGTTTTGAAAATCTGTTTATTTTTTTAGATCAAGAAAACAGGTTAAAGGATTGTTAAATGATTGTGAAAGTGGCTTATAGATGGAATAGCGGATTATTCGGAATGTTCATTTTTTAATTTATTTTTTTAATTAATTAATTATTTTTTTTTATGCCGTATTTTGTCAAGTCAGCTACTCTGTTGTCGGAATAGCGCAAAGTCTAATCTTTTGGGAAGTGGCATTCTGTGTATTCTGTTATTCCTATTCCGGAATAGGAATGAATAGACGGAATAGTTTCAAACTAATGCGCCACTAATAACAACAATATCACCTCAATAAATTGGAAAGCGCTTCCTTCAAGAAAGTTCTGTAGGCATAAACAATATTGTACCTGACAATGAAGTGGAACACAACATCTGTTTCGTTTTTCTTCCAGGTAAAACTTTGAGGTTTCCTTTCTCGCAATTATACTTCCTGCGAACATGACGTCGGCTTTCCTTGCGTCACTCTTTGCACAGATGCATATTTTCTGCGCTTGCGCTTGCGGTTGTGCTTGTATACGCGTGCTTAGCAAAATTACACGTTTGGCATGCTGTTTCCCTATATATCCAGCAATAAATTGCATACAGAAAGCTTTGTTATAGTACCAGAAAGATTTTCTGAAAGATTCATACGATTCTGACATTAGGCCAAAAAATGATCATTTTCCGAAAAAATCCAAAGGTTGCTCTAGCCCTCTTCTAAAAAAATGGCCAATTTTGACGAAACATTTAACCACCTTGTAACAATGATTTCTCTTCCAATATTTATCAGTTTGCCTGATTGGAAACATTCTCACGCCAACAGCGAGGCGTTCTCCGTGCTGTTTTGTTTACACCTTTGTTCGCTGCAGTTAATTGAGAATAAAACAGCTTGGTTTGCTACGGGACTTACGGCTTAATCCTGCTGCTGCTTGTCATGAAAAGCCAATCTAGACCAAACTCAAATGGTGTGATATATCTCCGCTGAGAGGAAATTGAAGTTGATCACTCCCCTGGAAGTGAAAGGATTTTAAATTAATGATTGTCACAGACACAAATTACTGCTCCAAGCTTTGCTGATGTATTTCCTCTAGAGAATCTCCGGCACAACGTCGGACCCGTTTGCACTAAAGTGGATAGTTGATAATACTCCCTCAGCAACCCGGCAAAACGGGTTTGTAGTAAGTGAGCTAAGTTCACTTACTTTTGTACTGTGCCATTTCCTTGCTACTTCTTTCTACGACCGTTCTGCTCGACTGTTCAGTGTTGTTCATGGTCCGTCGCACTGTATCACTTGTGGGAGAGTTCGCCTTGATGTACGAGAGCGAACGGTTGACTCGCAATGCAAATGTTTCGTTAGTTTGTGCATAGTGTTCGTGCTGGCCGGGAATTCTCACTTACTTCACGGCTTCGTGCAAAAAAAAACAAACAAACAAACAAACAAACAAACAAACAAAAAAAATAGGATAAACAATAGCGCAAATTACAAAATAGGAAAATTTGATGTTTTCGTGAGTAAAATTGCAATAAGGTTTCTATGGACACCAGAAATTTGCCTTGCGCCTTGGTCTGGCGTGAAGCGCATTGGAAAGATTAATTGCAACTTTTGATCGATACTATAATCTCCAAGTCAGCTATCGATGAAAGAGCTTCAAAACAACGATTTGACTCAGTCCGCTCAAGGCTTGCTCATAGGATCAGGATTTGTCACGTGATACTCGAGAATACTTCTACACCCTTTCGTGGGGGCTCCAAGTCGGGGATTATGATCTAAGGCGAAAAGAATAAGCACCCAAAAACTTATGCCTAAAGGATGTTGGTCAAATTAAACGGAGAGTCTGGCAACTGATAACCTGCTCATGTAAAAGTTGATCGAACTATCAATTCTCACTACATCACTAATGCATTTGCTTCTTGCAGAGTTAGGAGAATTTGTATTTCAAACTCAGGAGAGGCTAATAGTGATCAAGATAAACTCTCATTTTGTCACGCAATATATTCTTTATTAAAGATGTAAAACTGGTATCAATAGGCTCAGACGACAAGACTTAGGAAACTTACGTCATACTGAATGGCATGGCGGAAGTGGGGTCTCTTTGATGTCACTTCCATTTGTCAGCGTTCATCGCCATGCTAGATAAAAAAAATTCATAACGCGTACAAGCCCTGTTTTTCTTCCGCACAGCTAATGTTCTGGAAAATATATTGAACTAACATATATTCGAGTGACAGGGCGCAGAGAAGTTTTGTGGTTAGGTGAAGGTCACTGCAGGGCGACTAAATCGCGGGCGCGCAACAGGCCATGCAGTAAATTCCTTATTTTACTGTGTGGCTTGTTGTCGTCATGCAGTACCCTTCATCTGGATACAATATATATGGTTTTACATGATGGAAAACCAGCGAACCTCTCTGCGCCCTGTGTTTCAAGAACTACGAAAATTAATTCTGAACTTGAAGTTGGGGTTGTTTCTAATTTTTGAGCAATGGCCGCTGAACGAGTGCGAGCCGGGCTGCTTATTGCCTCGGCTTTAAGGCGAGGATTACTACAAACCCTTTCTAATTTTTCTCGCGTGTTCATTTTCATGTCAAATCAGCTGCAACAGAAAAGTTTCGCAATAGGCTTCGTTATGAAACAGACAACAGGCATCTCGGAAATGGCCTATTGTTGCACAAAAGGTAATATATGGAAATACTTACAATATTGCTGCCCATGTACAAATACAAGATATTCAAAAACGTCTAGTTCTTTCTGGTTTGTTTTGTATCTCTATGCCAAATGCTTCATTTTAATTTCATCAGCAGATCCGTTACATGCTGTCCACGCCTTCCGCGATGAATTAGTTCGATTTATATTACATTCAGAGCTCGACCAAGTATGGAAATTGCTGCTCTCTTTGACGGCAATTAGAGCCCCATGGCTGAGGAAGTTAGAGGCCTGGGTCCAAGGAAGTCGGAAGCCTGAAACCGAGGAACTCGGAGGCCTGGGAGTAAGGAAGTCGTGTTCAGTTGGTCTAGTCCGGTTTCCCGTCCGTGTAGATTTTCAAGGCTCTTTCTTTGTAGGAGAAACCTCCAACTTTAGTGCTTGAGTTGTTGGGTCTGCAGAGAGATTTACTTTAGACAAAGAAGACTGATTTCCCGGCACCGAAAAACACAAAGAAAATGGACACGTGTACCCACGAGCACACGCACACAATCTGTGAATTAACATCTGAAGTAGTGTACTGAATTAATAGAGCAGTTTTCGGACAACTTTCACAAAACCAAAGGTGAACACAGCGCCAATCACGAAGACTGTAAGAAAACACTTCGACGAACGAGAAACCACTATAACTATTTTCACATGGCTTTACTGTGAACAACAGACCAATCAAAAGTGCGAGAAGACGCCATCGCTACTTGCTTGCTGGCGCGAGAAGATCGCAGCCGAAGTTTTCTTTGGTTCCTGATTGGTCAAGAATGCTGCAAAACTTGTTTGGACTAATCCAAACGCGTAGCAAACGCAAAACCAAAGCAATCACACAATTACTTTCGACAGTCACCCGAAAACGGCCCTATCCAGCAACAGGTTGAAGCAGAGAAAAAGGTTGACTCACTTCGCGCTCTCTTTTTTCAAAATGTCTTGTTTAAGTTCCTCTGATATTTCTGTGAGAGGTTCCGTCTTGTCTCTGGATAATAACAGTTACGTATTAGCAACAGGAGTTATACAAGCACAAGAAGCTACGACTACAACAACTCACAAGAAATAGATTGCAACAGCAACAACGACAGCAATAACAATCAAATAAGTGGACTGCTAAATATATTTTGAGAATGTAACCAGCACCAGCACAACAACAACAACAACAACGACAACAACGACAACAACAGATACATTGCGTACATGTGTCTACTGCGGGGTAGTTGAATAAGTCTTCTCGCCGACTGTAACAACATATCGTTCGTTTCTTATGATTGGCTAATGACAAGTTGCGACGGCTACGTCACAGAAGTGTTTGCTGTGATTGGCTACGAACAGTCATCGATTTAATCGATTTCTCATCGATAAGTTAAGACACAAACAAAAACGAAATAAAACAGCAACAGCATTATTAACTAAAACAGCAGCAACAAGAATTAAAGCAGTGAGTCCCGCAAAATATTTCTTATGAGACGGCATCAGTAACTGTTCTCAGATACCTGTAGAAGATGACTACGCCGTCATCACAAATATACAGCGGACTCACTCCCACACTAGTGCCGTCTAGGTACCAGTCCATATTGTCGTGGATTTCCAACACGGACATGTTGGAAGGAAACTGTCCACGTCCCTGTACGTTCATCGATACACAATAGTTAATTTGTCGTGTTGACGATCATCACACAAGAAAAGGATGCAACGTAATAATACAATTCGTAAATACACGTGTAAATGTTAATTGATCACCTTCGTAAACTCTACATTGTCCACAGGAATTCCGCTGATCCTTGAAATCTGAAAAAATCAAAACAAACAACAACAGTCTAGCTTGGAGATGTATCTTCCAAGGTTAAAAATCATTAAAACTTTAAAATCATTAAAACATCATCTTGTGTTCTTGAGGTGGATTTGATTGATTTACTGATTGGTCGGTTGATTTATTGATTAATCGTTTGATTGGTTGACTAATTGAGTAACATGCTGGGATAAGAGAGTGGAATAACGGTAATTAAGGTACAAATATGGAAGCACAAAAGACTAGATACCAGGCCAAATGTGCACATACTTCATTTTTCAGACAATCTACCGTCCGATCTGTCAGGACCACTTCTTTGAGAGGACCCAGTGTGAGAGAAGACGGCGACCAAGAGCGCAGATACAGTGAGAGATAATCAGTCGACGTTTTCTGTTCAGGGCCTTAAACACAAAAAAGGGATTAATAGAGAAAGAAAAGTGTTTTACGAGATTACAAAGAAGTCCTTTCATATTATGACATTCAATGCTTTCCCAAACTAACCTTCAAGTTCTTCAATACAAATTTCGCAGCTGTTATAGACCGTAATGTCGTGGTCAAACGTTTGCGAGTCTACATGTACAGTGCTCGGGTTTCGCCACGTTTTTTTACGGAGCCTCAAGCTATGGAGAGAAGAAAGCAAAAAATAATGTTGTGTTATAATATAGGGAGTAAATGTCTACTGTTATCATCACCAATATCATTCTCGCCATCAACATTATCATTCTTATCACCACCACCACCACCGCCATCATCGCCATCATCATCATTATTACCACTATCATCATTATTACCATTACCATCATCATCATTATTACCATCATCATCATTATTACCATCATCATCATTACCATCATCATCATTATTACCATTACCATCATCATCATTATTACCATCATCATCATTATTACCATCATCATCATTATTACCATCATCATCATTATTACCATTACCATCATCATCATTATTACCATCATCATCATTATTACCATCATCATCATTATTACCATCATCATCATTATTACCATCATCATTATTACCATCATCATCATTATTACCATTACCATCATCATCATTATTACCATCATCATCATTATTACCATCATCATCATTATTACCATCATCATCATTATTACCATCATCATTATTACCATCATCATCATTATTACCATTACCATCATCATCATTATTACCATTACCATTAGTATCATCATCATTATTACCATTACCATTACCATCATCATCGTCATCGTCATCGTCTTCAGTACCACTAGTACTTACTTCTCTACAGGAATGTTGAGTCCTAGTCGTTGAGATAACTCCGGTTGAAGCACTTCCTTACATTTTCGTACACTCATCCCTGAACTAACAATCAAATCAAACAACGACTTGAAGACCTGAAAAGAAATATAAATGAAACCCGACTAAAAAGCTTGTTGTAACAAAACATACAACTAGACCTAGATAAATCCAGGATTAGCCTAGCCGTGCTTTTGAGCAGCTGCCCCAGATGATTTGCAAAATCCAAACTTTCAAACTACGACTGCTTCTTCTGTTTTACCTCTTTTTCGTTTGGCTTCAACAAACACGCAGAAAGCCGCCACTCTCCCTTTTTAAGAGCACGCCCATACTTGATACGAACCTGCAGGGGAAGTGGGTATAAGAATTAGGATGAAAGGAGAATCAGGATATAGGGAGAAAAAAGGAGGAGAAAGTAGAACACAGAAGAAGAAAACTCACTCTGCTGTCGTCTGTGAAACTTGACATAGAATCGCCAACTTTAGCGTACTCGGTTTCTTGATTATTGGAATAGACACGATACACCTAAAGACGTTCATAACACAAAGGTTGATAAATAACAGTTACACACTTCCAAATGTATTATCGTCAAAAGTATTAAGATACATTATAAGCAACACTTTGTCGTCACGAGCTAAAGCTCGAATCGTCAACCAACACATTATTCACGGCGTTCACCAAATCCACATCAACATTTCGTTGATACACAGTACAAGTTTCACACAGCACTTACTCTGAATAATTCGGCAGGGCAACCCACTATCGGCTCTAGTATCTTCTTGAAGTCTGCTAATAATATTCTCTTATCGATGCGAACTCTGGTTTCTGGGAAAAAGGATAGAACGCTTTAAGAGCATTTGACACTTCAGCACGTCGCTCTGTCGTAGCTAACCGAAGTTGAACGCCAGTGATTATCAATACATAGACATAAATTGTTCCTCGAAGCTCACAGTTGACCTCGATCTTCCCTCTTGCAAGGATAAATATTTAGAGCCTTCCTGCTTACCTCTTTCGTTGTCAAGACCACTTGAACTTTCCACTTCTTCGCTTACAACATGCATAGCCGACTGGCCCACTACGAAACAAGAGAGCCACTTTTTAAGCGTATGATGATTCCTTCAGCCCGAGTGTCTAAGGGCCTGTTTACACACTGAGGTTTTGCTGATTAGAATGTTCACAAACTTGTTTGGACCAATTCAAAAGTGTAGCCGTGAACAACCAGGCCCAGGAAAATACAAGTTGTTTGTTATCTCAATTTAGGATTAACGGTTATTGAGGAAAAATTACCTGGTGGCTTGAGGCGAGGGTCTGGCAGAATGACATTTATGTCTACAGAGCATTGGTAAATGTCTAACACTTGAAAAAGCTTTGAGTCTGCAAAAAGAATGTCCTTGTCTTGCTCTGTCCCGGAACATTCTACAAAAACCTGAAACACCGAAATAAAACAAACACAATACGTCTTCAACATTTCACTGCCAAAGGAAGGTTGAGGTTCTTTCGTTGCTCTTTGAGTGTGCGTGATGAACAAATAAACAACAACAAGTCACCTTTGTAGATTTGAAAAATCCCAGATCTTTGAGCGTTTTGTTGGGGTTTTCCAGGAGGCGCAACTCACTATAGGAACTCTCCACCACAATCCTCAAGTTCTCCAGAGGTACGACCAGTTTCTACACAAGAAATGGATTGCGATCATATAAAGTAACGTCAATCAATAACAGATCTCGCGGATCACTCCTTAAACACTTGCACTTGTGAATGTGTACTGCGATTTAGTCTTTAGTTATAGTCTGATAAATGTACCTCATGAATGAGTTTCTTGAGATCTTTGACTGTAGCACTGACACAAGTTCTGACAGTAACCGGTGCTTCCACGCCTCCTGTTTCTAAGTTAACCAACAAAGCCTTGACTGTTGTTCCTGGAAATATAGTACATTGAAGTTAACCGTGTGAACAAAGCCTTGACTGTTGTTCCTGGAAATATAGTACATTGAGGTTAACCGTGTGAACAAAGCCTTGACTGTTGTTCCTGGAAATATAGTACATTGAAGTTAACCGTGTGAACAAAGCCTTGACTGTTGTTCCTGGAAATATAGTACATTAAAGTTAACCGTGTGAAAAAAGCCTTCTCTGTTGTTCCTGGAAATATAGTACATTGAGGTTAACCGTGTGAACAAAGCCTTGACTGTTGTTCCTGGAAATATAGTACATTGAAGTTAATCGTGTGAACAGCTGGGAGAATCTACATTCTGAACAAATCGTCATTAACCTTACGTTCATACCATATATCGCAAAACTAGTTGGCCCTCGTACGCGGACCCGTTTTGACAGCCTTCACTGGAACCAAACTACACCGAGTTTTAAACATCTAGAAACAATGTACACTTATGTCGGCCATTTTAACAGCTAATGCTCAAAAGGGCTAATGCTCAAAACGTCAGCTAAAACTAAACGGCATTTAGACTTTTAGCTGAGTTATCACACACGTTTTTTAAACAGCTACCAAGTCATGACACACAAAGAAAGAAACACCTCCTGGTTTATAGACTGGGAATTCCTCGTCCGGTCTTCTGATTTCCAGCAGAAGATCAAAGATATAGGAAGGCTTCACTCCACAAAGTACTTTTCCCATAGGAGATTCCTAAAAAAGACCACGCAGAGTTTATCAGTCTGTTCTGGGCGACCTGCATATGCGACCGAAGTTACGCTGCCTTTATTCCTTGACTAACCCTTTTATTCCTAAGCTCAAATGACAGGTTCTCCCAAACCAATTAAAACAAATTGTGCGAGTGGCGTTGTGAGAAAATTCTGTTATCAAACCAAGCACATTCAGTGAAATCGGTCCAAGTGTTTTGACCAAAAACCCAAGCGTACCTCTTCGCCGTGGAAAGACCTCTCAATGGTATCATAATATTCATCATACTTCACCAACCGACATTGTTCAGGAGGGGCAATCCCCTCAAGTCCGAAGAGCTGAAACGACAACAAAGTCATGGTTTATCACTTATCCTGGGAATACTGTATACTATAGCTTTTTCTGGAATATTTTAGTACTATAGCTTTTACTGGGAATACTGTGTACTATATCTTTTCCTGGAATATTGTAGTACTAAAGCTTTTCCTGAGAATATTGTATACTATATCTTTTCCAGGAATAATGTAGTACTATAGCTTTTCCTGGAATAATGTAGTACAATAGTTTTTTCTAGGAATACTGTACTATATCTTTTCCTAAGAATGCTGTATACTCTAGGTTTATTGCTTTTCCTAGGAACACTGCAGTTGTCAAAGCTTCCCTTGAGACTGCTGCAGTGCCAAAACGTTTCCAAGAAATCATGTACTAGTAGAGCTTTCCCTGAAAATATTGCAGCGTCATACGTTTTCTTGGAAATACTGCAGTGCAGTAGTTTTTCCTATGCTAAATTTTCAAAAAGAAACCCTTTTGGAGCAGATAGCCGTGATTACCTTGTGAGACTCGACTACAGCTTGCTGTAACTTGCTGTCCTTGTGAATTTCAAGCCTTCTCTCCAACATCTTCTTCTGCAATGGGTGTTCACAGAACACTTTGATCTATGAAGAAAACAACACAGCTCACCATCCACAGTTATCTTGCAAGTTATGCAATTACAACGGACCCAAGGCCTTTGAATGAAGCGAAAGCTGATTTATGTAAACCTTTTTAAATGCCGAACGTATATGTAAGACCTGCATTGCCAGAGGCTTCGTTTCGCACATGAGAATCGTCAAGTGTAACAGAGCATTCTTACTCCCCTCTCCTTTCCTCCCTAAACACTGTTTATTTTCAGCAAACCTTGCAAGTGCTCTTGTCCAACTCTCTTCTTTTTTTGTCCGCTTCTTCCTGCTGTTTCATGGCGTTGATCAGGTCCACAATGTGTCCCGGCATCCTGTGCAACTCCAGGAACTTACCGTTGCGTTCTGGGGCGACCTGACGGTACATGAGCATGTACGCATTGGTGGAGCTACCAAGTTAAAACATTCAGTTCAGTTTGATAAACACAAGAAATTGCTTCTGGTTTTAGGACAACCGATTGAAAGCAACTTCACGTTATTGTAATATAACATAATTAAAAGCACCTTGAATAGGCTGGGGAGTAGTAACTTCTCATTGATTCTGCCCCTCCAAACGTCCGCTCAATATCATCATCATAAACCTAGACACGAACGAATCAAGAAAAACAACAAATACCAACTCAAGAGGGACATACTTGTACGCGGTTTCGATATTTAGGAGAATTACAAATGACTAGTGTTTAGTGTGGGTTTGAAATCCCATCCACTCGAGAGTGGTACCTCCTGTTTCTTCAGTCATTTATTCTAACTGAACTCACTATAAAACGGACAACTCTCTAAAACGAACAGTTGGAGCTGGTCCCGAGGGTGTCCGTTTAAGAGGGAGTTGACTTTATACCTTCATAACAAAAGATTAACAACAGAACTGTTCTTCACTTATTCGGAACAGAATGTAGTCCTATTACAATACTATTACTTCTCAAAATGTGTATGAAGATGAAATATACGGGGTTCCCTTACCCTCGTAACGTTTTGATCATTGAAGCAATACCACTGACCATTAGCAAAGGATCTGTATTAAAAGAAAATATATTCACCGGTAATATGATCGATATGTGGTCCCTGTGTGGTCAGTATGCAGGTCGATATGTTGTCGGTGTAAAGTTGATATGTTGCCGTTGTGAGATCGGCATTCAGTCGATATGTAGTCGGTAATGTGTTTGGTGTGTGGTCGACATGTGGTCGGTGTGTGGTTGGTGTGTAGTCGATATGTGGTCGGTGTATGGTCGATACATGGTTGATGTGTGGTCGGTGTGTGTTCGTGTGTGGTCGGTGTGTAGTCGATGAATATTCAATGTGGTCGGTGTTTAGTCGATAAGTATTCAATGTGGTCGGTGTGTGGTTCACATAACTCACTTGATGTAAGCATAATAATGTCCACCGCTTGCACTTCCAGAGTGAATCATGATGGAGAACAACTCATAGACGTACGGACCCTGAAGTGAAAAACATTAATCAGAAACGCCGATTTTCCTTCTTCAAACAGGCATCTCAGAAGTGGTCTATTGGCCCCTGAGTCAGAGAGAATTTGTCAATAAACTAACTTTGGGTCCAAGGTTATCATCATCACTGCTCCACGCAGCATCAAGATCCTCCGGTACAAACGTTCCCCCAATACTTGCGGCGCACTGCGCTCCCTCAGTCTCTTCCTCTTCAGTGGACACTCCGTTGTCAGAGCATCCCTCGCTTACTCCGCTATCGGTCTCTGTGCCATTAGCGGAATCTTCCTTGCTGCTCAACTCTTCATCTGAGTTCTGGCGAAGAGAACATTTTGCAGCTAAGACTCAGCCGATCTTTTACAGCAGTTTTCGGATGACCGTCGAAAGTAATCGCGTGATTGCTTTGGTTTTGCGTTTCCTACATTTTCAGACTGGTTTAAGCAAACTTCGCATCACTCTCGGCCATTCGTTCCTTCCAGGAACAAAAGCAAAACCCGATTACGATAAAAGATAAATACTGTATATCGATAGTGGGATCAAGAATTGGCTGAAAAATGAGATTAACCAATAAAATACCATGACGAACCTCGGACTGATCCTCAGCAACGAAGCTATTCAAATTTAGATACTTTGGAAACGTCATTCTGTAGAAAAAGCCAAGCATTTTAAATTGACTATTAGCAGGCATCACAACATTAATACTGCAATAACATCAAAATAACAATAACAAACGACTAATCCATCAATAGTGTGTTTCATTCCCATGCAGCAATGCGACATTTGAAAAGACATCAGCAGAAGCACGCATATTAGAACACGTATAAAATGCCAATGCGCTTTTTGTTAGCCCAGCCTTTCTTACCGACCCCATAAGTAACCAATCCATTTCTTTACTATGAAACTATCATGGTAACTAATCCATTCCTTTGCTTGTGGAGACTCACCTGTCGTTCAACTTAATTCTGTGGAGAGTTGCAAAATCAAACGCAAATCGCTTCAGCTGTATCGTCAAGAGGTACGGAAAGCTGGTAAACTTGAGGCCCTAGAGAGGTTAAAACAGATGCATCATTCAGAGATTAAAATTTCCTATTTTGCTTCTAGCCATCGTAGGTGTGTGAAAGCTGGGCGCCCTTAAGGAGTTCTTAACAGCCACACATCGACCGTTAGTCGGTTTATCGTACGTTTTTCTCCATCCCGACCAAGTCACAAACTAGTTGCATTAGGGTCATTTTGATGTTTTGGGATGTTCATGAGTTATAAAATCATAATACACACCTTATGAGCATCGCATTTCTTGTTACATTTCTCACAAGAATACTGCAAGACAATAAAATAACCAATATTCTAGCATTTTCTGACTAGTTTTCTCAGCAACGTATCACACATACACTCGAATGGACGCCCCGAAAACGGAACTTTTCGAAAATTCTGTCGCGCGATTCGAACACGTTTAATAGTGTGGCGGAACTTTTTTCACAAACCGGCCACGCCTGGAGACAGGAATACTGGCCATAGAATGCATAACATGAATGGTACTGTACAGCTGTCAAAGATGCACCATTTAAACTATAGTAGTCACCTGGTTGCCTTCATTCAAAGTCTCTGGGGACACAAATGCTTCAAGCGCTTCTTTCTGCAAAAAATGATATCCATATATTTAAATACAGAATGTACACAATGAAACATTTACTCTCAAGCACAAAATACAGATTCTTCCAGCCTTTTAAGAAGAAATTAATGTATGAGTGATGTAGGAAAAATTGAATTGATCACTCTTGGGAGTGAAAGGGTTAAAATAAATTCAAATCACATGGCCTGCTAATTATCTCATCCAGATAACATTCTACAGTACTATTATTTCCTTACCACACTGCCAAATGCCTTTTGAGATCCAAATGGCCTGATCGCTAATGGTATATCCAAGTAGGTATCTGTCCTGGCATTTTCACTGCCACACTTTACAACCAAATAACACATAGTTATTAGTATGTCAAATAAGCCCATGGATAGACTCAGGGGGAGTGGAGTGTGGAACAAAACAGACCCATAGTTACTCTGTAAGAACAGTAATACACTGATAAGAGGAGGGAGGGGAGGGAGGGGGGATTCAGATCACCTCACCATATATTTACTGTAGCTTTCTTTCATAGCCATCTTTTCTTTCCCTTCTGCCCTGCTCCCCCTCTTTCTTTTCCCTGTCCCACCCAGGGGAGGGGAGCGGCCAGTGACATAGGCCTTGATGTAATAGACTTTGCAACAAGATTAGTCAATGATTATGTACCTCCAAGCATTTGACATAATCCTTGAGTTTTCCCTGGTAAAGTTTGTTGATCAGATCATTCTGTTGATAAAAAGACAAAGATTTATGGAGTGAAACAGGCAAATGATAAAATAAATAAATACTACTTTTAAGATGTTAAAAATACCTGATCTGTGTTTTTGAAGTTGCACTCCAGAGCATCAAACATGACTCTACAGAGCTCCTGAACATCATGTTGCTGCCAAGCTAAGAATCACAACATACTGTCAACACTGGGGACATACAGTACAAGTCACCTCAATCGCACAATCAAGTAACAAGTATGTCATTTATGAGCATGTAATACACAACAGCAACTGAGGCAGGATGTGCAGCAACATGGAAAAATGTCCACACCATCTCTACCCCTACCCCCTCATTTCTTCCAGGCTGCTTTATTAGTTGATACTATAAAGCAAATCAAACTGCATCAGAAACTAGCATTCCACTCAGTACCTTCACTGCTGTCCCAGCCAAAGCTTTTAGTGACATCTGTGGTCTCCACAGCTCTTTTGTTACTTGTCTGCAACAGAAACAATAATTTAAAATACCATTCAATAGTATAGTGTAGAGTGGTAATAATTTGTTGCACCCTTTCTATATTCTTTTGGTCAGGAAGAAAGTATCATTTTCCATCCCACCGGGCAGATCCTTCCTGTATAGCCAATCATATGACCGTCCTGCTCTCCCATGGGCTCGATTTGTTAAATAAAATAAAAAAACTAGTTGTGGAGTTAATGTTCAAAACTACTGGACATTGTATGGAAGGGGGAGTGAGAATTTTAATTCTCTTGGTTAATGACATGTAATATAATGATATCAATATTTTGAGAGGGTGACACCAAGCTAACATGAAGGTGGCCCTCTCCATCATTAGTGTATCTGGTATGACAGATTGCAGTAATGGGGAGATTCCCCTACAGGCTATTCTCTTTGAGAAGCATGTGAGTTCTTTTCAAGTCCTCATATTGTGTTGATGAAAGTTGCAAGAACAAAGCCTTTCTTCCCAGCCAGTAATTGAATCCAAGCTGTGCTGCTGAGAGACCCACTTGGTCACGTACAATCTACTCTTTTGGTGTGTACATCCCAAGGGCTTTTGTCCCTCACCAAAAGGGTGAAACATGTTTTACAGTAGTGGGGTCTTGCTAAAGTATTAGAACTATTAGATTTAGAACTATTAACTATTAGATTATTTGAAGTGCCACACAATATTGTTTCAAACTTACCTGTAGCTTTAGGAATAATCTTTGGAGTTGGTATGGAATACTTTTGGTATCTTCACTTTCATTCCCCTTGAATTCCCACCTGTAATACAAGTATTTTTTAAAAATTTAAAAGTATTTAGTATCATCAAAATTTTGGGTGGGACTAATTGCCTCCTGGTCCTCAAAACTCTGACCCTATTCCAGCTGATCAAGAAACTATGATTTCCAAACACAGTAAAGCATAAACTACAGGGTTCACAGCTAAGAACCAACTCAATCTTTTTTTTGTTACATTATTATTATTATTATTATTATTATTATTATTATTATTATTATTATTATTATTATTATTATTATTATTACAGTACAGCTACATTAAATAATAGTATGTATTTTACTCACCTGTATATAGCATTTCTAAATTCTGGTGTCATGAAGAGAGTCTGTAATAGGCTGTTGAGGTAGCAGGTCATTGCCTGATTGACCAGTCCAACAAAACCTGCAAGGTATTCCGGGAAAGATCAGGTGTCTTCATTATAATTTAGAGGCAGTCCAGAAATCATTATTATATTGTCTGCTATTTGAAACCAATTTGAAACCTTTCTGTAAGCACTGAATTGTAGTGCATCAGTAAAGGTTCCATGGTTTGTGTGGCAAAGCATGTACATGCACAAGTGTAAGAGAATGGAAAAGTTTCCATTCTCTTGCACTTACAAAATTAATACTTGAGTCTAAGCCTGTCTACAGTAGTTCTAAAACTGTGAAAACTACACTCTTGTGTTTGCTGTCATTTCTATAGTTTTGCAATGACTGCTGAATTAAAAATAGGGTAATGGCATGATTGAAAACGTATTCTACTGTACCTGTGTCAGATTTGGACAAGTTGTATGCATCATTTGAGTAGTATGTACTGGGACCGTAGGTTGTATTTGAGTTACTCTGAAACAGATTGCTTATACCATCTTCTGCAAAATTCTCAGCAACTTCCTGAACAAAAATCATGAAATAACAGTTGAGGCAACACCATACTTGGTAACTTACCACCAGAATAATTAAGGTGTAAGATCATAGCGTTCATGCATGCCCCAGCCCCCTCCCCCTGGCCTCAGGCACTGTATATAAAACAGCTTATTGCAACTTTCTTGAAATGCCGTAGGTTTAGCCTGTGAAATTGGCAGGTCGCAGAATAACAAGGGCTTTCATGTATGCAACAGAAACATCAAGAATAGCTCCCCAAGTGTAGATATAATTAATACATTTTTGTACAAAGAAATTGCCAGCTTTTGTTACAGAAATCCCTAAACCCTTTAACTTCTAAGCTCATAAAACAGATTCTCCTTGTCAATTCTCACTACATCACTTACAGGGTTCAACATTTGTGGTTGTTCAGTTGTCTCAGACAACCAAAAAAAAACATGCTGGGACAACCAAATAGAGTGCAGTGGTTGTCCCTTGGGCAACCAATGACTTGACAAAAATTATGCAATTTATGCATGATGATGCTACTTTTCAACACAATGTTGGTCACACCAAGATTGGATGGGGCAACAAAAACATGATTGGTTGATAACATTTGTACTATAAATTTGGAGTGAACGGGGGCATTGTTTAGGCCCTAAGATATACAACATACTTAAAATTTAACAGGTCCATTACTGTAGCCAGAGAGTTGATTTATGTATAAACAGGAAGGATCCATTTTGATATTTGACTACTAAAGATATAACTGGCCTTTACGAAAAACGTCTACTAGCTTTCTTCTTCTTCTTTTTTCGTGAAAAAATCTCTAAATCTGTCACCAGTCTGTAATAGACTGAAACATTGCAAAGGCCACATTGTCCATGATTCCTGTAAAAATAGATCTATATAAAAGATGATTAATATCAAGTCACAAGAGCCCGGGGAAAGAACGAATTTCCCCTGTTTGCAGGATATTGGAAAGATAATTTCTCACGCAAGTAAACCCTCTTCACCTTCACTTTCCTTGGGGCCAACTCATCCTTTTCCTTGATTAAAAAATTGTTCTTTTTGCCATTTGTACTGAGTCCTAATTTCACCAACGTGAGCTCCTTATCGTTCCTCAGATTATTAAGACAAACTTCGACTTCATCACCATCAGGCGATTCAGAAGGCTTTCTCCACACAATATTGAAACTGTCGTCTTCATACTTGAACTCTTTCGCTACATCTGCGCAGAATTTGTCTACCAATGTCGAAGCCGGAAGAGTCAGAGCTTGCCTCGAACTCTGCCATTCCACGTTCGTTTCATCTTTGACGATACATGTTGCCGTCGGCTCGTCAACTGAGGACGAGTTTCCCACGGGCACTATCTCCTTACTGACTGCACTGACCATCACTGGTCACAATTATTCGTGAATTTACCAATCTTTGATGGACCACAACATGACTACACAGATCAACTTATCGCCGACACTTGGTTCGAACGACAATCATACTTCACGGGGGTGGGGTAAAATCTCATCCGGCCTCTTTTTAGCTTGATAGCATTTGTTGAATTGTGTGCTATTTATTTAACACCAATCCACGTTTTTTATTTCTCTGTCTTTCAAAATTAAAAGGATTTTTGACGAGTAAAAAACATACTTTTAGTACGAAGCGCTCCAGATGTACCTCCCCTCCCGTCTTGTGAAACTTGCGCATACTAAGTTTGGCACGACCGCAAATCAAAATGCTGCGGGCGCCAGAAAGGTTTACAGTTCGTTCTGGGGGAGGGTGGTGGTGCATAAATTTGCGGATCGACCGATTTAGCCCCAAAAAGCGCACGGATTCGCGGATTAATCAAAAGTGTGGCGGGATCACAGATTTGGTTAAAATGTTGGCGTGGATTTCGGATTTTGTTGAACTGTAACAGAAATGTTCTACATGCTCTTGTGAGTTGCCTTGTCTTCTCTTGCTCTGCTAGTCTTTCCTTGTCTCAGTTCTAGTTGTTATGTGTCTGCTTTGTTCCGCCACTCCATTCTTCTCTGAACTGCTTTGCTCTGCTTCAGTCTCCGTGCTAGTTCGTTTTTCTCTACTCCATTCTTTGGTAGTTAACATCCATCAGTTGTCAAAATGCCAGTTACAAAGTAGTGAAACAAAATACGTACTCAACTCAGATTGACGTTTCGTTTTGTTTTTAGCGTTTTTAGCGTTTTAGCGATTTTAGTTCACGAAGACAATGTGCGAGTCAGGGGAAGTAAACGAGTTGTGTTGAAGGTCAGTAAGGCGAAACAAGAAAACCCTCAAACATACGAACGGCATCTAACTCATACAGGGAGGAATTATAACGCAGCAGCAACACTGTTTTGCGTCTACAAACTTATGAACTTGGAAAAACTCGCCCAGAATCTAAACGTAAATACATACATGATCAAAGTCTAAAACTCAATTCATAAGCAGCAGCACAATTATTATTGCATCGACAGAGGATGCGGGTTGCAATATTCACAAAGACATTCGTTTTCTAATATTATACACCTACGAATTTCGCGGATGTAATGAAAGTGTTTAGCAGTGAGCCAAAAAAACAAGTTTATTAACTGAGTTTCGTAGCAGGAAAAGATAGCTACTGTTGCACGAAAATTAAATTGGCCCAAGGAAATCACCAGTTATTGTGAGTACAAATGATAGATATAGTTTTTGTCATGCAAAGTTGGTAATCTTGGGCATGAAGATGTCAACTTCAATTACGAACTGTGCGCAAATCCGGCAGGTTTTATTAACCTTTCTTGAACGATGTTTCTAGGCATTCCTTAGAAAGTGCCGTGCCGGTAGTCCTTTCAAATACAAATGTAAATCGATCTTTCTTTTTTTGCTCATCACAGGTCCAGGTAGACGACTAGAAGTTTGAAATGCTATATTTTGCTAGTTTGCCACTCAATTCGACTGTAAACAAAAAATAAGGAAAAATGATAATTCTTTCTCTCTGATCGCCGAGATATTTAGCACAATTACCGGTGAAATTTGCCGGTCGGATTCGAGACATCACAAGGCCGCGTTCTTTGAGTTGGTTTCACAAACTTTATTCTACATCAGCACACACCGTGGCGACATTTTCAGTTTGAACTTATTTATAACACAGAGCTTTGACCTTACAATAAAATTAAGTCATAACATTTCTGGGGACATGTCAACATTTATAAATTAATGTAGAAGGGATTTCCTAATTTCGATTGCTCGAACACTACTCAGTACTCTCGGCCTAAGAGGTGACGTCCTGTTTCTTAACTATTTTATCAGGATAACGAACTTCCTAATTTTTAGTCGCAAGTTCTTTAAACCGTCAACAGTTATTTTCATCTGAACAGAAAATTTTCTCACGATCAATTAGCGCATTCAAGTAGAAACTAAGTATCAACTATATTTAAATATGTTATACTTTTGCCGCCTCAAACTTTATTCCCCCTCAGGTAATTTGCAATAAGCGAAGAAGATATGATATTTCCTACCTCCCGAGAAAAACCAACATACTTGACATATTTGCAACTCAGATTTACAAGCCGACAAAATTAATTAATCTCTGCTAATTCCCAAAAGAAACTAAACGCAACAAATCGGACGTCTAATTTCCCTTAGTTTCCACGCGGTACAAACTTATACTATTTAAAACTAGGAAACTCTACATTAGAGGAAATCAGGGTCTCTATACGTTTTTATTTAGATTACAAAGATTTTAATTTAACTAAGCATTTTAGGCAGCAGTAGTTATTCTTATTCACAATCATCTGGTTTCAAAAGATTTAACTTCATATAAAGCACTCTTGTGAAGCTACTCACAAGTAGTGATACGTTTTTAGCAAGTTCTATTATTTGCTAGTGTCCAAATTAAATTTAGTCCAGAGTTGTTTGTTCATATATGTTGGGCTTTTCGCTTTAGCTTAACCGTGCATCTTCTCAAAAACCCTGTGCGAAACATAAGGTCCCAATAAGTGTGTTCTTTTTCGTCATGTGCCCCGCCTGCCTTCATTAAGTATCGGAGTCTTAGCAGGTGCATGTAAAAGTCGCACTATGTTGTTGATACTTAGCCGATCACCCTTTGGCGCCGACTCCTAGTCTGATCGATGGTTTGATATTCGGTTTTAACCGATATTGATCAGTACTTCTGTCTACAATAAAGCTGCCCTGAGGCATCGTCTCACGGATGATCAAGGTTTTTCGACGGTTAATTGGAGCTCTGATACTTCCAATAATCCAGGATAAAGATTTTTCATTTCCCAACAAATTGGAGCTATTTCTGGCGCTGAATATATCGGTAAACATCCCTATGTTATCATTTCCCTTGTGTTTACCTGTCAAAAAGAATAATTTTAGTCTTTCCACAAGACAACCTCATCGTTAAAATTTGTTTGTTTGGCTTGATTAATACAAAAAGACCGAGAAACCAAATTTGATGCTTGGAAATTCACCTTCGCAAATTGAGAAGCGGTGAAATAGGAGCTACTTAAAGAAGCCCATGGCCTAACTTAATTTACACCTAAATTAGGTATCTAAGCACTGAAGCATTTGCATTTTAATACAAAATCCAGCAAATAAAATCTCTGAAGTGTTGACTCGACTTTAGTTAGAAAGCGACGTCGACCTCAGCACTTGAAAGTTCAGATTTGTCTTCAGGAAGCACGACATAACTCTAACGCTTGTCTTGGGCAGCCATTTCATTTTGCTCTTGTCTAAACCAAGCTCTGGCATGGCAAACAACACTACCGAAGAATTTCTCTGCTCGATGGAAGCTAACACGTCAGCAAGTAATGTGTTGAAAGCCGTGGCTTACTCTCTGGTTATAATTCTTTCTTTCTTCGGTAATGCGATGATTGTGGTAGTGGTACACCGTGATCATCGCATGAGGAACATCACAAATTATCTAATCATTAACATGGCCGTAGCAGATCTGGCGACCACCCTTCTTAACATGGTTCCCACCCTGTATTGGGTCATCCATGGGTTAGACGTGTGGCACGTTGGTGGACTCTTGGGCAAACTGCTCTGCAAGTGTTTAAACTTTGCTCAGACATTCACCATTTGTATCAGTGTGTTCACGCTCGTGGCAATCGCACTGGATCGTTTTTTTGCGATTTTCTGGCCTCTCAAGAGGATCATAACCTTCCGAGTCGCTCAGGTAATGATCGCCGCCATTTGGCTTTCGTCATTTCTGATCTCCGGACCGCAGCTGTTGGTCTTAAATCTTCACAAGGGCGTGTGCATGGAGAAATGGGAACCGCAGTTTGATACCGAGACTGCCTCCAGAGACTACACAATAGTTCTCTTCATCATCGTTTACGCATTGCCTCTTTGCTGCACGGCTTGCTTGTACAGCTTCATTATGACGAAACTATGGCGCCGAAAAGCACCCGGCCAAGAAACCATCACAAACCAAGAGCACAAACAAAAAATTAACAGAAAGGTTCTGCGCATGCTCGTCACTGTCGTGCTTGTGTTCGCTCTCTGCTGGCTGCCCTTGTTCGTGCGAATGTTCGTGTTGTACTCGGTCGATCCCGAGCGCTTCCGATGTGGCCTTCCGTACGAAATCGACTTCATTTCGCTTTTCCTCGGACATGCCAACTCAGCTGTCAATCCCTATATCTACGTCATTTTTAACGAGAACTTCCGACGAGGATTTGCGACTGCGTTTTCGCGTCGGGGGCGGAGGCGGCAATCGGGCTTCAGCACGACGACACGAAGGACGAAGTCAACCCGAGGGCAAGAACGCGACACGATTCTTTCCCGAACCGATGGCGAAAGTTATTCACGTGGCCTGAAGCGTGGTGAAGCCGATAAAGCTCTGATCGCCGAGGTGGATGTTTAAAGCTAATCCAGAATTAGGCGTAAGATTTTCATTATTGTCTCATTTTGAGGCCTAACATTGAAATTTTCACTAACGACACAACTTCCTCGATATGTTTTGCGGCCCCACTTTTTGTAGGTTTCATTAATTTGACAGTTCAGTAATTTGAAATTTTTAAATAATTTTTTTCATCTATTTTCTGCAGGGTAAGGAGTAAATTGGCAAGGTGCTAAAGGAGCCATAGACATCTTGACATCGTTTCAACTGTAATCAACCCCTTAGTATACATAAAGGCAGCCAAATTAACCATCGGACGTACAAGCAAAGTCATATCCCCGGTGCGGGCGGGGGTGGATGTAACCCCTCCACAGAGTTTTCGCTGCATTGATATATTCTGAAGATCTCCATATGGTTATATTAGGGACTCTGCTGGGAATCGATGACGTTATCATGGTGTCGTATTAATTTTTAAATGCCATACTTTCCCCAGAAAATGGAAACAAACCAAATAAAAATAGTTATGACCTACGAATGGAGTATACTACAAGATCACAATCTTTTTTCCGTGCTGGCATAAAGTTGTTTTCAACATTTTACGAAAATTTCAAAAATATCTCAATCCTCTTTATCGAAAAAAATGTATCTGAAGATGTTTTTAAAAAAGATCTAAGGTCTTCTACAATTAAAGTTTTAGAATATAGGTCGCCCCAAGCTCTCCCGTCCGCTCCATCCAAACTTTTACGTGTATTGTTTCAGCTATGCGTTTGTAACCGTTCACAGATTGACGTCCGTTTATAAGAATAGTCCAACTTTTGAAATACACGTGCACATGTTTATTGACTTGCCCCAGTCAAGTTACAAAAATCAAGCTCAGTGAGGTCTCAGTAAAATATCTCGCCCTTACCCTTACACTTTTCCGCTGTAACCAAAGGATAAGTAGAAAACTAATAATCTAGTCAGTTGTTACTGACGGTAACATTACTAACATTGCTTGTTCCAACACTGCCTAACGCTAAACACTATTAAACTGAAAACTTCATCGTCTTCTTGGTTCTTACTTCTAGATAATACCAAATAACCTGCAGCAAGTTCGTGATTTGTCATTCAGAGATAGAAATAGAAAAAAGAAGTCTTTTCTTTTTTTGCAACATTTTGTGTGAGGCCATTGGTTTCTTCCAAATTTTTATTATTTCTACCAACTCCTCCCCCGACTTCAAGAATATTCTGATCCGTCAAAGAATTATGTCATTTTTCCATACAGCAATCGCAGTTGTTCCGATCACGGCTTGGCATACAATAACAAGTCAGTTTTCTCGTTTTGTGATTGGCTAAGTTTCATCAACAATAAAAGGACAGACACAAAATGGAGCGCCAACGACACTGATTTTGGGCGAAAAATGTGAACTCCAAAACTGACGTCAATATGCTAAGTGACGGTAGTAAGTTCACACTCGTTGGGGTTCGTAGTCTCACGTGGTGCCCTATTCCAAACTTTAAAAATGTATATACCAATCACTACAAAACTAAACACTGCGATGGTTCCAACTGCCCAAATCCATGATTGGCGGTCATCCTCATTTTTTTGTTCGGCTGCATCTGCAAGAAACATAATATAATAAAGTTTAAGATCTAAGTCTCGTTTACTGGCGTAATTCTTTTTAGACATATGATGATGATGATGATGATGCCGATGGCGTCTTGCCGAAATACTGCAAGACGTAAAAGTAATCATACAGCCCTACTATACGCTTGAGCGTCTAATAAGCTCTATTTCATCACCACATGCTCCTTCGTTTATAAAATACAGATGATCTGTTAATACTGTTAGTTTCATCTTTAGAGATCCGACGACGTAAACTCATTCTAACTTGTACTCACCACATGCTCTTTCATTACATGCCTCAGTTTTTGTATTATTTCCGTCACAACTTTTCCCACCACTGGAAGGAGGAGGATTGGTACAAGTGCGGGTTTGATTTTTCTCTCCTGTGCCACAAGATTTGCTGCAAGCGCTCCATTCACTCCACGAACTCCATCCACCATCAACAGCTACAGTAAAAATACATAAGGTGTAAATTTAGTATTCCTATGAAGGCCTTGTGCACCAATGCATAGAATAATATATTTATACCGTATTTCTTTCTTTGTAAAACCACAGCATCATTATAATCAACAGTTGGTAAATCAAGCCACAGTTATGTAGTTGGCACAATTATTCATGCACATATAGTTAGTCCAAACATTAGCTAAATTACTGTAGAACATAAACAACGTCTTTCATGTCATTATAAGTATGAAGGATCTGTTAGTAGTGTTAGCTCCATCTTTAGAGATATCTAATAAGTACCTAAACGTGTTATATTCTAACTTTTACTCACCACATGCTCTTTCATTACAAGTCTCAGTTTTTGTATTATTTCCGTCACAACTTTTCCCACCATTGGAAGGAGGAGGATTGGTACAAGTGCGAGTTTGATTTTTCTCTCCTGCGCCACACGTTTTGCTGCAAGCGCTCCATTCACTCCACGAACTCCATCCACCATCAATCGCAGCTGCAATAAAAATTAGGGGTGAGGAGTGAAAGGTGAGTTAAAACATAAACCTTAAAAAATTAGGGATAAACAAATAGAATTAAATTAAAGCCTATAAAACTTACATAAAAGTATCTTTGAAACGTCATAAAGTTCGGGACAAAAGAAATATCCGGTAGATTCTTTGAGGGCCATACACCAATTAGCTCCATTAAAATCCAACTAACATTTCCTTCCCTTTTCTTTACCCTCGGCATCAATACGTACCATTTTTGCAGAATAATCTTGCAGAATTATTAGCTGCATGATCCTGGAAGAAGTTGTAGTCCCAACTGTCTTTCTCACCGAATGTCACAAAGTTACATTTACTGAATGAAGGTTCGTAGCCGATGCAATTTGGTTTGAATATCCACATGAACTTGTTGTCGCTTTTTGTAGAGGTGCTTTGAAAAAAAGGCGCAGTAGCTCCGCTGGAGAAGCCTGCAGTGCGGCATAAAACATGGGCATCTTTCTCCGTCATTTTATTCGACAGCACTCCTCCTTCTACTTCATAGATCGACACTCTGACAATTCCAGTTGAGTCAATCCGCACTTTCATGTCTATTGATAAAACATAAAGGAGAAGTGAAGCAAAGCCGGTCAGTGACAACTGACTGGCTTAGTTTGTGCCTGCAAACCTTTTTCCCGTGCATGTGGGGGTTGGGCAAATAACCCAGATTCCCGGTAGCATGCACGTTTGTATGTATTTCAGGGCTTTTTCTTGATGATAATGAAAAGTCATATTGGCACTGAAAAGCCCCTACGGGGAGTTGTCAATAAATTATTGTATTGTATTGTATTGTAAGTCCAATTAGATCATTTCAGACTACTCTTTCATGTAGGAGTTCGAAGCTTTTCCCCCTAGCTCAAGGGAGTTGGCAGCTATGGCAATTATACCAACATCATGATAATTAAGAGGGTTTCCACTGCGATAGAGAGCTTAAGCACCAGGACGGGAGAGGACGACGGCAACGTTGGTGAAACAATAGAACTCATTGCAGAAGACAAAGGCGCACGTGATTATGTGAAATTGACATGATCTCGGGTCGTCGTGCTCTCCCGTGCGACTTCAAATGCTTCTTTTTTAGGCTGTTGTCAGAACGTGGACGACGTTTTGAGAAATTACGACAGTCGTTCTTCTTAGCACGAGACGATGAAAGCAATAGATCTTCGGAAAAACGGAACAAATTTGAACAAATTAAGAATAGGCAAAGTTACAAAGACATAAGGAATACGGAGACACTTTTTTCCTGGTTCCTCGCGTTGCCGTCGCCGTCCTAGTTTGCTTAAGCTCCCTATTGATTGTCATAAAACGAAGACAAATGCTGCATGTACCAAGATAATTTACTTATCGTGATCTTGATGGCAGTCGTTTTTCAGTGTAACATCAATTTGGAAAATAATGCAATTCGAAAAACTCTAGATGAATGTTTCTATACAACTCTTGTTTTTCAATGGCTATACATTTCACATTTTGAACCGTGCAGAAAAGCGAACAAAACCCCTAAAACCACTCCTTCGGTGTTCTGGGGGGTTACTCAATCGTGACGGATGATTTATCTTTTACAGTCACTGAATGTTGTCACTTATTTACAGCGCGCGGAAAGTCTCTTGAGACAGCAAAAACTTCAGCATTACTACTAACCTTTGGTTATTGGATCGTCTGTGTTAGGTTTGCAGATAATTCCCACATCATGGTTATGACCAAAATATCGACCTCCTAAATCATTGGTGTTGATCAGGGAGTCGTTTGCCCCATCTGGAACTATCATATCTGCCTTTGTCAGTTCTATGCCCATGCCATGTCCAAAGGACGAGTAAAACGCTATCCCCATTACGCCATTTGGGAAGTGCAACAACATTTTGCAGACAGTGTTAGCGAATTGTCGCAATTTATCAGTGTACCAAAAAGCGGCGATCGTTCCCCAGTTACCATCGGGTAACTGAAGATTTAAAGTTCCGGCATGTGTGACATTGAGTCCTGTTAGCGAAGCTTTTAATTCTTGCAAAGTCACAGTCTCTCCGATACTTGCATTGGAGCTTAGGCACACCACACCTGCTGCACGCCCTCTTTCTTCCACGCTCACGTTTGTACGGGAGCAATTTTCTATAGTCGTTTCATTTCCCCAACATCTCGCACCATACTTTCCTATTGTACCATTATAAGGTATATCAGTAAAAGCTGCGAGAGCTTCAGGATACCCAAGCTGACGACACACAACAGTGCCACCATTCTTGTCCCATCCAAGGTCTGGAAGTGCGTGCCATCTTCCATCATAGCGCTCTTCTATGAGGCCTCCTCGCTGCACGCCATCAAAAGGGGGGTCTTCTGCTACTAGACGTAGCTTGGGCTCTAGTACAAAAAAGACAAATTTTAATACTGTAGATTCTTCTCGATGGTGCGCAATCATGCAAGATCAGAGAAGTACCATGCAGTTAAATACTTGCTGTGGGTTTGTTTAGTTACTGAATAAAGTCTCCCTCGCAAAACCATTGAGTGAATCGGTCTTGCGGATGACATTTAATAATAATAATAATAATAATAATAATAATAATAATAATAATAATAATAATAATAATAATAATAATAATAATAATGATTTATTTAACAGGTCCATGATATGGCTCTTCCCTGTTAAAAATCTATCTAAAAATAGGCTAAGCTAAATATATTAGTAAACATGAAGAAAAAGTAGACAAAACTAAACTTGAAGAAAAAAATCATGTGGTGTTTGTTGGCTTATTTACATGTAAAAAAACGACTTTCCTGCTCGACTTACATTCAGTCTTCCACAACACAAAAGCCAAACGGAATACTCAAAAGAAGTACACAAATTTTCAATTCGTTAAGCTTTCTCGTAATGCTGAAAAGCATGAATTCACACTTTATGCGCCGTTCGCATCCACGCGCGACGAGAGCCCGCGACTATATTGGAAAGCTCTTTAGCTGGAAATAGGTGCGTACGGCGCAGATTTTGCACTGCACATCGTCCGTCCACCCGTCCACCCACCAAAAAAAATCTTTAATTTTTTGCGCCTAGGGTTGTGTTCTCCATCTTCGAACGCAATAAAAAGGACACGTGGGTTGTAACCAAATTGAAACATCGGCGTGACAAATGCTTTGTATGCATTACATGTTTTCTCGTGCAATTTGGAAAAAGCACTCGCGCAAAAATTTACTCGAGCCAGAAGTATGTTATACAGCATGACTGAATTTAGCATTTCCTTACTTGGATAAAACTGGGTTATCCATTCCTCAATCGCTCACACCTTTTCTTTTTAAATAGTTGGATGTGTATGAGTCGGCTAAACTAATTGGCCTTGAAAATACATTTTAGAATCTCTTGTAGCATGCTGTACTGTAGTGTATTGGTTAGTATTGCAAGGTATAGCTGTCAAAGTTATCAATAGCTAAATACGGTATGTATTATGAGCTACTCTTGGTTGGCCCAAAATACAGCAAACTAGTTGCAAGAGTGCGCTCCTTGTCCGGTGATTTAACATTGGAGTTGCGTTCGACGAAGGAGAACGCAATCCTAATCTGGCGTGGGTTCCATGGGGTCGATGAGATACCTGTCACGTGCTTTCGACCAGGTGCAAAGAATCGAGATTTTTTGGATGGTCGGTCAATATGCAAAATCTGCGCCATTTTGAATAATTATTATGCGCGCTCTGTGTCGCACAAGTGGCTTTGAATGATCACACTGAGGTCTATCAAGGCAAAGACACCTGCTTTTCAGTAAAAGAAGCCAATATCTGGGATGATAAGGGCAGCACGACAGCAAGAATTCCACAGAAAAATGTAACTCGACTCTATATTGCCGTATTTCAGTTTCTGCGTTGATGAAAATATACTCAATATGCAACCGAAACTTTACTAATGTTCCAGATACTTATCTGGAAGAATCATACGGCTTTGTGGAGACAGAGGTATCGTGGTGACTTAATCGCAAGCCACATGATGGTCGAATTGTGAAACTCTCGTGTGCAACTCAACCTTCAAAGAATGAAAAAAAAAAAAAAGAAAAAGAAAAAAGAAAAAAGAAAAAGAAAGAAAGAAAGAAAGAAGTTTTGGTTTAATATTGTTCGGCCGGGGTTTAAGCCCATACCGCGCGGTCTTCATGCTGGTCATTTCCGGTTTCAGACGAAACCCACGAACTTTTCGAGATTGTTACAGGGAAAAGCATTTTAGAAAAAACAACTCCAAAAAAAGAGACGTCGAACGCACCTGACTAATCTCTGATTACCACTGTCTAGTAATAGTTCTATTTATCACATGGAACGGAAGATGCCTTGAAAATATCTAAGGGAAGGTCTACACTGACATACATGAGTTGGTCTACTCACAAATAGACCAGAAACTGAACTAAAACCAATCCGCGTTTGCCTTACCTGCATAAAGTGTCCATGGCAGTACCATAAAGATTGTAAACATTTTCATTTTCAGCCTCTGGAAAATAAAAATAGCCTTTGCTCAAGGATTGTGGTCTTTCTGATGACCAGTGAGAGAGTTACCAACTATGATTTCAAGACTGACTAGAGAAAGCATTCAGAAGAACAACTAATTGCACCAGAACCCACAAACCCGATGACCAGACACGAAGGACAACTTGGCGCTTTTGGAGCATGTGTATACTTTTCTGTAATTTAAAGATGTGGCACACGAGGGAAATAATTAGGAAATGTCAAATTCTCATGATTTGAATATATGAAGTTCCCACCTCTGCAAATCTAAAACCTCATAGTATGACACCCAATATCTACTTTAGGTTAACATAACGATCTTTATATAGCAGAATTGACGGAATAGTCAGATATTGGTATATTCGAAATGGACAGAATGGCCGGTAATCGTGTTTTTTTGGCCGTATATCCTGTTTCCGGAATACTAGCGCAAATTCTGTACTTTTGGGAACTGGTATTCTGCTTATTCTGCCATTCCTATTCCGGAACAGGAATAGTCCCAAAAGAATGCACCTAACATCTAACTTTTGACGAAGAACTAGACAGATATATCTATAGATAGAATTCTTCAAATAAAACTAGTTAGAAATGCACCCTGTGTATAATAATTAATTATATTGTACACTCAAAATCCCATACAAGCAACCACTGTATTATTTCTCAATTTTCCAAACTGTCCAATCAAGGATTAATTTGGATAGTTTTACATAGGATTTTTCCCCAGAAAAACTCGCGTATCCAATTTGAGAATAATTTGGACCGTTGGACTCAGTCAATGAAAGGGCTTAGAAAACAATGAAAATGAAAATTGAACCAATCAGGGCACGCCTGTGTTCAATGTTGACGTGTACACGCAGCAAAGCCGAAATGAGTATTTTACAAAGATGGCAGAGTTTGAAGTTTCTTTGGGATGTTTACGAGTATTTTAGTGGAGCAGTTGAAGCCAACAGGTTCCCAAATATGTCGGAAGGGGATTTGGAGAAGATGACTAAAGAAAATCAAAACATAAACGCCAAGAAAAGCACGTCAACATGGCTAAATGTTTTCAACGAGTGGAAACTTGCGCGCGGGGAAGAACGAGACTTGCTGGACATTTATTCCCGTTGAAGAACTGGACGCCGTACTGGCTAAATTCTATGCTGAGGTCAGGAGAAAGGACGTGCAGAAGAGCAATCCTGTCGAGTGTGCCAAAAGCCAGGATGTAGAAAGCAATTCTGTTGAGCAAATTTTTATTTATTTCCTCGTGTGCAATATAATTAACACATAACAGGACTACATGCTTATCCAATTTGGAAATAATTGAATTCGAAAAATTCCTCCTGACTGCCAAATTGGACTCGGCCTACGGCCTCGTCCAATTTTGGCAGTCCTCGGAATTTTTCTCATCAATTATTTCCAAATTGGACAGCATGTAGTCCTATTACATATACTAATTATATGTACTATTTCGTATTTACTATTCTACCCCATATCTCAAGTGATTGAGGCTTCAGATTCAAAATATATATTTGGCTGTGATGACCGTATTTATTATGCGCTTGCAATTTTATGTATACTATATATGGACTATAGACGCAGCCCCGGAACTAAATTCTTGGACTGAAGCTAGCGGGATATATAGTATGTAGCAAGAATGATGTAGAAAACCAACAACTGGTGCCGTAGCAGTCACGGGAAATCGAAAAATTTAGCTTTTCTGAGATGCTATTTCCTACATTCTGGGAGCATGTGACCAAAAATTTAATGCTTCGCCCCCTTCTTGAATCCGCCACTGGATGCCGCCATCTTGACCGTGCAAACACGCTAAAAATAATGACTAGGGCCCGGTTGTTCAAAGGACGATTAGGCTAATCCTGGTGAAATATCAAACTTACTGGTAACAAAAGCCTAGCAAGTTCTGGTGATCACGCCCCCACCGATGTCTGACTCAACATGCGCAAAATTTGAGACATTTTACTCCATTACTCAGAAACTATTTAACTGAGAATATCTTTACCATCAAATTCATGTAGAAGGATATTAAAGCTACCAGAAAAGGTGTTATGATCTATCATTATCTCAAAATTTAATTGGGCAAAATCCAATTTTCTGAGTCGGAGTGTGCAATATTTAACAGAGCGCCCAAGGTCAATGTCATGGTTGGTGCGAAAGAATAGGGCCGCATTCATTTGCGCATGCTTGGATCGCATTTTTACCGCCATATTCGAATAGAGCGATAAATTCTCTTCAATTTGGTATATAATTTGGTTTGGGACCGATTTCGATGGGCAAATGACTTCTAAAGTTGGGTGAGGACTTTGACTGTTGTTATGTTTGAATGGGAGGCCTCCTTGACAACCAGAAACGAACGGTTCCTTCAATAACAAATGCAAAGCCACCATTTTCGTTAAAAATGCATTCATCCCATTTGCTTCTAAGCAAATGGCTCAGATTCTGGTTAAAATCAATTCTATACACAGTCTTTCCCCGTTCTTTCTTTGCGGACTTTCCCGCCAATGCTAGTCCTCCATCAAAAACATCTTGATCCATTCGAATTTCAATGCGAGTTGTGGGATCCTCTTTTCGGCCAGAATACAATTTCCTCTTAATTTCCCGATACAATTCCCCATGAACTAACTCCATACGGTCGTCCAGAGATGTTGAAGACGGAATGGCAAGTCAAGAGGTTCCATCCGCTGGAAAAGATTGTTGTCAGCCTCAGAACATGTCCGCCACTCATCGTACTGTTCACTGCATCCCACGTAATGGATTTTTACTCGCTTTTTGATCTTGTCCACTGCTGTCACAACCTCAGGATAAAGTTTACGGTCGGTTTTTGCCTTCGTCTTCCTCCGGAATGATAGTTGTGGCGAAAAGACTTCGTCGGCGTATCGTTTTGGTGCCTCTCTCTTCACTCTTCTGGCCGCCGTGTTTCACTCCTGACAGTCAGACCCAGTCCTAATCGCTAATGCGCGAGCTTGGGCCCGGTTGTTCGAAAGCTGATTAAGGTGGCTCGAAATAGTTTTTTGGCGCGCGAACACTGAGTTAGTCGAAATTTCATCATCTTGGCCCACTCGTCTTCCACATCGAAAATCTGACTCCGAATAATACATCGATCACACAAGGGACATGTGCGACACAAATACCTGGCAAACACAAGAAACTTTACCCACCTTCGAAAAATATAGTTTATTTACCGGGCAGGAGGTCCGTGTAGAGGAAAACTGTGCCCGAATATAGTTGTTGCCTCGGTCCGTATCAATGCCGAGGGCAAAGTTTTTCTCTATACGGACCAACCAAGCCCGGTAAAAGACATTTTTATTTTTTCCTTCAATTTCTTGACTTATAATGTTGTCAGTACTGACTAGAAACGAGTCAAAAGCACAACACAGCTGAACGTGAACTCGATTGCATAAACTTTGGTAATGTAATTCGGTAGGAAAACCACAACTTATGAAACGATAAAAAATATTAGTAAACAATGAGTAAGAAAACTCAGGCATACCTGAACGTCCACTGATGAATATTGTGTACTTTTCCCGCTGCCATATTGCTTTCATCGTGCACACGGCGTACTTTAGTCTAAAGTCTCAAAATGACTCACCGTAAAAATTACACTCTTTTACGAATCCGGCTAGTAGTGTTTCTCAGGCCAGACATGTAGTACTTCCATTGTAAAACAATTAATTCGGGAGCAATACTTTTCCACACAACTTTTAAGTTTCCTCATCACGATGCGATTTGAATTCTAGCTAATTCTTGAGTTTGTCCTCAATGTCGTCCGTAAACTCAGTTGGACGTCCAAGATTTCTTTCAGAGCAATATTTCCAATCGCATACAGTTTCTGGTTAGATTATTCACTGTTCAACGACTGAAAAACGGAGGAAAAACTCTAAGCCGCTGGAGCGGCTCGCTGTGACAATTCATGAATGAAATTGGCGGCTTTGTAAAACTCGCCTCGCATCAAATTTTGACAGCTGATTGCTGACAGCTTTTTGACTTCCGCTTCCGCTTTGATACCAAAGCATTTAGCTAAGAAAAACTAGCTATCGTACAAAACCTCAGACTGAATCAGGCGCATTTTTGGCGTAAGATACAGACAACGGAAAAAGAACTGCCCACTCAGGAGAAATGCACGCGCAGGTATCGTGCACATGCGCAAATGCTGATCTTGTACACCCGAAATTTTTGCGGTTTCCTTCGTGTTTTTGCGAACAAATCCGCTCCGAGTCGGTGATTTGTCTTTATTTTTTCCTCATTCATTTAACTGAAGCCGAGAAAAGCCGACGTCTTTTTTAAAGAATTTCTGTCAACAGAAAACCAAATGAGAGAAAAAATGGATTTCCTGCAAAACGTGTTGACAGAATTTTACCAAATTTATTTATTTTGTCGCTTTCCGTACACAAAACAAATTTGCAAAATTTCAAAAAAAAAATCACCAAAGGAATATGAATATAACTAACTTTTTCCCGCTTTTATATCACTCAAAACAGGTGACGTTGTGTCGCCATGGTAACCGATATCTGCTCAAAATTTATGAGAACACTCTTCATAAGAACTCAATGCCATAGACGTAGAACCCTTTTGAGAAATTAAACGCCAATTAAACTAAATGGCAGGTCATTTCCTGGTCAATAAACTGCCAGAAACTATTACGAACCACCTTTAGCCCTACGGTAGCCCACAAGTGCAAAACAAAATACTTTCTTTCAAAACAAAATACTTTATTCTAAAACAAAATACTTTATTCTAAAACAATTTACTCTTTTCTAGAACAAACTACTTTTTCCTAAAACAATTTACTTTTTTCGCAAAACAGAACTTTCTTTTGTGGATGGCCCCGGGTACGAGGTACACAATGGCCAACATGGCGTACTGTAAGTTGCTCTTGTGGCACGAGATACGAAGTAGGAAAGGCAAGATTTTGCTCCGGTTGTGGTAATGAGCTAGAATCTGAAAGCACAAGTACGACAACAAATCACGGAGAAAAGCCTGCCAAGACACCCAAAGTGAGTCGCGCGCGCAGCTTCTTTGCGAGATTTGAATGCCTGGAAGGACAGTGTGGGTGTCTTGGCAGGCTTTTCTCCGTGATTTGTTGTCGTACTTGTGCTTTCAGATTCTAGCTCATTACCACAACCGGAGCAAAATCTTGCCTTTCCTACTTTTTAATCGTATTTCGTGCCACAAGAGTCGTACCCGGGGCCATCCACGTGGGAAGGCTCTCCCGTTCACATCCGGGACCTCGCACAAAAGAAAGTTTTGTTTTGCGAAAAAAGTAAATTGTTTTAGAAAAAAGTATTTTGTTCTAGAAAAGAGTAAATTGTTTTAGAATAAAGTATTTTGTTTTAGAATAAAATATTTAGTTTTGAAAGAAAGTATTTTGTTTTGCACTTGTGGGCTACCGATTAAGCTAATCCAGGATTAACCAACTTTTTTCTTTCGACCTTTCTGCCGATAAACCTCAAAGTTTTGTTCAACAATTGATTAAAAAGTTTGTTTTAGTTGCTCAAAACGCATCGAGGAAGTCGTGTTGCAGAGAAATCTTTACCAGCTTTAGTGTGGGAGGTAAACTAGTAAGTATTGGACCTATCCAGGATTAGCCTGGGGCCAGAACGCTAATTAGAGCAAATGTTACAGCTAACAGGGAATAAGTTTGATATGTGAAACGGGAAGGTTTTTCTCATACTTTAGCGTAATTGATGAGTTTTGAATTAAAAGAAGATTTTTAGTTAGTCTTTGAACAAAAACTTGCATTTTGTTGGCCAACAGGACGAAGGAAAAAAATTGTTTAATTCTGGATTAGCTTAATCGGGCTTCAAAGAACTGGGCCCAGGCAACTAGGGTGCGTTTAATTGACCGTATTAGGAATAGGAATAGCTAAAATGATCCAGAGTTTTGCTTGTTCTGAGGGGAATTTTTTCTCTGGATTGTTTTCAAAACCTTCACGCTGACATTTCGAACAGCTCCCAATACATCTCGACATAATTCAGCTCCAAAGCAAACCAAAGCATTTCTTGTTTACAACTGTAACTAAATCTATTAACCCATTCACTCCTGGACAAATAACGGAAGTTGTAAGGGAACGATAACGCAACGCGACTCGCAAAAATAAACCAAGTGCGCAGTAATTAAGCGAGATACCGTTCCTAATTAAAATTTATTTGAAACTAGAATACATGACCAAAACATATAATAAAAAGGACAAAAGATTATTCCAAAGACAATAAAACGTGAAATTATAAATCACTGAATGAAATATTTTGTTCGCAGCGTTCGTCCATCCGAAGACGAACAGCGAATTTATCTATACAAAACTTAAGTGAAATGGTTCTAAGCTTCAGATTGATATTCTAAATTCACAGATTGATCTCGTTAAAGCAAATCTATTAAATCTGCAGACAAAATAAGAGCAAAATTAGCAATCGGACTGGAAATAATTTTGCGAAGTACATCGCCACGTGGTGATAAATAAAGTAAGTTTCACGAAGAAATTGAACGATATTTCTTCCCTACGGATTCGTTTCGCGGTCACTATCAAGACGAATAACTCCACAAATCCATCTCTGGTAAACACAACGAAGAAACATACTGTCTTTGACAGATCAGAAGCTTACAAGAATCCGCGTTCGTACCTCCGCCATTGTATAGTTCAAACAACATGACATCTCTCCTTTCGTCTTCATCGATCGAAGGCTCTTTCAGAATTTAAATCTGCCAAAATCTGTTCATAAGTCGCCAGTTATTTTGAGGAGATAACCTTCCACATTTAGCAGCATTAAGTCGCATTTTCCGTCCGTTAGAGCACGAAAACAAAACCGCATGTGGTCTGATAGTATGCGGGGGCAGCTCATTGAAGAGCGAGGGCTCAGATTCTGCGGGGTGCACCAGGGGCTAGCGAGGTACCGAAAATCCGCACCGAAATCAGACCGAATCCCGACTCAAATCGAGATATACAGGAATATACTGCTGCCTCGCTTTTGCTCGGCAGCAATAATTTTTCTGGCGATAAACAAAAATGTGAAGTAAACCCAGCTATCAATAGAGAGCTTAAACACCAAAACGAGAAAGGACGACGACAACGTCATAACTGTGCGTTCGATTGGGTCTGGCGGAATAGGAATTGTTAAAATGACCCAAAGTTTTGCTTGTTCTGGGGGAGATTTTGTTCGAAATTGTTTTAAAAACCTCCATGCTTGCATTTTGAACAGCTACTGATTCATCCTAACCTAAATCAGCTCCAAACCAAAGAATTTACCGATCAGCAGCGCTATTCCTATTCCGGAATAGACCCAGTCGAACGCACCCTAAAGCCAGGAGTTCCGTATGATCGCTTCGACCGCCCGAATCGCCCTGATCGTCGGAGTCGCTGCGACTGCCCAGAGGTTTCCACATGATCGTCTCATCGTCTGAGGTGGTTTCCATTACAAACATTTTTATTGCCCTAATTGCCCTGATAGTCTGACCAGGGCGATCCTTGCGACGGCAATCGCTTCGATTGCCGGAATTGCCGGTGACTGTGTTTCCACATAACCGCTTCGATCGCCCCGATCATCCCACTTGTTTTGCGGACAACTGAAGCGATCCAGGCGATCATATAAAAGCCAGGCTTAAAACTCATTGCAGAAGTCAGCCAGCACAAGGTTAGTGGGAACCACACAACTAAGCAATAATATATGCACAATGTCTTGTTCGGTATGCTGCGTATAAAATCATCTCGAAGTACACTTAAGCTGTGTTGGTACGCAGTGAGTAAAATAATTCAAAGAACGAGGTGTGAATTAGGTTTAAGCCTTTGAATAGGCCCAAAACTTCTGGCATCAACTTGATACCGCTGATATTAAGTAATCCGATTCGCATCAGGTTCCTCGACCTGAAAGATGCTATAACCTTCTACAGCAAGTTCGCGGGAGTGATGACAGGGAAATGATATAATACCTTATTTGGTCCAGCAGGCCAGCTCCACAGTCTAGTAGTGCGTTCTTGAACGAGAGTTATTAATTGTGCGACAAAGTTTAGAAATTAAAAGTACTCTTGCGTATTAATCTCAATACAACGTTTACATCGGAAGTCCGTGTCGAAATACGATTGGTTGAAATGCGGGTCACCCATGATAGCACACAGCTTGTTTCAAAAACAATCAGCTGTCGAGCAAATTCATAAACATTAGTAAACGATTTTTTGTCATTGGCCACACACACTAGAAATACGATAATCGCAGGTATCCCCTCGCTCTGTAGTGGGTTTTTGGAAAGCGGGGTTCTTGTTTATTTTCCACTTGGAGATTATTTTTAAACTTTGAAAATCTTTTTTACAAACCATGGTTGTATAACGACGTCACCAGTCGGTCGCTAAAAGAAATCTTTGTCGCAAGGCAGTCTGGTTTAGTTCAGACAACGTGCACAGTCTGCAACTTAGTGGACACTAGCTGAACTCCAAAATTCGCTGAGACAACTTTTACACGCAACTACAGAATACTCCCAAGAGTTGTAAGCTAAGAAAAGCGCAACTCGAATCGTGACTTGATCAGTTTTGCACAGTCAATTTGCAGTATACTGGTTAGTTGTAAGTCCGTGAACGTAATGCTACCAAGAACAGCTTCATCCGGCACCAGCGGACCTTCTGTTCTTCTATATAGGAGGGGATCCAGACCCCCGGGGATCCAAATCCGCTAGGACACCGGCGACAATTTCCGAAGCACCACTTTGAACAACAACACTTGAACAAAATGGATTGACACAGTTTAATTTAGAGAACTCCGAAATAAACACACAGTCTATATCATTGATAGTGTGACACTGGTGATACAAAACAGCAGCATTTTGCAAGTTCGTCACAGTGCATATATGACTTAGTGCCAAACTGACAGAGAAATCCTGCAAATTAACTCGTATTAGCCATGCAGAGCTACAGTTCCAGTGCAAACGAGTTCTAACGGATTGGCTTGAAATTTGGCACAAGTTTAGACTGATATGTAAACTTGAAACGAGTGTCTTCGATTTTTTTGTTTCCGTTTAAGTTATTTCATTTGCCGAAAAAAACATTCCCCAAAAAGCAAGTCGCCTGATTTTAAATATTTTCCGAACCAAACGAAATATTGAAAACCGGAGACATCTTTTTTGAAATCAACATATCGAAAGACAAAAATATGTGATTACAGCTTGTCACTCGCCATTTGGGGCCATGTTAATTTGCATAACAATTCCTTAACCTCGGCATTTGAAATTTCGGAAAACAACAGTTAGGCCCTGTTTATATGAGAAAGAGTTGGCCTGGGGACTCTTTACCGAGTCAAGTTTATCGCGCGTTTACATGGGAAAAGTTATCCCGGGTAACCGGGTCAAAGCTGGCCCTCTTGGTTTGGAGACTGGAAACAATTTCTAAAACTCAGTTTATAAAGCCCACGGATTACAGACTGAAGAAAGATTGTCTTACCGTTGATTTCTGTGCTCTTGTGTTTTCGATTATGCCAAAATTTTGTTTTTAACAGTCAGTCGGTCGAACGTCGGTCGACAGTTGACTACCGATTTCTAAGACGACGGTCGGTGGACCGCTGGCCGAAAATCGGTAGAATGGTTGACCGTCGGTCGACAGTCGCTCGATCGTCGGTCGACAGTCGCCCGATCGTCGGTCGACGGTCGCCCGATCGTCGGCCGACAGTCGACCGACAGCTATGCAAGACATGGGAAGATTCCGTGGGCTCGGAGACAACAATTGGAATTGCAAATAAATGCTTTAGTCTCAACATTTTATTGAGTGTGACAATTGTTTTACGCGGGGTATTATTCTGTATTATGTCTTATAAAATTCTTCCAAAACAATTTTCAGCATTGGGCTCTCCGTACCGTGATCAGGGTTGTGCGTTATAAAGGACAGGGTGTGGTGCGGCTGTGAATGGTGTACCTACACACAGTATTTCATCAATTCTCCAATTCTATGCCATCTTTTGGCCGTCCCGATGAGGGTTCTTCTATTGTTATAACCCCTTTTAAGTAGTAATACACTGACAAACCTTTAAGCCCAATGCACGAGTAGATTTTCAATGAAAAGTTTTCTGTGACAACTTTTTATTGCTCGTGCATATTATTAAATTTGGTCGTTTCGGACAACTTGAGTTGCCACTTCATTATTTGCGAGTGTGTTTGCACAGTCAAGGTGGTGGCGTCCACAACAAGCAGTGTACCACTACCTGGATCACAAAGAGAATATTTCCGTTCTCTGCAACGTTGCGAATATAGAACGTTACCTTTCCCTTCTTGATGTATGAAGAAAGAAAACTGACATGTGCCAAAAAATGTCCACGCTTGGACACGACTAACAAGTAGCGAAATGCAAAGTTGATGTATAATGTATCAAAATTCATGGTTTCATATATACAAAACTAAAATTGATATTTTGTCATTTTGGAAAAGCATAGTAAGCTCTGCTTTCACTTACATGTAATTTTATCTTCTTGCTAGAAAAACAGGCGAGATGTTGACTGGACCTTTTCAGACCTCTGACCTGTCGCTTCCGGTATGACAGAAACTAGTATAAAAGTGAGTTTTGGCTGGAATGTCTTCACAGGAAGTTTGGCCCGGACTGAAATGTCCAGTTGGACATTCTGGCCCAGGTCGCCGAAATGTCCCAATTTCAGATCAATTTCAATTCTATCTCCCTGTACATGTACATCATATTATTACATCAATACTGTAAGGATAAGATTTGGAATACATTTCAGGGCAGGGTACAAAAACTGCTGTTCGGATATTTACAAGTAGTTCCCTTTCTACCTTTATGTGGTGCATATTGTAAAATAATTTTCAGATATTGCATCTGAAATAGCATCATTTATTATATAGACACGAGTGTTTTACTGGAAACTATACCGTGCGTAAAATCCATACGAAAATACATCCGGGACCCGAGTGGCGTATTTTCCATATCCTCACTTAGTGAGGATATCGTTGGCATCATTTCTCGCTTTTGCACGGTTGTTTGTGCAATTTCTCGTAAAACACTCGTGTCTAATATAATAAAAAGAAAATTACACGGCGGCTTGAAGATATGGATTTTAATTTCTCGTGGTAAAAACAATATTTTACTCACTCGCGAAGCGCTCGTTCGTAAAATATTGTTTTTACCACTCGAAAATAAAATTCATATCTTCAAGCCGCCGTGTAATATCCTTTATGTATAGTACATATATATAGTTGCTACAATGGGCGGGGATTCAGTTGTACTTGCTGTCTGACGTATCTAAACTCTCTTTAAGCCGGACGGCTCTATGCTCTAGAACAATCACTTCCGGTCACATAACCACAAAAATATATTTCAGTGCCTACTTCAATATATAGAGGATTATATTACACGGCGGCGCGAACATATGAATTTTATTTTCGAGTGGTAAAAACAATATTTTACGAACGAGCGCTTCGCGAGTGAGTAAAATATTGTTTTTTAAACGCTCTTTATTGACATCCGAACACAGTTTTATATATTAATCACAAAAGACATTACGAGATGACTACCGAAAAGGACATCAATTTCTTGGTCGAAAAAGCCGTAGCTTTAGAAAGTACCAAAAGGCTTCATTATTTGCGCAATTATTTGCGCTGCGAGAGGAAATACTTGAAGGATAATAAAGACAAAAAACTACTTTTGGCTTCGGAAATACGCTCGGATAATTGTCCTTTGACATTATCTGTTCCTCGAAGTTCAGAGCTGCTGTTCGCTTCTCGGAACAGATAATATCCTCGGACAGATAATATCCTCCGTGCATATTTCCGAAGCCAAAAGTAGTTCATTGTTTATGTAACTGAAAGCAGTAAACTCTCAAACGAGTCTAGAAAAACCGGCCGAAAATAATGGGAAAAACTGAACGGAATGGCAACCCATGTCGAGGTCCCAGTCTTGTGATGGCTCTCAGTGGCACGAAGAGATTGCCACACAAACACTTCTACGGATGCTTGGGAACCAATAGAGATATGTTTACAGACTTGTGGTGCCTAACAGCGGTGATCTGACGGATGAGTGACAAATTAATTGTTGACACTAATAAATACATTCTATTAACTTTCAGTGAAAGACGGCTGTCTATTTCTTATTGAAAATCGAATCATGTTACAAAACGTCGATTCAATTCCATCATGAACGATTGTTTAAGATATCTCGTCTTCCACTTCCTCCTGTTGTCTTACTTTCATGAAATCAGTCATCAGTCTTGTCGTCTGCGTAAGAGCTATAGGCCTTCTGCAAGAGAACCAACATGCTCTTTACATGCGGACTGCTTTTACAGATATCTCCTCCACGTCCCGTCGCTTGGTCCACAATCACAATCTGTGACTTGCCTGTAAGTAGATCATTACATCGAAGCGTCTCATTATGATGGTGCATGTCTTTCATGCTAAAATTTGGCGTCTCTACGTGCGTTGCTGTGTTGCCTTGGCAGGCTTTCACTGGTTTTAGTTTAGGGGTTCAAACAAATGGTTAGTCGTCAGTAGGAGTGCAGGATTGCAAGCAGTATTTTTGTCAAAACCCGATTTTCATGACTGTTTAGGGAAAATCCACTCCTTTTTATGAGCAGTGATATCCGGCAGAACATCATCAGAACTAAGGTCATCGAACTTCAACGACGAGTTCAGTTGCCAAGATTTCAGACATTTATTATGTTACAAGATGATCTGGCAAATAGTTAAAAGTCAAGAGAGGAATCTTTACGTTCAGTACTATAATCAACTTTTTGTACTACAAAGCCTAAGGTTGGTAAACATTCCACAGTTTCACAGCGCATCTGTTGATATCTTAATCCAATTAAGATATCAGACAGAAAACGTAAGCCACCATATCCTGGATGCCAGGCCGCCCGTGGTTTCGCCTCCAGCCCTACGCGGCCACACCGGAGCGCTCAGAAACTTAGTCAACCCAGACTCCAGGGTAAAGCCACCACACAATCATGTGAAACTGGTTCACTGGAGTAGGCAATCAAATCAAAGATCTGCCCAACGTGCGCAAGAATTTATCTCCACATTCCTGGCGGAATTTTACTGATGTATAATAAACTACCACACTGTAAAATCACTATAACTTAACGCAAAAATTCCGGAAGTTCCAGTGAAAACACCTAAGTTGTAATTCGCGTACGTTTTTACTAGTATAAATTGCAAAGTGTATTACGGAGCGTTCTGTGGTTCCTAGCAAAACTACACGGCGCGTAGCCAATTGTAGTGCCCCATTTTCGGTCACGATGTCTTTCGTAAGCGCCGATATTTTTGCTTGCGCCTTTTTGCCTCGATGTACAGCTTTGAATACCGCTATCCGGAGGCTCCGATTTCGCAGTAATCGTCGCGAGAAAACTACAAATTTCCTGGACAAGCAGCAAATTTATAAACAATGATCAATTCTCTTCTCCCGCCAACTTTAAAAACATGCATTTTAGTAAGCTGCCGCGGCCACTTTTAGGAACTTATACCAACTGTTTTTTTTTTTTTTTTCCTTTTCTCGTTTTAAAAGCTACCACTCAAAGGTAATTCTGACTTGTAGTAGTCAACGCTTTATCTAAAAATGTATACCATTTAATCATATTTACAGTAATATTGCGCTAATGGCTCGTTGATAAGATCTCGAATTAAAAGTTCAAGACGATTTTTGGCTGGAGCATCCGAGCACCTTTAAGGTGGTGTTACACGAGACGATTTTTAACGACGATTTTTAGCGACGATTTTTAATGCATGTTACACAAGACAACTTTTAGTGCAACATTGTTGCGGCAACGGCATGTTAAACGGGACAATTTTTTGCGCAACATCCAGCTAGCGCCCTGGCTCCTTCTCCAAAAACATGACAACCAAAAGCAGAACTTTGTGCGAATGTTGTAATTAATTGATAGTTTTGAAGATTACCAGACGCGAACACGAAAAAGAATTGTTTGGACGAGGGAATGGATGAAGAGTAGAGAAGAAAAGGGGGTTTATCACCAGTTAGCCAGAGAATTAAACGTAACAACAACAACAACAACAACGTTTATTTTTTGCACGTAAAAGATGAACTTTCGCTCGATATTTCCTGATGGCAAAAAAACAAGTTCGACGAGCTGGTCGGCCGAGTCGCCACATAAATACAGAGGTTTAACACAATAATGAGGGCGTCAATAAGTCCTGTGACGTCAGTGTTGCGCGAAAAATCGACTGCGAGGGTGTTACACGAAGCAACTCCAACAAAATTCGAGCAACATTGTTGCATGCGTTTGAAGGCCATTCAAAAACTTTTAACATGGATTGTTGCCGCAACAAAGATTGCGCTAAAAATCGTCCGGCGCGCCATGTTACACTATAACGATTTTTCGCGCAACATTGTTGCGCTAAAAATTGTCGTTAAAAATCGTCTCGTGTAACACCACCTTTAAAAGCTAAAAGCTCTTGTAAGCGATCAGCCTCTATATTATTTCAGCACGTGACCGCTTACGAGAGACCATTCTCGTAAGCGACATGTGACGACTCAAATAGAAGTGTTTCGGCGTTAATTAGACACTTTTCTAAGTTATGTAAAATTTAGAAAGATGAAAAGGGCCATTATAAGGCTCAACTGCTCAACCAGTGCTAATCATCGCCGCCCCACAGCGATCTCAGCATGAACAGGATCAGTGATCTACCGTCAGGAGTGTTTAATAGATTGGAATCACTTACAAAACTGTAAGTACTTTTAATTTGTGCCTCTAGTTTGTACCCGCTGGTTGAGTTTACCAAGAAAAAAACTTCTCATATCTCCTGGGATGGGGCTCCTCAGAGAATGTTTTCAGAAAGTGTACACAAAATCAAAACATACGTGCTCAGTAGAAAACCAGACAGTACAGGCCATGAAACACACAAATATAGTCAGCCAAATTATTATCTATTCATACTATGTACAAAAAAGTAGAAAGAAATTCCTTAAGTCTTGAGTTCAACACATCTCATTCTTTTTTTAATATACCGTCATAACAACAGGAACGATTCATTGCCGTTCACAAAGTTTATCCTGCCCAAAAATCTAAAAAACAAAACTGGATAAAAAATTTAGGATTGTACAAATTAAAAATCATTTTAATTTGTAAAAGAGTTCACATGGAATGGACACAAAGAAAACACAGGGAAAACAACACACTGAACACACTCCTCTGTTTCCGTCTGGCGCTGGCGAAACAACTGATCGGTGGGTTCTCCAGTCACTCAGAAATCAGTAGGAAGAGGACACAGAAAGCTGCTGTCCGGCAGCCATATGGCGTCAGCCCAGAAAATGTTGCTGTACTCAATGTCAAGTAGGGAAGGGAATGCCCGTGAGAGACATTGCGTAATGGCAGGAAAATGACGAGCGACCCTCAAACCCATAATACTTTTCCTACCGAAACAATGGCTGCCTCGTTATAAGGTTTCTCAAAACAATAGCTTATCTCCATATTAGGATCTGGAACCGGAAAAAGCGCTACACACAGACAGACGGAAGTGAGTTAGCGTATTATATGTATAGAATTATGAAAGGCGTGTTCTTGCTTGCTGATATCTGTCCGTTGATCCATAGGGACTTGCGGCGAAACAGAATACGCGTACTAAGATCTGGAGTCTTTCAAGGGCTTTCTTTCCTGACGAGTTTGTAAGTCCTATATGCTAGAACTCATATCATACACCTGGCTCTCATAAAATCTTCGTTGTCTAAAATGATTCTGTTGTGAAAATATACAGAGTGATCTAAGCTTTCATCTACTTCTTTGGCACTATTAAGTCCTAGTTGTCCGACAAAGAGAGAGCTCTCTCTTTTTAGGTTCTCAACGGAACGAGGCAGAAGCTAATTCTCAACAAATAATTTTAGAAGCCGCTTTAACGATTTACATAGTTTAGTCGTATCTGCATTCAATCTACAACAGCATGTCTCTTTTCTCTATATATTTCTGCATGTCTTTCTCTTCCAGAAACATGCAAGCAAACAGAATCAGAGAAATAGCACCTGGAGTATTTCATAATCTTAGTTCTCTTGAATATTTGTAAGTACTGTACAGGAGTCGCAACGCATTGGCTTCTAAAGAATAATGCATTGTATCAGTAAGTTTATTCAAGCGTTTTTGTCTGTGAACATTTTATGCACACATGGCGCTTACTGAATCACCCGGCGGGAAGGAGCTGTATTCGCAGGCTATATACACATACGCATTCACGTATATGCGTACACAAACTCGCACGTCACGAGTGAAATTTTGGAGAAACGGACTAAACTCCTGAGGTGATATTATATGAGTTATATGATGTATTTTCAATTATTTTCCAACAGGCATTACCTTCATTGTTTCAATATTGTCAAGAACAACTTTTAGAGCATTGGATACTATTAATTATTGTCATTACTTTACTGTTCCCTTAGGAACTTAGTTGGTAATGAGATTGCTGAATTGAAGTCAGAAGTCTTCCGAGACCTTAACTCCTTAAATGTTCTGTAAGTACTTTTAGCGGTGGTATTCAAACATCTCTTTCATTTATCTTGTATTCACTCTCGCACTGATCCATACTTGATATACACCACTTTTCTTTCTCCGGCGAGCAGCCCACACCTACCTTCATTGCAGATTCTCATGTGCATACTATTTGTCTGTCCATCGTATTATACAGGGACCTGAAAGGTAATCAGATTCACACAGTGATGCCTGAAGCCTTCAAAGGACTTAATACATTGAAAAGTTTGTAAGTAATTAACCTTTTGATCGCCCAACTATCTGGAAACAGAGAAGGGACAAGTAGGCGGTAATAGAAGTAGAAAAAGAAAGGAAGATTTTATAATGCAGTAGTGCATAATGTATGGAAGGTATGGATCGCTTGAAAGACACAGAAAATGCAAACTTACAGCGAAAGGAACCAAATGAGGGTAAATAACCATAGCTTGTTTCTGCATCACCGTGTTAGGGAAATGGGCGCAAACAGGATCAGCCAACTCCCGTTTAGAGCCTTTAAGAGTCTGACAAAACTCCAGAGGATGTAAGTACATTTATTAAACCAGGACTAATGTATTATTTAGTTCCAACTGCGACTACCCCTCTCCCGGGAAATCCCTGGACATTTGACTTTTTCAAATTGCCCAACTGCGCGGGCAGAAAACACGGCCAAATGCTCCTCGGGTTGGTCTTCACAAATACAAGAAAACGCTCTTTCATGGAAGGAACAGTACCGGATTCTTTTTCAAAGAACGAAGGCAGAGTTTAGTCGGTCGTGGAAATCACTACAACCATCATCTTGTGCGTGCGACCTCCCTGTTTGTGGACTGTCTCAAAGTCATCGGCTAGAAAGAGTCATCCAGACATAAGACCAAGATAGAATCCCAATTCATATTTTTAGTCAGATTGGTGATCATCAAGTACTCACCTGCTTTGATGTTCTTGCAGGAACCTGGCATGGAACATGATAAGTAAGCTAGATCGTGGAGTATTTCATGACCTAAACAACACATTGGAGGAACTGTGAGTAGAAATTTGTCGCACAATTTGGCATAAAAAAATATACCGATCACGTAATGACGTTGCAGTCGAACCTGTATATAGCGGTCCTATATTAAATGGTCACTTGTCAAAGTTTCAAATCTATTCTTAGTACAGTTATCGTAGATTGTCCCTCTATTAAACGGCCACCTCTGTTAAGCGGCCGTGGCCACCAGAAGCAGACCTAATAGGCGTTTCGAATTGCGTTTTTACCAAAATTTTAGCTAAATTAGAGTCACCAGAGAATACTTAGCTGTTGTTGTCAATATTTCAATGAACACATGTCACTCGAAAACTCGCCCAAGTTTACCATTGAACGGCCATAAAGTCATTCCTCGAGGGTGGCCGCGCTTATATACAGGTTTGACTATATTATATAAAAACAAGCAAACCATTATTATCTACAGCGATATCAAAGGAAATATGGTTAGTGAAGTGAAGAAGGCAACGTTTAATGGACTAACATCATTGCGGAAATTGTGAGTTTTACTTTAATTCTTGTACATCATCACAATTAGTTTTACATTACAGTATTTGTACTGTAAGCAAAATATAGCACTTTATAAAATAACTAACTCAAGATGCTATGCGCGTTCTGCATCAATTGGCTAAAATACCGTGTTAGATGAGAGTATGTTACACGCTGACGTGTATTCTAATTATTCTATAAAAGAAATATAGAACTCGGCGGCCTCCTGGTTTCCCTACGCTACTCTCGCATGTTTAGATGAGGCGATATTACACGGGTTACAGCCAATAATTGCGATTCTGTTACTCACTTACAAACTACTTACAAGGTGCTATTGATGACCAAAATTATAGCGAAGTCTGTTCTTGACCTGGAATGACCCTGAGGATTTTACAGAGACCGCCTCTTAGCAAGCACTGAAGTTATATTGCTCGCTCTATTGTATAATGCATCTCAATCGAAAAGAAACCAGGTTTATTTAATGTATTCAAAAAAATGGTAAAATAGTTCGTGTCAGGACGTCGTGGTGTATATATATAATACTTTTACAGGAACTTAGCGTGGAATAAAGTTACCATAATAGAATCTGGAGCACTGCATGGACTAAGCAAGCTGAAGGAATTGTAAGTTATTTTGACGTTATTTGTTTTGACCGAATTTGGCTCATGAAAATTAATATCTTGTAGATTCACCGTGGAACTGATAAGTGGCTACCTGCGCGCGCACTCGTTAACTCTGGACGACGTTTATTGCATGTTCGGCAGCTATTAATCTACCTGCGGTATGTGTTCGACAATTCATAGATTGGTTTACCTTCATTATACAGAGATCTCCGCAGAAACCAAGTGAAATGTGCCTGCAGCATGATCCAGGAGATTAAGGGATTAAGAAAATCAAATCTGATTCACATTTTTGGTACTTGCGACAGAGTTAAGAAACTGGCTGAGCTCACAAACCAATTGTCAATGTGTGGTAAGGAAATACAGATTGTGATTCGATATTGCTTTTCTTTTAGCTCCTGCTGCTGCTGCTAAAGCTTTACTTTAACCCTTGTTAGAGTCGACCTGCAGGCTATAGAAAACCTTTAACTCTGGTATATGAAACCCAAAGTCAGATGATATCTCTCTAGCTGTTGTTGACATGACGTCGTCTTGGTGACGGTGTTTGCATTTTTTCTTTAGTTTGTATAGGACGAAGAAACCTTGCAGTGAAATATTCTGTAAACGCTTTATTATGTTTTCTAGCATGGTCACTATTTCTAATGACACCGCACAGCTGAAACATTTCTTGCAACAATATCTTTATCTCCTTCCCGCTTTCTCTCCGTCTCTTTGAAATCTTGTTTTCGGCTGTATCGCGTTCACTCTCTTTTTCAGAATAAGTACTAACGCTCGCAACGTCACTCTTTTATTGCTCACAGACTGTGGCACGTCATCACTTAACGAACAATGTGTGTCCTCAAAATGGTTGGACGCTAGAAAAGGGGAGTTTCCATGGCAAGTGTGCTTGACGGTGAATAACAAATTTCATTGTGGTGGTTCGCTCTTAACGTCGGATCTGGTCCTTACAGGTAAGGTCTGCATACTGCAAACTGTTCCTTAAGTCCCTGCTTAATGGGAGTGTAAAAGAATAATTTGTAAGCAGGTAGACGTCTGGCACACTAAGCGCACTAAGGCATTGCAAAATAAGATTAGGAAATCCAGAAGATTAAAGTTAAAGCATGAAAAATAGAAAATATACGATTTCATTGATTCCGGGACAAATCCTTCTAGGCTTAAAGTCAATGTAAAAAATTTTTGCAAACCTTTCATATTGAAGATGCAATAGGCTCTTACAGGTACAAAACTGAATTCTTTAACTGTTCTGAATAAAATGATAGACAGACAACAGCTTGATATATAGCATGCCCATAACAGGAAATAAGTAACAAAACCAAGAATAGATCATTTGAGAGACTGGGACCTCGGAGAGTAATACCAACTACAAACATCCTTTAATGGCGAAGTTTTCTTTATGTAAATAGATTTATGTACTATAAGAAATCCTACACTTTTGGAATTGCAATACTGATTGTTAAATATTTTGCTTTGGAGTTGAGTTATGTCGAGTTGTATCGAGAGCTGTTCAGAATGCCAGCGCGAAGGTTTTTTTAAACACTCCTGAAACAATTTCCCTCAGAGCAGGCAAAATTTTGGATGATTTTAGCTAGTCCTATTCCGGAATACAATCAATTGGGCGCACGAAGTATTTTGTTGCTGTTGTCAGTTGTTTGTTTGTTTGCATTTCAGCAGCTCACTGCTTTAACCACAGTAGGCTTGATAAATATCCATCGGAGAATAGAAAGTTTGAGGTATTTCTTGGATGTCATAAGCAATGTGAAAAAGAAGCACACTGCAGTCAACGCAGGAATGTCGCCTCTGTAACGTTGCATCCGAAATATAAGTGGCAATGTGAAAAAAACAAATATGACGACTTGGCTTTGCTGAGGCTAGGAAGAAGAGTGCGATTTACCAAACACATTTTGCCCATTTGTCTTCCGACAAATACAATTCAAAGGTTGGTAATAAAATGATTAACAGCAATTAATCCTACAGTAAAAGTAAAAGACGATTCGCACAATAAAGAAAATATTTATAGATATACCATAAAGTAAAGAGAATTGAATGTTTTGCCCTTTTGGTCAACTTTTTGGAGGGACATCTCTGTAACTGGAATAGTGCAATCTCGTGTAGTAGCAGTAAACTTAATTATTATTATATAGACACAGGTGTTTTACTGGAAAATATACCGTGCGTAAAATCTATACGGAACTACATCCGGGACCCACGAGTGGCATACTTTCCACATCCTCACTGGCGAGGATATCAGTGGCATCATTTTCCGCTTTTGCACGGTTGTTTGTACATTTTTTATAAAACACTTGTGTGTATATAACAAAGAGAAAATTAAGTGGTGGTTTGAAAATATGGATCTCATTTTCTCGTGGTAAAAACAATATTTTTACTCACTCGCGCAGCGCTCGTTTGTAAAATATTATTCTTACCACTCGAAAATAAAATTCATATTTTCGCGCTGCCGTGTAATATGCTCTATATATTGCCTTCGTATTGCCAATTCCTTTCCAGGAAGCAAGACTCCATGAAAACTGGATTTGTGCCTGGGTGGGGAGGACTGAACGTTACTGGTATTCTTCAGAAACTTTGTGTCCACCCCATAACTCAGACAAAGTGTAACGCAAGCATTTCCAACAATCAGTACATAACTCCTAACTCGATGTGTGTCAATGAAAGCCTAAAAAAAGGTGACTCTGGGGGAGGATTAGTATTTTTTGACACTGTTTCCAGAACTTGGTTCCTTGATGGTGTTTTGTCACATCGAATCAAAGAGAGGCTTAATCACATTCAATATACGGTTTTTACGCGCGCCAACAAGAGTGTTGTCAATACCATGCTTTCAAATCTCCATAACAATAAATATGTCCTGCACCTTCGTAGGGACACTTGACGACCTGAATGTTTTTGTCTTCTGCTGGTGGATTAAGTGTGCACTTATGCAGTTGACGACACCTTCACCTCCCCCCCCCCCCCCCCCCCCCCCCCCCCTCCCCCTCTCGGAATTTATACCACTAAGGCCGCGTTAACCTGAAATTTCAGTCGTCTCCGCGGGTTAAGGGCCGAGGAGACGACTGACATTTCAGGCAAAGGCCGCGTTCATACAAACGTATGAATACTGGGAACAGGTGCCCACTTTAGCCCTTGTACTTGGGCACGCCTCGACTTGAAAACATAGAGCTTCAACGGCAGACTCACGGATATTGAGATGGACATGTAATTTTAGCAAGCCATCCTACGGTCAGGTTTTCCCTCTCCGCACAAGTGCGACAAATGTGGCCTGCCAATCGTATAATCGAACTTTAGGGAACCCGAATCAGAAGGCGAGCTTAGCGGCGACGCTGCTTAGATTACAGTTTACACCAACATTGGCCCGACATCAAAGCACTGCTTAAGTCATCTTATTGATCAGGGCAAAGGTTACACCGGAAGATGATATCGTTTACAGTTGCTAATATCTGCCTGCTTTTACTGTGATTAGAGCTCCGGATGAGTGCAGCTACAGCTGTGGCAGTGTTAATCACAAGTTTTGTTGAGGCTCTGTTAAACTTGGCGGCAGCTCATAGCAGAATAGAACTGATCTAACTTGACAAACATTCAGCCGTCCACCGCCATGGTGAGACACGTACTGACTTAGCAACCGCGCCAAAAAGCTAACACACCGAGTGAGCGACAGATTATAGGCACCAATGACCCCCAGATATGCTATGCATATCCGTGAGTCAAAAAGGGTGTGTTCACATAGTGCGGGAATTGTACTCAACTTGAAATCAACACAATGGACGCGGAAGACTACAACAGACTGCTTCGCGTTTCATAATCAAATGCTATGATTTTTCGAGATCACTAAAAATCCCCAGATCTCCTTTTTAACATTTTTAGTTACAAATATCCCCACTCTCAGCTTCCCAAGCACTCCAAGCGATGTTTAGATTAGAACACTTCCTTAATATGTAATGTTGAACAGGAATCATCACCATAAATGGGATATCTGGATAATTATGCGATATCTAATTATTGGCAGTGATCGCCCTGTATAAGGGTTGGGTAGCATTGTCCTGTTGCGGAAAATCACAATCACCAAGCTTCTCTCATTTCGGTGGTCACCTTTTGTAATGAAATATCTGACAACCCTTTTGCGCGATTCATTTTCTGCACGTATCGTGTCGATCTCCATCTGCTTGACAATTGGAGGGCCAAATATACAGACTGTGCATGGCCAGGCTACGAATAGGCTTTCTTCCATCTTCTCCCTCGTCTTTGCTCACCAGGCTAGTATGCATTTCTCAGTTTCATAGGTGTAAGGTAACGCTTCTTATAATAGCCACACAGCACCATACGGGCATGTGTCGTGGCGTATTTTGTTGCCTTTGACGTCGCTCAGTCCAGCATTTCGTTCAGTTTTATTTCCCTAAAATTACTGAGTATTAAAATTTGATTCTCTGCCACTGGGTATATCTCTTTAATACATCCAGAAACTGCGAATTTCTTTTTTCGTTTCTTGTCGCGTATTCATAGCCCAAGTGGGTATCAGGTAAATCCCGGGGTGGGGGGGAGGTACTCCCATACATTTCCTATATAGGGACGTTCCGCCCGATAGGGTATCATTTTCAGGGTCTTCTGTCTTAAACCGGGTATCAAATTTTACATTTTCGTGTCTTAAACAGGGTTATTTTCCGAAGATTTTCTCCTCTTCCCCTCCCCCCTCAACTACATTTTTGCTCTCGCCATTTTCGCGCAATTTCTTCGTATGCTCCAGTGGAAACGCGTGCAACGCAGGCTAACTTATCTAAACTTAGTCTTGAACAGGGTATCAAATTAGAGCACTTTGTCTTAGACAGGGTAGCAATTGAGTACCCCTCCCCCCCGGGAGGTGAATACAGTGTAAAATTACACAAGTGTTGTTTTTATCGAAACTCAGTATCCACTACAGTAGTCACATTTCACAAGAAAGAGTGACGCAGTATGAATTTCACGAGCATATTTTACCTTTGTGTGCTAATCCTTGGAGGAAAAGCAGCAGGGCAAGTGTCAGACGATGTATCTGAGCTACTTTACACGACTGAATTGGTTCTTGACCATTCCATTAAAACTTCATACGGAGGGTACGTTCTAAGCACAGCTGGATCCGGCCACAAAGACTCGTCCAAAGTGTTTGAAACCAAAATGGACGTCGAAAAAGCCATTCATCGAGCCCAATCTTCGCCATTCAATCGGCGCTTTACAGAGAAGCGTCTAAAAGACCTGGTGAATAGCATAAAGGTGGCCGTGGACAATGGCAAGTATAGATTTGCTCGCTGGGCCACTGGAACTGGAATGCACGGGGCGATTAAATCAGTTGCACGAAAATCCCATCGAAGGAAGAGAAGCTCAAGTAGTATAATGGAGACATTTCTCATAGATGTTAAAGGAAAGATTGGACTAAAGGAATACCGGAAAATGATGAGATTAGACGAACATGCCACGTTGATGTTCGCCATCGACACAACAGGAAGTATGCATCAAGAAATTAAGGCATCGCAATCCATCGCTCAAGCAATAGTAAACTGGCCTCGTGAGCACAACCTGACGGTGAACTACAGGCTCTGCCCATTTAATGACCCAGGTACGGTGAGAACCTTTGGGCTGCCCATATGCCAAGTAAAAACACTGAAAATTAAGAACAATCATGATTTTGTTAGAATTACTACTTCAATTTGAATTAATAATCAAAACACATAGCGGGACTTTAGAGTGAATGAAATTCCCCTCCCCCAAAAAAGTAAAGTATCTTTATTTATACACGGTAAGTAATTCAGCAGAGCTGGTGGGGCCGTGTTTTAAAATCAGCGTAAATTTGTTAAAAATCCCAACTGGTCGAAGGCTAACCAGTTGGCTATTTACATAACGTGGCCGAGGGTTTGAACGCGGGGCTACCGTGCTACAAATTCAGCTAGTGTTCAGAGCGGGACTTGAACCTGGGACCTCCGGATTTCAAGTCCGGCGCCCCTCCCCACATTGAGTAAGGACGATTATCAAAAGTTGTTTCCAGCGTGACGCATTATTTGTCTACGACTTGGTTCAGTTGAATGCTTTGTTTTGCTTTAGCTGTTTTATACTAACTCACTTTTCTTTTATTCGCAAGATGTTGGTCCAGCAATAACCAGAGGAAATCACAAAGGGCAGCTTTTTGCAGAAGACATTGGGAGTTTATTTGCAAGTGGTGGTGGAGACTGCCCGGAGCCCTCTTTCGCAGCGATGTGTAAAACCTTTATGAATGGATCTGATGTTGTTCCGGGATCCCCTTTTTTCGTATTTACGGATGCATCACCCAAGGAAATCGATGAAATAGGAGATAAGGAGACAGTAATAGATCTCGCACAAGAAAGATCTGCTTCGGTGACGTTTTTCGTGAGCAAAGAAAAATGGGGAAAATGTAACATCGAGGATTACACGGCTTACAATGATATTGCATATGCCACGGATGGTCATGTCTTCCATCTGCCGTCCACAGAATATATCAAACAGATGAAAGGGTAGGTAGATCTTAACTGCAATCGTGAACAAAACATCACTAACATACATAATAGAACTCTGTACGTAAACTGAGTCTAAGTTTTCTACTTTTCCCTCTGATGCTTGCGTCCACACTTTGAATGACGAAAACTCTTCTAGCGTGGCGAGTAAGCTAAACCGGATTTTTGAGTTAAGTGAAGCGGCTGAAGTTTGAATCTGAAAGCTCAAATCGAAATTTAATCCTGAGTTGTCGAATAAAATATAATTTAGTTACAGCTCATGACGGCGTAAAGGACAGCTTCCACTTGTCGGATTGCACGATGGCCATGCACTCAAATGAAAGCTCTCAACGAGTCAATTCTAATAAAAGAGTTCTCCTCCAACTCCTGAACAATAAAATGAAACGTAGGTGTGACCACTCGTGAAAGCTCTTAAAGAATACATTTTAACAGAAGTGTCCTGAACTGTCAAATCAAATAGGTTCGTCACTACTTAAATGTTCTCAGTAAGTACACTTCTGAAAAGTATTTTTTAAAAAAGATAACCAAAAGGCGGCGGATGTGAGCAGAACAGCTTGCGTTGCTCGGACTATAATACTAACCAATCTGTAAATTGATATTTTGTTTATAGGTTGGCTGCAGCTTCCTTAAAGGACTTTGTTCTTCTGTGTTCGGTGAAGCACCATTTAAAACGTATGAAGCGCAGTCCAACTACAAGCTTTGCAGAAACCTTCATTGTTGACGGACCCTTTGATGACATCATCGTGACCATTGATACTTGGCAGAGGTCCTCGATTACTCTTACAAATCCCGGTAATGACACTATCACAGGAGACACGGTTTTTGACAGAGGAGCGGTGTACATCGTGCCAAATCCCCTTCCTGGTGTTTACAAATTATTAGTCAGTTCAATGAGTGCTACTGATGTCCGGTATACTGTGAAAGCCTCGAGTCCCACAAAAATCGAGTTTTCTTCCAGCTTTGTACTGCCACCGCAGCGGTTGATAACACTCAAGGAAACTCCCATACAGCATCCACTGAGTGGCAAGTAGCATTTGTTTGTTTCTCGATCTTGTAGCTGTAGTTTGACATTGGTGAGTTCCATTCCCCTTATTTTTTATCTGTCGGAGCTCCCGTGGGAGGGGTGGGGGTACTCCTCGAAATATTTGATGGGAGTGTGCCGCCCGTGACTGAAAACCCTTACCCTATATTTTAGACCAAAATGCGCAAATTTTCGACCCTATTTCAGACCAAAGGCTCAAAATCTATACTTGATTTTAGACTGAAATGCTGCCCCTTTGGGGCTGCACACACCAATATGGCTTTTTTTGGGAGTACCCCTCCCCCCCTAACCCTACCCCCCCCCCCCCGGGTCAGAGCTAAACAATTTGCCCTGAGATATTTCTGCGCTCTCGGAAGCTCAGGCTGCGCGGCCGCATAGAGTTAAGGGCGAGGCAAAGCCACTGGACCCTGGATATAGACAAGTACGATTCACCTGAATTTAGGCTCGGTTTTGAACTAAACTTACCTGATGCGGTTCTGACCAAAAGACTGTCAGTTTCATTTGGTCAGCTAAATTGATGATCATCTTGGATTATATCGGATCCTCCTTAAACAGCATAAATCAAACCATAAACAGATAGACTCCATAAATCGAAAGGAAATGTCAGACTTAGTAGTTACTAAATATTTGAAGTTGTCCGTTGAATACTTTTTGAGCAACGCATCAGGAGAAAATTTGTGGCTGGCAAGAGTTGCGACCCAGGATTCATATTATTACTAAACCTTGCAGTGTTGCATGCAAGGTAATGTCGTTTTAAAAAGTATTACAAGAATAACTTTCAAAATTTCAATATAATTGCTAAGTCTGAAAATTTCCTTTTGATTTATTGTCGTCTTTCTGTTTGTAGCTTAATAATTACTGAAAATGTGTAAACAATGATCTTTCTCAGAAACGCCGTCTAAGCCTTGTGGCTGTGTATGACTTTCGTAAGTTTGGAGGCGGCCTTTTAGTCTATATGTTTGATTACTGCTATCACAAGTCATAATTGTTTGTTTTCTTTCTTTCACTTTTATAGGGAGGAAAGCGTTTGCTCGTATTGCTGTGGAAGGAGCATCTCTTGTAAATCAAAGTGCACCGTTGGTCATGAAACTAGTCAACGAAGCAGGGGTGCCTATAAATGTCCAGGTCAACTTTACCAAAGTAAGAAGCAACGCGGGTTCAAAACGTCACTACACAGCAACCTTTAATTCACCATCAATTTCATTCCGACTACAGCTTTCGGGACAAACCAAACAAGGCATTCCTTTTCAAAGAGTGGGAAAAAACGGTCTGATAAAAGCAAAACCAGCCGTGGTTCGCCTCGTTCCCGGAAGGGATGATGGCAGGCTGACACTGGGAAAGAGATCACGTTTGCTGTTCAAGATCTTTAATGCGGGCCGCAGTGAAGCCTTTGTAATAAACATTAAGGACAGCCTCGGCTTTTTGAGGGTCACTATGACCAAATTTACGCTTCAGAACACGCAAAGATCGATTCTAGTCTCGATTAAACCCACCAGGGGAAAAAGGGGAAAAATCAATAAAATCAAGATTGAAGCTCGAGGAAAAAGTTCTGGGGTGTTTTGTGAAGCATTCGAAACTTTTCAGTTGTTCTGATCTGGACAAAATCGCATTACGTTCTTGACTAATCATTTGTGCTAGCCTCGGAAGAACATATATATTCACCATCAATCATAAAGGAAAAGCGATTTTCGGGTGACTGACAGTTTCAAAAACTCACTAACGCCAAAGTAAGGAAACACTTTCAAACCACAGTCTGGACTCAAAATATTTTTCGTTTGGTTTTATACTGTAAAGAAGAAATTCTAGTCAACAGCGCGCCAAAACGCAACATCGTCATCGCCTCAAGCTTGAATGCGCGAGACGATAATAATCAGGTTTTGCTGTGGCCTCGAATCCTCCTTAAATTGTTTGGACAAATCTGAAAACGCAGCAAACGCAAAATTGAAACAATCACACGATCGGCAGTTTTGGCACTCATCCGAAAACTGATCTATTCCTTATGGCCTTTATGAAATGCGAAACTAGATATAGCTCAAATGTTTTGGAGTCTGCCGCTTTTGACGAAGCATGACGTAGTCATTTTGATTGCATGAACTATAAAAAGGCGTATGCAATGAAAAAGTCGGCTGTGGACAAAATTAAAAATTATAAAACTGAAAGTAGCTTAGAACACCATGAAACGTAGGCCGTCCATTTTAGCTACATTTACACTGTCTTCAAATTTGAACATGTTAGCCCGATCTTCAGTTATTGATATATTTACACGATTACATGGCATGAAACTTAGTCAGCTCAATGAGTGGTATCCAGAGGGGCTAGAGATAGAGTTTGCATATGTAAGTGTTAGTGGCACTTTTAGCTGATAATATTTAGTATATACTTCATTAAACTTGTTGCGCAGACTGACTGGGCTTTAATCAAGCTTGCCCAAACGTGAAAAAAAAAAAAAAGTCACTACAGCGACTAAAGCTCTTCCCCACCCCCGTCCCCTTCGTTCGACTTTGTTACATCAGCCAGTGTTTCTTGGGAAAGAAGGGTTTAAAAAAGTTTAAGACTTGTATTTTGTTCGCTGACAGATAAAATACTCTATTAATCCTGCATTAGTTGTAAAACTAATATAAACTAACAAAAGTCTAGCTTGGTCTAACTGAAAAGCCTCTTTGGGGAAAGTCAATCAAGTATATAAGTATGTAACTGAAGGTGTCTGGAAAAACTTTATTGCTTCAATCAGTTTTAATCATTCAAATGGTCACTCCGAAACTATTCAAGGATTATTACTTGGAACCAGACTTCTTCTGGGAGAGATTGATCTTGTCACCGAGACTCAGCGCCATTCCCTAGAAAAGGCAGAGACAAAGATAGAAAAGGGAAGAGAGATACAGAAACACGCGTAAGTCAATGTTTCCAGTATGTTTACTTCTCTGACAGAAAGGCATGATGGGGCTTCGTACATACGGGAATTTAGTTCCCACCTGGCTTTTGGCCCGGATGCGAACATGACCATTGACTGGCGCGTCCGGTGAGTCCAGAGACTTCTCAATGCTCACGTTGGCTAAAGCATCCTCACCAAAGATGCTACGTGCGTACAAGTTTGCCGCCATGAAGCCGCATTCCCCCGCCACGGCCTGGGAACAAAAAAATAAAACCGTTGATCACAAGCTCTTCCTGTGTTGGTGAATTTTTTAATATTCTGTTTTGTGAGTGCGCCCCAACCATTCAACAAACCGTTCAACAATGGATGAGATACTTTTTTAGTGAAAATTCATAATTCAATCATTATTATCAGTGTTTACCTTTTCTGGAGTTAGACATCTCATGTTGGTAGAAGCGATCAGATGGTCCAGGTATTCCTTCAGGCCACTTATATTTGTGTTAACGGTAACCTGGCAACAGACAACGTTTAAAGACCTCACGAAAACAAAATTTAATCATTTTATGAGACAAATTGCGACCGAGTGATGTTAGTTGAAAAAACTGGAACGACCCAAATAGCAAAGTAGAATGTTCAAAGTTTCGGCCCAATAAGCTTGGATACGCAAACTTATACGTTTAACTTGGATACGCAAGTTTGATAAAGTCGTCTATTTATACGCATGTCGTGTAATGAACCGGTCAGTTAAATAATTGTTTACCTTGTTCTCCCACTCAAATTCAGCCCACATTTGTCTGAACTCCGTGTCAGTACAACTTGCTGGCATAATGTAATCCATGATATCAATGTGAATATCGTTTAATACAACACAATTGCGGTCATTTGTGCCTCCTGATACATCATACACTGTCAAACAAACAAACAAAATAGAGAAACATCAGAATAGAAATACGACACTTAGAAGAACTTGCAAAAGTGAATAACACCTTTGTTTGTAAAAAAAGAGCTTTCAAGTTGTTTTCTCAAAACAAAGCAAAACAAAACAAAAAAAAAAACAATCAAACAAAAAAAAAAAAAACACTCACAAAAATAGATACGATGGAAAGTACTTACCTATGTTTCCAAATATAATGCCGTTCTCGGTGGAAGAAACCTTCACGTTGGCCTGATAAGGAAGGACAAATTAGTCATCCAAGATATCAGGCTAAAAGACATGCAAAATATATAGTATACAACATTTATTTAAAAGGCACAACAATAACTTAAATAGATGTTTCTTTCTCTGTTACTTGTGACAAATTTAAATCGGACGTCATTTGACTAACGCAACAAACATAAATTCGAAACAGACGTTCCTTTCCCAGCTTGCTTTTATAACACTGCCAGGCATTCTGCTAGGGTTCTGTTACCTTGATGTTGGAGAAGTCGTTCGGGCCTAGCATGATTGGCTGTGGTTTTTCCACGAGTTTTAGATCACCTAGAATAAAGACGCAAATCAAAATGAAGATTAACCTCACTTGCTCCACTTCTTTATGGGGATAGCCGCGATATGTAATGTGCTGTGTCGTGTGACAGTGTTGTGTTGTATTAGTGTGCCATGGTTCGATGCACTCACCTAAAGTGGCCAACTCTAGTGTGACGTTCTGCAGAGTGTCTGAAGTTTGGTTCACGATTAGCACGTCCAACACAATGTCATACTGGTTAACATTCACGTAAGCTTCGGCGTATACGGGGTCCGAGAAGCCAGTCAACTGAGAAACCTGTAAGTCAATCAATCAAACAACCAATCAAACAAACAAACCAACAAACAATCAATCAAACAAACAAACAAACAAACAATCAAACAATCAATCAATCAAGAAACCAACCAATCAATGATTCAAGTATCCAACTAATCATGCACTCAGACAGACAGACAGACAGTAAGATCGTAACTGAGTCATAAATAACTAAAGTAACCGACATATCGGTCAAAAAAGTCAATCGACCAACTAACTCATCGATTAATCAATTTCGAGTTGTTACTTAATTATTTTGGAATAGAACATGTTTTCTTGCAAAATGTGGCATTAAATGAACCACACTACAATCAGTACTATGAGAATGCACTCGTCAACAGTTTTCATTTGACTAGCCACCCCCGTCTTTTTTCACGCGCTCAGAGTGAAAGGACTTAAATAGCTGAGGGTTGCTTTACCTTGTTTAACTTTGAACCAAGCAGTTCTGTTTCGTTTTTCACTCCAGTGGACCCAACGGCTTGAGACAAGCTCACTGCAAACTGATCCTACAATGGACAAGTGTACGGTTTGGTTAGTCTGTCAGACACTGCTGCCAGTCTGAAGGAGTTACAGCCAGGTAAACAACAGAACAACAATAACAACAACAACAACAACAACAACAACAACAACAACAACAACAACAACAACAAGTTAGAGCAGTTATCGGATGACTACTAAAGTAATTACAGCGCTAATTCCAAACGAAAAAAATTTCAACCACGATTGGTTAAACAATACAAATCAGCAGTGAGAAAAAACGCCATCCCTTTCCCTACTTGCAAGAGCAGATCGCAAACGGGTTTTGCTTTTGCTCCTGATTGGCCGAAAATGCTGTAAATTTGTTTGGATCAGTCCATAAGCGTATAAAACGACTCCGAACAAGCTCCGTACCTCGAAAATTCCAGCGTCTGATTTAGCGACGAGTTGCAAGAAAGAAATTGGATCATCCGCTTGAACAGCGAGCACTTTCTCCACGTCGGACTTCTTCTTTAACTGGTCGTCTTCCTTCTTGCTTGCCTCCAACATGGCGGACAGTGAACCGCGGCAATCTACAGTGAATATCTTTCCCATGAGTGGCGTACGCTCTGCTACCACACGAATACACAACGAGATGCGATCCACATCGTCGTCTGTGATCACCTGAAGAATTACAACTCTCAGTATCGGCATACAAATTCTCCTTATTGTCCAGGAGACAGTATAGAGAACTGGAAGCGATCGAGTTAAGTACTCCACTACGCGACAATGTGAGTGATGTCGTGAGAAATGCTAGTTCAAGCAGCTTTCATCTGACCAAACTACCAAAATCCAAGTTCTCCTTACTGTATGATATATCTCTGGGGAGCAAAACTGAAGGAGAAAATTGAAGTTGATCACTCTTGGGAGTGAAAGGGTTAAAAAGGAGAAGGGAAAGAATATAGTCGTTAAGTGCAAGGGTCGTCACACATGTGATGGTGTTTCACCCACCTTCTTGGGCAAGCCAGATTTTCCGAGATGCAGAATGCTCGACATGATCAACATGGCGTTGGCAGAGAAAGCCTGAAAAGAAAAGACCCAAATGAGTAACTGAACGACCACAAGTGAATACAGCAACGCTAAGCAGAAACTACTCTTTTGACAATCCGGATCTCCATTACGAGAAAAAGGGTAGCACTGTTCAAATTAGTCACACAGGCAGGTTTCAGGTCACACACACGCGAAATGACAGAACGTGAAAAACTGACAAATACATGGCAGTTGTTCGCTTAGTAGAAATCGTCCTAGTGAGATTAGTTTTCAGAAAACTGTTGTTGGTGACTGACGTTTCCACGACCTGACCGGTAGTCATCTTCAGAGTCAAGTGAAGAGTTGTCGTCAGATGGCATATATATCTCTGATCGTTGATGTGATTGGCCGGTTTAGTTGTGAAGTGATTGGACCCAAAACTTGCAGTGGTTGTTCTTTTGTATGATAGTCTACCCAGCTAGACAGAGGTTCCGAGGAGAAATCCCCTCCATTTACACTTCCCCTTCAGGAATTCCCCTTTTTATCCAGACGAATCACCTACATTCTCACTCGTGTTCCACAACTTTTCCCTTTGTACCCAGACTACATTGATTCTCACTCATGTCGCACAACTTCTCTTACATTCTGCTTCCCTTGATCTTGTTCCATGCCAATGTAACGTAACGCCATCTTTGTCAGCGTACAAGCAATGGCGGCACCCACAAAGAACTCGCCATCCAACAAGTACTGCCGCAGCGGAGGTCTGACAAAAAAAGACAACATCCTCTTGATTAGTCGCATGTTAAAATAAATCGAGTATTCTCTTTCAGTTTCACCTTTTCTCGTCGTCCTTCTTAGCCGCTGATCCCACTCCCGGTGCACTGAGGGCGCTCTGTGTTGCGTAAGTCCCGTCTGCGGTCACCAGCCGCTGACCACCACCACCACCAGGCGTCTCTTTCCCTTCTAAAGGAGAATACAAGTATGACAAGTGTTTTAATACAGCGGTTTCTATTGGCTTTCGTAAACTACGAGCGTAAATACAGCAGTTTCTATTGGCTTTCGTAAACTAAAGAAAGAAGCTAGCCAGTTTTTACGTAAGACGTCTGCATTTAGTTACGATTTTGGGTGAAAGGGCTGTCTTTACCAATCTGAAACGGCTTATCCCGTTGGTCTGTGAGAAGTTGAGTTCTTAGAGCTAAGAATGCAGTTTTTACCTTCAGGAACATCCCCAGCAGCTCTCCTCATTTCGTCATCTACAATGGGAACCTGAAATAAAACACAACTGAAGCTGGAACAGAGTGCACCCTCAAAAAAAATTTGCAGTATTTGCAGTCAAATCAATGATTAATGTTGACAGACTAATTTTCTACAAGATTGCCAAACATTCAAACTGGCTTTGGAAGAATGGAAAAATGGCTTTGAATCTAAGATCAGCTGTTAGCTTCAAAGCAAGACAGTAATGAAAGTAAATAGGATACTTTCATGTCGTTCAAAACCACCAAATTTTCTTTTGTTGTTTTTGTTTGTACAGTATGCTGAACATAAGAAATCTTAGAGATCGTAGTTCTTAAAAATGGCTTACATCGCCTAGTCCCTTTTTGATTTCTTCCATAACATCAACAATATCATTCTTGCTGTTGGCGTACTCTCCCAGAATCCACAAGGCGTGGCGATGAATCCTTGTGGAGGAGAAAAGAAGGGAAATACGTAAATGCACAGAACAACGTTTCAAACTTTGAAAGTAAAGATGGAAAATGAGCAGGCAACCTGTTGACTAAGTTCAAACGGGTCAAGGTGTTTGAGCTCAAATTTGTGGTAGGTTTTTGTTCAGGGCAGGTTGGGACAATACACTCTTCTACTTACTTGACAGTCTTGATTGAATGGAAGTTCTCCAACAACTTCTCCATTATGACAGGCTTGAGTTGTTCAAATCTCTGCACAGCTTCACGGACAAATACCAGCACGTCACAGGCAGCTTGTTCATTGGTGTCTCCCAGAAACTCCATTAACTAAAAAGCAACAGCCATATGCTGAAAAACAGGGCTCAAAAAATAATCATGAGCACTCGTTCAGTGCCTGATGGGCCAGCAGACTTTTTTAACTATCCTTTTCTTCACAATGCCCAACTTCTGTGCACAAACATAGAATAATGTAATTCATTTTGAAACAGCTTACTGACAACTTAACAGATTGATACTTGTGAAAAGAGTGGCATCTGCAGCTGATTACACTAATGAGAACTGAAGAGTATTATGTTCAGAGCTAGAGTTCCCTAAATCCAGACTACCACATTTGTGTTACCTATCTGCCAATAGCTAGTGAGGCAGGTTATTTTTCTTTGAGTCCTTTGAATGTTGTCAAGAATGTGTTAGCTGATGCTTCAAGCTAAAGTCAAAGTATGAACACATCTGAGAATGTAGGCAATGCTGCCTTTAACTTACTACAGATATGTTAGGGAAATTTACATACCAGTGGAACAATGGAATTTGCAACATCTGGGAATTTCACACTACAAGTGTGCAGTGTGCGAACCAATATCTGCAAAGAAGACCAAAAGTGATTTGACAAGTCTGTACTGAACCTGCATGACATCAGTAACATCAATAGCATCACCAACCTGTCGGTAGTTACCAGTGTCCTCATGCTCTGACTCGTTGTGTGTTTTGGCCACTTCTTTCTTCAGAACTGCTACAACCTGAACAAACACAGAAAAATAGAAATAAACCCAATGAAACAGCCCCTAAACATCAAAGAAGCAATGTTTCTTAGTAAGCTAACATAAAACACTCTATTCATTGACAGAATAATATTTAGTCAGTTAATTAAATATCACACATAACTAAATTAATGCTTTTTTTAACTTTTGCTGGAAAAATGGACTGTCTCTCGGCCATTGATGCATGTGCAATAAATTCAAGATTCCATGATGATGAATGAATGATGATATCAATGTTTTACGAGGGTGAAAACCTTACAATGAGATTAATTAGAGTAGCCCACTCAGTGTATCACTATTGTACATGTATCTGGTAGAACATATCTAACCATGTGTGTCAATTCTTTAAAGCCCTTTATATTGTGTTAGTGAAGGTAGAGAGACTTGGTGAACAGCTTATATTCCCTCCCAAAAACAGAAGGCACAGTAGCTCAGACAGGAACAGTCCTTCTCACTGAGGGCACCAGGATCAGATCCCAAGTCAGGAATTGAACTAGGCCAAGTCTCACCTCATGAATGTTTCTTGATGTTACAAGCTCCAGAACCAACTGCAGAGTCTTCTTGCGGACTTCTAGAGCCGGTGAGACCAGGACGCGCAAAATGTCCATAACAAGTTCCTAAAAAATTCCTTTCAGTTACTGTACTGCTTCAGTATTTTATAAAAGTATGTTCTGTACTTGCCTCCAGCCATCTAAATCTCATGCAAGCTTTTTAAAATCCCAGCAAGAAGACATTCATACCTGCAGGACTTTCTCATGAGCGGGATTGTTCTTCAAAGCAATCAGTCTGTCAAGCACAATAAGTTTTACATTGTTGTCACTCTCTTTCACAATAAGCTCAATGTAGCAAGTTGCTGCTGACTGCAAATAAAAACAAAAGATCAATGCAAATTGGGAGAGAGAATTTGGTTCCAGATATACCGCACCTATATTTAGAAAAGCAGAGAGAATACAGTAGACCATTTCCAAAATGCTTGTCATCTTTGTTCTACAACAAGGCCTAGCCTCAATACTTTGTTCATGAAAATTAGTTTTACTTGCATATTCCTTTTCATGCAAGGTTAAAAACTCATTTTCATAAAAAAATAGGTCTTGCACTAGCTTGGCCTCAATTTAATTTGGCCTCATTTTAATTTAAATCAGAGGCAACAGGCATTTCAGACATGGCCTATTTGTACCACATGACTCAGGAGAACCTAAAGGTTACAAAAGAAAGGTTTGACAAAAAAGGTTATACAAGAAAGGTTAAAAGTTAAAGATTAGACAAATACTGACCTTGACAGCTGTGGGAGCAGAGGACAGGGTTACCAAGCTTCCAGCAGCTTCATACCTCACTGCAGGGGAGGTTGAGTTGAGGAGATTGTAGATGCAGCGGATAAACCTTGCTCGTTCAGCAGGATTGGCATGACACACCTACAGTATGAGCATACATTTAGCAATGTCAAATATTATATTCATGTATTGTATAACCAGCATACATTTCTAGATGGGACATTTTATTACCTTGTATATGAGCTCCACTATCACCAACTGAAGAATATCCCCAAAGGAATTGACCTGGTCAATACAAGTGCTCAGATAGTCCAAGGCTCGCTCCTACCAAATGTGACATCAAAAATAAAATATTAGCATTAAAGTATAGCATGTTGACTGGTGTGGGCACCTGGCATTCAAGGTTTAACATTGAAAAGAGGGAAGGGGAAGGTCACCTAATTGTTATTTCATTGAAGCAGTACTGTATTGTTGATTTGAAGTGTGTCTCAAAATGTTTTGTCAATAGTAATGACTGGTATGATTTGATATTACAGGCAATAAATCAAGTTTGCTTGCTTTTCCGGACAGAATACCTGATCAACATGAATTAACATCATGAACGCATTTCGCTTGCAAGAGGCGTCCTGCTCCTGCTCCAAGAATGTGTGAACCAGCTCTGGCGCATCTGGGATCAAGAAATCAAAATTCCTAAAAAACAAAAGCCCGAAGTATTAGAAAATATGATAACTCACTGTTTATTACCACATGTACCTCTACAAGAGAGCCCATTGCATATTTTATGGTGTATGCTTGCAAAGATCATCAGCTTTACAGATAACTTCCTCTGTTTGAACTACTGTACACTACCTGGGTTGTTAAGTCATGGCTAAACCTTGCCTTTGGGCTAGCTGGCAAATCTAGTTTCATCATCTTCCTATGAAAGTGTTTATGCGTGTGTCTGTAGGTACACATTATTATAATTTCAAGAAAACATTCTACCTGTAAATTGTATAGATTGCCATGACAGCATTACGCCGAACATAGGAATGCCGATGTTCCAGGCACTGTCTAATGGCAGGCATCAGGGGCTCTATCAGTTCAGGCTCCTGTTAACATGGAAAAAATATTTCCACTGTTATGGCACATTACAATCTGGGTAAAAGCAATGGAACTTGATGTGTTTTACCAACAATGCACAATGACAAATCGTACATGGAATGCCTCAAGACTATTACACAGATATCAAGTATTGCTCCATGTGTGTGCGTGTGTGTGGGTATAACATGAGATATAATCATGGTGATAAAACATTCATGTAATAAACCAGCATCATCATAATCATCACATGCCCAGCTACAACTATCAATAACCAAGACAAAGTGTGCCAGATAGTACCTTCAACTTGCACAAAAACCTGAGGGTTGATCCACGGATATATTCATTGGGATGTTGGAGATCCTAAAAAGGAAATCACAAATACATATTGTATATTATAATAAAACCATAACCTCTGGATTCAAGCAATCAATGTTAAAATTGGTACATATGTTTTAAATAATCCAGCATCTAACCTTTCTGTAGGCATCACACACCAAGATCATCTCATGCAACAGTTTCCCGTCTGAGCCAGTTTTAGGGCAAATTTCCCAGAAGATTAACAAGAGCTTCTTGATGGTGTGATCTTGTAGAGGCATCAGAAACTTGATGACAACCATCAACAGGGACGGCATTTTTTCACCACTCAGAATCTGTTGGATTACTCTCTTTAAAGCCTCCGTCTTCACCCTTACTGATCCCTTTTCTGGGTGAAAGGATTGGAAAGATAGCTAAAATTAACAGCGTTCCTAATCAAGAAACATACATACCGTAAAATCTTGGTTATGATCTCCCCCCTTCCCACCCCCCCCCCCCCCCCCCAGTTAAATCTGACAACAGAAATCCATCCCAGCCGTGAGCTCCCTACTCCCCCCCCCCCCCCCTCCAACTCAAACCCTCTCTTCTTGTTTCACCATTTTGAAGAATATCACAGAAAGTGTAACAGTTTGAGCGGAGGGAGGGAGCTTCCTCTGTTTTTCGCTTCTGTTTCACTGTGAACGCAAAACCTGATTAACTAAACAGAATGGAGGTTGACTTCTTTATCCCGCATTTAGAGTTTTCTCCTTCTAAAATGATTCGTTCTTTAGTAAGTTCAACTAGGAAATCGCTGTCTTAACTGTACATGAGCCAAGCCTTCAAGTTACCCCCCGACAAATATACACGAAAGAAAACTCAAGCAACAGTTACCCAGGTCTTCGGCCAATTTCTGCTCTGTTGGAGGATCCACATCGTTTGGAAGGTTGATCAGTGTATAACAAGGCTGTTCGGCTGTAGTCATCTTTAAAATTCTTCAAAGTCGAGGAGCAAATGGAACTGATTTACGAAATTGACGTGGCAGAGACCAGCGGTATCCACCCTGAAACACAGGGGCCGCAAAGGCTTTCGGTATATTTGAATAATCAAGATTTGATTAGTGCCCAGGCTTGACCGCGCAAGTTAGTAGAAAGTTGCAGCACAAAGCCCGGTTGTTCAAAGCACGATTGGGCTAATAATGGATTGGTCTAAACTCTGTTCGTCTTTTAAAGCTTGTGACAATGAAGGATTTGTAATTTTTTTCAGGTCCTAGGCGACAACACGTGCGCCAAAAAAATAAACAAAAAGCAAAAACAAAACAAAAAACTAGGCAACAGCAACAAAAATGGCTGGGTGTATGAATGTGCGTTGTGCAGATCGTTCAAACTGAAAAAAAAAAAACAAAAAACAACAACAACAACTGTTTCTAAATACTCCTCTTTTGAGAACTGCCCGTTGTGAACCATTTCTGCCAATACATCGGCTTCCATCGCTTTTGGAGTTCACAGATTTCACAAAAAGCACCGGCAAAAGACGGCACACAATATTTACGCGTAATGTGAGTGTGCGCTTTCACGAATAAACAAAAGAACACAGTGTGAAGGAATAAGATGTATATTACGGTTCGCCATGTTCACTATATACATGATTATACAAAATGTTCTCTGATTAAAGAGAAATTCACCTTATTCAGAAGCAGTGATAACTTAGTTACTGAATGTATGTAAGGCGTGATGTCGCCTAAAGTTTCTTAAATACTTGAAAAAACGATTGGGTCTTTTGTCGGCAAGTCGTTAGCTTTATATTTACTCAACACGCAGGCTTTAGCTGGTCTTTAAGACCTGCTAAATTTCGGAGCTTAAACTTTCAATAATTTAGGGCACACATGAGGGCCACGCCCCGCTTGATCCAGTGCTGTTGCTCTTTGCTGCTCGGCAGCTCAACTGGTAAAACGAAGTTCGTGGAATGACCCGTGGTGGACAGGGTTCCTGAAGAGCAACGAAGGAAATTGTACTGATCAGAAAAAAAGTCTTATCTAGTGACGAGTAGTTTCAATCCTGCCCTAACGCCACTTACACCCACCCTTCCACTCCGCGGTTCTGCTGTTTCTGTTCTGGCCGAGTTTCTCATAAACAAACACAGAGTTGCGTGCATGTTGTTTAAGTGCGCGTTTCTCTAGTCAAGCAAAAACTGAGCGTAGGCAAGAAAAGTGGATTCTCCCAACCTTTTAGCAAGAAAATGTATAAGTGAATTTGTTAGAATTGATAGTTTAATCAGCTTTCATCTGGCAAGGTATCAAAGCTAAATTCTCCTTACTGTGTGATATATCTCTGGTTAGAAACTGAAGGAGAAAGTTGAAGTTGATCACTCTCACGCAATGGGCTGTTTCCGAGTTGTCTGTTGACTCCAAGTGCGAAACCTCCTTGTGAAAGTGACTTTGATTTCATAAAAATGAACATGCGCGTGAAAGTAGTTTTCAGGTTTCCCACCAGGCCTCGCTTTCAAACAGAGGCAGTAGGAGTCTCGGAATTGCAAAATTATTGGGACAGTCACTTAATTCCTGGAATCTATCTGTATTTCTCACCTGCTCACACGCCCTTCCTAATGAAAAAAAATTGCAAAAGACAGCACTGAACATGACCTATTGGAGCTGGCTTACCTCGAAGTCCCACGTAATGATGTCAATGGAAATTGAGGATGAACGAGCAAAGTTTTGTAGAGTGCCCGTGAGAAATCCTTGAGGGAAGAAAAATCCCGAAATCCAGAATACCTGTGAGGAGAGTAAAACATGGAAAGTTACCAAGCTGAACTAAAAAAAAAAAAAAACTAAAAAAAAACTAAAACTGGTACAGCATACAGCACAAGGCTCGCTTGGATACAACCTAAAGTAACTAAGTAGTACAAACTTTGAAGAGGAACTCACCGGGGGTATGCCGTGGTCAATCCACTTTTGGATAAACTGGACACGAGCAACCAAGTCTGTGACCCAGGAAGCGAGTGGCTTTAGTGAGGGGTAAGCCTGAAATGAAAAGCGGGACATCTTAATGCTTTCTTGATCATCACACTGGATAAATTAACACAGCGTACTTCATTGCAATGGTTTCATTGGTAAACGTGCTCTTTTACAAGACGGGTGGAGACATGTTCTACGAATATAGGAAATTAAGTGTCAATCTTTTTTCAGCCAAAGAAGAGCATTATTGTCGTTTAGCCTAAACGTGCTGTTTGGCTTAAAATGGTCCATCGTATTTTTACGTTGGGTACAAAACTAGCCTTCGCTTCGCATTTCCAGATGTGAACAAAACCCATGGATTGGCCGAGGGCCCATTTATTAAACAAAATCTTCAATTGGCTGAGAGGTCCTTTAGTAAACAAAAACAAAATCTATTGACTAGGAAGAGCCCTTTTGTAGAGGATAGTTACCTAAACTTCTGTTTGAATGTCTCACCTTGCTCGCCCACATCTCTGGCACGCTGTTATTATACAAACTGTTCGCCATCGTCTCCAGAGCTTGTGACATCACCACTAAGCCTTTGAGCGCCTTCAGCAGATCGTTGAGTGTTTGTCGGACGGTGCTCAGCAGTTTATTGTATCGGATCACCTCCTGAATGAGCACCGTGTTCATCGACTCCTCGTACCGGACGGGGTGTTTCTCCATGACCACGCCCACAGGAATAGGGTGGGGAACTTTGTCCAGAATACTGTGGCCAGTTTCTTCCATCACCTGTAGGAAAAGAACACAACAAAGTCACGTGCTGCCTGGAACAAAACGCATGTTTTACATTGCAATCCTGTACCATAGCAAGAAGCCCAATTTTATTATTTCTTTCGATTTCCTAGTTTAACTTTGTAAGATAATCGTACAAGTACCTCTTCTCTGGACCTTCCCGCTCCAGTGGACGCGCGAGGCTGCATCTGAAGGATCCCACGCAGAAGTTGAAACGTCTCATTCTGCGCAAAAGTGATGTTGGCATTTTCATGAAGTGCAAAGATCTCTGGTGTGTCGTTGATGGGTAACCCGCGTATATAGCGCAGATAAGCCTGTGGACAAGGAAAAAAAGAGTTATGGAGAGCAGCTGGAGTACATTACGATGATTTTATCACACATAGCGACGAACACCTTCATAGAGCTGAAAACATGACAACCTTGCACGACAGATTACTTTGAAGAGACCAATCGGCAGTGCGAGAAAACGTCATCGCCACTCGCTTGCTTGCGCTAGAATATCGCAATCGGATTTTGCTTTTGTTCCCGACTGGCGGAGACTAGAAAAGCAATATTAACACGATAACTTTCGTCATCCGCAAACCACTCAATTCTCATCATCCTTAGGTGCTTTGTCGTTTCATCATACGTCTTTCACCATGCCAACGCAGTCAAGTCCTAGTTCTCCCACGTACTAACTGTCCATTTTACATATAAAGTTGATCCTAGCCCGGTCAGGAACAAACAAACAGAAACCAAGATACTATTGACCAAAACCAAAAGGCTTTAGTAGCTGCTTCATACCTCATGCTCTGACGAGATGGGTATCTGGTGGTAGATTCCTGTCTCGGAGAACTTGTGCTCGGGTTGTGTTACCTCATCGCGGTAATAGTCGTTCAGAATATTCATGATGCACCTTCGGTCCCAGTCATCCGTCACGCGGCCACCGTAGTTGATGTGACCAGCGGTGTACTTTAAAACCTAATGTAAAGATGGACAGCGCATGACAGTTACGTCATACAAAACAGTGACGTCATCCAGAACAGCTTTGTCGCCAAGAAGAAATAACGGTGACAAAATATTCTTAAAGTAAGCGAGTCTTCAGTGATGTCTCGAAAGAGAGAAAAGAGATGTCTTCGTGACGCTATCGTAAACCTTGGACAATTTGCAAGTCTTAACACTTCATTTCTCGCTCAATCTAATCAACGTTGCAAGTAACGGTATGTCAACGTAGTGGTGTGGAAAGTATGTGTTCTAGTGCAGTGCTCCTCCTTAAACTTCCCAAGCTCAAAATACAGATTCTCTCAACTTTTTAAGAAGAAAATGTATGAGTAATGTAGTGAGAATTAATAATCCAATCAGCCTTCTACTGTATGATATATCTCTGGTGAGAAACGGAAGGAGGAAATTGAAGTCCATGTAGCGAAAGGTTTTAAGGGTTTCAAAAAAGACAAGACCCTGTTGTATACCTTGAATGGAAGTCCCTCGTACTCATCCAAGAACATGCTCAACTGACTGATACAGATACGGAGATCCCCGCTAGTGAACTCATAAGGAATGTTGAAACCCAACGGGCCGAACTTCCTTCGCTCCAGCGTCACTCCTTGGAACAAGCAAAGGGAGAACAACAGAGGCTTGAACTGTTCCTAAAACGCAGAAAACATCACAAACAGTCAGTTAAGATTGGGAAGGTAAATCGATCTGGAATCGATCAAAGGTAAATGCGACCCAAGTGTACCATTGAGCCAATTCTTTTCTTAGATCGATGATAATTGACTGAAAGTCGATGTATGAAAACTGGACTAACTCGAGCGTCCGACGAAAGCCTTTAGTCTTTTTATCATACGTCTTGAGGGGGAGGGAGCCTGTGGTATATGGTGAAGGCTTCTAACATTTCTATTTTGCATACTAAATTAGCGAAAGTTGTGGGGGAGGGGGGTGGGGGACATTTTGTCACAAAAAGTGGGATGGTGCCAAAGTCAAACCTAAGAGGGAGGGGAAGGTGGATATTTGACCTTAGGTGTGTTGCGTTGTGTATCACGCGGCGGGAGATTGGGTAGGAGTCTCTTTTTTTTTGTTTGGTGGTGGTGGGGGACATTTTGTCACAAAAAGTGGGATGGTGCCAAAGTCAAACCTAAGAGGGAGGGGAAGGTGGATATTTGACCTTAGGTGTGTTGCGTTGTGTATCACGCGGCGGGAGATTGGGTAGGAGTCTCTTTTTTTTTTGTTTGGTGGTGGTGGTGGTGGTGAGATTCGAACCGTGGAGGTTGTGATGAGTTGGGGGTGGTGGTACCGCGGGCGCCATTCCCCCGACGCCCCGAGGGCTAGGGAGAACGAGTGGTATTTATGGTGACGTTTTTTTTTTTTTTTTTTTTTTTTGTTGTTTGGTGGTGGTGGTGAGATTCGAACCGTGGGGGTTGTGATGAGTTGGGGGTGGTGGTACTGCGGGCGCCATTCCCCCGACGCCCCGAGGGCTAGGGAGAACGAGTGGTATTTATGGTGACGTTTTTTTTTTTTTTTTTTTTTTTTTTGTTGTTTGGTGGTGGTGGTGAGATTCGAACCGGGGGGGTTGTGATGAGTTGGGGGTGGTGGTACCGCGGGCGCCATTCCCCCGACGCCCCGAGGGCTAGGGAGAACGAGTGGTATTTATGGTGACGTTTTTTTTTTTTTTTTTTTTTCCTTTTTTTTTTTATCGTCGCATGGTGAAAACGCCCGGACGAGCTCCACAGTTTAAATCTTCATGACAAGATCGACTTTGTTTTGCGGACTAGCTCAAATTGTCTGAAAATCAGGCTATACTCCACGCCAAAAAAAAATCTAGTTTTCCGAATTACTAGCTCTCCATTATTTTCTTATATCGACTGATGTTTCGACAGTACCATTTCCGTTGATAATCTTCGCTTACTTTGCTGCAGCTGGCGTAAAATTCGTCACTGAAGCCAACAAAGGACCTGAGTAGGTTGGCCTTGATGCCTCGGGGTGGCTCTACAGTCATCTTGGAGCCATTCTGGAGAATGGACACGGGAAACTTTGGACTGGGCATGCTCGTAAGCCACAAGCGGAAGTCTCGATGAACCTGAGAAAGGAGTGAATAGTCATGAGAGCCTTCACTCAACTACACCAGCACAGCAAGCAAGTATTATACTCAATTACAATAACAGAAACAACCAAAGGGCAATAGAAGCAAATGACGATAAAAGCAACAGAAAACGACCGTTGTTGATGTGCGTGTGCGCGTTGGTACCTTATCAGGGTCGATGTTTTCCACCAGCCGTTCCAGCATGGGCATGAAGCTTGGCGCCAAATGACAGTTTTGAAAGAACACCCACTTGCCTCGCTCCATCGCTGAACGCATCATGGCCTCTGCACGGGGACCCTGCAACGGATACTCAAATTCAACTACACGTCCAAAGATAACTGCAGTATATATTTTAAAACTGAAACATTCTATTCCAATTCTCAAAGGCCATCTCTTTACGTCTAATCATCAAATTCTTAGAAAAGGCTACTTAGAAATTTTATAAAGTACAATCCCCGTGACGATTCTTGACCCACTGGGATAGCACTAAGTTCTCGGAAACATTTTTTTCTGACTTTTGGATACCAGAGCACCGTGGCCTTCTATCTAAATTTTAATTTTCACTTATTAGCGGACACCACAAAAGTTTTCCAAGTTTTCCACTCTCATGTCTAACTTGTGAAGATATTCAAACTACTTGTCGTTGATTCAAAGAAATGACAAATAATTTCTTGGAAGAGCTTCTCCTTTTTAGCGTGTAACACGCACCTGTCCTTGGCCCAAGGAGATGGCAGTGAGTTTCTTGGAAAATCTCATCTCCTCTGCAAACTTGAAGGATTTGTAATTTTTTTCAGGTCCTAGGCGACAACACGTGCGCCAAAAAAATAAACAAAAAGCAAAAACAAAAACAAAAAACTAGGCAACAGCAACAAAAATGGCTGGGTGTATGAATGTGCGTTGTGCAGATCGTTCAAACTGAAAAAAAAAAACAAAAAACAAAAAACAAAAAAAACAAAAACAAAAAAACAAAAAAAACAAAAAAAAAAAACAAAACAAACGAAAAAAAAAAACAACTGTTTCTAAATACTCCTCTTTTGAGAACTGCCGGTGAACCATTTCTGCCAATACATCGGCTTCCATCGCTTTTGGAGTTCACAGATTTCACAAAGAGCACCGGCAAAAGACGGCACACAATATTTACGCGTAATGTGAGTGTGCGCTTTCACGAATAAACAAAAGAACACAGTGTGAAGGAATATGATGTATATTACGGTTCGCCATGTTCACTATATACATGATTATACAAAATTTTCTCTGATTAAAGAGAAATTCACCTTATTCAGAAGCAGTGATAACTTAGTTACTGAATGTATGTAAGGCGTGATGTCGCCTAAAGTTTCTTAAATACTTGAAAAACCGATTGGGTCTTTTGTCGGCAAGTCGTTAGCTTTATATTTACTCAACACGCAGGCTTTAGCTGGTCTTTAAGACCTGCTAAATTTCGGAGCTTAAACTTTCAATAATTTAGGGCACACATGAGGGCCACGCCCCGCTTGATCCAGTGCTGTTGCTCTTTGCTGCTCGGCAGCTCAACTGGCAAAACGAAGTTCGTGGAATGACCCGTGGTGGACAGGGTTCCTGAAGAGCAACGAAGGAAATTGTACTGATCAGAAAAAAAGTCTTATCTAGTGACGAGTAGTTTCAATCCTGCCCTAACGCCACTTACACCCACCCTTCCACTCCGCGGTTCTGCTGTTTCTGTTCTGGCCGAGTTTCTCATAAACAAACACAGAGTTGCGTGCATGTTGTTTAAGTGCGCGTTTCTCTAGTCAAGCAAAATCTGAGCGTAGGCAAGAAAAGTGGATTCTTCCAACCTTTTAGCAAGAAAATGTATAAGTGAATTTGTTAGAATTGATAGTTTAATCAGCTTTCATCTGGCAAGGTATCAAAGCTAAATTCTCCTTACTGTGTGATATATCTCTGGTTAGAAACTGAAGGAGAAAGTTAAAGTTGATCACTCTCACGCAATGGGCTGTTTCCGAGTTGTCTGTTGACTCCAAGTGCGAAACTTTTCGTGTGAAAGTGACTTTGATTTTCATAAAAATGAACATGCGCGTGAAAATAGTTTTCAGGTTTCCCACCAGGCCTCACTTTCAAACAGAGGCAGTAAGAGTCTCGGAATTGCAAAATTCTTGGGACACTCACTTAGTTCCTGGAATCTATCTGTATTTCTCACCTGCTCGTGTGAGCGTTTTGTACACTGGACAGTCATACACTCCTTTCTCAGGTTTCTTCCTGTTGGCCATAGGTTTGAGCCACATCACGGGCATGTCCGTGTACAGTTCCTTGGGTTTCGACTCCGTCAACTCGTGTTGCTCGCTGTCCCAACGCGCTCCCTCTAGAAACAAGCCTCGGATGTAACAGCCGTTCTTTGGGCGTGACGTCAGCTGAGCCTCACTTGCTTTCATGACCTGTGGTTAAACAAAAAGGTGTGATCACATCTGGTTGAGAAAACTGACAAACTTTTGACGTCCCAAGAGCTCAAACTATTTTTTTTCCCCATGAAATTACCAAAACGGAACACCCCCTTCCTATTGAAAAACATTTGTAAAAAACAGCACTGAACATGACCTATTGGAGCTGGCTTACCTCGAAGTCCCACGTAATGATGTCAATGGAAATTGAGGATGAACGAGCAAAGTTTTGTAGAGTGCCCGTGAGAAATCCTTGAGGGAAGAAAAATCCCGAAATCCAGAATACCTGTGAGGAGAGTAAAACATGGAAAATTACCAAGCTGAACTAAAAAAAAAAAAAAAAAAAAAACTAAAACTGGTACAGCATACAGCACAAGGCTCCCTTGGATACAGCCTAAAGTAACTAAGTAGTACAAACTTTGAAGAGGAACTCACCGGGGGTATGCCGTGGTCAATCCACTTTTGGATAAACTGGACACGAGCAACCAAGTCTGTGACCCAGGAAGCGAGTGGCTTTAGTGAGGGGTAAGCCTGAAATGAAAAGCGGGACAATTTAACGCTTTCTTGATCATCACACTGGATAAATTAACACAGCGTACTTCATTGCAATGGTTTCATTGGTAAACGTGCTCTTTTACAAGACGGGTGGAGACATGTTCTACGAATATAGGAAATTAAGTGTTAATCTTTTTTCAGCCAAAGAAGAGCATTATTGTCGTTTAGCCTAAACGTGCTGTTTGGCTTAAAATGGTCCATCGTATTTTTACGTTGGGTACAAAACTAGCCTTCGCTTCGCATTTCCAGATGTGAACAAAACCCATGGATTGGCCGAGGGCCCATTTATTAAACAAAATCTTCAATTGGCTGAGAGGCCCTGTAGTAAACAAAAACAAAATCTATTGACTAGGAAGAGCCCTTTAGTAGAGGATAGTTACCTAAACTTCTGTTTGAATGTCTCACCTTGCTTGCCCACATCTCTGGCACGCTGTTATTATACAAACTGTTCGCCATCGTCTCCAGAGCTTGTGACATCACCACTAAGCCTTTGAGCGCCTTCAGCAGATCGTTGAGTGTTTGTCGGACGGTGCTCAGCAGTTTATTGTATCGGATCACCTCCTGAATGAGCACCGTGTTCATCGACTCCTCGTACCGGACGGGGTGTTTCTCCATGACCACGCCCACAGGAATAGGGTGGGGAACTTTGTCCAGAATACTGTGGCCAGTTTCTTCCATTACCTGTAGGAAAAGAACACAACAAAGTCACGTGCTGCCTGGAACAAAACGCGTGTTTTGCATTGCAATCCTGTACCATAGCAAGAAGCCCAATTTTATTATTTCTTTCGATTTCCTAGTTTAACTTTGTAAGATAATCGTACAAGTACCTCTTCTCTGGACCTTCCCGCTCCAGTGGACGCGCGAGGCTGCATCTGAAGGATCCCACGCAGAAGTTGAAACGTCTCATTCTGCGCAAAAGTGATGTTGGCATTTTCATGAAGTGCAAAGATCTCTGGTGTGTCGTTGATGGGTAGTCCGCGTATATAGCGCAGATAAGCCTGTGGACAAGGAAAAAAGAGTTATGGAGAGCAGCTGGAGTACATTACGATGATTTTATCACACATAGCGACGAACACCTTCATAGAGCTGAAAACATGACAACCTTGCACGACAGTTTCACGACAGATTACTTTGAAGAGACCAATCGGCAGTGCTAGAAAACGTAATCGCCACTCGCTTGCTTGCACTAGAATATCGCAATCGGATTTTGCTTTTGTTCCCGACTGGCGGAGACTAGAAAAGCAATATTAACACGATAACTTTCGTCATCCGCAAACCACTCGATTCTCATCAACCTCAGGTGCTTTTAGTCGTTTCATCATAAGTCTTTCACCATGCCGACGCAGTCAAGTAGTAGTTCTCCCACGTAATAACTGTCCATTTTAACTATAAAGTTGATCCTAGCCCGGTCAGGAACAAACAAATAGAAACCAAGATACTATTGACCAAAACCAAAAGGCTTTAGTAGCTGCTTCATACCTCGTGCTCTGACGAGATGGGTATCTGGTGGTAGATTCCTGTCTCGGAGAACTTGTGCTTACCTCATCGCGGTAATAGTCGTTCAGAATATTCATGATGCACCTTCGGTCCCAGTCATCCGTCACGCGGCCACCGTAGTTGATGTGACCAGCGGTGTACTTTAAAACCTAATGTAAAGATGGACAGCGCATGACAGTTACGTCATACAAAACAGTGACGTCATCCAGAACAGCTTTGTCGCCAAGAAGAAATAACGGTGACAAAATATTCTTAAAGTAAGCGAGTCTTCAGTGATGTCTCGAAAGAGAGAAAAGAGATGTCTTCGTGACGCTATCGTAAACCTTGGACAATTTGCAAGTCTTAACACTTCATTTCTCGCTCAATCTAATCAACGTTGCAAGTAACAGTATGTCAACGTAGTGGTGTGGAAAGTATGTGTTCTAGTGCAGTGCTCCTCCTTAAACTTCCCAAGCTCAAAATACAGATTCTCTCAACTTTTTAAGAAGAAAATGTATGAGTAATGTAGTGAGAATTAATAATCCAATCAGCCTTCTACTGTATGATATATCTCTGGTGAGAAACGGAAGGAGGAAATTGAAGTCCATATAGTGAAAGGTTTTAAGGGTTTCAAAAAAGACAAGACCCTGTTGTATACCTTGAATGGAAGTCCCTCGTACTCATCCAAGAACATGCTCAACTGACTGATACAGATACGGAGATCCCCGCTAGTGAACTCATAAGGAATGTTGAAACCCAACGGGCCGAACTTCCTTCGCTCCAGCGTCACTCCATGGAACAAGCAAAGGGAGAACAACAGAGGCTTGAACTGTTCCTAAAACGCAGAAAACATCACAAACAGTCAGTTAAGATTGGGAAGCTAAATCGATCTGGAATCGATCAAAGGTAAATGCGACCCAAGTGTACCATTGAGCCAATTCTTTTCTTAGATCGATGATAATTGACTGAAAGTCGATGCATGAAAACTGGACTAACTCGAGCGTCCGACGAAAGCCTTTAGTCTTTTTATCATACGTCTTGAGGGGGAGGGAGCCTGTGGTATATGGTGAAGGCTTCTAACATTTCCATTTTGCATACTAAATTAGCGAAAGTCGTGGGGGAGGGGGGTGGGGGACATTTTGTCACAAAAAGTGGGATGGTGCCAAGGTCAAACCTAAGAGGGAGGGGGAGGTGGATATTTGACCTTAGGTGTGTTGCGTTGTGTATCACGCGGCGGGAGATTGGGTAGGAGTCTTTTTTTTTTGTTTGGTGGTGGTGGTGGTGGTGAGATTCGAACCGTGGAGGTTGTGATGAGTTGGGGGTGGTGGTACCGCGGGCGCCATTCCCCCGACGCCCCGAGGGCTAGGGAGAGCAAGTGGTATTTATGGTGACGTTTTTTTTTTTTTTTTTTCTGGTTGTTTGGTGGTGGTGGTGAGATTCGAACCGTGGAGGTTGTGATGAGTTGGGGGTGGTGGTACCGCGGGCGCCATTCCCCCGACGCCCCGAGGGCTAGGGAGAGCGAGTGGTATTTATGGTGACGTTTTTTTTTTTTTTTGTTGTTTGGTGGTGGTGGTGAGATTCGAACCGTGGGGGTTGTGATGAGTTGGGGGTGGTGGTACCGCGGGCGCCATTCCCCCGACGCCCCGAGGGCTAGGGAGAACGAGTGGTATTTATGGTGACGTTTTTTTTTTTTTTTTTTTTTTTTTCCTTTTTTTTTTATCGTCGCATGGTGAAAACGCCCGGACGAGCTCCACAGTTTAAATCTTCATGACAAGATCGACTTTGTTTTGCGGACTAGCTCAAATTGTCTGAAAATCAGGCTATACTCCACGCCAAAAAAAATCTAGTTTTCCGAATTACTAGCTCTCCATTATTTTCTTATATCGACTGATGTTTCGACAGTACCATTTCCGTTGATAATCTTCGCTTACTTTGCTGCAGCTGGCGTAAAATTCGTCACTGAAGCCAACAAAGGACCTGAGTAGGTTGGCCTTGATGCCCCGGGGTGGCTCTACAGTCATCTTGGAGCCATTCTGGAGAATGGACACGGGAAACTTTGGACTGGGCATGCTCGTAAGCCACAAGCGGAAGTCTCGATGAACCTGAGAAAGGAGTGAATAGTCATGAGAGCCTTCATTTAACTACACCAGCACAGCAAGCAAGTATTATACTCAATTACAATAACAGAAACAACCAAAGGGCAATAGAAGCAAATGACGATAAAAGCAACAGAAAACGACCGTTGTTGATGTGCGTGTGCGCGTTGGTACCTTATCAGGGTCGATGTTTTCCACCAGCCGTTCCAGCATGGGCATGAAGCTTGGCGCCAAATGACAGTTTTGAAAGAACACCCACTTGCCTCGCTCCATCGCTGAACGCATCATGGCCTCTGCGCGGGGACCCTGCAACGGATACTCAAATTCAACTACACGTCCAAAGATAACTGCAGTATATATTTTAAAACTGAAACATTCTATTCCAATTCTCAAAGGCCATCTCTTTACGTCTAATCATCAAATTCTTAGAAAAGGCTACTTAGAAATTTTATAAAGTACAATCCCCGTGACGATTCTTGACCCACTGGGATAGCACTAAGTTCTCGGAAACATTTTTTTCTGACTTTTGGATACCAGAGCACCGTGGCCTTCTATCTAAATTTTAATTTTCACTTATTAGCGGACACCACAAAAGTTTTCCAAGTTTTCCACTCTCATGCCTAACTTGTGAAGATATTCAAACTACTTGTCGTTGATTCAAAGAAATGACAAATAATTTCTTGGAAGAGCTTCTCGTTTTTAGCGTGTAACACGCACCTGTCCTTGGCCCAAGGAGATGGCAGTGAGTTTCTTGGAAAATCTCATCTCCTCTGCAAACTTGAAGGATTTGTAATTTTTTTCAGGTCCTAGGCGACAACACGTGCGCCAAAAAAATAAACAAAAAGCAAAAACAAAAACAAAAAACTAGGCAACAGCAACAAAAATGGCTGGGTGTATGAATGTGCGTTGTGCAGATCGTTCAAACTGAAAAAAAAAAAACAAAAAACAAAAAACAAAACAAAAAACAAAAAAAAAAAAAACAAAAAAAAACAACTGTTTCTAAATACTCCTCTTTTGAGAACTGCCCGTGAACCATTTCTGCCAATACATCGGCTTCCATCGCTTTTGGAGTTCACAGATTTCACAAAAAGCACCGGCAAAAGACGGCACACAATATTTACGCGTAATGTGAGTGTACGCTTTCACGAATAAACAAAAGAACACAGTGTGAAGGAATAAGATGTATATTACGGTTCGCCATGTTCACTATATACATGATTATACAAAATTTTCTCTGATTAAAGAGAAATTCACCTTATTCAGAAGCAGTGATAACTTAGTTACTGAATGTATGTAAGGCGTGATGTCGCCTAAAGTTTCTTAAATACTTGAAAAACCGATTGGGTCTTTTGTCGGCAAGTCGTTAGCTTTATATTTACTCAACACGCAGGCTTTAGCTGGTCTTTAAGACCTGCTAAATTTCGGAGCTTAAACTTTCAATAATTTAGGGCACACATGAGGGCCACGCCCCGCTTGATCCAGTGCTGTTGCTCTTTGCTGCTCGGCAGCTCAACTGGTAAAACGAAGTTCGTGGAATGACCCGTGGTGGACAGGGTTCCTGAAGAGCAACGAAGGAAATTGTACTGATCAGAAAAAAAGTCTTATCTAGTGACGAGTAGTTTCAATCCTGCCCTAACGCCACTTACACCCACCCTTCCACTCCGCGGTTCTGCTGTTTCTGTTCTGGCCGAGTTTCTCATAAACAAACACAGAGTTGCGTGCATGTTGTTTAAGTGCGCGTTTCTCTAGTCAAGCAAAAACTGAGCGTAGGCAAGAAAAGTGGATTCTTCCAACCTTTTAGCAAGAAAATGTATAAGTGAATTTGTTAGAATTGATAGTTTAATCAGCTTTCATCTGGCAAGGTATCAAAGCTAAATTCTCCTTACTGTGTGATATATCTCTAGTTAGAAACTGAAGGAGAAAGTTGAAGTTGATCACTCTCACGCAATGGGCTGTTTCCGAGTTGTCTGTTGACTCCAAGTGCGAAACTTTTCGTGTGAAAGTGACTTTGATTTCATAAAAATGAACATGCGCGTGAAAGTAGTTTTCAGGTTTCCCACCAGGCCTCGCTTTCAAACAGAGGTAGTAGGAGTCTCGGAATTGCAAAATTATTGGGACAGTCACTTAATTCCTGGAATCTATCTGTATTTCTCACCTGCTCGTGTGAGCGTTTTGTACACTGGACAGTCATACACTCCTTTCTCAGGTTTCTTCCTGTTGGCCATAGGTTTGAGCCACATCACGGGCATGTCTGTGTACAGTTCCTTGGGTTTTGACTCCGTCAACTCGTGTTGCTCGCTGTCCCAACGCGCTCCCTCTAGAAACAAGCCCCGGATGTAACAGCCGTTCTTTGGGCGTGACGTCAGCTGAGCCTCACTTGCTTTCATGACCTGTGGTTAAACAAAAAGGTGTTGATCACATCTGGTTGAGAAAACTGAGAAACTTTTGACGTCCCAACAGCTCAAACTATTTTGTTTTTCCCATGAAATTACCAAAACGGAACACGCCCTTCCTAATGAAAAAAAATTGCAAAAGACAGCACTGAACATGACCTATTGGAGCTGGCTTACCTCGAAGTCCCACGTAATGATGTCAATGGAAATTGAGGATGAACGAGCAAAGTTTTGTAGAGTGCCCGTGAGAAATCCTTGAGGGAAGAAAAATCCCGAAATCCAGAATACCTGTGAGGAGAGTAAAACATGGAAAGTTACCAAGCTGAACTAAAAAAAAAAAAAAAAAAAAAAAAAAACTAAAACTGGTACAGCATACAGCACAAGGCTCCCTTGGATACAACCTAAAGTATCTAAGTAGTACAAACTTTGAAGAGGAACTCACCGGGGGTATGCCGTGGTCAATCCACTTTTGGATAAACTGGACACGAGCAACCAAGTCTGTGACCCAGGAAGCGAGTGGCTTTAGTGAGGGGTAAGCCTGAAATGAAAAGCGGGACATCTTAACGCTTTCTTGATCATCACACTGGATAAATTAACACAGCGTACTTCATTGCAATGGTTTCATTGGTAAACGTGCTCTTTTACAAGACGGGTGGAGACATGTTCTACGAATATAGGAAATTAAGTGTCAATCTTTTTTCAGCCAAAGAAGAGCATTATTGTCGTTTAGCCTAAACGTGCTGTTTGGCTTAAAATGGTCCATCGTATTTTTACGTTGGGTACAAAACTAGCCTTCGCTTCGCATTTCCAGATGTGAACAAAACCCATGGATTGGCCGAGGGCCCATTTATTAAACAAAATCTTCAATTGGCTGAGAGGTCCTTTAGTAAACAAAAACAAAATCTATTGACCAGGAAGAGCCCTTTTGTAGAGGATAGTTACCTAAACTTCTGTTTGAATGTCTCACCTTGCTCGCCCACATCTCTGGCACGCTGTTATTATACAAACTGTTCGCCATCGTCTCCAGAGCTTGTGACATCACCACTAAGCCTTTGAGCGCCTTCAGCAGATCGTTGAGTGTTTGTCGGACGGTGCTCAGCAGTTTATTGTATCGGATCACCTCCTGAATGAGCACCGTGTTCATCGACTCCTCGTACCGGACGGGGTGTTTCTCCATGACCACGCCCACAGGAATAGGGTGGGGAACTTTGTCCAGAATACTGTGGCCAGTTTCTTCCATCACCTGTAGGAAAAGAACACAACAAAGTCACGTGCTGCCTGGAACAAAACGCATGTTTTACATTGCAATCCTGTACCATAGCAAGAAGCCCAATTTTATTATTTCTTTCGATTTCCTAGTTTAACTTTGTAAGATAATCGTACAAGTACCTCTTCTCTGGACCTTCCCGCTCCAGTGGACGCGCGAGGCTGCATCTGAAGGATCCCACGCAGAAGTTGAAACGTCTCATTCTGCGCAAAAGTGATGTTGGCATTTTCATGAAGTGCAAAGATCTCTGGTGTGTCGTTGATGGGTAACCCGCGTATATAGCGCAGATAAGCCTGTGGACAAGGAAAAAAAGAGTTATGGAGAGCAGCTGGAGTACATTACGATGATTTTATCACACATAGCGACGAACACCTTCATAGAGCTGAAAACATGACAACCTTGCACGACAGATTACTTTGAAGAGACCAATCGGCAGTGCGAGAAAACGTCATCGCCACTCGCTTGCTTGCGCTAGAATATCGCAATCGGATTTTGCTTTTGTTCCCGACTGGCGGAGACTAGAAAAGTAATATTAACACGATAACTTTCGTCATCCGCAAACCACTCAATTCTCATCATCCTTAGGTGCTTTGTCGTTTCATCATACGTCTTTCACCATGCCAACGCAGTCAAGTCCTAGTTCTCCCACGTACTAACTGTCCATTTTACATATAAAGTTGATCCTAGCCCGGTCAGGAACAAACAAACAGAAACCAATATACTATTGACCAAAACCAAAAGGCTTTAGTAGCTGCTTCATACCTCGTGCTCTGACGAGATGGGTATCTGGTGGTAGATTCCTGTCTCGGAGAACTTGTGCTCGGGTTGTGTTACCTCATCGCGGTAATAGTCGTTCAGAATATTCATGATGCACCTTCGGTCCCAGTCATCCGTCACGCGGCCACCGTAGTTGATGTGACCAGCGGTGTACTTTAAAACCTAATGTAAAGATGGACAGCGCATGACAGTTACGTCATACAAAACAGTGACGTCATCCAGAACAGCTTTGTCGCCAAGAAGAAATAACGGTGACAAAATATTCTTAAAGTAAGCGAGTCTTCAGTGATGTCTCGAAAGAGAGAAAAGAGATGTCTTCGTGACGCTATCGTAAACCTTGGACAATTTGCAAGTCTTAACACTTCATTTCTCGCTCAATCTAATCAACGTTGCAAGTAACAGTATGTCAACGTAGTGGTGTGGAAAGTATGTGTTCTAGTGCAGTGCTCCTCCTTAAACTTCCCAAGCTCAAAATACAGATTCTCTCAACTTTTTAAGAAGAAAATGTATGAGTAATGTAGTGAGAATTAATAATCCAATCAGCCTTCATCTGAGCAAGGTATCAAAAGTCAAGTCTCCGTACTGTATGATATATCTCTGGTGAGAAACGGAAGGAGGAAATTGAAGTCCATGTAGTGAAAGGTTTTAAGGGTTTCAAAAAAGACAAGACCCTGTTGTATACCTTGAATGGAAGTCCCTCGTACTCATCCAAGAACATGCTCAACTGACTGATACAGATACGGAGATCCCCGCTAGTGAACTCATAAGGAATGTTGAAACCCAACGGGCCGAACTTCCTTCGCTCCAGCGTCACTCCATGGAACAAGCAAAGGGAGAACAACAGAGGCTTGAACTGTTCCTAAAACGCACAAAACATTACAAACAGTCAGTTAAGATTGGGAAGGTAAATCGATCTGGAACTGACATTTTGTCACAAAAGTGGGATGGTGCCAAAGTCAAACCTAAGAGGGAGGGGGAGGTGGATATTTGACCTTCGGTGTGTTGCGTTGTGTATCACGCGGCGGGAGATTGGGTAGGAGTCTTTTTTTTTTTTGTTTGGTGGTGGTGGTGGTGAGATTCGAACCGTGGAGGTTGTGATGAGTTGGGGGTGGTGGTACCGCGGGCGCCATTCCCCCGACGCCCCGAGGGCTAGGGAGAGCGAGTGGTATTTATGGTGACGTTTTTTTTTTTTTTTTTTTTTTGTTGTTGTTGTTTGGTGGTGGTGGTGAGATTCGAACCGTGGGGGTTGTGATGAGTTGGGGGTGGTGGTACCGCGGGCGCCATTCCCCCGACGCCCCGAGGGCTAGGGAGAACGAGTGGTATTTATGGTGACGTTTTTTTTTTTTTTTTTTTTTTTTTCCTTTTTTTTTTTATCGTCGCATGGTGAAAACGCCCGGACGAGCTCCACAGTTTAAATCTTCATGACAAGATCGACTTTGTTTTGCGGACTAGCTCAAATTGTCTGAAAATCAGGCTATACTCCACGCCAAAAAAAAATCTAGTTTTCCGAATTACTAGCTCTCCATTATTTTCTTATATCGACTGATGTTTCGACAGTACCATTTCGTTTGATAATCTTCGCTTACTTTGCTGCAGCTGGCGTAAAATTCGTCACTGAAGCCAACAAAGGACCTGAGTAGGTTGGCCTTGATGCCTCGGGGCGGTTCTACAGTCATCTTGGAGCCATTCTGGAGAATGGACACGGGAAACTTTGGACTGGGCATGCTCGTAAGCCACAAGCGGAAGTCTCGATGAACCTGAGAAAGGAGTGAATAGTCATGAGAGTCTTCACTCAACTACACCAGCACAGCAAGCAAGTATTAATACTCAATTACAATAACAGAAACAACTAAAGGGCAATAGAAGCAAATGACGATAAAGCAACAGAAAACGACCGTTGTTGATGTGCGTGTGCGCGTTGGTACCTTATCAGGGTCGATGTTTTCCACCAGCCGTTCCAGCATGGGCATGAAGCTTGGCGCCAAATGACAGTTTTGAAAGAACACCCACTTGCCTCGCTCCATCGCTGAACGCATCATGGCCTCTGCACGGGGACCCTGCAACGGATACTCAAATTCAACTACACGTCCAAAGATAACTGCAGTATATATTTTAAAACTGAAACATTCTATTCCAATTCTCAAAGACCATCTCTTTACGTCTAATCATCAAATTCTTAGAAAAGGCTACTTAGAAATTTTATAAAGTACAATCCCCGTGACGATTCTTGACCCACTGAGATTTTAGCGTTTTTAGCGTGTAATACGCACCTGTCCTTGGCCCAAGGAGATGGCAGTGAGTTTCTTGGAAAATCTCATCTCCTCTGCAAACTTGTAGAGGTCAGCAGCAGGGTCTGTACCGACCGACAGCACAAAGATAAGAGGAGTCGTGGGCGACGAGTCTTTGAACACCAAAGAAAGGTCAGAGGTCTGCGGAATGAAGAGGTCAGAGGTCAATAGCCAGTTCAGTGACTAGATGACGTTATTGGACATTGTAACCACATTGTAATTCGCATTTTACAGCCTAAAGTTTGGATGAGCAAGGATATAGGCATGTCACATCTCGTGCAGCAAAGAGAACGCGTAGCTAACATTGCAAGAAATTACTTTCACGCTTTTTTGTTTCAGAAACATCACCGGCTGTTTTTTCCCACAAAGAAGCCACTGAGACTTTTGCAAGTCACGAGAATTGTAATCAAGAATTCTGCTTGCTTCGTCGACTTAGTTTATTCCTTTAACTTCTGAGTGACGGACTGTAATTTTCTCTAAGAATGCTACAAAAATATCATACAGTACGGAAAACGTGGGAGTTTGATAGCTTGCCCAGATGAAAGCGGATTGAACTGTCAATTCTTACTGTATTACCTATTACGTTGTTAGGAGAATTTGGGTATCATCAATAACTAACCTGGGGCTCTATAAACCGCTGTCCCAAATGCTCCGCCACAAAGTCCTGCGAAAGAAAGACAAAAACTGAATTACTAATGTGTATATATAACTACATGACACAGTTAATAACTGAGAACGTAACATAGTACTCAATCATCTACGTTGTTTTATGCAAACAAACCTACAGGGCCTTGACAAATTGGGTGCTTTCTTGGCCGTGCACATGATAATTTGTTATAGTTTAAAGTGTAATTGTTTTAGCGAATTGACCGTGTGTGGATTTTCCGCATTATAAATATGTGTTATCGAGCTGTGTGCACAGTACAAGCATTGGACTAAGTTCAACTGACCTGCATAGCATTGGTGACTTTGTCCGCTCGCAGACACTTCAGAACCAACAGTTTCTGGAAAGAGTCCAGCTCGGAGTTCCAAGGTTCGGGAAGCGGTTCCCTGTTAACCAAGCGGAAAGCAATTTATCAACAACATTACATGCCATCAAACATCGCATTTCCAGCAGCATTTTGCGTAAATATTGCATTTTTACAGCTACCAGTGCAGTGTGTCAAAAAATGACCTGAATCGCCAAAAATCACCTGTGCGACTTTCACCAAAATTACAGAACACACGCTAGACAAATATTTTGACTGAACGCATTTGTGTTATGCTTCACGTGGGCCTACGCAAATTTACAGTAAACAGTGCGATGTTTAACTACACTCCTGATTAAAAGTGTTAAGACAACTTTACCCTTTCTTCACCCTGCCCCCTTTACCTATATCAAAAGAGAGCCATTGGGTGTTTTCACCAACCTGTGAGGTTCAACGCTGTCAAATATGCGTTGATAATCATCGATGTGATTCTTAAAGTCCTCTGCAAAGTTTGCAAATTTTGGCTGTTTGGAGAGAAAAAAGGATTTAGCAAGCTTCTCCAGACGACCTCCACGTATAGAATAGATGGTGGTCAGTAGGCTGTAACAGAAGTTCCAATGGAACGTTACATATAAACATACAGTTAGACGTTTACAGCAACAAATTTCCATGTCACACACACTTTTTCTTCATCACAACATATCACTGTACTTACAAGAACAGGAACCCTGAGCACTTCATTGAAGGCTCGGTCTGACAGCCAGTCAGGCGCAGGGTTTTCCAATTCCTTAGGGATTATTGTTCCACCAGCCAACAAGAAACGCCACTCGTCCTGAAAAAAAGGAGACAACATCAGTTATCACACAAAGTTCGTTCACCAGACACGGCCGCTGACCGATGGAGAAGAAGAGAGCAACATAATGCCTGCGGGCTCCCAAAATGTTGACTAACGGTGACCGATGGTGTCAGGTAAACCGATAGCGAAACAAGGAACATTATTCTAAGTGTTGTGCCCACGGGTCCCAAAATATTGACCGACCCTCAAGCTGATAGCCATCAGACACGGCTGACTGGGGTCAGCGGTGGTGCCCAATAGGCAGATGGTAAAACGTCACTGAAATGTTGTCATAAGCTGAGCGGAACAAGTGGCCACTTACCATATTGATCTTATCTTCATTCATCAGAATCCGTACACACAGCAGGAAAGAGAAGAGCAGTTTAGATTTCTCAAACAAACTGCGGCAGACGTTGGAGTACAGACTGAAGGTGAAGTAGTCGTTAATGTTCTCAATCCTCTTCTCCAGTTTGTCTGCGAAGAAACGACAAGCGTGATTCGGTTAGCTGTCAACAAAAGCTTGTTTTTCGTTCAAGAAAAGTCAAACGTAGGACAATACTTTGCATGTTCCCTTTCGCATGTCTTAGTGTTTTTAATATACAGGGACAAAAGAGGAACCCTCCAGCTCCCCGAGTCACTCTGGGCGCGCTAAATGTTCAGACATTTGAAATTGTGGTTTCTAGTGAAAAACAGCTCGCCTCGATTTTAAAGAATTGTCTGAATAGTTAGCGCGCCCATGGTAACCCAAGAGCAGTGCGTCGAGTGCCTGGGACAACTTTTTTCCGTGTAAACGTGGCTTGTATAAAGTCAGCCGTATAACAAGCATCGATGTTATTACCTGAAGCGTCAGCGTTGGCGATGCTGTTGAGGAAAATGGAGATGAACCACTCCAGGGAGTATTGGTACATTGGGTCGATGTTGGCCTGTTTTGAAGGAAATGATCGTCTTTTAGTGTGGGCTTGACTGACTGTTACCATTGCGTTGGCACAAAAATAACTTAATAAACTATTTGAACACAAACATATTCTAAAACACTTACCAAATCATAAGTGCAGAAGAACAGGATCTGGGTCCTGACTGCCACAGGGATGTATTGGCTGCGAGTCTCATCGATATCCTTCTCCGTTTGTTCAGCAATGACCACTTTAGCCTGACAAGAAACGCAAAGGACAGCTTGACATAATAACCAAGTAAATGGTCCTAAACAGGCAGGTGTGACAAACCATGATTTAAACATTTTGAACAGACGATTGACCAAGCAAATGACATGGTCCTACACAGAGCCAGTTGTGACAAACCTTGACCTCAACATTTGAATAGATCGGATAACCAAGCAACAGCACAGATAGCAAACCTTGATTTGAAACTTTGACAAAAGCAGACGTGACAAACCTTAATCTCCGCCGACTTGGCCTTGGACTGCTCCAGTGTATGAATAAGATCCACGTCGTCCACAGGACTACCCTCAGATGACGAGAGTTTCTGCAAGATCTTGTCCTCGATTTCCTTGAGTTCTTCTTTCATCTTCGCGTTGCTCACGATCAGCTGGTTCTTAGCTTCCTCCAAGTCTGGCCGCTCCTCTGCCACAACTAAAGCCAGGAGCTGATCCTCAAGACCACTGCAGAAAAAAAGACGACGCTTCACAATGTCACGGGAGCGTAAATCTCTTTGAAACTCTGCTCCTTTTTCTCTGTAACTACTTCTGCCTCTGTAACTAGTCTCCTTCCTGCCAGTTGCATTCCCCGCCCTCTTCCACTCTTGTCTTCCATCTTAATTTCTGTCCGCCCTTCCCTCCCTAGCTGTTTATTTGTGTACCTGTTTCTCCCTTTTTTCCCTGTAGTATCTTATAGGCTATATATTTATTGCCGAGTTATGGTTAGGTTTCTATACTTGCCTTGGTGACAAAGTGAAGTTAACAATGGTGACCTTGGTAGACACCTCTGGGGTGTAGTGAGGGTTAGGCAGCTTAGTGGTAATGTAGAACTTGAAGTCATCGTGATAAGGAATAATGGCGTCTCCCAGCTTGATGACCGTGCTGCCGGACTGTTTAAACGTCTACAGACGAAAGAACGAGAAAAGACAGGGGGATCATGCGGCTGAAAATACGATTCTAGTGCTAACAATTTTCATATGTTGTGTACATGTGTACTTATGCATACACGAAGTTTTGACTCGGTACATTAACCCGTTAATTCGCTCCCTAACTTAAAATGCAGATTTCTTCAACCAGAAGAAAATGTATGAGTGATACAGTAAGAACGAATAACTTTCATTTGAAAAAATGTATCATCAACCGACAGATTAACCAACCTGCTTGAGGAGTATGGGCTCTAGAGCCGGGTCCAATTCTTCGCCTACGTTCTCGAGCAGACAAGGTTTCCCGAAACGCACCGCGTTCTCCAGGCTCCGCAGGAAGTCGCGGTCACTCAGCTTGATGACGTCAAGGCCGGCATCTTTTTCCTGGGATATTTTTAGAGAAATATCAAGACAAACCAAGAAGAAACAAAACCCTACATCATTTGCTACTTACCAGATTCTTTATCCACTTATTAGCCTGTCCCTGGGGGTCAATAAACAGAGGCCATCGCCGAGAGTTCTGTACTACCACTCCATTTTCAACCGACAGAGTGTCTCGGGGTAAACCCGCGATCTGCCAGTTACGTATCTTGACAGGATCGCCCATAATGGAGACGAGGGAACACTGATCGGAGTGCGGAATCTCCAGCCCACGCAGATGTGTTAACCACTCATCAACTATAGCGATGCGGTACTCACCCTGACGAAAGACGGTCAACGCAAGTTTGTTAAATGACAACTTTGACCTCGTAACACAGTATGAAAATGTATTGGAAATAGTCTATAAAAAGGTTAAAAATCCAATGTTCAAACTTGTGTCCCATTCCACTGTTCAGGAAGGCACTTCCTGAACAGTGGAATCGGACAGAAGTAAAATTATTTCCCAAGCCCTACGAAGGAACTAATCACCACACTAGCTCAAATGTTTTTCTGTGTGTGTGTGTGTGTGTGTGTGTGTGTGTGCTATCCAAAATGGTTTTATGGGAAGAACAAAACTTACAAGAACATACTTGAAACTATTTTGAAGCTATAGTGACTGAAGTATAGTCAGATGGATTTTTGTAGATAACCACATTATACACTACTGACCGTGAAGGTACCCAGGTACGCTATAACACCGGATGAAATCATGACGTCACCAACAATGTTGACAATCTGTCCATCAAAAATCTGGACCGACTCGTTCCACCGGATCTTCTCATCACCCAGGCCACCGATCAGCTGAAACAAGCAGTTGAGACATTATGTACAAAGTTAAAGTTTACCTGTCTCTGCAACTCGCCTTTCAGTCTCTGAAGTATTCTGTCTGTCTGTCTACTCTACTCTACTATACAACACTACTGACGTCAGTTTTTTATGTGTCTCCTCCTATCGATGATGAAATGCGTCATAAAATTGTCAAAAAGCTATTTTTAACACCACGGTGTAACAGAACAAGATAGCAACTGGAGGCTAGCACCAACCTTCTCTGCTCGTCCCAGTCTGGCTGAACATTGCTCAGTCTTGAACTCGAGCTCCTGTTTCTTGTTGATGCACTCTTCGTACTTGGCCTGTAATGACGCAATACCCTCCTCTACTTCCGCAAGGCGAGATTTGGCTTCATCCAGGATGCGCTGTGTTTCTTGTAACTCCTCGGTTGCTTTCTTGAGCGCGGCCTACAAATAAAGATAAACAAAATAGAAACAGACCCATTTAACTCTTCCACTCAACCATTTCAAGTTCAACGTTTAAATATAATCAAAGAAAACATTTCCCCTGGAGACTCTTGTGTTTAATTCCTTAGGTAACGTTTTCCATTTAATCAACCACCGGGGTCTTCTCACTGTTTTCAGCTATAGTGACCTTGTGTTTTGATACGGTAAAACCCACGCATTAGTCAGTCATCGGGGCTAACACTTTATCAAGCTAAATGTCCCCCTTTAGTCAACCACCAGAGCCAGGTGTTTAACTCTCAAGAACGTCCCCACATTAGAGACCCTTGTTAAACGTCCCTTTAATCACGTTTTAGCCAGCCATCAGAACCATGTGTTCAACTTCCCATAACGTCCCCTCGTTAGTGAGACACACTAATAATCATTAATATGATACAACAAGAGACTGCTTCCTTTAGCAGGTGTACTTACTCGTTTAGGAGCCACAGCCTTTGAAACGAAGTGATACTTGTGCATTGCACGCGTCCACTGACAGATAGACGTGCAAGCTTTAGAAACCTGCGACAAGATAAGATAAAGAACAAATTACAAGGAATTTGAATTGAAACAGTTATTTTACAATTTAGAGGTTGTTAAGATGCTGGGAGAACACTCAAAAATGCTAAAAATCACGAGCCGTAAATATTACAAAGAAATAAAAGGCGTGTTGTATATCGATTATGCGCATTATATCATTATATCCACTTATTTTACACAGGTACTTTCACCTACGTATAGCATATAAAGACACAATAGCATGCGAGTATGAGTTTGCAATGCAGGTGTCAATGCAAAAAGAAAAAGACCATTTGTAGACAAAGAATGTACAAAGAATGCCACAGAACCTTGGCGATGTTTGCTGGTGTGAAATCTTCATTATCAATGTATGGCTGGATCTTTTGGATTACTGCATCCGGAATATTGTCCTGGAGATTGAACAAAATGGATTAGATAAGTACACTCTCACAATATTAGGTTTATGTCTCGTTGCATTGCTGATTGAAACTGTCCTGACCTTGTCGTACTTGAAGAGACTTTCCAGGAATCTGGCCGGGTCCTGTAGCAAAGCTTTACCAGGCTCCCAGTAGTCATCAACTTTAGTGCCAACCTGTATACACAGCAATCAATCAATTCAATCAAAAAGTCAACCAATCAATCCGTCCGTCCGTCAGTCAGTCAAACCATTATTTATACCGAAAAAATCAGTCACTTTTTCATTCATTCATTCATTCATTCAATCAATCAATCAATCAATCGATCAATCGATCAATCAATCAATCTATCTATCTATCAATTAATCAATCAATCTACCAATCACTCACTCGCTTCATTGATCATGGTACAAACCAAATGAGTCAAGAACAATCAATCCAACTAAATGTTCTCTTACGTACCTTCTCCCCGGCCACTTTCTTAGGTTTTACGCCCCTCATGATTGACACGGCTTCAATGACGAGCTTCACACCCGGCGGGGGACGCTGTAGAGCTCTCACCTGGCAGTTAAAGGTTAAAGGTCACACAAAAAGGTCAATTGTCATCAGATAGATCACATGTTGGACAAAATGGTAGAGAGGTTTCATGCATTCAAGGAAAATGATGTGTATACAACATTAGTATTTACTGACCTCTACAACATCATTCTTGTTCAAAGACTTCAAACTTGTTAAAGCTGCTTCCTACAAGAGAAAAATGGCTTCCTCTGATTTATCTGTATATCTACTAAACCAACTGACTAATAATCCCCATAATTATTCATTAATCCATCCACCTCCCTCATGTCGTATCGATTGCATCAATATCACATATTCACGTATGAATCTTTCAGTCACATTCCGTAAGCGAAAATGAACCATTTCCGAGATGCTTGTTGCCTTTGCTTCAAAAGAGCGGAACTTTTCTTTTTATGAAAATAAGTTAAAAGTTGCATAGAAATGAACATGTAGTGAAGTGGAAAAAGTTTTCGCACTGGGTCTCGCGTCGAAGCAGAAGCAACAGACATTATTGGTCAGTTTGCTTGCATCATCCCTTCTTGTCTTACCAGAGCAGGCAGAGCTTCGTCCAAATCTCTTTGCGCGTCATCAGCAATGGCCTGAGTTTCCATTGCTTTCTTTCCTGCTTCAGCTTCTTCACGCTGTACGACCACCTTGGTCTCGTTTGCAACTACCTGAAAAACAGGAGGACGAATAGCACACGTTTATTTTATGTCTTACTGCTGCAAATCCTTGCTCTTTAGGCGAAAAGGCAATTTTATACTAAAATTCCCACCGAGTCCAGCTTGATTTTTTCCATCGTCTCCTCGGTTTCTTGGGCGGCCTGGGCCAGTAGAGGCTGCATAGTTTCCAGCTCTTCTTGTAACTTTGTCACTTCGTCAGCGGTGCTCAAGAGCTACAGATAACAGCAAGCAAAAGGAGTAAAGATAATGTAGATTTATGAGAAAGTACGGCCAAGGGAACCTCTATTGCCCTAAACATAACACTTTGTTCATAATCAACTGCAAATGACTTTTTTCACGTGCCTCGTATCACTATTCCAGAAATTGCGCACTGGCGCAACTCAAAGAAAATGGTGTTGCGTATACATCATAGTGATGTACTTAGATTACACAAACAAAACAAAAAACAGTAGATTCACTGGCGACAACATTCCATTAGTTGCTGTTGTTGTTGTTGATATTTGCGCAATCTGAAGGAAAACGTTTCCCTTATAGAAAATGAGAATTGAGAAAAAGAGAAGTCCACAGGCATCAGGCCACAGCAAGCAACGTTTCTTCGGTGTTAACACTGAACAAACGTTGCTTGCTGTGGCCTGATGCCACATTTGCTGGCCCCGAGCGTCGGGCCAGTGGATTTTTCGAGTCTTTTTGTGGTAAGCCGTCCCTCGTGTTTATTGGGAATGACGAAAAGTTTTATTATAAACAATAAAATAAACAAAGGATAGATGAATAAAAAAATAAAAAAATAAATAATAATAATAATAATAATAATAATAATAATAATAATAATAATAATAATAATAATAATAACAATAATAATAATAATAATAAAACTGAAAACAAAAAGGCTTTTCCACCTTGTCCAAGCCAGTCTTGGTTCTGTCCCTCGCATTCACAAGAGAAGATTTCTGGACTCCAACCAACTTTCCAAATGTCCCCAATAGGTCAAGGTAACTGCAAAAAAGAATACATCAACTGGGAGAAAGAAACTGGGACAAACTAATTTTAATTAATATTTAAATTTCCTCTAAGATTGAAACTAGAAACTTTTATTGGTCCAGACGAGGTCTCATTACCTTGTTGGTGTGACATAGTTATGTCTGGAAAGCTCAGCCAAGTATTGTTCAGATTTCTTTGCCACAGACTGGTGGATGATGCCGCAAATGGACACCTGGACAGAAGCAAGAAAAATAGTACTGATTTAGCTACAATCCTGGTTTAAAGTATTTCTCGCCACATGAACAGTATCAACACCTGGACTTGCAAAGCGTGTGAGGTTTGCACTTACCAAACCCTCCGTCGACGACGAATCTTCTAACTCAGGAATCTCGGCAAGGAAAGTGGAGGCGACTGAGCGCAAAGCTTCATCAGGCCACGCAGAGAACCAATCAATTGTGCAGCAATTCACCAGAGAAGGAAACTGACGGAGCCTGGCACGGAAGATCTCACCAATGGGACTGGGAAGGAATCGAGACCATTATCAGTAAGTTGACAACGCCAGTGTATAGCAATACACAACTAAGGTTATTGTGAGAGATCACAGGCCAAAGTTTACCCTCTCATTGCAAATAATGTAACTCTATCCAAATTAGATAACACAACTAGAACACTGCTTTTGAAATGAACTCCTACTGGCTTTCATTTGAGTAGTAACATCCTTGAATGTTTTTCTGGGTCCAAATATTGTTATCTAAACGGAAGTTGACCAATGCACTTAGTTTTATTTTAAAGAAGACACCAATCAGCAGTACGAAAAAACGCTGTCGTCCCTTGCTTGCTTGCGTAACCCAGATCGCAAGTGGGTTTTGCTTTTGTTTCTGATTGGCCAAGAAATACGCTACTAAACTCGTTTCGACCAATTAGAAAGTGCAGAAAACGCCAAAAGTAAAAAAATCACTCGATTACGTTCAACAGTCATCCAAAACCTGCTCTAAAGTGTAGCAACAAGATGAAAAAAAAAAAAGAAAAAAAAAAGCATCACTTACCTCATACAGATTACAGAGTGAGTATTGGCGCGGACTCGCTTGGTGAACGCCGAATAAAAATTGGATTTAGTTGGCTGCAGACCCAGGTCCATTACAATGGGCTTCATGGCCGTGTAGATCGTATCCAATTCATCCATTGCAAAGATGTTAGGGACATCTCCAGCATTTAAGATGTTGTTGAGGTCTTCCAAGAAACTCTCGCTCTTGATCTAAAAAGGAGTATCAGAACCAAATCAGAGGTTACTATGCTTTTCTTGATGTCATTGAAGACAAAATCAAAGTGTAGGAAATGACCATTATCACTATAAAATCACAAGTTGATTGCAAATATCAAAAGTTTGATGTACATCATTTGGTTATTATACCTGAGTGTCGCTGAATAAGAACACCATTGCCTTGTTTTCAATGCCCGCTTTCATCATCACTTTCTTGATGTCTTCACGCCACTCAGGAACCCCGTAGTTCTTGGCCAGTTCAATCTGGAAACATTCATATTCCGCCCTGTGCGAGAGGATTGACAAAAAAAAAAAAAAAAAAAAAAAAAAAAGATGAATTTATTAGATTTCAAGAGAGAGAAGAGTTAAATGAAGAAGAGAACCCAAAAATGAAGAAAAGATAGAACAGCAGCTAAGAAGAACAAAATAAAACAAAACAAACCAAAAAAAAATCGCAAGTCTGGTTGGGAGAACATATTCAACGGAAAACAGAAGAAAACAAAGTGAACAGGATGCAAAACAAAACTGGGCACATGGCGAAAGGACAGATAAAATGACAGAAAAAAACAGAGTAAACAAAGACAAAGAGGAACAAGAGAAGCAAGAGAGAGGTAGAGATAACTGAATGAAATTGAGAGAGAACAGACAGGAGCGAGCATTCAGAGAAAGCGGCAGTACAACTGAACATCATCACAAGCTCAGTAATCCTTACATGTGAGCTGCTAGTCTGGTAAGACTCTGCCTGCCACTTCCGCCCATGCCCAGGAGCAAAGCGTTTCCGAGCGGCTGTCGAATAACGCGGCTGATGCGTGACACGTGACGAACCGCGTCTGAGAACAACACGAGTTTCATCTGAGCTGTAGTGATCTGATTATAATCATCCAGGTACTCTTCTAGAATCTTCACCATCTGAAAAAAGGAACGGTAAACTTAATTAGGACGAACAGACACACACACACGCAGAGCATATTCATGTCTTGGTGAATAAAATATAAAGAGCGTGTTTTAGGTTAAAACTTTATAACTTTCTTCGAGACAATATTTCAGTATCCAGGCTTACAGATTAATCTAATCCAGGACCAATCATTTTCAGCTTCTGCAGGTGTTGAGCGATCGTAGCTTGACCAACTGGGCCCAGAATGCCTCATCATACCAGTGTATAAACGGATACCGATACCTTTTTGTAGTCCGTGATTTCTGCATAAATCCTGTTATCGGCACTGGGCAACATGAAGTCCCCGTAAATCATAGGCGAGTCCTTCACTACGTCATCCCAAGTCAGCTCAAACTCCGCAGCCAGTTTGTCCTTCAGCAGATCCGTAAACCATTTTCTGTCGTCGTCATTGACCAACCGGTCCTGGAACACCCTGCAGTTCTCGTGGACCCAGAGTCGCATTACGTCACTTCTGTCGCTAAGCTTTGTGGGTTGAGCCATTAAGATGCCTTGGAAAACTTTGGACAGATCGCGCAGGTTGAATGTGTAGTGGCTTTTGGCCGGCGTGGGCAGAAGCTGAATGATAAAATAACAAACAGGTGCTATGGTGGAATGCTAGCTTGGATCGAGCGCGCGACAAGAGACGTCTGTTTTTTTCGGGCTACCATAAAACGTATGACAAATGAACTAAAAGTCGATCTAACGCTCAAAACGTCAATTCCACTTTTATATTCTCACCTGTGTCATGACTGTGTTGTAGACTGAAATCGTATTTGTGGTTAAAGAATCTCCTAAAGATTCTTTACCTTCTCCAGTGTAATCCGCTGGAAATGAAAGCAAAATAAAATGACAGTCAAGTATTTGTTTGATCGTTTTCAAATTCAAAATAATTGCAGCTCCAATCACAGTGATCAGTTTCGACCAATCGGAAGCCCAAGTAACTCAAATGACCAAAGGCTGTGGAGTTAGATTCACGTACTGTAACAGATAATGACCTAAATTTGTGACAAGTCTGTTTTACTGTCTCCCTCCTGAGTCGGTTCTATCGCTGTCTGTCTTACCAGATACCTAGCTCCTTTCTAGTTAACCTCTGAACTGCTCTAACCTGACACTTTTGGATTCCTGCCTGAAATTAGAACGAAAGGGAGGAAGGATTAAGCTTGAGTCAGGCCTTGAACAACCGGACCCTTGGAGGTCAATGCGTACCTATCCAAGACTTGAGAATTGTGCTGAAGATCTTGTGTTTGCTTTCATCCTCCAGCTCAGTGAAAGACAGATGATTGAAATGTCTGAGAAGCCTCGGGGTGACTGGGTTTCTGCCACCTCCAGGTGGACCCATCGCGCAGATGAAGTTGATGTCAACCAGCTCTCGGAAAGTACCTGAAATAAATACGAAACAGACTTCAGCTTCCTCGACTAACTTGCGTTTTCTCCTACGAGGCGTCTGGGCAGGTGATTAGTTTTATTTTGAGGACCTTCCCGCAAAATAAAGTTAGATGCACGGACATTTGTAACGTATCCATCGTATTTATCGTCAATGCCATCGTCATCGTCACCGTCATCATCATCATCATCATGTTACCATTTTCATCATCAATATCAATATCAATATCATAATCATCACCATCATCACACGTCATAATTGTCATTGCAACCAACTAGAATAAAAATGCTGCAAAACTGATCAATCTGTCATTGATCACCACTTTACAGGACGTACGAATAGAAACACCTAAACATGGACAGTTGTTTGTGGTCTAACGTACCAATAGCTTTGCGGTCGTACCATCCCTTGTGGTCACAGTATTGCCTTAGAATTTCTATCGGTGGTTGTGCGCCGTACACCTCGAGAGCCGGCATGTTCAAGTCGTCCACGAAGAACACAAAATACTTTCCAAGTGGAGGACCAAACACTCCCTTGCGGCTGAGAGCAAAAGCGAAATAAATACAACAAGAAAATTAGACAAACTATTTTCCATCATATTTCTATATTAAAGCTTCAGTGTCTGCTATGAAAGTTAGTTCGCCACAATTGCTCACCGCTTGTCCAGCTTGCTGTCGATAATGTCCTGTGTCTGGTTGGCAGAGGTTCGAGCTGAGAATGTCAGGAAATGCGACAGGAAATCCTTGGGCATGTGGCTGATCAGTTTGTTGGCGACACACAGAGTTTTCCCTGAACCTGTCGGACCCACACACATCACCTAAAAAAAGAAAAATAAACAGCAACAATTATAGATTCCTGCTGTGAGAGACGCAGCATTTCTGAACTCTTCTCCGTTTTTGTCCTGAATTCCTTACGTCACAGAGAGTTCAGGACAATGCAGATTCATAACGCATCCCTCTTCTGTGACCCAGTATTCTTCCATAAGTTTCGTATGGTTTAATCCCCTCCCCTCCTTCTTCATTTCTGAGTTGTGTGAGCCTTCATCTAGTCTTGCCTGCGGACACAGCCGCTTCATATACGAGGCGCCAGTCCCATTCTTCGATTCCAGTCTCTTTACAAACTCTGTCCCAGTCCCTTTGCTAAGTCGGTGTCCCTTACACAGTCGGTTCTAATCCCTTAATAAAGTTGGTCGCATTCCCTTTACTCAATTTAAGACTTGGCAGAGGTTATTAAATAATCCCTGTCCGTGTAGCGGTAACCACGCACCTTTTTGTGGTTGGTGAGAAGCATTTCCACAACTCTGGATCCTCTCACCAGGTCCATGGTGGGTACAATGATGTCGGAAAATTGCATGTCGGCCGGAATGTCGACCTGGGCGATTCCGCTCATCCAGCTGACCCACTGGATCTGACGAGCAGAGGAACCGGTCAAGTTAATTACACATACAACACTAGCACAAGTCTCATCGCCAGATGCTCAGAGATATAGACTGAGTGATTGCTATACTTCTTTTTTTGGATTGGTCTAAATATTCAAGTTTAGTGCAAGCAAGCAAATGGCAATGGCGTTTCTTTGTAAGTGTCGATGGCGTCTCCTTGCACTGCTGATTGGTTTCTCCTTCAGTCTACTTTGGCTTCTGATTGGTTGAAAGTGTTTCTCACAGGTCCTGTCATTGGTAATGTACTCAATTTGATTTTGGTTTGATTTATAAGATCCATTCAAAGACCGTTCTATAAGTTTGAAACCAAGACTATATCGGCAAACGTTGTGACATTAATAATAAATAGCAACAATACTAGACGGCGAAACCTTACAGTTTTGTTCTTGTCCTGGTCTTCTTCGTCGTCGTCTTTATCGGGTCTGCTACTGGCCCCTCCATCATCCAAGTTATAATCATACACCAAGCCGTGCGGAGGAAAGGGCATCGCGATCTGAGAATCAAGCACAAAGAGTCTAACTACTCTTACCTCCCTACATTCTTAGATTGTTTGGCAGTTAACTGTCGACTATATCACTCACACATTTTCTCAAAATTGTTTGGGAGAATCTTCATTGTGCTGTGTATTACCTTAGCTTCGTCCATTTTCTTTCTGAGAAATTCGCTAAACTTCTTTCTCCCATCTCCGTCACATGTCCCTCCAACAGACCAAACTAAAGCAAAAATGAACCAAGGCTCTATCAGAGTCTCCACCATAGCCAAGCTATCAGGAGGGATCACTTCACCCTGAAAGAGAACATTCAAACAAGCGATATAAATGCTGTCAACTCGTCCATCAAGTTTAAACATATTTTGCGAGAATCTTATTGACCGATCGAAGGGGTAAAAACAAAAACATGCACTGTAAGAAAGGACAAAAAGAAAAAAGAAAGATGCTGATGGTAATGGTGATGATGATGATGATGACGATGATGATGATGATGGTGACGACGATGATGACAATGATGATGATGTCTCTACCAAAGCAACACTCACCTCCTTGGGCACAAAAGGAGCAAAGAAACAGTCCAAAATACGCATCAAGCTGCAGGTCAGGTTGCTGTCCACTGTGGGGACAAATTCTTTCGTGTTTGCACGGACAAACGCCAGGGACTCCTGTGAAGTAACGGAGGTATAAAACAATGTTTCAGTCATAACTCGAATCGTCCACTTATCCCGCCGTATTAAGATAACCTTACCTCCAGAAAAGTATCAAAGAGTGACTGAAACTTGTCCTTGAAGTCAAACATGGCGTCCGGAAGCCGCTTGAGGTAGCAGTTGACAAATGGCTTAAGACCTAAGATACTCGGCTCCAAGTAAACCATTCCACAACGACTGACGGTAGCAGGAGATGCAACGGCCAAGTCCTGCACTTCAAACATCATGGTCATCGCCTACAAAATGTACCACGACATAAGGTTAACATACACACACAGACTCTAGAACGATAAAAGTGACTTACTACACGTAAAGTAATAGAGTTGATACAGCGCACCTCAGACAACTTGATGATCTCTCCACTAGTCAAACACAACTTCTTGTTGTCGTCAAGTACTGTGTTCATGTTTTCAATCCAGACGGCATCCACAGGTCCATCAAACAAGTACCATTTCTTGTCTGGGGTGGTGCTGGAACTTCCCCAACGGATCATAGAAGACAGGATACCGTCCGTCCTGTGGTGATAATAATAATAATAATAATAATAATAATAATAATAATAATAATCTATTTATCAACTGCAATCCTTGAGTAGTACCTGTAAGTCTACACCCAAAATTACACCTGGGTTGGGATTCGCTCATTGCACGGTGCCGCCATCTTGGATTCAAAGCGAGGCTAACCTGGCACGAAATTCGTCAGGCATGAAACAAGAGAGTTTTTGGCTTCACGAAAATGAATCGATAACTATACTGTCTGTGTTCACACACCTTATTCGTCACTATTCACTACACTAAAGCTAAGATAATCACTCCATAATCAGATATGGACAGATCAAACATTTAGCACTGCTGTCTTCATACAACTCACCATTCATGTGTGAGTAGATCAAACTCTCCGTATAACTGACCCATTGTGATCGACTTAGGGTTGAGTACAAACGTATGCACTTCCTCAAACGGCACTCCCGCCGGCGACATCTTCCCCTTCAGAGCTGACATCGCTTTCTTCAGAACCTCATAGCACTAAAATGAAAACAATGTCGACAGTCTGACGTCACTGACAGATAATTACGATTTGTTAGCAGCCTCAAGTTCCATACTAGCCGTTTCATGGCCGTGTTTGTCTAATATCCAAATTCCCTGAAAACTTACCCTTGTTTTTCCTGATCCTGTCGGACCAACAAGCATCAAGCCGTGTCGGACCACTGTCGTCTCGTACAACTGAATACACTTGGTAATAAAACCTGTCAAGAAACGACAGATGAGACGGGTCACAGATTTGATGAACACTTATCTGGGAACAAAGTAAGAGACGGGAAGAGCAAAATGTCTCGCAAATATTTCAATGGGCTGTAGAACAGTATTTTATAAATGTTGACAGTTATGAAGAAACACAGGGAAGGGGAAAAGGGTCGATCAAGTGCAGCTCGAACTCACCATCAACATCCTCCAGGCCAAGTTTAAGAGAACTCTTTCGAATTGAATCCTCCAAGTCACCATAGTCGATGGGCTGTTCTCTGCATTAAAAAAAGAGGGGGGGGGGGGGGGGGGGGGGTTAAGTAAAAATGCCAAGATCATTTAGGTAGACAACAGCTGTTCACACTTTTAAGCTGTTCAGAGAGAAAAATAGAACTTGCTCTTCTGACCGTTCCTAAGAAGTTCTGCTGATTTACTTCAGAATGGAGAATCTTTCAACGTACTAGCTTTTATCGAAACGTAGAAGGTCAATTTAGGTCGAGGACCAGATCTATTGTTATTCACTTACTTGACTTTTGGGAACAGATCTGAGACGATGCCCCGGAAAAGCTTCAAGTCGTCTTGCAGAAACTTGGGCACGTTCACGTCACGAATAGCACGAAGAACAATCAGTTCCTGTAATAAAGTAGACAAGTATCCATCTTTACCATAACTTGCAACACTTGCATCACTAAAGCTAAGATGAATTTGACTCAACCTAGAAAAACTCTCAACTGGGTGTCAAAAATGCCTAAGCCCTCGGTGAGCCCTCGGTTTACAGTCGTCTTCTCTTCAAAAAATGTAATTGTTGTTGACGTAGATGTTGTTGCCAAGGTAACCATACCTCACTCATGTCCGGGCTTTCTCTCTTCAGATTGCCAGCTGCTGAAATGACGGTTTTTACTGCACGCATTCCAAAGTCATAATGATCCTGAAAAGTAAGAATTACGATATTAGGTTTAACCTCCCACGAACTTGTCCAAGTTAAAACTAAAGACCTACATGGGAATGGCCAACAAGGAAATGGCCATTACACGGAGGAATTCATCACCTGTGAGCTAAGCTGCTCTGACGAAAGTTTGAAGGTTGTGGTGATTTTCTTGGCGAGAGCTTTGGCCTCAGAGAAACCAAACGAGAAGAGACTGATCTCAGCAATGAGCGCGTAGTCTGGAACCATCATGGCTACCGGACGGAAAAGCGCCTGGAAAATATAAATCCCTCAGTTAGTATTATTGTTCAGGCGCACGGCTAAATATCTGTCATGATCCAGACAGCTATCAGTTCGTCATGGCGTAAAAAACGTGGGGAAAAGTAAATGGCTTCTTAGAATCAAGATTAATGGAGCATTTGTTGAGAAAAGATGCATTTCAAATATACGCTCTTGAAAGCTAAACTTCAAGCGTAACGTCTCCCCAATAATACAAGCGTCATAAAGCTACTGTCGCGTGCATCACACCATGAAGAGTATCAAAATCTATTACAGATCCTAGAAAGAGTCGTAAACGTTCTTGAGATAATCAGAAACGGGAAACTCTTCTCAGAAAATATTTCTAAGAATTGTAGCTAGAATTTCAACATCATTTCTGTAAAGAGCGTCAAGCCTGTTTTGCGACAAAATCATCTGAAAAAGCTTTTAACAAACCTTTAGATTGTCAGGCAATTCCGTTCTTCCGGCATAACCTGGATTCATTGTGATGAACACGGCGCAAGAAGGCCTGAGACCGAGTTCCACTCCTTCGAACATGAACCTCTCAACCTGACAAAGAAATAAAAATTAATCAGCACAGCACTTGAACTCATCAAAAGCCTCAGAAATACACGTTGTTATGGCACCGCCAAAAAGCGCTCTTCGGTCGAGCGGACACCTTATTTTTGGGTCATTGCACAGCATTGTGGGTGCTACAGATGTTGAAGTTCAGTGTTACGTTCGTAAAACTTCAAGATTTATCCAAGAAACTCGATACTAGAACTCGATACTCAACTATAAGTTAGTTCAATGCATTTTTTATGACACAAGCTTGCACACGATGTAAACTTTTACCTTGAGTTAGACTAAGTTATATAAGAATGGCAACAATCGTAGCGGCAAGCGCACTGGTGAAGCAACACAACATACGAAACACAATACATTATAAGACTGGGCTCATATCTACCTTCTGTTCCAGTGCTTGTTGGATTGTCGAGATTTGCTGTGCAACCACAGACAGCACTTCAACGTCAATGCGGTTGAACTCATCAAAGCACGCCCAAGCCCCAGCACTGGGGATAAATTTTAATATAGGAAATCAAACTGAACGTTGAGTTAAGATTCAAGTTTGTAATAAAGCGGTTTTTGGACAAGTTTCGTAAATCCAAAACCAAAGCAATTACTGCGCCAATCAAAAAGGCTGAAAGAAAATACTTTCAACCAACCAGAAGCCTAATTGCGGTTGGTTTTACTTTGAATAAAGAGCAATCAGCAGTGCGAGAAAACGCCATCGCCATTGCTTGCTTGCGTGAGTAAATTTCAATCGGGTTTGGTCTTAGTTTCTGACTAGCCAGCAATGCTGCCAACCTTGTTCGGATCAATCCAAAAGCAAATGCAAAACCAAAGCAGACACATGTTACTTTAAACAGTCATTGGAAAAACACTCTATCGTGAAATTGCGCGACCTCATCAGGGGTGGAATTGTCAATTGTAAGGCATCACGTAGTTCTCATTAAAACAGTTAAAATACGAGCTTTCCTTACCTTGCCAATCCTTTAAAGAACTTTCCCATGGCCATAAAGTCCAGCTGATCAGAACAATTGAACACCACACACTGCACAGCCATGGCTTTCCCCAGATCCTGTCATCAGCAAACGGACACAAGAGATTCAAGTTAATTCGCCTTCGTTTGACATAACACAAACGGATAGTGATCAAATTATATATCTGTACCTCTTTATCTAATCTCCCTTAAGCTCGGTCAGAACGTATGCCAACACAACCATAGAATAATTGATGAAACGAGAACACGTATCCTATAAGAAGTCGACAAAGTTTGTTTGTTCTGCCTGACCTTGGTGGTTTCTGTCTTTCCCGTGCCCGCGGGACCAGCGGGTGCGCCACCAAACTTCAAATGAAGTGCGCCCGTGAGCGTCAGGTAACAGCGGTCCGTCAGAGGTGTGATAACGAGGCGGCCAGTGTTACCCAGGTACTCGTAGCCGTAGTTAAACTGCGCGTTCACAGCGCGGATGAGCAGGTCATCTTCCCAATAATACCTATGACAAGAAAATACTGTATAATTTACGAGTAAAACGGGGCTTGCATAGGTGGTGAACTTTATCCTTTTGTTCAATGGTAATGACGATCAACGTGGTGCCAACAAAGACGGAGTTGAAAACAAGTGACGTTACCTCAATTGACTGATCCATTCAAAGTCATTGACGTTCTTTACATCTTCCTCAATCATTTTTGACACAACGTCGCAAGCGTGAACCTGCGGAAGACGAGAGCATCCAAATATCATTCTGCTGAAACAGTCCGAAAAATGCGTAACGAGAATGGTAACTGCGTACAGTAAATGTCTTCGTATACAATCCAGCTTAAATGATTTTATTCGTGGGTAATGCTGAGAAACGTTTTTAAATTTTAAAGCTGAATGTGCGCCAGTGTTTTGTACGATAACAAGCGAGCAGGCAAAGGACATTTCAAAATACGAACTCGGATGCAGAAGCTCGGGTAAAATACGAAGGCGTACACGCAATACAACTGTGCGTGGAACACGATGTGGCATTCCTTACCTCGATCACGATGAGGGCCCCGAGTATAAGTCTGTCAAGCTTTGTTAAGTTTCCTCTCACGAGAGTCACCAGATCGCTTAACTACAAACAAAGGGAAAACAGACATGCATATAAATTAGCGCACACAAGAAAAGATTGTAAAATCACTTGCAGCTAGTGGGGCCGAGTGGTGGAATATCTGTAGAAAGGAGAGGTCGTTCGTCACGGATTCTGCTCAACCACCCCGGGTTAATTATAGTTGTTTTAAATCATCGTTTCTCTATCATACCTGCCCCATTAGCCTCTTGTATAGTTTCTTTAGACTGTTTTCCAGAAGAGCCTCAGTGAACCCACCAACTCCTAATTGTTTATTATTGTTGTTTTAAACTGAGATGTTTCTCTTTATCATACCTGCCCCATTTGCTTCTTGTACAGTTCTTTCAGACTGTTCTCCAACAGAGCTTCAGTGACTTCTTTGGTCCAAAATGTCTGACAGCCGGCGATCACCACTTGTCCCGGCCACTTTAACACCCACTCAGTACGAGGAGTCTGAAACCAGCTTCTCCTTTAGTTTCTCACCAGAAATATGTCACAGAGTAAGGAGAACTTAACTTTTGATACCTTGCTGAAATGAAAGCTGATTGAACTATTAATTCTCTCTACGTCACTCAACCCATTTCATCTTAAAAGGTTCAGAGAATTTTCATTTTGGACTTGGGAGTGAAAAGGTTCAAATTCTGCTCATAACTTTACCACAGGTCCAACCTCGTTTCCAGGTGGATACTGATATAAAAGACACCCACCTCTGGATAAACTTTAAGAGATCTTTCCAAAATATCTTTGAGACTCTCTCTCATGATGCGCTCGACTTCCAGCAGCCAGTCTTCCACATTACCAGTTGGATACAGATCCTGACAGAACGGGACATTTTCGCCCTCCCCTGAGAACATGGATGTGATCTTGAGGTCTTCTTCAAAAGTTAACTATCAAGGAACAAAACATCACATCAGGACATGAAGCGCTTTCCTCAATGATACAAAGCACCCAGATCTTTCTCGCGCCAAGACATCAAGGGTGCTTTCTTTTGGGATTTCTTCCGGAATGAAACTACACGGAAGAAACGCTATGTGTGTGTCTTTTAGGTGACAGTGCTATTCCATAATGAACGGAATATTATTCCGCCTTCGCGGACGGAATGAATCGAATAACTCGGAAACCAATCTATTCCGGATAGAGCAGAATAGTTCATAAATGTATTATTCGGTTGTATAAATGAGCCTTCGTTACTTTTGACACGCTCTCAATCGGCTCCCAAGCAAACTTTTCCTATAAGTGAAACCGTTTTACTCGTTCTATCGATGGATAATTTCCAAGTATTCAACTATTCTTATTCCGTGTATTCCCATTCCGGAATAGTCCAAAAAGAATGAACCCCTCGGCTCACACGCTTGTCTTCTGACTGTTCTCTTAGTACAGTTTACCCTCGCAATGTTCTCAAAGCATTTCCTCAGATGAGGTTGCACCGCCGTTGGATCCTTAGTCTGCGACAAAATCTCCAGTAATTCATCATCGGACAAGAAGTAGAAGCGAGGAAAAGATGCGCGTTTCGTCTCGAGGTATTCGCTGAGTCCCTTTTGAACCTGTGAAGATGGAAGTAAACAAAAACTTAACACTCCTTAATCGTATGGTGGAGCTATAAATGTAAAAGAATGGTACAAACTGTTACATGGTCCTCAATGGCTAAATCAGAGGTGTATGTTCCTTCTGAATATATTAAGGTAGTAGTCAACGAGGATGCCACAAGTCTTTGGCTTGTAAATTAGGTGGAGATACATTTACAAAGTACTGATGGGAACTGCTACACAAACAGTAGTAACTCAATGGCTGTTGAAGTTGTCATGTAGGGCAATGAGCTGATGAGATCGACATTGACTATGTATAATTCATTCCGTCTCACCTGCTCCAGCAGTTTGTTACATTCGCGAAGACTTTCAAGCAGTCTGGCGTCAGGACACAGAGAGATCACCTAAAGAGCAAGAAACGGAAGCGGCTTCGTTCAAAATTTTATTATCCTGGGCCTATAACAAGCATTTTACGTTATGTGTCTACTTACAAATACCTATATATACATTGTGCATGCTTTTCTTACTGTGAAGCATTCGAGTTTTTTGTTTGTTTGTTTGTTTTTTTTTTTTTTGACGGCACGTAAAGAATAAAAATTGAGAAGTACAAAAAAAAAATAATAATAATAATAAAATAAAATAACACCTTACCTGAGGATTGCTTTTAGCTCCATTCATGACCTTTCTCCAAATCCTCTCCATTGTCTGGTAACGCTTGCTCTCGACAGGTAATTGACGGTTGATGTCCTCCGAGCTGAAAATAGGTTCCAGGTAGAGCCAGTTCCTCTGGCACTGTAGCCATTCATCCATGACGTCCTGTGTCATCACCAGTTTGCCTTCCCATGTAGTGATACGCTCTTCAAACGGCTTCTTGTACGGCGAGAACGACATGCTCTGAGTCATGACAATGTGATCGTCCAGTAGCTGAGAACAGTCGTCACTGACTTTCATAATGAATGTTCCTGTTTCCTTGTACGGCATGACTTCTAACAAGATAGGTTTCCATTCAGATTCCATCTTGTCCAAAGCCTGGGGAGTGCAACAACAACGACAACAACAACAACAACAACAACAACAACAACAACAACAACAACAACAACAAAGCAACATCAACAAAAAGCGACAATAACGCCAAATGTTCAATGGGACCGCACAAAATGTCGACCACTATTTAATCTGAATACAGGTTGACGTCCGATGACCGCACCTGTTCAATGGAGTACTCCTTCCCGGCAACTTCCGCCACCTTAGCAATGACGTCTATGTGATCTTGTAATTTCATTTCCAAGCACTTTGTGAACGTGAGCTGTGCATTCGCCACAATCGGGAATCCCAGTTCGTTGGACAGCTATATTCACAAGACGAACAATGGTGAGTTTACTGTTAGCCATAGTAACTTCTTACATGTATCAATCCAGGGAGCTGGAAATTAGCGTGAAAGATTGAGAGTATGGACAAAGGAATAGCTGGAGGAGGACGAGTGGGTGAATTATAAAGTAAATATATAGTGAATATATATAATTTATACATATGTATACTTTATAATTCAGCCATTCGCCCACCTCCCGTTATTCCGTTATTCACATTCCCTCAATCTTTCACTCTATTATTGTTTGCGGCTGCCCCTCTACTGACCTGTTCCCAGTGCCTGCTCCTCATGCCCGGATTGCGCAGACCCTGGATGAGTGGAATGTACGGTTTGAAGTCCTCGATCTTTTTCTTAACTTCGTTAGCAACTTCTTGACAAGCAGGGATGTCCTTGAAATACTTTACGCACTTGAAGATCGTCTTGAATGCGTTGTTCACGTTTTGCTCCAACTGCTCAGAATCGATCGTTGTCAATGGATCATTCATCCAGCTATCGTGCCATTTCATCCAGTCAGACGCTGTGAGCCACATGTTTTTGAAGGGGTCGAAGTCCTTGATGAGTTTGCTGAGCTTGTCGTACTGTCAACACGACACAAGGCAGATTTTATAGTACGCAATGTCATATGTAAAAGTAACATACAATAGTGACCAAAACAAAGAACCTATAATCCTCCTGAACGAAGTAGATGTTTGTGGCCAAGACGCTTAATATAAAGTTCCTTTACAGAATGTACCCAACCCTCTCTCCAATACTGAAAAGGACAGGGAAAGAAAGGGAAAGGTGGGAAGAGACTTGTGACCAGCTAGTAGATTTTGACATTCAAATAAAGTTATTGATTGATGACTGATTAAAGACTGAGTGCCTGCTAGGTAAATATACATTGTCTAAACACTTTTATCCGGGATCGTAGTTCACTTACTGAAGTAACCGGCATGCCGAAAAGTCTCTCCCTGTTGTTGTAAGTTGTGGCGAGATGCTGGCATTCCTTGAGCTGTTTAGTGAGCCGGCGTACTTCATTTGCGACCTCGTGGGCTTTACTGATATCAGTGTGCGCAGCGAAACCCGCCACGGCCATGTTAAGCGAGTCCAGCCGGTCTTGGAACGTGTTCTGGTCGCCCAGGAGGTTTTTCTGGAATCTCTCCTCATCGGCATCGAGAGTCTCCTCTGTCAGCTCCATTTGTTTCTGGATCTTGTGAGGCCAGCCAATACAGGTCCATCTATAAACACATCCACGTATCAATACGGACACAAACAAAAGTATACGAACCTTAGTACGCGAGAACAACGATTGATTTCTTTTGTCTTTATATTCTTCCCCTTACGTAGGTTTTCGCACATCAACGTATCAATACGGAGTTAATGTTTACTTGTCATATTTTAAGTTTAACTTGGAGAGAAAAACAAGGTGTTGTGACAGAACGTACTTGGCACTGAAGTCTTCAGCTGAAATGTTATAATTGAATTCCTCGATAAGCTCGTAGTCCACCATGGCCTTGTCGATGAGCTCCTGATTCTTCTTGAGCAGGTCTGGGATGGTCTTCATGTATTCTCTCTGTTCAGCCAGCTCCTCGATGCTGTTGGGTTTGTCATAAAGATGCCGTGCAATGGACCTGAACTCTTCACAAACCTAAGACACGTTTCAAAAACATTAAACGACTTAGTAAGCTCTTCAAATAATTTTCATAAAACCAGAAGCAAAGTTTGGTTCGCAGTTGATCACTCTTGGAAATGAAAGATGAAACGCAAAGACGAAAACGTCGTCTGTGTTATGGCACATACCATGTCTGCCTGCATGCGTAGTTTCTTGGCGAGCAGTTCAATGACGGCATTTGCCAAGGCCTTCCTCTTTTTCGCCAGTGCTTGTCGCACGCCCTCCGTCATCACCCAGAATGGACCAATCACGATGCTTGATGGCAGCTCGTTCTCCAGTTTGACTTTATCCTTCAGGTGTCGCTCGATCTCTTGCTTCACGTCCGCTGCCGTGTGTTCCTGCGCATCATACTCTCTGTAAAAAGGGAATTTTTCTCATCAGATTCGTCCAACGTTTAAATTTTTTTATGGTAAACTTTATGATCACTGTGAGTGATTTTGCGACAGTTTACAAATTAGACTTTGGTGGTGATGATGGTGATAATGATGGTGACGGAGTGATAATGCTTCCTTTGCGAGTGATGATTCCTTTGTGATGATGATGATGATGATGATGATGATGATGATGATGATGATGATGATGATGATGATGATGATGATGATGATGATGATGATGATGATGATGATGATGATGATGATGATAGTGATGGTGGTGGTGGTGATGATAATGATGGTGATGGTGATTAAGGTGGTGATGGTGATAATGATACGATGGTAATGTGATGATGATGATGATAGTGATGGTAATGATGGTGCTGAGGATGATGATAATGGTGGTGATGGTGGTGGTTCTGATAATGATGCTATAGTAATGAGATGATTCAATGATGATTATGATGATATCATGGTGAAACCAATTGTCATGGGTGATGATGGAGTCAGTGGTGGTGTTTGTGTATCACTCATATCAATAATGACGTACTCCATCCATCTTACAAACTTACGCAAGGTACTCATTGATATCCAAGTTGTACAACTCCAAGTACTGCTCGTACTTCTTGGCGTACGCTCGCAAAGGAATGAGCGACTGCTTCATTGCATGACGTACAGTTTCCCTCAGTTTCACCACCTCGGGTTCATTCTCTCCAACAGACTCCAAGAGAGGCGTGCCGCTCCAAAACAGACCCTCAAGCACCATCTTCTCTAGTTGTGGGACGTTTTTGGTGCACAGGATTCCCTTGTCAAACAAGCCTATGGCTACTCGGCCGAAACTCTCCAGCTCTGTGCTGTACTGCACGCCAGTTTTCTCAAGAGACAGGTCCAACAAGAACAGGGCGTTCCTCTTCGGCCTGCCATGGAAAAGAGGGAATAATAATGCTTGACAATACGAGAAGGAAGGGTATGGGAGGTAGGAAAGCAAGCCGCGAAACAAAGAGGATAGATGGAAGGAATGAAAGAAAGAAAGGACGGAGGGGAAAGGAAGGACAAAAGGAAGCAAGGATAGACGGAAAGGGAGATACAGAGGACGGAAGAAAGGAAAGAAGAAAAGAACGAACGAACGAAAGAAGGAAGAAAAGTAGGGACACAAGAAGGACGAAAGGGAGGGAAGAAAGAAAAAAGGAACAAATGAACGAACGAAAGCAGGAGGGAAGGGGAGGGAGGGATGGGTATGATTATGTTGCACCTTTACCTGTACGGACTACTGATAATGTCGTTTCCCCAAGTAAAGTCCTGTGGTAAATCCACCACGCTACAGCAAGCATCGGTGATCATGTTGGTAAAAGCCGCCAGAGAGTCTTGTACCAGGTAACGAAGAGAATCCTACGAGACAGCAAAGAAGAGCACAGGCTCAGTCGGTCAGAAAATCAAAGCCGACAAAGAAAATGTCTCTGATTCTCTGAACATGACCCAGCCAATCAGATAAGCGGTTAGATTTGGTGCCTTCGGAGACAGCCCAGCCAATCAGAAAAACAATTAGACCATAACCCAAGCTCGTAAATTGAAGCCGAAGCTACGACACGTGATCCGTGACTTTTACAGCAGAGTCCATCTTTCAATTTCTCACGCAAGCAAGCAAGTGCTGAATGTGTTTTCACGCATTGCTGACTGGCCTCTTGTCCAAAATATAACCAATTGCAAATTACTTTCTCTTAGTAGTCTTTCCTCACAGACTTTGTGGTTGGCGCCGTAATTACTTTGGTTTTGGTTTTACGAAAGTCATCCGGAAAAAACGCTCTAATGGGGATTAGTTGTCGTGAACAGTCTTGCTTCGGTGTTCTCACCTGCATTGCAAACGTGACAAGTTGCATAAATTTGGCCAGTTTAGAGATTTGATAGACTTCCCAGTTTCTCTCCTCCATGTTGAACCAGCCTTTGCCAACATCCAGCAGACTGCTACGGATTGCTGTTCTCAACGTGTTCAGCCAACTGTCCCGCAGAAAGATCTGAACCTGAAACAACATACTCAAACATTACCTCCCAAGATCAAAATGGAGATTTTCACACCCTATAAAAAAAAGTTGATCACTCTTGGGAGTAAACTGTTAAAGTTTAGTAATTTTTTTGATTTTCGAAAAAAAAAAAAATTCTAACTGAATCTCACAACAAGATTGGGCTGCCTGTTGGTCAAACGAAAGTTTCCGGAATCGTTTTCGGAAGATGCTCGGAAAAATACGCTGTGAACGACAAAGTGAATGCGTGAGTAGCGCGCGGGAGACGCTCCAGTACCTGGGTGCTGACTTGTCCCTGTGTTTGCTCAAACTCTTCCAGTTTCATGCTTTTTGACACTGGAACCTGAAACACGGACATGCCGGCAACTTTGTTGCACTCCGTTCTAACTTTTGCCATGGCAACGATCGCCTCTTCTCGGGTCAGAAGGCAGTTAAAGGCAAAACTGTCGAACTTCTCGTCAAATGCATAAGGAGGAACATCTGGATGAAAACCTGTCACACACACAAAAGAATAAAAATCACAACAAAGATGACGACGATGATTATGATGTTAATGGAAACAGTCACGATGAGGATGACGACAAAGACTTACCACGCTCTGGGATGGTTTCTTCTTTGGGTGTTGGGGAAGTGACGTATGGAAACATGTCGGGTTTGGAAGCGACTGTCCTATCGAATGTAATGCGATTCATGCTGCGGGCGAAATCCACTTGGATCTCCTTGGACAACAGTCGCACATGCTCATCAAGACTGAAGAGAAAATCAAAGAAAAAATTAGCACCACAGCGACGAGGAATCTTCATTACCAATACAAGTGGTACATTAGTGTTGAAACGTCAAAGTAGGAAATGGTCGTGTAATTCTGACGTTAATCTGGGTAGCAATAACATTAGAGGACACGATGCAAAATAAGAAAATCAATCACCGGACAGTATGAGCACGCAATCGTCACTGGCTTGCTACCGCGAGTAGCCGACTACGTGTAACTATTACTCCCACAACTGTTTTTGCGATTTGCCTTGCTTTTTGTGCATTTTGCTTTGCTGTGGAATATTGTTTTACTTTTGCTTTCTGCCTTGTTCTTGTTCTTGCCTTTGCTACTGTTTTTTTTTTTTTTTTTTTTTTTTTGCTTTACCTTCTCGTTAATTTAGCTGCTTTACTTTTGCTTTGCGTTCTAGCTGTTATTGCTATCGCGTTTACCCTAACTCGCAGTACAAGAACAACTCTACTAACCTCTTGTTGTTCTTGATAGGACCCTTCGCCCAGCGGATCATTCTGTTAAGTGAAGTCACATCGAGCTTCGCTAACCCAGTCATCGGCATACAATCCACGTACAAATTGTACCTGAGTAAACCTTCCGTCTCGCGCCGCATGGCGAAAGCTTTAGTAACCCGTTCAGCAAAAACAGTCGGATCTTCAGCAGCAAACAGAAGTTGAATCCGAGGAACCCAAAACTGACTTGCAGAAATCTTAGGCCGCTTCTTATCCGGTCCATTTTTAGAGTTTTCCACCCCATTAGGTATAACGTTGTGGCTTAGCGTTCCCGTGCCAACAATCTGCACCAGATAAAGTTGTTTCTGCGCATCGTATGCTAAGACACCAACATCGGTCCACACATATTCCTTAGCGTTTCCTTCACTGGGATCCCCCTTGGACAAAAGTGCTTTTCCGGGGACGGGTTTTTGGCTCCCGCTCGCTACACCAAGTGCTAACCATTCCTCGGGGTTCCGACAATCGTACTCAGTGTCGTCAAAAATGTGTAGAGGCAGGAAGGGAGGAAACGTGGCCGGGTTGCTGCCTCCGGCACCCGTCAAGTTCACTCTGACGTTGAAGTCTCCCTTGGGCATAAGGTCTTCAGTTTGTACTCCCAGACCCTTGAGGAGTGCATTGATGTCTTGTTGTGCGAACAACCGTTTGCGTCTGAAATACACACGCACAAAAAAGAAATTTTCTTGAGTTCACTGGCCCTTAATTAACCTACCCAGTGGATTCGCCCTCGCCACCATTTTGCGACGATAGCTGCTCGGTCACTGAAAGAAACCCTCTGGGACCATGGTATAATAATTAACCTATACATTTGTTACATCATACGGACTCGCGATTAGTGGTCAAACGTTGAAAACTTCAACAAACCTTTCGATCTCGATCTTTCGTGGCACTTGGCCAGGTTCTGCCTTGTATGGGAGTTGGACTTTAGGTTCCCATGACATGGCAGGAAAGTCCTGCAAAATGAAAAGTCAATTCAGTTTGGATGTAGAACAAGCTAAATTTGTATTTGACGATAATGATGGTGATGATGATGATGATGGTGATGGTGATGGTGGTGATGATAATGACGATGATGATGATGATGATGATGATGATGATGGTGATGATGATGATGATGATGGTGATGGTGATGATGGTGATGGTGATGATGGTGATGGTGATGGTGAGGATGATGATGATGATGATGATGATGATGATGATGGTGATGATGATGATTATGGTGATGATGATGATGATACAGTATATGAGATTACTTGAATCTTATTCACATACACACGCACAAAAACAAGGCACTGTCAGTGGAGTTTGGCCATATAATTTAACCCTATAGAATAACTTAATTATTATACATACTGATACAGTGACAGGAGCTGTGGTTGGTCCATGCACCTGATCTTTGAGTAAAGTACCCAGCACCTCTGAAGATGCTGGACCTTTGAATGTGTTGACTGAAATACACAGATGAGGCATGAAAGTGCAATATTACTTGAATCAATGGTCTTAACAATTAATGTTATAACAATGGTAAATGATTGGACGGATATTACTTTAACCCTTCTGACCCCTCAACTTCAATTATGTGGAAACTATTGTTAATAATATGGGATTTGCCAAAATAAAAGGGACAATTCATCCAAAATCTTGTTTAGAAAATAATGGCAATTGCCCTCTAATGGCTCCCTGACCACTCTTCACTACCACCCCCCCCCCCCCCCCCCCCCCCCCCCCCTTCCTCTATTACAAGAAAACAATGTATGCAAATCATTAAAGCTTATAACCAGCTGGCACATAAAATATAAATTACAGCAATTAACTAATAAACTGCACAAACCTTCTGGTGTGTGTTTAATCTTTGCTGTCTTCCATAAGGTGCTCCTTGCCACTGAAGGGCCATCAGAGATATTCTGGTAATTTACAAAGTTTGAAATGTTAACAAAAATTAGGCTGTTGGTGCATGAGGCTCTTTAAAATCACTGCATTGTCCATTGGGCCTGCATGTACATTTTGTCTTTCCTCTAGACTGAGAATATACTGATCAATGCATAAAGGGAATTGGCTGTTTTGAGACAGCTACTTCACATCTTGACATTGGTAAGGGAGAGGAGGGGTAACATTTTAGGATTGTCTCAAGTCTTTATTTTCAGACTTTAAAATTTCCCCTTTACAAGTCAACAACAATGCTTTACTGTTGTACTTAATTGACCAAAATAACAAAAAAAAAATTGAATAAAAAACACTTATAGACACAATAACAATACAAATTGTCATTAATTATTAACTAAAGTGGTTTTGGATTGCATGTTTGTAGAATGCTATTCTAACTGTCCAATTATTTCACACTGTTAGCTTACTCTAGCATATGAAGGAATAAAGAAGTGAAGTGCTAAACCTTGTAGATTACATATTAATTAGGCTAATTAGATTGTCTTTATTATAGTGGTTGCACAGACTAGCACATGACACATAATTAATATTTTAGATAAACAGCATGCACACCAACACTTTTAAAACTGTTTGATTTGTGAGGTCATGAAAGCTCGTTCACTGCTATGTCTCTTTACATAATGGAACACTCAAGTAACATAATTAAATTAAATATAAGAATATAAACACTAGAATACTCAATTAGGATAGTTAATAGACTCTTCCAAAACTAACAATTTCGAAACAAAGTGGCAAATAAATGCGAGAAAGTTTGCATCAAACGATTTACAACATTTGAACTGTTGACAATTAAGCCCAGGCAACTGACATACATTGTACATTTCAGTCTTTAGTCTTTTACTAATCGATTCCAAATCACTGTAAACTACGAGCAAACTAAACTGTAACCATTGTACTCAAATGTACAGGTAGGTTCCATGTGTTTAGTAGACATCGACAGAGGCCTTTCAAGGTCTTACTTTCTAAGTTTTCGCGCCATGAAGACGTTATAACAGGGTGTAAAACCACCGACGGCGTGGGAGACCTTGCAAGGCGACTATATTTCAAGTTGCGCGGTTTGGTACTCACTACATACTCACCCCAATCTCATCCTTTGCTTCTTCCCCCAAAATATCAGAGTAGTACCCTCTTTGTCTAATTGCTGGGAAGCTGAGTGCTCCTGCAGGAGATTTTGGAGACCCAGACGGAGTGTGTCTTCCGTTCAGAGAATTATAGCGACTACGGCCGTTAACATTCGCCATATTTGATAAAACCACGCTGGCTTATAGCTGAAGGCACGTATTTCATGGATAGACAACTGGTCTGTGCATAAACCTCGCTTTCTTCGCAATAATCTTTCTTGCTTTTGTGTTTACCTCTGCTTTACTTCACCTCTTTTACCAGTTCCTGCGCGTGACGTTGCTATGACGATTCAGCACAGTCTCCCGGATGAGGGGCAGGCTACTCAGCCGAGACAAGATGGCGGCGCACAGAATGATGGCCGTTCGAAGGGCTTTTATTTCTCCTCGATTTTTCCTTAGACCTGGCTGCGTTGTTGGATCTAGAAAAGGTAATATCTTCCTCTTTCTTCCCACGATTAGCTTAAGCAAGACCCTGCTTTTCTTTAACTTATCTTTATGAATTTATTCACTGTTTTAGTGTAACAAAATATGTGATATTATTACGAAGCCTTCGGTGATTTTAAAATTATTTTTTCTTTATTCCTCCATCAAGTCCGTCTGAAAGGGAGGGTGAGGTCTGGTGATATTAACATCAGATATTGAACAATGCTTTATTCAAGCTAAACAAAGGGTCAACCCATTTCATTGCAGCAAGTACCATATCTAAAGATCAACGGATTCCAACACCAAATGAGGATTTCAGCTCATTTAAAGACCCTGGTTATGCAGACGATGGATATACCCTTGGTGATTACCCAAACTTGCCTGAGATATCAGCCCAGCGCCGAGGACACTTTGGGTGGTGGGACATGCAGGACCGCAGAAATTATAATGAGCCAGTGAGTAATCACAGTCAGTACTACTGTAGGACTGGTGTCAAAATTCTACTGAGTGTTTCACTCTTTTGTATTTCTTGCACCTTTTTCACGTTGCAACATGTATATCATTCTTGATGTGAATGTGAGCACTGCAAAGAATGGAGTTTGTCCTCTCTGTGACACCCTCCATCCTTGGGTTGGGACGTTAGCCGTTGCTATGTGAGTCAGTAGTCATCCAACTTTCAGACTAGAACTTAGTGCTGTGGTTCTGTCCTCTTTTGAATGCACATCTAATCACTTGGAATCCAGCAATTTATGCCAAAATTGTTATCATTTCTCTATTTTACTATTTAACTATTAGTGTGGGTTTTCAAGGTGGGCTTATTTTCCTTTTTATTTATCAGGTGCATGAAAATGAAGATGCACTGAATGTGTGGTTATGGAGCGATGTGGAATGTAATGATAAGTATACACGGTAAGATTGGTTGTAGCTGCTGCACTGTAGGCACAAAATCTACAGTAATCAGCTCAGTTTATTGGGGTCTTTTTTGTAGGGGAGGGGTATATGAGAAATACATTCATTGGTTGGCATTCTTGTGATAATCACCAGATAAGTATGTTACTTTGCAGTAAAGAGACTGAATGTCTTTCACCTGCATTGAAAGTACAGTACACTCCACATTTCAATTCCTTTACATTTATATCTGTTGATCAACATGTACATTAAGATTGAGTATCAGCAGACACCTGACTGGCAGCCAGTGCGGTACACATAACCCATTTACCATCACCCCTTCCCTGGAAGAGCAGTGCACATGTTTTGAATGTTTCCTTTTCTATTCAGTTGGCAGGTGTTGTCTCACTTCCTGGTTGCATTTGGCCTTCTGGGCCTAGTTGGTTTTGCAAGTTATCTGTACGATGCTCCTTCTAGAAACCCTGCCGTAAGTTTCTGCAATATAAAGCCCTGACCTAACTATGATAAATTCAGGATACAATGGAATGCTAGTACAGAGAACTGGTTTTAGACTGAGTAGGCATGTCTTACTGGAAACCAACTGTGTAATATCTTTTGCCAGTCTTCAACATGTTCCAGAAATAGATCATACAACATGGACAACATGGAGAACTTGGCAGAACAGAAGCTTGCTAGCTCACAACATCACTCTTGATGTTTTCGAGTATTATTTGTGTGAATTTGATTTCTTTTCCTCTCAGGTTCCAAGGCAACTTCCATTTAACAACCTGTACCTGGAGGTTGGTGGAGATCCAGATAAAGATCCAAGTGAGAGCACACACAAGGTTCCCAATACTGCCCTGGGCTCTTGAATGATGCTGCCAATTCACTGGGACAGTTTTAAGTTCAGGAAATGTTTGTCTTTGAAAGTGGCTGTAAATAAAAGGCTTTGTTGGATTTCTGACATATTAAATCTCATTGAATAGTCAATGTGTCTGTTCAACTTTGAGTCCCAAACACTTAAACTGTACCACTGGAAAGAACAACAAAAAGTAGAAATTCAAAGTTTGAAGTTTGTTGCACTGAAACACAACAATTTTTGATGGTCGCATAAAATCTTATACATTTCAAGAGGAGAGAAACTTTCTCCAACTTGGTAATGCTGCCAAAAAAATATATATATATATTTTAGAAGATTTGTACAGGAGACTGAAGTCCCAGCAACTTTTTGCATGCATATCTTCTTAAAATCTGAACTTCAAAATGCTGCTAAATTTGGTCTGTACATGCTGTGAGCCTGAAACTTTGCATTTCTACTTAAATTTTCCTGCTCCTTCCATTTCTGGCACTCAAAAAGCCTTTGGTGATGAATTTTCAGTTGTTCCCCCTGATGAGCTTTTGAGCTATAAATTCTAACTGTATCACTCAAACATTTTCTTCTTAAAAAGTTGGGGGAAGATGTATTTTGGGAGTGGAATGGTTCATAATTCCATAGTCTTAAAATAATGGTTTATTCTTGAAAACAATCATAAGGTTAACAGAACACAGCATGGCTAATGATGAAGATTTTCAGAAGATTTCCCATGAGCCTTCCTCAAAATCTAGTATCCCACTGTTCAAAATGACCTTCTGTAAATCATTCTGAAGTTCTAAAATCAATTTAATATTGTAATAATAATTATTATAAAAGTGTAAACAGCCAGAGAAGATAATCATGACTGAAACATGCAGTTAGTTTTGTGGTGAATAACATAATTATGGTTTCTCAAAACCTTTCATCCATGAAGTAAACTTCTCCTTTCGAATCATTACTAACGAAATGTGCTTAGGCATGGAGAAGATGGCTGGTGATCTCTTGCCTGGGTTCAAACTGGCTACACTAATAATTCTCACACACTTTGTTCAGGGAAGATTTGCCCCACAATTACCATGTGAACAGATCCTCCTACAAAAGAAGAACACTTGACTTTAACTTTCTTTTGGAGCATGCCTCTTGAAGCCTTGTTTTGAAGAACAAAGGAAAAGGAAAACCAGTTGGCAATTTACCAAACTGTACATGTGTGGCAGCCATTGGTTTACTGAGACAAAGAAACTGGTTTGATTGATTAAAATGTTCAAAGAATGCATCGTGCATGTGCAACAAAGAAAGTCAAGGGCAGAGCCTCTTCCACATGTTTCTAGTAGGAGATTGAATGTTCTGTTTGCAAGGTACCCATTGATATTTTGATGATTGAAAAGTCATGCTGTTGACAGCTCTTACATACTACAAACAAACCCTCCTGTCCCATATGACTAGTTCACCAATCAAAAATACTATAATATACATTCACAGAGTTGAGTTGAGTCGAGAGGTATATAATGTGAAGCTATTTTGGAGACCCAAATTTAAAGGCTAAAAGGTCAGAAAGTAAGAGACATTTTTGAAGAAAAGAAAGAGGAGGAGCCTCTGGAGGAGCCCTTCGCTGAGTCACTGATGAAAATGAGTCTTGTTTCCAAACCATTGTCTCTGAAAATGTTCTCCTGGAACTTTTTCCTTTAACCTTTTAACTTTTAAAAGTCCAAAAAGCTAATTTGAATTTCCCGGGTGCTGTTGTCCTGGGTCCTATGATGTCAAATGGTTACTCAAAGATGGCAGAATCCGAAAAATTCAAATGGATTCTTGAATTAGTCTATAAATGGCACCAACACAGGATCAGTATGGAGCATTTGAGAGCACAAGTTTCAGGACTTCCTAGATTGTGGTCTTAAAGATATGATTTTCAGTTACTTGTATCCTACACAAGTCTTCCTTACAAGATGACAGCTAAACAAAGAAGAGTCGAACAAAAAGCTGAACCTTTGTCTCCTAAATGCTCACAAACTCTGATCTCTCATTTACTCCAGAATCTACATAAAAAAAATTAATAATAAAATAATTATACTTTATAAAATTAAACATCTGCGTTTCCCAGGTTTTCCATTCTTTTGTGGTGCCTCCAGTGCAGCATTGAATGTTCTACAAATGGGATAAGAACAATGGATGAATGAATGGAAGAGAATAAAAAGATGGGAAGGAAAAATAAGAAGAGACAAGAATAGAAAGGACAGAAAGGAGAGAGGAAGGGAGGGGATGGTAAGGAGAGAGAACAGGATAAAAGAGAGAAGATTAGAGAAAAGAAAAGGTAAGGTATGATACAATAAGATGAAAAAAAATGAGATGGGGAGCAGGCAAGAAGTAACATGAGAGAAAAGAAGAGAAAGACGGGACAGAAATGGGAGGAGAACAGGAAAGAAGAAAAAAGACAGTAAGAGACTTGAACAAGAAGGTACTGCAGTATATAACCATTTGAGGTACAGGATTGATTTGGGCTGCAGACAGATTGAAAGGGGATTGAAAGCATTTTGTACCTGATTGCTCTAACCAGATCGTGGAAAACCTGATCCACATTTGTTCGTTGCTTGGCACTTGTTTCCAAATACCGAATCTATCAACCAAAACAACCAGGATATTACTACTAACACAACAATAACAACAACAATAACAACATGTTCTGAGGGTATTTATTATTGCAGAATGTTTTGAATACAATCAAACTATTGCCAATATTGCCAATATTCCATTGTATTGATTGGCACCATTATTCCTAGTGCAGAATATCCAAAATCAACTGCAATTTTGGAATATTACCTGAAGTTGGTTTGCCAGCTCTTGGCCTTCTGCAGTTGAAACCTACATTGCCATGAAAAGAAAAATTAACGCCAGCATGTGTGGAGAATTTGACGAAAATCAAAATAATTATCACTCCTTAATTAATGATTATTTTGAGAAAATTCCTTGAACAAAGATACATACCGTTCTATCCAACTCCAAATCTGACTTGTTTCCTACTAAAATCATTGGAAATTCTGACCTAAGAAGCAATAATAAAAAACAGAAATATGCTATTATTATAAATATTAAATACTATTAATTATTATAAAAAATAATTAGTTTGTTTTATTAGTGACACAATACCAGCTGACAACAATCTACAGTAATATGCTGGTTCACACATCCCCGTACTATGTAACACACGTACGCACACAAGCCAGTGCTCAACATTAAGGTTTTAGGTTGGTTGCCCTTTGGACTGTAGATTGACTTCAAGCAATAGAAAGTTTCATAATTTCTAGTTGCCCAGCCCAGAATTTACCTGCCCGACCAAAAGTTTTGGTTGCCCTGGGCAAGCGGGCAAGCGGGCAAGCGTTAATGTCGAGCACTGCAAGCACAGGAGAACTGTTATAAGTGACTGGGACAATATATCTGTAGTATTATCACACCCACCTGTCCTTTACTCTCAATATCTGGTTATAGAATTTGTTGATTTCATCAAAACTACAAGAAAAAAAAAACAAAATCAATATTAATTACTAGTAAAATAATGATCTTCACATCGAAAATCAGTCCACTAGCCGTAAAGTACTGCAACCTCTATCCTCATTCAATATCACTTGGGCAGCATACACTGTGCAGTGTACTGTAAGTTGTATTCCATGAAGAAATTCTGCAGTGTCATGTCTACACAAACCTTGCACGATCGATGACTGAGAACACCAGAAGGAATCCTTCACCATTTCGCATGTACTGCTCTCTCATAGCACTAAACTCCTACAAGAAATCACAGCCAACAAGCAGTCTCACACATGGTAACAAAACTACATATAAGACTGAGAACCTAATTCTCCCAGCCTGTCCTAAACAAAATGTAGGATTAAACTTAGAAGAACTTGTGGCAATGCACTGTAGATCACCTGCCATTTTCTCCAAAGTGAACTACATATTGTACAGATATTATATATAAGTTTGTCACTGAGCATTATTGGAACTTATAACCATTAACCCCAACAGTACAACTTACAGTAAGTCAAGCATTCTAAAGGAAAGCAAGCAGGTTAAAATTACTGTACAAAGAATTTTTTGTTTCTCATTTTTAAAAACAGCTTACCTCTTGTCCAGCTGTATCAAGTACTATTGGAAAAAAAAAATCGATAAAAAGGTCAAATTATGCAAATCCAGAAGTAGTAAATTTACATAAAGACTAATATTCAGCTCTTACTGTGTAGACTAGTCTGCATTGTGGTAAGAAATTGGTACAGTAAAAGTAAAGAGACTGGTACATTATCAGTATGGGATTCAACATTCACAAAGACTCAATACATTCAGTTGTGACAGAGCTGTCCAGATGCAATGGTCTGCTTATTTTCGTAATGTTTGTTATTTATTATAAAAATGCTATCCATGTTCCTCTGATCGCCATGACTTCCTGAATTCCTCACAGGAATTGTAACTTCTTATTGCAGAGTCTTTTTAATGAAGGCCAGATGTGATCAGTATTTCTCTTTTCATTTTCTGACAAGAGATATATGATACAGTAGGGAGAACTTGGCTTTTGATAACTTGCTCAGATGGAAGCTTCAACCGAACTATCAATATTGAAACCACATCACTCAGATGTATTTTAATCTTCTTGAATAGTTGGAATAATCTGTCAGAATCTGAGCTTAGGAATGACAGTTTATGACAAGTTGTTTATAAAGAAAAAATCGTCGTGGTTTCTGACCCACAGCGGGACCAATATTTTATCAGTCCAGATAATAGGCTCATGCTGAGCTGACATGCTTGGAGGTTTACACACATTAACATATGTATCTACATGTATTATTATGTATTTGCATGTGAGAACAACAAGTTATGACATTAAAAACAAATTTTTGATACCTGACTTTGTAAAGCTGGCTGGTTTAGGAATTGCTCATGGCTTCAAAAGAGCCCTGACAAACACTGACATGGAACTGGATCCTTACCTTGTTTTATACTTAAACATGGATGTGGACATGCCAACAAAACTGGTATGCTGTCAGTAATGTTGCATGACGATGTAAGATAATTTGCCATTGTCATCCTGGGCAAGGTTTATAATAAAATAATGGTCTGGAATTTTTTACACAATTATGCATTGTGACAATATTTTGAAAAGGCAGCTGAAACCACAAGTATCAACCTTGATTTTCTCCTCTCAGCAGAGATCATAATATGATGCAGTAAGGGTAATTTGGTATTTGATCAGATGACAACTGATTGAGTGATCAGTCATTCACATATTTTCATTACAACTGGCTGTTGTGGCAGTGAAAAATTATGGTTATTTATGAAGTTACCAGAATTCTGTAAAAGAATTGAAAATTACGTAAAGTATTTGTGTAAACAGCTTGTGGTTTGGCTGTATTAACGAGTGTAAATACCCATTTACACTCGCATAAGAATGTATAAAGAATTTGCCAATGAAATAAAATGTAATTATTGTTTTGAATATTAAAATGTGAGACACGAATAAGATGTCGCAGTCTAATAACATTTACAATAAATTAACAACACGAATTAGCACCGCAAACTGAGATTAAGGCACTCTTTCAGACCAAAAGATGCCAAAGAAAGGTGTTTATGGTATTAAATATCTCCCAAACTACTTACAAAAGTTGCATTGAGTCGATCTAGCATGGATCGTGTGATTATGCATTCCACGGCAAAAATATCACGTCCGCTGTATCCAAAAATAAGTTTGAAAATACTCAAAAATAAGTTCAGCGCACTGCTGACAGTCAGCTAAACCTATATTTCACTTAAGTCAATCATGTTTGACATCACAGTCGCAGTTCTCGTCGACAGTTCTTCATATCAAAGCAAGTCGTTCAGTTGTTTGGTATCTTCTCGTCAAAATAGTCCCGCCCTGCTCAAAAACCATACTCATTTTAAAATTTCACAGCTACTATTTGTACGGGATTGTAAGAAAAAAACGAAAATCGAACTACTTACTGTCCAAATGGGCCACTCTTTCGTCAATAACACATTGCTTGGTGTAGCTGTCTTCGATCGTAGGATCATAATCACTCACAAAATGTGATTGAATAAACTGGATAGTCAACGCCGATTTGCCTACACCGCCGCCTCCAACCACGACCAGCTTGTACTGTTTATCCACATCTTTGTCCTTCGACATTTCTACGGCTCATTAACAAATAAGAAGTAAAGTTTTTCTCGGCAAGATTCCGTCACATGAAGAACAGTGCAATCGCAAGGGCGGCACCTCATTCGGCTCAGGACGCAGCGAAGGCTAAATCTGAGAGATACTGGGAACGAACCAAAGAGGTACCCGTGGGGGGAAGGAGCGGTCGGCCCTGGACAAAAAAAATTAAGGGTGCACAGAATACCAAATACTTTTCCAGGACTTAGCGCGAAAGAATACACGTTTTGCTGTGACACAAAAAAAACAATAATGTAATTTGATCATTCTGCAAACTAAGGACTCTGTTTGCGCATATTAAATGCTTGCGTTTGCTCGTAAAAGCCAGCGTTCAAAGCTCGATTAAGGTAATCCAGGATTAACCACACTATTTCTCTCCACCACTTTCATATTCTGACAACAAAGTTTAGACCTAAACCCAGCCTTAGCCTTGTCGTACTTTGAATAACCGACCTACAACCGTAGCCGTGCGATGTGCTAAAACCTCTGGGACCAAAATGGCAATGTGTTGGAACATAAAGTGAAATGTCAAGTATCTGTCAAATGAGCGAAAATCGGCTGGGTTATTTCAAGGTCATTCGGTATTTCACATCAAAACACATTCAACAAATAATTTAAAACACGGGACACGTCCATGCAAAAGGTCCTACAATTTATTTTGAAAATTAGTTCAGTAGTATTTCAGAGTTCAAAACTGCCTCATTTATGCATTAGGACGTACGATGAGTACGAAAATACTTCTATAATTTAACCCCCTTAACACTTTCACTCCTGAGTGATCAACTTCAATGTTCTCCTTTAGTTTTTCACCAAAGATATATCATACAGTATGGAGAATTTGCCACTTGATGGTTTGCTTAGATGAAAGGTAATTGAACTATCAATTCTCACTACATCACTCGTACATGTTGTTGAAAGGTTGAGAGATTTTGCACTTTGGAAATCTCACTTCCATGTCTCGGAGCAGGCACCAAATTTGGGCACCTTGTCGCCAAATGGTTCTTAGACCTGTCCCCCATACGATTGGTCGAATCATGTCACGTGAATCCAGTCGCAATCCAGTTTAACAAGTATGAGGTCAGATGTGAGATTTTCATTTCCTGGATATCAGATCTTTGGAACTCGTTGCAAACAATATAATCATCAAGTATCTGCAACCTAACACTCCCAAATACCTAAGCAATCTGTATGAGTAGTGTGAGGAGAATAACAAGTCAAACCCAGCTTGAACAGAAGCAACACATCACGGGCCTTGTTCTCCATACTCAATTACATATAGCTGACTTGTACACTGATAGGAGAAGTTTGCCACTGATCACAACGGAGTTAAAACTGAGGCTAAACTTCCGATAGACTAGAAATAACGAAAGAGCTGGAAAAGATCAAATTTATGATCTAACACTACATTTCGAACTCTTAGCATTTTTGAACATTTAATATACGTACATGCAAGCATGTTATACATGTCAACCCTTTCAATCCCGAGCTCAATGCAGATTCTCCCATCTACTTCAAAAGAAAATGTACCAAAAAGCGAGTGATGTAGCGACAGTTGCTAGTTTAATGAAGTCAAGCTATCAAAAGCTAAGTTCTCTCCAATGTATGATGTATATCTCTGGTGAGGAACTGAAGGAGAAAATAGACGTTGATCAATCTCGGGAGTGAAAGGGTGAACACGCTATTAACCGGTGTTCAATTTGGCAATATACGAGCCGTTTTCTGGTGACTGCAGAAAGTACTGTGATTGTTTTGTTTTTACATTTGTTGTGCTTTTGGATTGGTGCAAAGAAGTACAGCAACATTCCTACAACTTCACATATCGTTGGAACATGCCAGAGTGTCCATAAGGCTGTACGTCCGCAGTTGTGAAAGTATTTTACTGATACTCAAAGTATTGCTATTGATCACACTGCAGACGTTGTCATATAACGTTGATGATGGTGATGGTGATGGTGATATGATGACGATGAAGATGAGGAGATAGCGACGACGATCACAGATAATGTAAATGATAGAGATGGAGAAGATGGTGATTACGATAACGGCGGCGGTATTGGTGATAATGATGATTATGATAATGACAATGACGTGATGGTGGTCACGATGACAACGACAACGACAACGACAACGATGATAGTGGTGATGCCGCTCAGTTAATGTTACAGTTGTCATTGTAGTCACTATGCGTCACTTCACTCGTTACATTTCCTCATTGAGACTTTCACTGTGGCATACTTTGTTGACTGTAGTCACTACTCTGTTATAGTTCTTGTTGCTGTTGTTGTTGTTCTTGCTGTTATTTTGCTACTTTTGCTGGTGCTATTGTCAATATGTTAAATCCTCAGTAAGATACTGCAAACTCTTCCTGTATTAAGCGAACACCCTGTATTAAGGGCCGACACTTCACAATTCCCCAAGGGTGTCTGCTTAAAACAGATTTGACTGTAGTCGGTAATGCTGTTTGTTGCCCACCTACTGCGGTCATTACCCTTACGTTTTACCATTGTAAAAACTCCCATTTCTAAAGTGAAACCAATGATCTATACATGATGATCGATACATGAATGTTACCACATATAGATCATTTCACTTCAAAGACAATAAAAAACAACTTTAAAAGTTCTCACTCCTAACTGTGCTAGGGACCTTAACACGCTGGGACCAATAAAATAAAAAACAGCTATTCGCCCACGGTTTTCCAGCGACTATCATGCGAAGACAGTTTAAGCCGCTCACTCAAACAGTGTCTTGATGGTTGCCATGCTCTCCCGGATGTTTTTGGCGAACCTTTTAGCGTCCTATAAAACAAGACAGCGATATTAGACTAGGGCCCGTTTAAAACGTCGCGCCATTGTCTGCCCAAGGCAATTAAATGAGCAAAGTCCATTGTTTGAGCTAATTACTTGGCGCGAAGTTTGAAACGGACCTCACAACAATTTTCTCGAATGTGAAGACAAAGACGCCAAACTGAATGAAGTCACTGACACGTGCAGGCGTTTATCTTGTGCACAAACTGTATTAAAACACATACTCAACGAGTAACGAGTGTAAGTTTTGCGTTTCTTGACGTTTTACAAGCGTTGCACGAACTACGAAAACTGCACTCAGACCTTGCTGTCGTATCCACACTTTTGTGCAATGACCGCTGACTGAAAAATTAAGATGATCACACCGTGGAAAACCACCGTCCTTTGTCAACACGCGGTCTCATTGAGTGCGAGCGTGCATTCATGTGCGAGTGCGCGCGTACGGATGTTTGGGTGAAAAGTCACTTCACTCACAGTTTTCCCTGTGTTTTTGCAGGTGATGTGGAAGAAAACCAAATCCTCTCCTGAAACGATGTAAGAAACCCCATAGCCATCGTCCGCCACCTGAAGAAGAGTTGGAAGTGAAAACTGCTATTAGAATGTGCTCACTGAGAGCTTTCATTTGAGTGGTCACACCCTTAGATTTCATTTGACAGTTCACTCCTAAATCAGGAGTTGGAAGTTCCCAGGGTTGACATTTGCACCAAGGCTATATAGTAGCTGTAATGAGATAAGAGCGAGTCCCATGTACTGAGTACACAGTGTTTTAATGAGATAAGAGCGATTCCCATGTACTGACCGGTCCAAAGCCGCCTCCTGCTGTAGTGGCCGCAGGGTTTTCGCTCACGTTCACTCGTTTCGTTTGCTGAGTCGCAGTCTAAAGTAGAGAACAACAACAACAACAACAACAACAACAAAACTCATTTAAAATCCATGCGATTTAGCCCTTCACACATTTCACGGGCGGCGCCTGCCACGCACGCTACAATCCTGGAGTCAATTCAGTAAAATGTTTACAAATGTATTTTACAAATTGAACTGGTTTTCGTTCACAATACACAAACACCATGGCGAAACACTGTTGTGAGCTACATATTGAGACCTGTATCCGTAACTTTGTAAACTTTTATCACATTAAAGTCCGTTTAGTTTATTCAACTTGCAGAATACACGTGTTAATGTTTATTGTATTTCTGAGGTGTCTTATGGAGCCTGTTCAGGATTTTTTTTACCAACCTGAGAAGTGGACAGTTTCCACTGCATACTGAGGGCCTGTTGGGGCACAGAACAAGGTCCACATTAAACTACCCTCAGTTACATCCACCATGAGTAAATTAGGGAAGTACATACAAAATACTCTTAGAGTGTCTAAACAGATTGGTTCGTTTACCCGTCATCTAGGAACCGGAAATGACGTTATTGATAGTAATCAAAAGCTGTGCCCTTAGGAAGTGAATGCTGATGTCACTTCCGGATTCCATAGCGGTCTACAGCGTCTCGGTGCGTTTATAGCATCGACATTGAACTCGCTTATTTTGTTAGTAAATTATATCTTCAAGTATAGTTTAAACTACCTCTTTCAGGAAAGGGGAGTCCTCTTCAAGATGACGCGACACGACGTAAAGACAAAACATATGACGATCCACACCTGTGGGGAGAGGGGTAGGGAGAAATATTTACCGCGCACCTAGCTTCTTCTATTTCTCACTTGAGATAAAATAAAATAAATAAAATAAAATAAAAAAAATAAAATAAAATAAAAAAATATCGTTTATTTAAAGTCGAAGCATTAGGGAGTGGTTTCCCATTCTCCCGAGCCAGAGGCTCATGTTTCAAATGTCCGACCGGTGGAATACCTGTAGAAAGAAGACAGGTTCAGAAGGGAAAAACCGTTGGAGTTGCCTCCTCGGATGAAAAACCTTCTTACTACTGACGGCCGTGGGAATTGAACCCACGACCTCCTGGCTGGAAGCTTCATTACGGATTCAGGTCCACCACCCCCAAACCGCTCGGCCACCAAGTCAGTAGATGATTGAAATAACGGTTCAATACACGATCACACATTACACGACCTTATAGGTTCTTGCGCTTTTAGATTCGTTGTCCGTAAATAAAAGTAATAAAGCTATCTATGCTCCTATGGATGTCTTGGACCTAACGGATCTAATATCCTAGTGACCATGACACCCAATGGATCCAATAACCCCAAGGCTCAGAGGCACCAGTGACACCCAATGGATCCAATAACCCCAAGGCTCAGAGGCACCAGTGACACCCAATGGATCCAATAACCCTAAGGCTCAGAGGCACCAGTGACACCCAATGGATCCAATAACCCTAAGGCTCAGAGGCACCAGTGACACCCAATGGATCCAATAACCCTAAGGCTCAGAGGCACCAGTGGCCGTTTGGCTCGTGAGCAATGCATGCCGGTTTGGAATTGAACGCAACCAGCTATGAGTGGAAGGCACTCTACTTGATGCCCTTTGTCGGGCAATTTCAGCCGGCGCTTTGGTGTTTCTCAGCAAGCGAAATTCACCTGCAGCCGGCGCTTAGAACATCCCTGCATCACCGTGACCTATGGCAATGGATCTAATCACTATCTGCCAACCCCAAAGTTGTATAATCCCAGGGCTTTTAACTGGTATTTAAGGTATGTTTCAAAATCTAACGACTGGTGTTTCATATCGTTCTTCAGTGTCACTGACTGGTGTTTCATATCGTTCTTCAGTGTCACTGACTGGTGTTTCATTATCGTTCTTCAGTGTCACTAACTGTACCTTCTCCTGACATAGCCTTTCTGAAGGTGTTTACATGTTTGTCCACGGCTTTGACAAAAAGAGACTTCTTCGTGGATTTCTGAAATTTGAGACGTTAAAAGGAATGAAAAAATGTAGAAGCTCCAGCAACTTTCGTTCTCTCTAAATTATGGATATCAACTGCAGCATTTTATCTATGCAATAGTGACTAAATTGTATACGCCAAAATTCCTGGAACTAACCCCAAAATAATAATAATAACAATGATGCTAAAATAGTATAACTATCAAATACCGGAGTGGAGGGATCCAGGATGGCTTTAACAAAGGCCACAGAATCCATCGAACAGGGACGAACTGTCTCGGTGCGCCCTTCCCTAAACAAATCAAAACAAAGCGGAGTATTAAACTGCTTAACCACAGCAGTGACAGCCGGGTCGATATGAGCTCGCTAGCCTGCATGTTATATAACTTTCTAGTATGTATAATATCAGTAACTATTGAAGCAACATTTAACTGTATCGCAATCCACCTCTTAGTGTACATATTAACGGGCCCTTATTGTACAGCAAACAGTGAAAGTGAAAGTGACCTTCCGGTGTTAATACATGACCCTCGCAAAACCGAGCACACAATGTGGATTTACCTGAAAAGCCTGGTCATTGCAGACTCGTACGTCAAACAGCTATTTCCTTGGTCCTACCAAGCGACAAAGAGAAACAAGTATGAATTGAGGGACGAAAGAATGTTATGTCGCGCTTTTCAAATCACCAAGCGTTATCAAAAAAACAAACGTCTCTTTGTAATAAATAGAAAAAGATAGCAACTTTATTTATACAGGTTAGCCCAGTCGCTTCCCCTGTAACCCCTAAATACAAATGGCTACCTAAATTAATACATGAGCTACTTACCAAAAGAGTAGAAATGTTCTCGTAAAATTACTATAATAGTCGACTATTTCTTACGATAAAATTCCTACCTTGCTTAGAAAACGTGCTTCTAAGGTTCTAAATTATCTTAGCAGAAAATGTATTTTTATTTCTTCACTTTAACATAAAGATATTTTGCCAAAATTCCCGTCTACCTGCCCAGGGCAATATAACGGACCTTTCTTCTAGTGTTAAATCAGGAGAATTAGGATTGAGGAACTTACAAACCTTAAACCAAGCCAACTGAAGTGCCATCTGAATAAAACCATCTGGACTGTGGAATTAAGATCCGAAAATAATGATGAGATAGTGTCTAGCGTATGATGGTGTCAAGATGCCAAAATAAGATGATGACGATGATGATGATGATGATGATGATGATGATAACAATGAAAACGACGACGATGATGATGATGATACTAAGATGACAATGATGACTCCACGTAAAAATCCCTCCCTCAATCGTAACACAATCGTTCAAACACGTAAAGCGAAGTTTACCTGACACGACAAGTTTTGATGAATCCTTTTCCTGTGAAAATCACCAACACATTTTACACGAATAAGCAATTACACAATAGATTATAGCAACAAAGATAAGCTTTCGTTGGTAGTCAGATGAAATGACAACGTCACTCCACTCGTAGTATTCAGTTGAGTTCTCGTGGCTATCAACTATACAGCATGGTCTTACGATGACACAAAACATCCTAATGCTACGGTGCATCACCAGTTTTGGCCACTCGTTTTTGTAAACTGTCTTATAGTAAATTAAAGAGTGGTGATTGTCGAACTTTTCTTTTTGATACATAGCAATCTATGTGATTATGTGTTGTTCACTATGGAGAAAATGGTAGGTGATTCAAGCTGGTCAGACTATCAACTCTCCTAACTCTAGCTCATACGTATTGGTCGGGCAGGTTGAGAGGATTGAAGCCTAGATCATGTAGCCTCAATTTTTAGTATGAAATGAAACTGATTAACAAATGCAGCGGCACTCACTCACCAAAGTCAGTATGAACATAAATGTGCAAGTCAAGCGATTTAATCAGAATTTCAGCTTTGGCCTGGCAATCATCAATGATCTCCAAACACTAAATATCAGAGAAGGAAACAAAATCGTGTAAATACGAACATTAGTATTTTACAAATATTAAACAAATTTTCAATTTAGAATGTATTTTGCCAACCATTTAATAGTAATTTGTTCCAACACCCGGAGACGTACGCCATGATACCGTATTCTAACCTTGTTTAATATTTTAGAGATTTCCCAGCTTCCACTCGGGTATAATTCCAAGGACTTCTTCCTGACAGACTCCACTCACCCCTCCCCCAATAGTCACAAAGTTGTGTTCATTACCTTGCTCGGTATGTCCCATTCAAGTTTCTTTGGCGCTGGAAGGTCGTAATCTGGATTCCCCTTGCAGTGTCCGTCTTCTTTGTATCTGCAGAGTGATAGTAAACAACAACAACAACAACAACAACAACAACAACACTTTATTCATACCTTTCTTCAAAACATTTACATGAAGAAGTAAATAGAAGTCAGCATTTCTCGATGAGTTTGTTTTTGACAGGTTGAACCATGTAGTATATGACCAATCCGTTCTTCACATCTATGGCCGAACGGTCACCGACCAGTAGCCGACCAACCACCGACCAGAAGTCGAACGACCACCAACCAGTAGTCGACCAGTCTGATTATTCACTGTTTCTCATGATTATGGCCGATCAACTGCCGACCAGTAGCCGACCAACCACCGACCAGAAGTCGAACGACCACCAACCAGTAGTCGACCAGTCTGATTATTCACTGTTTCTCATGATTATGGCCGATCAACTGCCGACCAGTAGCCGACCAACCACCGACCAGAAGTCGAACGACCACCAACCAGTAGTCGACCAGTCTTATTATTCACTGTTTCTCATGATTATGGCCGATCAACTGCCGACCAAACACGACTAGTTATTTTTCACATACCCAAGGAAGCAAGCATCATCAGTCAAAGTCCACTCTCCCAAATGAGAGACAATCGGAGCATCAGCCCTAAGAACGAAATGAAAACACTTTACACACACGAACAACTCCTAAAGACAAACAACATCGTGTTTACAAATAACAATGTGTGCACAACAGTCACTTCCAGTTTAAGCTTCAATACTACGTTTATTTAACAACAATTTCCTAGTATACAATACTTCAATAAATTACTTCCTAGAATGATCGTATTTCTTCAAATTGTCAATGATATAATTTTACCGCGATGGGATGAGGGTGTGCGCATAACATTCGTAGAAAAGAAAAAAAAACACGTCCAAACCAAATGGCCAAAAAGTGCACGAGTAAGTAAGGGGTACAGTATTTGTTTGTGCAACGTATCTGTTGGTACCAATTTCATAACTTTGATCATCATGTGTAGAACTTGAACAGTATTTGGAGCGGACAATGTGGGTTGGGAGGGGGGAGGGGCGGTTAATGTTGATGTTCCAAATTGATCGATACATTCACAGATAAATTTATAGTATATGAGACTCCATTCTTACCAGGAATGTTCAGCATTAAATCCTATCTGTTTAAGAAAAATAAGAATGAGAATTATATCAGTTACTTTAATCACAGTTTGGATGAAGTGGACATTACAGGTTACGTTAAAATTAGCCTGGGTTCTGTTTTATGAAGCGTCACAGCCCTTTACTCCCAAGAGTGAAGACTCCCAATTTCAATTTTCTCCTTCAGTTTCTGACCAGAGATACACAGTAAGAAGAACTTGGCTTTCGACAACTTGCTTAGGTGAAAGCTGACTGGACAACCAATATTGACACACTGCTCATTTATTTTGGTCTTCCCTTTATTTTGCTCTTATTTCTTAATTTGAAACGTGTACTCACATAACCATCTTCATGAAATTTTGGCAGTCGTCGCTTTTTGAGTATCACAATCCGATATACGTGAATGAACTACTGGCTCCGGACTATAAACGAATCTTACTTTCTGCCTCTGGCATCCCAAAATAGACTACCGCTACAACCTAACCTTTAGAACTGCATTCAACCCTCGCATTTAACAAAATAGAAGGCTTTTTACGACTCTTAGCTATGACAGAAGATACTTTCTTGCTATTTTGTGTTCGGACAATCTCGGACAAAAGTGTTGACACATTCTCCCCTCCCCCCATTCAATGTTGATAAATTAATTATTTAGCAACGGTTTTCCGTCAAAGTCTTACCGGAACTCTTCCAAATTCAACCTACAACATTGATACGGGGAGAGGGGTGATTAAAGCAGTTTTCTTTGGAACTGGATGACTCACAGCATGGTAGTTTTGACAAACGTACGACAGAGCATGTGTCAACACATTTTGTCCGGGGGTGTAGTTGAGATAACTTGTATTGTGAGTTTCCGAAGCACCATCTGTCATTCAACTTACCCTTCCATTGCGGAACACGTACACAGAGAAGGATTTGTCAAACCAACAACTGTGGCCGTTTCCGTGCATTGCGTATTTGCCGAACGCATCCAGCTTATCTGACGACTCCTGTCAACACAAACACAAATGGTAAAGTAAGCACAAAAGATTGAATTTAACTTTTGCATTGTCTTGCGCTTGCCTAACAATTTTTGCCGTGTGAGCCAGTCACTGCATGCCTCCTCCACAGTCTCTTCTTCTCCAGTTCTTAAAGTGCGACTCGACGCAAGAAAGCTCCGATACTTGACAAATACTTGACAACAGGCACACACTATGTCTTGGTTGTCTGCAGTCAAACCTTATTTAAAAGGGAAGTGGGGAGGGGGTGCGGCCGTTGTGTGACAGGCACAAAGGCTGATGCTGTCCCGACATTTGTGTACGTTCTTGTACGATTGTACGTTACCTTTGCGTAATCCATGTCCAGATCACTGAGGCTCAAAAAGAAAGCGGCCTGTGAAAACAAAAACAGCACTTGCAACTTGGGTTCAAAAAACGCCTAATTTGCGTTAACAGCACTAATACTGAAGCGGGGAAAAAGACCTGTACATATTCGTTCATTCGTTCAAAACTTTCAGCCTCAAACTCCGGGTGCAACTTATCTGCGGGACCATTCAGAAGTGATTGAATTGAGAACAGTTTTCCTCTTTATACAAATTTTTCCCAATTTATTCCCAAACTCGGGGTGTGGCATATACCCAAGTGTGGCTTCTACACGAGTCTTCACGGTGTATAATTCTACTCATATCAGTACTAAAACATCTGCATGCTAAGCGTCTTCAGCCCGTCGTTACCTTTTCTATGCAGTCAAGTGAGTCTTGATTAACTCCTTTGCTGAAATAAGTGCTACGCGCATCAGCCCACACGGTCCTGGTGGAAATAAGAACGCAATCCAGTCGTCTCATTTACTTCCATACCGTTGCTACGATCTACACATTCGCTACTACACGACTATGATATATATTCTTATCTCGCTTTGTTTTGCTTGTTAATTTGTTGTGTGTCAATTGTTAGTCTGCACAAACCTCTCGCCAGCAGTGATAGCAGGAAGGAGCTCCTCTCCAGCGAGGGGTGGGGTCTTGTCATCAAGAATCTTTTGGATTTGTCTGTGAAATAAAATCAGTCAGAAAGTGTGAAACAAAGTTATTTTTGTTCGTTAAGGCTGGTTCACACGGTAAAGCAAGCGCAAACGCAAGCGCAAGAGTATGAAAACTTTTCCATTCTCTTGCGCTTGCGTTTGCGTTTGCGCTTGCTTCACAAATTTTATCGTGTGAACCGGTCGCTTGCGTTTGCGTTTGCGCTTGCTTTACTCGTGTGAACCAGGCTTTAGACTGAAGCATTTTAGCACTTTACCTTTCCAAGTCCGCTGGCTTGAGGAGGTTTCCCCTGTAGAAGCAATCAAGCTTAAAGAACCTTCCCTGATGATACACGACAACATGGGAGGACGAATGGAAATGCATCAGGGTATCTGTAAAATAGCACAACAACACAACAGGGAAACAGTCAACAACTTTATAGAACTAATTAATCCTAATACTGTACGCTTGTCACTGCTACAAATTATGTATTTATGAGAGTGCTGTGTCAAAATACTCCTCTGCATTGAACTGACTGATTCACTGATTCACTCATTGACTCATTGACCACCTGACTGACTGACCAACTGATTGGCTCACTGGCCAGCTGGCTTATTGATGGATGACTGGCTGACTGACTGACTGGTAGGTTGGTTGGTTGATTAATTGATCGACTGTCTAACGGTTGAATAAAACGTACAAGCAGAACCACACCACTGTAGTTTAATGTATACCTTGCTCTTTCCCAGGTATCCTTGTGGTGTTGAAGTTGCGACGAAACTGCTCTGAGCACAAAGGAATTATCCCCATAGCAAATTGCTACGACACAAAACAAGTCAAGGATGGAGATTTTAGTTTAAAGTTGTACACCCTTCAAGTTCTGTGGTTTTTTTTTTTTTTTTTTTTTTTTTTTTCTGCACTTACAGGTTCTAAGTCTTCCTTCTCAATCACTGTCCTGTACAGGAACATGGCGTGAATGACATTGCCAGCACGAGCACTTTGGATATTGGTGGGCTGATGTACTGCATCCTGTGTTTGATAACAACAACAACAACAACAACAAAATAGAACAGATTGAATCATTGACCCACTGACCAACTAAATGACTGACTGATTGACCCACTGACTGACTGAATGACTCAATTAATGTCTGCCTGTTTGAGTGACTGTCTGATTGATTGGCTAAATGAACAATGCCTGACTGACTAACCAAATCAATTACAGTTAGTAGAACCCTCCTATCTTGAAATCGGTTATCTTGAGCTCTCTACTACATATCTTGAAAAGGATCTGATTTCCCTTGGTAGAAATTTTCCTTGGTAATACCCCGCTATCTCAAACTATTTCTCACTTCCTGTGAGACTTTGAGATATCAAGGTTCTGCTTGTAATGATTAATAACTGAATGAGTGAATAAATAAACAAACAAAATAATAAACAAAACAAACTATGAAGGAATAAATGAATAAAGGAAAAATGATCCACAATGCCTTTGGACTAAATTAAACTCTGACTGTGAAAACAAGGTTTACTTACAACTCCATAATAATTGCTGTTGATCATAATAGGAGCCCTGGAGCGAAGATAAACGAACTGCTCCCACCAGTCACTCACCTATACATGTCAACAACAACAAAAAACAAACAACAAGAAGTCTGAATGGAATGGTAAAAAATGTGAACATTTAATGATACTTAAAGTTTGTTTCATGCATCCAATATTCGACAATATTATTTATACTCACATAATTGTTGGACCACCATGATTTTAGAACCAAATACCGCTGCAGCTTTGGGCCCATACCACTCTGTGCGCGAAAAAAAGCAAAACAAGAATTTTGAAAATAAAACTATGAGTACACTGCAGGCAGCATGTACAACACAACTTCACAGGAAACTGTAAGACATGAGAAAATTTAAGCATAAAGCTGGACACTTGGCAAGTCTTGTAACGCCCCCCTCCCCCCCCCCCCCCCCCACACACACACACACACACACACACACACACACACACACTGTCGCTTCCATTGGTCAGCATTTCACCGCCATAATACTATCTAACTCCAAGCAAGATTTCACATCATATGCAAGCCCCATTCATCTATGCACAACTTATGTGTTATATAGAAAATGTATTGATAACTAACATCCTGGCTAATTTACAAGCATATTTTCTCAAATAACAAAATCTGTCTATTCCACAGTTTTGCGCAATGTCTACTGAATTGAAGTTAAGCCTGATCGCATGGCCAAGATCAGGTTTACGTTTCCTCTGTGCCCCCAGAGACAAAGAGAGGTCTCTATCCATTCAAGACAGCCAATTCCTTTTAATAATACAGACCTCCTAGCATGTAACAAATAACGTTTTATTATATGGTAATATACTTGCCTTGAATTCTGTTGCTAGTTTCTCCATTTCCCTGAACTTTTCTTCACCCAGGATGGGTCTGACAGATTCCAAGTACTATAAAGAAATATACATTTCAGGATGCACCTCACTTCAGGCCGAAGGGATGGGGTGTGGTGTATTCAAGGAAATCAAACTTTAACACTTAGGAAAGTGGATTAAAGAGGCACTAATATTATTAATGTTTAACCCCATTCACTCCTAACCATGATCAACTTTAATGTTCTCCTTCAGTTTCTTCCCAGAGATTTATTATAAAGTATGGAGAATTTGGGTTTTGATCAAAAGTGTCATTGCCACTTGCTTACTTGCACAGTTTTTGCATTCATCCATTTGTGATTAGCTAAGACTGCTCTAAATTTGTTTGGGCCAATCAAAAAGCAAAGGAAATGTAAAACCAAAGCAATCACAATAACTATTATTACTTTCAACAAACAGCCAAAAACCTCTCTGTAGACTCACCCTACTCATGGTGTTGTCCAGATCTGGGACAGGAAGATAAGGTAGTGACTTCTCATAACTATACAATAAGGGGTTTTTGCCTCCAAGCAACTTGACTAACCCCTAGTAAAAATGGTAAAACACAAAAAATGTGTCAAGATGAAAATGCTTCTATGTTCTGATGTCATACAATACTTAGTGGATATGTTTTTCTTTGGTTTATTTAATATTTATTTTTTTGTTTAAACCAAGTTATTTTTATAAAAACTGGCTTAGGTTTTTCAATCTTGTTAAATATTTTAATCTGGTTTAACAAGGGGTTAGGGTTAGGGTTAGGGTTATGTAAAAGCAAAGATACAACTGACTCCAATCAATTGCAAGCCTGGTTGGGATGGGATGGTAAGACTGAAGAATTATGTCCTTTCTTTTCTTTTCCCCCAAAATAACAACGAAAAGGAAATTTCAAAGTATGACAGATACTCATTTCCTCAAGGTTGCACCTGCTCTTGGGTAAAGAGTGGTAAGAGGGAGGAAGAAAAGCAGAAGGGGGGAGCATGAGGGGTGTGAGAGTGGATGGAAGGGGGGGTAGGAGAAAGAGGAGGGAAAGGACAAGGAGGAGGGGAGAAGGAAAGAAAGAGCACAAGGAAGAGGGGGAGGGAAGGAAAAAAGAGAGGGAGCCATGAAAAGGAGGAAGAAGGAGGAGAAGGAGAAGGGAATGGGGGGTGATAAAAGACAAGAAGGGGAAGGGAGAGGGGAAAAGGGGAGAAAAAGCACAAAGAGGGGGGAGGGGAGGGAAAAGAAAAGAGAGGGGGAGATGAGAAAAGAGGGATTTTCCTATCAAGAGAAGCTTACAATGTTGGGATTTTACGGTAATTATTGTACTCAGAAGTAAAACTTGTATCTCTGAGCATTGAATGATATCAAGTACTATATACATTCATGCAGTTGCCTGAAAGGAGATGAAACTTACCAGCCAACATTTTGTTTGCATCGAAATTTTTCTGGTGAAAATAGAAAAGAAAAAGAAAATTTGTAAAAAATGGAGAATTCAAGCTAGCAAAAAATATATATATATGCAAGGCTTGCAGAGGAGATTATTTGTACACACTGAGCTTTAATCATTCTAATGTACTGCTGGCAACCATTATACTATAATCAGTATTAACTAATAAATAAGCATACATGAGGGGGGGGGGGGGGGGGGGTAATTTGATAAATTGACATCTCTTACCCTCGTGGTTCATATAAAAACCTCCGGTACTTGAGAAGTTGACGGAGCGTAAACTGTAACAGATGCCCCACAATAAACCAGAGGAGTGTTGCAGTTAACAGAACAGCAATAACAACCAAAGTGGCAGGATCGAGACTCCGAGCCCTGTAGAACAAATGCAGAGACACTTTAACTCTTTCATTCCCAAGAGCAAAAAAGAACAGCAGCTTGCCAGTATACAATGACTCTAATCAATTCAAGTTCAAACAAATTAAATCTTGATCAAACTTTGTTGTCAAGAAAATCACCACAATTGCATGGCCAAAAATGTTTGGGCTCATATTCTTTGGCTCAGCTTCCTCTCCCTCCCCTTTATTAACATTGGCTCCTTGTGCAAGCTTGACTGAACAGTGCTTAAATATACCCAACATTGAACTGGATGAGTTGGGTGGGAGGGTGGGGGGATGTGATGTAGATGGTAAATTTGTCCCAATAACTTTGACCATATTGTAGTAGCTGGCAACAAGAAAATATGGTAGTCTTGGGCAGCTGGACATGGATTTTACTGCACCCTAAATAATTTCTAAGCTATTACCTCTTTTTTAGTCATTTGATACCATTCAGTTAGAAGATTTGACATTTGATAACTTGACCAAGTATAACACAGGGTACCATAGAGCATATTAACAAATATTGGTTTCAGCGTTCTGTAAGTCCCTTGGTGTGAATGAAGGACAACAAAGTGCAATATATCTTCTGAATAATAATACGAAGACACTTAAAATGCCAATGTTCAAAATCATCAATCCATGCAAAAACAGAAGCCAACTAACTAATTTGCTGTTGACAAGCCAGTGGGGCCACATATTCCATCTGCCCAGCTATAGAATATATTTGGGGCTTTTCAGTTATGTAATAATGGAATCAACGTAAAAATTGAAGAATGAATATATTACAATGGCATAAGACATACAATACAATAGATTCATTTCACATTCATGGCACATAGGGCCAAACAGAACAAAAAGATTGTTTTGCATAAAAGTCAACCTCTGTCCTCCACGTATTCAAACGAGGTAAAAGGGCAGCTGTAGTACATAGAAAAACATCAACAATAATTACTGTATACCCAATGATCATACCGTACTTCTACACAATTATAATCTTCCAAATTTGTTGGATTTTGAATATGACATCGTGAAAAGGCCATTTAGTCACGCTCGACTGTTCGACACGATTGTCCACAGGAACATAGAAAAGGAACACACCTCTGAAAGGCAGAAAAATGTTTCAATTGCCAAAAGAGCTTACTGCGTCATGCTGAGTCTATCTTGCTTAAACGATCCTGTCAAAATTCCCAGCAGTCTATTTCGTTTCCGTGCAGTTTGTGTTTGTTTACAACACGGAATTTAACACACCCACATACCAAAAATGGCGCTACGGTTCGAAATCAGATCTGTCACTCATGGGGCAAAGTCCACATGCGAAGATAAGAAAAGCTTATGATTGTTTAGACTATATGATGTACTTTCTTACCCCGGCAATACACGTTCGAGCTTCCCCAGAACACCAACGGTGGGTTTATGTTCAGTATATCGAGCTGCACTAAGCGTTGCCACAAGAAAAAGCCAAGAAACTGGGGTAGCCGGGAAGGAACGTTTCAAAACCGACTTCCTTGCTTCACTGAGACGAAGTTTCGCTCTCTTCACCAATGCTCTCCAGACAAATTTGAGGGCGTCTCTGTCAATATTCAGATGTAATCCTTCGTCCGTAACTTGAAACTGAACGGCAACAGCCAGTCTCGCTTCTGCCATGGTTGATGATTGTGGAGTATACCTGAAGTGTGTGTGTGTCAGTGATGTGAAATCGCAGCTGTACAGGTGGAGTGGACAACCGTGCACGCGAGTATCAAGTCTTCTTCTCCCGCATACGTCAGACCATTTACGGTCCAAAGGTCACTCGCCTCAGACCCCTTTAAAGCGCATTCTTTGAATTTCTGGGACTTATGTTTTAAAATATATTTTTGATATTTCATCAAAAAGACTGGCTTGTCATCCCCTGATGAAGAGATGATCAGGCTTTTCAATATCAGTATGACTACGGTATGCAAAGTATGACTACGGTATGGCAACAAACCCCCCCCCCCTCCCCCCCCCCCCCCCCCCCCCACCACACACACAAGCAATCTTAGCACAAATTTTATAGGCCCGATCATGGGCTCTGCATTCTTATTTCCATCTCGTGTCCCTTATTTACTATAAGTTCAGTTTCAACTAATATCAATAATAAATATCTTTTTAATTATTTATCATTGGACGAGCAGTGTCCTGGGTCCTAGTGTGATATTTGTGGATCCGTAAACAGAAAGCGCGTCTGAAATATTCTAGCTGCATCGTTACTTCTTTCTGGATTACCAGCAGATTTCAGCGATTCAAGATCTTCAGAGAGAAAAGAGTGAACAAGGCAAAGGTTACCAGTGAACCGAGTGACATCGGTTGTGATCGCGAAATATAAACACGAAGACAGAGACTTTCCTGATGTCGTGCCACCACAATATAGCCATGGAGTCAGTACATGATTGTAAAACTCCTGTGCGTCAATAACATCACGATATCTGCTCGATAGGTAGAAGACTGGAGGATTCTCAAGACAACTGGCGAATCTTTGCCACACGTACGATTCGACTTTGGCCCTGTGAAAAATCTGCGGCCAACATTTTGTATCAAAGCTAAGGAGACAAGCACGGACAGGTTTTGTTAAACAAGCAACTGTTAACCATGACTGGAGTTGCGGAAGGCTCTGATTTCCTGTCCATTGATCGATCTTCAAGTGAGACTGACCTTTCAGCTGCTGGGATTCGTCATAGAACATGTAGCAATAGTTCTCAATATGCTAATAGACGCCGTACAAAACGGGGAAATTCGGTGGCGAACGTAATGAAGGTGCAAGCAGAGAGTATGCCTTCTCAAAGATCAGAGCAAGACAGTGGTTCCGAGATCGGAAGCATCGATATGTCAGTAGATGAAGCACTAAGGTATCCATTGCTGTTCAATGGTAATTCGTTATTGTCTTTAATTACATTTTATAGGCTATATAATTTATTATATAGCAGTATGGCACGATATGCCCAACTTCACTCTAAAGTACTTTACAGCAGGGCCCGGTTTTTCAAAGCACGATTAGACTAATCCTGGATTAGGCCTAAACTTTCATGTCATTTATATGCCTGCAAATGTGAAGGTTTGGTCCACAACAACTTCCTTTATGCATTTTTAAGCTGGCAGAGAGGTCGAGAGAAAGAATTTCGTTAATCCTGGATTAGCTTAATCAGCTTTCGAAAAACTGGGCCCAGAAAGCTAAATAAAGTAGAATGTGATATGATTATAAATCACCATCATAACCAGCTGATGATCAATAATTATATTCAAAAACCTATCATCAACCATAGGAAATTCAATGTTTACAATGTTCATATATATGAACATTGTAAACATTGAATATAAATAAGTAAAACAAAAAATAAAAAACAGACATCAATCATGAGTAATATGATTACTTATAAAATAACTATGATACTACATGCATTCTGATTGGCTAAATAACCATGTAAAATAAGAGTATATTATACGGTGATGTAATATGTGATTATTATTAACACCTTGTCTTTTGTATAGCACTGAGTGTATAAAATCAAATGGAACTTGCCCTGTATCACCAACAAGAGAAGAAGTAAAGGCTCAGGCACTTGAAAGGCTACAGGACGAACTCAGCAAAGCTCAGCAGGTGCAGAGAACAGTGTCTTATAATTTCATATTTGTGAAATATATCATTCCAATCTGTAGCAAATGTGACATTACTATAGTAAATTTGATGAACAATGTGCTAGATTTCAACTGCTTTTAAGAAAAGGGAAAGCCCCCTTATCCCATGCAAATGGAGCATAACCAGCTGTATTATATGTCCTGACTTAACCTCCCAGCCATTCTCACACCACCCAATGAACTGGTGTTATAATACACTTACTTTGTGTATATTTGGTATTCCTCCAGGAACTTAAATTAAAAGATGAACAGTGTGAGAAGCTTTCCAGGGTAAGAACGGAGCTGGAAGCAGAGCTTGAAGACCTCACAGCTAGTTTATTTCAGGTAATGTATAGCCTGCAAGTGCTCTCTCTGCATATGACCACAAATTCTCCCAAAACATTAATAGATCAAGCAGCTCTCAGACCCCAAGCAAGCTCTCAGTACCTAAGTTCCCCTTAGTCTATAAAAATATATCTGGTGGCAGACTGGAAGTATTGATTGACAATGAGATCACCAAACAGGAAGCACATGCCATGGTACGAGCTGCTAAAGTCAAACAAGTGGGTGCAGAGAAGCGACTTCGAGAAGCAACAAATAAGGTAAATGATTTGAGCACAGTATGACCAAGGGCCATTTCAAATGTCAAACTTTTCATCAGTAAAACTTGATGCATCTTAGCTCGAACAATGGATTTTGCTCATTTGCAGACATACATGATGAAAAATCCTCACTCTCTTTGGTTCATCTGTCTTGTGCATCCATTCTCCAGGTTGAGGTACTACAAGCAGAAGTCACAGCACTAAAAACCTTAGTAATGTCATCAACGCCAAGCCGATCCACTGGCAAGTGGCGCCGTCATAGTTCGGAACACCTGTGCCCTTGCCCTGAATGTGGACTCTTTGACTGTGAAGCAGCCGGGGTCAAGCGGATACCATCCAATGAGCATCCATCACTACAAACACTAGAAACGCTGGATGATGAAGCAGAGGTAGGGAAAACGTCTCATGGTCTCATGACCAGAATTTCCAACACATAGGCAAAAGTGTGGTGATTCAAATAGATAGTTTTTATTTCTAATTTGTAAACATACACACTTGTTTGTAGTCTAAACACACACACCCTCAATGTACATATTTACTGAGCAGCAACACCAATCGGTGTCACGTGACCATCTTTTGCCGTTTCCTTATTAGGTTGATGTGATGTCGTTTAAAGAGTTCCTCAGTTGGATGGATGAGCGGTCAGTGTCACATGATCAGCCATTTATGGCGCGGATCTATCAAGAGGACGTTGCTCCTTGCCTGAAATTCCCCAACAAAGATGTAAGCGCTTATTTGTCATCCTGCAGTGAGCATTTCCGTGTATTTGACTACTTGTTCAAACATTCGCATGATAAGAATACTTTGAGATGCAAAAGGGAGCTCGTACTTTTAATATACCGGTTGATTGGTCCGTAAGCAGAATCTAGAGTCCCTGTTGGTAATTTGAAATGTATACCGTATCAATGTAAGGGTGGTGTACATGGATCTACTGCAAGGGGGTTATAAAGAATGTGTTAGCTGGCGCTTCGAGCTTTTTATTAGTTCTTCGCCGGTCAGAGCAAAGTGTCTGACAACTAGAACCTGAAGTTAATGTGTACAGTATATCATTTTCAGAACACTGTGAAACAAATTCTAAATTAAGCCCCGTATACACAAAATCCTTTTCAATTTTTGAACGCATCGCAAAAAAACCCCCGTTTAGATGTCATCGTTCTAGTGTGGACGAACATATAACGTATCGGAAAGAAGTGTTTTCAACTGAAAGCTTCTCTGTGTGGACGTTGCCTTTCTGTCTCATTTCTGATTATTTTGTTGCAGCTTTCATTAGCAGTTCGCAGTGCTATTGAGAACAACACTCTTATGATGGAAGTCATATCAGGCAAGGCTGTTTACAGGTAGTGTACCGCGAGAACGGCTTCATGTTCTGTGTCTGATCAGTGTACTGAATTGGATTGGTCTTTTTGACGGATAAAGCAGAGACTTTATTATTTTGTCGTTTTTGTCGTTGTCACTGCGGTTGTTCTGCGTGATTGTCTTTATATGCGCGTTGTCGCTTTTGTCGTCATCCTTGTCGTTGTCCAAGTTGTTGTTGTTGTTGTTGTTGTTGTTGTCGCTGCTGCTGCTGTCGTTGTAGTGTCTGTCCTTGCCGCTATTACTGTCGTAATTGTCATTGTTGTTGTTGTTTTTATGGTGTACGTGTTTGTGTTTTATGTTGCTACAGCCGCTGTCGTCGTTTTATTTATTTATTATTTTTATAATTTCTATTTATTTATTTATTTATTTATTTATTTATTTATTTATATAATTTCTATGTTTTAATGTTGTATATTTTTTGGTCGTTGTTGATCCTGCTGTGGTCATTTTTTGTCGTTGTCGTTGAATTGCAAGAGTTTTTTGTACCTCAGTTTTCCTCAGTGCGTTATACCCACGCTTCTTTCAACAGGAAGTGCGCCTTGACCAGAATGTCCCGTTCCTGTCAACATCGAGTGAAGCTGTCTGAACGAGATGAATGGTTTTATCTTAGCCGCAGCAGTAGAGACAGAGTAAGCAACCACTGGAGTAAAATAACCGACCAGCAATTATTGTAAGAGTCAAATCCAGCTGCGAACATGAGAGTGCCTTTGAAAACTAAGAAATGCTTTAGCTTCGTGTCGTTGCTTTGGTGTTGCTGTAAAAAGAACGGTATGAGAAGGAAACTCAAGAGGCATGTTTTTCCAAGGTTGCTGCGTATACATTGTACAAGTTGACTCACCACAACCAGCACGGCTTTCGGAATGTCTTCAGCCTTGAATTTGACGCAGTTAAATTCGTGTTAGGATGGCTAGATTGAGTTTGTGAAATACTCACCAACTCCAAGCAACTCTTACGACCTGGACTTCCGTTTGGCCAGGGCTTTATACTGAAATTTCTGTCCCGAAAAGATGGATACATGTATATGCACCCAGGTGTGTCTTTTGCCATTTGTGTTCAAAATGTACCACATATTCAATATATTTTTGTCTTTCTGCCTTGCAGATAGTGTCTGTGTGTAACTTCTACACATATGTGCGCTACATTCAAGGTGGACTGGTCAAGCTAGACGGTACGTTGTGTGTTTGCTTGTTTGTATAACGGCTGTTTTTGACAGTCCTTCAATTCACATAAGGATTTTGATATCTCCGCTACACGAGTTTTGAGAAAAGTTCACACCGCTACACGCACTCTCTCTAACTCTATTTTTCTGCCAATGCTGTTTTCTTATTTGTCTATATAATTTTGCTTTTTCTAGCAACGGAAATTTACTGGCAGATCATGCGCAGAAGAAGCGAGATGGCCTTGGCACGACTTGGCCTCGCTTCCAAGCATCAGAAGTAGACAGAGGGCACCCAACAGCGCATGCGCTAAAGTCGATCAAATGGATTGAAGCGTCTAAAATTGCAATCAGCTTCTTCGACTAAGTTTCAGAAAACGTTGAAAACATTTTTCATAAGTCTAAACCTGCTACCAAGAGTTTATCATTTCTCTTCCTTATTGGAGAAAAAACGTTGGAAGCGCCTGAAACTGGATTGCCGAAATAAGTACATATAAGTACGAAATGGAAAATAGCTTATCTTTCCAAAACAGTATTGTTTGATAGAAATTGAAACCGCATACCTTTTGCTTTGTATTCTGTGGTGACAAAAGGGCTCCGTAAATAGCTAAGAGTTATTTTTGTGCCATATTAAACTTTTAACCCAACTTCGCTTCTGCCAAAGCGAGAATAAGAATTTTACTCAAAAGTAATTTATTGGTGATCTTGACTTCAATTGCATACAAAAGCACTTGATAAAGCAAAGTTAAATTAATGTGAGAATCTATTAGCCTTTTAACTGAGTTTTACTTTTTATTTTGCAAAGTTAGACCGTTAGTAGTGTGGTATAGGGAAGTTCTTATAGTAGTTGACATGTTTTTGGAAACAGAGTTTAAAACAGTGATCATCCTTATATAAGCAACTGTTATAAGTTTGGTGTGAAGATACCTTCAAATGAGGAGGGGCTAAGAAAATTCTACTTTCTCAGCCGGTAACGCACCCGCCACAAAAAATTTCAAGTATACTTTGTCGACATCAAGTATTTTGTAATGCTATTTGAAATCTGTCCTTTGCTTTTTCATCTATCTGTCTTTTAACAATTTCACTCCCAAGCTCATAATGCATATTCTCTCTCAACTTTTTAAGAGAAAATATATGAGTGATGTGGTGAGAATTGAAAGTTTAATCAGCTTTCATCTTGAGCAAGGTATCATCCTAAGTACTATGTGATATATCTCTGGTGAGGAACTGAAGGATAACATTGAAGTTGATCAATCTTAGGAGTGAAAAGAATTAGAGACAAAGACTTCGCTTTGCGCCCAAAGGGTTTTCTAAGTTATAAGAATCATGAAATTTAGTAATATAACGCGGGATATTTTAATCGATGGTGCCAATGTTTTAGGAACAGGAATTTAAGGGATAGTCGATTGTAATCATTTCGTCTTCTATGTTTCGCATATTTTTAGTAAAAGTATTTGTTTAGACTTTTGTGTCAGGTCACTTGCTGGAAATATAATGGGGACGTTCTTCCGGTTAACAATTTCTCAAAGTATTAAAAAGAAAACATAAATATTTAGTAAAAGGCTAAGATCTCCAACTACACGGACACATTTCGATGTCTCCTTTTTCTCCTGGCAGAATTTATTACTTTGTTAATATTTTTTTACGAAAATAACCTCATGTTAATTAACCAAAATCGCGTTGGGTTTATAAATCTTTTATAATTTGTTGTCGAACCAGCCAATTGAGAGCGCGATTGAGAGTGCTGGAGTTTTGTTTGTTGAGAAGTAGCGAATCCTAACTACGATGCTTTGACTAACACCACAAACAGGTGTCATAGATCGATCGTATCATTAATTCAACACACAGAGCATGAATATATATCCGTTAAAAAGTGTGCGTGTTCCAACTCATATTGCGCCGCGCGTACACTTGACGTCACAGATTTGCCATCAATGGATTTTGGACATGGCTTCAAAGCCTCTGTCACAGTTCTTCTCGTCATTGAAATGATCGCTGGAGCGTTTTGTAGCTCAAGCGTTCTGTTTACATCTTGGCGGAAGAAACAAGTTAAGAATGTATCCACTATACTACTCGTGAACTTGACCATCATCGACTTACTTATGTGTTGTGCGGGCATCCCTTTGACGATAATCAGCTTGACTTGGTATCCAAGAAACTCGCTACTATTCTGTTGTTTTCACGAAGCGGTTACTTCGTGTTTGCGAAACGCTTCTCTGCTCACACTCCTGTTTATCAGCTATTACCGATATTGGTCTGTGACGCATCCGTTTAACATCAGGATGAGTTTAGGGAAAGCACGGAAAGTGCTGCTCGTCTTATGGCTAGTAACTTTCCTCTTCGCATGTGTACCCTTCATCGAGTTACAGCTCGGAGACAAACTTTCATTCTATACTTCTTACAGCGAGCAGACTTGGTTTGGGAATACTTTACACGCGTTATATTTCCGTGCGTATTATCTACCAGTGTTTATTTTAGCCTGCGTCGCCTTGTTACCGCTCTACTATAAGATTTCTCGTACGGCCCTGTTTCGTCTTCAGCTGCAGTCCATAGCCAACGCATCCATCATACTCGCACCAGTACTGGGGTTTCGTAAACAAGCTGGCGGGCAACGAGATAGTACGACTCGACAAAAGAAGAGACGTATTGTAAAACTAACAGGTGCTATTATCTGCTCCATGTGTGGTTTATGGCTGCCCTACACTGCTCTATCTTTCGTCTTGTACTTTGTAAAGCCGTCCTTAGCGTTATCACGGCTTGAGTTTGTGTTTTTAGTGCTTGGTTATTTCAACTGCACTCTGAACCCTGTTTTGTACGCATTCACAAAACGCCAGTTTAGGAATGCGTTCATGAGCTCTTTGCCCTGCAAACGCTACGTGGACCAAGATACGTCACCTTAGTCCTAAACCGGCGGCGGTGTTTTCCGTTTTCGTTTGAAAAACTATACTTTTTATGCTTTTTTGCTTTCCGTCCACACTAAAAAGATTACTTGAAAACTTGAGGTTTTCTTTTTTAAAAGTGGAGACTTTCGAAAACGGATGCGTTTTTTAACGAGCCTAGTATGGACGGGCGACTTGGAAACAGGAGATTAGTGTGGACAGTCGACGGGCGAAAACGGAGCTTTTTGAAAACGTATAGGCAGTTGAAAACGCTTTAATGTGGACGTCTGTTGTTCACGCGGAGCTAGGAAGATTGCTTATCAGAGGAGAAGAAAGGGAGCGTTCTTTCAAATTTTGACTTTGAATAGCAGAAATAAAATAAATTGAACAGAAGCAGAACGGAAACACTCAGCTCAAGATGATCGACTATATATGGGCCAGAACAAAGCCAAAGTAAAACAAGTGTGAAATTATGTTTCAAGCGTACAGGTTAGCTCAGTTACTTTTAATCAGAAAAGATGTATGAACTTAATGGTTCTCATCAATGCGAATTTTGCAACTTACGAAAGCGAATAAAATGTAACTAAAATATTAACTTCTAAGTTTACTGTAGTCCCCGAACGAAGTGAGGGAAATACTCACGACACTAATGCAGCAATATTATACCGCCTACTTGGGGACTCCAAGCCTGTCGCCATCTCGAAATTTAACGTTGTCTGTCAGTCAGTCAGTCAGTCAGTCTGTCGTACGACTTTAGGCGCGGTTACCTCGCTAACCAATAACAAAGGCCGGATCGATCACGTGTGCCCTGTTGTTTTACTCGTAATAACTTAGAGATGAGATTTGAACGAAGCAACAATATATTGTAGCTGCGTTCACGAAAATGGAAAACTTAACTGAAAAACTTGAAACACAACAGTCTCGCGAAGCTCGTCTTCAAATGAGAAGGGAACAGGCACGAGCAAGGCGAAATCGTGAACGAGCGAACAACAGCGCATGAATGCCGATCGAAAGCGACATGAACAGAAACGGGTAATGCAGACAACTCCGCAAAGAGAACAGCGCTTGAACGCAAATCGGAAACTTCAGGAGAAAAAGCGGGCCGAAGAGAAGACTCCGCAAATTAAGACAACAGCGCATGAATGCCGACCAAAAGCGACATGAACAGAAGCGGGAAACACAGACAACTCCGCAAAGGGAACAGTGCTTGAAAGCAAATCGGGAGCTTCAGACGCCGTTTTGTGTTAAACTCAGATACTTATTTAGAAAGGACAAGCAACAAAGGTTAGTCAGTGGAAATCGAACAATCACCGTGACAAATATATATTTTGTAACTCGATCACTTCAAGAATGTATTAAAATCTGTATGCTGATCATTTTCCCTCGAAGTATTGTTTTACTACGCTTCTGTCGCCAGTTTCGGCTACCGTATTTGCTCAGAGCAATCGGAACTTGGAGTCTTGAATAACTTAGTCAGATGTCTTATTTTTCTGTAATCTGACACGCGGTGATTGCAGCGAAAATCGTTCACAAGCCCTTAGAAGTATTACTGGGTCTGAAGCCCGTGTATAATTTGAAGTAAACTGTTCAGGTTTTGGTTTGATTCTGGGAGAAATTTTGCTGTTTTGAGTGGGTTCAAATACAAAACAATTCGAGCCTATTAAATATGCATGCCTGAGTCTGGTGCATGCAGTAGTAAAAACAAATCGCACAGGAAGCCTATTTAATTGTACTGCCTTTGAATTCGAAATTAGAAAATCAGTGTTCCTTTTTTCCCGTACTACGACGGCCGACCAACTTCAAACTTTGAGTATTAAATTTCGAGAACGTGCTTGGCAGACTGTATGAATTAATTTGACGTGCCGACCGTGGGAAATACGTACTTCGTCACGCAATCGATTCTTTTTTCAACGCAAAAGTATAACACACACCATTCTTTTTCTCCTTCCTTTGCGTGTAGCACTTGAGTTCGAAGAAAAGATTGAGTCAAAATTTCGGTAAAACAAAGGCTACTCTTATTGGGAGTTACCAAAAGTAAAAGTCCCATCAATGGCAGAGTGAGGGGGTATATGCGATTATCGTATTTCTAGTACGTAAATAATTGTAAATGTTATGAGTTGAAAGGGTTAATGATGGACGCAACAGTTAAAATTTGGACAAGGGAAGGTAAAGTTCATTCCAATCCTGACGATTGTGCGAGTCAGCGCAACAAGGAGTCTTAACAAAAGACTTGTACAACCGTGGCGTGACTCTCGGGAGCTGCACGAGCACACACAAGGACGTTTAGTTCAATTTCTTCAAATGATTAATAGTTTTTAAAGTATACTGTAGTTTAATTACAATGTGAAGGACACTCAAAAGTGAGATTGAGACGGCTAGCGGCCTAATATTTTAAGATTCACAATTAAACTACGTGACGTAGCTCCTTGAAGTATTGTTACAAAATATTACAATGGTTGCAGGGTAAAAGATCCTCTTTCTTATCGACTTCATACGTAGCCTTACTGCAAGCAACTCCTTTCCAACGCCCCCTTACTGATCTGTGTGCGCCACCAAAGTCGAACACCAGTTCGTAAGGAACATCCATCTGAGCTTCATACACAATTCCTTTGGCAACATAGCTGGAATGGGCAGGAACTAACAGTGGGAATTCGAACGACGTGTTGGTACCAGTACTGGTAGACTCGTTGAAAGTTTGGCTGTGTGAGAAACTTAACGACAGTTGTAAGTTAAACTCGCCAAAAGCGGCGAAGCCCGCGCTAAAGCTCGTGTTGATGCCATAACTGAAGCCGATGGTATGTGAAGTAGAATGCGTTCTTCCCTCTGTCATCGAGAAAGCAAACTTCATGGTTTGCTCTACATCACCCCTGTTTACCAGGTTTTTCTCGGAAACTAATTTTGGCTTCTGCGACAGGATTTTGGCCTCGTCCATGATGAAATTCATAGCGACCAGACTGACGTCTCCGTGAATTTTGTCGAAAAAGGAGTCCAAAAATGCTTTATCACGCAATGCATCGTCATGGCGTCCAATGATGGTGTGCACAGCAAACCAGGCTGCATACCAGCTCATCTCTCTCACATTTTTCGCTAAAGTTTCGGATATTTCTCCTTCGTTGACGACGTCCTGGTACTTTGCTTCTATTCCGCTTTTGTCACTGGCAGCGTCGTTATTGTATTGGTTGCGCTTAGGATACCACCAACACCTTTTGCTTCTTGTTGTGTTTGCTGCATACCACGCTGTATTATAAATCATTGATCTGATATCTTGGCATGATTTGCCCGAGAGCAGCCCTTTACATTTCTCTTTGAAAGAGTCGTAGTGGGTTTTTGCTTCAATCTTGTCGGCATCGGCTTCCCCCCGGTTTCCGAGACGCAACTTTGCGCAGTGCCAGCCAATCTTTTCAGCGTACCCTTTTAGTTCGTCTGCAACATCAGGTGGAAATATTTCCAGTGACACTTCAGCGCTGGGTGTAACGACTCTTGGCCGCTGCGATAGAAGTTCAGCCAGATTGACTTCTCCGTGTATTTTATCGAAAAATGAATCCAACGTGGCTTTCTGGCTCCCTTCATCTTCCTGATGACCAAATAGTGTGTTAGCAGCAAGCCAGGCGGCACCCCAGCTCATCTCTCTTATGTTTCTCGCTAAGGTTACGGATATTTCTCCTTCTTTGACGATGTTTTGGTAATGCTCTTCCACTTCCCTTTTATCGTTATTAGCGTCGCACTTGTAGCCGTTTCGACTGCGACGCCTCCAGCACTGTTCGCTTTTCCTGGTATTTGCCGCATACCAACCGGCATACCCAATCATCAGTCTAATTTCTTCGCAAGATATGTCTGACAGGAGCCCCTGGCATTTGTCTTTAAAAGCAGCAAAGTGGGTCTCTGCTTCGCTCTTGTCGGCATTTGCTGCTTTTCTTCTGCCTCGGCGTATTTTTGCGCTGTGTAAGCTATCCTTTTCTGCGTACACTTTGAGTTCGACTGCAATGTCAGTTGGAAATATTTCCAGTGCCACATTAACGCTTGGTGTTGACATGATAAGGAATAGGAATAAGCAAGTTCAGTGTTGACGCCGTTTTAGATCGTTTAGTAATAACAATAAGCTCTTGAACGAATGACGACTTTGTTGCATAGATACAATAATTCAAATATAGCCTGGAGCAATTTATATTATCGAAGACGGCTCCAATATACAGTTAGTTCCTGTTTGTAACCGTTGTAAAGACGCAAAAGAACGCAAGTTTACATTGTGTCCTATGTTATATTCTATCTGCGTGCATGCTGCGATTTGTTTCAAGTGGCTGAGTACATTGTTAAAGCATCTATAGCCAAGATCGTACTAAAGATGAGTGGTCCGGGTGAAGAAACGAGTTGGGATGTTATTGAAAACAAACCACTTATTTGTTTCATCATGCATAACTTTGCACACATTCCGTACAGTTCCGATAATAAGCCCTGGGTGTATTTTTGTTCAAAAGTTAGGCTTTTTAGTGGGTTTAGTGCAGCCTCACAATGTTATACAACCGACACTATGGGTAAAGAAAGGTGGAGAAGAAGATTGAGACCCAGCTCTCACCGTAGATGCTTTGCGCGCCCAGTGTATTGGAATTGTTTACCACATCTAGTACCTCTTTTTGTTGCTTAAACATTTCATGTTATATATTACCCGACTCGTAAAAATACTCCACCGTATTGCACTCCTTCCCGTGTAATAACCTCTTTATATTGCACTCCTTCCCGTGTAATGACCTCTTTATATTGCACTCCTTCCCGTGTAATAACCTCTTTATATTGCACTCCTTCCCGTGTAATAACCTCTTTATATTTGACCAAATGGACGCTTATTACGTTAGTATATTATTACGCTATTATTCACTAATTTATATTATTAATTTAATTAATTATCAGTGTGTGTTGGGTGTTGTGTGTTTGTCACTTGATTGTGTAAAGGTGGTCCCGGCTAGATAACTGTATATCTTTTTCGGGTCCACACTGTAAATTCAAGAGAGCTATTTCGACCCCAAAAATGGGGCCAAAACGGTGAGTAAAATATAGAACCTATTTTTGGGGCTATTTTGGCCCACTTGGCTGGGGCTGTTCCAACCCCTAATTTTAGGGTCATTTTGGCCCTGTCGGTGTTCTAAAATAGCCCCTTGTGGGTGCCATTTTGGAAATTGAAGGGGTCAAAATGGATTTTGGGGGGGCTGAATTGATTTGAAACAGGGCTGAAATGGCCCACAAACTAGAACTATTCTGGCCCCATGTTTGTTGAAACAGCCCCAGTGGGATTTTTTTGGCTATAAATCAGGGCCAAAATGACGAGGAAAATAAAGCACCAATTTTGGAGGCTGTTTCAACCCTCATGAACGAGAGCCACTTTAGCCTACTATTTGGAAGCCAGAATGATCCCAGCTGGGGAACTAAAAAAGCCTATTGAGGATGATGGTTTATGTGATATAGGGCCCATTTGCGGGCTTCTACAAGGCTGGAACAAACATAAAATGGCCTTCATGAAATAATACACAAATTGGAAAAAGATTCAGCCATCTTGAACTCACAAGAAGAACCACAAACTTACAATGCACAAATTTAATAGCAACAACCAACTTATAAAACAGTTTCATGATATTGCCCTATGAATTACACTACTGGTACCTGCTGTTGGGCTGTCATGTAGTGTTAGCACACCAAAGCAGTAAACAATCATACAACCCTTAACAGTACAAACATACACTGTACTTTCAAATAATCAAGTTCAAACATTGTTTCTGAAAATAAGAATACGAGTTACTATCTAATCCTGACAGAGTACTACAAATTGCTAAGTTGTCCTTTTTAGGAGAGTAATACAATACAAAACATGTTGCCTTCAAACAAAGTCACTTCATACTGTACAGCTCCTCCAGAGCTCGATGCTTGATATTATTTGTGATTTATTCAACTGCAGTTTCTCTGCAAGGAAGAAAGGAAAATGTTAGTCTGTTTTGTTGTCCTGAGTTTCTTGAACCAAGTACAAACAAATAACCTGGTGACTAAACAAAATTTTTGAAAAATGTACAACACACTTGATAATATTTCACTTTCAGAGTAATTAAGAAATGCATATAAAATGGAAAATCTTGCTTAGCCAAGATTCATCTCTATCTTATTAGTGGCTGTGGTCACACTAAAAAGCTAAATCATGATTTCGCACCCTAAATCTTGATCAAGGAAACCGCAAGATAAATCGTGATTTAGAAGAGGCGGCATTCGTGCTCTCTTGAATGTATCAAAGATGACAGCTAACTTCCTAATCCGATTAGATAAAATGAAACGAACACGTTCTGAAAGGGCAGCATCTGAACTTTGGAGTAGTAAAAACTTTGGCCTTTGCAAACGTTATCATCGGTCTCTTTGCCTTGTTTTGCTAAGAAAATTAATATGGAAAGCCCGATCCAGACGACTGAAAAGAATCAGGATGCTCATGCTCCAGAGGGAACGGAGGAGAAGGCTGGTTGTTGGCTTGCACATCATAGTGCTTTCTGAATCTGCTGGAACGTTAAAGTTAAACGGAGGTCGATCGGACATCTTAAGAGAAGTTGCGAAAAAAGTGCAGGAACTGATAAAAGTGAGTTGTGATGCATGATTACGATCAATACGGGGGCTGACGTCGGCAATTCAATGAAGCGTGCGATTGGTTCATGGAACAAGAGTTAGATAAATCACCTTTTAAATCGTACTTTTGAGATGATTTAGAACTAGAGTTATTTCTTTCAACTAAGCCGCTTTCGATATCACTTTACAACATTAATCAGTGCGGTTTCCACTGGGCAGTTTTTACGGTCACACACAGATTTTGGCTAAATCGCGATTAAGCACTGCTAAATCGTGATTTAACTTTCTAGTGTGACCACAGCCAGTGTATTGCAAAATCTTGCTAAGATCTAATATGATCTTGCCAAAATCCTGTCAAGATCTTGCTAAGATAAGACAAGATTTTCAACCTGGGATACAGTACCAAGACTAAAGAGTCTCAACCCTGCACAGATTTTCTTCAAAAGCACATGAAAGAAAGGTAATGAACGCGTGAACATACAGTATGCTGAAATGTTGGAAAGCTTATTTTAGGACTTGAACACTGGTAATGACTACATTGCATATGCCAGCCAACACTATATTTCCACTTTACAGCACATACTAACCAAGGTCTAAACCCTTAGATTATCTTGAAAAATATTCAGTTAAAGTTAAACAGTAGGATTATGGTTTAGGGTTAGGTTTAGAGTTAGATTTAGGCCTGATTACCATGTGCTAGAAAGTGAAAATTCGATTTTGTCATATGTACTGTGTGGTGATACCCTGTGTACAAGCAAAACTTATAATATCTGATGTGAAATTCCAACATGCATTCATCTCAAATACAGAACAGTGCATGTGAACAATGTGAAAAATAGCATCAAAACTTATAGTACTGTACTCACCGATTCCATCTCTATCCTTCCATATATTATGCTTCAGTCTTTCGACCATACATTCAAAATGTACGGAAAGGGACAGGTACTGTACGCAGCCTTCCACAAATATGTCTAACTTTGAGTTGAAGGAAATGACTGTAAACACTGATCACTTCGTCCTGCCAGAGGAGTGTTGGCCTTTGTAGATGGACAAATAACAAATCCCGATCACGTTTATCCTCCGAAGTCGGGGCTGCAGAACGCTGACGTTGTAATTGACGGCAGACTGACCTGACCGTAACTCCAACAGCCATCGAACAACGAGTTCGACGTATATCCACACAGCTGCATCCCTATTCTTTCTCAAAAAATGAACGTTCAATCGTTCCACGATACTGCGCCACGCCACAGGAAAAAACCGTTTGAACTGAATGGCGCCCGAGCTACTACGCATGCCCGTTACGCTGAACCGCACACCGACAGTCGTCGCAAACTCGTTCCCAGGGCCCTCAGCGTGAGGATCTCTCAAACGACAAACGAAGCCCTCCCTTCTCAGATTTTCTCTGGGTCATTCAAGTTTTGCTTTTTGATGCAGTAGTGGATTGCGGAATTCAAAACTTCGTTTTCAAAATTTTCGATCTGTAACTCGAAGCGGTGATTCCCAGCCCAAGCGGTGGGGCCTGGGCGAGTGTTTGATGTTATAAGAGTTAGAGTGGGAATGTGTATGACACAATTTCAGCCGGTTTCGGTAATTTTGGGCTCAGCGACATCATTGATAGTTATAGAACGGGTTCAAGCCCACGTGCATTTTGAAATACAGATTGATTATGCTGTTGTACCATTAAGACACTCAGTGGGCCGAAATGGCACTCATACCAGGCTGTTTTGACCAACCCTTATCAATGGTACTGATATAGCCCCATGGGCCAAATCAGTTCAATATGGGGTCAATTCGTATTTTGATGGGGCTATTGTGGATTTTACAAGGGCCAATTTGGAGTTTAGTGGGGCCATTTTAACCCCAAATTTCAAATTGGCCCTTTGTGGTCCAAAATAGCCCCTTCATAAAGTGGGGCTATTTTGCATTTTGGGGCTAAAACAGCTCTTTCAAATTTACAGTGCACCTTACTCATTTACTCCCAGATGTACAAATTGTGTAATTATACCAAATATGGGAAAGTAAATTGTTGTTGTTGTTGTTGTTGTTGTTGTTGTTATTGACAGACGGCGGCCATTTTTGTATCATGAAAATGTCGGATTTTTATGTTTTTCTTCGATTTATCGAAATATAAATCAGCATAAACTCAGAAAGTGCATTGAATATGGCAAGCAGCGACAGTCAGATCGATCAGTCAGTAACCTGGGCGCCTCAGGAAAGTTGAGCTACGGCTGTTAATATAAACATGGGCGCGCAAAGCATCTACGGTGAGACTGGGTCTCTTAACCCCACCTGAACGGGTCTTGACTTAAGAGTTCTAGCACCTCAGTTATCTAGAAAGAATCAATGTTCGCTAAGCAAAGGAGCCAAGGTCTTGTGCTCAATTTCCCATCAGTTTTGAAAGTATTTTGGTTCAGCAAGTTTGTTTTTCGTCTTGGCATTGTTTAGTTTACTGCCTGTTTCTTACTAAACAGTATTGACCATCAGTACTCTATAAAATGTCTCAACCTTGATAAAATAACCCAACTGAAAAAACAAAATCCTGTTATCTCATGTAACTGCAACTATGGATTACCAACCTCTCAATTAGCTCTTAGGTATAAAAGCAAGCTAACAATTTTTTTTTTCTGTTCTCTGTGTAGTGTATTCTTCGTTGGAATTAGTAATGTGTTCGAATAATGTGCTTAAAATAAAATGTGGCTTTGTAAAAGATAGACTCGTTTATGTCAGGTTGTTCACAAAACGTCTTGAATTTGCAAACATATGGGTAAAAAATGGAAACGCATGCATGTTTTACCTTATCTGTTTGTCAAGTTGAGGCATTTTAAATGTATCAAATCCGGTTTAATCCTGCGGTTATCCTGTTAATCCCGTTGTAATCCCTCTTCAGGTGTTACTCTTTTCTTCGCTCTCAAGTTGAACTTGTGATACAAGATAAAAAGAAACCTGTTTTTTTTTTTTAGCATTAAGGAAGGGATGCGAACTAAATGAGCTGATTATAAAATAATCTCTTATTCTTTGGCTCGTTTTGAACGTCGAACTTTACATAAGTTGAATACAATGTAAATTAGCTGAAATAATAGCTTTTGCTCATTTTCATTGAGTTCGACGTTTGAAACTGCAGGCCTTAGCAGTGTTCACTCCCAACTCCTGAACCATCAAAGTTGAAACCTAAAGGTGTGACAACTTAAAAGAAAGCTCTTAATGAGTCCCGCATTCCATAATAGAAGCCGGGTGTTTACTTCCAACTCCTGAACCGTCAAATGAAACCTAGGGGGGAGGGGGGGGGGGGGGGGGGGCTAAAGGTGTGACCACTCAAATGAAAGCTCTGAACGAGTACATTCTAATGGAAGTGCTCACTTCCAACTCCTAAACATTTGAATGAAACCTCACAAATACGTCTTGTTGAGCTTTGGCCTTCTCTGCAGGAACACACAAAGTTCTAACACACAGCCATACGGAATTCTTTATTGTCAAAGTACTATTCATCTCACCATTTCGAATTGTACTCAAACACTAAGAATCTAAATAAATAGACGATTGCATTACTTTTGAAATACAAATTAGCGTGCACACTCTCATACTTGCGACAAGGTGAAAAAGCATGTAAGGGGTGGGGGAGAGGGGTGGCTTATACTCTGGTGTCTCCGGCATATGAGAGTTTCTCCAGCATAAATGTTCTTGCTTGTCTAATTAAAATGTTGCTAGTCAGGCCTTCTCTGAATGACTTGACAGTTTTGTAATAACACCTTATTAACCAGGAGCCATAAAATTAGATGAATTTATTGCTTCCTTTACCAACGAACCTCTTAAAAAGAATCGAACATACTTATAAGGCTCGCTTGTAATTAAGTTTGACAATAGCCCTATTATACTTGTGACACAATGTACACACAAAGTTCCTCAATATTTCACACTTTCATTTCCTTCTCAGTGGGTCCGTACTGAAATCGACAGTGGGGGCTCCTGATTACTTCTAAATCACAGTGCAGTTATTATTAACTTGAACTTCTGCGGTCTCAACATAGAGTGCTCGAACGAATATGCTACACTGGCCTCAGGTATGACCTGAGAATTGAATTACAGACAGAAAATTCGAGAGTTCAGAATGAAAGGAAACTCAAGGGTCGAAACTTTTGACTACGATGTTTGGACTGGTGAAAACGCAAACATTTCAAAGCGCCAGATTCGTTTTCGGGCGGATGGATAATTTCACGAATATGCTATAATTGGCCTCAGGTATGACCTGAGAATTGAAATACAGACGGAAAATTCGAGAGTTCAGAATGAAAGGAAATTCAAGGGTCGAAACTTTTGAATACGATGTTTATCCGTATACGTGTGGACTGTTGAAAACGCAAACATTTCAAAGCGCCAGATTCGTTTTCGGGCGGACGGATAATTTCACGAATATGCTATAATTGGCCTCAGGTATGACCTGAGAATTGAATTACAGACAGAAAATTCTCACGATATTTACGTTGATGAGACAATATGTAAACACGGCCTGTGTGGTGTACACTTCACCTCTCAATAAAACCCGCAATAATGCGATAGAGCCCACTTGAACTCTTTCAATTTTATTGCCGTGTTCAAGCTAAAATTAAAAATAAAAAAGCTCCGCTCAACAACGACTACTTGCAAGTTTTGAGTGCTTGAGGGGTAGTTAATCTGAAGCCAGTCAGATGTTTAAATTTCTACCATAGTGGAGTCCTGAATTCGCCATAAAAAAAACTTTAAACCTGTGCGTCAAGTCACTGGGTGAGCCTTAGCTCGCCACAGCTGCAAATTCCTCTCTTATACGTATTTAAGAACCAATGTCTCAGGCCTGCGAATCTTGATTGCCGTAGTCCCAAAGTGGGTCATTCGTATCGCATGTTTTAACTGGTCTTCATACGATATCTGACCTTCTAAGATAAAAATAACCGCTCACCAAAACGATAAATGCGCTTGCAATTGAGTTCTTGCAATGTCCTCTAAATGTCTCCCTGATTTGTATGGCGCGAAATTGAGATTTCCAGCATGAGTCGAATTTCTTTACGTGCTGCTGCTATTATTGCCGGCAGAATACTCAACAACGTCGTACTGAGTGATGATTACTGCCTTTGCAGACAAGTGCTCAAACTTCTTTGGCAGGAATTTAACAGCAGCATTTCTTATATCCGGCTTCATAAAAGCGTACAGTACGGGGTTTACGATTGAACCCATCGCCAGAGTAAAGGGCGAGATTTGGGAGAACTCCTTGGGAATAAGCTGGTCGACGCGACCCATCGCAACGACTGCAGTAGTCCACACTATTGGCAACCAAGCCAAGACGAAGGTCAGAAAAACCACAGCGAAAACTTTCGCAATTTTCGCCTCTGATGAGAGTTTCTTTTGGTGGTAAGCCGTCATGACGGACTGTGTCAGTCGACGCTCTCGCTGGACACATTTCCGAACTTGAAGGTAGATTCTCCAGTAGCTGAACAGAATCATCACGTAAGGAATCAAGATGGCCAAGAACAAAACACAGAATTGGTAAATTTTGTGTATAAGTAGAGTCCCATCCCCTTTCCAGGTCGTTGGAAGTAGCGCTGTAGCCAACGCCGTTATCCAAGTTGACAGGATGATCTTGGAAAAATATCTCGGAAAGGTGCTACAGTAATTGAAAGGTCTAACCACTGCGAGATATCTGTCCAGTGAAACAGCTCCAAGATTCGCGACCGAGCTGAGCAAAGCGGTCGAGTACATGACATTCAGAATGAGCGGCTCGGAGACTTCAAGTGCATACTGGATGAAAAGGGTTGTTCCGACCAAGATGTCGGACACAGCCAACGAAACAACGAAGTTATTCGTGCAAGTGCGGAGTTCCCTATTGAGAAGAATCAAGACAGCAACGGCGGAATTTGTGAGGATAACTACAACCGCAAGGATACTAATAGGGACCACAATCAGTTCGTTGTTTGACTGCATTTTCTGCTACACGCGTTCAGTGCTGTTCAAATCGCTGTACAATCTGTAAATATTCCGTTTTCTGATGATAAAACCAGGATAAAGCTGCTGGTCTCGATCTGCGATAAAACGTCTCCAAAATATTCAGCAGGCAAGTTGGAGGCTCCAGGGTCGTCTCTTCTCTTGTCCGGCCGTTCTTTTTAATCCTGCGCACCCTGTTGTTAAGGCGATGGTAATTTTCAAAAGCAAAAATTATAAACAATCACCGGGAAATGCAACAATAATTAAAAGGTAGATTGTTCTCCGTAGCTTTTCTTTCTAATAACTCTGCACGAAACCTGAGAGACATCTGCAGTCAGATTAATGCCATTCGTAAAATAAGCACAACAAGGCGATGGCGAAGGATAAGCATCCAACTTCAACCGCTGATTACTTCCAAATCTTGTTTACAAATCGAATGTGCAAGAGGTCTATTTCGAGAAGCAACTAGATATCTCCATTTCCTTAAAATGTCACATATTTGCCGTTCGCAAATACGGTTGTATTTTAACTGAAGCACCTGCCCGTTTGAACTTGCAAATTTGCGCCTTTGTTCGAAAACTCTTATCTCTCATGAGAGATTCACAACGTTAAGTAATGTATAACACATGCACATCGTTTTTGGTAATTTCATTGGTGTACGTTCATATGTTAATCCCAAAGCCGATGCTTTGAAAGAACCGACAATTGAGGTGCAAATACAGGGGTTTATATATATCAACAAATCCACTTACGCGTGGCAAGGAAAGGAATTAGACTAAAAATATTCAAACTACGAAAAGAAAGAAAGGGTTTATCGAAGATTGACAAGATTTTAAGTCACTCAATATTTTGCATGGATCAATGCGATTACCAAGGTGTGTTTGTGTGCTGTGTTTTCTGCTTTTATTTTTGATCCATGTTTGCTTTCACCGGCGTAATACAACAAATTAGCTGGCCCATACAGTGCATCACTTAACTTCCTTGTAAAATATTAAAAAAACCACAACATTGTAAAAGTGTATTATGTTTTGGTCCGTCTCCAAGATATCTTCTCAACTCAACACGTACTATTAGGCTCACAAAAATAGGCGCCCAAATGTGATATCGCAAAGGAACGGACATTTTTTATAGATTCTAGCAAGAAAATCTTGATGAAACAAAAATTTGCTTCTTGCTCTATCTTAAATCTTCCGTAATAATTGTAGGGTTTTTGAAGATGAAATTAGTGTCACATGAATCGGTGGCTGGAAATTGTTGATCTAACATTTACTTTCAGAAACAGTCAACACATATAGAGATGATTTTTCTCTTTTTCACCGGCCTCTGCCTGGGACAAAAGAACAGATTAATCGGATTACAAACAAAGTGTATTATTCATCTCAAGACGTTGCTATGCCTTCAATAATTCAAGCTGGATGAAACGTGATATGAATTTTAAAGTTTTCTGTTGTATAACTGAACGTCTTAATTTATGTTTTTAATATATTTTTTGAATGTATTTTTGTCTGAATGAAAGTTAGGCTTAGATAAATGCAGTAACATGCACTTAAAAAACGACATATTATGAATGTTTACGGCACTACTCTCTCTGGGGTATAATTGGCAAGCATATGTTCTTCAAGATTTCGTGTTGGCGAAACGGACAAATACAAATGGAATCGTTGTTGAATGCACACTTCTAGAATGTTTCCTTCCTGGTTGTTTGATAGAATTCATGTCAAAAGTGTAGAGAAAACTTGCACGAAAACAACGTCAAAAGAAGAGTGAATTAATCTTCCTCTGTCAAAACAATACTGACAAAAACAACATAAAACAGAAATATCCAAGTGATGATCAGCACGGGCCGAGCACTGCTGACAACATGCACTCATCGAGCTTTCATTTGAGTGGTCACATCTTTAGGTTTCATTTCACAGTTCAGGGGTTAGAAGTGGACACTTAGAATGTACTCATTGAAAACTTTAAAACGCTATAACGTTTCATTTGCCCGTTCAGATCGAAGTTGAATTAAATTCGCCTTTCTCAGTGAAATTATTAACATAATCAGCAACAACCTGCGCTTTTCAACACCTCACCTCACAAACTACGAACACTTCTACCACCTCGGCACCACCACTAACATTAAAACAAAATCGCAGAAAACCTTTCTTTTTCACATCTTCATTCAACACATATGAAAATAGTACTTTTGGCGTAGTTCCATTACGTAAAGATCGAGGAAGAAGCATTAGGCCGGAATCAGGGACCAGACCTTTCCCACGCAGTGTTCAGAATATCTCATTTAAATTTGTAATTGCATTGTCCAGTCTTGCACGAAAATCAGCAAGCAAATTAACCACAAAAATCAAGCGCCAAAACGACCTTGACACAAACCACTTAACTACAGTAATACGTTAAATTTACGAGCTTTCAACAATGAAAAAAAAAAAAAAAAAAAAAAAATCATTAACACTGCTATTAGAATGTACTCACTCTGAGCTTTCATTTGAGTGGTCCGCACACCTTTAGATTTAATTTGATAGTTCAGGAGTTGGAAGTGAACACTGCCGACTGATGTACTAATTGAGAGATTCTATTTGAGTGGTCCGCACACCTTTGGGTGGGTTTTTTTATATTTGTCAGTTCAGAAGTTAATTGGAAGTGAACAATGCTTTCAGATCGAGAGCTTTCATTTGAGTGGGTTTCATTTGACAGCTCGATCAGGAGTTTGTAAGTTTACATACTATATTGTCAAAATCCCATTTGGCAAATAGAGGGTTGGCCATCTAAATGCTATTTTACAACATCGCTTCAACCTTTATTGAAGTTGTGTCGCTGCATCGTGTAGAAAGATGCATGTAAACGGTTTCAACATTTAATAATACAACAGAAATGTCGAAGAGATAAATTTTGAATAATTTAATCAAAGCGGAGAACATCGCTTTGTGTCATCACTAAAGAACGGTCCGAAGCATGAACTTTACCGGAATTGGCCTGTCCTTGTCTTGACGCATGAATGCCAGTTTCCGCCGCTGACCGCAATCTGCGATGAAAAGGGTTACTTTCGTCACAGAAGTTTTTCTCCCTTTGACAAAGAAGCAATGTAGTGTTTCAAAAACCACACCCCACCCCACCCTACCTGTCCAACTTCGAGCAGAAAAGGATTAATAACAGTATGAAAATAAGCCTGACACTCAGGTGATCAACTTCAATTTTCTCCTTCAGTTTCTCAGCAGAAATATATCATACAGTAAGGAGAACTTGGCTTTTGTTTAATTGAACTATCAGTTATCGCTACATCTTTTAAAACGTTTGGAGGATCTGCATTTTGTACAACAAAATTCTCGCTGGGAAATTGGATGAGTGCTTTGAGGTATAAATAAATGATCAATTTCAATTTTCTCCTTGTATTGACAACTGAATATCTATGTCGTGTACTCATGCATGGAATAATCGAGCGAATATTACTAACATTCTCGCCTACATTAGTGCCCTCAGAGCAATGGCGCCAAATTGCTCACAATCTTTGAAACGCATTTGGTTTCAACCCGGGCCCGCTTGTTGAAAGCACGATTAAGATAATTCTGGGTTAGGTCTCAGCTTTGCTGTCATTTTTAAGGCTGAATTGAGAACATTTCGATCATAAGACGACTTTTTTTGCTGTGTTTCGAGCAAGAAAACGCAAACGTTGTAGTTTCTCTTCAAACAAAACCCTTACTTTTACCGCGTAACTCAGTGTAGTTTGTTGACCAAAAGTATGAAAGAAATAATTTACCACTGAACGACCGAGTCCAGTTTGCAAGATTACAATAAGCTAAATCCTGGATTGGGTACGAACTCTGTTTCATCTTGAAGCCTGGACACGGAGAAGTGCCACTCACAGCACAACTTCATTGATGCGTTTTCTAGGGCAAGCTTTTCAGTTGGTCTGTGTTAAAAAGACACTGCAGAAAACGTCGAGAGAAATAATATATTTAATCTTGGATTAGCTTAATACTGCATTTAACAAGCGGGACTATAGGCAATCATGCACTCGACGAATTACGTGTTGCAACCTCGTCTACGTGATAAGGTGGTGTTACACGAGACGATTTTTAACGATTTTTAGCGACGATTTTTAATGCATGTTACACAAGACAACTTTTAGCACAACATTGTTGCGGCAACGGCATGTTACACGAGACAATTTTTCGCGCAACATCCAGCTAGCGCCCAGGCTCCTTCTCCAAAAACATGACAGCCTTTACCAAAAGCAGAACTTTGTGCGAATGTTGTAATTAGTATTGATAGTTTTGAAGATTACCAGACGCGAACACGAAAAAGAATTGTTTGGACGAGGGAATGGATGAAGAGGAGAGAAGAAAAGGGGGTTTATCACCAGTTAGCTAGAGAATTAAACGTAAAAGATGAATTTTCGCTCGATATTTCCTGATGGCAAAAAACAAGTTCGACGAGCTGGTCGGCCGAGTCGCCACATAAATACAGAGGTTTAACACAATAATGAGGGCGTCAATACGTCCTGTGACGTCAGTGTTGCGCGAAAAATCGACTGCGAGGGTATTACACGAAGCAACTCCAACAAAATTCGAGCAACATTGTTGCATGCGTTTGAAGGCCATTCCAACACTTTTTAACATGTTGCCGCAACGAAGATTGCGCTAAAAATCGTCCGGCGCGCCATGTTACACTATGACGATTTTTCGCGCAACATTGTTGCGCTAAAAATCGTCTCGTGTAGCATCACCTATAGTTTCGCCTACCGCCAAATACACCTGATTCAACAGTTGCCAAAAAGCAATAAATATAACTTGACATATGGACACGAAAAATTCGCAAAAGCAGACTTTAATATGTAAAAGCATATATTTAATAAAACAATTCCTTTATGAGAACAAACGCACCTGGAACAGCCACTGAAAAAGCCCATAATGCAATTACCAACTTGTCCCGCTCGTCTCTATTGTAGTGTCAAAATAAAATGAACCACGTTAAATTCAGCTGGGATTTCTGTTTGAAAATCTGCAGACAATGTTTATCAATATGTCTCAGTGTGTAAACTTGTACTGTCATGTTTCAAACTTATCAGGATTTCTACTATTTGATCGCGAGTGATAGGAGGCAAATTCTCCTTTCAGAACATGTTTAGCTATATACAGTTCAGTATGGAGAGTATGGCAGGCGATATCTTTTATTGGGTTCATGGTTCTTCTAACACTACTCATGCAGCTCGTTCAAGTCAGGTTAGGAGAATTATGGACTGGATCTTTGGAGATTAAATTATTATTTACCTAGTAATCCATCCTTAATAGATTTATAGAGAAAGGAGCAACGAGTCGTTTAGTTTCTGAAGAAACACAGGCCGTAACAATGACGCCTTTGGTGTTTGTATATTTGCTTGGTATTCTTTGTCTGCAAGGTGAGTACTAAACCGTTGAGAGAGAACTGAGTCAGAGAAAGCGATTACTTTAACCATAATACCTGCGGTTTTTTCCTAAGAAATCAAACAACTCACATAATTGTAAAAAAACAATGACTACTTATAACTTCTCATTTTCAATGTGCCAAAGTTTTTAAAAATATTATGCAAGGGCGGATTGCTATTAGTTTTGAGGAGTGTGTTTGGTAGACAGGGTGTATTGCAGGTCTTCGAAATATCTCCTTAGTTTAGACATGCAGAATTTCAGGTGATTTCAGTGCGTTCTCGACATTTGAAGAAAAAAAGCCTTGAAAAAACTTAAATTCTAACAGGACCCTCCTACTTCAAAAACCACGTACTAGAAGTACATTACCAAACGACAACGCGTCGATTGATTGATTCTTCTTTCTTCCTCTGAGTTTAGTGTTTTCTAAGTTGCTTTAGCGAAAAAAGACATATGTACAGAGATCTCCCATTACAAAGGCAAATCTAAAGTCGTACAGGACACGCCAATCGAAGTAGTCGCTTAAAAGTTTGTCACTTGCGCTAGGTGAAGCACATGTCAATAAAAAAAAAAACATCATCTCACGGTTTCTTTATACACGGTCCCGCATGATTTGCTAAGAATTTCTAAAAATCTTAATCGTAATCCAGGTAATATTGCGAAATCACACTTTGAACAACTGGCCTCCGAGGTTTTCCAAGCATTTCATGTACAATTTCAAGTTTCTGAATGAGATCTTAAGAACAAACAATTGTTGACAAGATTCCTTACCTACCCCTCCCCTATAGGAGTCACAGCTAACAGGTGTGGTCTCAGACCAGGGGGCCGTATTGTGGGGGGCACACAAGCTGCACCCAATTCTTGGCCCTGGCAAGCCATGCTCAGGACCCCTTCTGGGAGACAATTCTGTGGAGGGTCCCTCATATCTCCCAGATGGGTGGTGACCGCATCCCATTGTGTGCCTGGGCTCTCCGAGTCCAACCTAAGGGTCAGGTGAGTGCGGTTACTAAGCAACACAGAATAACGTATGGTATGCGTTTACTGGTTAGATTGTTTGCATGTCTCTGTATGTATATATGACGTATGAACTTAAGTATGACGTATTATGTATGTATGTGTGTGTGTGTGTGTGTGTGTGTGTGTGTGTATGTATATGTATGTTTTTATTCGTTCATCATCTTTCCAGGCAGATATCTGTCTATTTCATTTTCTTGTTGCCGTCGTTATCCCTTATCTTATCTCTTCAAGACTTGGCGCTCATTCAAGACTACGAGACAGAGGAACTGAACAAGACTTCGAAGTCGACCGCATCATCATGCACCCAAGCTACAATAATCCCGTGGGGTACTCCCACGATATTGCCTTGATCAAGCTCAGCAGACCCGCCATTTTGAATCGATACGTGAACACGGTGTGTCTGCCCGGCTCGGTGGGCATGCCGGACCCTGGATCGGAGTGCTGGATCACTGGATGGGGAACACTGCAGTCAGGGGGAAGCGCACCGGACTTCCTGCGCCAGGTAGCAAAATAAAAATTCTCCATTCTTCATAAACAAAACAGTATGAGCGACATAAAGATAATTTACAGTCAAATCGGTTAACTACAGGTGTTGTGCAAGATACACAGGCAAGTATAGTGGCGATGCAATCAAATTTTGCTTTTGCTCCTGATTGGCCAAAAAAAAACTTGTTTGGACCAATCCGAAAGCGTAGTAAACGCAAAACCAAAGCAATCACATGATTACTTTCGACAGTTAACAAAAACGGGTTCAGGTTTGCTGACAAAATCTTGGCTTGTATGTGCACTGAGACATTTCAAATTGTTATGTACAGCAACACTTAATCCTCCTGCAGGCCGAATACTCATTGTATTAGATTCTGGAAACCACAATTCCATCATGGCTTCCGACCATCTAGCTCTTTGCAAAGATATAATTTTGCACGCCATTCGACTTACATAAGATGTTAGACCGAGAAGAAATTCTTGGTTCTTTGTTTCAGTTCATCATAGTAATTTTTTTAATGCTTGAAGGAAAAAAGTGGACACATTTTGAACAAGATCAAGACCGTAAGAAAACTAGTGCTAATACTAAAGTAGTCTGATTATATGCCCCCGGATATAAAACGCGCCGATTACATGTCCCCCGATATACTGTAAGTCCCATGGTTATATGCCCCCAATTTTAAGTCCCCACTCCCCTGAAAACTCCTTGCGAAGTTGTGTAAGCCAAAAACTTATCACAGGGATTTTACATTATCTCAATCTCACTCTTCTTCTTTCTTTTAACAAAGGCTGCAGTTCCAGTAGTTTCTGACAGGGAATGTGCCCGCTCGTACCCAGGCAAGACACACAGGAGTATGCTTTGCGCGGGCTACAGTGGCGGCGGCATTGACGCGTGCCAGGGAGACTCGGGCGGACCAATGGTGTGCAAGGGCGGGAACAGGTGGTTCCTTGAGGGCGCCACAAGTTGGGGCGAAGGATGCGCATGGGCGGGAAAATATGGCGTTTACGCCAAAGTTCGCTACCTGTTCCGCTGGATCGTCGGTGTCATGCGCAGATATAATTGAAGTACTCTGTCACTGTCAACTGTCTTATGAATGGCAGAATAAAGTCTGAGTGAAACGTGATGATCAATTTCTCTCATTTCGCGTTTCTAAGCTTTTCCTGGCCGACAAACATATTTTTGTCCTCTACCCTGCTTCAAGAATTACGTCTTGGTTTTATAGTTGAAAATTTGGACACCCCATATTTTCGACTTCTAAGTAATAGCCATTTCAGTCGAATACTGAATGGCATTGAGATTGGAGAAATCATCAAATCATAATTTCAATATGGAAAACAATATTACCGGCTCATTACCATTTCATCTTTACTTGTGTACAACTTCATAAGACGCCTCTGCTCGAACCAGTCCCGTGTGAGCAATTTTTTGAACAAAAATATACTGTCTTGGTTGCCTGTGTCGTTTATATGAGAACTTTTACCACTCTAAACTCTGTCCTTTTTCAAGATTTCATAAAAAAAAGAAAAAAAAAAAAAAAAATGAAATGAAATAGCTAGTGACAATCAGAGCTGGTAACTTTATGATATTTTAATGGATTTCTTTTACAACACAAATTGTGAGCCATTTAATTTTCTTGTTCTGAATAACCATCAGGTTTATCAAGACTGTCGATGGACAGATAAACGTCAGAAATGAAACGCACAAAGTCTTGGCGACGAAAACAGGAAATGACAAAACTTGCTGATTCCACGTGTATGGTCCAATTTGAACGTCTAACTAAAATACAGCGGCTTTCAAATCTCTTAAATTTCAGATTTCTATTATGTGTAATAGACATTTTCTTTTTCAAGTGTACAGTTTGTGTATATTTCAATAACGATATGCCGCATAATGCATATAGCTTTGTTCTTTTCCGATCGCCAACATCTCCTATTTCAAAAACGTATGAACCAAATGCGGATTTAGACAGTTTCTACACCTCCATGTAAAATAAAGAGGTTTGTGTCTCATTTTTCACTCTCAGTTTTTCTTGTACTCTACGATGGTCTGATATTGTCGATGTCTTAAAGCTTTTAGTTCTATGGGTGACAGAAGCGGAACTAACAGCACCAGCAAAAAAGTGCATCAAGTAAAAGCAATCGGAGCGCAAGCAGAAGAGATATGCGCAAACTAACAGCAGATATGTATCGAGCCAAACCAAAACAGCACAACACAAACAACAGAAAACAGTCTGATCTCAACTTATAACTGTTTCGTCTGCGCCATTAACCTGTGTTAACTGTGAAATAATTGGACTCTTGCATTTGCGAAATCAAAGCAATCGATGCACCTGTTTTGGTGGTTTTTGAAGCACCATTTAGTACTTGTTGATAAAAGGCAAAAACAGACCCTTCCAAGACTAAGACCATATCGTTCAGAAGTAGACTAGATCACTAAAGGAACAGCAGTAACTATAACGCGGTTCAAATACAGTCCCAAATGGCCACCAACGCGACAGACCATCTCATCAACCCGACGCAGCCTGGTTTATCGTCTGTGTGCTCTATAATGGGAATATTCGCCTGGCAACAACAATACCTGACTCCAACAACTTTCATCATGTTCATTTTTGCCGCCTCTGTTGAAGCACTGCTTTGTCCCTTTACAATCTTACTGAATGCGTTGGTAATTTTGGCAGTCAAGCGAAAACTTTATCTGCGAAAAAAGAAGCCCTGTGTTCTTCTGGCTTGTCTGGCAGCCACGGATCTCCGTCCGTTTGTTTTTTACTTGACTAATTATTTTATAAAAGAAATATATACCATGTTCGGCGGCTTCGTGGTTTCCTTACGCTACTCTCGTGTTCTCCCAACTTCCCACGTGTTTAGATGAGGCTATATTACACGGTGACGTGTTATATATTTCTTAACTATAACACTCGGTGTGACGAGTAAAGCAATACATTGTATCAACTAAGAAATCTCAGTTCGCAGAGTGTTTACGCTGCATTTTATAACTTTGCGAAGTTTATTTTGAAAAACGTGTAAATTTATCGGTGTATTAAAAGTGATCTTTATGGGCTAATTGAAAAATATTTTTTCAACACTATTAAACAATAATATTAAAGAGGAAAGCCTGTCTGGAATTACGCCTTTCACACCAGACTTTTCTTTATTGCTATATTGTAGTTAGTTGGCTCTCGTTTTCCACCTGCATGTTTTGTGCTTGTAGAACATAATCTATTGTGAGAAGAGAATTATGACCGTATTTTTGTTTTGTTTTTTAAACTTGTACAAAATATCTTATCAGAAAATCATAGCGTGTATTTTCAATTTTTTAACTTGAAGAAATTATTTAGTGAAAAACGCACATATAAAGCTCTTTTATACAAGGCTGTTTAGATAGGAAAACGCAGATGTCCCTTCTAAAGTGGTGTTAAATATAACGCGAAATGAATATAAACATACTTGCGGTGACAAGCGTATATAATATATAAAATAAAAATTATCGCACCAAAATTTCCATCACACACGAATGTGCTACCAAACCATTTCACAAAAGTTCCAGAATATTCATGTTTTCCGTACATTAATCAGTCAATAAATCGAGTTGGCGATCTGATGCTAAATGTATTTAAGGTGACTCCGGAGTTTTATCGGGGGCAAGCGTGCATGACAAACTTTGGATCATAACTCTTTTGGCTTTTATGCGATTCCTATAAAACTTTGAGAAACGTTGTAGCTATCACTCAGCAATAATATAATAGAATTCGATTTAACTGGGGAAAAACATTTTCAGTGATATTATAGCTTTAGTGGACAGCAATTTTTGAACAAAATCGCACCCAGTGAAAAATTTTGCTGGTATATTTTTGTTAAATTTCTGGAGAAAAATAGTCGGAGCAGAAGAGCGGAGGTAATAAAGCCATCAAAATTTCGCTATGAATTTTTCTTCCGCTCAGACGATTTTCACCGCAGTAAAGTAAGATTCTGTGGCCCATCGGAAACGTCCTCTGATTATAAAGCCTAGAGAGAATTCATTAGCAAAGCAACACAAATCGCACATTTAATAAAACCTTTAGGAAATTCCTCACTTTGTGGCAGATTTTTCAGAGGTCTTATTTAGTTTTTGAATTTAAATGCCTCCCTTTAGTTCTTTCTTATTGCGATATAAAGGGAGACGAGGAGAGCAAATTTGCATAAAAGTTATGATTTTTAGTTTGAATAGCATTTTACTTTTATTGCGGCTAAGTTACATTTCCGTGGTTCTCGCTTTTGTTGTATCGGCCAAACTGTTTTAAAATACATTTTCCAGATTGAAGTATATAACTATCTCAATGTTTTATCTGGAATAAAAGCAACCAGCTGTATAGCGTCCCACTCTATAATAATGAGTGCAATTGCTTAGATTGTCTTCACTCCATTTGAACTTTTCTTGTTAATGTAAAATTTCTTGAAGGAAGCGCTTTCCGATTTTTGGATGCGATTTCTGCAACCATTTCCCTGATATTGTTGTCTGACTTTCACTACCAAAGCCGAATTTGAGTCAACTAGAAGCTTTCTCGACTGTCGATAGGTCAATTGTTTCTGCAAAAACTAAAGATACGTATTTCAAAAACTAAACCATGCAAAAACTCCCTCAAGTGCTCTCTCGTTGAGCTTTTACAAAATATATACTTTAATGGAAAATCAGTACACATCAGCGCAAATGGGTTTGAATGCGTGCCACTCTCCGAGGCACCCTGATACCTTAACCAATAAAAACGGAACTGATCAGAGAGAAGTTTTCTGCAATCGTTTTTTAAAAAAACAAAACGGAGATGCAGAGAGGATGTCCTTCGACATCCTGCTTTATGGCATTATGATGCAAGTTTCGTCCTTTGCTTTTATCTAAAATAAAAGCAGAGATACAGCGACAAATATCCGGTGGTTTGGATCAAAAGCAAACACATCTTATGGAGTAACAACAGATTGTGCAGAAGCAGACCAGACCACTCGAGGAACACAGTCTAAAATGGTCCCCAACGCGACAGACCATCTCATGAACTCGACGCAGCCCGGTCTATCGTCTGTGTGCTCTATAATGGGAAAATTTGCCTGGCAACAACAATATCTGACTACAACAAATTTCATCGTGTTCGTTTTTGCTGCCTCTGTTGAAGCACTGCTTTGTCCCTTTACAATTTTACTGAATGCGTTGGTAATTTTAGCAGTCAAGCGACAGCGTTATTTGCGAAATAAGATGTCCAGTGTTCTTCTGGCTTGTTTGGCAGCCACGGATCTCCTCGTTGGACTTGTCGTTCTACCTTTGTCCATCACGAGCCACGTACTGCGCCTTCGTGGAGTGGGACCCATCTGCCTCATAGACAAAATGGTTCTGGAAACTGTGACCATTCTCTGTGGTGTTTCGTTCCTCCACCTGGTGGTAATCAGCGGTGAACGATACATCGCCATCAAGCACGCCTTGCGCTACGAAACTCTCGTCACGACGCGTCGACTAACCACAGTTGTCGTTGTAGTATGGACTTTTTCAGTTACTTCTTGTTTAGTTTCTTTGGCTTTCGATCTAGCGGGTGAGAGTGTGCTGAGAGACCAGTTGTACGGCGTGGTGTCACTTATTTTCATTTTCGGCGGTATACTTGTTGTCTCGTTTTGTCAGTTTGCTGTACTTTCAGAAACCAAACGACACCGTGAACACATCAAGGCCATGCAAGTCTCAGAATCCAGCGCAAAAGAACTGTTGCAGAAAGATAAAGCGGTCAGAACTACGACGATCATCGTAGGCGCTATGTTTGTGTGTTATATTCCCTTTTTCATATTTTACGCAGTAGCTACAAGTGTATCGAACTTCCCAGCAAGTACGGTCCTAAGTGTTGCTACGGCGCTGGGGGAAATTATGAATTTCAACTCGTTCATCAATCCAATAAGTTACTACATTAGAACACAGGAGTTTAGAAGGGCGTTCTGGGAACTCTTCAATCCTGAGGCTTCCCAAATAAATGCACACTTTGAGATGAACACAGCAAGAATTTTAAAAGAACAACGAAAGGACAACAAAGTTTGCATCGATCCTTCGCACAAGAGAAAGCAAATGGCCTGGCCAGACTCTACATCCCTTCTTGGCCACCCCTCTCGTTCCTTGCACTTGTCAAAGGATTCATCGCACGCACCGATGACCCGCCGAACAAGTTCTGTCTAGAAACTCACTCGGTTTCTTTTACCGAACAGTGTTAACCGAGATATAGTGGTGGATGGAATATAATGCGGTACCGACCAATAATTTCGCCAGACAGAATAAAATGCTGGGCGTGTTATTTGATTGTGGCAACTAAAGATCTTAATATAACAAATAAAATTTCACGTTTGCGATCCAGGTGGAGTATTTGGACGGCAACTGTAAATATTTAATAAGAAAATAGTTGGATAAAGTAAGTTGTCGGTTTTTTCCTTTGCGCGTTGGGCAATTGAACTATAAAAGTGTGACCCAAGAGGAGACTTTCTATGAGACGGAGTATTTCTAGTAGTTGACGTTGGCACTGAGCAAAGATCACGGTTTTATTGATAAAACTAACGAGTTTCTGCATTTTAAAATGATTAGTTTTTTCTAATTCTCAAATATTTTATAACAACTTCAATTAAAAGTTCCTAAACAAATGACTTCCGTGCAGCAGCTGAAACTACAAACTAACGGTTTGTTTGCGTAAAGTACGATTTTGTGGACCATCGGAAACGTCCACTGATTGTGAAGCCAAAAGAGAACTCATTAGCAAAACAACACAAATCGCACATTTAAAAGCCTTCTGGAAACTCCTCACTTTGTGGCAGATTTTTCGGAGGTGTTAGTTTAAGTTTTGATTGAAGTGCTTCCCTTTAGTCCTAGTATTGCGATATAACGGGAGACGAGGCGAGCAAATTTGCTACTTTTTTACAGCATTTTAAATTAGAGGGCGTTAAAAGTTATAATCTTTAGTTTGAATAGCTTTTTACTTTTGTTTCGGCTAAGTTCCATTTCCGTTCTCGCTTTTGTTGTATCGGACAAACTGTTCTAAAAGTCATTTCCCCGGCTTGAAGTGTATAACTATTTCAATGTTTTATCTGGAATAGAAGCAACCAGCTGTATAGCGTCCTACACTATAATAATGTGTGCAGTTGCTTATAGATTGTCTTCACTCCACTTGAATTTTTATTGTTAGAATTTCTTAAAGGAAGCGCTGTCCGATTTTTGGATGCGATTGCTGCAACCTTTTCTCTGACATTTCTGTTTGACTTTCACTACCAAAGCCAGAATTTGACTCGACTAGAAGCTTCCTCAACTGTCGATTGGTCAACGCTTTCCACCAAAAACAGCCAGACAACTAAATAGTGCGCATTTCATTTTAAAACGAAACCATGCAAAATATCCATCTGATGTCTATATTAAACAATAAATTGATCAGAATTGATCAGAAAGGAGTGTAATTCATTCGATTTTCAAAAAGACAAAATGTAAATGCACAGGCTGATGTCATTCGACATCCTGCTTCATGGCTTTATGATGCAGGTTTCGTCCTTTCCACATCGCCCATTATCTAAAAGAAAAGAAGAAGTCTCGCGACAAAATAATATCAGGTGCCACCGGATTGTGTGGATCAAAACTAAACACATCTTATAGAGTAACAGCAGATTGTGCCGAAGCAGACCAGATCACTCGTGGAACATTGTCTCAAATGGCCACCAACGTGACAGACCATCTCATCAACTCGACGCAGCCTGGCTTATCGTCTGTGTGCTCTATCATGGGAATATTCGCCTGGAAACAACAATACCTGACTTCAACAGCTTTCATCACGTTCGTTTTTGCTGCCTCTGTTGAAGCACTGCTTTGCCCCTTTACAATCTTACTGAATACGTTGGTAATTTTAGCAGTCAAGCGAAAACTTTATCTGCGAAATAAGAAGTCCAATGTTCTTCTGGCTTGTTTGGCAGCAACGGATCTCCTCACTGGACTTGTCGTTCCACCTTTGCTAATCACGAACCACGTTCAACACATCCTTGGAGTGGGACCCATATGCATCATAGACAGAATGGTAATAGAAATTATGAGCATAGTCAATGGTGTTTCGTTCTGGCACCTAGTGATAATCAGCGGTGAACGATACATCGCCATCAAGCACGCCTTGCGCTACGAATCTCTTGTCACGACGCGTCGACTGACCACAGTTGTCGTTGTAGCATGGACTTTTTCAGTTATTTCTTGCTTAGTTTCTCTCGCTTTTGATCTAGCGGGTGAGAGGGTGCTGAGAGACCAGTTGTACTACATAAACTCGCTTTGTATTGTTTTCAGCGGTGTACTTTTTGTCTCGTTTTGTCAGTTTTCTGTACTTTTAGAAACCAAACGACACCGTGAACACATCAAGGCCATGCAAGTCTCAGAATCCAGCGCAAAAGAACTGTTGCAGAAAGATAAAGCGGTCAGAACTACGACGATCATCGTAGGCGCTATGTTTGTATGTTATATTCCTCTGTTAATATTTCATGCAGTAGCTACAAATGTATCAAACTTCCCAGCAAGTATGTTGCTAAGTGTCATTCATGTGCTAGATATATTTGTAATATTCAACTCGTTCATCAATCCAATAATTTACTGCATGAGAACACAGGAGTTTAGAAGGGCGTTCAGTGAACTCTTCAATCCTGAAGTTTCCCAAATAAATGCACACTTTGCAATGAACACAGTGGGAAGTTCAAGAGAACAACGAACGGACGACAAAGTTTGCATGGATCCTTCCAACAAGAGAAAGCAAGTGGCCTGGCCAGACATCACATCCCTTCGTGGCTCCCGCTCTCGTTCCTTGGACTTGTCAAAGGATTCATCGCACGCACCGATGACCCGCCGAACGAATTCTGTCTGAAAAACTCTCAGTTTATAGCCTAACAGTGTAAACCGAGCAAAGTGGTGGTAGGATATAATGCGGTACCAACTAAAAATTTCGCCAGTTTCAACAAAATGCTGGGCGTGTCCCGAAAAGCATTTCATTGTGTTAACTAAAAATCTTCAGAAGATGTCAGCGCTTGCACTAAGTAGCCTTGCATCTATAAGCGATACGACAAGACAGCCATTAAAACAACATAGCGCACTATATCCTAATGCGCAAATCATGAATTTTGACAACAAAGTATAAGGCGGGCTACGCACGCTTTATGAACTATCTAGAGTGAAAGGCTTGCTTATTATTTTATTTTTTCTTTCCAATGTTTCTCCCCATAATTGCAAACAGAAAAGAGAAGCTCGAAACGAAAACGTAGTCCGTGAAATTTGTGTTGGACGGTATAGTGTTGATTTATTTCCTCAAAGAAACCGTTCAATGAAAAATGATAAGTTATTCTATTGTAGACTGAGCTTTCACTTAGAACTTCCAACTCCCGAATGGTCAAATAACGGCTAAAGACCTCTAAAAAAAGGAAACCATAAATATGAGTAGCATTCACGTTGGCGCTGAGCAAAGATCGCGGTTTTATTGATATTTAATGTGATCACTAACCGAATTTCTGCATTTTAAAATGAATTTTTCTAATTCTCTAACGTTATAACAACTTCAATTAAAAGTTCTTATACAATTGACTTCCGTGCCGCAGCTGAAACTACAAACTAACAGTTTGTTAGTGCAGACGAGATTCCGTGGACCATCGGAAACGTCCACTGATTGAAAAGCCAAGAGAGAACTCATTAGCAAAGCAACACAAATCGCACATTTAAAAAGCCTTCAGGAAACTCCTCACTTTGTGGCAGATTTTTCAGATGTATTAGTTTAGTTTTGAATTTAAGTGCCTCTCTTTAGTTCTACTGTGATATAAAGGGAGACGGGGCGAGCAAATTTGCTTCTGTTTCACAGCATTTTTAATTAAAAGGGCGTTAAAAGTTGTGATTTTTAGTTTGAATAGCATTTTACTATAATTGCGGCTAAGTTCCATTTCCGTTCTCGCTTTTGTTGTATCTGTCAAACTGTTTTATAATACATTTTCCAGATTGAAATGTAAAACTATCTCAATGTTTTATCTGGAATAAAGCAGCCAGGTATACAGCGTCCCACTCTATAATCATATGTGCAATTGCTTAGATTGTCTTAACTCTACTGAATTTTGATTGTTAATATTAAATTTTAGTGAAGGAAGCGCTTTCCGATTTTTGGATGCGATTGCTGCAACCGTTTCCATGATATTGTTGTTTGACTTTCACTACCAAAGCCAAATTTAAACTCGACTAGAAGCTTCCTCAACTGTCGATTGGTCAACACTTTCCACCAAAAACAGCCAGACAACTAAACAGTGCGCATTTCATCTTAAAACGAAACCATGCAAAATATCCATCTGATGTCTATATTAAACAATAAATTGATCAGAATTGATCAGAGAGAAGTTTAATTCATTCGGTTTTCAAAAAGACAAAATGTAAATGCACAGGCTGGTGTCATTAGACATCCTGCTTCATGGCTTTATGATGCAAGTTTTGTCCTTTGCATGCTCATCGCCCATTATCTAAAATAATAGAAGTCTCGCGACAAAATAATATCAGGTGGTGTGGATCAAAAGCAAACACATCTTATAGAGTAACAACAGACTGTGCAGAAGCAGATCAGACCACTCGAGGAACACTGTCCCAAATGGCCACCAACGCGACAGACCATCTCATCAACTCGACGCAGCCTGGTTTATCGTCTGTGTGCTCTATAATGGGAATATTCGCCTGGCAAGAACAATATCTGACTCCAACAGCTTTCATCATGTACGTTTTTGCCGCCTCTGTTGAAGCACTGCTTTGTCCCTCTATAATCTTACTGAATGCGTTGGTAATTTTGGCAGTCAAGCGAAAGCGTTATCTGCGAAAAAAGAAGCCCTGTGTTCTACTGGCTTCTTTGGCAGCAACGGATCTCCTCCTTGGACTCGTCGTTCTTCCCGTATTAATCATGAACGACCTACAACGCATCCTTGGAGTGGGACCCATATGCCTCATAGGCAAAATGGTAGAAGTAATTATGGAAATTGTCTGTGGTGCTTCGTTCTGGCACTTAGTGATAATCAGCGGTGAACGATACATTGCCATCAAGCACGCCTTGCGCTACGAAACTCTTGTCACGACGCGTCGACTGACCACAGTTGTCGTTGTAGTATGGACTTTTTCAGTTATTCCTTGTTTAGTTTCTCTCGCTTTCGATCTAGCGGGTGAGAGTGTGCTGAGAGACCACTTGAACGGCGTGGTGTTACTTATTTTTGTTTTCGGTGGTGTACTTGTTGTCTCGTTTTGTCAGTTTGCTGTACTTTTAGAAGCCAAACGACACCGTGAACACATCAAGGCCATGCAAGTCTCAGAATCCAGCGCAAAAGAACTGTTGCAGAAAGATAAAGCGGTCAGAACTACGACGATTATCGTCGGCACTATGTTTGTGTGTTATATTCCTCTGTTGATATTTTATGCAGTAGCTACAAGTGTATCGAACTTCCCAGCAAGTATGTTGCTAAGTGTCGCTCCGGTGCTAGATTTATTTGTAATATTCAACTCGTTCATCAATCCAATAATTTACTGCATGAGAACACAGGAGTTTAAAAGGGCGTTCAGTGAACTTTTCAATCCTGAGGTTTCCCAAATAAATGCACACTTTGCAATGAACACAGTGGGAAGTTCAAGAGAACAACGAAAGGACGACAAAGTTTGCATGGATCCTTCCAACGAGAGAAAGCAAGTGGCCTGGCCAGACACCACATCCCTTCGTGGCTCCCGCTCTCGTTCCTTGGACTTGTCAAAGGATTCATCGCACGCACCGATGACCCGCCGAACGAATTCTGTCTGAAAAACTCTCAGTTTATAGCCTAACAGTGTAAACCGAGCAAAGTGGTGGTAGGATATAATGCGGTACCAACTAATAATTTCGCCAGTTTGAACAAAATGCTGGGCGTGTCCCGAAAAGCATTTCATTGTGTTAACTAAAAATCTTCACAAAATGTCAGCGCTTGCTCTAAATAGCCTTGCATCTATAAGCTCGCTTTTGCGACTGAGGGGGAGAGGTGTTGAATTTGGGGAACCTGGGACCGAGATAGTATACCACATGCTTATTTGATAATCATTATGATGATGAACATGACAATCTGAACATTTACGAGAAAACAGTTGAAGGATAAAATGATATAGACGATAAGACGGTTATTAAAACAACTATCCTAATGCGCGAATTATGAATTTTTCAACGAAGTATAAAGGCTTCCTTATTATTTAACTTTTTCTTTCCCATCCCCCCCCCCCATTGTTCCACTTGTTTCTTGTTTAGTTTCTCTCGCTTTCGATCTAGCGGGTGAGAGTGTGCTGAGAGACCAGTTGTGCGGCATATTTCAGCTTTGTACCGTTTTCAGCGGTGTACTTGTTGTCTCGTTTTGTCAATTTGCTGTACTTTTAGAAGCCAAACGACATCGTAAACACATCAAGGTCCATCAAGTCTCAGAATCCAGCGCAAAAGAATTGTTGCAGAAAGATAAAGCGACCAGAACTACGACGATTATCGTCGGCACTATGTTTGTATGTTATATTCCTCTGTTGATATTTTATGCAGTAGCTACAAATGTATCGAACTTCCCAGCAAGTATGTTGCTAAGTGTCACTCATGTGCTAGATATATTTGTAATATTCAACTCGTTCATCAATCCAATAATTTACTGCATGAGAACACAGGAGTTTAGAAGGGCGTTCAGTGAACTCTTCGATCCTGAAGTTTCCAAAAGGAATGCGAAGTTTGAGATGAGTATAGCGGGAGTGTCAAGAAAACAACGACAGGAAAACAAAGCTTGCATCGATTCCTCGCAAAAGAAAAAACAAATGGCTTTGCCAGAGCCTATGCCCTTTCGTGGCTCCCGGTCTCATTCCTGGGACTTGACAAAATATTCATCGCACAAACGAAGAACCCGCCGAGCAAATTCTGTCTAGAAACTCTCAGTTTATGCCGAACAGTGTGAACCGTGAAGGTAGTAGTAAAGAAGTTACGTGGTACATAGAATATATATTGTGATGTCAACGAATAATTTCGCCGGTTAGAATAAAATGTTGGGCGTGTTTTTGCTTTTCGGGCGAAAAGCACTTGATTGTGTGAGTGTCCACTAAAAGTCTTCAGAAAATGTCAGCGCTTGCTCTAAATAGCCTTGCATCTATAATAAAAATTCACGTTTGCGACTACAACGTGGTGAATTTCCACGGCAACTGTAAATATTAAATAAAACAGTGGGATAAAGGAAATTGGCAGTTTTTCCTTGTCTGGGTTCGATGAATGCCCAATTATTTTCAGGAGGGTGGCGGAACAGTTATTGAGATTATTTCGAAGTAATAGGGATTTGTATGGGAGATGTTCAAATCACGTTTTACGCAAGAAACTAACAACAGAGAGAGTTCTTAGTACTAATGCCGGTTGTGATAACTTTCGAGGCGATTTGGCGCCGATTTAACAATCATATCTAACTAAATCGCCTCGAAAGTTATCATAAGCGGTAAGTCGGGTCTCTTCTGTTGCTAGACCGATTTTAAGAGCAAGATTTATTATTTTCACGCGTAAAACTCCCACACAAATCAGTCGTGACGTCATCAGGCCGGTCGTGTGGGCACCAAGGGCGCAGCAAACCTCATCAAAATATCATACGGGAGCCTCGGGCCAGTGTTTGGGCCCCACTTGGGCGTTGCACCTTGGGGGTAGGGGTGGGGAATACATTGGTCAGCTAAAATTTAGAGTCGGAAAAAAACACCTTTTCTAGCATTTTTATGGCATCTAAGTTATTGTATTGAAGGGAAAGTTTTAATAGCTATAACTGGAGCAGGAGATAAAGCTGGGAGGCGAGTGTGCGGGAGATCGACGTGACTATGCGGGATGCAGCGGGGAGATCAGGTCTGCAGGGATGAGGAGGGATCTGGAGGCGAGTCTCTCTGAGCGGGAATTTGAATGACACAAAATAATGTATCAAGCACTACAATAAGATACGCAAAACTTACCTGGTGTATTTAGCTGTTGGGGTGCTGTCTTTGTCCGCAATTTTGACCGATTTCGGAGATTTTCAGCTCCGTTGCAACATGCGAAGCAGCGCGCCAACACACGTGTCCGATTACGGCCGATTTTTGATTTACAAATTGGTGACCATTTCATTGCCTGCCTTTAAAATGTGGGGAGGTATCCTGCTAATCCCTTTATACCACATAAACGATAATACCCTCTCTTCCAGAGTTATATGTCGCCGTTGAATTGAAGACAAAGTGAAACGGACCGTACCGGCCGTTGTAGTAAAGTCGACTGTCTGCGCCGAGGGCCTGGCGAGAGTATCAAATCTCAATCCCACCACCGGGGGGCGGGGGGTTACTTATTATTATTATTATTATTATTATTATTATTATTATTATTATTATTATTATTATTATTATTATTATTATTATTATTATTATTATTATTATTATTATTATTATTATTATTATTATTATTATTATTATTATTATTATTATTATTATTATTATTATTATTATTATTATTATTATTATTATTATTATTATTATTATTATTATTATTATTATTATTATTATTATTATTATTATTATTATTTTATTTTTTATTTTTATTATTATTTCTTCTTTTTTTTTTTGGAACTCCAAGAATGTTTATTGTCACTCAGGTATGAAACCCTAAATGAATCAAAGATGGCAACCCAACTTGGAAAAAAATGTTTTAACACAAGAGCAGGTTGGGGGACTTATCACATGTCCTCAATGTTAATGCAGTTGAAAGCTGTGTATTGAGAAAAACATGCATGCATTGGTGTCATGTTTCAAACCTGTACCAGCTAATCAGACCAAATATCCAAAACAACAAGTACAGAACTTTATGAACTTGTATGGTATTACAAATCCCTGTGAAAAACTCAAACCCATTCCCAGAATGAAACATGCATATAACCTTTGGTGCTCCCCCCCCCCCCCCCCCCCAATCTTATGATGTCATGTATAGCAACCTATAGCGACACTATAAATTTGTCCATATAATGGTGATAATATGAATCATGAAAGAAATGCTCAAAGTACATAGGAAATGTTTTTAATTAGCAAACTACATTTTATTGCTGACATATGCTGTCAAACATATGGTTTGCAAATCTGTGTACATTAATGCAGTCTAAAAGCCCATGCAGTCAAACAGACTCCTCAATTCAACTATTGAAGTGATGGAGCAGCTTGTTAAAGACCCTCAATCCCAAGGCTTATCACATGCAGCTGGATACTTTTTACTGGGTGAAAACATTCATAGATCCCCAGTCCACAAAGCCCAGGGAGGATGAGCATTCAAATGCATGCACCTCTGCCCAGACATTATACACTTGTGAAAGCTGAGTTTTAGACTTCATTGGTGTGGACATAAAACATATGCTGATGCAGAAAAGCTGACTTTTTGGGAAAAATTCCCTACCCTGGGAATGGGTCAAAATAATTGAATCAGTTAAATCCCCCGTATCAAGTGAGCTTTTACAATTCCAAGATGGCCAACCCGACTGATGCCCTCCTCACAAAATGAAAACATCCTCACAGTGGGGCGCAGACTCCTGGTCAAATTCTCAATGGGGGGAGGGGATCATAACCTCCCAATGGGTTTAACAATGATAAGTGCATTACAAAATAATATATGCAAAAACAGAGCAGCTGTAAAAAAATCCCTGACTGGATGGCAACAACTACGATTATTTGGTCCTTCGTTGGAGCACTTGCTCCCTTTTAACACGTACACCTTTAACCCTTGCTACCATGCACCCAGGAGTCATATAGATGAGCCCTTTAAATACTCCAGTAAGAAATTGTACCCTGCGTTTATACTAGTCAAGACTTTAACAAATCATTTCCAGAACTATAAAGACCTGGAAAGTTCCAAGGCCGCTCGAAGGTCTACCAACTGAAAAATTGATCGATGCGTTGATATATCAGTGCACTATTCTATAAAAATTAGACAAGAGAACTCCTTTAAGCCGGCCCGTGGGTGTGGCTAAACACTTCGTACTTTCATATCCTCCGTGTGTAGAGTCATCAACACGGCTTGCTGAGGCACAAGCCACGGGATCTCAATAACTATTGCTGTACCCTGCAATATAGGCCATGCCAGGACTAAAGTTCCTTCAAAAAGTACTCTCTGTTCTCCCAGGGAAACGAGACTTTGTAATCAAAACACGAACGAAATCCAAACAATGTTCATTTCAGCCTTCTTCCCGACCGGGACTGTGCAAGTCTGTGGAAGCTGACCAATCAGAATACCACAAATAACCTTGTATTGTTCTTTCTACCAATCAGAGTCGCCGTTTCACTGGTGCATTGTGGGCCGACTTTTCTTTACCTGGCGAAAGCGCGTGATTTTGAACAACAAGATGTCGTAGGTTGTAGAAAGTTGTATGTTTCTACTATGGTGTTTCTGTGCGATCTAAAGCTAGTGAGGACCCTGTATATGGACATTGTGTAACACTCATATATTAGACAGGTAATGTGAAGTTATTCTTTGGCACTTTCGCTGCCAAAACGGCGATCTTTGGGGAAGTTTCCTTGGCGTCGCGAGTGTTCGATCTCGTACTTGTTTTATTGCTAGATTTCACTTTATCCCATTTCAGCTGTTCATCGCAGGATCGATGAATCAAATGCGTTTTCAAATTTGTTGATGACAGTGTGTTTGAGATTCAGCTGGCCGACATCTCTATGATCTACACTTCGCAATCGTCGCTTGATTTTTGTGTGCCGGGTTTCTTTGTAAAGTTGCTATTGTGACTCACAACATCAGTGCTCTTTTATTGCTTTTCGATAGCAACGCTTCCGATCCTTCCATTGCAAAGAAAATTATAACTTTTACCTCATAACTGCTTGCCGACCGTCAAAGTTTAGTCGTACTTCCCGATGATTCTGTGTCAAGTAATTTCGCTTCGTGGGACAAAACATTTTCAAAATGTCTGCCGCTCCGTGATGTAGCAAAATCGCTGTTGTCATTTTGTTGCTGTTCGTGGTCATATCTTAACGTTGCACACGAATCAGTCGATTCTGCAAGGAAGTTGTTATTTTTAATACGTCGACAACTCCAACAGTTTTAAGTAATTTTCACATATAGCGTGCAGTGAGGCAATTGCTTGGGTAAATTATTGTAGTCGACGATCGTATCTATCTTTTGAAAATTAAAGTGAAGCAATCAGTGACAACGCCGAGCTTAAGAAAGCCAGACACTATTTTGCCACCAAAAGGCGCAGTGCATTTGTACAAATGTATCAACTGTATATAAACTCAAAAATCAAGCTAGCTATGTTGTTTATATAGAATTTAGGTATGTATAACTTTATCTAACACTAAAAGCACATTACCTCAAGTTGGCCAGCCATCCTGGTAGTCAAGTGAAAATGTTAATTTACTAATTGCTATTGATTTAAGATTTTTCTCCCATTTCCATTCCTTCATAAAAATAGAAATATAGGTATATATAACAATAATTAATATGCATTGCTACATTTAGATGTTATTCAGTGGCTTAGGGTTGTTGGATTGCTCTTGGTTTTGTGTTTATTGTGCTATCAAACAGCCATGTTGTTGGTTAGTAAAGCAGTGATGACTTTCAATGACTTGAGGTGCATAATTTTCTTTGTAATCTTTTTGCAACTCCGAAACCATTGGAAGAAGTTATCACCCCAAATATGTATACCATACTGTACACACATCCCACTTCTGAATGGAGGCTGAATATCTTATGTTGTTTTGGACCTGTTTCAGTTTAATTTGGTTTGATATTTTATGGAGAAAGTTGTGGTGGTGAAGCGGGAGCCACTGGATGATGCAAGCAAAGCTGCAACTCCTGGACAGGGGCAAGCTACCCAGATGCTCTCTTTAGCAGATGCAACAGCAACACTCAAAAACAGTCCAGTGATCCTCATCCAACCCAAGAATGAAGGGGTGCAACAACAAGGCATTGTGGTGTCATCTGCACCTACTATCCAAGGTATAGGGCACTACTGTTTTTTGAATGAGCAAATTATTTACATTTATTGTTCAACTTCCTTAGTTGGTAACATTTATATATAAATAACTTCATAGTAAACATACAAATTATATGCAGCCATTATTATATTGTGCTATGAGGCACTAGGGCAAATAGCATTATTTTGATAGCTTGCACAGATGAAAGCTACCAATTCTCAGTACGAACTGATCTTATCGAAAAAATAAAATTTTAACAGATAATTTTCTTTTAGAACTATGATCTTTTTACTTATAAATGGCGTACATATTGATGTTTCCATTTGTGTTGCAAAGGGTCTGATTTTGAAATGTGCTGTTGTGCAGGTCAACTTACAGTACCTTATTACCTTGCAGCTGTGTCACCACTAAGAGGAGTCTCAACTATTGGTCAGTCTACACCGCTCGTCCTCTGCAGAAGTCCACTCAAGTTGACACCTGTACAAGCACAGCGAATAGTAACATCTGCTGCTGCGAGTAAGACACAAGAGCAGGGCAAAGCCACAAGCAATGCTAACTTTACAGTCTACCATGTGCAGCCCTTGATGGCTGCGCCCAAACATCCCATAGTACCCAGAACAGGAACCTCCCCAAGTAAAGTAGTTCCAATCCAGCTACAGAAGCTTATTCCAATCACGTCTTCGTCGGTCACCAAAGCCCCTGCCTCCATCACAACACACCCTACGGTGGTTGTTTCAACACAGCAGAGTGCAACCACTGTCCGTCACATTGCACCAAAGGTCAGCATCACTCCTGTGATCACGGGGCAGGCAGTTTCACTTGCCGCAACACGGGTACGCAATGTTGTCACAACTGAGCAACAGCTAGCTCCGAAACCTAACCAGCCACAAGTAACCGGGGCACCAATTCAGCCACAACGGGTTTTGGTTCCTGCTCTTCCATCCAACATGCAACAGATCCCAGCTGGCGCTGCGCCTAATATTCAGTTTCCACATGGTGTTATAAGTGGAGGAGTTGTCTACCTTCCACAAGTAAGTCACAGATGCTTAAGGTGCGAATTGTTTAGTGGTAAGGCTAATGGTCACTATACTTCTTAGGAGTAGCTGTAAATAATTTACATTTAGTGAGCAAGATTTTCATTTCTGTGCTAGTGTAATAAAAAGTTCATTTGTTGGCAGTTCAAGAATAGAAAATGCAAAGCTAAACCTATTTGGCCTGCAAAATAAGACAAAATATCTGGCCAAATTTGATGCTACAATATCCTGCTGTAACATGTACAGAAGTGGAGGAAGCCAGTCTTCTAGACAACCAAAAATGTTTAGAATTCTAATCCTTTCAGTCCTAAGCTCAAAATACATTAATTAAATTCTCCCAACCAACCAAGAAGAAAATGTATGACTGATACAGTGAAAATTGACAGATAAATCAGCTCTCTTTCTCATCTGAGCAAGCTACTCTCTATCACTTGCCAAGTTATCCATACTTCATGATATTTTTCTCATGTTAACTTATGTATTATAATTTATTACAACAGTTTGACCACACAAAAAAACTTACTTTGTGATACTTGTCTTGACTGACGTGTTTGGCACCTTTTATCTCACAGCAGGCATTGAATTCAGGTGCTTTTCCTATTGCTGTACCCCTGCAAGCGAATGCTATGAATTCATCTGGGAACCAAGCATCTGTCAATGGGTGAGTTTTAGTTTAGCACCGAGTGTTGGTGTAAACAATATAGATATCATACATTAGTACACAGAAGAGTTTAGTGTATGGTACAGTAGTTGTTGCTTCTTTTTTTTTTTTTTTTTTTTTTTTTTTTTTTTTTTTTTTTTTCCAACTGTGTACTTACAGTATGTTATTTTTCAACAGAAATTCTGTGGAGACATCTCCTCCTGCCCGGCCAAGAAAACCTTGCAACTGCACCAAGTCTCAGTGCCTTAAACTGTAAGGAAGCCAGAGTGTAATGTCCTGATATTCTGCGGCTTTGGTGGAAGGTTGCATTTACATGCTTAGTAATTTTCCACCATTATTTTAGTATTTTAGGTGATAGTACTGTATTGCTTCTAAGTCCAGTTTGATCTCTATCACAAAATGACTTCTTGCAATTTTGTTTGTCTGTAGGTATTGTGACTGCTTTGCTAATGGGGAATTCTGTAGTAACTGTAACTGTGCGACATGCTTCAACAACATGGACCATGAAAGAGAAAGAAGCAAAGCAATCAAGGTTAATAATTTTGACAGTGCAAACATGAGCATAATCAGCATTAGTTTAAGAAGAAAATGTATGGCTGATGCAGTGATAGTTACTGTGTACTGTAGGTGTTCAATCATTATGTTTTCATCTGAGCAAGGTTTCAAAAGTCAAGCTCTCCCTGCTACATAACATATTACACACAAGGGGGATGGTAACAGCTGGAATTGATCGATACATTACTATTACTAGGGGTCATCAGTTATGCAATTCACACATTCTAGTGAGTTGGTAATAAATGCACAGTACCCATTGTTAGGTCTTGATTTCTCATCTTGTAACAGTCATATAATTATCATTTATACTGTCTGATGTTGCATATACCCCTAGGCTTGCCTTGAAAGGAATCCTCAAGCTTTTCACCCCAAGATTGGGAAGGGCAAGGCAGTAAGTATTAGGGTTTTTTTGATAAACTTAGACTACAGTACATCACAATGCTCGTATATCATGTGGCTTTTCTCTAGTCATGTTATGACCTATCCTTCTCTCAGACATGCATCATAGTTTTCTGAGTGTTGCCAATCTTGTTTAGACCAATCAAAAGCATGCATAAAATGCAAAACCAAAGCAATCAGTTGCACGATTACTTTTGACAGTCATCCTAACAGCACTCTATTATTGGAAGATTGCTCACTTACAGTTTTGAGCTGCTCCTTGGTGATGATGCACTTGCTAATTCATGTGTCTTTTTCTTTGCAGGGAGAGTCAGAGAGGCGTCACAATAAAGGTATCCACTGATCTCGCAATACAAATCCTCGCAACCATGTAAAAAGAGATGTACAGTATGAGTGATGCAGTGATAATTGATTGCTCAGTCATCTCTTTTTTGAGCAGTCTATTGGACCACTTTCTCCCATAACACAGTAATGTCTGAAACATGAAATTGAACTTGATTGCCCAAATTCATCCTAACGCTTTGCCATTCCCTTCACAACAGGTTGCCACTGCAAGCGTTCAGGATGTTTAAAGAATTACTGTGAATGCTACGAGGTACAGCTGATTCAACTTTGAATGTTCCCAGTTCTTGTGCCCTACTAGACAAAGGGTCTCAAGAGAGAGGAGCTGCAAGCCAACTGGCAGATATAGCTTAGTTGCTACTGCAGTAGCCCAAGCAACTGTTTCTTACAAGTTTTGTTGTTGATGTTTTGTTTTTTGTTTTCATTTTTACTGGAAAATTCAGAAAACTTCTATTTTGTTACATCCCTTTTGAACTGTACTCTGTTGCACTTCTTGGTACATATACAGTACATGAAATAATTTATGTTGCTTTCTCCATCATTTGCAGGCAAAAATCCTATGCACCAGTCTATGCAAGTGTACTGGCTGCAAGAATTTTGAAGAAAGCCCCGAGCGGAAAACTCTGATGCACTTGGCAGATGCTGCTGGTGAGATTTGTCATGATCCTACTACACACAGAGTCCATGTGTACAACTATATGAGGAAATAAATACATGTAGCTCATTTTATCTTGGGCTGGGTGGAGCAAAGTGTAATAAAAGAGAGAGACTTCGGTGTTTCTCTTTTCTGCAAGTTCTGTGAGTCACACTCTTTTGAATGCAGCAGGAAATCGAAAGCAATAATTTTCTTTTGATTTTCCTCCAGAGGTGCGAGTCAAGCAGCAAAATGCTGCCAAGACGATTTTGGAGTCCCAGATTGAAGATCTTCCCACAAGGCCAATGCTGAATTCTGGAGAAAGGTAACAGCAATTTTCCCTACAAACCATTCCAGATACATGCAAATCTGCAGGATGCCACTTGTTGCTGCAATCATGAAAAATCTTGGTTTCTAGTAATTTAGCTTTGAAAATTTTTGCTTTTAGGTTGCCATTTTCCTTCGTCACTGAAAACATTGTGCAAGCCACATGTCAATGTCTACTTGCTCAGGCTGTGGAGGCTGAAAAGGTTTGTTCAAAACCACATTCTCCCAAACATCCCAGAACAAAATAAATTAGCAATGCAGTGGGAACCAATATAGTTCAATCAGGTTTCATCTGAACATAAAGCAATTATCGAAAATAAGTTGTTCAGAAGTGACATGGTTATGTATATACACATGGAATTTGGTATTTGCCTCATCGGCATGTCAAATTAATGGAACCAACGGAACCCTAACCATAACTATAACCCCAATCCGAACCCTAACCCCGAGTTAGGGTCAGTAGGTTAGGGTTAGAATTAGGGTTCCATGAAGTAGACATGCTATAAAATGTGGGTTGCAGGATAGAATATGCCAACTACAAGTCTGTGTTGTCAGTGAAAAACTGGGTTAGGAATTAAAGGATAAATACAGTTTTGCTTATTCTTGATCCTCAGGCTGGGAAAGCACCAGCGATGGTAGAAAAGATGCTCCTGGAAGAATTTGGAAGGTGTTTGCTTCTAATTATACAAACAGCCAACAAGACAAAAGGTAAGAGAAGTTACCCGCAATACTAGAATCCAGCAAATAAAACTACAGGGAGTTGCTTCTCCTTAAAATTGTCTCCTTCTGGTTACAGATTTCAAGTGGTTTCTTTGATAAGTGATTACCATCTCATTATCCTCGCCACCGTCAACACCACCATCACCATCACCGTCATCATCATAATCATCATCATCATCACTGTCATCACCACCATCATCATCACTTCCATCACCACCATAATCACCATCATTAACACCACCATCACCATCATCATCATCACCATCATCATCATCACCATCATCATCATCACCATCATCGTCATCACCATCACCACCATCACCATCATCATCATCATCGTCATCACCGTCATCATCATCATCACCACCATCACCACCATCACCATCATCATCATCATCATCATCATCATCATCACCATCATCATCATCATCATCACCACCATCATCACCATTATCGTCATCATCATCACCATCATCATCATCATCATCACCATCATCATCATCACCATCACCACCATCATCACCATTATCGTCATTCTCATCACCACCGCCGTATCATCATCGCCAACACTCCCGTCATCATTATCATTATCAACAGCAACTTACAGTATTCTCATCATTGTCACCACCACCATATCATCATCATTAACAACATCCTCACCTTCGTCATCTCTATATTGTCCGCCGACTTGAAGTCAGCAAAGTTCATTACTTACAGACTTGTACTAGTAGTCATCTTGGTTAATTCGTGCCTATTTCTCCTTCAGGGGAATGACATGTCAAGACAGGCCTGCAAGGTTCATTAACACAAGTACGAAGTTGCAAGTTGCTCACCGAGTATCTTGGATGTTGCGTTTTACCGTGCATGCTCGCCAGAAGTCTTTGTAGACTTGAACTAACGTAGTTTAGCTACTGTGCAAACTATGTTGCCTTTGGCTAAAATATTTGACAAAATATTGACCAAAATCTTTAGAAATGTAGTAACGACTTCAGGGCCGCAGCATATTTTACATGCACCCTCGTAATCCTGGGGATAAAGAGCTAAGGGAATGAATGTTATGCGCCTTTTTCCACTTTAATGTAAATAGATGTCAAACTTGACCTAAGAGGAATGTCAGTTATTTTATCTGTAAATAATTTCTGTTGTCTGTGACATTTTGCCTGATCGTGAAACCCATCAAGTTTTCCTTGTTAATAACTAGAGCCTGTTTTCTCCAGGGCACACTGTTCTGTATTAGCTGGCTAAACGAACCCACCAATCAACGCAACACGGGACTAGTTGTATTGCGTTCGACTCACGCCACTTGCGTTGACTTTAAGACCCGGGTTAAACGTCGAACTCAATGCAAATTAGCTCAAACAATGGATTTTGCTCATTTGCACTGAGTTCGACGCATGCTAAGATCGACGTTTAACCCGGGCCTAATCGAGCTCAAATTTGAGTTGAAGTCGACGGAAGTATTTCACAGTTTGCAAGTCCGTTTAAAAATCCCGGTTGTGCAAACTGGGTGTGTTTCTTTTTAAGCATCCAAATCCGGATCTCAAATTCCAAAAACAGATTATCTGTTTCTTTACTGAAATCCAAATCCGGATAATGAATCCATGTGATCCACACTTAAGACGGATTCACTGTATCATATCCAAAATTGGATACTTTGGATCATAGATCCATTAAAGAAACGCACCCTTTGTTCTCTACTCGTACATGACCCATGAATATTGTTGGCGGGAAGTTTGTATCATGAGCTTAGCAGTTAAGGAGAATATAGCGCTTAATCAATGAGACGTTGAAATGGAAAGTGTTTCACAATTGTACCCGTTTGTCCTGGAAGTTTGCAGGACGAAAATTTGTGATGCTTTTTAGACCGGTTAGTGGCGCCTTTTATGCGAGATCTAAATCTAAAAAAAAATGCTTTTGTGGAGTCTGTGAATACCTCATGCTTGGTAAAATAAATTGTTAAATAAAAAGAACCCGGTTACATGTTGGTGTGTAAATTATGTGCATCTATCTTGCAGTTACAATGGAGAGCTATAGCACTTGGGAGAACTTGACTGCGTCGGCGTGGAGAAAGACGTACGATGAATAGACTATTGGTCGATGTGTGAAAACTGGACGCTAAGAAGTTTTAAGTTACGCTTCGAGCGTTAGCCCTTTGTGAGCAAGTGCCGTCGGCTGCAAACGGCGTCCAGTTTTCACACATCGACCTTTAGTCGATTCACACCATATCTTTTGTAGTCATACATGTATGTACGTCACAACCTCTCGAACACCTTTAGTCACGAGACTGAAAGAGCACAATTAGATTTATTACTCAAAAACCTGCAGGCGTACTGAAAACAAAGCAGCACATCCAATCGAAATCTCAAAAATGCAGTAGATCTATTAGTCAATTTTGATACGAGGTTGAAACTTTAACACTATTTTCCAAAACGTTTTGCAATATATATTGGCCAGATACTAAACAGTTCTTTGACAATACTCGTCAACAGAATCAGAGTATTAAACAAAAGTTACACGTTGTTATCATTCACTTCTAGAACTAGCCGGTTGCACCAAAACTGATAATTAATAGTCACTATGTTACGTGAAAGCAAATTTACCTATGCCAGTATTCGGATTTTCACTTTGCCACGCACTTGCTCACTGGTGAATTAGTAAAAATTACCGAGTCGGGTTAATAGCACACTTACAAATTTTACCTCACACCGAAAAAAGTCAGTAAAAAACAAATGTGCAGTATCCTAGCACCTTTCACTTGGTTGAGAACATTAATATTTTCTTTGAGTCCCTACTGCGAAATGTCAGCGATATTATATCTTTTACTTCACTGACTGTTTCCGGGAGTAAATTTAGAAGATTTCCGCGATTCCTAACAATTAGATTTTCCTGCAGAGCACTTTATCAGAATTTTATTTTGTGCATATCACGTGGTAATCAAGTTGGGCTATTAGGGCGTGTCGCTCTCGTGACAGTGCGTTCCATGCTCGGCTTGGACAGGCAATCCAAGATTTGATTTCTTGTAACTTCTCTATGCTTTGGTCGTTTTCACGCCAAAAGAAAAGCTTCATGAATCGCACTATCGTTTCATTTGGGGGACTCCAGTGTTCTGAAAGGGGAGATAGAAAACGAAAGAGTAAGTGAAGAGGAAAACAAGCTAATTTCACAATGATAGTGACTATGATGATAATAATGGTGATAGTTATGCTAATGACGCTGATGGTGGTGGTGGTAATGCTGCTGATGCTGAAGATGGTGATGATGAGGATGATGATGATTAGGTGATGGTCACAGTGGTGATGATGATGATGCTGATGGTGATGACGTTTGATGGTAATGGTGACGTTGACGGTGATGACGTTTGATGGTAATGGTGACGTTGATCGCGATGATGATGATGTTGATGGTGACATTGATGGTGGTGATGATGATGATGATGATGATGATGATGATGATGATGGTGATGGTGATGATGATGATGATGATGATGATGATGATGATGATGATGATGATGATGATGATGATGATGATGATGATGATGATGATGATGATGATGATGATGATGATGATGATGATGATGATGATGATGATGATGATATAGTGATGGGGTGACGGTTTTCTTGAATCGATAACGTACATGATGCCCGTACCTCTGGTTTAAACCGTTGATTCGTGAGTTTTGGCGGGAGCTTCAAAAACGGTATCATCTTCCATTAAGGGAAACCATTCGACAGCGTCGTATGAACGATTGGCGACATTTGCGTTACCGTCAGGAAAGGAGCTTCTGTTCACCACGTGTCTCTTTTTCCCAAGAGCATTGGCATCGCTCTTTTCCCACCCGTTGTTCACGCCGCCATTCTCCCGAACATCCGTGGCAGAAGACAGCGAGTCGAGATCGCATTTCGAGAGCTTTCGCTCAAACGTCGGGGAGTCGGAGAGTTTACTCGACAGTCGAGAATCTCTTCGATCGACTGAGACTACCACGCTGAGTTTGCGCTTATCGCCCACTATTTGCTCCTGCTTTAACTTTTGACTTCGGAACTTCTTATAAATCGAGTCGAAGTTGGAGACGATAACAGGAACCGGAAGCGCTATCGCCAGAACGCCGCACAGGGCGCAACAAGACCCCACCAACTTACCCCAGAGGTTCTTGGGATACATGTCTCCGTAGCCAACCGTTGTCATGGTAACCAGGGCCCACCAGAACGCGTGGGGGATGCTCACGAAGAACGTGTCCTCGTTTCCACTCTCTGCATAGTACACCATAGCAGAGAAAATAACCACTCCTATAGCTAGGAAAAAGATCAGCAGACCCAGTTCGCGTAGACTTTTGCGCAACGTCATTCCAAGAATTTGAAGCCCACTGGAATGGCGCGATAGTTTGAAGATTCGGAAGACTCTGACGAGACGCAAAATTCGTAGGAAGGCCAGAGAGAAATTCTGATCGGCGGATATCGAGCTTTTGAGGGCCACCTCGACATAAAAAGGCAAAATCGCCAGTAAATCTATGATATTCAAAAAGGAACGGACAAAGACGAGTTTTCGGGGGCTTGTGAAAAGCCTCACCAGATATTCAAATGTGAACCAAGTGATAAAGGCAATCTCGAGGTCATTGAACCATGAACGAGCGGTTAGGGCGATTTCGTTGTGATTCCTTATGCTTTCTGCTTCTTGTGTGTCGTTCGAGTCAGATCGCCGGATAAGTTTGAACTCAGGCATAGTTTCGACGCACAGAATCACAATCGAGGCAACAATCACAGTAACAGAAACGAGCGCGAGTACTCTTGCAGTGAGACTGGAGTCTGGGTATTCAAACAAGTTCCAAAGTTGTTTCTGTAGTTTGTTTTGGGGCATCTCTCTAGGTAATTTTTCTTGTGGTTCATCGTCGTCGTTTAGGATCTCTCTCACGGCTTCTATAGCCGCTTCCCCAAGCTCAAAAAACTCGACTTCTTCCAGTAAGATCTCAGGCGAGAGCTCCGGTGGGCACACAAGCCGACCATTTGACTGATAAAAGTATAGAATGAGCTCAAACACTTGCTTGTTCCGATCGAAGAAATACTCGCCCAAATCCTCGTCGTAATAGAGGATTCGTTTCTCCGCGTTGCCCAGCAGAGTGGCCGGGAATTTCTCCAGGGTAGACACATATGTCATGTAACGACATCCAGAGATGTTTAGAGTGACTTTGTCACCACGGCGTCGCGCGGATGAGACGTTTGACAACTTCGTCTTTGCGCTACTACCTCCATCCGGTCTCGTCTCTCCTTTGCCATGTGGAATTTCCATCCGCTGTGATTTCGGCGAAGGTCTTCGAAGAGTAATTGCTGCGTGTGATCCGGTGTTTCCCATCTCAACTGAAAAGGAAATGGATTACTGTGAAACCTTACATGCTCTCCGCTTTGAAATCATGCCCCTGGGCTACTTTAAAAGTTAAACAAACGACGTCAGTTAAGTTTAAAAGCTCAGGTGCAGTACACTAGCCCCATTTACCTTCACTAACACCCAACGTATTTGTCGCAAACATTTCTCGTTAGCTGAGACCGGCCAGCCGAAGATAAAGTGCCACCGACAAAATCAAGGAATGTTTTCGTTGCTCATTTTCGATTAAAAATTAACTCAGAGTCGAAAGAGCAAACACGAGGAAAGATATAAACAAACTCCAGCACTCATTTGCACTTAGAATCACAGCATGCCGGGAATCGCATTGTCCGGATAATAGATACTTGGGGTTCGCGGGGGCCAATATGAAAAATATTTAAATCCTGCTTTCGAGAATTCAGCAGATGTGGCTTCAAAGTCGTCATAGCTGATGTAAACGATAGATTACATTGACTATTCCGAGCCTCGCAGTCTTCGAAATGGCGCCAAAGTTAAGCTACCAATGCAAACAGTGAGAAACAACACTCGCGGAGTTATATATGTGAGTGATGGAATTTATCGACTAAGTCCGGTTCTGCAACGATATTCGCTTTTAATTCGAAAACTTTGATAATTGCCGCAGATATTAACCACTTTGGCTGTCGAAGGATTCAAACACATCTCAATACCTGTACGATTTCGTGACTTCAACGGTTGCATAACAAAAGCATCATGAAGCCCTTCTTTTTGCCCAGTAAAGCTGAAAATTTGATTCGCGATACACCGCTGTGTTTCTGGCCGGGTTTCTGGTTGCACAGTAGACTTCAAATATCTTTTATTGCCGCTTGAGCGAAGGAAGAATGATAAACGCATTGACTATTCTTTTTAATTATTGGCTGTATTTCTCTTAAGGCCACCTATTGCGCTTTCCTAACTCGGGTTCGCTCAGCAAGACTCGCAAGAGAATAACATACAGACTGCCGGGATATGGTATACAGAGATATATACAAGTCAAGAGAAACATAGTCAGAGACAAAGAGTGTGACAGTTAAGCAGACAGATACAAGACACACAGACAGAGAAAGTCCGAATACAAAGAGACAGTCAGATAGACAATCCGCAGAGGCAGAGACCGAAGACAGACAGACAGAGAAAGTCCACGTACAAGAGACAGTCATAGAAAAACAATCAGCGACAGATAACAGCCGGACATGCAATCAGTCAAGAGACAGACAGGTACAAGACAAATAACCAGACAGACAGTTAAACAGCCAAGATACAAGACAAACAGACAGATATAGAAAGTCCAAAACACATGAGACAGTCAGTGATAGCCGGACAGACAGAGACAAGAGAAGACAGCGGCAACGAACAAGACAGAGACAAGACAGACATACAGACAAGCGGAGCGAGGAAATAATGAACAGTGAGAAAAATTGAGACAGACAACGCAACTAACAACCGGAATGAATATCACAAGTTGCCCAGACCCCCAAGTTTCCTCTCAATCATCCAGGAGAATGGGTACGAGTCGTGGATAGAAAGTTCTAGAACAGCTCTCATCAGGGGTCCAAAAGTGCAAACGTTTCGCGTCAAAACAACTGCATGTGAGGAGGGGGAATATGGTATTCAGAAAAAAGACATGGGCGCGCGAGATTTGTAGCAGTCCAGTCGGGAGTTAAGTCTAAAGTATTTTAGATACGTAAAGGAAAACAAAAGAACCTTATGTTTTCAACACTTCTGTCAATTGCCCTGAAAGTTCCATCTATCCCAGGAATATATTAGTTCTTTCGATCAATCTGTTCGCAAAAGAATATCAATTTATGGTCTGAAAAACACGACGAGGAATCCTTGTTTCAAAGAAATCGTCCGGATTAAAATAAAATTTGAACTTGACCCAGGGTTTATTATCGTAAACATACTTTGAAAATCTTTACTGACACAAAAACGTTTCTGCCGTGCCAGCACGGCATGCTTTTACATTTGAACGGCTAGGCGTCTAAATTTTCGTACGGTTAGTGTGGTTCCGTGTGAACGGAACCTAACCGCACGAAATTTCAACCGGTGAACGTAGCCTTACACACCAAAGTCTCACGAAATCATGCGGATATCTGTGAAATTTTCACATGCAATATCGGTCGTAAAACAGATTGCTCTTCCTGTTTTTAAAATTTGATAGTCGCTTCCAGCTGTTGAAACGATTTCGTCTGCTATCGATAGAACAGTCCGAAGAGATATCGCCCGCATATTAATACACTATGTTGGAACATTTACACTATTTAAACTAGATGATGCCATACCATACTAAGATAAAGAATTTGGGGTCCGCCGATAGTGAAGTCGGATCAGATCTGCTTTTTGTATAAAAAATGGAAAGTTGGTACGTACTAAGTCTTCCAGGATAAAAAGCCATCGAGATCAGACGCGTCACGCGGAGACCACAAACAGACCCCCTAAAATCAGAACATCCTGACCCTGACTCGTTATGGTTTTTATACGAATTTGTGACATGTTTATTGCTCTGCAGAAGGGAGATGAGTTCTTGACGTCACTTCCGTTGAAAACTCTGACTAAAGTTATGTGAAGGCATGTGCAAGCCCGTTTCTTGTGCACAACTCAAAATGGGAAATGTATTGCATTAAGTTATAGTTGACTATACTATCGAGTCCAGTATTGAGGTTTATAGCGCTAGAATCTAACGCAATTACCGCTGATTCAAAAATAGGACGACCGCACGGTTGAGACCAAAGGTCAAATCGTTATAAGAAATTTGTAAAGGCCGATTTGCGCCATATGTATAACGGCCCTCAGTCCGAGCCTGTTCCTTTTCGTACAAAGTGGCTTTTAATCCGCATCTAATGAAACACAACAGAAAACAATCTTGTTTGGCGAGAGTTTAGGAACAATAAGTTAAAATACACATCAGACGTGTCGAGCGAGAAGTCGCTGTGTTTGCTCTCATAAAGTCTGTTTGTCCACCGGGCTTATCACGAGGTTGTGTTTCGAACGTTTATGATATAGAATCTCGTGAAAACTTGATTCATAGAGTTAATGACGAGGAAGACTACAGGAATCTACTGATTCGGGCCGAGCAAGTTTACTGTGCGGTTAACTGTGATTTGTAAAGCACCGCTAACTCGCTAATCGCTGTTGACGCAAACAAAAGACATCTTAACAACCCTTGTCTGTCGGCAAATACGAAACTATGGCCCGACTCTTCTTACTTTAGTACAACGTGCCTTCAAGAAATCAACTCTGTGAATTCATACGTACCAGTTTTCCAAGCGTTCGGAAGTAGTATTGAATCTCAGTGGCGCCGTTAGCTTGTCATCAACCGCACAGGGAAGTTGTTGACTCTAAAACGACCTCATGCTCTTCAGATTATACTTCTGAATATTGATGTTTTGCAATCAGCACAAAAGGTCTGCACATGGCGGCTTGTTTATGGTATATAAGAACTCCCTTGAGAGCATTAACTATTATTGTTGCTTTGCGGGGGTCTGGGATCCTGAGCGGAAGTTGGTAAGTCGGAAGTGATTCTGTGTTAATTTCTTATCTCTGTCCTTTATAATTCTGAACGCAGGTTTTTGAAAAAGTTCCATATACTATAGCTACGAAAATGAATAAATAATTGAAAATTAACTTTGCGTCAAAAGCAGCATATTTCGAGCGCTGTCTGTCTGTCTGTCTCATACTAATTCAAATCCTCCTTCAGTTTCTCTTATGCCATACAGTATGGAGAACTTGGGTTTTGATGAAAGCTGATTAAAGTATCGGTTCTCACTACATCATTATTCTATCTCGAAGATATCAGACTGATAACGTAAACAAATTTACCGTAAATGCTCTAACAACCCCCCCCCCCCCCCCAATCCCTGTTGAGCATTTGATCAGTGAGGAGTGTACTCCGCAAAATGGATTGGTAGCATAATAACCAGCCCCCAAAGCTCAACCATGCAACCTCTAGTGGCGACTGCCAAACAAAACCCGCTGTCGAGACCAGCAGAATTCACGTTTCAGTTATTGAGCGAAGTTCATCGAACCCTTCAGTTTTACTGCTGCGAAGGCAGTCGACTCAAGCCAGACTGAACTTTTCACTCTCCAGCTGTGAAATGAAATCCAGCATGCAGACCGGAAGTCGTGGAATTCTTATGTCTTTCAACTTAACTTTGGCGGAGATGAACACGGCGGTAAAAAATGTGAATCAACAATTTACACAGTTCTTTACAAGTCACATTGTTTACCCGGTGTGTGAAACAACTGAGCTTCGATTAACAAATAAAGAAAGAAAGCCGGAATCGAGTCTCACAAGAGGTCACGATATATTACGGTATACCAATATATTTAAAATAGAGGCCCAAAGAGTCAAACAAATTACATGATAAGTTATCATGTGTTGTACATGTAAAATAATACAATGCCATCGTAAGCTTGCAGCCGCGCATCACGAAAACCACATACACTTGAGTGACGCTTCAGCTTTTGCCCATTTTCTAGGAGAAATTTTGTGATATAAAGATGATTTACGTCAATGAGATAGTTAGTTTCTTACCTCCGACAAGTAAATACACGGTTTGAGTGTTTCAATAGACGCTGTGCTTGGTCACGAGATGTAACTTGAAGCTATTGCCTTCATAAGTTCAGGGATTACTGGCAGGGTGAAATGACCGCGGGATATCGAATGATTATTTTTAACTATGTAGACCTGCGCGCGTGAAAGGAAATGACGAAAGGTGAAACTGAAAAATGAGGCAATTGAAACCGAAATTCTTGAGTGCTTCGAGTGCATTGTTATCTGCCTTATCTGTCCCGTTCCAATGAAGGGCATTCAAATCTTGTTCCAACATACTACTTATAAGTGTGAATTTATACTGAATATGTAACGAATCTAGTCATCTTTCACTCAAACACCGTATGAGCAAAACCTCCCCCCCGTGTCCTTCAAAACCAACTTGTCTCGATAAACCGGTTATATGATTTAAGGCGTCCACGCATGTGCAGTTCGGAAAATTGGTTGATGTTTTTCTTCCCACGGAGTATTCTCCAAAACGAGGCCTCAGCAGGCTTGGTCAAGGGTTGTGCCTAAATCGTACCAGCTGGAAGGACAGAGTGAAATAACTCAATTACTTCACAGGCTCTTAGAAAGACTATCGTCTTATAAAAGGAGAAATAGACAGACAGACAACAAAGACGCGAAACAATACGGAACAGACGAACACATTAATTGTATTTATTGCTTCTCATCTATGTCTCAACTGAAAAACCCTCTTTTTAAATGTTTGCTTCTTTTTATCAATCAGACCGCGTTTCCATAGGCACGGGTGTTTTCAATTTCCCCAACTGCCACAGTGGCGGCAAATGAACTTCATCCAGTTCCTGCAGGAGCATATCACGTGTTAAATCACGTGCACACAAGCTCGCATCACGTGATTGAGCCCGCGGAGTGGAAGATCCCCCGGAGCGGTTCCCCAAAATCTCAGAAGTCAAAGCACTTTTCCCGATTGGCGGAAGTGGGGAGTCCTGGCATGAGCTTGAATTTCCAGGGGTTGTGTTGGGAGGGGGCGGGAGGTTCGTGTAACTGGCGGCGACTGACGGTTGTGTACTCTTCTTCAGAACTTTTATTAAGGCGCCTCCGGAACTTCTGCTTGTCTGTCCCAAAAGCCCAGCCAGCGCTTCCACGGAATTCCTGCGCCCCATCCGTTCGACCGCTGAACACCACGATGCAGGCGGCTCACTTCCGTTTTCGGCCAAGCTCCTGAGTCTGCGATGCACCAGCGGCGACAAGGGGCGTCCAAAATTTTGGCGCCAAAGTGGAAACGCATCACGTGGCCCTTCTTCAGCCATCCGAGTAGACCTGGGCTTGAGCTGGATTTGTTTGCTGGTCGACTTTGAGTGAATTTCTTTGTCAGGGATGCGCTTCATGACTTTGGCACGATTCGACGCTTGCTCGTCCTTGCCTATTTTAATTTTCAAATCAGTTAAATGGTGCGAAAAATCCAACGTTCTTGTGATCAAGAGAAAATTACTTCACCGCGATCCAAAGTAACTCAAGGATGCAAACAAATCAAAACATTCTCCGCAAAATAACAACGTGCAAACTGAACTGCTGTCAAAATGTACTCTTTAAGAGATTTGAGCCTTCAGCGGTTCGGCGTTTTCTGCTTTGAGTGAAAATTGTCCCTGATAGTGAAGGGTTAAAAATAAAAGATAAAATTCAAATTAAAAAGCGTGGACTGCTCTCAACAGTAACGTGACTGCTACCCCCCCCTCCCCCCGCCCCGTAATTTTGTCACTCGACCTTAGTCTCCTATCTGCCATCAGTACAAAATGGCGCCCGTGCGCCAGCTACGCAGACTATTAGAATGTACTCATCGAGAGTTTAAATTTGAGTGGTCACACCTCAACTGCTTCATTCAACAGTTCAGGAGTTGGATATGAGCACTGCTGTTAGAGTGGGTTTGGAAGTTGAGTGACCAAGTGAGAAGACTGAGCTGATGTGCTTTTTCATACCTGTCCGAAGAGTGGAGTTCTTTGCCGGCCCAGTCTCCACTGCGCGCCCTGATCTATCCACGTTGGCCTGAAACGTTGTGTTGGACACAGATTTAGAGCAGACGATTGTCAGCGGATGAAGCAGCTGCCCGCTACGAATGCCAGGAAGTAAAGCGCTTCGAGTACGAAGCACTGGAGGGTATTTTTCCTGTGGAGAATAATATTTCGATCAAATTTATTTTAATCCACAGACAAACAGAATTTCAGGTTCACCACTATTTAGACAGGTTTTTGTTTACTGCTTAATTTTATTACTATTCAGGAACGTTTTTATTGGGAGACGGATATCAACTGGGATCCTATTTCCATCCTCCTGTCATTCATTTCTCGTGTATGACGAATTCAACTAACTTAAATTTAAGCATTTGTTACCATCCATCCCCCGTTCACCTCCCACCCTGCCCCTCGACTGTTTTACTAAAGGTCCATTATGTAATAAATTGGAAAATAAAATAAAAGGCAGTTGCAAACAATAGTAGTATCAGTCTAGGAAATACCTGAAGTAAGAATTTGTCCCTGCTTGATTCATTCCGTTGTAAAGTCTCGCTGGGCAGGTCTGCTTTCTGTGAGCTATCCTTCATAGATTCTTTGACCATCTGTTTCATCTTCTCAAGGTTCCTGGCGTAAAGGGGAGGGGGAGGGGGGAGGAGAGGAAAACCTCGTCAGGCTCATCCATTTAATCAAGTAAAACTAAGGCCCTGTTTGTGAGTTGGGACTTGGCGTAACAACAACAGAAATAACTTAATTTCCATTGTTATATGACCGTCCAGTCAGGGCGTTAGCATGTACTTTCTCTTGTTAAGCTCCAACTGTAATGTGTGTTTACCCTTATTAATTAGTAGCAGTACTTAAATAAAGTTGTTGTTGTTGTTGTTGTTGTTGTTGTTGTTGTTGTATTATATCATTAAACTAGGTCAACCCACCTGAACTCAGTGGAAGTTGGCACCACACTGGATATTTTCGACAGACCCTCCAGATATCTATAAACATCAATCACTCTTTGCCTTTTGTCGCCTGTCATTTCGTAATTCTGTTTGTTATCGCGTGGTTCAATCATAGAACAAACCACGTCAACTGCATCCAAAAGCCTCTTGGCTGACAAAAGCTCTCCCTCTTTGACAATCTCTGCCAACTTTCTCGCGTGCCGAATTTGCTCGCAGCTAAACTCGGGTCCAGTCGCTATCGGTTGGCCGGCAAGGCTTGGCAAGACGTAAAGAACCTGTAAAAGTTCCTTTGCATCAAACAGCTCTTCAGTTTTTCCGTCATCCTTTGGAACACGTATCGGGGCAATTTGATTGGTTCGTATCTTCTGCAACACAAACATGACCGCCGCACGGCCAACTGGATTTCGGGATCCCACGACTCGCACCAAGTCCCTTACACTGAAAGACCCCTCACGTTCTCTACCAACCTCCGTTAACAAATCTTTAGGAGCCTGGTTACCAGTCTCCAGTCCTCTTTCTGTATACTTATTTACTGTTGCTTTTCCCCAGACTTTATACTTAGTAATGTCTGTTCCAGATCGCTCTTCGTTCAGATTATCTACAATAGAATCTGAAAAAAAAAAAAAAAAAAGAAAAAAGGCAGAGAAATTCGCGATGAATATATAAATGAATCTTTGACTGTACAGTTTATATGTAGCAGTAAGTCGGTTGCTTGGCAGATAAACGCTGTGTTGAACATCAGTATGTTTGTGTATATTCGCTTGCCCCTTTTACTCCCAAACACATAACAAAAACTTCCAAAATATCCAAAAGGGAAGGCATGAAAAATAAGCTGAGAACAGATATTTTATCAGCAATCTATCAAAGTCCAAGTTCTCCACACTGTGTGACACAGCGACTGTACCTGAACTTGTCATCGTTGAAACAATCGATACGCTTGGAAGAATGGGCGTCACGTCCTTTTCTGTAAAATGAAAGCCCGGTAATTATATTAGCCATTTCACTCCCATGACGTCACATGAAAACCCGTAACCTAGGCATATATTGTTACGAAATTCACCTTGTTCTTCCCGCACTTGCTCTTTGTGTGAGCTCCTGCAGTGGCTAATTTTCCTGCTAATCACACGTGGTATCATGCTGGCACTGCTGTTTCTCTTAACAACAGAAAGGAGAGACTTCTTAGATTCTGCGAAGGCAGGAAGACATGTTAGCAAACAACTAGTTACGAAAGAAGGAACAAAATTCTTAGAATCTTCAAGGGCATGAAGACATGTTAGCAAACAAATAGTTATGAAGGAAAGAAGCGGCTTCTCGGAATTTGCAAAAGCAAGACGACACGTTACAAAACAACTAATTATAAAGGAAAAAAGATACTGCAGTCTTAGAGAGTGCTTATAATAGACCGTGCTACCTGTCGGTTGTGTGAAGACTTCGTGCAGTCTTGGCTGGTGTCGTATTTCCGGACTACTGGCACTTGCTAGCTTCAAGCCCTAAAATAAAACGTGTTCATAGAACCCTAAAGAAGGTTATTAAAATTGTTACATCTCGCTACACAGTACAGCAGTACACATAAGACTCACATAATACCACACCTCATCATATCACACCATACCACTAAACACTACATAACATAAGACTCACATAATACCACACCTCATCATTTCACCATTTCACTTAACACTACATCACACCACGTACCACCACACTGCTACATCACACCACACAACACCACTCCGCACTAAACACCAAGTATCACATCGCATCACGCTAGATCTCATCACACTCAACACTTACACTTACATCCAACACCATATCACATCACAAAAAAATTTGATTACACTACACCACACCACATCGCAAGACTCAAATATCACCACCTCACGTCACAAAACAACACACCATCACGCCAATCTGTAGCATATTTGTCACAGCACAGCAAGCTCATGGCTTTACCTCGACCTCAAGGCACGCATTATCAGACACTACAGGAGTTGTCATGGTAACAGTTTCTATGGCAGCATCCCTCGTGTGTTTAAAGGGCTGCAGCTGTTGCAAGAGTTTGCGGCCGAGAGCCGATTTCTTGAGTGCTCCATGGAACCTGACGGTGTCGTTCAAGGGAATGTTCTCCAAGGAGCGGCAAATTCTCCCAGTGGAAGACTTAGGCAGCGTTGATTTGGCAGGAGCTCTCTGCTTAGATATTGGGCGTGCTACTTATAAATATGATCTATTTATTATAACGATAAATGTGCTGTTATCAACAAGGGCTCTTGAGTGAAGCAGAAACACATGCAATAGAAGGAATTAGTTGTGTCAAAATAAGAGAGTAAGAATAGTCATCATCATCGTCACCATTATCATTATCATTATCATCTTTATCATCAGCATCCGTCATCATCATCATCATCATCATCATCATCATCATCATCATCATCATCATCATCATCATCATCATCATCATCATTATTAAACTGTTGGCACAAATTAAATCGTCGTCATCATCATCATCATCATCATCAACACCATTACCATCAACATCAACATCACCACCACACCAAAATTTAGTGTCATCAACCTTGTGATCCTGATAACTGATATCATTAATTGGTGAACTGTAAAGTTCAATTTAATACCAACACTTCTGAAATCCTACCAACACCTCATTTGTACAAAAGCTACTAAAATCTTACTCGATATTCTATTAACGCTACACAGTCTTACGTCTAACAAACGCTACTAGAATCCTACCATAATCTTCGGCCTTTTCGTTTTAGCTTTCGGTTTTGCCGGAATTTTCTCGGCCCCAGGTGCCTCTGGGATATCTTGAGCTTCTGAACTGTCCTGAATCTCTTCACTCTTCAAACGTGCACTGCGCATGACTCGGCCCATTCTCTCCGCCAGATCCACCAGCACCATATTATGACGTGGAGGAGTATAAGGGCTAACTACTCCTGTTACCATTAGCAACTGACTCAGATCCTCAAGATGAGTCACGCCTTAAAATAGACAAAGAGCACGTGATTGTAGTAAAACCAATCAAAAGGTTAGGTTTAGAGTTAGGCTTCAAAGTAAAACCTATTGCAGTTTTACTTTGGGCTCTGTTTGGTTGAACGCGTTTTCTCACAGCCTTTCTGATTGATTGAAAGTATTTTCTTGCGGCCTTTGTGATTGGTGCAATAATTACCTTGGTTTTGGTTTTACAAAAGTGATTCAAAAACGCTTTTATCATTCAGAAAACATTCTGAAAGTTAGTTTAAAATCGGTGAAATTCCTGTCACAAAACAGAGTAAAAGTGTTAAATCATTACTTATACATAAGTAAACCAATACGGCGACAACTACAGTATGTGCGAACATTACCATAGTTTTGATACTCCGAAGCAAAAGGGCGAAAAAAGCCTGCGTCGGCCGGGAATCGAACCCGGGTCAACTGCTTGGAAGGCAGCTATGCTCACCACTATACCACCGACGCTGACACGTCTCCTCATGCCAATACTAGAAGGGTATCGTGTTGATATTCGAGCAAATTGTCAATGAATGTATTCATGGCGAGACAAGGTTTTCTTGAGACTTCCGGTGGGGGGCTCTTTCAGCAAGAGTAAAAAAATTAAACACGCAAATCCCCATCACCAGCCTTTTTCTAATATTGCTCTTCGAGTCGAAGTAGAGTATTATCTATTGGGCTGTCACGAAATATCAGCATACGCGACGAGAGCGAGCGAAACAGTAAACAACAACAAGACAAACCATAACATATGAACATGTATTTGCGATTATAACGAGAGCAGTTTCGATTGACGTTCGTAAAATCAATACCAAAAAACTAAGTCAATCACCGAGACTGCAATAAAACAGTTTCAAGCATCCAGAAACCAAAGTTTACATTAAGATGAGGCCAATACAAACATATTTGCTGAAATCGATGTTTCAAAAGCTACTTTCGGATGACTTTCGTCAAAACCAAAACCAAAACCAAAAGTACTAAATCATTATAGCGCCAATCAAGAAGGTTGCAGTAAGAACGCACGTTCAAACAACCAGAATCAAAAGGAATTTGTACAAGAAAACGCCATCACGATTGATTTTGACAATCATCTGAAAACCGCTCTAGTTTATTGAGACGTTGTAATTGTCTTTTCTTGTTTCCACAATGCTTCCCACCACGCACCTAAAGAGGGTAACAGTGTTTATGTATTGTGCCAGAAAGTTGTCATTTTATCACCAAATCCTACCTTTCAACATCCGAAGGCTATTTTTAGCTTCCACTCTGACGTCACCCGAGTCATCTATGAGTCTTCGGATAATTGATACCAGTGCTTTCTCTGTATCAACTTCTAACTCGCCCAAGGTCTTCACGGCCGCTGAACGAATGGTCGCCATGTTGTTTGATGTGTCGTTGATAAGCTGCTCTTGAACTAACTCGTTCTGATCGTTTGGTAAACCAAGATGCCTTGAGAAAGAGAGAGAGATTTTAACTGCAGCACAATACAAAACGCAAGTGCATCAACCGAGGACTTTCGTGATATTTCTTTCTGCTTGTGAAACTTTTTCTACCCTGGGTGCCAGAGGTTCCTCGCTCTCGGCAGCCGCGAGAGGCTGGGGGCGAGGCGGGCCGAGGCCTCGCCCCCAGCCCGCCTCGGCCCGCCTCGCCCCCAGCCTCTCGCGGCTGCCGAGAGCGAGGAACCTCTGGCACCCAGGGTAAACTTTTTCGGATTCAGACAAAACATTTTTCCCACCTGTAGATCTTAACAAGGTCCTCACACGCTTCTGAATAAACATCAGGATCACAGTTTTCCAGAGTTTTCACCAAATGACCCACTACGTCATCTAGACGGATCTCTTGGCCTGCTTCTGTTGGGTACCAAGTCTTTGTGGTCATCTCCACAAGGAGGTCTGGCCTATCCGGGGAGGATTGGTGCTGAGAAATAGTAAGCTGTGAACGAAGAAAAGTGTCATGTCTCATAAAAATGTATAGTCGTCGAAACTTGAACTAGGGTTCCCAGTTCGTTCGCGTGTTCAGTTTTGAGTTCGTGTGCGTGTTCGCGTTCGCGTTCGTCTTCGAGATCGTGTTCAAATTTGCGTATTTCAGTGCAAGTGTGATGTATGTTACAAAAGTTACAAAACACGGTAACCATTCACTAACAAAATGGCAATTACAGCGAGAAAACGAATTGAAGAAATATTATCCGCCTTAAAATAAAACAGAAAACTAATTGTACTGCCTGAATTTATTTTCTTTTTAGTAAGATTATCAGCAAAATTATGCGTCGGCCGGGAATCGAACCCGGGTCAACTGCTTGGAAGGCAGCTATGCTCACCACTATACCACCGACGCTGACTTGGTAGACTTTACACTGGGGAAGTGATGTCTTACAGATATTCATCTTAGCAAAAACCACTGTTATCTTACTTTCTTATCTCTACTCATATCATTTGTGACAAGGAACAGTTTGAAATTAATCTTTTTTTTCTCTCCGTAAAAAAAGATAATAATAAATCGAATCCAGATGGACTTTGAGAAAACAATATTCACTTCAATTCTCTCGCGATGACTCAATATCTGATCTTCTTTTTATCAATATTGCTCTCCAACTCGGGAGAAGTTAACTTTGTAAGCGTGCGCCCTTTCCACTCTAATTATTCATTTTTCGCTTGTCACGAAAAGGAATTACGCGGATTTATTTCCTAACATTTTCCACGTCACTGAAAGTCAGTTTATTTTCACAGATTGTTGCTACATGGTGGGTGCAATAAGCCACTTCCACAGTCATGCGCAACAGCAAATTATACTTTTTTTGGTTGTATAAACGAGTGACCGTCAAGTAAATAAATCTGAGCTGATCTTGGTTTTGTTTCTACATAATTGTATTACGACCAATAAAGCAGTTCTCTAGTCTACCTGCCAAGTTTTATCATCAGGTGACCCGTCAAACTACCTTATCCAGGGGAAATTGCGAATGGTTGTAAAAGTGTCTTGTTTCTTTACTTACCGTTGGAACTTGGAACATTAGCTCCGTTTTCTCGGTACCAGACTCCTCTTCCTTCTCTTCTGACTCTTCGTCATCGGTTAATTGCGGACTGATATCTTCCCTTGAGTCATAGCTCCGCCATTTCCACTGATTTTCCACCTCGCGGATATCGCGTGTTTGTTCTTCCTCCACTCGATCTTGAACTTCGTGAAACTCTTGATCATCCGAATATAACTCTTCTTCGTCTTCTTCCTCCTCCTCCTCTTCTTCCTCTTCTTCAGATTCGTCTTCTTCGTCTTCTTCTATTAGTTGGATAAGCGATGACGATCTGTGGAAAACCCACGTATAAAAGTCAGTCTTTCAGTCAAGCACTGATATGATAAAGCGTTGCCAAAAGCGTCACCCAAGAGCGTATAATTCTTGATTAAAATCTCTAAAATAAATGCTAAAAGGCATTTGTTCGATCAAAAGATAAAATGCCTGCGTCGGCCGGGAATCAAACCCGGGTCAACTGCTTGGAAGGCAGCTATGCTCATCACTATACCACCGACGCGTCTTCGATAGTTGGGGGGATGAAGTTAAAAGTCTTTTTCAGTTGCATAATAGTGCACCTTTTTTCAGGACTCACCTCTCAGACAGTGACATACGCCGGACTGGGGGAGGGAGCCGTTCCATCATCCGTGATCTGATTGGTCGATGAGTCCGCTGACGCATCGTCTGAGTTGGTTCCAGTTCCTTTTGATCACTTGCAGCCCCGCAGTTAACATCGTCGTGTAATTCCTGCTCGTATAGCAGCAAGTTTTCTTCGTCTGATTGAAAAAGAAAGAGAGGAGGGAGGAGGGAGAGGATACAATGGAGAAAAGCTTGATGGTGCTCAACTTGGCAATGAATTGGTGATTACGGCAGATATCTATTCCTTGAATATCTAAAATTTCCTCATAGAAGATATATCTCTATACTTCCTTGAGCTTTCTAAGAAACGTAAATCAGAGCAAAAAATATGGATTAGCTTTCCCAAGAATTTAGGATTGGCAAATCATTTCTATAGCCCTGTTCTCGTTTCCGTGAAGGTTCTTTTCGCAAACTTTGAACATTCATTTTCTTGGAGGATCCTATGTTCAGAGCTTTCTATACAGGAAGTTTTATGTTCAGATTTTCTCGTTTTCAATCGGAACACTTTTCTTTCTTTGACCGATATTTACCTTCTTCGGTAAAAACAGGTTCCATCACCGGAAGTGGTTCGAGCTTCTTCGGAACAAATCGTGCTTTCGGTATCAGCTTCGCTGGGGGTGTTTTGGGTCGAAAAACTTTTCGTATAACTGAGTTGGGAATGAATCCGTCAGGAGCGCAGGGCCAATACTGTTGAATGCTGGGAGGTCCTTCCACTTCTGCACCACATTTTGGCTCGGGTTCTGATGTTAATAAGTCTTCCTGATAAAGATTCAAAACAACAATAGCAATAAAGTGAACTTTCTCTAAAACGGACACCATAGAGACAGGGTCTGGGTGTTCGTAGAAGCGTTCGGCTTCAAGAGAGTATATATATACCAAAAACTAGAAATTTGATAAGGTAAAATTCCGCAAACAGGGAGCAACAAACCTTGCTCGGCTTATGTGTAACTATAATGTTATACACCAGGGCCCGGTTTTTCGAAAGTCAATTAAGCTAATCCAGGATTAACGAAATTCTTTCTCTCGACCTCTCTCCCAATAAACTGCAGGGTTTTGTTCGAAGATGGATTAGAAAGCTTGTTTCAGCTTCAAACGTTATCAAGAAAGTCGTTGTGGACAAAATTTTCACGTTTTCAGGCTAAAAAATTGCCGGAAAGTTTAGACCTAATCCAGGATTAGCCTAATCGTGCTTTGAAAAACCGGGCCCAGTCCGTTGTAAGAGAGTTGACTGTAGTCAATTCTAATTTTGGGCAATGACCGCTGACTCAAAACATGTAACCGCGGTGCACGCTGGTAACTGTACCTTCTCTTTCTGTTCACATTCTATTTCTTCGTCCAGTGTAATTGCCTTGTGTACTTCTCTTGTTGCGGGTCGGACGGACAGCCTTCGTAATGTCATGATAACGTGAACTTGGGTGGAGAGGCGTCTGGATTGTCGTCTCTTCTGAAACACGTCTACCTTCTCTTCGTCTGCTGGCTGTTCTTTAACCACTCTCTTCTCTATCTGTAAGAAAGCAATGTACACAAATGGAATGCTGGTCCTTTTGAGTAACAGATTGGGACTACAAAGGTGCAGTGAGAAAACGTACGATGAATCAACCTGAGGTTGATGTGTGATAATAAATTTGAACGCCGCAGAAGTGTCAGCAAACATATGAAAGTAGAAAATTCCGAGATATTCAGAAACTCTTTTTTCCCGATATTTAGAACTTTTTTCAAAACTAAGCTTCTAACATATTATATGATACAAAATTATATAAAAAGTGTGGTAATAAAGACATCATTGTCTATCGTTTGCTTACTCGTTAATTCGTCCGTCTTTGCCTCCTACCTTCTTCTTCTTTCTTGATTCAGTTGTTTTCGGGGCTTCAATCGCTCTTCTTTTCACAAGCTCCAAAGGCATCGTGGGAACGACTTGCGGGTCGTACCAAAACTTCAAGTGATCGTCAAACTGCACGTGCACCTCGAAAGGGTCGTTATCAAAGTGCATCACAGAGATCCTTTCCAAATAAGATAGTGGCAAATAGTTTGTAAGGGTCACAAGACTGATGTGTAGCTGGAACCCTACCAAAAGGTCCCCTCGGGCATTCGCAAAACACACGCCACAGAGAGAGTCGTCAAAGCACAGCTCGCGTACCAGTTGGTTCTCAAAGTTCCATATCTTTACGCTTTGATCTTCACTTGATGTGGCAAAGAGTTTCAGAAGAGGACAACACGAGAGCTGTTGCGAGCCAAAACAGAATAACAAGAATGAATACGTGAGTTATGTAACACAAGGTTCCTTGTTCCCGCCTCCCTTAGTTAGCTTTTCTCTCTTTTCGCTCCTTCCTTCCTTTCTATACCGTCCTCCCTCCCCTTCTTTTCTTCCTCGTATTTTATTATTATTATTTTTTTTTTGTCTTTCCGTCAGTCTTTTTTATTCTTCATTTCTTCTTTCCCTCCTTTGCTTTACTCTGTCCTCCGGCCTGTCTTCCCTCGCCCCCTCTTTATTTTCTCTATTCTTTCACTCTATCTGTATAATCTTCCTCCGTCTTCCTTTCCTTTTTTTTTTCTTTTCGTTCTTCTCTTTTTGCGTGCTTCACTGTTTCGTCCACTTGACTTCCAAACGTCACTCACCCACGCTTTTCCCCTTTCTTTTTAATTCAGCCATCTTTTAACTTATTTCCCAAAAGTCGCCCTCCTTACGCACCTATCTCCGCGTTCTTTCTAATTACTCACTCCTCCAATTAATTTTCTAACATAGTTGCAACAAAGAGACTTCTAAACTGCTGAACAACCACTGCATAATGTTCTACTGTACATTGTGATCAGACAGACGTTTACAATACCCCGTTTATTAGGCTAGTATGTCCTTCGTCTTTGGTGTGAGTCATAAACTCGGGAGCATAGCCATGTTCACTGTTGAACCTGAATTAATATGAGAAGAACAAATACTGAGCAGTGTTAGCTGCCCTTGAGTTCCAAAAATGTATGACCTAGAACCACACTTTTTAAAAATTCTTCCCTAGAAGCCATGCCTACAAGTGTACATTTCTTAGAAGCCAAAAAATATAAAATGCTTCATTATTTCGAAAAGCTCTTCCGCCCTTAACCTTGGAAGTTAGTCAATTAAAGGAAATAAATGCTTCCCCTCCCCAATAAATATAACCCATAACACAACGAATTTATCAGCTCCCAGGCTTTGCCTCGTACACCAGCTCTGTAAACGGTCAGAGTAAACTCTCCGTATCAACACAAATATATTCAAATATCCTGACCAATGACATAGTGTAGACTGCGCACGCATTAGACACGAAAATGACTGTCCCTACCTACACATGACGACAGAAAAGTCATCCATTGTCAAACACAGCGTGTTTCCCGCCATTATTAAGTCATTCGGCAGATGTAACAACTTCACCAAGGCTTTCTGCTGAATCTGGATTCTCGAACTGGTCACGTGGACCACCTGCCAAACTCGGACCACGAGGTCCGTGCCGCATGAAACTAAGTGGTCACGTGATCCAAGACTATCGGCCGCCTCGTTATCACAGTGAGAGACTCGCAGAAAGGTAACCTGGCCTTGATGAGCTTGGACGTTCTCTTTCATGTGAGCCCCTGTGGATATTTAAAAGATTCATATTCTCATTTATCTGAGGACATGAATAGGCCACTTCCGTCCGCGGATGCTTTTGGTCTCTGTTTCAAAGCGAGGCCTATAGTGCGGGCCTTTCTTATGAAAATTCATTTTTATACTGTTTTATACTTGGCCTATGCTCAATTTGCGTAGCATCGTTATCGTCGTCCAATAAACATTCAGTACAAACAGCTGGTTTTGTTGATTTGGTTTCGTCCCAGTCGAACACCACCTTAGTACAATGTTATCTAATTTTGGATAACCGGGTCTATCAGTGAGTTACATATTAACAGAATTTCAAATGGATGGGAGATACCTTGCGAGTCAACCAAGGAAATCTGTCCGTTGTAGAGTCCGGCGAACAGGAGACCAGAACAGAGAGGCAGATCACCTTCAGTCAACGCAAACTCGGCATTTATCATGGCAAGCGAGCACACTCCCTCATCCGGGACCTCTGGTTTCCACAGTTGGAATGCACTGACGCGTAAAGCAACTACTGGTTAAGTGGCCAAGTTTAACTATTTCATCACTCAAATGTGCGACCACTCAAACGAAAGTTCTTGATGAGTACATTCTAATAACAATGTGCACTTTCAACTCCTGAGCTGTCAAATGGAGCCTGCTGAAAAGTGTGACCACTACAATCTGATAACAGTATTCACGTTTTGTCCAGTTTTTAAATAATTTCACTGCCCTACAGTTAAGACTGGTTCACACGGTAAGGTATATGTAATTTTCATTCTCTTGCGGTCGCGCTTGCTTCACAAATTTTATCGTGTGAACCGGTCGCTTGTGTTTGCGCTTCCTTTACTCGTGGGAACGAGCCTTTAACTAAAGTGATTGTATGGAAACAGTCGTACGGAAAATAAATTGTGTATTTACAATGATTATATTTCAAGCTCTGATCAAACTAACCAGCAAGGATTGGTGTCGCTCTCAAACACAACTACCGCCCTGGTCTCTAGTACAACGTAGATCTTCTCCCGCCTAGGATCATGGGCCATGTCTACGATGACCGACGCAATGGTTGTTATGGGCAACAGTGTCGTGAGCTCGTAGCCGTGCACCGGGGAAATCAGACGTATCCCGCCATCCTCTGCGTAGGCTAGAACCCGTGCGGGGTACCCAGGGGATTTGATGCGCACCTATTTAGAGAAAGTTAGTAAGGGTTTGTTTAGTATTCCTCACTTTTATTTAATATGTAGAACATTCCCATCCCTTCCCCCCTGAGGGCCCTGATACTTCAACTGCATTTGAATTTGCTGTCGTTTCCGCACTGTTGAGTTGTAAAAAAAAAAAACCATCGAACGGCCAAAAATTCTCATTGCGGTTGAATCATGTAAAGCCAACAGGCGAGACACAAACTAAAACAAGAACATGCACGATGACTTTCTACAGTCATCCGGCTCTGATAAGAAAAGATAAATTCATTTACCAATCTTCGTATCCGGGTTCGCAGGGCTGTGAACAGGCTGTGGAAGAGGTTGAGATGCCAGGTTTTCACGTAATGTTTAGAGAAATAGTACATCTCATCCCCTGAGTTCACAAGCCCCATCCCGATCACTTCTTCTCCTGTCTGAAGGCGGTATATTTGCTCGCATAAGTCCAAGTTCCATATGCGAATAGTGCGGTCCAGGGAACTGGAAACTAGGAGAGGTTCCTTTGGGTGGATGGCAAGACTTGTGATTTGCTTGCAGTGGCCTGGGCCGAGAGAAAATAACAAAATCAAGCTTACGTAAATGTAACATTATAATAACTAAAAGGTCACTCGAACAAAATTTACTTGAAACGTTTAAAAGCTTAAGAAGCTTTTCGGTTGGTTTTTGACCAAAATCTGGCATTTTATTCACTTTATTCAAAATGAGAATTCTTCGATCACAGATCGGCTCATGTGCATAGAATATTTTTAGCTTAAACAAGCGTTTTATTTATTTGACTTTTGAACAAAACTTTGCACTTCATTGGCCAAGAAATTGAGAAAGCTTTTATTAATCCAGGGTTAGCTTAACTAAAAAACTTTTAGTCCATCGACCCTAAACGGCAAATGTGTAAAGTGAACTGTGGCGTACCCATTAATTGGGTCACTAGTGGGAAACTGTTCACGCTGGTACTCCAGGCTTTAATTGATCCCTGCTTGTCACCTGCAAAAAAAACAAAACAGGTCAGTCAAACAGGACGTTTCGAACTTTCATGAGAATGTACTCACAAAACTTGAATTTGACTAGTGGTCACACTTAGGTTTAATTTCAATTTCAAGAGTTAGAAGCTTTCTAGGTCGAGTCATATTCGCCTTTAAATTACACGAAGTAAGAAAACTTGGTTTTTGATAACTTGCTCAGATTAAAGTTGATTCAGCTATGTATTATCACTACATCACTCACCAATACTTGCCCTTCTTGAATTTCTTGAATGGTTACAGGAATATATAATGAAAAGTTTAGCTAGACTACTAGATTTTGTCCTGCAGGACTTTCTTCCCAAAAGATACCGGACTTACCTGTTATAAAATAACTTGCAGGATGATAAAACACGCAGGTTGTGAAGAAGCAGACCTTGTTCTTCTGAAAAAAGCACTTCTCTTTATAACTTGTGATATCCAACATCGATATAGCCTCGTCAGAGATAGCAATGATTTGCTTTGATTGTGTATCGATTTTTATCGCCCGAACCCAGTCATCGAACGTAAACGATCCACTGATCAGCTCTCCAGGAATCAAAGCATCCGTCTGGCCAATAGGAAACCGCCACGTCATAAGCCCTCCGGCTACGCCAGCTATGAGCTCATCAGTGACGTCATTATACACCAGACACAGAACCGTCTTGTTTGTCGAGGTACATGACAAGCTACAGAACTTGGCACTGTAGACATGCAAGGAAAGCTCTGTGCAAAAACTTACGTAAATCCATCTCCTGGGTATAAAAATAATGTGAAGAAATTTCATAGTAGTTGGTATTTCTTGCAAGCGATTCTCCTTTTCACTCTGCTGCTTATCCTTTGCCAAATTCCAGACGTCGATTTTGTTGTTCTTGCCGACGCCGTGGTGCAAAACAAAACTTTCTCCTGAAGCGGTGGTGACGTGCAATACGAGTCTGAAAACCTCCGGGTTCCAACACTGGTCCTGTAGCTGAAGACCGTACGGAACGCTGATGTTGCTCCGGTCTTGTTCATGATCCAAAACCTCGCAAACTTCGATCAGTGCTTCCGACCAGGGACGAATTTTAGGTTTAAAAATGATTGTCATCTTTCCCTGATATTACACGAGTTCCGCGTCACCTTGCTGCCGCGATGGTTGGAAATTCATTGCAATTTTTCGTTTGAGGTTGCTGTTAAAATTTGTTAACTCTGACAATATGCCGCACTAAACAAAAACGGCTGGATTCAACCAAAACACACCTGCACAAATGATTTGTTGTGACGTATACCTTATTAACGCATTCGAAGTACATTGTGACGATCGTTCGTTTTGGTTTTGTTTTCGATATGAAAGGATCCATCTCTTACCCATGTTTTCGGAAAATAAAACCTGTCTTAGCTTTCTTCTTTGACTCATATATTATATGTAACGTTTCTAAGTTTCTAACTCAAAGTTGCAGCGGCACTGGGAAAGATATTTTATCAAAGTTTTTGGCGCGCGCGCAGCGAGCTGTCCCTCGATCCCAGGTTCTTTTCGGGCGATACGTCGCGCGAAAAAGAAAACCGACGAGTAGAACAAGAAAAAGAAGATGATATATAATGAAAGTAGAAGAACAAGAAAACAGAAGCAGAAGAGGAGAAGTTACGTAGAAGAACAAGAACAAAAAAAGAGATGATGATGGAAGTAGAAGAACAAAATAAAAAGAAAAAAAAAGAAAAAAAGAAAAAAAAAGGAGGAAGAAGAGAAGATTGAAGTAGAAAAAAAAAATTAGAAAGACTAGAAAGCAAAGAAGAGGTACATGAGGAAGAAAACAAGCAACGATATCAACTAGACAAAATAAAACTCGATCCTGTCAAACAAATGCAGACAGTTTAATACAAACGCCGGCAGATTTATCTATTTCAAAATCCAAACTCGTTGGTGTCATTAAAAGACCAGCACAATCATTCTCTGTGAAGAATCGGAGATTACAGGGCTTACAAATAATTGTGACATCTAAATCGATTACACAATAACCGAGACGATTTTCAATTTAGTGGCCTTGAAACAATGCAGATTAATAGGAATGGGCTGTGCCTGTACAAAACAAAACGCAATTGTCATTTGATCTATTGTGATACGCACATTATTATTTAGGTACCGGTATTATAAGCCTTTCACTCTTGACTGATCAACAATTTTTTTTTCTCCTTCCATCACTCACATATTTTCTTCTTGAATGGCTGGGAGAATTTGTGTTTTGAAGTGGGGTTGGTTCTGGCCGTTCCAAAATATAAATTATCAATTAAATGTCTAAACTGATTCGAGGTAAACCAAGTCTAGTAGAAAATAATAAGTATGGTATTACGTCAAATTTTCGGATAAGCAGTTTCTTTCTTCTTTAAAGCTATAACGATGAACTAATTATATCGGGCTAATTTCAAGGCTTTGTCACGCTTCGGTGATATATGATAATATCTTACTCTCTGAGGTCAAGTTTGCGGCCACGACGGTAATATTTCAACATATTGTTATGTTGAATTGTAGACGGGAGGACAGAACAGCCTCTAAAAACCCCGCAAAGCAACCCAAAAGAAACTCCCAGAAAGCCTCCCTTGTGTACTTATGTACACGATACACATCCTTGGGGTTTTGGATCAACATTCATGCTGATGAAGACATTACAAAGGATATCTCTGTCAGGTTTGTTGACAGTTTAAACAGAAAGGAATTTATGTACTGTTTGGTTTGCGTGACAAGAAGAGATTGACTCGTTGTCTTTAAGCTACACACTTTGAAAACGCTTCTAATGGATTACGCAGCTCTTATTCATTTGAGGTTTCAGTTCTCTTTGAGGTTTTATGGAGCGTGAGACGAATCACGAGTTAGCACGTTTTACGGACGTGAGCGCCCATCTACACCACCATCGTTCGACAGACATTATGCATCTGCGATATTATCTCGACACGAGAATGAAGCAGCGGGCATCAAAAGAATATCTGTTAGGTAACACTCCTTATAGAGTCTCCTTCAGAAAAGACCAGCTGGTAAACGCGAAGAGAGCTAAAAAACAAGCGCCCACTGGTCCGGTCAAGATCGCAGAAACTCGATTGCCAAGACTACCAATGAAATGTGAATCACTTGTGAGTGGTGTTGCGTGTAAATGCTGGAAAGATTACTTGGACGAGGAAGTGGACAATTTAGAGTTGCCAAGCGTTACGAGAAAGACGTCGAATTCAGCAACCAGCGATGTTATCAAAGCAAGTTCTTCGTCTTCTAATTCAAGAGAATCACTGAACTCCGTCAAGAAGAGTATTTGTAACTTGCCCAGGATTCAACATCAAGAAGACAGTGGTAAAAGGAGCGATAGGACTAAAAGAACTGAAGGAAATGCGAATTGGTTAGGTAATCTCTTAACGAACTTCGGGGATGGCCAAGAAGGTAACATTAAATTTAGCAGAGTTATGGCCGACGGGTCGAGAGTGACTGCGACGCAGAGAAAGCTATATTTAGAAGTCTTTATGCCACGGATGCAAGGTGATCAAAGTTGTTTATGGGAAGACTGTTAGTGAAACGAGAATCACTCGGTGTCCCCGATCAGTAGACTAAATGCTAGAAGACTGACACTTGATAAGTTATCATCATCATCATCATCATCATCATCGGAGAAAGAAAAAATACGCCCGCAAATGGACCAAGACTGTGCTCCTGCATGGATAATTTGCTGAACTATATAATTCCCCAGTTTAGTCAAATTGAAGATGCAAAGAGTCCTTTGTGGGAAGACTGTATAAAAAATGAGAAATATTTGCTTCTTAGGAAAACAACTGAGAAAGGGACAATTTTTGCCCCGCAGATGGACTACGACCAGCTATTTCCAGATTACAGATTGTCTTGCATAGAGACTTTACTTAAATTAGCTCATTTTCCATAAAGTCAATCAGTACTATTTGTTTTGCCAATAATATGCACTGCTTTATGATTTCTTAGACACGTGGGCTTGGAGAATGTAGAGAGGCGCCAGAATCTTAAATCGGTTTGCCACAGGTTAACAAGCGATGTGCATTGTTTGCTGATTGGTGTTTATACTAATGTGCAGTGTGTTAATCTAAACAGTTTATACTAAATCAGATTATAAAGAACAGAAAAATAAACAACTCAAAGCGCGTTTATTTGGTCAACTAAAAAAAGAAATGGAGTTGAACAAAAAAAAAAAAAGAAACAAAAAAAAAAAAAAAACGTAAAATCCAAAAATAAAGCGACGATGAGCATGTTACGTTTCAATTCGAGAGCTCCCAACAAAGATATTTCTCAAAATACGTTAGTCTGCGCAAATGTATGGCTATTTGTCCAAAATATAGTTTATTTTCTGCTTTTTTTTACGTTGCTGGCAAACACAGAGGTGTTCCACACTCCCAGGAAGGCAATTCAGAATATCCGTTTCCCAGCAGAGCTGTCCCAGAAAATCTCCCAGTCAGCAACTTGATGGTGTACCACTTTGTCAGAAAATATCAGCATTTCAAACAAAAATGTAGCCTCGATTGCAGTCTCACTTGTTTCCATGCCTCCAGCGAGACTGAAAACGGCTATCTCTCTCCCAGCAGTGCGATTTATTATTATTTTTCCCAGCCAGCAAAAAAGCAGATAGATCTCATGCCAGCCAGGACAGGTTGCAGTGCGGAGCACATATTTTGTGGAACAGCTCCGATGGGTGCTCCTCTCTATTGACTTGCTACAGAATGTCGCTACCCTGGGTACCGGACAGAGGTTCTTTTGTCGTTCTCACGAACAACTAACAGCGAAACTTCGTAAGGTAAGGGGTGGCAGACACACGTGCAACAATGCAACAGTCATTGAACAGTCGGATTGGGTGGGGGGGGGGGGGGGGGATTTATGAATAAGACTGGATCATGGAAAATCATATTTGGTATTTCATAGGGTAGTAAGACTTTCTCTTGGTAATGATGTCTTCGCTGAATATTGTGCTGTTGAACTTTCACATGCATTTTTTTCTCAAAATACTTATCATCAAAGTACAAAATGGGAAAAAAGTTTTACTAGAGGGATATAAGTAGGGGTTGAAAGGCTGGGTATAGAGCCAGCTCCTCATAAACATTTGGGGCATACATTTAGCCTACATATACACATGAATACTTAGACAAACACCAACACATAATTACACAACTAAACTTAACTGACACCAACTCTAAGCTCCAAGCCTAAACTTGACTGACTTGCTTGTCTCATGCTAATTTTCCTGCAATATGGGCCACAGGAACACCATTGTAACACAAAAAGTCACCAACCTACTACCACCTACCAATCCTGAAAAAATGACCCTCCACTTTTCATAAATGCCTGAAATGGTAGAAAGTACAGTATGCTAACTCTTCACTTCTAAGCTCATAATACAAATTCTCTCAACCACACAAGAAGAAAAATACAGGAGTGATGTGGTGAGAATAACAGCTTTCATCTAAAAAAAACAAGCTGTCAAGTATCAAGTCCTCCTTAGTGTATGATATACCCTAATTTATAAATCCTGAGCTTACAACTTCATAATGTGGTTTTGGATGAGGCTTATAATCATGGGCACTGGGTTCAGAAGTCCAGGTGGACCAGCTGCAACCAAGGACTAACCAAATTCTTTCTCTTGATTTCTTCGACAACAAAGTGCAAAGCCATTGAGAAAAAATAATTAAAAAGCTTGTTCTTGTCCTTGGTTTTAACGAAACATAGCAAGTCAAATAAGTCATGTGAGGACGTTTAGACCTAATACAGGATTAGCTCACCATAATTGGACTCTCCCATTTCCAAAAAATGTAAGGGGCCATCGATATAATTGACCAGTTCTGTGCTCCAAGCCCCTCTCCCTCCCTCCTTATTAATTCCTACCCAAATGTTGTTCTCTTTGACACAACAACAGCTGTGCAAGAACGATAGTTAGTTATCGCGGAACTTGACCTTTTATGGGCAATTCAAAGCTGAAATTTCTATATATTTGGTTTTTGCAAGTGTGCTCCTTGCCATTGTGGTGATTTCAGCTCACTCTGCATCACCTTCCCAAAAATCCTTGCAAAAAACGTCCAAATTTTGGACCATCCCAACATCCACCCCCACCCCCCCCCCCCCCCCCCCCCCTCCTCCCTCCCAAACATCCATTTGATGTTAAAGGGCTGTTAGAACCAGGAACTGATTGCCCAGGTTAAACGTCAAACTTCACATGAGTTGAACGCAATGTAAACGAGTAAAACTCTTTGTTTGAGCTAATTCGCATTGACCTGACTGTGATTGTTCATTTCATTCCTGTATTAAATAATGCTTTTGCTCCATTTTATTCTCAAATCTAAATGAATGCAAATAAACTCTCTTGTGAGAGGAAACCAATTCAAATTAAACTCACGTCGATCTCGGAACAATCGACAGTCCCAGCAAACATCAGGAAGTACTAGTACTAGTACTTACACAGTCGATCATCAGCAACAACTACTTGAGTTGACATCCGACATCTTGTAACCCGACTGGTCGCTTCACGCACCAAACGTTCTCTCATTAACATTTCAACCATTCATTTTGCCTTGTTTTGAAGCTTGTGTAACCAAGCCTCATTTGTAACCTGGCTTTTCTTCTAATTATCGGAATTGGAAAGAGCATGACAGCAAAAATAGAACCGGTCTTACGGGAATTTCTCACCATGGCTTAAGGTGGTTCAAGGCTTACAAAGCTGGATCACAACCAGTGTCAAACAATGCAGTTTTCGTACTCAACAACATCTTGAGTTTTAAGAAATCAACCTCGTTTCCTGTTGCACGTTACATTACATAACTTAGTGTTTTTTCCGGTCCGGTTTCTGTAAGGAAGTTAGTCCGTGTTCAGAAGATTTCTCTTTGGGGGAGCATAGGGTGGTTGCTGCCGGGGTCAAAATCAATGATTAAAAGTTATGTTCTGCCTGTTGCTGGCAAACACAGCATGAAAACGCAACAGTGACGTTTGACAACATAGAAGCCGATTCCAACAGAATATTACAAACAAGTTTGCCAGCACTCTTGGCCAATCAGTTTTTAGCTACGAACTTTAGTCTTCTTCGGACGCACGTAACTCGGAGAGGAAGTAAGTAAATCGAAACCAGGCAATCGAACGACGATGCAATCGCGAGAAATTCAGTTTGCTGGGGGTTTGTTTTCAACTACAGGGAAAATAGTGTCTTTCCATTTGACAGCTTGAAAGAAAAAGAAAAAACAGTTTTGTAATTGTTTAGCAGTATTTTATTTCCCTGCATGTTATCTAAAGCAAACAACTATGAATAACAAACACAAACACAATATATATACTGACCCTTAAACAAGTAACTGAGCTAATTTAGGAAAAAACAAAAACAACAAACAAAAACAAACAAAGAAACCAAGTCAACTACAGTTTCTTATCAGGCAGTGATATACCCAACAAGCTTCACTTGGTACCAGTTGTTTGAGCCGCCCGTCTGATAGGTACTGGTGATTTTGAAAACCATTTCGTCAGGCAACTGACTGTTCCACGGAGCCAGCAGCTCGTAATAGAACGTGTTGGCGTATACATTGTAATGGGTATTTGTGACCGAGATCTTGCCAGCCTTCTCGTTCTCTTTCTGATACGCGTGAAAGTTGAGGTAAGCGTGCCCACCACTGTTCCAGAAGTTACAGAAGACGGATATTATGACGGCTTTGGTGTTTGCGGGAAGCTGAACAGGCATTTTGTCGATGTAAGTAGGGGTCTTCCGATGCAGAGTGACGCGAGTTAACGAGGGGAATGGTTTATCAACTCTCCTCAAGCTGAAACTACTGCTGCGGTTCAAGGCCAGTCGCTCGAGGTCTTCCATCTTCTCCTCCGCCGCTTTCAGCTTGGCCACTAGTTCTTCACTCTTTTGCTCCAAAGCTGTAAAGCGGTCCTCTGTAAGCCAGCGACTCTCGCACAGTTTCCCCGAAAAGCCCGGCAAGCAATCGCACTCAAAACCAAACAAAGTCGTCTTGCATCGGCCATCGTTGCGGCAAGGACATTTCTGCTCACACTTTGGACCATGGAAGCCGAGAGACGGATCACACTGACAAGTGAAACACTTGTAGCCGTCGTGGCACGTCCCTTGATTGCAAGGGTTCTTCACAGCAGCGCAGCAGTTGTCTACGGAGTCTTTGCCAAAGAACTGGGCGATTTTGGTCGCGTCGCTGATAGCGCTGATTCCAATATAATCTTGAAGTTGTTTCACCGTCATGTGCTTCAATATTGAGGCGTCGATGCGTTGTTGCTGGAAAAGCTTCAGGTAGTTGGCTACGTCGTTATCAGCGACGCCAGCTTGCTTGAGGAGAACTCCCAAGGTGTGATCTTTGCGGCATACTGTTACTTGCGACCCCATCCCAGCTTCTACCTGAAGTACAACGCAAATGAACAGGACGGCGAATACGAACTTGTGTCCCATTTTCGATGCTTGTGATATCGTCCTTGCGTGGCCGAAAAGCGAATGAAAACAGTTACGATGTTTTGATGTTTTGTACCTTCTAAACTCTTAGCTGATGCTGCAACTTTCTCCTCAGTGTTTGCAAAGGAAAATACAGCAATCCGGTTGGGAGAATATGGAGATCCATAAATGTGTTTATCAGCTCAGTCTCAAGGGCCTATTTTTCAAAGCTGAAGCATGCTTTGACAGGATCAGCGAAACGTGACCTTGATAAAACGGAATTTTTGGTTAAAAGCGATTCTCGAACACGCAACAAGTTGTGCAAGCGTGTAATAAGTACAAGGTAACTCAGCAGAATTTGTGGGGTCATATAGTTAAGCTCTGGAAAGAGAGTAGCTTGCTAATGCAGCCCTTTCATGCTAGAAGCGGTAAAATTCCATGCTAATGTAGTCAAATGCCAAGAGGGTTGCTACCATTTACACAAAAGATGCGGAAATTTCTATTCCAAATCAGATGGATCAGACAATTTGCGGAAAATCCATTGGGTTGGAACGGACCGCCGAAAATTTTCGTACCTTTTGAACATTTCTTTCGTTTCCAGTCTCCCTTTGAGGAATCACTTGGAATTAACTTAGGGAACAACAAAACTTAAGTTTTACCGATAGAGGAGATGAAGCCAACAATATCCTTTATTCAAGGGGTACCGGCCCTTTCATATACCTCCAGCCTATTAAACAAGGCACTCCTTTCATATAACTTAGACTTAAAAAGGTACCCCTTTTACACCTTCAGCCTAAAAAAGGTACACCTTTGGGCGGAGCCTCGCCGTATAGTCCCGCCACTATATGGAGCAAACCAACCCCCCTCCCGGGCGAAAGCGCTTGAGTGAAAATTTCTTTGCTCTCCGTCATTTGTCAACAATAATCATTATGCAAATCTGGATAAAGCGATAACTTAACCAATGTGAAGTGATTCTCAAATTCTGGGCATTTACGTTTTCAGTATGGAATTTTTACGTTCAAATTGCAAGACCCTTCTCAGGGTGATTCAGTAAGGGCCCGGTGTGAGGGGGATGCCGAATTCGCAGGCTAGGAGAGAGAAAACAACATTACATTAATGAGCCTAACCCTCAGTTTAGGGAATGCATATGAAGACACTGATTACAACTGCGTTCGTTGTCAGTGCGGACTCGAAGTAAGCAAACTCAGACATTTTTCTCGGTGGCCGGTGAGTTAACCCACCCGACGCGTACAGAACGACGGACCCGATCGAAAGGTCGTTAGAGGAAAACGTGAACTCTTGAGAATGATTTTTTATACCGATTTCTAGATCTCTCTCTCAGATGAAGCTGGTTTATTTAGAATTTTTCGGTTGTCGACTAAGTCTTTCAGTCGGTAACTGAATTGAGTTGTGTCTGACAAATCGCGGTCGTTTTGGATCTATTCTTCAAGGGCAAGTTTATCGTAATATCGCGGACAAACTTTCAGACCTTTGCGAGCTATTCTCGCTCTTGGACAAATAAATTTCGTAACTTTTGTTTTCTCAGTCACAACAACAGCTGGGGCAAGAATGATGATTAGTTATCGTGGAACTTGACCTTTCATGGGCATTTCAAAGCTGAACTTTCTATATATTTGGTTTCTGGAAGTGTGTTCCTTGTCATTGTGGTGATTTTAGCTCACTCCGCTATGCACCAGTCAATTGTAACCCCCACCCCCCCCCCCCCCCCCCCCCCCCTCACCTCGGGGAATAGTGGGGACATGGATTTTCTTTGTTGCAATAATCGACTATTCCCCCACCCCATGGGACATAATGTGCTGACAAATCCAAAAATTTGGCAAAATCTTACAAGAGGCTTTGCACAGAAACTTCTCTCACGAACGAACCGCGTGGTCGAACTGGACGAGGTCGCACTGCATCATATTTTTGGTCAAATCTCCCACCTTGAGCCCCACCTCCGCAGGTCGGGAATCATGAAGAGAAAATCCCCCACCCCTTCGGGCTTAAACACCTTTCAAATACGAACAAATGCCCCACATTGCCCCACCATTCCCCGAGGTGGGGGGGGGGGGGGGGGGGGGGGGGGGGGGGGTGGGGGTTGCAATTGACTGGTGCATTACACAGTCGATCACCAGCAGCAACTACTTGAGTTGACATCCGATATCTTGTAACCCGACTGGTCGCTTCACGCACCAAACGTTCTCTCATTAACATTTCAAGATAAGCGATCATGAGCCCACATGTGAGCATGCCATATATCTTTGTTTTGAAGCTTGTGTAACCAAGCCTCATTTGTAACCTGGCTTTTCTTCTGGTTATCGTAGACTGGAAAGTGGATGACAGCAAAAATAAAACCGGTCTTACGGGAATTTCTCACCATGACTTAAGGTGGCTCAAGGCTTACAAAGCTGGATCACAACCAGTGTCAAACAATGCAGTTTTCGTACTCAACAACAAATACATAACACATAACTTAGTGTATTTTCCGGTCCGGTTTCTGTAAGGAAGTTAGTCCGTGTTCAGAAGATTTCTCTTTGGGGGAGCATAGGGTGGTTGCTACCGGGGTCAAAATCAATGATTAAAAATTATGTTCTGCCTGTTGCTGGCAAACACAACATGAAAACGCAACAGTGACGTTTGACAACATAGAAGCCGATTCCAACAGAATATTACAAACAAGTTTGCCAGCACTCTTGGCCAATCAGTTTTTAGCTACGAACATTAGTCTTCTTCGGACGCACGTAACTCGTAAATCGAAACAAGGCAAACGAACAACGATGCAATCGCGAGAAATTCAGTTTGCTGGGGGTTTGTTTTTCAACTACAGGGAAAATAGTGTCTTTCCATTTGACAGCTTGAAAGAAAAAGAAAAAACAGTTTTGTAATTGTTTAGCAGTATTTTATTTCCCTGCGTGTTATCTAAAGCAAACAACTATGAATAACAAACACAAACACAATATATATACTGACCCTTAAACAAGTAACTGAGCTAATTTAGGAAAAAACAAAAAGAAACAAAAAAACCAAGTCAACACTTTCGTATCAGGCAGTGATATACCCAACAAGCTTCACTTGGTACCAGTTCTTTGAGCCGCCCGTCTGATAGGTATTGGTGATTTTGAAAACCATTTCGTCAGGCAACTGACTGTTCCACGGAGCCAGCAGCTCGTAATAGAACGTGTTGCCGTATACATTGTAATGGATATTTGTGACCGAGATCTTGCCAGCCTTCTCGTTCTCTTTCTGATACGCGTGAAAGTTGAGGTAAGCGTGGCCTCTAACGTTCCAGAAGTTACAGAAGACGGATATTATGACGGCTTTGGTGTTTGCGGGAAGCTGAACAGGCATTTTGTCGATGTAAGTAGGGGTCTTCCGATGCAGAGTGACGCGAGTTAACGAGGGGAATGGTTTATCAACTCTCCTCAAGCTGAAACTACTGCTGCGGTTCAAGGCCAGTCGCTCGAGGTCTTCCATTTTCTCCTCCGCCGCTTTCAGCTTGGCCACCAGTTCTTCACTCTTTTGCTCCAAAGCTGTGAAACGGTCCTTTGTTAGCCAGCGACTCTGGCACAGTTTTCCCGAAAATCCTGGCAGGCAATCGCACTCAAAACCAAACAAAGTCGTCTTGCATCGGCCATCGTTGCGGCAAGGACATCTCTGCTCACACTTTGGGCCATGGAAACCGATAGACGGATCACACTGACAAGTGAAACACTTGTAGTCGTCGTTGCACGTCCCTTGATTGCAAGGGTTCTTCACAGCAGCGCAGTTGTCTGCGGAGTCTTTGCCAAAGAACTGGGCGATTTTGGTCGCGTCTCCGATAGCGCTGATTCCAATATCTTGAAGTTGTTTCACCGTCAAGTGCTTCAATACTGAGGCGTCGATGCGTTGTTGCTGGAAAAGCTTCAGGTAGTTGGCTGCGTCGTTATCAGTGACGCCAGCTTGCTTGAGGAGAACTCTCAAGGTGCGATCTTTGCGGCATACTGTTACTTGCGACCCCGTCCGCCCAGCTTCTACCTGAAGTAAAACGCAAATGAACAGCTGGGCGGCAAATACGAACTTGTGTCCCATTTTCGCTTGTGATATCGTCCTTGCGTGGCCGAAAAGCGAATGCAAACAGTTACGATGTTTTAATGTTTTGTACCTTCTAAACTCTTAGCTGATGCTGCAACTTTCTCCTCAGTGCTTGCAAAGGAAAATACAGCAATCTGGTTGGGAGAATATGGAGATCCATAAATGTGTTTTATCAGCTCAGTCACCAGGGGTTATTTTTCAAAGCTGAAGCATGCTTCGACAGGGTCAGCGAAACTTGACCTTGATAAAACGGAATTTCTGGTTAAAAGCGATTCTCGAACACGCAATAAGTACAAGGTAACTCAGCAGAGTTTGTGGGGTCATACAGTTAGGCTCTGGAAAGAGAGTAGCTTGCTAATACAGCCCTTTCACACCGGAAGCGGTAAAATTCCATGCTAATGTAGTCAAATGCCCAAAGGGTTGTTACCATTTGCACAAAAGATGCGGAAATTTCTATTCCAAATTAGATGGATCAGACAATTTACGGAAAATCCATTGGGTTGGAACGGACCGCCGAAAATTTTCGTACCTCTTGAACATTTCTTTCGTGTCCAGTCTCCCTTTGAGGAATCACTTGGAATTAACTTAGGGAACAACAAAACTTAAGTTTTATCGATAGAGGTGATGAAGCCAACAATATCATTTATTCAAGGGGTACCGGTCCTTTCATATACCTCCAGCCTATTAAACAAGGCACTCCTTTCATATACCTTAGCCTTAAAAGGTACCCCTTTTACACCTTCAGCCTAAAAAAGGTACACCTTTGGGCGGAGCCTCGCCGTATAGTCCCGCCACTATATGGAGCAAACCAACCCCCCTCCCGGGCGAAAGCGCTTGAGTGAAAATTTCTTTGCTCTCCGTCATTTGTCAACAATAATCATTATGCAAATCTGGATAAAGCGATAACTTAACCAATGTGAAGTGATTCTCAAATTCTGGGCATTTACGTTTTCAGTATGGAATTTTTACGCTCAAATATCAAGACCCTTCTCAGGGTGATTCAGTAAGGGCCCGGTGTGAGGGGGATGCCGGATTCGCAGGCCAGGAGAGAAAAAACAACATTAATGAACCTAACCCTCAGTTTAGGGAATGCATATGAAGACACTGATTACAACTGCGTTCGTTGTCAGTGCGGACTCGAAGTAAGCAAACTCAGACATTTTTCTCGGTGGCCGGTGAGTTAACCCACCCGACGCGTACAGAACGACGGACCCGATCGGAAGGTCGTTAGAGGAAAACGTGAACTCTTGAGAATGATTTTTTATACCGATTTCTAGATCTCTCTCAGATGAAGCTGGTTTATTTAGAATTTTTCGGTTGTCGACTAAGTCTTTCAGTCGGTAACTGAATTGAGTTGTGTCTGACAAATCGCGGTCGTTTTGGATCTATTCTTCAAGGGCAAGTTTATCGTAATATCGCGGACAAACTTTCAGACCTTTGTTAGCTATTCTCGCTCTTGGACAAATAAATTTCGTAACTTTTGTTTTCTCAGTCACAACAACAGCTGGGGCAAGAATGATGATTAGTTATCGTGGAACTTGACCTTTCGTGGGCATTTCAAAGCTGAACTTTCTATATATTTGGTTTCTGGAAGTGTGTTCCTTGTCATTGTGGTGATTTTAGCTCACTCCGCTTGCACTTTTCCTAAAATCCTTGCAAAAAATGTCCAAACTTTGGACAATCCCAACCCCACCCTTCCTCCCAAACATCCATTTGATGTTAAAGCCAGGAACTGATTGCCCAGGTTAAACGTGAAACTTCACATGAGTTGAACGCAATGTACATGAGTAAAACTCATTGTTTGAGCTAATTCGCATTGACCTGACTGTGATTGCTCATTTCATTCCTGTCCTAAATAAAGCTTTTGCTCCATTTTATTCTCAAATCTAAATGAATGCAAATAAACTCTTTTGCGAGAGGAAACCAATTCAAACTCATGTCGGTCGATCTCGGAACAATCGGCAGTACCAACAAGCATCAGGAAGTACTTATGCACCAGTCAATTGTAACCCCCCCCCCCCCCCCCCCCCCCCCCCCCACCTCGGGGAATAGTGGGGACATGGAATTTCTTTGTTGCAATAGTCGACTATTCCCCCACCCCATGGGACATAATGTGCTGACAAATCCAAAAATTTGGCAAAATCTTACAAGAGGCTTTGCACAGAAACTTCTCTCACGAGCGAACCGCGTGGTCGAACTGGACGAGGTCGCACTGCATCATATTTTTGGTCAAATCTCCCACCTTGAGCCCCACCTCCGCAGGTCGGGAATCATGAAGAGAAAATCCCCCACCCCTTCGGGCTTAAACACCTTTCAAATACGAAAAAATGCCCCACATTGCCCCACCATTCCCCGAGGCAGCAACTACTTGAGTTGACATCCGATATCTTGTAACCCGACTAGTCGCTTCACGCACCAAACGTTCTCTCATTAACATTTCAAGATAAGCGATCATGAGCCCACATGTGAGCATGCCATATATCTTTGTTTTGAAGCTTGTGTAACCAAGCCTCATTTGTAACCTGGCTTTTCTTCTGATTATCGTAGACTGGAAAGTGCATGACAGCAAAAATAAAACCGGTCTTACGGGAATTTCTCACCATGACTTAAGCCGGGCTCAAGGCTTACAAAGCTGGATCACAACCAGTGTCAAACAATGCAGTTTTCGTACTCAACAACACATACATAACACATAACTTAGTGTATTTTCCGGTCCGGTTTCTGTAAGGAAGTTAGTCCGTGTTCAGAAGATTTCTCTTTGGGGGAGCATAGGGTGGTTGCTACCGGGGTCAAAATCAATGATTAAAAATTATGTTCTGCCTGTTGCTGGCAAACACAACATGAAAACGCAACAGTGACGTTTGACAACATAGAAGCCGATTCCAACAGAATATTACAAACAAGTTTGCCAGCACTCTTGGCCAATCAGTTTTTAGCTACGAACTTTAGTCTTCTTCGGACGCACGTAACTCGGAGAGGAAGTCAGTAAATCGAAACCAGGCAATCGAACGACGATGCAATCGCGAGAAATTCAGTTTGCTGGGGGTTTGTTTTTCAACTACAGGGAAAATAGTGTCTTTCCATTTGACAGCTTGAAAGAAAAAGAAAAAACAGTTTTGTAATTGTTTAGCAGTATTTTATTTCCCTGCGTGTTATCTAAAACAAACAACTATGAATAACAAACACAAACACAATATATATACTGACCCTTAAACAAGTAACTGAGCTAATTTAGGAAAAAACAAAAACAACAAACAAAAACAAACAAAGAAACCAAGTCAACTACAGTTTCTTATCAGGCAGTGATATACCCAACAAGCTTCACTTGGTACCAGTTGTTTGAGCCGCCCGTCTGATAGGTACTGGTGATTTTGAAAACCATTTCGTCAGGCAACTGACTGTCCCACGGAGCCAGCAGCTCGTAATAGAACGTGTTGGCGTATATATTGTAATGTGTATTTGTGACCGAGATCTTGCCAGCCTTCTCGTTCTCTTTCTGATACGCGTCGAAGTTGAGGTAAGCGTGGCCTCCCCTGTTCCAGAAGTTACAGAAGACGGAAATCATGACGGCTTTGGTGTTTGCGGGAAGTTGAACAGGCATTTTGTCGATGTAGGTAGGGGCCTTCTGATGCAGAGCGACGCGAGTTAACGAGGGGAATGGCTTATCAACTCTCCTCAAGCTGAAACTACTGCTGCGGTTCAAGGTCAGTCGCTCGAGGTCTTCCATCTTCTCCTCCGCCGCTTTTAACTTCGCCACCAGTTCTTCACTCTTTTGCTCCAAAGCTGTGAAACGGTCCTTTGTTAGCCAGCGACTCTGGCACAGTTTCCCCGAAAGCCCGGCAAGCAATCACACTCAAAACCAAACAAAGTCGTCTTGCATCGGCCATCGTTGCGGCAAGGACATTTCTGCTCACACTTTGGACCATGGAAGCCGATAGACGGATCACACTGACAAGTGAAACACTTGTAGCCGTCGTGACAAGTCCCTTGATTGCAAGGCTTCTTCACAGCAGCGCAGTTGTCTGCGGAGTCTTTGCCAAAGAACTGGGCGATTTTGGTCGCGTCTCCGATAGCGCTGATTCCAATATCTTGAAGTTGTTTCACCGTCAAGTGCTTCAGTACTGAGGCGTCGATGCGTTGTTGCTGGAAAAGCTTCAGGTAGCTCGGTGCGTCGTTATCAGCGACGCCAGCTTGCTTGAGGAGAACTCTCAAGGTGCGATCTTTGCGGCATACTGTTACTTGCGACCCCATCCCAGCTTCTACCTGAAGTACAACGCAAATGAACAGGACGGCGAATACGAACTTGTGTCCCATTTTCGATGCTTGTGATATCGTCTTTGCGTAGCCGAAAAGCGAATGCAAACAGTTACGATGCTTTGATGTTTTATACCTTCTAAATTCTTAGCTGCTGCTGCAACTTTCTCCTCAGTGTTTCAAAGGAAAATACAGCAATCCGGTTGAGGGAATTTGCAGATCCATACATGTATTTCATCAGTTCAGTGACCAGGGATTATTTTTCAAAGCTGAAGCATGCTTCGACAGGGTCAGCGAAACTTGACCTTGACAAAACGGAATTTCCAATTAGAAGCGATCCTCGAACACGCAGTCGTGCAAGCGTGTAAGAAGTGGAAAGACAACTCAGCAGAATTCGTGGGGTCATACAGTTAAGGCCCTGGAAAGAGAGTAACTTGCTAGCCCCTTCACGCCGGACGCGTAATTCCATACTGAAGTCAAGTTCCCAGAGGGGCGTCTAACAGGGTATCTAAATTTACCATTTTGTCTCTCTGGAACAGGGTCAGGGTCACAGGAACTCAGCGGCACACCCCCATACTTAATTTACGGGAGTGTCCTCCCCCCCCCCCCCCCCCCCCGGGCCATTTACACAAAAGATGCGGAAATTTCGCTTCAAAATCAACTGGATCAGACAATTTTCGGAAATTCCATTCGGTTGTAACGGACCGCCGAAAATTTTTGAACCACTTAAGCTGGTGTTACACTGGTCGATTTGCAACGACGATTTGCAACGCCGATTCGCTTCAAATTCACGCAGCGGTGTTGCAAGTTTTTGAATCGCTTTCAAAAACTTGCAACGCGTTGCAGCACTGCAAACATCGCGAAAAATCGTTCGCAATGGGGTGTTACACCTGAACAATTTTTAGTGCAACATCGTATCGTTGCAAATCGTCGTTGCAAATCGACCAGTGTAAGACCACCTTTAAACATTTCCGTTTCCAGTCCCTTTGAGGAATCACTCGCGTTTTGACTGACCGAATATGGAGAACTGCAAATGGTCTGGTCCTCCCCCCCCCCCCCCCCCCCCCGGGAGAACTGCAAATGGTAAAGCAACCATTCCTTTCGGTTGGTCGGTTAATTCGGAAAATTGTTTACCATTATGCAACGCGGTCGCCCCAACCGAGTGTTTCCTGCAAATGGTCTGGTCCTCATTGCTCCATTTGTTATCGCTTTAGCCAAATTTATAATAACTGCCGATGAGTTTGAGCGAAAAATTTTCATTTGTGGCGGAACTTTCGATCGCCTTCTCGTCATTGTAAGTGCAATGTGAGCGACGATTGCTCAAAGTTTTGCTTATAACTGATAAACAGAGGTTAGTGTAGAGCATTTGCACAAACAACCTTCTGCAAAGGAAACATTTCTGTGGTGAACGGATCAACGGGTTCGGGAATTAGAGACCATTCTTTATTTATGCCAGGGTGGGGGGGGGGGGGGGGGGGAGTGGGGGAGGGGGTGGAAAAACACTGAACTGAAATTAGAAAACTCTTGACTTCTTTCAGCTTCCAGACCTTATGAAGTGAAGAGAGCACAAATGAAACGTAAAAATTTCCTTACTGCAAAATATCAGCAAGAACTCTTCCACTGCTCGGGGAACAATAAAAGTTGCTCACAGCGTGTCGACCCAAATTCGATGGGCGCGTAATTCACTGAGAAAATATTTAGAGAACTACTAAATCTCCTCCACCGGGTGAGGGTCTACCATTCTACTTCGGATGGTGCAGCTCGAACCTCGGAGAGGAAGTAAATCCAAACTTGATAAATAATGAATAACAAATAGTGAGTCACTCAACAGCCTGGATCACTGACCAATGCTGCAATCGCGAGAAATTCAGTTGTTTAAAGGTGTGAAAAAACAATGTCTTTTCATTTGACAGGTTTAAAAGGAAAAAAAGAAACAGTTTGTTCTTTAGCAGCATTATATTGCCCCCGTTGGCTAAATGAAGTACCGCAACAAAATTCAGCTTAACTATAAATAACAAACACAAACGTAATATAAACCCTTACACAAGAAAAACGAATTAAAACAAACAAAGAAATCAAGTCCACTACACTTTCGTATCAGGCAGTAATATACCCAACAAGCTTCACTTGGTACCAGTTCTTTGAGCCGCCCGTCTGATAGGTACTGGTGATTTTGAAAACCATTTCGTCAGGCAACTGACTGTCCCACGGAGCCAGCAGCTCGTAATAGAACGTGTTGGCGTATATATTGTAATGTGTATTTGTGACCGAGATCTTGCCAGCCTTCTCGTTCTCTTTCTGATACGCGTCGAAGTTGAGGTAAGCGTGGCCTGCACTGTTCCAGAAGTTACAGAAGACGGAAATCATGACGGCTTTGGTGTTTGCAGGAAGTTGAACAGGCATTTTGTCGATGTAAGTAGGGGTCTTCTGATGCAGAGCGACGCGAGTTAACGAGGGGAATGGTTTATCAACTCTCCTCAAGCTGAAACTACTGCTGCGGTTCAAGGCCAGTCGCTCGAGGTCTTCCATTTTCTCCTCCGTCGCTTTCAGCTTGGCCACTAGTTCTTCACTCTTTTGCTCCAAAGCTGTAAAGCGGTCCTCTGTAAGCCAGCGACTCTCGCACAGTTTCCCCGAAAAGCCCGGCAAGCAATCGCACTCAAAACCAAACAAAGTCGTCTTGCATCGGCCATCGTTGCGGCAAGGACATCTCTGCTCACACTTTGGACCAAAGAAGCCGATAGACGGATCACATTGACAAGTGAAACACTTGTAGCCGTCGTTACACGTTCCTTGATTGCAAGGCTTCTTCACAGCAGCGCAGTTGTCTGCGGAGTCTTTGCCAAAGAACTGGGCGATTTTGGTCGCGTCCCCGAAAGCGCTGATTCCAATATCTTGAAGTTGTTGGACCGTCATCTGCTTCAGTACTGAGGCGTCGATGCGTTGTTGCTGGAAAAGCTTCAGGTAGCTCGGTGTGTCGTTATCAGCGACGCCAGCTTGCTTGAGGAGAACTCCCAAGGTGCGATCTTTGCGGCATACTGTTACTTGCGCACCCGTCCCAGCTTCTACCTGAAGTACAACGCAAATGAACAAGACGGCGAATACGAACTTGTGTCCCATTTTCGATGCTTATGATATCGTCGTCGAGTAGCCGAAAAGCTTAAAACATGAATTCGATCTTGACGCTCAGCGATAGATTATATACCTTTTAAAGTCTTAGCTGATGCTGCAACTTTCTCCTCAGTGTTTGCAAAGGAAAATACAACAACCAGGTTGGGAGAATATGGAGATCCATAATAACATGCTACGACAGAAACTTGAACGCGATGAAACGGTAACCGATACTCGATAGGAAACGAACATGCAACAAGTCATGCACGCGGTAAGAAGTGCAATGTGGTTATCAGTTGGTAGGCCCTGGGGGAGGGGGGAAACAATTAAAGAGCCTACGTACTTAGTTGAGGGAATTACACGGGTATTTTCTGAAGTGAGAATTTTTGTACATGATCTCTCAGTGGATGCCTCATGCCCAGGTCACAGCCTGGATTGCTACAGCAACTACTTGGGCTCGTTTCCTTTATCAGCCATTATCAGTGACCGGGGGGCTATTGTTTAAAGCTGAAACCTGCTACGACAGCGAAACTCTATCAAACGGTACTTCCAATCAAAACCGCTCGATAAGAATCGAACATGCAACAATTTCATATGCACGCAGTCAGAATGCATGGTTAACTAATAGTTGATAGGCCCTGGGAAGATGGGGAAAACAATTCAAGAGCCTATGTACTTAGTTTAGGGAATTACATAGGTATCTTCTGAAGTGAGAATTTTTGTACGTGATCTGCCAGTGGATGACTCACGCCCAGGTCACACGTAACACGGAAAAGGGCAGGAGATTGAATTTCAGGCGGCGGTAAAATTGTGGCTTTGTGTGAGCCGAGTGAACAGTCCAGACTTTTCCTTACTTCGTTGGGGCATACCGTAGTCTCTCAAATAAGCGCCCTGGCACTTATGGCAGGCTTGAACGTAATTTGAAATATTTTTCATTGTGCGAGATTAACGTACTATTCAAAATGAAGAAAATCGAAGTTATAAAAACATTTGCAGTACCGTTTTTCACAGCCTGGATTGCTACACTAACTACTTTAGCTCGTTTCCTTTATCCATATCAACTTTTAAGTAAGGCACTTAATCGAGGAAGGGCGCTTATTTCGAATATCGTGCCCAAAGAGGGCGCTTAATTGAGGAAATACGGTATCTCAGTACCGATCAAAGTGATCGAAGTGTGAACGGGGCACAATTGACTCGAATTCAGATGCGCGGCCGGAAGTGTACACCATCTATACGCTCATTTGCTTGACACAACAGACAATTTCGTGAGAAATTTTAGTGTGATATCATGTACACTCATATTATAATCAGCTCAAAAGTCCATTAACCCTGACCTCCTGAGAGCTCTTACATGACAGGTAGGGCCATTCAACAAAGTAGCTGGTATAAACATGGAATTGTGGCCCTTAGGAACTATTTACACAAAACATAACGCAAAAAAGCGATCTAATTTACAACAAAACAAAAACTATATAAAAGTATACTAGATATGCACAGTGTTATAATATCTTCTTATTCAGAATTGAAATCTTGGAAGCTTTGGGTATCTTTTTATGGTAATCTGAGTGACTTTTGTGAGCTCTGGATCAATCCTCTGGCTCTTCGACAATGGCAGTTCCCTCTCGGATCTGTGGCTTGTTTGGGTTGTTACAGCATAACCAATCAGAAAGCCACAGCTGTGAAAGGAAATCGACAACACCACTCAATGAAGTTTGAATAACTACAAGCAAAGATTCTTAATCCTTTCACTCTCAATTCTCCCAAACTTTTAAAATGTGTATGAATGATGTACAGTAGTGAGCTTTCATCTGAGCAAATTTCCACGACCTTAATTTCCATCACATATAAACCCCAAATAATGGATCCTGTCCAGACATACACTTGACACCAATAGCTTTCTCTCTTGTGCACCCCATATTTCAATCTTTTACTGTGCTTTATTTTCACTTTTAGAAGAGCAGTTTGGAAAATTAAACAATACTAAAAGTACAACTTACTATGGGGTCCACTGGCTTCTGTTTACACAGTTCTGTAAGTCCCTTCAGTAGAGTAGGTGTTACTGATCTCGTCAAGTAATCTTTAGCTGCTTGTCCAGTAGAAATTGGCTCAACAATACCTGTGATCAACAAGTAAACAGTGATAAGTCTAATTTTATACATACATTGTAAAGAAAGAAGAAACCACAAATATCATGACCACACATGCAACACACTACAGTACTATGTATAATATTATTTTAGTATATTATTAGTAGAAGCTTACACTCAAATAATAAAGTTGCCTTCCGGTCATTAGACTTCTGACTTACTTTCAGGAAAAAAGAAGTGTATTTCCCTTTCGGCACTTGCATAGCTGTCACTTCCATGCAGGGCATTCCTTGTGCTGTCTGTTCCATAAATTGCACGCAAGCTGTGAACATGTAAAACAGAGATATTTTATAAAATAAAGTCAAATAATCTGCTAATAGCACAAGGCTATTACAAAAGATCTTACACATGGATCTCAACATATCATGTTGGCAAGTACTGCCAGTACAGCAAATAAATATATTTTGTTTAACAAAAATATTGTTATAAATTATAATTATACAGTTTGCAAAGAATCAAGTTTTATCCCAGACTGATCAAGTCAGGCTTTTATATAATGCTTGTTCTATAACAAACATCATGCACACTATCCAGCTTTATTATATAAATGTTATAAATCTGAGTTACAATGTTTACAGTGTAAAACCAATCAGTTGCATTGTACAGCCTATTCTTATCTTACCTAACTTTTCTTATAATATGCAACTAAATGATACTTCTAGATCTAAACTTGGCATTTAGCTCACCTTTCTGGGGCTTGGTCGCGGGCCTTCTGTGTGTTGGTTGGTCCAATAAGTTGCCGCCAATATGTTATCGCACCCTTCTTGGCCAATACAAGAGCCAGTAGTGGGCCACTACTCATGTATGCCACTAGACTTGGAAAGAACATCTTGCCATAATGTTCAGCGTAAAAGTCACTGGTCTGTTCTGGAGTCATGTGCACTCTTCTTTTCTGTCAACAACAACAACAAACAAACAATCATTCAGATAATTCAATAAAAAAGTAAAAAATCAAATGCATGACCTGTCAGTTACACAGGATTCTGGTTGAGCATAAAGTCAAAGCTCTCCTTGCGACCACTCTCGTAAGCGACCAGCTCTAGTACGTCCACCATTGTGAAATCCTGTTTGAATTGTCACTCAAACTCTGTAATTAAAAGCTCTGGTAGGCTCTCGTACCGACCAGGAAGGGCGGGAGCAAGATCTGAGAACGTACACGACTCCAACAATTTGTTGGCTTTAAGCCAGTACAGTACATCTGCAGTCAGCTACACATTTCGTCGGCCGGGCTGATCGCTAATAACGCAATTTCCCCCACGTGTTGTTGATTTTGTATATTGTATCTTATCAGATAATTTAAGCTTGCAAAAGAAGCTAAAATTGACTGGGAGCCCTCGATAAAAACGAACCTGTAGAATGGTGAAGCCATGTTGAAGAACAATTTCTTCGATTTCGTCACTTTTATGGATCGCATCTGGCTTTATGAGCGCGAGCGTCCTTTCGATGTGTATTGCTGGGGGTGGAGGTATGTCAGGATTACCACCTTCTGGCATTGCTGTGGTCAAATACGAGCAGCAGATCTCTCAACAGGAGAAAGAAGTACAACTTTGTCTGAAACTCAAAATAAAAATGGCCGCCAATTTACCAACTGTAGTCATGGTGATGGTCTAACATTTTGAGGGTTACCGCTGACTGCAGAATCCGCAGAATACTTTTTACGTTTCGTTCCCAGGCTCTTTTCCGGAACGAAGGGCGTATATACAAGAAAACAAATAACCCGAAATACTGCTCAGTTTCAAGCCGACCTGCTATCATGATTGCTAAAAGTTGCACACAAACAGCATTTTTCAAACGAAAAGTGAAAGGTTACATCTCTAAGCGTTGAAGACCGATTGTGATCATTGAAGAGAGTTGATCAATCGGTTGGTTTTCACGAGTGCGCGCGCAAGATATCAAACGTCAAATTTCCTCTTCGTTAGTGATATATCTAAGCAGATGATCACTTCAGTGGCAGGATAATCGCATGTCTATGCCCATATTAAGTACATCTTTTTTAGTATTAGCACGCCACGTGCATCATTGTCCTTTTAACTTCGTAGGAAGCAATCATAAAATCCTTTAAGGAGTTCGTGATTACTCACGGCAAATACAATACTAAAACTGAGCATGGAACGATATTCAGACTTGCTCAATGAAATGCTCGATCTTATAGCGGAAAGGTTAGCGGATACCATTCAACAAAACAAAGTCAAAGACAATTACACAAAAATGATAAATCTTTCTCGTTAATTACCACCTTGCGCCGATACACGACTCGATTGGTCCATCATTACAATTATGACGTCATCAATCAGCATAAGTTGTTTTGGACTAATAGATCGATTTCTGCAGACTGTACCAGAAAACAAAGGGCTCAGGTGCTTAATTTGAATACCGAAACTCATCTGCAAGGTTGCTCATCAATCGCGAGCAAGAAATGCCGAACACTGGCCAACTGGAGGGGCAAACCTTCAAATGTGACAAGTGTCGAAAAGAATTCAAGAGAGTATGGCTTCCAACCAACGTTTGCTGCAAAGTGGAGGCTAGAGAAAGTGCGTCAATTTTTTCGCCGGCTTCGTATACACGACACTCGTGCAAGAGTTCCACGGCGGGCTCTACAGCCTCCTCTTCGGCAAAATCGAAAGCCGATAGCAAGCCATTGAGCGTGAAACTGCCCGGCCAGAAGACAGAAATTCAAGTGCAGTATCTTTCCGATCCCACTATGCGGTACGTAAACTCCTTGGCGCCTTTCTCAACCCTGGGGAAGTCAACTTGTGGTTATTATTTCTCTCGCGGGACAGACAATAAGAAGCGGAAGACAGGGATCCCTCCATCCAACTTGGTCGCATGGCGCAGTGTTACGAACTAGTTTTATCGGTTACCGCAGCGACTGGCACAAGTTGGTTACTAGTTCTCTGGACTCTGATGGTTGGTTGCTACGAAGAAACTTCTGAGCCATACAGTTAGACTTTGTTGTGCATTGCAAAATAAGACTGACATTCACGACGGAATACGTTGAGTTTATGCGACTTCCGATCATAAAAAAGAAAGTCTTTTTGTGAAACCCTACTGGCTATATAATGGTTTGAAATCAGAGTTTGATTTTTACGAACCCCTGAGTGTAAATCCGTGATGGATTAACTGGATTATTTGCATTAACATTGAACTGTTTAATGTGTAAACGCACAAGTTACACTGTAAAGTATACACTGAAAATCGCACGAGTTTGTTTAATGTGGAATTTAGACAGACAATAAAATCAGTTTAAAGTTGCTGCGCGCGAACACTGCGCCTCCATTGAATTTCCAAGCATGTGTGCGGGTTGACGAGAGCCAACAAATCTTGCTTATATTTTTGTTTCTTTGGGCCCATGGCAAATCAATCCGAGGTCGCCCTGTCGAAAGACCAGGGGCCGTATTCACCAAACTTGCGTACGAACAAAAATGTTCTCGTTACGCATACTACCTTGAGCGAGATAGTATGCGTAAGTCATATTTACGAACATTTTTGTTCGTAGACGCAAGTTTGGTGAATACGGCCCCAGGTTTCGAGGGACCGTCGACACATGAGATTGCTAAAATGAAGACGTCTGGAAAAAAACAGAAAGACGTCTAGAAAACTCCGCAAGATCTCCGCAACGCAATTTTAAATCGAGGGACAATACGATTTTCTTTTCGCCAGCCGTTTTTACCGACCTTAGTATCGTTATCCTATGTTTTTTTGTTTTTTTTTTTTGATACCCGAGGCATGAAAAGGGACCTCTTTCGGGCGCGGAGCTTCCCCGTATAGCTGCGATCATAGGAAGTGTCCCGCTCTTTTTAAGGGGTATGAGGTCGCCCCAAATGAACAAGACTATAGTCTTCAAGCAGTGAAAAGAAGGCCGACACAAGCGCAAGGATCTAAATTTATCCATTTTGTGCTTGTGTCGCTTTCTCAATTCCTTTTCATTTGACGCAAATCGCTTGTGCTTGCATCGCTCGTGAAGGCCAGGCTTTATCACTTTGATGGGGAATGGGATATTACACATTTTTACACATACAATGGAAAGCTAGTACTTGGAAAAACTAGCAGTGTATTGCGTTCCGCGTGGAAAAGGACGCCGGTATGATGATGAATTGGTCCATACGTGAAAACAGGACGCTGTTGAGTTTCGAGCACAGCCCTTTGTCGGAGCAAGTGAGTTTTTAAAAACAAACAAACAAACAAAAAAAAAAAACAAATGAGAAATGCCTGAAAGATAGAATCGGACTCAACCCAAAACGTTTATTTCATTTTTTTAGGTATTACATGAATATACACTACAAAGATTTTCTTGCATCTGCAGTTAAAAAAAAAATGTTTAGAACGCTGTTTGCAAACTAAACAAATACGGAGATTTGCACTTCATTATAAAACCGTCTAAGAAGGAGGGATTTTGAACAGAATTCCCACTTGCAGATGTTGGCTGACATATCACACATTACTGGGGATGAGAAGGTAATGATAAAGTAACTAAATCTTACAAAGATACACCACATTGTGGTATTTTAATAAGCAAATCTGGCAGAGTTGCGTTACAATGCTAACCACAAGAGTTACAGAAAGTCTCTTACAGGCAGCGAATGTTTACTGAGCTTTTCTGTTCTAGTTTAAGACTTGGAATTTTATGCCGCTCGTAGAGCTGAAGAGTACAAAATGGGACAAAGAAAAAACTAGATATTAAACAAGGCAAGGGCTTGCTGATGCATTCATGAATCTGAGGCATTCATGATTAACGTGATGTTGTCTCCCTTTAGAAGTAGTCTCCCTGTAAAAAATAAAAAAATAAATAAAAATCAGCTGAAAACTTTTATGGTAAACCAAACAAATCGACCAAATTCTAAACTGGAACTTTCTTAACCCTTTGCCTCTGGAGCCTTTTGATGCAATTCTCCTAACTGATTGTGCATGAAATGTATAAGTGACAAAGAGAGAATTGATAAGTCCATCAGCTTTCATCTGAGCAAGCTTTGAAATTCTCCTTAGTGTATAATATATCTCTGGCAAGAGAATGAAGAGAGAATATAGAACTTGACCACCCATTGCCCAGCTTACCTATCTGTCTCCTTGTTTTGCTCTTGAGGTGAACTTCTTCTGCATCATCAAGAACCAGGTTCATGTACTCATCAAATCCCTGAAAAAGAACAAATTAATAAACAAAACTCACTTTGTTGGATGAAAATACAAAACACTGTGATCAACTCTTTCACTTCCAAGCAAACTCTTAAGTAATTTGTTCAATCAGCTTTTATCTGAGTAAGATATGAAAACCCAGGTTCTATATACTTTATGATACACCTGTGGTGAAAAACTGAAGGAGAAAATTGAAGTTGATGGAACACAGTTTATGTACAGGGTGCTGACATGTTATGAGTATGCTGGTGTAATTTTGACTCTTTCAAATTACAGTGAGATAACTTACAATGATATGTCCCTCAATTCGCATGTTCACTTGTTCATAAAGCCAGATTTGTATTCTGGATCTCTGCAACAATACAAAAGATGCAGAAGATTAATACAGGGACTGGAAAATAAGACAGCACTGCACCTGCACAGAAAGATAATGTCCTTCTAAAATTTACTTACATTTTGTAGGTATCTGAAAATCAGGTTCTGTATTAATGTTAAGGAAAAAACAGTGTTTGCAAACATCAATACTGCATGCAAGTACAGTAGCTGTGTAGCTGCTCCATATAAAATAGTGTTGGAGGGGAGATGGTAACAGGAGGAATTGCTAGATTGATGCATTTATATATGAAGTCTGAAATGAATAATTGGGATGGAGATGGTTATACTGAGAAAAATGTAGAAATCCAAATACTATTTTAGTACAAATCAACTAAAGTAAGGATCATCCATGTAAAAAAAATGTTAGCAAATCGGCTGATAGACAGCAAGTAGTTTAGCCAATCAGACTGCAGGGACTAGCTTCACCAAAGCATTGCTCGTACGTCAGGATTTGCACAGTGCTGGAGGCGTAACAGATTTTGACATAAAGTTAACACAAGATGCTATTCGTAATTCACAGCACAGAAATGATATGGATAGTATGCAAGCAAAACAGATAAAACAACCGGCTCCATGATTGACATCTGCTTGCGCACGTGCTCAGCTTAACGAAACAGCAAAACAACTTTTATCTAGATAAAAAGTAACGTTATCGACTTGAAAGGATACAATCGGTTGTACCATAACCTTCTGGACCTTCTGACCCTTGTAAGCCATGATCGATCAGTATCTCCGTCAAGAAATATGGTATGAAAGTCTGCAAACAACGAGAGCCACCGAAGAAAATCAAAATGGCGGCTGTTCCTCCGCAAGGTTTTGTGGGTAACGTTTGAGAACGTTTGGTGGCGCGAAATGTATCCTGGGATAAATTACTCAATATTTGAGAAAAACGGCAATAAAACAATCACAAAATAAGTATCAGGCATATTTTACGGAGTTCGCATGTTCAAATGCCCTGAAATACTTTTTCTATTGCAAAGAACACGTATACGTAAGAACAGGAATAATATAGAACTCGGAAAGCTGGGCACGAGGAAAAATACGCTCCTTCAACAGTTGTGCTCAGCGGTCGCACGTACAAATCCAATATGGCGTCCAGATTTAGTGGGGCTTTACAGCTGACAGATTTAGACGACTTTATCTCTCCTTCGCAGGTAGTAGCTGAGATATGTTACACTAGTATCAATGAGGAGGACGGTAATCTGACTTCTCTGTTATTTTCATTCTCATAGGAGTGTGTAAAACCCGTGAAAATCGAAAAAAAGTCGGGCCAAGTAAGTATATACAGTATATATGTACTGAACCTCAGAAATATAAAAAAATGAAATAAAATAAATCCTACGAGGGTGCGCTGAATATGGAATGATAAATAACGAACGAGGCGCCGCGCTGATATAATATATATATATATATAATTATATACATGATATATCATAAAATATAGCATTCTCTGTTGAACAACTATCAATAAGCCATTTTCTCTACTACAATGTAACTATTTTTGCTTTAACTGTATTTCTGTGTATACTTGCACTTATATCTTTAATTTATGAACCGCACTTCTGCACTTCTGCACCGCACTATATAATATATCCCAGTAATTTTAGAGGAAGCTCAAATGATATAAGCCTCCGGCTTCTTTTTTGAGCTCCCTCACCACACAATAATGCAAAGAAAAAAATATATATATCAATACGTATATGTATATATTAATTTAGTAATATAACTGTGTGTGGAAACAAAATAAAATAAAATAAAATAAAATAAAAAACAGGATATTTATATGATGCAACATTGTTTTGTTTTGTTTTTTTTTTTTTCTTTCCAGTCTTTGGCAAAAATCAAAGTGGAAGACGATGGAAGTTATGTACAGCTAGCTGAGGTCAGTGAATTTCTTTGTTGTCATTTGGCGATAATGAGAAGTGGTTCTTGGCTGAAGTGGAGAGACAGGCTGGAAAAGGGTGGTGGATACATAAATATTGCACCCTAATCTCTAACTAGTGCAATAAAGGGTAATGGTGAAGCAACTTTTTTTCTCTAAATTTCAGGATGGAGGGAAGGTGCAATTGGAAAAGGCTAAAATTACTTTAAATGACTGTTTGGCTTGCAGGTAACTGCTGTGATGTAAATTAACTGTACAATGTAATATTGTAAATATCCCATTCTTCAATTCCTCCTTCATCACTCCATGTGATCTCTCCATGTCTCATCTTTCTGGTAAGTAAAAGGGATTTGTTTACTTTTTCAGTGGTTGTGTTACATCAGCTGAGAGTGTTCTTATTGCCCAGCAAAGCCAGGAGGAGCTGTACAAAGTTATCAACGAGAATAACCAGGTCTCTAACATATTTACTTCTCATCAAAGCAATGGGCTAGTAGTTTTCTCCTCCTATCCTTGATTCTTCTTATTTCCTTTCTATACCTTCCTTCTTTCCTCTCATCCATTTTCTCTTTCTCCCCTCCATTTTTCACACCTCTTTTTTCCTTCATCCCTTACTTCCCTCATTCCGTCCTTCTCTCCTTCCTTCCTTCTATTCTTCCATCTGTCCCTCCCCTCCTTCCTTCCTTTCTTCTTTCCTTCTCTCCTTCCTTCCTTCTATTCTTCCCTCTGTCCCTCCCCTCCTTCCTTCCTTTCTTCTTTCCTTCTCTCCTTCCTTCCTTCTATTCTTCCATCTGTCCCTCCCCTCCTTCCTTCCTTTCTTCTTTCCTTCCCTCCTTCCTTCCTTCTATTCTTCCATCTGTCCCTCCCCTCCTTCCTTCCTTTCTTCTTTCCTTCCCTCCTTCCCCATCCTTCCTTCCTGTACTTAACTCTCTTGTATTTTGCTTTCTTCAGAATGGTGTAGAAGGAAAGAAGATCATAGTAGTTTCTGTCTCACCGCAGTCAAGAGCATCAATTGCTGCAAAGTTTAGTTTGAATATTACACAGGTACATTGAAAAATACTTTCTTTTGCCTTTCATCTATCAATCTGTATGTCTATGATGGCCGGGAATACTGGTCCCTCTGAGAATATTACTTTGTTCTAGTCTGCACTGGCTTTGAAACATTATACACATGATGCAGATTAAGATTAGTTCCCACAGGGACAAGGATTCATTTCATGAGTTTTTGTCATCCACGAAGTACAGTCAGTATGTTGCCATAATATCATGTTGTTCTCTCTCTCTCTCTCCATATATTTAGACTGCCAAGAAGTTAACAAGATTTCTGAAAGGGATGGGTGAGTATATATAATTGGATGGATAATGGTTTGAACCCAGGATTTAGTAGGTTAGATATGATTGTTGTTGACTGATGTTTTAATTAGCTAGTGATGAGATTTTGTCATATGATGGTATTTACGTCTCTGGTCACTGACGTTATTGGTCTGTTTTGTCATGATATGGTTATAAATTTGTTGGCCAAAAGGTTGAGAATGTAAGGGATTTAGTATTTTGTTGTTGTTGTTGTTGTTGTTGTTTTCTTGCATTCCTGGACACAGGCGTTCACTATGTTTTTGATACAACTTTCTCAAGGGATTTCAGTCTTGCCGAGAGGTTTGAACTACTGTCTTTTTTGCTAAGCTTTCTGTGTACAAGATTGGGGTGTAGCTGTCTTGTTTTCTGTCCTTCTTTCAGTCTCCCCTCCTTCACATTTCATTCTTTATTTCCTCCCACCATTTCTTCTATCTGTCCATTCTCTATTTGTTCAACTTCCCCCTTCCTACTTGTTTCTGTCCTTCTTGAAGGCCTTTGTCGAAGTTGATGTCTTGAACTTCAACTATGCCTTGAACATGAACTATTATTTTATGCATGATTGGCAAGGACTCAACCCCCTTTTTTTATTTCTTGTCATACTCTACGCCATTTTAGATTTCAGCAGCCTGAGAAAACAGCTGCCCCTCATTACACATTTTCTAAATCTGCTTCTGATTATAATGATGTTATTTCTTTATCTTCGAATCTGTGTCACAGCCAAAAGGAGTTTGTTCGAAGATACAAGGCAAGTCAGAAGGAAAAAGGTTCAACTCCAATGCTGTCTTCTGCATGTCCAGGTAATAGTACATGAGATTCTTGAGTTGCTCCCATTAAACCACATTAGGTGCCAATTCAATTAAACAATATTTTACACCCATTATATATTTTACATATTCTAATGCAATGTGTCTCAGTCTGTGCTTGCTTCGCTGGTTGAAATTTAATTTCATGTTTCACTTACCTTGTTTCTGTCTTGTGTGTCTTTAAGGTTGGATTTGCTATGCAGAAAAGACTCATGGAAGTTACATTTTACCCTACATCAGGTGTGGTTTAATCAATCAGAGTCTTCTGATTCTAAAGTCCTAAAGATAACAATCATTTCAAGAGAATAGTGACCAGATAAGTAACCAAAGTGTTCTGTACCCCTTGTAGTACTACCAAGTCGCCCCAACAGATAATGGGTTCAATCGTGAAGGATCACTTGGCGTCCACACTGGGAAAAAGGTTAGAAGTTTTTCATTCCTTGACCAAGATGCCTTGCGCACTGGGGCGTCATTAGAGTGGTTTTCGGATGACTGTCGAAGTAGCTTTGTGATTGCTGCATTTTCTGCATACACTTTTGGATTGGTCCAAAATGCATTTGGCAGCATTTGTGGGCAATCAGGAACAACAGCAAAACTCGATTATTCACACAAACAAGCAAGTGGTGTATGATGGTGTGTTTTTGCACTGTTCATTGGTTTCTCCCTTTTTATAAGTAAAACCAATCGCAAAACCCTCTTTCACTTTTGGAAAAAGCCATTTGAAAACCGCACTATTTTTTAGGTACTGGTGCTTGAAATTTAAACAACTTTGCTTGCAATTCTATGCAGGCTGCGGACCTGACAAATGAATAAACACACAGTACCAGTGCCAGACAGAGCTAGGGACTCGCGTTTATCACAGTACTGTAGTCTTTCAGAACAGAATTGAATCACTGAGCAGATCGAAATAACAGCAGAAAAAAAACCCTCTGACTTCGTGACTTCTTTGTCTTTCAGGCCTGATGAAATCTTCCATGCCACTGTCATGCCCTGTTACGACAAAAAGCTTGAGGCGTCTAGGGAAGATTTTTACAATGACCTGTTCAGAACGAGAGACGTGGACTGTGTCATCTCCACTCGTAAGTTGTTGTTGTTGTTGTTGTTGTTGTTGTTGTTTTTGTTTTTGTTAGTTTTGTCGTTTTTGTTACTTGTTCCTGCTTTACTTGTTGTTGCATTTTTCTATTTCTGCTTTTGTTGTTGATTCACTTTGGCTGTTACGTTTTGGTGCTTAGTTTTGTTGTTGTTGTTTTACTTTTTGTTGTTACGTTTTGGTGCTTTAGTTTTGTTGTTGTTGCTGGTTGTGTTGAGCATTGTGATGGATTTGCATCGCATTACAAAACATAGCAGGCAAAAAACTCCACGTCCAGTCACAAAGCATATCAGACTTACTATGTTTTGGGTAAACGCAAATTATATAAATTGTTTATATAAATGTTTGACCTCGATTAGCTTTAATTTCTTATCATTTTCATGCAGTCGAAGTTGAGAAGATGCTCGAAGAAAAAGACGTCAATCTGCGTGACCTTGATGATGCAGAATTGGATGTAATGTAAATATATTATATATCGTGTAACCAAACCAAGGCAATCACAGCACCAATCACAAGACTATAAGAAACACTTTTAACCAATCAGAAGCCGAATTATTTTGGGGTTGGTCAGCAGTGCGAGAAAACGCGTTTGTTGCGTGACGTGCTTGCGTGCGTGAGTAGATCACATGATTGGCCAGTTTGAATCCAAACGTTCTAACCAAAGCAGCCCAATATCTAATTGAGCCTCGTGAAGACATAGTGGCCTTGTGTGTGTTTTCGTGTGATTATTTTTGTAATTGTTCTTTGTTTTGGTGCCACCAGGTCCAGTTGTACGGACGACGGTGAACTCGTAGGTCATCCAGGGGGAGGTTCTGTAAGTTTCCCTGTTTTATGTTCCCCCTCCTCTGATTTTTTTTGTATAATCAGCATTAACACCAACACCAGCATTCGTATTGTTTATTATCCTATTCTACGTCATCATTATCACCTATCTATATTGCCGTCATCACCATCCCATCTCGTCATTCTCGTCATCATCATCATCATCATTATCATCATCATCATCATCATCATCGTCATCGTCATCGTCATCATCATCGTCATCATCATCATCATCGTCATCATCATCATCGTCATCGTCATCGTCATCGTCATCATCGTCATCATTATCATCGTCATCATCGTCATCGTCATCGTCATCACCGTCATCGTCATCCTCGCCATCATCACCCCCGTCATTGTCATCCTTATCATCCTTATCTGATCGTCATCATTAATACGATTATCGTCGTCATTGGCATCAACGGGCAACAACCCATTGAATATAAAAAATAATGGAAAATGAAAACAACTAATTCCATAGCAACAGCTCGCGTTGATTTTCTTTATGTGTCGCAGGGTGGATACCTGGAGCATGTTTTTACGTATGCAGCGAAAGAGGTAATCACAAGTTTGCAAGTTGCTGTGTAATCGTGTTTTATATTTACTCTCCAGTTAGCTGCGCATGTAGTGTTTTTTTTGTTTCTTTTTTTTGTGAAATTTCTTAGTTTCAATTTACAATCGAACTTTTGTCGCGTTTCTTTTTGTCTAAGAGGTTTGTCGTTATTTCGCAGCTCTTCGACCGAAACATTGACAATATCACCTACAAAACTCTAAGAAACAAAGATTTCAGAGAGGTTACACTGAATGTGAGTAAAAACAGAGTGTCAATCATTATTATCCTTTGCCCGTTACGTTGTTGTTGTTGTTGTTGTTGTTGTTGTTGTTGTTGTTGTTGTTGTTAGAGAATCTTGAAAACGGAGTAGTCAACTGAAAAACCGTTCCATTTCTCTTGGAGCTTGCCCTTTCAAAGGCTCGTTTGTGCAGGTAGTAAATTACCATGCGTCTTGTAATAGGTGGAAGGCAAGGAGGTCTTAAAGTTTGCCGCAGCGTATGGATTTCGCAATATTCAGGTAAAGCCGCAGATTATAACACGTGTACAGTTCAACCCCCGCTAACGGCCATTTATCTTCAACTGCCATGTTTTTCGTCCTCTCTGGCGATCTATGCATTTATTCTTAATAGAACCTCCCCACTGCGGCGGCGGCCAACAAAACGAGTTCTAAACCCCCCAAATACCCCCCCCCCCCCCCCAAATAAAAAATAAAATAAAATAAAAAGGAGGCCTCGAACAAAAATGACGTACTTTGATTATTTCTTATCACAGAATCTAGTGCAGAAAATTAAACGAGGCAAGAGTCCTTATCACTTTGTAGAAGTCATGGCGTGTCCGTCGGGTAAGGTTTTTTTGCACGACAGAACATTGCACACAGAACGTTGCTTTTATTTAAACTCGATATAGAATTATCAGAGCTGGTCCGTGTATGTATTGTTGTTTCAAAAAGGGACAACATGATACATTAACACAGTGCAACAGTCCGGCACAATGCAACTCACCACGGCAGAGCAAAGTATTAAGCAGCAATTGTCTGTTAAAATGTACTCGTTGAGAGCTTTCGTTTGAGTGGTCACGTGTTTAGATTTCATTCAACAGTTGGGAGGTGGTAGTGAACGCTGCTGCTAGAATGTTCTCATTGAGGGGGGTGGGGGTGGGGGTGGCGGCTTTCACTTGAGTGGTGTCAACTTTACGTTTTGTGTAGTCGCCTTCGCAGCCGTTTCCTGGGTCGTCACGAAATCCGAGACTACGTTTTGTGTGACAATTAAATAATTAAATGAAACTTTTTGGGCTGTGCCATATTCATCTTTAACTTGTACGTGTGTTCTGTGTAGGTTGTCTCAATGGTGGGGGTCAAATAAGACCGTCAGAAGGTGAAAAACCTAAAGAGCTGTTGGCAACACTAGATGAACTCTATAACTCACTCAGGTGACCACGGCTGTGTACATAATGTGAAATAGAATGCTGATACTTGTGAGAACTACACTAATTTTAGACTGCGTCAGCGTGGAGATAACACATATGATGAATCAAGTAAATCTTTTGCTCCGACGAAGGGCTAACTCTAGGGCTTCAGCGCTCGACATTAACGGTTGCCCGGTTGCCCGGGGCAACCAAAACTTTTGGTCGGGCAGGTAAATTCTGGGCCGGGCAACTAGAAATTATGAAACTTTCTATTGCTTGAAGTCAATCTACAGTCTGAAGAGCAACCAACCTAAAACCTTAATGTCGAGCACTGGGCTTAAAATTCTTTAACTTACGTTGATACGTTGTCTTTCTCTGTCTTTCTGTCCACCGATTGCGAAATTGTTTTTGCCGTATTAACTGCCTATGTGTCCTTGCTGGTATTTTTCTTAACAACAACTTATTGTTTTAGGATTAGGTCTCCAGCCGACAATCCAGCAGTTCAGAGTCTTTATCGGTATGTACTTTCATTTGAGCAAGCTATCACAAACCACATTCTCCATAATGTATGATATATTTCTGGTGAAAAACTGAAAGAGAAAGTTAATACTGATCTCCTAAATAAAGTTTTTCTAACTTTTACTGGTTTCCTGCTCGGTCACACAGGGAATGGCTAGGTGGCTCGACTTCAGAAAAGGTATCTTTGGGCTTGATTACGTTTTCTGTTTGATTGCGACGTTGTGGTTGGGGTTTGTTTACAGTATTGGTTTTGTTTCTGTTGCCATCTGTTAATATTTTGTCTCCTCTTCTTCTCAGGCTCGGCAGCTACTCCACACGAAATATCACCAAATAGAAAAACTCAACACAGCGCTGAACATCAAGTGGTGAACTTGTTTATCCGAGGTACTCTCAGTTGCTAAGGAAACGTGTCTCGGTGGAGGGAAAGTAATGCTTTGTACAAGTACAAGTACGATACTGCTACGAACAACAACAACCAAAAAAAAAAAAAACAACAACAACAACAACCTACAACTACTAGTACAACAACAACTATGAGAATTTACAATTCTGTTATTGGTTTTCCTTAATACATTCAGTCCCTCTATTGACATGTATTAAAATGCAATGAATAAATAATAAAATTACTACGAACACTACTACTACTGATACTACTACTATTACGTTTATATTAGCTAAAACATAACTTGTATGATCGGTTTATTGAAACAAAGAAACTGGTTTGACTCATCCAAATGTTTTGAAGAAGGGTTCGTCCAATGGAGAAAATAACAGTCGCGAGGTTGTGTGGTAGAGCCTTCTCGATTCTGCTCACTCGGTAATAAAGCAGTAGCAATGCATAATAAAGTGGTCGCACTCATTTACAGTAATGACTTGTTTATTTAACTTTAGTAATTACAATGAAACATTACATTGTAAATCACACGTTAGACCTGTTGCTATGGTGAATGTTTCCATCGTTACTTGTGACACCTGATGGATGCAAGATCGACGTTTAGGTGGGCAGCGATCCATTCGCACTCCGCAAAGCAGCAAGAGCGTTTGTCTGCTCGAAAAAAAAAAAAGTTGGTCTTAGTCTCCTAGTTGTGCACTGTTGTCACGGTATCTCAGTGACGTACTGTATTGCTGTTGCGTTCTCTTAGTAACGTAATTGTGTATTGTATAACATCACGGTTTCTCTTAGTCACGTACTTGTGTACAGTTGTCACGTTCTTTTTAGTCACGTACTTGTGTACAGTTGTCACGTTCTTTTTAGTCACGTACTTGTGTACAGTTGTCACGTTCTTTTTAGTCACGTACTTGTGTACAGTTGTCACATTTTCTCTTAGTCACGTAGTTGTGTACAGTGTCACATTTCTATTAGTCACGTACTTTGGTACAGTTGTCACTTTCTCTATTAGGCACGTTCTCTCTTAGTTACGTACTTGTGTACAGTTGTCACGTTCTCTAGTAGTGACACTGTTTACCATGCAGCACCCTTTGTGATATGTTTTGGGGAAATATACAAGATATACTTACAAACGTGGCGAATTTCATTGCGTACGCTCATTTTGCGCTCTATGGGAACAAAAGCAGCATGTAAATTTAGACTTAACTACAAGGTCAGTTTAAATGGGCACTGTCGCGGGATTTTTTATAGGGGTTAGCATTCTTCGAAACTACGGGAAATACGTTCTCGATCGCCATTACTATTATCTGACACGAGGTAAAATTTCACATCGTGTGCAAAACCCGTTTTCTTGTGCACAGCTCGTGTTATAGAAAGTGCGTTTTGGGATTCTTGGCTGTTTTTGGGTTTTACAAGTGCTTTACAGCGGAATTTTGCACTTGAGTTTTCTTCCGTTTCCACAGTTTTGTGCAATGACCGCTCCAAAAATGATAACGTATTTCTACGGTTCCTGCGGAATTCTTGGAAGCTCGTTCCAAGGCTCATGTCGCAATTTGGGAAAGAGCCTGGAGGCGATAGTGAGTTTCTTGTGAATACCTTCGTTAGAGTCATAGCATCGCAAATTGGAAAGCTCCACTGGGTATTCTTCCATCACCTGCATCACTGAAGGATCGCACAGGCCTGAGGAGTAAACAAAAACAAACAAACAAGAAAAACTAGTGACAAGTTACCAAACTCGGTCACAGGGAGCTCACGCCGAGCACTTTCCTAAATAGATAGTGCAAAGTATCCATGGCCTCTAATAAATAGAGAATAATACATGGGTGCGCGGAAAGTATCGAGATGAACACGAGAAGATATTTCATATCTCCAAGCGTTCATGCATTATTCTGTTTATTGCATAAACTTTGGTGTGATACAGAGACTTCCGCCACTAAAAACATGCAAGATCACTGATTGGTTGATATCAACACACGTAAAGGCATCGTAAGTTTACGTGTATTGAGATACGACATTTCTCAGTGGTGGAAATCTCTAATCATACCAGAGTTTATGTGATAAATACAATTAAGTTGTCTTCTTTCTCCCCTTTCTAAATAGTTTCCACTTTTTAATTTATACACGTTAATAACTCAGACGAAATATTAAGACACGAGGTTTTTCTTGTGTAATAGTAGACAGTCGACTATCTGTTCTTCCTTTTCTTCGTCGTTGTCGTTTTCTTTTTCCTTTCTGTCTCTATGTCTTGTCTTGTTCATAATCTACATTTCTTGTCTATTTATGTGTTTATGTCTATTTTTATGCCTCTGTGTCTCTTCCTTTCCGTTCTTTCTGTTTCTCTCTTGTCAAATAATAAAAATCCAACTCACCTATTCCACGTGGTTGTTTCACTGCAGGTGCAGCGACTAAAAGACAAAAAGAAAAATGTGTGTCCAAGAAGAAACAGCAGTAAGTAATCCGCTTAGTGTTGGAATGTATATGAGTGATTTTAGACAGTTGAACGAAGGAATTTAAAGCAACCTTTTGATCCAGATTTTTATGGTCATCCACGTATTTTCTTTTTGACGCGCCAAACAATACGAACTATCCTAAGAGCCGCGACAGCACAAAGCAAAAGAGCCTGGGAACGAGTATCCTTTCTGAGAACACACATACGTGTCCGTGAGAGGCAAGTTTCTCCGTTCGATTCACAGTCATAAACAAGTCAGCGTTTATAAAAGTTGCATGTGTGCAAGAAAGACAGATAGGAGGCTTTATTTGACCCTAAATACAAGAGTCGCCAAAGCTATAATATTATAAAAGCAACAAAAGAGTTAAGAAGAAGTGTACAGATGTTCAAACAGTTTAATACTTGTGAGAAATCATGCGATATAAGAAAGTTTCTGTAATTTTACTTTCTCACAAAGTGTTCAAGTGTCAACACGAGCCCCTGGTGGATTAATTTTGGATTTTGTTGAACTACAATTCGTTTTAGGTCCGTTGGGGTTGTTAATTCTTTTGTCAAATAATCGGAGGCCCAATTTAAATATCTGATGTTTTCCATTAATATTTTTTATAAACATAACGTCCATGCAGGTTGTGATCATTTAGTTAGTGAGGGATTGGACCGTTTATAACGGTTTGTTGAAGTTTAGTCTTTTCTGAGTTTCTTGTCTCTTTTTAGTCTTTGGTTTCTCTCGTGTAATTATTTGCAAGATCGGTAGTATCCGTTCGGTAGTCATAACAGTTTTGAAGAAACCATTTCAATCTTCAGAATCTAATCGCTTTGCCAGTAGGTGTCCGAAGAAAATACAAATAATTTGAGGAAATCCACGTACAAAGATGCAAAAAATTATTATTTTCAGCAGGATACCCTACCTACGGTGTCTGAAAAGATAATAGATATTGCCAAGGTTAATTTTTTCCAAAACTATACAGGTAAACTACCATACATATAAACGTTTTGAGCTCGAACGTTTCATAAATCAGAATATGCGTAACAGAGTAGTAGAAATTTCCAGATTCAATTAACCGAAAGAGAAGTTCAATATTTGTTATTTGTTTTTTTTCCCATCCATGGAGGCAGGTGTAAAATTTGTCCTGAATATAAAGCGATAAAATGATTCCTCCCTCTTTCTGCTAATTAAAGGCATCTAGGAGAATTAACTTTTTGCCACATTTGAATATGTACTCAAAGATAAGTCGATAAAGCTATGGAATTTGGATATTCGTTCAAGAGAATGAAGTGCCTTTTTAGAGGACTATTTATTCAGTCGTTTCTGCTGCTTTTTTCCTTTTTCTTTTCTTTTTTTTTTTTTTTTTTTTTTTTTTTACATTTGTAGTATTTCCGGCATCTTATATCGTAATTGTTTCTATTTGTTTTCAAAGATCAAAAAGTGTAAATAATATTTTTGAGGTTGACCCTTCCTTTCGTACGTCCGTTACCCCGTGGCGACAGAAAAGGAAGTAATACTCATTAATTGTATCGTCGTGTTTTTTAATAATTCTCTTCTTCATTTTTCCCAGTATTTCAGATTCATTCTCTACCCTTCGGTTCTTGTTCCAAGAATCTGGCATTTCGAATGCGTTATTCTTAAAATGATAACACTGTCAATTAGGTAAAAGTCGTTTGCATACTTGTTAAAGAGTCAGTTCGGTATAAACATCACCTGCTTCGCTTGCTCTCAATTTTACCTCTAGTGCGCACGAAAGAAACCGGTAGATTTCCATCTTATTCTTTTTCTATTGGCAGGACTGTATTTCAAATATTTTGAGTTTTATCAAACTGAGTTATTTTTGTCTTGGTAAATTATCCCCAGCAAACCGTTGAGTAACTCTTTTGCATGCATATAATTTAGCTGAGCGGGTATAGTTGTCGTATTTTCCCAAGCAGCTTGTTTCTCTGTTTTCACCGTAAGCTGAGCTGAGGTGCAGACGCTATACGAGTAACGATTGAACTATTCTTCAGATCAGCGTATACGAAATACTGAACAGTACACTCAGTATAAAACTAGTAGTAAAACATATAATCATACGCGCACACACACCCACATCAACAGATCGCCACGATACATAAAACAAATACAAGCAACTTAAAAACGAGTAGCCAAAAGTGGATTTTTGAGGTGGTGCAGCACAGTACTATGCATGAAATCTTGACCGGGAACAGCGGGGAATTTGACACAACAGTCGTTGCAAAGAAGAATAAAAACAAGTTTAGTTAATCGTGAGAAACACGCTATGTTTGTTTGGAACGCGTTCTAACGTTGCGGGAAATGAATCAATTTTCAAATGAGTATTCAGTTACAAGAGCCTGAGATTTTGCCGCGCAAAATTCATAGATAGAGAAAAAGAAAGCGAGAAAGAAATTTAAAGTGAAGTTCACTGCACATGTATTATGGTGGAACAAGAACAAAAAAAAAAAAAAAAAAAAAAAGCAAACAATTAAACCAGTACTCACTTATGACTGAGATTAAGCCAAGAACTACGCCGAACACAATATTTGCCGACATCTTTCTTGTTTGAAGTTCACCGCAGGAGCTCGTTGAGGCAACTATAGTTTTCACCTCACTAGGCTGCTTATTTATTCATCCAAAGACGCTTGCGTGGTAAATCTCGTTAATTTTCACAGCTGCTTTGTATTGAACAGACTTTTCTGCTCTTGCAGAGACCTATGACAGTAGACAATGCACAACCAAATCAAGATCTTCTTCGTGATAGGGTGAACGATAAGATTGAGCCATTATAATTTCCTTTTGTCGGTATTCAAGTCAATCACAAGTGGGTTTACTTTAAAAAGAGCCTAATTTCATGATTAGTGAATTTCGCGATAATTTATCATCCGCCTAGTGCATTGTCTTTAAGGTCTTCTTGAGGTTATATGGTCTTTAAACGGATGTGCCATGATGGATGTTTTAAGTAGGTTTGTGGACACGGCAAATTGTCAGTTAGTGTGAAAATGCTGTATTGCCGAACTAAGACTGTTCCATTTTTATCAAACACCACGATTATCAAGATTGTTTCTATCTATTTGATATGTAAAATAAAAATTACCATAACTCATTTTTCACTTAAAGGAGGTATGCCAACTTTCTTTAGATTTATTTTTGGTATGTACAGTGTTAAAAAGAATTTTTATCAATATATTCTGTACTATTAACAGCCTCATACAAAAGATGTGTCCGAAAGGAAGACTAAAAAGGTGACACTTTAGAGCAGCTAACTAGATGGCTATCAATATCAGTAACCGAAGTGATTTTAGAACTAAATAACTATCTCTTAGTGCGGTAACCCAATAACTTTTCATCACCGTTGGCAGATAATTCCGTTACAAATGAAGGGAAGCGATATGTTTTTTTTGCCATGATGTATGCAAAACGGTATCTAAATCCGAGAAAAGTCGTCACGACCAAATCTTGTTGGGGCCGCGACGTCGATACAAGCAACGAGTAGTTTTCAAATACACTAGTGTGGTATTTGAGAGCACACTCATTCTAGGATCGTTCTTAACTTCAACTGGGTTCCACTTTGAGGTGTAGATTGTTGAACAATTTTAAATGAAATATTGTAATTTGTTGATGAACATCAGCTAGGCATTGGATAGGTTGACACAAGTGTTACATAATAATTGAATCAGCTTATCTCCCGATTATCTCTGGTTTAAATATAGTACTTGATCCTTGGGTTAAATTTCGTTAATTGCCAATAAGGAAATCGGTTTGCAAATGACGCGGTTCTACGCAGGAAACTATGTATCATTTTTTCAAAGATTTGTGAGCGTAATTTTCATCGACAGCTGTTTCTGAACTTGAAAAGTGAACTTATTCCTTTAATGCAAATATACATTACAGTAGAACATACGAAGATAAATATATCTTAAAGGAAAAAATCTCATACAATATGGATTATTCGTACATGTAATGTACTTTTAGAGTGTGTCACATGCGACACACTGCGTTCACAGTCGGTGCAAGTCTTGCAACAGACAGTCTGCATTCATTTTCTTTGTATATAAAAGCCGAGCTGTATAGCTGTCTGCAATGATAACGTAAGAACTGGCGTTCTAATGCCCCAACTGAATTTCCACACTATTCGTTTTCGTTTTCGAAAAAATAAGGCCTCTTAACAAAGAAATCCCTACAGTCCATTAACAAGTGGATGTCAAGGAACGACAATAGCTTCATTTGAGTTAGTGTCAACCCCTCGTGTTACCTTCATAGTTTTTATTACTGAGTTCCCTTTCCGGAACTGAGTCAAGAATTACTAAAAAAAAGTATTATCCGAGGCATAAATGTTTAATAAACATTGCTTTGCATCACAAAAATCTTCAGAAATATTTTTTAGAATGTTTCCATGAAAGCGTTTTCAATTTCCGGGCCTATATAGCCACAGGGGCGCACAGGCAGACATTAATTAAGTTTCCGTGCAAACCCTGTTAAGGTCGCCATCAACTTTGGCTACCTGGAATGCAGCACATTAATTTGCCGGTGATATTGGATCTTGGGCAGTCGTCTCTCTGTCTATGTCTATAGTCTACTTGGTTTGTAACTTTCTCTGTGTGGAATGCACACTCCCCTGGGTGAAATCTACGGTCTCTCTGTTTGAGTTTAAAAGTCAGTGAAATCACTAGTTTTATCTTTAAGCAATATAACACGCTTTCCATGTCTGTGTACACTTAAAACGAACATGAGGGGTGTTGGGAGAACACGCCGAAGGAAAAGTTAAAAATCACGAGCCGGTTGGGAGAGTTTTAACGCTAAATGAACGACAGCGTTTTATAGACGAACGTTTCAAACTGCGCACACGGACGCAAATTTTGGATAAAATGGCAGCTCTAAAATGCATCATTATTTACACAGAATTTTGCACTAAGTACGATGCCTGCAGAACCAATTTCGGTGATCAAACAAGCAAGTGGCGCTTGAAGTAAAACCAACTTGGAATTATTTTGGCCTTCTGGTTGGGTAAAAGAGTTTATTACAGCCTCTGTGAATGGCGGGGTCGGAGTGGTTTCGGATGGCTGTGACTGCTTTGGTTTTTCGTTTGCTGTGTTTTTGGACAAAACACGATTCCGATCTTCTCACGCAAGCAAGCAAGTAGCAATGGCGTTTTCTCGCCCTGCTGATTGGATTCTTCTTCAAAGTAAAACCAAACGTGAATTGATCGCAAATTTCTTTGCTTCTCTGGTTTGGTTTTACGATAAGCCGCTTTGTTTGTTTTGTAAAGTGCAACATGATACTCGCACACTATGTCCGCCTTTTCATTTTATTTCACCAGTTATTTGTTGGAGACGTACATTTTTATGCAAATACTGCACGTTCTAGGTGAGAACCGGCTGCTCTGGGCCACTTGAGTCGGGGTCGGCGTTGCATTGTTCCTGATCGTAGTCGTGGTAGTCAGGGTTGAGATTGTCTTCATGTTCATTGAAACACCTCACAGCTTCCGCGTCGCAATTGCACAGTGTGTGATAACACTCTGCGTAACTAGAATCCCCATATGATTCTACTGAAGCTGCAATGGGTCAACACCGGACGTTACATAGACCGTCAATACCCTGTACATCATAGCACAGCACAACACAGCATAGCATAGCAACGACACATCAAAACAGAACACAGTACATCACGTTGTAAATCACATAATATTGTAAATCATTTAAAATTACCATTTAGACAATAATAACGATTTTACACAGATACATACATGATATACAATTAAGAAATATATAACGCGTCACCGTGTAATATAACCTCAATCATCTAAACACGCGGGAAGTTGGGAGAACACGAGAGTAGCGTAAGGAAATTATTCGGCGGCCTCGTGGAGGCTATATTACACGGTGACGTGTTATATATTTCTTTTATAAAATAATTTAGTCAAGTAAAATACATCACTTATCGCGTCAGCGTGTAATATACTTTCATCTTACACGGTTGTTTAGCCAATCAGGGCGCGCGTAGTATCATAGTTATTTTATAAATTATTTTATTTTATACTGTAAGTAGTCACCCCGATTAGCAAGGCATTAGTGCCAAGCTAGAAGCCTTGAGACCTTGATAAAGCTTATTATTATTATTATTATTATTATTATTATTATTATTATTATTATTATTATTATTATTATTACATCAAACTACAGCACAGCACAATACAACACAACACAACAAAATTCACAGTAAAGCTTTGCAGACTTACCACATCCAGTGCAACCCTCTCGAGTGTACGTAGTGTAGTAGATAGTTTGGCCGTAAGGCCAACCACAAATCTTGCTCTCGACTATGTCGTTGTAGCACCTGTCGTGCACTTTGCAACAACTGCAAATTAAATATATCAAATATCACTACTACATGATAACATAAAAACAAAAAGCTGACTCACAATATGGATCACAGCATTCATATTTTTAAGATCTTAAACCATCGAGGTCGAAGTCAATAAAAAAAGAAGCGTATGGCGCGATGCAGAAAACAAAATGCTCAAAATTTACGTCATCGCACATCATTCGACAATGTGAACCAGTCACCGTGTGCTGATTCCCGACCCAGAAAAAAAAAAAAAAAAAAATTGCAAATTTAAGCTCGCCGCATCCCCGAGCAATAAGAAAGAAGCGTATGGCGCGATGAAAACAAAACAAAACAAAACAAAACAAAACAAGCAAACAAACAAATTGCTCTAAATCTAACCTAAACCTAATCCTGACCGTAACGCTCATCTCATGTCCACAATTTGATCCCCCTCCCCCCCCCCCTCCGGCCTTTTTCACTTACTGATCCAGGTCGTCGAAGGCTTCCCCTCGCCCCCCCCCCCCCCCCCCCCCCCCCCCCCCCCTCCCCCGGCCTTTTTCACTTACTGATCCAGGTCGTCGACGGCTTCCCCTCCTCCTCCTGCTCCGCAAAAGCATCCGTAGTCGATGAGAGTGAACTTGGTTAGTGTATCTGTTCCGCACTCAATCATCCGACCAAACTGAACTAGGTTGCGTTTCGATATTGTTCCTGCCAGGGCATATATTGCTTGAATTACAATAGTTTGTACTCGGCTCGACTCAACTTAACAAAACACAATAGTAAAACTTGCCAACTTACCGTTATAGGTCGGGTGCCCCTCGAAGGAAGACAAGCGGGAAACAAGATTAGTTTTCAAAGGCAAAAATCTGAACACCTGAATACTTTCTGTTTCCTTGTTTCCATTTGTTGCTTACATCGTACTACATTCCTCGATTTAAAAGCTACTTCTCGAAAATTACACATTTTTTCCCCGAAAATCGGCACCAAATAAAATCCAAATTCGCCTTTGGTACAGCAAGGTCGGAATTGTTAAATAAAAAAACAGGCGACAACGACTCCTGGGTACGCACATCTGTAGGAACAAAACAGGGCAACATTTCTCTGAGACCAAAGTTTACAAAAACAAACGCCACTGTATCTTAAAATATAGCAGAACAAAATAAGTACTGCAAAAATGTATCCTCAAGACATTTTGTAAACATGTTTTGATTTGTACCTCTGCTTCAGACAAGAGAGTAACGGCCAAAGCCAGAACAGCGAAACAGACAAGAAGGCGATTGAAATGAAACATCCTCTGGGAAGCTTTGATTTAGCCGCGGCACCTTGCAAGAAATCGCCTGTCCCTGTTGAGCACAAGGTAAGACTGAACAAACTTCTCTTTGTCATCACGTTATCTTACAGGTTGTGCACCATTCCATGACACAAATAAGAAAGAATCTGAACTGGTACAACATGATCATGGGAGGTGCTAGAGGCGGAATAATGAGTCGCTTCGAGGACTTTTTCCAATATTTTCATACTTTGTCTCTGTCTGTCTCGGCTTCTGTCTATGCCTCTGTCTCTGCTTCTGCCTCAGTCTGTGTCTGTTTGTCTGTGTCTTTGTCTTTAGCTCCCTCCCTACTTGTCTCTGTATCTAACAAAAGAAATGGGTCTTTTTGGAAACGACACGAGTAACAAAAAGAGACAAGAACTCGTCCCTATTTTGCTAGCCCCTCGAATACCCTTCAGTGTCTCTTTTTCTAATGTGATTGAGGCTTATGATTCAAAACGGGTACTCTCTCCTCCGCAGAAGCTCCCTAGGGGAGGGAGCAGGGTGCAAAAGGAATAAAGAGGGCGATTGATTTTCTCTCCCCCAGGCCCCCGCGCGCTTTACATTCTCTTTGCTAAACGCTATAAATCCGCGCCAGCGGACACTGAAAAGCCTCTGCGGAAGAGACAAGGGTACCAGTAAAATGAAGAGTGCGAAATACCGCAGCAATTTTGACATTATGCTTTGACTTTGACTTAGTCGTACCAGGAACTACATATTTATAGTCTAGACAAAAACAGCCGAGCTGTAAGCCTAAGAATCGTAAGTCACCATACTCTGAAATGTTTTGCAAGAAAACATGGTAGTATTTCCAGTTGTTCAAGTTTACGTGATGAAGTCATTTTGCAACCTAAGAAGGGGAGGAGGTGTAATGTATTATGCATTGACAAGTCTTGTGGAATGGTCTGGTACTGGGCGTACGTGTATTATCATACAACAGGTAAACTGGTTTTGTTCAAGATGATGGCACAGTAGGGTGAACGCGTGTTGTCAAACGAGCCATTGCGTTTTTAGTTTGCGTGCAGTCAGCCATAAATTGTGAACTGTTGAAGCTTCTTAGCTTGAGTTGGTTTCGCCTTTTAAAGTGAAACTAGTTTTCTTATTCAGCCAAATTCTACTGGATTACGCGGGATGTCTTACTGCACGTCTTGAATAAACCTCGACTTTACCTCGTTTCTGACAGTTTTGGGCAATGACCGTTGATTTTTGCAGTGTCGGCGGTCAGACAGACAGACGGACGGACAAACATACGTTTTAAGATACAGCTAAACAGATAATCCTTAGCAACTATTGTTATTGTTCGTTTTTTAATTCTCGTGTGCATTGGGGATCTATGTTTGACTTTGATCAACTCTGCTTTTCTCACTAGAGATGCATCTCATAGTAAGGAGAATTCGGTTTTTTCCGATGGCTTGTTCAGATGAAAGTTGATTAAATCAGCACTGACATATTTGACTCCTGAATGGTGGGAAGAATTTGCATGATGAACTGGGAAGTGAAGTTGTTTAACTTTCCCCCGTATAATCAAAGCATTTGCTGCATTTTTAAGACATGAAGTTTATTTCGTCACAGAACATAAGATTTAATCCTTTTTTGGTATACAACAAAAAGAACATTTTCTGTTCTGAACCTTTTCGCTAACTGTTTCACGTAAATTTTTCAGTAGGGCTGAGGTGCTTCTAGGCCAGTATATATTTGTGATGACTGCATTTGTTGGTATCGTAGTTGTGGTGTTTACGGTTGAATGTCTTTTCGTGTTTCTTGAAGCACTTCACAGCTTCCGCATCGCAGTTGCAGAGTGAGTGATAACACTTGGCACGATATCTGTATGATTCTAATGAAGCTGCAAGATATCAATAACAGACAACATTTCCAGAATATTTGCAGACGTTCCACACCTCGTCCTCACCACCCCCCCCCCCCCCTCCCCCACCACCAAGATTGGCTTATTGACGTATTTTCGATAATTTTATTTACAGATTCTAAAAGTATCACAAATATCTGAAGCAAATCTTGCAATTCACTTACCAAACACAAATACTCTGTTATTAAAGCACAAATATACTAATCCCGTTAATGAACAAGAAAAACCTGTTAATTAAAACATAAATAACCTGTTCTGAGCAAGGTGTATAGCAAATCATCAGGCGCAGAACAGCTACAAGACTTACCGCATCTAAGACAACCTTTCCTTTTGTATGTTCGGATGTAGATAGTGAATCGGTAAGGCCAACCACAAATCTTTCTCTTGATTATGTCGTTATAGCACAAGTCGTGCACTTTGCAACACCTGCAAATATCGTAGAAAGCATAGAGCCTCAACGTTCACTTTTTTTAATTTGAGATTTTTTAATTCGAGAACGTTTTCATTTCATTTCGGTGGCCGGATAGAGGTCACCAAAAAATATGTTCTGTTGTAAAGCCCACGTTGTCGGCCTTCTGAGAGAGAACGCAGTTCGCTCTCACTTTAGGTGTACGTACCGACGGCTTCTTTTACAGAAGGTAGATCCAAGATAGTCTTCTCGATTGGACAAGAATACAACGATGCGAACGCGATGAATCGGCAATCCGCATTGAAGACCTGGAGACCGGTCCACGTGGGGCCAACAACATGGCCGACAACATGGCCGACACATGGCCGACAACGTGGGCCGACAACGTGGGCTGCAAACGTGAGAGGGAGGGGGGAGGTGTTCGGAGGAGGACCGACCAGACCTGACCTCACACCCATAATTTCTATAATGGTACCCTATTATTTATATAGTAATTTAAAAGAAAGGATTCTGACACTGGCTGTACATCCAAGATGTTCATATCGGTATTGCTGCCTCCAGCTCCATGTCTCAGTACACACAACGTGGACCGATCGACAACGAGGACCAGCATCATCGTTTTTGGTGACCTCCATCGGCCACCGTAGGTTTCGTTTCGCTTCTGTTAAAACAAACTCATAGCCCCAGTAGTTGAATTACACCGTCTATTTTTAGTCTCTGGGTGTTGATCTTTCTCTTGATAGTAACAGCAGTATTTTCAGTTTTATTGCCTTACTGGTTGAGGTCTAGATTGCTTCCAATATACTTCAGAAACAGAGCCCCAATGGCCGGGGGGGGGGGGGGGGGGGTATGCTTCTATAAGCCCCAAAGCGTATCTTTCTCAAGCATTTTAGTCTGAAATAAGGTATCGGTTTTGAGTCTTTGCTGGAATAGGGTAGTAGCTTTTGCTTATTTTGGTATTTAGTCTGAAACAGGGAGCAAATTTTGGTTTACAGGTCTAAGAAGGGGGAACTTTTGGGATACAGGTCTGAAATAGGGTCGAAAAAATAATAGTATAGTTTGGTCTGAAATAGGGTAAGGGTTTTAAGAACCGGGTGGCACACTTCCACCCAAAATTGTGAGGAGTATCCCCTCCCCCCCCCTGCCGGCCCAGTGGCTGAATCACAGACATGGATCACAACGTCTAATTTTGTCCTGTAGATACTGGGATCTTTTTCATGATAATTGCAACAGCATTTTCACATTTATTCAACTTACCGGTCGAGGTTGTCCACAACTTTTCTCCTCCTCCAGCTCCACACCAGCATCCGTAGTCGAGTAGACTGAACTTATTCAGTCTCTTTGTTCCGCACTCAATCATCCGACCAAACTGAATCAAGTTGCGTTTCGATATTGTTTCTGCAGTTAGGTCAAATAGTGCTTTTTTATTTGGTTTACAATGCATTTGTAACCGCACCAATACAGCACAGTCATCCTAACACAAGATATGCACCAGGGAAACACAGTGGGAAACAGCATGAATACTGTACAGAAACGCACAAGGCTACACAACAAAGCACAGTGCAGCACAACTCAAAGCAACCTTCACAGCAATAATAGACATTGTGTCAGACTGTGATTCTCAGAGGCCAATCCTTGACTTTCACTCAACCATTCGTCGACTGACTAAAGACATAAAGTATCATGGTTACCAAATTACCATTAGCAGTCGGTTGCCCCTGGGAGGAAACAAACAGAAAGAAACATTACTTCACTAGCCAGACCCCCGTAAAATACGGGGGAAATGCAAGTTAGTTATCACTGTATTGCCATTGTTTTCATGCAAGTTAGGGTTCATTTGATAATTCGCCAAACTTAAAGCCCGGCCAGGCGGGTATCCGGTTTTGAATATTTTCTCTAGTTAGTGCGACCAGACCGTTTCTTTTTCTCACAGTGCATACCAATCTTCAGTAATAGAATTTTTCTGTGAGTTCCAAGTTTTTTTAATGTTTTTACAAAGGATTCATTTGCAGAAAAAAAAAAAATTCTAATACAACATACTTTTGCTTCAGACAAGAAGATGGAAGTCACAGCCATAAGAGAAGTTGCCCAGAAAACAAAGCGCCTGGAATTAAACATCTTCTGAGTAGCTTTATCCAGCCGTGGCAAGAAATCACGAGCCTCTTCGTGTTCAGTACAAGGTAGGACTGAGTTGTAGCGTCACGTTATGTCACAGGTTGTGGACCATTCCATGAGCCACTTACAAAGGAATCTGAACTGGTACGTGATTAGGGGAAGTACTGGGGGCGGAATAATGAATCGCCTCAATTAACGTATGAGGATCTTCCCAATATTCTTTTATCGTATTTTTGCCTCCCTTCCTCCCTCCCTCCCTCCATCCCTCCTCCTTCTTTCTTCCTCGGGAGTCCCTCCTGTCATTACCTCCTTTCCCATCTTGTAGGTATTTTGCGTGTGAACTGACAAACTCAATAAACTCAAACCTACCTCCGCACCCTCCCCTCTCCCTCTTTCTGTGTCTGTCTTTTCTCTCTAAGGACAAAAGGCTAATTTTCCGTTCTATAAGTTGTATCTATATAGCCCTTTTAATGAAAACGTCTGGTACTGGGTGTTCATAAATTAAAGATAATTTTCGCGGACAAGCAGAACCTGTTCTAAACACATTGGGCCGATATTTTATGCAAGGTTTGGACCGCGGTAACAGTATCTATGCTTATCGGACCACGGTTATATAAACAATAAACTACTTTTGGCGAGGAAATATGCACGGATAATTGTCCGAGGATATTATCTGTTCCGAGAAGCGAACAGTTGCCCGAGAGCGAAGCTCGAGGGCAACTGTGAGCTTCGAGGAACAGATAATGTCCAAGGACAATTATTTGTGCATAATTCCGAAGCCAAAAGTAGTTTATTGTCTTTATTATCCTTCAAATATTTCCTCTCGCAGCGCAAATAACGGCGCGGAAACTGTGAAGTTTTTAGTGCTTTCTGGAACTGCTTTTTCGACCAATAAATTGATATCCTCCTCAGTAGTCGTCTTGTAATGATTTTTGTGATTAAACGTATAAAACTGTGTTCAGATATTGTCAATAAACAGCGTTAGTTCGCCAGGCGGGGGTTATTCGCTGATAACGTCCGCTTACGTGTCACGATTCTACCAATCACGCGCGGGACGAAAAATTTGATGGGTCATAAAACGTAGTATTTATAGACCGATGCCGATCCATGTTCTAAAAGTAAGTTTAGCCTTTGGCAAACCCTGGTTTACAGACTCCGTCTGACCTTCAATTTAGCGATAAACCAGGTCTAGGCTTTGTTTAAAAAATCGACCCATTATCTCTTCATATTTACAAGTTCTTCCAGAGAGACATGACTAAAATTCTATTCACTTTTAAACTGAAACTAGTTTTTGTATTGAGCCATTCAATTTCTACTGCATTATGGGATGCTTTAGTGCATCTCATGAAGAAACACCTCGACTTCATCTCGTTTTTGACAGTTTCGGGCAACGACCGTTGATTTTGGCAGTCTCGGCGGGCAGACAGACGGACAAACAAACATACATTTTCAGACAAAATTTTTAACAGATAATTCTCAGATTCCTTTTGCATGTTTGGAGGTAGATGGCCAAACACAGTTCTCTTTGCTCTTAATGATGTCGTTGTAGCACAAGTCGACTCGTGCATTTTGCCGCGAATATCAGTTTTAACCCTTTCACTCCCAAGCTCAAAATACAAATTCTCCAAAACGTACCACAAGAAAATGTATGAGTGATAAGATGAGAATTCATGTTTTAATCAACTGTCTTTTGAGCAAGGTATCAAATGCCAAATTCTCCATACTGTATGATGTATCTCTGGTGGGAGACTGAGAAGAGAAAATTGAAGTTGATCACTCTTGGAAGTGAAAGGGTTAACTCAGAAAACATAGAGCCTCAGTAGCTGATTTGATTCAAGATGTCACTCGTTTTAATTCGTAAACGTTTTCAAATTTATTGGCTACTAGTTGAGGTTTCGTTTTGCTTCTGATCAAACAAATTCAGAGCCCCAATACCATCACACCGTCTATTCATGGCTTCCAGATGTTGATTTTCTTTACAATCGTAGCAGTATTTTCAGCTTCATTGGCTTACTGGTTGAGGTCCAGATCGCTGATATGTGTTTTGTTTTTATATATTTAGTAGTTTGGGAGGCTGGAGTTTTGTGCTTGACGTAATATGTAGTTGCAGATCGGTTGCGAAAAATAAAACCGATTGGAAGGGATAACAATGATATCTGCTCTGAGATAGGGTTGAATTGGGGCACAGGCCCGAAACAGGTTTACATTTTGGGACATCAAGTTTCCAAGAAGTAAATTCACAGCCTATAGTGCGCTATTTAAAACGTGTGCTTTAATTACACCAACGTAGGGACCGGTCTACAAACACGCAGAGAAGAAAACGTTATAAGTAAGTTTGGTTTAAAAGTACAGCATGCGGTCATTAAATACAGAAACAATAAACTTCTGCTGCCATTAAAAATGCATCATTGGTGAGTGCAATACAGTTAATGACTTGATAAGTATCGTGAAGATCCCATGTTGAAGTGTGAAAGTAAACGGATATTCAGGATCGATCACTGGGCCTTTAGCCGCAAACTCGCTTATTTACACTGTGAGTTTAGCTCGCGACGGTCGTGTGCGACCTCCTTTTAAAACGCACGCTCTAATTACGCACGCGGTTACGTCAGGTAAACCGGATTTTGATAACCCGACTTTGAAACATTTTGACAAGCCAACTTAACACCGTCTAAGCCACGACCGTCCAAAGCAGGGTTACCTCCCAAGTGTGACGATCTCTTTCTAATAATGTCCATTCGCAGCTTATCTATACACGGTTGACTTGAAATTGATGCAATTCTTTTAACGGAGGATGATTACTTTTTCTAGTATTGAATTAGTAGCCATCAGAAGTACACCAAGAGATTAATAATAAAACCTTTCTTATCATTTACAAGGCAGCATTTTCTGACGTTTCGGTTAATGGGAAATGCAACAACAAAAACTGTTCAGGATTCCTTTCAGTCTATTTTACCCAAAGGTTGAGAGAATAACGTTTGGTATTGGACGCATCAGCGTTCCGTGCACGACCACCAAAGTCGTATTCGTCTTTTTTAATATTTTTGCCTGCGAGATTGAACGACGTCGGGTTGGCCCCGGTAATTCCGATCCCGTGGTCGGCGCGACTGCATGGTCCGCTTCCTTCCAAACCACCAATCGTCATGACGGCGCCGTTACTTTTGGGATAACTGCACCAGAATCCGGTCTTGTTTCTTCCCAGAACGTTTCCGTTGCATTTCACGCCCTGAAAACCGTCAGTGTGCTGGTACTGCCCCCCGTATGTCACGTGACATTTCCCGAGGCATGTATTATTTTTGGCCCAGACTTTGCTGTTTCTGAAGTCGCCGTAACCTGTCATCTTAGAACGGAACGTCTGTCCACCCAGACACTCACCTGTGGTGTGCAACAGAGCTGTGTGGGTGGAGTCGTCACTGCGTGTGATCTTGAACTCGGTGCCGCTGACAAGCCAGAAGGCTGGAGAGATCATGTCTGTGTTGTCCGCAGGATTGGTAGTTTGACCAACGGCGGACTTTTTGTCGTACCAATATTTACCGCTATTTTTCATCCAGTTCTTGGTGTCGTTATTGGAGAATCGAGCGATTAGAGTCCAACCCTTCTTGTCATTAGTCATGTCGCAGAACACCTGGGGCCAATTCAATAAAGCATTTACAAGTGTATTTTACAAGTCTGAACAATTTCTTCACAACGTTAAAACACACTTTAATCCAGTGTTTAATCCACTTTAATCCTTTAATTCAGTGTTGTGCACTTGGAACCTGTATCAGTAATAATGAACAGACTTTGCTGGAGTAGAGTCCGTTTGGTGGTGTTTGAATAAAGGCGCAATTTGTAAAATTTAAATTTAAAGAAAATTCAACCTGTAACGCCAACTCTCACAGCAACTGGTCTAGTAACCAGCTTATGTTGATAAATTATACGTGCTACATATGATAGTACGTTGTCAACTGTTTGACTTACCTTGAGGTTTTGCTTCTGCACAAGCAACTCGTATACACCATCACCATCCAGGCCATGACCCAAAGCTTCACCGCAAGACTTTCCTGTAAGAATGTGTACATAGTCAGCTTCTATCATAGTTTGGTATTTTTATCTGGTATTCATGTCATACCTGTGTATTTTATTTGGTTGTTGCAAAAATTACCTTTGAAAGTTTTTTGACAGTGTTTTCCGACGAAGCCTGGAGTACAAGTGCATGTGTAATCCTGTTCTTCATAAACCGGGCGACAAGTACCTCCATTTTGGCACGGAGAGGATTCACAAGGACTCTGAAAAGGAAAATAGGTTCCAGAATTCTCTTTTTTAATGGAAGGTTGATATTTGGCCGTCCAACAGTTTTTCAAGTTTCATTTATTGCTTGTCTAGCGCGGAGGAAAAATTATTGGACTTTGTACCATTGTATATCCATGCACGCAACAATCCAGTGTTTATACAAATATTTAAGAGGCTGTGCACGTAAGAACCGACCAATGCGCTCTGGGTCAAATCATACATTCCGCTTATATTCCTCCCATAAGTAGACCTTCCTGATCTATTTCCAAAAATGTAGTTTGATTGCCTTGAAAATTTTTCTTTTCCAAAATTTCGTCTCTCAAAGTTTGCGCCGGTAAACGGCTGAAATCGGAGTTGGAAATTTGGAAAAATATCAAGATTTCAAAAAATCACTAGGACGCCTAACGGACGCCATTCTATTAAACACTACCACCAAAATGGAGATAAATTCCTATACAATTTACCAAATGAAACAAACTTTAAAAAACGTAGGAAACAATCCGTTAAATTTAAATATATTTACACCGAACTCCGCTGATGCTTCGACCGCTCACGATGGTGGCCGCTTTTGAAAATTATTTTCTCGAAAGTGGCACCAGTCCGAAACACTACACTCATTGATGTTAAACAACATAGAGTTAGTCTACAGGATTCAAGTAAAACATTTGTCGGCACAGACCTTTTGGCCGTTTAACGAGGTAAGTAATCTCGGCAAAATTACACTCGGTCTCACAGCACCGCAATCAAAACAGTCCATTAATATCTTCTTCGAATTACTGGCTGAAGGTTCTAAAATGTAACTAACTAGTCGTGAGTAAAAGTAAAACCATCCTATGAATACAGAATAGAACTAACGAAATAATTTACCGTTCGTGACGCTGTGAAGTTGAGTTGAACTTGCCGTTGTCGCTCCAAGGTGACTCGAATAAAAAGTGTCAAGCAGTAGTTTGGTTTTGCGAAAACAACTTATCCAGTTGAAGCTATTTTTCATAGGAGTATTCAAATTTGATGCATAGTAAGCTGTTTGCAGATGTATCGGTCAACAGTAACGATGTTATCTGTGCGAACGGAGTTTACGCGCTTCTGAATGTAGAGCTCATGTTTCACCTCGGCATTTTGATTGACGTTTGTTGCCGGGATAAAGATATATAAAAGTCGAGGATGTCTTTTTAGTTCACCAGAAGAGGTTCATTTAAAAAACAAACAAACAAACAAACAAACAAACAAAAACCAACCAAAACATGGCATTCGTTCAAAAGGAAATAACGCTATCATTACGTCTGGCTGAGTATTTTACTATTAACAGTGAAATTGCAGTAGTTCTCCGGTGTCTTAGTTTTTTCATGTTTTGTTGCAAGAGCATTCTTGTACTATAGCAGACACTTTCTTCAGGAGTTCTTTTTTAACGTCCCTTGATTTAAATGTGAGTTGGAAGTGGCGGCACATGTCCCGTAGCATGTTGACGTTAAACGAAGCAAGTTTTCCATCGTTGTGATACTGACAAATGTTATATGTGTCATAAATAATCGGGTGCTTCAGTCCAATTTCGTTGATCACTTCTGCGACCATGGCGTTGTGCTCTTGCTCCTGTGTGTCTTCCATGTCAGCTTCGTTTTCACTTACTGAAGATTGCTGTGTATTGTCATCGCCCAATTTTCGTCTTGCTGAAGCCAAACGAGAAAAAAATCCTTGCACTTGAGTTCCAGAAAGCCACTCTTCGCGGGAAAAAAGTCTCTTATTTCCTGTTGTCTTTGCGTTTCGCATATCCCTCGAGACTTGATTGGCATTTACTTTCTGACCCGTTTTCTCGCCCAAGTCAAACTTCAAAGTTAGGTACTCTCTTACATTCTGGGAAAAGTGTGTTTTTCCTCCGCGGCTTTTATGCAAGGCCCAACCCATCTTGAGCTCCTCTTCAATGACCTCACTCCCCTTTGCGCCATCAATTTGATTTGTATTAATCTGGCTCGTTTCTGTTTGTACCGTAGTGAACATGCGGGCCCAATCTTTCCTAATATTGTCGTACACACTGCATTTTGTATATGCCTCCACGTCATGCTCTCCTACATCAAGATGCAGTTCCAGGTCAGTAAAAGCACCAAAAGATCTCTTGCATCTGGGTTCGGGGCAAAAAAATGGCTGATTGTCGTCATTTGATCTCACGCGATCGGGCTTGAGGACTCGGCTTTGTTGCACGTCAAAAAAGTTTACCATTGTAGATAGGTTGGTGGGTCCTTGGCTTTTAACGCAAAGTTCTGCATATGGTATAAGTTTTCCGGAGCCAACGCCATAAGAACGCCAACCACGCACACCTTTATCTTCGTAGCAGAAGTTGTGGAGCTTGCTAAAACCTTCAATTCTGTTTACTTCGGCCGTCTTATTTGCCACGTTAATGACGCACACCGATGCGGTAGTCCCTCTGACTGGCCTTTCTTGGAGTGCAGTGTGCATGTCGCTTGCACTGAGAATGTCGTGCCCTTCGTTACAGTACGTGCGCAGTGCCGCCTTCAGTGGACATAGGATTCGATCGCATATGTCCTTGCCGTGTTGTGGCTCCGAATGATCTAAGCGTTGAACTTTAATGCCAACCCGCTTACCAACATCTCCCAGCGATGAAAGAAGAAGGTTGTTGTGATAACATCCCGCCTCATCCGATCTCAGCCGTACACTGCGAATTGACGGGTTCTTGGACTTCAGGTGTGTCAAAAGATCCTCTACTATAGATGCTACTGAGAACCAATCTTGAGTGCAGGAGTCAAACAAATGGGCGAATGACTCGACCTCTGTGTCTTGCTTGTTCCTTCCTTTTGAGATGACGCTGCTTATGTGCCAGCTAAGACCACGCTTCCCAAACCACTCCGACTGCTTTTCCCTGAATCTTAGCTGTTGAAATTTCATTGCCCAATCCATGACGACGATGGCTTCAGAATCATCTATGTCTCGAAGAGCATCTTGTTTGGCCATGTCTTGGTTAACGGATCTCAGGATGTGGGCTTTCCACTCTAAGATACTTGTTTTAGCCTTTCCAAAATCATATGTTAGATCTTGTTTCTGATCATCACTGTAAAAGGACAAACCACTACTTTCTATGTGGCTCTTGATATCATCCAGTACGTTTCTGAGGAGTGCGCACTGTTCACAGAAGTCGTTGTGTGTGTGGGTACACTTGACGTAAAAATCCGCATCATTCGGATCACTCAGAGCAAAATAGCAGCAATGATCAGGAGACACATTCTCGATATCCTTGCAGTGAGCTGAATATTCCGTTTTGAGATACTGCTTTCCCTCTTTTAGACTTCGTTTTGTCTTGTCACACCATGAAGCCTTCGCCCCACATGTTTGAAGCTCCTTTACGATTCTTTCCAGAGACTCAAACCCCGCTGCCCCATCTGTAGCGATATTATCCAAGCCTTGAAGCGACTTTCGTTGTGATGCCTCCCTGACTTCTAGAATCTTAAAAAGAGTCCTGCGGCTCAGAGGCGTGAAGTGCTCCTCAGTACAGTACAATAAATACTGTTGGATCATAGTTGAGCGCGTCACGGTGCGCACAACGTTTGGCATAGAGATGCTTTCTCCGCTGTCAAGCTTGAGTACCCTAGTACCATATGCAACGTCTTGGTAGAAGTAGGGCCTATTGATGAAATCAATGAAATGATCCACTTTCTCTATCGGGAGACGAACGCGGTGATAGAGAGGTTTCTCACACGGGACTCCAGGGCCTTGCGCAGTGGCATGCTTGCGTGCTTGCTTGATCTGCCATCGAGTAAGGTTTTCATATGGCTCGTGAAGCTGTATTAGTTTTTCAGCAGAGAATCTATAGACGTAGATGCTCAAAATCTGAATTTTCACATTCTTGGAAGGTGCATCTCTGTAGGCTGTCATAAGAGCCACAAGTTCTCCACTTGGAGTGCCCTGGTCGGTGATGACGGATTGGCAAACAGACTTCAGTAGCTCCTCTCCTGCATTTGGGGCAATAACTTTACACACAATGCGACAACCCTCTAAGGCCTGCTTTTGACGCTCAGTTTGTTCTGCTTTGCTTGATCCCCCCATAGTATTCTTTAAACGACTGTCGACCTGTGAAAAGTTGACACCAGCATCCGCACTCAGCTTTGACATACTCTCATTGTAAACACCAAGGATAGCTTCATCTTTAGCGTTTGTTTCATCTTCTTGTGCGCCTCTCCCGAAACAGTGACTTCCACTCCACGCACTCGGCGACCAATCGGCATCTGAAGCAGATAAGGGTGTTGGTAGAGGAGTAAAAAGCTCTTCGTTCACTGAAGCCAAGGTTGGTTTCCTGAGTTCAAAATAAGACAAATGAATTTCATATAAAAACAGTTGCGGCTAAGGTAGGATATAGATATTTTATCTGATTTATAGGAGACGGAAAAAAATTAAGATAAAACTGAACACCACACCTTGCTCGGGGAACTTTATCACCACTGGCCCGCAAGTCATCATCATCAATGCTAGTGTCACTTGAATGTTCAGGTGATGCTAAGGGGAATGCACTCAACATCCTTATGTGCTTCTTTCGACATGTTGAACAAATAGCTGTTTCGTAACAGAAGAAAAGTTATAATTAGGATACATCTTATTGTATATGTCCCTTGCCACTCCAGTATAGAGACTCTATTTTGGCTAATATTTCTTTTAAGATTTGTTTTCGGTAAATATATTAAGGAGAAGCACAATAATATTTTCTCAAACCCAGTACTCATGTTTTTCCAACCCTTGCAAAAGCCCGGGGGTGCACTCCCATATATGGGCTATACGGAGATTTGCCACTCAACAGGGTATACATTTCGCCTCTCCGACTCTGAAACAGGGTACAAACCACCGTTTGTCTCTGAGCAGGGTATACTTTTCGTTCAGTCTGGCTCTGAAACAGGGCTGATATTTCTTCCTGCCAGAATCTTTGATGATTTATAGTCGAGTCTGCCGCTACAAAACAGCCCTGAACTGTTGCTTTAAATCACGCAACACACGCCACACGCTTTATTCAAGCACACCGTTTCCGATGCCTTTAGTCTGGAACAGGGTATCTATTTTCAACAGGGTCAGGGTCACAGGGGCTCAGTGGCACACCTCAATACTAAATTTAAGGAAGTCCCCTCCCCCCCGGGGGGGGGGGGGGCGCAAAAGCAAGCTCCATACTTACCACTATTCAGTGAGCTATCAATTATACATATAAATAAGATGTGAAATTACTGTACTGACACAGATGAGAGTTCAGATTTCAGATTACTACAATTCAGCTTATAAGGTTTCTGTTTGAACGTTACTTTAACTTACGTGATCCGATTTTTACGACGTAGCCATACATCTGATGTATCTCCTTCGCGAAGGAAAGACCAATGACATCGCGGCTATTTATTTTCTTTGAGGTTCCTGTATGTGCTGGATGCTGACAGGATCGAAGAGGCCTCCAGAAACGCCCAAGGTCAAAGCGGTGGCGGGGACAAACCCGTGCTGCTTTTAACCTTTTCTTAGAAATATCAAAGATGCCCGCCCTTGCCAAAATAACTTCATACTCTTCCAAGCCTGACCGCGATAAGTGACAGGTCTTCAAATGCTGGCTAATGTCTTCACGACACTCTAGCAAATAAACCACTTCGGTTCTGCCACGTGCGGAGCCACAAGCAATAGAACTGGTATTTGGAAAAGCCGAGAACAAGCATTCGGAGGACATACCGTACGTACTGAAGTACACAATTACATTCAGGTTTGACCAGCGGCTCATTCGAACAGGTCCCGCAGAAAAAGAAATCGATTATCGCCCGGCAAATGTTAATTTTTTCTGTTGTCCTTATTTCTCTTTCAACAACTGAACAACAAGTGAACACTAGTTAAACTCGGGATCATTTGCCAACTCGTTTTCATATTCTAAAAAATAATACTCGTCCGGCAACAAACGTCAATCAAAAGGCCGAGGTGAAACATGAGCTCTACATTCAGCAGCGCGTAAACTCCGTTCGCACAGATAACATCGTTACTGTTGACCGATACATCTGCAAACAGCTTACTATGCATCAAATTTGAATACTCCTATGAAAAATAGCTTCAACTGGATAAGCTGTTTTCGCAAAACCAAACTACTGCTTGACACTTTTTATTCGAGTCACCTTGGAGCGACAACGGCAAGTGCAACTCAACTTCACAGTGTCACGAACGGTAAATTATTTCGTTAGTTCTATTCTGTATTCATAGGATGGTTTTACTTTTACTCACGACTGGTTTAGTTACATTTTAGAACCCTCAGCCAGTCATTTGAACCAGATATCAATGGACTGTTTTGATTGCGGTGCTGTGAGACCGAGTGTAATTTTGCCGGGATTATTTACCTCGTTAAACGGCCAAAAGGTCTGTGCCGACAAATGTTTTACTTGAATCCTGTAGACTAACTCTATGTTGTTTAACATCAATGAGTGTAGTGTTTCGGACTGGTGCCACTTTCGAGAAAATAATTTTCAAAAGCGGCCACCATCGTGAGCGGTCGAAGCATCAGCGGAGTTCGGTGTAAATATATTTAAATTTAACGGATTGTTTCCTACGTTTTTTAAAGTTTGTTTCATTTGGTAAATTGTATAGGAATTTATCTCCATTTTGGTGGTAGTGTTTAATAGAATGGCGTCCGTTAGGCGTCCTAGTGATTTTTTGAAATCTTGATATTTTTCCAAATTTCCAACTCCGATTTCAGCCGTTTACCGGCGCAAACTTTGAGAGACGAAATTTTGGAAAAGAAAAATTTTCAAGGCAATCAAACTACATTTTTGGAAATAGATCAGGAAGGTCTACTTATGGGAGGAATATAAGCGGAATGTATGATTTGACCCAGAGCGCATTGGTCGGTTCTTACGTGCACAGCCTCTTAATTAGTTTTCCGATTTCTTCTTTCTGACGTCTGATCAAAACCAGGAAGCAACATACCAGTTTCCCTTTTACATCCAAACGAAAGCTGGAAATGGACGCAAGGAGTTGCGTCGTTGGGTTGGAGATGAAATTTATAATGCTCCAATTACAAACGAAAATTGAAAATCGAGAACTAAGCAACATTCCCCAAGTGCGAGTGGCCAGTGATTATCATTTTTTATTTCTTACCTTAATGCTATAATGATTGAAGTCTTTGCTAGACTTCAATCTGTCAGAGGAGTTGTATTTATCTGTGGCCAGTAGCTGACAGTCCGCGTCACCATTATCTTCATCAGGGAATGCGGCGAAGTTGAACGAAAGACAGAGAGCGTTTTCCATGCAGCTAAACGTGCAGGACATAACGTCTTGCACTTTCACGGAAATGATCGATATAACATCCAGGATGGTGCTCGTATGTTTGACAAACTCAGCGTGTCTCTGCTTAGGGCCCCGATAGAAAACCTGATGATGTTGAGCGATGACTGTCACAACGAACATTATCAGGAAGATAGCGAACACTAAAACTGAAATATTCGGCAGTCGCTTCATGACTGTTGATCATACAGAATCCTAGGACAGTTTCTGCAGCCCAGTCGAATTCTAACTTTTTCCCGTAAATTATTGATAGGGTACGGACGTGCGTGCTAAACAATAAACTACTTTTGGCTTCGGAAATATGCACGGATAATTGTCCGAGGATTTTATCTGTACCGAGAAGAGGAACAGGTAATGTCCAAGGACAATTATCCGTGCATATTTCCGAAGCCAAAAGTAGTTTATTGTCTTTATTATCCTTCAACTATTTCCTCTCACAGCGCAAATAATGGCGCAAGGACTGTGAAGCTTTTTGGTCCTTTCCGGAACTGCTTTTTCGACAAATGAATTGATGTCCTCCAGCTCCTCGATAGTCATCTCGTAATGTTTTTTTGGGATTAATATATAAAACTGTGTTCGGATATTGCCCATAAACAGCGATAGTTCGCCAGGCGGGGGTTATGCGCTGATAACGTCCGCTCGTGAGCGGACGTTATTCGGTCACGTGTCACGATTCCACCAATCACGCGCGGGAGGAAATATTTGATGGGTCATAAATAGCGTTGGCACTTAGCGAAAGCTACAACTAGTTTTAGAAATATATGTTACATTTCATTTCGAAATGACTATTTGTTTACAGAGTAAAGCTTTTGTCTCCATCGACGATCAATAACAGCTTTGTCTTTAGTGGCCGAATGTTTACGATTCTGCTCAAAGTCTCATCAAAGACTCCTCTTCCTGCGCGGAAGAATTAATAAAATAACAATAACATAACAATCGCCTTTATTGGTTTATAATGTTTTGTACATAGTTAATGAAATTGAGAGCCAAAGCCAGAGGCTTAAGTGGCATAGGCTTGAAAGAATCTCTATAGTGAAAAATACTGCTGTAGGACATTGGGAATGGTGGCAAATCAATATAAGGCAATAAAATTAGGCTTAAGAAAGTGTAACTGACAAATTGAATAACAGTAACAAAGAAATAATAATAAATAATACATAAATATAAGTAACAGGTTAATAGAACATGAAAAATGCAAGGTGCCATGAGAACATACAGGGATAGGGTAGGGATAAAGTGCTACAATACAAGAGAAATGTGCTATGCACCATTCATAAATTATTGGTCTAATACACGAGCATATATTATACAGTACATTATTACTATAAATACAATTAACCAGAAGTACATGCATAAAATATATATGTATATAATTATTAAATGCATTTCTACATGCATACATATTAGTTAGTAAAGGGAACTAGTCAATGAGGTAAAGGAAATATGGCTTTAATAACCTCTTGTAGTTGAATTGTTTCAACGACTGGCGAATTGGAAGTGAAATGGAATTCCATGCATGTTTCATGGTGCCCCGTCAAGTATAACCAAGATAGAGTCGCGCGGTCTACATTTTTATAATTTCCTTTGTACACTGCTTTTTCCAATGTTTGCCTGACAGTTTGAAGACAAAGAATTTAATTTTGCGATCTTTCTGTGACTTCTTACTTGCCCAAACCGAATTTTGTCTTCTGCTCATAATTTATAGGAAATTTCAGCCCGGTTACCGAGATAAAGAAGAAGTTGCGCATTAAAAATCTGGGAAATGAATGAAATGTGACCTCTTATAATCTTTTAACACTGGGCCAATCAAGCAGGCTACAAGATGCTGACACGTCCATGTTTTATTAGCTTACTGCTCAATGTTCAAGCATACAGTGGTGTAGGCTTGAAACTTCAAAATCTAAAACAACTACTCTAACTGCTATCACTTCATGGTTTAGCCGTGTATCGCCCATGTGTCATCACGTGACCTTGTTGTAGAGTGTTCAACAGTTTCCATTAGGCCAGTCGTCGTATTTCTTGTCCCAGGATTTCTCGGTTGCTGCGAAGCAACGCGCTGCGGCTCCGTCGCATTCACAGATCGCTCGCTCACACGGGTTGTTAGTGTCAGCTATAAATGTAAAGAGTGGCGTAATATAAGTATCAGTCAGGGCCTGGTTGTTCAAAGTTCGGTTAGGCTAATCCTGGATACGGTATAAAAGGGTCTAAACGTTTGTTGAATTTTTAGGCCTAAAACGAGGATTCGCTTACGGCACAACTTCCTTGATGTTGTATTTTTACTCTGTAAAAGAACATTTCTGGATAGTCTGTGTTCAAAACTGTGCAGTTTGTTGGCCAAGAGGTTGATATAATTCTTTCACTCCCAAGAGTGTTCAACTTCAATTTTCTCCTTCAGTTTCTCACCTGAGATATATCATACAGTAAGGAGAATTTGACTTTTGATACCTTGCTCAGATGGAATGTTAAATACTGTTCATACTATTCCCTCACCACAGCCAGTGCATCCCTTCCGGTCATACATGTCCAAGTAGATTTGCCACGGATACGAGCAGATCTTGTTGTCGTTGATGGATTTGTAGCAATGGTCGTGGATGTAACAGCACCTGTTGAGATTTTATCATCGACCACAGTCAAGCATTTAGTTCTACGTCAGTATAGATCCCTGTTTAATATTTTGTTTTCCTTGGGCACGCCAACTATTCATACTGTGGCGGCCTGGGAAGAGAGCCGGACGGCGCATGAGCGAGGGAGAGGGGGGCTGGAAAAAGTAAGAGGGAGATTGAGAGTTGTTGATATTAAAGTATTCTGACTTACGAGCCACGTTACATTCAATTGTATTTAGAGCACAAACCTGTCCGTGTCATCAACTGGCTCGCCTGTTCCTCCGAATCCACAGTAGCAGCCATAGTAATTGTAGTCCCACGCTGATTTGCTGGTAGCACATTCGATCATTCCTTTAAACTGGGCTATATTTCGCGTTTGCGGAATCAAACCTGGACAGTGAAACAAATGTCAAAGAGACGTTTTGTCTAGTAAGGTATGGGGTATTTATTAACGCTCCAGACATGGTTCGGCACTTTGTTGTCATTTTTAGGCCTGAAAATGAGACGTTTTTACTCACAAAACGACTTCCTTGCTAGATTTTGAACCAGAACAAATTTCTTAGTTGGTCTTAGATCAAAATTCAGGGTAAGAATTTGGGTAAACCTGTGGGTCAGCTTAATCGATCCCGTGTGACCTTTACTAAACCGGACCCGTAAAACTACACAACAAACAGAGAAATTATAAGACAACTGTCAAGAGCGTAGTGCGAACGAAAAAAAAAACTATCTTTCTTGACTTAGGTTCACTTGTAGTGGGGTGGTTTTCGGACGACTTTCAAATCCAAACCAGTGCCAATCACAAAGGTTGTCAGAAAACGCTCCTTTATTTACTGGACTGCGAACGAGAGACCAATCAGCACAGTGCGAGAAAACGCCATCGTCACTCAATTGTGTGTCGGGTTTTGCTCTTGACCCTGATTGGCCGATAATGCTAGCAAAACTTGTTTGGGCCAATCAGAAAACGCACCAGACGCAAAACCAAAGTTATCACAAATTCCTTTCGGAAGTCATCGAAAAACTGCTTCAGGAGGCCGAGGTTGCATGGCCGCGCGAGTGGTTCGCCTTCTGCTGCTTAGAATAATCTGTTAGGATTTGTTTGCAACACATTAAGAAATACATATCTAAAAGTTGTTCGAGTCATCACCAAGGGAAACCCTATTCTCTTTCTTATTTTTTGACTTCCAAGAAACTTGTACCATGTCGGTTGGCACTTTGGTCCTCTACGGGAGCGGCGTTGGCATCCTTCAAGGAATAAAGGAACAATAGCAGTAAAAAACGAAGGTAAATCAAAGGAAATAAGTGACTTAATAGAACAACGGGCAGATCGACAAATTGGTCGCTGGATCGATATTATGTGGTAGATATATATAAATAAAGATAGATTCATATAGATACATAGATAGCTTGGCTGATTGATTGATTGATTGATTGATTGATAATTGAAACATAGATATAGTAGATAGATAGATAGATAGATAGATAAACAGAAAAGATATAGCTTGAAAGATAGTTATAATATACTCAAACACATCGCAGTGATAAAGTATGATTTCACTGTGTTTCTTTTGTTTTTGCTTTTTTATATTCAGAAAATATATTTGCTGTGGGTGGGGAGCAGCAGCAACGCAACCAGCCCAATAGAGGAACAGAGATCGTGGCAGCAAAACAGTTACCTTGCTGTACATCAAAGAATACCCAAAGAACAGAAGAGCAACAATGATCAATCTCGCCATTTTGTCTTCCTGGTGTCTTCTGGGGGAAAATCTCTCAATTGTTCGACACTAAAGTCGATTGAGGTAGGTAGTAAGGTCTGCCTGTCATTACACTGCGTTAAATACCTTTATTTCAAGTGCTCTTAGGGTTTTTTTTTTCTTTTTTTTTTTTGAAAGGTATCACTTTTTAGTCACTTGAATATTAGCCACTTCGGTCACTTGATGCATCCTGAGCGAAGGTTATTTTTTTATCGTAAAACGAAGACAGGTCCTTAAAGATACTTCCACTTACAAATCAACTCTATAGGAAACAAAGCTGTCTTGCACAAATTACCACACCCAACATCACATAAATTCAAGTCACACGTTTCGATTACTATCGAACGTAAACTGATATGCTCAGTACAATTAGCATGCGCTATGATTCGCAACAGCAAAATACCTTTTTTTAGGATATGTTTTACTTCTCGACAATTCGGCGAGCATCGATTCAAATCATTACTTCACGTGTGCCATGGGAAAGCGTAATAAAACCGCAGGTGATAAAACAAAGCATAAAATGTTTACTTCACTACTGGTACAACTTATTTAAATGTTACAGCAATAATGTATTTACTTTCAAGTAGTCATTTTATGGAAACAAGTCACAACATGTGTTAATTGGAGTCGCGTAAACTTTGGGAAACTGAACACATGAAGCCGTTTTTGGATGACTAATGTCGAAAGTAATCGTGCGTTTGCTTTTGTTTTGAGTACGTTTGCTATATACGCATTCCCGGCCAATCAAAAACAAGAAAAAAAAAAGGCTGACTGCGATCTTCTCACTGAAGCAAGTGGCAATGGCGGTTTCTTGCACTGTTGATTAGTTTCTTCTTCAAAGTAAAACTAAACGCCAATTACTACACTGGCTTTTGATTGGCTGAAAGTGTGTTCTGTAATTGGTGGTGTAATACCGATAAATTTGTTTTTTGGTTTATGAAGGTCATCATAAAATCGCTCTAAACTTTCAGGTAAATAAAGCAATTCAATAGGGCCATATTTATATTCAATACGCTTAGGTTTCTCCGAAAAAACTCTTAGAGAACATTATGATGTTCGTATTATCATTTGCTTCTGTGTTTGAGCTTTTATTATTATCTACCGAAGCTAGTTTCATTCAACTTTCTCCTTAAGACAAGCGAAACACGGCATCACGATTCGCGAAAGTTCATTGGGTCTTTAGTACTTGTTTTCACACAAAATCACTCGACGGATGAACTCATAGTGAGACAAAGCAAACGATTTTCCAAGTTTCTGTCACATGACTGACGTCACTGCCTCGTGCGCTTTTCCCATAAGAAAATCCGATTATGTTGCTGTCCACGAAAACATGACTTTGAAAAAAAAAAAAACCCTTTCAACATTAAACCTAAAATGTAAGAGTCTTTAATGGAAGCAAGCACCACAGTGCAAACATTGCTTCCATTAAAACGTACTCGTCGAGAGGTTTCATTTGAGTGGCCACACCTTAGGTTTTTATATGAGAGTTTTTACAATTAGCCTAATACTGGATTTTAGGTCCATCGTAGGGAATAAAAGTTTAGTTTAGAACTCATTACTATGGACTGCCCCACTTAGTCTGCGCCGCAACCAAACTAAACACAAAGAACCTACTATGTAGTTCATAACCGTACAGTTCGTTGGCCGTGAGGTCGAGGGAATGCATTATAGACTCGAGCTTTGAGCAACCGGACCAAGAAGGATAAGCACGATTACGCCGATTTTGGATTAACGTTTTTGTCACATTTAAGCCTAAAACGAGAAAGTCTCGCTAAGAACGCGACTTTCGTGATTAGTTTTAAACTGAAAACGAGCCGGTTGTCTGTATTGTTTTCATATAAACACAATTCCTGCTGTTCGTTGACCATCGAGAGAAATAGTTTTATTTTTTATTGTTGTATTTATTTAGTTTAACTGAGCATTGAACATAACTAGCTGTCCTGGACGTAAGTATCTTTGGCAATGAAAGGGTTCAAAATGATTAATTTCATTTTTCTCCTGCACTGTTTCACCAAAGACACATAACACAGTGTGGAGAATTTGTCACTTGGTAGTTTGGTTTACTCAGATAAAGCTGATTGGCCTATAAATTCTCGCTGCATCACTCATACATTTTTTTTTCTTGAATGGTTGGAAGAAATTGTATCATGAACTCAGGAGTGTTCTTCAGTTGTCCCGATTTCGGTGACGAAACACAATCATGCACTTTTTGAGCGGATGCGATCATTTATTGATTACAAAATGACACTGTTTGGAATTGGAAAATGTCGTTTAAGCATTTTTCACTTCATTTAACTGAAATGTTGTTGCTCCACATGTTCGCTTCTCACATATTTTGTGGGTTGTAGTGTTGATTTAGTGCAAGAGTACTTATTGCCTAAAATCTACTCAAGCACTCAGGGAAAGCATTAAAATACGTTGCTTGCCTCAAAATACTTTACAGTTTTCCTGGATTTTAAGGAAATATGAGTGGATCTTTCACCATGCAACTTCTTGTGGTCGCTTTCCTCTTTACTTCAGCATTTTCCCTGTCACAGGTAAGTCAATTAAGTCTGGTTGTTACGTATAACCAGCTTATGATTTGTGCTTGTGCTTATGATGTATTTCGTTTTCAGTTGATGCATATCTCCTTTGGTTGCGCTCAATAATGTTCCCGCGTGTGCTGTTTGATACAGCGCCATATCTCTTTTCCTCGCACTAATGCCTGTGCTGTTTGTTTTCAACTGATGTTTATCTCCTGCTATTTTCCTCTGTTCGTTTCACAATCAATGCATGTCTCTCGTCCTTATGCTAAACCTACACTTAGGGTTTCGCTTGACTCGTTCCCTTGTGCTTGTGTTTATTCCGTTCGTCTGTCGCTTAACCTACCAGACTCCTATTCTCGCACTTTATGTGTTCGTTTTCACTTTGGCCGTATGTGGCGTGTTCGCATTTTCTTTTCGTTTTCAGTTGACGTGGATGTTCATTTACAATTATTTATACAGATCAAATTCGTTTTCAATTAACGTACATTTCCTGTGCTATTAGAATGTACGCAATTAGAACTTTCATTTGACTGACCTTAGAGTAGGTTTCGTTTAACGTTCAGGAACTGGAATGTTTCTGAGTTGAGTCCAATTTGCCTTGTTTATCAGTGAGATTCTAGAGGTCGGAACTTTATGGAAAACACGTTTTTGATATCAGGAATTCAACTGTAGATTGTAAACTGTTTTTCAGTCGCATATCTGTTGTTCTTTGAATTTTTCTGGCGCCTTGTTGTGTACTTTGGGTGTTTCTTTTGTTTAAACCTTGTTTGTTTGTTTGTTTGTTTTGGTTCTTAGGAGGAAAAAGGCAAAAATGACCAAACTGAACTGCGAGGTAATTGAAACCGGATATTGATCATGTAGCTTTTACTAAAATATCCCGCGCTACTTTTTAGCAATTTAATCATAAGATTGAATAATAGTTATCCCTTTGCTTGCATCTCTTTTTCAAGTTTGTTACACTTCTTATTAAACTCCATCCTAAAAAAAAAAAAAAAAAAAAATTGTATCGTATTTTCAAAAATCTAAGTGAGTCATTTTTGCCTTCGGAAATGGATTTTTTTGTGCACAAATTTGCAGGTGGACGAGTTTCCGCCGACCACAGCTTTGAACAAAAAAACTCCCGAAGCATCCTGGAATTTGGTTTGATGATAATCTGCGGTACCGGGCGAAGTCCACTGAGTTACAATGGCTACGGTTGCTACTGTGGAATAGGGGGAAAAGGCGAACCGGTTGATGACACTGACAGGTTAGTTCATAATACAAATTCTCTTAACTTCTCAAGAAGACAATGTAGGAGTGATGAAGTGAGAGTTGATAGTTCATTTGTCATTTGAACAATTTATCAAACACCAAGTTCTCCTTACTGTGTGATATTTCTGGTGAGAAACTACAAAGAGAAAATGGAAGTTGATCACCCTTGGGGAGAGGGTCTTGTGTGTGTTACTATGTTGAGATGGATTAGCTACGTGCATGACGTAGGGGGTGGGGGTGGGGGGTTGGGTGGCATAGTGCGCGTTTTTCTGTGGGCGACTGAGCGAGTAAGTCAGGTAGTCAGTAGGTGACAGTGTGAATGGTTTAATTAGAGCTACGCCTCAACCCACTTAAGCTATCTTTTCTCCACAGATGTTGCAAGGCTCATGACGAGTGTTACACGGCAGTAAAGGATTCTGGAGACTGTCCTTTTTCCTGGTCAGTCTACGCCATGCCATACTCCAGGGATGGTTGCACTGGCTGCAGTAAGTTTTTAAGGGGGGAGGGGATGCCTTCTCAAACACAATCCTTAAATGAAATAGAACAAATTGGTGTAGTTATACGTCAGCTATATATATTTTTTGCGAGCCGTTGGGAAGCAATAGTTCCCGCAAACATCTCCACTAGCCACACGGCATTTAATTAAGCTATGAAATGTCAAATATTCTAACTTTAAATTCTGGCGAGAGAATGGAAAGGGCAAATTTTAGTTGATCAATCTCACGTTTTACTGCTCCTTTGTCCACAGAGCCTAAATCGTATTACTGGCTCTATGGAAAGTGTCGCAGTGCCTTGTGTCGCTGTGACTCGGTGGCTGTAGAATGCTTCAAAAGGTCAAGGTTCAACGAATTGTACAAAGGTCACCCTCAGAGCAAATGCTAAAACCCTGTAACGTACAATCCTCGTCTAACGATATGTAATCAAATAAGTACAGTGTAACGTCGGGTATTTTGTGTTAAATAAAAGCGCTACATGAAACTTTGTGTCTTTTCTTGATATATAAGAAGACAGTACAGTTCAGATCAAATTTGAGTAGAAAACAAGCAGGACACATTAGCAGGGGAGCAGAAGAAGCAAAGAACAGGCAATCTATTCAACCTGACACATCAACATAGTGCACCGCACAGAGAGAAAGATGTTCATTGTAATAGCTACAGAATGAATAAGGCGTTTTTCATTTCCGATTGGAGAGACGGAGAGACTAGAAGAGTATAGATTATTTTGAATAAATAATGTAGCTCTGTACCAGTCTCTCTCGGTGTTGTTTAATTTAAACATGAAATCGTATCACACCTTCTTGCATCACTATCGCCATGTGAGCGAAGCCTTCAAAGGTAGTATCGCAGTCATTTTTGCCGTTTTTATTGCCCCCATAAGCGGTGGGTTAGCTGACCGAACGTGTTCTTTAACTTCAGGGCAAAAACAAAGTGCAGACTAGACGGCAACTGAGCGATAATTCACATCAAGTCAAGCTTCGTGGTGAATTCAGTCTGGTGAGTTCTCCGTTGCAGTTCTTCTCCCTCTCCGTTTCTGTTTCTGTTTAGTCTCCGTACGTTTGTATTGTATTTAGGTCAGTAATATCGGACAATACTAAGTAAATACGACAAAATGTTTGCCTTTCCTCGCGGAAATATAATTCAAGCGACTTGGACTGGGACTATAAATACTGACTCTGTTGTGTTGGCAAGACAAGTTTACTATCTAGATAGCATGAATTACAAGCCAATGGTTTGCTGTATACGTCATTAAATATTAAACCAACCCGGCCCAGTCTCTTCCCGGTTCACCTGTCTCACATTTTCCCATGTAATCGCGTACACAGTGATTTTGGTTTCGTTTGTGTCAAGACGATTTTCATCATGAAAGAATACCTTTTATGCTTTCCCTTGTCAATTGCGTTGCTCGTGAAAGCCAGGCTTGAGGCCCGAGCAAAAAAATGTATAGAAAACAAGCCACGTATACATTTTTGGTTAAACTTCAGTATTAGAAATAAGGATCTTTCGAATACCGTATTTCCTCAAATAAGCGCCCTGTCGCTTATGGCAAATTTCGTGGCAAAAAGGGGCGCTTAATCGCGGGAGGGCGCTTAATATAAAAACGTGATTTGAAGTATTTTCGTTGTGCGAGATAACTATTCAAAATGGAAAAAAAATCGAAGTTATAAAGACATTTGCAGTAACGTTTTTCACAGCCTGGATTGCTACAGTAACTATTTTATGTAATGTTAACAGTATTCAACTCGTTTCCTTTATCAGCCATAACTTGTAACTTTTGTACTGTATTTTGGGGGAGGGGGAGCGCTTAATTCAGGGAGGACGTTTATTTGAGGGAGGGCGCTTAATCGAGGAAATACGGTAAGTAAAAAGGTTGTCTTTTTTCCGTCTTATTAGCGGATTTTCGAGAAAGCTAGCTTTAATTACTACTCATAGCATCCATTTCGAGGCCAATTCTTTAAGTCCTCATTGAATGGCGACTTTTGAATGCACTTGACGGCAGCTTCATCACACTTGCAAAGACCAAAACTACACTCTTTATTCCTCAAATATGTTTCTTTTGGTTCTGTGGAAGGATGGGACATGCAAGAGTTTAGTGCGTATTCCTTTGGCCAAGCGGCAGACTAAGCATGATGTCAGATCTGAAAGGGGGAAGTCACAAAGAAAAAACGCAAAATACAAAAATGGAATACAACTTATAAAATATCCCAGCATAGTTATTTCTTGCGAAGAACAAACTATAGCACATTAATTTTCGGGTGTTTTTGTAAACCCAAAACCAAGGTGATCTCGAAGGCTGTAACTAACACGCCTTAAGACCAATTAGAAGCCAAAATAATTTGTTTGTAAATTCAAGGTGCAGCAAAGTCTGCTTGAAAGCAAGTAAGCAACTCATTGATGAAGAGGCTGAAAATGAACGAACTCTTACCGCATTCTGTGCACGATTTCCTGAAATACCACATGCTGACAATGGGGGGATCAAAGGAACAATTTCCAAAAGCTTTAACTTCCTTTAAACATGTATTGTGTTCTTTGCAACAGCTTAAAAAGAAGCGAGACAACATTTCATTAGTCCACATTACAATGTTGGATAATTTTAACTAAAATGCGCACATTAAAACAATAGCTCTCTCAACCAATTGAGTCAATCCACCATCTTTAGGCCTCCGGCAACCCTTCGCGTTTGACAGGTTCACTAGCGGCCTAAAAATGTTATTTACCTAATATTCAACTATCGATTTATACTGTTTTTGTTTCATGATATTTCAAGCTGGTAGCTAATACTAGCTTTTGATGTATGTATTAGGTTTGGTTTTAATTTGATTTCTGTTTTTCACAAATGACGCGAGCCCAAGCGAAATGCAAGTGCAAGAGTCTTTATTCCACAGAATATGCTAGTTATACGCTGCTTGTAACTGACACCAGCCATTATACAATCATATTCAGTACAATATGTCCTGTTGAAGTAAGGATAGATAAAATCTACCTGTCCAAATGGTCCATGGGTTCTCCATTGCCTTCACCATAACCGCAGTGACATCCATAGCCAATATAGTCATCCGGATCTCGACCGCCCTTTATGGCACAAGCGAGCATCGCTTTAAACTCTCCCATTCCTCGCGGATAGAGAGCCGGAAGAGAAGAGATACTACCTTAAAAGGTATAAGACAATAGTTATTTTACTTATTTAAGTTTATGCCGCTAGGGGCAGTCAAATATCTAACTAGATAGAAGATACCTCAGATGATGTGTCGAGTGCTAACCATTCATCAGAATCAGTTAATAGAATAAATAAAATTCTCAACGAGTTTATTTGTAAGAAAATCTGCTATTCTTACCCGATAGAGTCACATAAATGGAAAAAGCCAGAAAAACGCTGGATACAGACATCGTGTATTACAAGACTCCGGCTGCAATTTGTCAAAACAGAGGAAGATTTTCGATTGCTATTTACGTACATTCTAATAGCAAACGAAGCCCAGATAGGATAACACCAGAGTAAAATCTCAAGCTATGAAACATGTTTCACATTTGTTTTCATAATATATCACGTCTGAGAAAAATGAACGACGTACCTGATCGTGTTGTAGGGCAATCGTTTAGTGGTTTGATAATCAAAAAGTAATTGAAGTTAGAAAAAAAAAAAAAAAACTGAAAAAGTGTCGGTGAGCTGAGTCAACCAATCACATTGCGACGTAGCACTGTTTACATTTTCACAGTCTTGTGATTCAGTTTTAATATTAGTGCGATTGTTTAAGCGTCTAGCGAGTATTTGGTATCTATGGAAACCTTTTGTCAAGAGCTTTAGAAAACCAATTAACGCGCTGGGTTGAAAGAAAACGCTACCGTAAAATCATGAAAGAAAGTAGTTTGACAACGTCTTAACAAGAACGACTGAGTAATGTATTTTTATTGGTATACTGTTGGTTAATATGAATGTCCTCCTTTCCTTCCTTTCTTCTTCCTTCCTTCCCTTTCCCCTGTCTCTGTCTCTCGAGTATGTCTGTTTCTAATTTCTCTGTTTCTCTGTCTTTTTCTCTCTGGAAGACTCTACCAGGCCGTGCAACTAGTCGGTTTTTGCTCCACGAGAAGATGTTGCAATCTCTAAGCCTTCACAAACCGTGAGATGGCGAAATCTGACATAGTTATTGTTCAAACTATGACAAAAGGTAAACAAGAGCAGCTACTCAAACTGCATCTGCATACTCAAGCTTCAACCGAATAAACAATTCTGTTCTTAAGAGAGCCTTAATTTTTCAGCGTTCTCTTTCTAACACATTGGTAGACAAAACGAGGACTAACGCCGGCTGATAGTTGAAAAAAATGACGCAGAGATCCCAGTTTATGTTTGTCTGTATGATTTTGTTGTCATGTGTCGTTGGAATTATTATTTCAAGTCCACTTAGTGTTCAGGTAAGTGAGATAACTTCGGTGTGATGCCTTGTGCAGATTTGAAAACAAAGCAAAAGCAACCACTAGTGATATATAAATGTTCAGTTAACAACACTTCACTGCCAAAGAACTGCCCAAATCAGTGAAAAATATTGAAAGTAGTCAAAACTCTCGATGTAGTTCATGCAAATGTCAGATTTCAAGTTGTCGTTGGAACAACTTAATTTAAATGGAGAAACGGGGCAATGGCGATTAACAAAGTTGTGCTAGATGTACACGAGGGAGAACAATTTGTACTTTTCTAATTAGGGGGCAAGTACATAACCATACCTCAAAAATATATTTTGTCTTTGTAAATTAATTTCGCCTAATTTTATGCATTATGATTTTAAAGGAAAAACTTGAGTTGTTTACTCAAAATTACACCTTTCGCTGATGTTAATGGATGTGTCTAAAGTACAGTTTGCTTTGCACTTTTCTGTCCGGCCAGTTCAAATTAAAATGAAAAACTGAAAACGAAAACTCCGAACTGTTTTCAGGAGATGAACTTAAACAGCCTTCATTTCAGTCAGACACGACTTTCGCACTTCAACAGGGTTTGAATGAAATTCACCGGAAGGTTTAACTCTCTCACAGTAGTCAATAATTATACTTTCATAATACTTAGGGGGGGGGGGGGGGGGGGGTTATTGAGCTTTGCAATCGTATATCTCGTAAACCAACAACTTTACAACGCTAGAATTGAAGGGAAAAATGACGAAATTTTGCTTGAACATCAGTACCCATTTTAGGTGACATCGGCAATTGAACTCATCAACTGGCGACGTTTGACAAACTCAGAGCAATTTTATATGTAAAGATAACACTACCCACTACAAGTTTAAAATAAGAAATAATTTCGGGTTGAAATAGTGTAATTCTACCATTTTAGATTAATACCATCCTATCATCGTAGATCTTTACATTTTCCTCGCCTCTATTTTTTATTCTTCTGCTACTGTTACCACTTCCTCTTCAATCGGGAACACATTAAAGCCATGGGATACCATGGTTAAATTTGTATTAATTTATCTATTTTTCATACTAAACTTGTCCCACCTTCCTCAAATTCAATGTCATAGGATGTGGATGCGCATTCATGTTCGAACCACAAACAACATTGTAAACTGCGCGCGGGAGAGGGCGGGGGGAGGGGAGGGCGTATGTTGACTTCATAATATATATAATTAGGTGCTCTTTCATGTGTTTGAAGAACTTTTGTTACCGGTTATTGTAGATTTTGGAGTTCCACGTATTCTGTTTGTCTTTTCGTTTTGTTACCCAGAGAAAACAAAGCTCACCACTTGGGAAAAGTAGACAAGGTAAGAAAGAGTCTTATAAGTTACGGGGTGTGCTAGTCTTATAAGTTATCAGATTATATTTTGTTTATCCGATTTGCATTTCAGCTCGTAATTTGTACCAGTTTGGTACCATGGTTACCTGCATGACTAACCGATCTGCCATCGACTTTGTTGACTACGGGTGTTGGTGTGGGTACGGTGGAAATGGTACCGCGGTTGATGACGTAGACAGGTTAGTGAGCGATGTAAATATTGTGGGTTCGTATACTGAGCATTACGCTTTAATTGCATTCTGAACAGATCTCACATGAAGCAAAACGAAGCAGAGAAAAGAGCAGCAATGTATAAGCACGCAACACAACACAGTAGAGAAGCCCAACAGCACAACACAGCAGGCAACACCAGCACAACACGACACAACACCAGCACAACATAACACAGTAAAACACAAAACAACATTCAGTAAGCAACACCTGGGCCCGGTTGTTCAAAGAGTGTATAGCGCTATTCGCCGGATAAGTCGCTATCCAGTGGATAGAATTAACCATTAAGCTTAATTCAGTCGAGAGGATAAGGATTTATCCTGTGGATAGCGCTATCCACTCTTTGAACAACCGGGCCCAGCACATCACATTACGACACAGCACAACATAACACATCCCAACACAACTAGCACATCACATCACATTACAACACAACACAACACAGCATAGCAGAGAAGCCCAGCACAACACAACACAACACCAGCACATCACATTACAACACGGCACAACACAACACATCCCAACACAACTAGCACATCACATCACATTACCAACACAACAGAACACAACAGAACACAACAGAACACAACACAGCACAACACAGCACAACACAATACAACACAATAGGCAACACCAGCACTGCGTAATAAAGTAATAAGAATTAAAAAAAAAAAATTACAATAGGTGCTGTGAAGTGCACGACAAATGCTACGACGCGATAATTGCCAGCGGAATTTGCACCTATTCGTTCCATGTCTACACTATCCTTTACCGATATCAAGACTGCAATAAGTGCGGTAAGTGGACTAGAGCAGTCGAAGACTTAAAGCTGGACTTAAAGTTTAAAGCTGTGTGTCGAGAAAACCATCCGTTAGTTGGCCATTGGTTTTATGTTTAGACGAAGACAGCAGACATCTCCGAAATAGCCTATTAACCCCTTCATTCTCAAGAATAATCAACTTTATTTTTCTCCTTCGGTTTCTCACTAGAAATATGTCAAACAGTAAGGAGAACTTGGCTTTTGATACCTTGCTTAAATGAAAGCTGATTAAACTATCAATTTTCACTACATCACACGTAGATTTTCTTATTGAATGTTGGGAGAATCTGTATTTTGAACTGAAACTTCCTTGTGGTATTCTTTTTCTATACAGTTCCCATATCAAGCTACCCAGTGCAAGAAGCTCAAGATGCACCTTGCATGAAGGCGGTCTGTGAATGCGACAGTGCAGCGGCATTATGTTTTAGTCAGGCGCACTTTAACAGTTCTTACATAATGTATCCTCAATCAAAGTGTTAAAATAACTCCCTCAAAATTCACCTTGATTGTAAGTTTCTCTCGTTGATTCCACCAATGAACCTCCCTTTACACAAGCACACACCCTCGCACGCATAGAAACACTGATATATATACGTATACCTAGTGTCATACACGCATACATACACAGGCTAATTTTGTACTCAATTTTTGAGTTTGTTGATAATTAGGATTTGACAAAGTGAATAAAATTTCGGTATCGCTTTATTCTGGCATACTTGGATGATAGATAGATAGATAGATAGATAGATAGACAGACAGACAGACAGGTAGAGAATGATATTTTCTCAGCAACCAAATCCTCGCCAATTCGTAATTCATTTTCAGAATCAATAGACTGTTCTATTCGGGCAGAAAGCGCGTGATATTCCGGCCATAATCGCAGCTAAACGAGTCGGTGACCCCCATGCATTCGAAAACTGCTCTTGAAAGAGGAATGTTTATTTGTCGGCTTTCAACATCACTTGTACCCTCTCGTTTCGTTAAACATCTTTTTTTTTTCTCTTGAAATAAAGTAAACAACACTTCTTAGCCCAGAAAATTTGAATGTCTTAGTGTTTAAATGCAGCTGCAGGCTACTTATGGGGTCGGTTTCACCATCTTCATTAGTTGCGGTGTATATTTGTTCTCGTTACATTTATCGGTCAGTCGTGAAATATATACTGATCTTATATATTCATAAATCTTTTTACTATTTTTTCTTTCATTTGGAACCGCTAGGTTATGATCGTCAAAACCGTCATCACAAAGACAATTTTAGATATAGTAATGGTTTCTTTTTTAATACGCGGTGCCTGCTACAATTATTTCTGTTTCATAAACTTATTTCCCACGGTAATTGTACTCAAATGCTGTTAATTGATTTGCGTTGATACAGCCAAAAATTTCTTGTCGGTATTCCTTTGAATTTCACGAAACAAAAAACACAAATTACTTTTCTCAACACAGACGTCGTCTAGCCGCAGTTAAATACTTCAAATGCTAATTATTTAACAAAAAACTGAATGCACACTTTCTAAAAAACTCCACTCAACAAATCTTCCTCTTTATTGGTCAAAATGTTATTCAAAAACCCGCGTTCAAAGACATATAAGTCTTACAGATTGGCTTTCTTTCGGTCAGTTGAATTCACAGTGGATCACTCCGAAGGTTTAACTTTTAAATCATGATGTCGAAACATTTATTGTTACTGTTAGTTACACTGCTTGTTCTCACGACATGGTTTGCGGAGATTTTGTCTTTTCCAGCGGCTCAAAAAGAGGTTTCAGGAGTATTTCAGAACGATCACAAAGCGATGGTGTCCGGAAGACGACAAGGTAGTGAAGCCGGGGAGGCTTATAAAAAGAGTTATCTTACTTCAATTAATTTGTAGCTTACCAAGAAAAATATTCAGGTATATTATTAATTTGTAACACTGCGTGTTTCACTGTTAAAAGTTGAAGTTTCACTGTTAAAAGTTAAAAATTGATTGATTGAAAGTGGTACGTTCCACAATCGAGGTTGTCGGAACTATACGGCTATAAGGGTATAACCGGGTGTCTATAGGAAATGTTTCCTGCAAGCACCTGGTGCTAAATCATCAATCAATATATAACATAACAAACTCGTCAGTAGTGTTTCTGGCACAATATATTGGATACATTTTCGAGATATTCGGATATTCGAGAATCAAAATGGCTACGTACCCGTGTTGCTTACGTCACACAGGTGGATGTTTTAATTAACGAACGAATTGCCGAACAGCTGAAACTAATTGTTCACAGAAAGTTGTAGAAATCAGTTTGATTTAGTTGCAAGGCCATTTTGGACAAAAAAAAAAACAAACAAACAAACAAAAAACAAAAAAAACAAAAAAACAAAAAAACAACTGTTTCCACAAACCTCAAAACCAACTTGAACATTACTAACATCCAACTCATTTTAGTTATATATTTGCACTTAGACTTTGATAGTCTCAGGAAGTGCCGTTCAAAGGACCCCAAGCCAAAACAATCGGATATCAATATATTCTTGCTATATATCCCCTCAGGACGGAGCGTTTTGCAGTTCGGTTACATGATCCAATGCCTCACCAACCGAAACCCATACGACTATGCCGATTATGGCTGCTGGTGTGGTGTTGGTGGCCAAGGAACTCCCTTAGACGCACTGGACAGGTTTGAAATTAAGATTTAAAGCTTAAATATATACGTTATGTTTTTTCTGCCAAAATTAAATTTGAACTTTCACTTCCAAGTTCATAACACAAATATCTTAATAATCCCAGAAGAAAAGGTATGGAGTGAGTGTAATGAGTCAAAAATCGAATTCTCCATATTGTGTCTTACATCTCTATAACTGCGATTTACCAAAGGAAAAATAAACTTGATATTTATTACCTATAGGAGTGAAAAGATTAGTCAGTTTTTACAGAGCACAGTTTCCATTTAGTCTGCGGAGACAATTTTATTCCATTTTTCACAGGTGCTGTTACATTCACGACAAATGCTATGATACTGCAATAGAAAGTCGTGTTTGTAATTCGTGGTGGAAGGTGTATCTCGGTGGTTATCAATACAAAGCGTGCGCTAGTTGTGGTATGGATAATAACTATATATAAGTAATTCTATTTTGTGATTTACATGTGAAGACTAAGTAGCATGGAGGTTTAAACTTCACAACGTTAACATTTACATTTTCTTTTTTTTTTTTTGAGAATCGCGAATTGAATCTTCGTGTATAAGGTTACGGTGCATGAGTTCACATAAAACTGTTATATCACGATATATGGGCGTTGGAATATAATGTAAAATTCGGGGACTACGTCAAGCGGCCAGCTTTCTTTTGATCAGTCACACTTTCTTTTTGTAGTTTATTTAAACGGTTCAGGTGCAAACTAGAGTGAGTGAACAGTACTATGTCGATGCGCTTTCGTTAAGAGCCGGTTTTCATTTGAACAGCCACACTTTTATGGGTCAGTTTGAGAGTTAAAGACTCCGATGCCTTTACAAGATTGATTCAAGTTTTTAGTGCCCTTATCAGGGAAGCCCGGTTACATTGTGCCATGAGCAACATAGTTTAAACTTTAATGTGTGACTTAATATTTTGCAGATCCGTTGTCAGCATACCAAGTTAGGACAGCTAACGAACTAAAAAACGCCTCCTGCAAGAAATTTTTGTGTGAATGCGACAGTGCAGCTGCTCGTTGCTTTAGTCAGTCCTACTACAACAGTACACTTGTAAATTACAATAGCTCAAACTGTAAGTGATGTACCCTTAAAAAAAGTACTACAAGAAGACGCATGTGCCAATATTATGACCATGAAATTCTTTAATGGTTGCCAAAGCCACTAAGAAATGTTTGAAAACATAATTGAGTATCGCTATTACTTATAGCTACTTTGAGGAATTTCGACAAGAATAATAAATGATATAACACGTGGTGCTGCCTGATGCTTTTTAAATACAATTCATGTTAGATTAGTACTTTAGATCACTGCAACAGCGACGCAGAAAAACTGGCGTTAGCGCGCTTTGCTGCCTCGTCAACCCGGCTAAAGAAAAAAAGACAAATTTATTGCAAAAAGTCTCCTTATATTCCCAGAAAAAGTCCCTTAAAGTTTTGAAGTTGTCGTCAAAATCGGCCATAGCTTACTTGACTCAGCTGATGAAAGCGCTTTAAACTATCAGTTCTTACTCACAAATGAGTCAATGTGATGTTTCTTGCCTTTTTGACAGACAAGTGTCCCTGCTCACAAAAAGACACTAGAAAGTTTGAAACTATATTATTGAATACTGCGTTTGGAATTTGGTACGGGGATTCTGGGATTCAGGAAAGCCGGTTTGATTTAGTTCACTTAATGTTTATTCTTTAAATAGAATTTATTCGGAGGATTCTTGGCTGCCGCGGCGGACGTTGGGAAAAGTTCAAGGAATGAGACCTTGACCTACGGCGGGTTGCAGGGTCTAGCCATAGTGCCAAGCCATGCCTAGTCCAATCTTGTGAAACATTGTCACAATTATTTTCTCTCTTTCTTCCCGCTGTGACTCCGATTGGCATCGCTAGACCATCAGCATTGCGAGAGCTTCTGAGATGGAGGATTTCTCTGAAGGCTTTTTGAAACCTCTGTGCCCTGACGCAGTAAATTATTGGATTGATAAAAGAGTTCAGGTATACCAATATGTTCATCAGATGCATCGCACTGAAGAAAATACTTTTAGGAAGGTCTTTAACGTATAAAGCTACGGCATAAAACATCATTTGAGGGATGAAACACAAACATATAACCCCAACAATTATTGCCGTAGTTTTGGTCGCTTTATCTTTCTTCAAAAATTCTTTAACGCTGGATTCTGAGAACTGGTGAGCCATGATGTGTTTCAAATGACGCCGACTTTCTAACAACACGGCAATCTGAAAGAACACGACCAAAACAAGACTGGAAGGAACAGCGACAAGCACCTTTATAGCTTTTGCTTGGTCTAGGAGTTCAATAATATTCGTTAATTTTGAAATGACATCAATTAAACCAAAGATAACTGGAACAGCCCATGCTACAGCGACAGCTGTGGCCAGTCGACGCGTCGTGACAAGAGTTTTGTATCGCAAGGCGTGCTTGATGGCGATGTAGCGTTCACCGCTGATTACCACCAGGTGGAAGAACGAAGCACCACAGGCGATGTATTCAGTTTCCATAGCTAATACGTCTACGAGACAAGCAGTTCGCACTCCACGAATGTGCAACACATGACTCGTGATCATCAAAGGCTGGACAACTGCGCCAACCAGGAGATCTGCGCCAGCCAGGCAAGCCAGAAGGATGTGACAATTCGCTCGAAGATACCGTTTTTGCATCACTGCCAAAATTACCAAGATATTCAGCAGGATTGTGAAAGGGAGAGTTAGTATTGCTGTAGCGGCGGCAAATACAAACATGACAAATATGGATACTGTCAGATATTCCTCTTTCCAGGCGAAGATACCCAGGAGAGAGCACACGTACGACAAATTAGACTGTGTTGAGTTGACTGCAAGGTAAGACATGTTGGTGGTCATTTGGGGTTGTTGTTCAACCATGGTTTGATGCCTGGTGCGCCGACTGGAGTTGGACCTTCTTCTTAAATAACTGAGCTGGTTGTTGACGACAGCGTTTAAGTGGGCACGTTCTTTTTTCTAAGCCTGAGAATTTCTCGTCTTAATTCTCAAACACCAATCTGTTCCAGATAATTCACAAAGTTCCTTTTAAATCAATTAATAGCTCTTTGAGATATAACTCTTAAAGTCTGAACGTCAAAGAGCGGAGTTATAATTTCCGATAACTTTTGTGCAGTTTCAACAAATGCCTAAAAGCTTCAACAGATGTTCAGAAAGGAACTTACGTAGGACTAATTTCTAAAGGTGGAACATTTTAAACGCACTAGTTTAGTACAATTGTGCCGCTAAATATTGGGTTTGCCGCTAAAATGCCAGGAAATTAACTGCATTATTCGCGGAATGACGAAGATCTTTGTTTGGCAAACATAGAAACTTTCTTTCGTAGCTGAAAATTTGCAATACAAAACAAGGTGTTTCTCTTTCGAATGAAAATATTTTAATGAATTCGTTTTGGTCGCAAGTAACAGGAAAGCATCGTTCAAAAGGAGTTATGTTTATGTCTTAAAGCGCGTTATAATTTCCGACAACTTTTGTATAGTTTTAACAAAATAATCCTATAAAAGCTTTAAAAGATTTTCAGAAAGGCAAATACGTAAGACTACTCACCACTCGCGTAAAGTGCAACATTTTAAGTGAAGTCGTTTAATACAACTGTGCTGATAAAATAGTGGGTTTGCAGTTAGAATGCCAGGAAATGATCTCTTGCCAAACATAGATGTTTATATAGATGGGACTCAGTTTTACCGTGACGCATAATGGCTTTCGAAACACTTTGAAATCTTCTGAACGTTTTCTTTAAAACTTGTTGTTTCTGCCACAAGTGTCTACAGGAGTCAGTATTTGTGCATATTTTTGGTCAATGGCAGTTTGTAGAAATAAACTTGGAAAATCGATCTGCAAAGTGTAAATTTCGCAGCAACAACGTTGAAGTTTAACAGCCAGTTGCTCGATTCTGCCGCTTAAAAAAATCCATTTGATAAAGGCTCTCATATAATGTTATAAAAACTTTCTTCCGTTGCTGAAAGTTCGCAATACAAGACAAGGTGTTTCTCTGTCGATTGAAAATATTTTGCGTTTTAGCAATAGCAGGAAGAAAATCATTCAAAAGGAGTTATTTGTATGCCTTGCGTTGCCATTGTTTTCACACTAAACAGTGTCTTGTTTATGCTAAAGTGTTCATTTTTGGTTTCACCTGCGCACCGATCGAAGATTTGTGTACCAAAGTTCACTAATAGCCCTCCGAAATTCTTGTGTCATTGTACAATGAATTACTGGACTATATGATTAACGATACTTATTGAATGACAACATGTCTATCAAACTCATCACTGAGAAAAAAAATATATCTTGGGAAATTATCTGCGGTGCCACTCACATCATAACAAACAACACTTAGTACCAACGATAATGGTCGTAATTCTGCCTGCCTTGGAAGTGTCATGGACCTTTCTTTTTGATATATCCATGGAAATTACCCTCGGGGAATTTGGCTTGGGAAACGGCGGTTACACATCCGGAAAGTGTTTCCCGTGGTAAAAGTGCCTAAACCCACGGTAAAAGGGCTGTGTGTAACCACAGCTAATGCGTTAAACTCTGCATAAGCTCACAAGCTTTAGCTGGCATTAATGTTGTTCTTTTTTCTTCACGTTGAAAATCCGACGTGCGAGCGCAAAGGGCTGAGCCCTCGCCCCAGGACCGCTCGAGTGAGACTCACCCCAACAAATGTCCCTGGGGATGAGGTCTACGGGACGGTGCGGGTGCGAACAGCTCGGCGACCAGTTCTTCCTTCGGACCTGTCTGGCTTCTTCTCGTCCAGTAGCGGAAGGTAAGTCCAACCTTGACGAACTGTAGCAGATGGAATTGACCCATACATTATGAATTCACCATTTGCGTCTACACAAACAGCTTTAGGCTTCTCTATGAATCCAACGAAGAACTGACACACCACATTTACGATATATATATATATATATATATATGATGTAATAACGCTAGTTGAAGCTGTGTTCATCTATGCTTCCCCTTACCTGGTCCAACTTTTAGACCAAAATATGGAAATTTCTATTTCTGCATCATGGTGAATATAAGCAAGAAAATTGAAATTATCGTGTACAGTGCAAGTGGACGTGTTACAGCAGCTAGGAGGCTCGATAGTATGATGCTTGTAATGCTAGTAAAATCTTTATGAAATAACTATGATACTATGTGCATTCTGATTGGCTAAAAAACCATGTTAGATGAGAGTATAAAATTATATTACATGCTGATGTGTATTTATTGATTATAATATATATTCATAATGAGACTGACTGTACATTTAGCCTGTATTTCAGGATTTACCATTAACAATTTAAGTCATTAAGGACCATTTTCTTGATCTCTCTAGATGGCCTGGTTCCTTGGGGCTAGTGGAATTGCATTGGCAGCAGGTGTCTTGTATGCCAACTGGTGGAAATCAGTTCCCAAGGTGGACCTGGATTACTTGAACCCAATCAAACTCAAAACGCTGGACGGTTCAGGAAGTATGATTACTGCAGCCCAGCTGTGGAGGAAGACAGGGGCAGTTGTCATGGTTATCCGACGACCTGGATGATCCATGTGCAGGGAGGTTAGTAGCTGATCCTTAGATTTCTCACCAGAGATATGTCATGCAGGTATTGAGATTAAACTCTCTTGAGCTTTGGAGTGAAAATAGAACTTTAATTTGTAGTTACAGCATGAAAGAGCTGTGATTACCTTGTGGACAGTATCAAATTTGGTTTGGTTTACACTTACCTAGTAGAAAAAGATGGTAGGTTGAAAGGGGGATAAAGGCAAAAAAAAAAAAAAAAAAAAAAAAAAGAAAAGAAAATAAACAAACAAAACAAAACAAAAGCAAAAACAAAAAAAAAAAATAAGAATCCAATATTGATCTGGTTGACAGTTTGGGTGATAGATAATTTTCTTGCTCTAAGTACTCAATATACATAGGTCACAAAAGCAGGTAGGCAGGCCAGAGCTGAGAGAGCTGTTGTAATTTTATCCAGTGTCTTCAATAACATGATTTTGACTTTATTGTTAGGAGGCCTCTGAGCTGTCCTCTCTGCAGCCTGAACTACAGCAGCTGGGTGTTCCCCTGGTAGGTGTGGTTCACGAAGAGAAAGGGGTGACAGGGTTCCAGCCGTACTTTAAGGGGACTATCTATCTGGACCAAGAGGTTTGTGAAGTACTCAACAACCTTTGTATTATATTATAATAATGAAAATGCAATATTTCAATCAGATTTATTTATATTGTGAGGTTGGTTGTACCTTCAGATTGTAGATTGACTTGATGCAATTGTATGGGCCCTAATTTCTAGTTGCCTGGCCCTAAATTTACCTGCCTGACCACATAGTTTGGTTGTTATGATAATTATTGTTATAATTATGGTTGATTTGCAGAGAAAGTTTTATGGGCCAGAGCAGAGATGGATGTTTCTAAGTGGTAAGATTATATAGTTCCATTTTTTTGTCTTGCAACTTTGTCTTTTAATTACAGGTTTTTTTTTTAGAAATAGTTTAGTTTGGTCCATAAAGTTTTTTGACAAAAGCTGGCTTAAGTCATCTTTACAGTTTTAGCCATCCTACTGACATCTACCACTCCCAGGAGAGATGGATGTATAGACCCAATGTTGCACCTGAAAATTGAGTGAGTTTGGTATCTCTGCAGTTGCATCCTCTGATTTTTTTTTTTTTTTTTTTTTTTTCAGCACTTCTGCGCCCTGGAGTGTGGAAATCTTTCTTCAGAGTCAGGAGCAAAGGAATTGAAGGAAACTTTAAGGGAGAAGGGCGTCTGCTGGGAGGGGTGTTTGTCATAGGAGCAGGCACGCAGGGGGTACTCTTAGAGCACAGAGAACAAGAATTTGGTGATATGGTTGACCTGAAAGATGTGAGGGATGCTATTCAGAAGATCCAGCCAATGGAATCCAACCTATAGGATGTGTTACTGCCTGACTAAATCCTGTTTTTGGGGCACTTTCTTACTTTTGATTATATGGAGACCATACTAATGTGTTGTGGTATAATTTTATACAGACATAGATGAGACATTGATCCAGCCTTAATATATTTTGACATATGATTGTAGATATGTCCATACATAATCATAGAGAGCTACATTTTACATTTATTTTATTATGTCTGTCCAAGATTTCTTCTACAGTCAAACCCTGCTATTTCAAAGTCGCATGGGCATGAAAAAAAGTTCGAAATACCGGGGTTTCAATATAGCAAATAGTAGCTGACTGAAAAAATACATCCAAGAGGATTCAGCTTGACTTCGAAATAACGGGGACTTCGAATTAACCAGGGTTCGAGTGTGAACAATCCCATTGAGTCTTATTCAAATCACTGATAACTCTAATTATTTTATTATTATCATTCATTGATAGAGTACTAAACATTTTTTGAGTAGAATTATTCTACTTGGCATTAGGCTATTATAGTCACTTTTACATGTTGGACCCAATATGACTGGTTTTTATGATGGCAAGGAGACAAAATATTTCTCAGCATCTCCTTGCTTGATATGTTGTAAACAGGCAAATTGGACTAACTCTTAACACAGCATGCCCTTTCAGTCTCCCAGGAGTGACCAATTCACTTTTTTCTTCACTTTCCCACCAAGTTCTCCACACTGAAATAGGATTATTGCATCTGATATTTTAACTTGGTCAAAGTTATTCAACCAGTCAAGTTATCTCACTCATGTATTACCTAGTAGTCAAGAAATAATTGTGTTCAGAGCCTGGGAGTGAAGAAGGGGTTAACCATGTAGGCTAAAGTATCAATGTTTTGCACAACAGTGTTTGTTTTATGATAGCTTGGAGTTAAAGTCCACAAAGCACCACTCCTTGCTTGATGTGCTATGTAAACAAACTAAAAATGTTGATAAGCTGAAAGATTTCTTAGCATCAAGGCATGTCTTGTAGAATTTGACAGAACATTAAATGCCACTCAGGTATGACTTTTCTTTTTCTTTTTGGGGTTGGGGGTGGTATGCTATGTTGTGTTAAAATTTATTGTTGAATTAGCGATTCACAAAAACCTATGTCAAGACATTTTAATCCTTTCACTATTGAGAGTAATCAACTTCAAATATTTTCTTTTTTTATTCTATAATTAAAGTAAAGAGAAGCTTTTGATAACGTGCTGAGACGGAACCATCAATTCTCACTACATCACCCATACTTTCAGCTTTTGAGTGATTGGGAGAGTTTGTATTTCAATCAGGAGTGAAGTTGGTTGGGTACAGGCAACAACAACAAATTAGGAGAACTCAGGAGAACGGCCCATGAGAACATCCATGTCACATGTAATAAAATAAACAACAAATGAACAGTTCAAAGTCTGAGAGCATGAACTTTCACTATGACTCACTGTCAAGTCAGCCGAGTTTATGAAACTCTGGACCGGAAGTAGAAAAAACGCATGGTTTTGAATGCTTTTGCGTGCCATATATTTCTTTTTCTTTCTTCTTTCAGTATCACGAGAGAATGGAATAGACTACGTCAGTTTCAGCTCATAAATCACAGACGAAGTACAAACATTTCACGAACTCCAAGTTCCATCACAAGACTTCACCGAAATGGGGTGTTGACGGGGTGTATAACCGCGTGACCTGCAAATGCTAACCGCTGATTGGTCAAATTCAGCTGTCACAAACTCGTGACTTGCTGCATATATTTGCATGCAATAAGAAAATGCGTTCACTTTCGTCTGGATCAGATCCTTGAAAGAATCGCATAATGTTGCTGAAATTTGTGCTGTTTGCCCTGGTTGTGGCTTCTGGTAAGTTAATTAACGTTCCTCGTTTTTGCTGATATGTTGAACGATGCTATCGGACAGCAAAAAAAGTCGACAAACAATTGCAATGACAACAACGGAGCACATGACCATCACGAGAACTTGCTTTAGCTATTGTTGTTCGTTTTCTGGTAAACGAAGTTCTTTTGAAAATCTTTTATACAAGAAGACTTAATTTGTTTCTTTGTATCTTCATGTTGTAGACCGAAAGCAATCTTACTTAACGTTTGTAAAACAGAAACAGCTCCATACCTTTCGAGAGCTGCTGAGTACAGCTGGAACATGACAAACATGCAACGAATATTGCCCTAGTTTGGCTAAAAACTTTTTAACTTTCAAGGCAGGCGTCAGGCAGACTCGAAGTTTATTCAGCCTTTGGCAAAGCATTATATAAGTGTACTTGCCAGGACTTGTAATGTTTATTTATTTAGTTTCGGAAGTCTAATATTGCTCAAGATATTTCGTTCTACAATTTCATCATTTCGAAAGAAGGTTGAACTGGTTACTTGATTTGTGGATCGAAATGTCGAATTTGAAACTGCGATCGCGAATATAAGCAGATAATTGCAGCACTTGCTAAAACACAGCTTGATACGTATGAAACGACGTTATTTTTACTTCCTTGAACGACCATGGAAATTCATTGAATTTGCAAAAAAGACGATGCCATTTTCTACATAGGTCCAACGTCGAAATCGGACGTTGAATCAACGTAGAATTTTGTCGCTACTTGTATCAACGTTGGGTGGTCGAGGAAACAACATTGGAAACATGTTCAAATCGAATGATAGTTGATGATAGTCCATGATAGTGCATGATAGTTCGTGTTCAAACGCGCGTGATAGTTTGAACTGTCATCGACTATCATCACCGTTTGATCGGGCCTTAAAGCGGATTGAATTTGCAATGGAATTGACGACTTAGACTGTTTTTGCTTTGTTTTGTTTTCTAAATTATTTTCTAACATACACCTGTACTGTACTCGTTGTGTGCACCCCACCCCTGTGTGTTAGTTAGGACAAGCCTGTGCAGCCCGTCAGATTACTCAGAGGGAGCTGAATAACACAATTTAATATTAAAGATGTGAAATGCAAAACAAATTTCATTTATTCAAAAGAACTCCATCCATTTAAATGCCAACCCCTAAAGTTTGACAGGAAAATTTGCTGTAGTTCCAGAAGAGGGAGCCTGGTAAAGAGCATATCACACAATAACTGATGTATTTTTTGGATTATCTATCCTTGGGTTGCCATTTAATAAAAGATAGCTCATTAGCTTCTATTGTGAGTGGATCCAACATGGCCTCGATGTCTTTATATTCTAAATCTCTGGAGATGTCACCTGCAACTTGTGGGGATCCCACTAGTTTTTAATAAACTCGCAATATTTCATTTGTATTCTAGTGAGTGCAGCAAGCCCCAGGGGTTTCATGGGAAGTGATCATTGCACCTGGGGACCATCTTACTGGTGTCAGAACTACAAACAGGCAAAGGAATGCAAAGCCATGGATCATTGCCGTGAGAATGTTTGGAATATGAAGGATGTAAGTAATCATTTTCACAGCATCTGATTTCAGTAGATGATTTCTTGACTTAGTGAGAATGTAAGATAACATGGATATAAGTGTTACATCGCTACACTGTACGTGTAATACTCTTAGGAGCTTGAGATACAGCACTAGAACATGTAGTATGAAAGTGCTCAAAATTAAAAAAGTCCAGGTTGCCTGGATACGTGAATTAGTTGGCTTGGTGGGTTTTCTCCTGGATGACCAGTATCAATTTGGCAGAAAACCATGAGTCGTCCGAGTCAACTTTTGGTCATCTCGGATGACCAACTGCTAATTTCGAGTACTGGTATGAGTATGGCAGGGTTACTGTTACTGAAGTTGTAAGGACTGTATGAATGTAAACATATTGTATTGTTTCCAGAAACCTAATATCTTTTTGTTTTTTTCAGGGTGAATGTGATGTGTGCAAAGAAGTTGTGGACACCCTTAGAGAAGTCCTTTCCCAGCAAGGCACAGAGGTGTGTTACATACGCTGCAGCTACACAATGTTGTTGTACGTGAACAGTTTCATTCTCAGATACTTGTACTGTAAGTAATGATCTTTCTTTGCATTATAGGATGAGGTCATTGCCTTCTTGGAGCAGGCATGTGAAACCTATGGTGGATCCCTTGCTGCAGAGGTTATTATTTAATATTTATTTCTCACATGAGTTACTCAGATTTCATCATGTTTTACCAGTTTGTAACTTCTTAAGCAGATAATGTGTAATAATAAATTGCAGTTAAGTATATTTTACTGTGTTATAGCAATCCTTTTGTTTGTTTTTTTTTTGCTGTAGTGCAAGGCACTTGTGGATCAATATGGACCAGAACTCTTCAAAGAACTGTTGGCTATGTTGGTAAGTATAGCCAAACCTGTATTAAGTACACACCTTGGGGAATTGTTAAGTCTTAATACAGGGTGTCTGCTGTAAAGTTGTAATTTAACCTAGCTGTAATGTTTAGTATTAAGCTGTATACAGTCATGTAGGTAACCTGTTCTTTTTTATCCACATTAACTCTTGGAACATAAGGGGTTTTTTGAACCTACACTACATTTATGTACACTATGAAACTGCTAGTTCTCCAAATATTGAGAGGAGTGAATTGCTTTAAGGGGTATTTTTGTTTGAGACTGTATACTGAAGCTTTGGTACTCTCTATTTCTTGCAGAATGATTCCCAGCAAGTTTGCACTGAGCTTGGTATGTGCTCCTCAAAGGACAAGGGCGTGATCATGGCTAAGCTCATCTCGCAGGCTCTACCACTCAAGAAAGTTGGTCTGGGAAGCCTCATGATGCCTGGCCCAGTCATCCTTGCACCAAAGCCAAAAGTCGTTCAGCGTAAAGGCATCAGAGCCTCAGTCAAGTGCGTGATCTGCGAGTTTGCTATGAATGAATTGGAAAGTTTGCTGAAAGAGAATTCTACAAAGGTAGTTAAAATGAAATTTTTTATAGCAAATAATATAGAGAAGTTATATTGGAATATTGTTTATACCTCGTACATGCACGTATGCCAGATATCATGCTGTAGAAACTTGTGAAGTGGTGAGGTTTTTATTTTTTTAGCTTTGTCTTTCTAACCAAAAATGCTCATTATTTTGAGGGTTTTTTTGTTGTTCAGGCTGAGATTGAAGCAGCACTGGAGAAGGTCTGCAGTTTGCTACCATCAACTGTTGTAGATGAGGTAATGATTTCTGCTATGTAAATACACACCTGTATAGTACACACACACATACGATAGTACACCATAACTACTCTGTGAAGAACCTGTGAAGTTTCACCCAGTTTCAAATGGTATTAAATCACAAAGTTTTCACTGAGTTTTCACATCTGGCATCTTTCTTTACAATCACATGAAACAGGCTGCTGTACATGAAAGTTATAAATACATAATTTATACTTTTTGTACATTCCTTTCTGTGGTGACCAGAGTGATTCTGTTTTGTAGTGCAATCAGTTCATTGCTCAATACTTTGATGCCATTGTGGAACTGTTGGTGCAAGAACTGGACCCCAAAAAAGTGTGCACTGCTCTTGGACTCTGTGCAGATGAAGAACATCGACAAGGTTTGAAATTTGCTTCATAATTTCCTCATTTATTACACACATACAGGATACACAAGGTACATATCAAATTAATAATATAATAGATATAATAGATTTCTAATGAAAAGAGAGAATTTAACTTGACCACTCTTCTTCCAGCCATGATGAAACCTGTGAAACTTGTGCCTGGAAGCAACGAGACTTGTGAAATCTGTAAGACAGTCATGACATATCTGCAAAGCTTGCTGAAAGACAACAGTACTGATGTAAGAAAATTCAACTTGTATTAATTTATTTTGTCTGCAAGACAAGACTGTTTTTTTTTTCTTCTTTTTGCTTCTTATCCTTCTTTTGGTTAGTATTTTCATCGTTTTTTTTTTTTTTTTTTTTTTTGTACATTTTTAGGAAGAAATCATCAACCTTCTGAAAACTGTCTGCAACTACTTGCCAGCCCAGGTTGCATCTGAGGTAATTATGACAGCATTTTGAAATTGTAACATTACTAGAATCTTTTGCAATAGTTAGATTGTTTGACTACATTTACATGTATTTTGTGTTTGTTATTTTTAAGTGCAATGCCATTGTGGATGAGTATGGCATGGTAATCTTGAAGTTGATAGCAGATACACCTCCGGAGACACTGTGCACGGTATGTTATAAACCAAAATCACATTGCAATACTGTAGTCTATCTGGTGTCAATCATCAGAGGCATGAGAAAACACTACACTGTAACAGGGCATGTTGTTGAGAAAATCTGTATAAGCCTGATGTGAAGGTCTGGCCCAGAAAACAGCTTTTTGAAGATCATACAAATTCACATTGTTAGTTACCTTTCACTCCCAAGCTCAATATTCAGATTCCCACTGTTCTCCATTCTTTTGATAGCCACAATAGAGTGAAATGGATACGAGACAATGTTGCACAAGTCTCGTAAATATATTTCTATCTTTTTTGATGTTGTGTACAGGAAATTGGTTTGTGCCAGAGCGGTTTGAAGAAGCAGAAGGACCTGTGCTTCCTAGGAGCATCATACTGGTGTGCCACCAAGGAGAATGCAGAAAAATGCAACGTAAGTAGCTCAGTGTTTTATTACACCACAACATGTGAAAACAGTCACTGCACGCATTCACTTTTGACAAGCAAAATAATAACCCCCCCCCCCCCCCCGTTTGATTGAACGTTAACTTTATTGCATTTGCTACCCAAAGAAAATTGTTAAAACTAGGACAGGACATTACATGACTGGTAACGAGAACAAGAAACAGGACATGCTGTAGTCCCAATTGCTATTGAGTCCCCTTTTGATTTAAATGGATAGATTTGAATTTGGGGTATAGTATGTTTATAAAGAAGTTTGTTTATTTGTTTCTTTGTTTGTTGCAGGCTTATGACCACTGCGATAAACACGTGTGGAATTGAGGCAACGCCTGCGAGCAGTCGACTGAAAAAAAAAACTCACCAGTTTTCTTTTCGTCTGTTTTTATAGCGTTTAGGTTTCAACAGTAGGAAGGTTTAGACATGATTATTTTTTGTTCATTGAATATGATGAAAATACTCGTTTTCGTTTTTCTTTCCAATAATTGCTTTTGCATGGTAAGCCTGAATATAATAATCTGGCAATTGTTGTCAATACTCAAGTGACATGCGATGTTTTGCATGTTACCGTAACTAGTGGAGATAAAACTTAATTTGTACTTCACCCTGCGGCCAGATCAGTTCATTTGAGCGTGTTGTCTGTAAAAGAAGGATAAAAAGGCTGCTAACATCACCATTTCGTGGATTTTACACAATGCAAGTTTGATAAATAAAATCAGTTTTGTTGTTAGCTAGTGTGCTGCTCGTCAATATTCCCTTGGCGCAGAAGAAACACTGTTCACCCGCTTTACGCGAGACTTTGCGGCATCCACGTCTCTTGTCCCGCGTCAATTTCCCGTATTCGCGCATCGTGTCCCGCGAACTCACGCCGATAGCCGGTGAGTTTTTTAAAAACAGTTGGAAAACGTTTGTGAGAAAACGGTGTTGTTTCGTTACCCCCAATGAGGTCCGTATCCCGGCTTCATGCTCTGCCTCTACTATGTTGATGTAATGGCATCTCTGGAAACATGACTTTGAGTCAAGCAATTACCGTCTCTAGATCCTTTGTAATTTTGAGCAGTATTCGGCACATCGAGCTGTATCCATAGGCACTCTAAAAATGAGGTACCACAGTGTAAGCTCTACTTTAAGACACCTCCTTTAAGGGACACTTCCCTTTGTCCCCCCCCCCCTTAAAAAAAGCGCTCATATAATCCTATTGATTACTTCTAAAGGACACCTCTATTAAGGGTTTGAAACTCATAGAGTACAACTTTTATGAGCCCTACTTTGTGACCTGTTCAAGTCGCAATTCTGATATAGTAACTCTTTATCGTTATAACCTTCCGTGACTCTCCTTGGCAACGGCTGAAAATACGCAAAAACATGTAAAACCAGGCAAACGCCTAAGGACGAAAGCTTGCGGGTTTGACGAGCCTGATGCAAGCGTAAGCACAAATTAAGGGCAAAGTCTCTTGAGTTTTGTCTGTGATTAGCGACCAAGTTGATCGCGTAAATATAAAGGCACTATTACACAAGCACAGGGATCAAGATTAGCAGTGCGTTTGTTCTTGCTCGAGCCTGTTTTCACTGTGAAGGGACCTTGTGTGTGCGCTTGCGCCATTCGCGTTTAATTCTCACTTATTCCGGCCGGCTTTGCCCAAATTCAACTCAGGAAATGTGAAAAACTACTTTTCGGATATCTCAAGGAGATTTGGTAGTTAAGGAGTTGCAGAAGTTTGCCGCATTAAGGTGCCAACTGACTCGACCCACTGCATTGATTTTTGCAGTCTGACAGTACTCACGAGTTAAGAAACATCTATATACACTAATTCAACCCATCGACTTCTGTGCTTTGGATAGCCGGCTTCAATTGGTTGACTTCGACCAGGGACCAATCCTTTGAAAAGACAAAAGTCGTTTTACTCTGACAAGGACCGCAAACGCTTGCCGCGGAAATTCAGAACGTCAACCAAAGTATCACTTTACGGCAGTCGGCCGTCCACACTCAACTTTACTTTTGTGATTATTGGTATTCTACGTCAATCGTAAACAGTTTGTAAAGCGCGTCGATGCATGCTAATTGTTAATACAGAAAAGTCGTTTTTAGACCGGCGAGAAAACTTGCGAAACATGGCCCACTTTTTTTCAGCTACCGGGCCGCCGTCCAATTCCCTTCCCCCTCCCCCCCAAGGTCGTAAATTAGCTTCCGGCAAGGTGCCCGATGCTAAGGCTTCAGCTGAGACAAGAATACAATTTCAATTCATTTTTTCGCTTACAATGCAACGTAAAAACCTCCAGAAACTGCTTTTTTAGCGGGCTCTGTTGTTATCATTTTGCAGACCCCCCTCTAACGACAAAATGTAAATGTCAGCCATTGTTTAAGAGAAGTTAGGATTCAATCAACGCTTGCAAGCGTTAGTTTGAATTCATTTTCGTTGAGATCAAGTTGCTCGAATTGGACTTTTAAGACTTTACAGAAGCTGAACAGTTGGATGAAGGATCTTTTGAGGGAAATGTGGAGGAATTATTTTTAACATAAAGTTTTTTGTATGGCGAATATTAAGCGCGCTCACTGATCAAACCGTATCCTCTCCCGCAAGCAAGTCCGCTGAACGCTTTGGTGAATCTCGTGTTGAAGAAGTTCACTGAATGCAATGTCCGCTCCTCATTTGTATGGGAAAATAATCAGTGAATGGAACCATTTTGCCGGCTGAATTTGTTCTCGCCGCTTGACTTGTGATCGAGGGAGATTCCATTTTGTGCGTGTGGACCGGAGGAAGCGAGCATTTCACCTCCAGGAGGAAATAGACTGACGCATCGAGGAGCTGTGCTTGTCTTTGAGCTTGCCTCGCTTTCTGCCGTCAAGATCTCAACGATTTTCGTGGATACTTATCAGCTTTCAGTCAACAAACACGCCACTGTGTATTTCTGTGAGGACTTGACTGCAGCGATTTACGTTACACGGAGTTTTTCTTCTATTTACGATGAACTGAGCTCATCCATTCAGCCGATGATGCCCGTGATGAACTTCACGTCTACATTGTGGCTGTAATTTTCATCCAGAGACAGGATTTTGGACCGGAATAATTGCGTTACACCGAGTAATATAAAAGGAGGTTGTCTTGTTGCTGTCACATTTTCGCTGGAGCGACCAAAACTGTATTTAGCCACCGTTGTATGGATCAGCAAGGTTTCGTGATTGGTTCTCCGAGAGTCGCAATTTAAAACTCCCTCCAAATTTTCCTAGTTGGAGAACTTTTGTGCGTTTGTTAAGAGAAACTGCGGTCAGCAGAAACAATGTTTCAACCGTCACATTTCCAGAAAGTGGCGAGGCAACTTGGGATGAGCTCAATGACTTACGAAAGCGAGTATGAAGTTTTTATGGCAAAGTTGAAGAAATTTCACCAGTCCAAGGGGTAAGTTTCCGACTTTTTTCAAGGTTTCTGCTTCGCAACTTACCGCTCGATCGCTTCTATGAAGAGTGTAGGTAATTTTGTTATTTATGTTTGGGTTTTAGGACTCCTTTCAGACGTCTTCCTTGGTTAGGGGGTCAGTATTTGGATCTGTACTTGTTGTACAAGAAAGTGACTGCAGCCGGAGGATGGGTTAAGGTTTGTCTTATCGTTTAATTCGTTATGCACTACTAGTGCTGTTAGCCTGATTCACTGATTCAAAATCTTTTTGCTACTTCTCAGATAACCGAGGAGAAGAGATGGAGAGATATAGCCGAGGTTTTCAATTTGCCGCCAACTTGTACCAACGCTGCTTTCGCATTAAGGCAGCATTACACCAGGTAACATTGTGTTATAGGTCGACTGGGAAATAAAAGAGGTTTCCCCGTCGATTTTGTTTACAGAGTTGAGCTTTTAGCTGCCTGGGAGAACTTCAGGCATCGGAATTCGTAATTTAGTGTGGTGTGACATGTATGAAACTGAAAACACAGTTCGACACATTTATCACGATGAGGTCATTGCATTGATACTTTTCACCAGATTACCGGCATTTCTAAGGCTCTATGTTCTTATTAAAACCTTTCACTACCAGAAATATCTACTCGATAACATACAAACGAACTTTCATCTTTTGATATAACTATTACTCAGATAACATCGTCTACCACACGTCTACTCTATCAATTTATTCTTACCACATTTTCTATACAGTTTTTTCTTGGGCGGCTGGGAGAATCTACATTTTGAACATGGGAGTGAAAAACTGTCTTTCCACAGTAGAGCAAAGAGCCATTTTTGACAGTCTGCCACAATGTATTGTATAAATATGTCAACATTGTTTTGGTTTGAATGCTCCTGTGATCGAAAGCGACCAGTAGTAGTCAAACGGCAGCAATTTCTAATCTTAATAATCAGAATTTGGTTTAAAAAGAAACGGGTAAAATGATTGGGATGCATACAAAACATACATGTACATTTTTGGAAAGTATCGAACTGAAACTAGTATTGTTTTTGTGTGGCACAGCTACAGATTAAATTTCACTTGGTATGTCAAGAAATCCCCATGAAATAATGGACCATCAGTGAGTGGATCCTAGAGCAACTTTGTAGTCTTCAACAGTCTAGATTACAATAAGTGACATTAGTTATACCTTCACATTTATTACAGGTAAAACAAGAACCGTTTTTTGCCTTTTTGGATTTTAGAAATGCATCAAAGTTATGACCTCCAAGTGTGATTATTTCTTTCTAAGAGCATTTTAAGTCTATCAGGAAATATCTCATTAACAGGCATGTTTGAGCAAGATATTATGTAATATTATAACTTAGTTCGTAAAATATTAAGCAAAATTGGCAGGCTTATCACTTTGTGTTCAGACAGTTAAAACTTTGATACAGAGTTTTGTATATGGGATGCATTTTTGTTTCATAGATTTGACCTGCTTGTTTTTTTCGTCAGATATCTGGAGTTGTTTGAGAGAATCAACTTTCTTGGAGAAGATGTTGAGGATGTTTTCAACTCTGGTCGCCCACACACTCCTGTTACTTCATTTATCACTTCTTCATCAGGTGAGATTTCATTTTATCATGATGTACAGCTTCACTCACAGGGGGAGCACACACTAGATATTCTAATGAAAAATGACCTGAAACAGCCAAAAACTTGACAAGATACAGCTGACTTGTGTCACTGTGAAATTTTTACCAGATTCCAAACAATATAGAAAGCGAAATTATTGAAACAGCACAGTGAATAGTTTTAACGAGGGTCTAACTACTGTATGGCTGTTGTAGAATTACTTTTGATTAACAAGTTAGGAAAGCTTTGTTTCAGAATTCATCGGTTTACTATCATGTTGCACTAAACATTATATAATATGTATTGTACACAGTTGTTGGATGTTGTAAAATGCATATATGCTGATATGCACGTAGATGTTTGGATAAAATATATCCTAGGCAGCTCTAAATGTAATGTTTACTTGAAATGCAATGTCTGGGCTTCTTTTTTCATTGTGTTCAAGCAAAATTGTTCTATTTGACCCAAAGAATTCCATATTCCACATGCATATTTCACAGTAGCTCACATTTTGCACATTTGCTTTTCAGACTATTCCCTGTCATCTCTTCCAGAAAAAGGTTTGGAAAATTATAACCCTTATGTCTACATCCTCATTCCTGGGCTCTTTTCCACCCCGAAAAGAGCATGGGAATGAAGATGTTCTGTCTGCAGATTTCTTTAGTACTTGCTCCATGAAAGTATGCCTCTGTAATATGACTTTGCTTGTGGTGCCAAAGTCAATGAAGGACTGCAAAAAAGGCAAAAATGTGTGGTGAAAACTCAATGTGACAAATAAAAAATGCACCAGAAAAGTTTATTTTTGACTAGCATGGAGTACCTGTTATGTGTCAATGACCTATAAAGATTCGTTATTTTAACAGAAATTATTTATGTAAGAATTTTTAGTTGCTGTTTTTGACTTAGGCATTAAATGTTGTCACAGAAGATGAGTTTGTTGAGCTACAACTGTTTGCAATGTTTTTTGTTTATTTTTGGCAGATGCCTCTAGGAATTTTGACAAGTTGGTCCTGTCACTACAGTGTGGATTACCTAATGAAGTGGACTTTGCAATCAACATTTGTATGCTCTTATCAAATGTGAGCAACTCTGTCTTCAATCTACAAAAGGTAAGTCTGCAGTATTGTGGTTGTAATAATATAGTATTTGTTGGTATAGTATAGAACCTCCTTGAATAATCAACCACCCAACCAAAGTCTAGATTGGTTCCTCCGTCAGATTATGATTGGTCAAACCTCCTGTAAGCTATATATATCACCTTTCATAAGTGACCATGACCACCTTTGAGGCTCAACATTGAGTTATTTTGTTTTTATTTTCTTACTTGACCACCGTGTTAAACCAAACAGCAATTTTGTGAGAAAGGAGTAACTCCTCATCACAACCTACAAGACATTTAACACTTGACATAATTATGATGTACAGTGTAATTATTCTGACATGCAACAAGACGAAGGGTTGGCACCCAATGTAAGCTGAGTACTATGGTGTCCATGTCTCTCCTTTCAGGCTCCAGCTGTTGTTGATGCATTGCTTGCTCATGCTGGCATCTTTAGTGAAGGTCAGTTCATTCTTACACATGTACAATACATACTTATACTATTAATCAGCAGGAAGTTATGTTATAATTTTGAGAAACATTTTGTTCATTAAGGAAGTACTAATATCTGTAGAATGAGGGAGTGGTTGGGAGTGGGGGGGGGGGGGGGGGTGGTGACTGTTTAAACACAAATGAAAGTCATATGCATGGTAAGGCAGGGGACCTTCATTGGTTGATTCTCATGGCAGTTTAGCATGCTGCTGTGTGATCAAGTAAGTGGTGCTATAGTACAATGAGTACCATAATCATACTTCACAAGGTTACTAACAGAAATGTGATTCCTAGATGCCCATGGCTTACGTGAAGTTTACAAAGACTGGTACCAAAATAAAAACAAGGATTTACTGAAGGTAGGATCTTTGTCTAGACTGTTTTGTAGAGTGTTGCTCATACATGGTTAAATAAATAATTCATTTATTCCAGGAGTTTTCTTTCAAAAATAACAATTGGAACGTGTTACAGACACTAAAACTAGGTGATTCTGTGATGTTTTGAGCCAAAAATATTATAAAACTAAAATTTGGCCCAAAAAGTCATATAGGCCTTTATTCCGCTGAGGCCTTTAGTTACTGTCTGTGTGAGATGCAGTAGTCTGTTTATAGTATTTATTTTATTTTTTGCCTTTAATTTCAGTTTTGGAGAGATGTTTTAGTTGTCAAGGATGTCAAAGAGCTTCTTGGCAATTCCACAGGTGAGTTCTTGAATACCCAATGCCAAGCACTGATGCATAGGATTACGATGTGGCCTAGCAGATGCAAAGCTCAGCCTGTTTGTTAGTTAACGACATACCTTTTGTACACTGATCCCAAACAACAAGAAAAAATAATTCAAATATCCACTCAAGGCCTGACAATGTCCAAGTTTTTAACGTCCCACTTCGTTTGACTTGTTTTGACTTGGGTGAAGCATTTGAGTTGATGCTGTTTGGCCACGGATTGCAAGTTGACCCAAGTCAATGCAAGCTGATTGTATCAGCTCCTGTTATAAAATTGTGACTTATGTGAATTTGTGAGGTGACTTGCTACAAGTTCTGATTTCACAAATTTAGGTTGACTAGAGTTGTAGTTATTGACTGATGCACATGTATAATCACAGGTGACCCGGAGGATGAAGAAGACTCCATATTTTGTGGTTCGTCGAGAGCTGTTGGTGTGAAAGACAGTGAATCTCAAAGGGTGGCACAGGTAAGCTGGTACATTGAGTTAAAACCATTTTTAAGTGGTTTAAGGGGGCAATTATCTGGGTTACAAAATGAACTACTTTTATTAGCACTGTCAAAACATTGATATTTAACTGTGCTAGTTTACACTGGTACCATGCTGTTTTTTATATTCTCAGAGTTCAAGTGAACTTTATCCCTTTCACTCCCAAGAGTGATCAACTTCAATTTTCTCTTTTCAGTCCTCCACCACAGATATATCATACAGTATGGAGAATTTGGCATTTGATACCTTGCTCAAATGACAGCTGATAAAAACAAATTCTCTTTTCATCACTCATACATTTTCTTATTTTATGGTTGGGAGAATTTGTATTTTGAGCTTGGGAGTGAAAGGGTTAATTGAAGTAGTGAGAATTTGTTTGTGTGTGTTACATGTACAGTATAAGTGGGAGGTGTGTTTACTATTTAGTGGGCCTTATTGCAGTATAAATCTGATATAACAAACATGTACCTACAGTACTGTGAGTTGACTTGGTGTGTAAAACATTATCTTTACAGATTTGTTTGATTGTGTACAATTTCTCTTTTGACGATACCAATGCAACTGTCCTGGCCAGTCATGGCTTGTGCCTCAGGTAAGTTTATTTATTTGAGAATCTTTTTCTCTAGGTGAAAAAACTTTGGTGCATGTCTGTTCATGTGCCTAAACTAAAGAAATCACCTCTCTCTCTTTGTATCTGTTTCTTTTTGCTGTCTTTGTCTTTGTTTGTTTTTGTTTTTTTTTCTGTCTTTATCTGCCTCTCTCTCTCTCTCTCTCTCTCTCTCTCTCTCTCTCTCTCTCTCTCTCTCTCAACTCACTCACTAGCAATACTCAATCGTAAAAGCATGAAGTTCATGCCAATAACGCTCTTGTCACTCTTTCTGATTCTCTCTATAGATTCCTTCTGATGTGTGTCTGTAGCAAAGTGGGTTTCTTGCAGAGGGTTGCATGGGAAACTCTGTCCCATATGGCAGAAAAGGTATGATTGGGAAGGCATGACCTGAATTGTCATTTTGATGATTTCAGAAGAATAGCATGCAATTTACAGTACAATCTGAGACAAAAAAAAAAAAATCAGGTTTTATCTGAACCAGGTAACTAGTGAGAAAACGAGAAGAAAAAACTTCATCACTCTCAAGATCAAAATGCAGATTTTTTCAACTTTATTTAAAAATAGGAAAATGTGTGTGATGTAGTGAGAATAGTGATAGTCTAATCAACTTTCATCTTAGCAAGGTGTCAAATGGGAGCGAAAGGGTTATAAGGAAAGCCTTCTTGTCTCAAGGGCCCTCCAAGCATCGATTTATGGTATCACCGAATGGCAACTCAACTGTTTTTAAACATGACGTTATCCTCGTGTTATATTTCAGATTGTTTTGGAGCCTGTCGTGTCTAGAAACACGCAAGTTCTTTTTCAAACACTTCACCATTTTCTGGAGGACAAGGACCGCTTTCATGTAGTAAACGGTATGTGAAGTGGCAGCAGCAGCATCGGCGACAGTAGCTGAAGAAGTAACTCATATTGTACTCACTGTAACTTGATAAGCTGAACGCCGTAAACGTGGTTTAAGCTATATTGTACAGGGCTCGTACAAGCTTTAAAAGTTGTTGAAGTTGACTGTTTGTCTCGAAAAGTCCTTGAATTTGTGTGACGTTTTGAAAAGTCCTTGAGTTTAGACATCAGTCCTTGAAAAACTCATAAATTTCATGTAGATCCCAATCAGTGTTTTTTCTTTCGTTCCTGATTGCCGAGAATGCTGGCAAACTTGCTTGACGATTAATACAAAGTGTAGCACACGCCAAACCAAAGCAATCACGCGTTTCGACGGTCATCCCAAAACCGTTCTAGCTGTCCAAACAGTCGTATTATTAATAGCAGTGTCAAACGCAGTATTAACAGCAACAGCAGCAGTTACTGTCTAACAGCACGTTGGTTGTTTTTGACTTCAGCAATGGAGTTTATAGGAAAGCTGTGCACTCAAGAGCAGAACGATGAAGTTATTGAAGAAGTTCTACACTGTGCGGCGTACGAATCCCTCATTAAAGTGCTGCTTGTCCACGACGTGCAGGTAGTTTGTTGTTGTTGTTATTTTCATGTTGCTATTACCATTTTTGTAAGCATATGTCTATTTGTGACCAGTGTTTTCAATGGTACAATAGCTGTGAACAAGTTGTACTGATCGTTATTTAGTCAGAAACGCCATTCCCGCACATGTACAGTAGCTGAGCCAAAATTGGGCCGACCGTTAACAGTCGGTCATGGTCGTGGCTGGTCGGCCACATAGGCCGGTCATAATCGTTGACGGTCGGCCCTGGTCGGTTACGGTCGGCCTCTGTCGGTTACTGCCAACATTGCCGACCGCTAACCGACTATGTAATGACCACTTACGGACCACGTACCGACCACGTACCGACCATCGATCAGTACAAGTTATGTTCACAGTTCCTGTTTTCGATACTGATGCTTGGTGTATTTTCCTTCATTTTCCGTAGTTGGTGATTGCGTCTCTTGAAGCGCTTTATAATCTTTCTGGAGTGGGACAAACAACGTCAGATCATATTGCCAACATCCATCGCAGTATAGGTAATCTAGCACTCATCTGTTTGTTTGTAAAATTTTGTGGTGCTCTTTCACTTCTTGACATTATACTGGTAATGACGCAGTTGAATGTTTCAAACATCAATCAATCTATCAATCAAACGTGTATGATAAATCGACTACTGTAAGGAGCGATGTGTGAAAACTAGACGCCAGAACCTGCTCTGGCTAACGCTCGAAACATCAGCTCAAACTTCTTAACGGCGTCTAGTGTTCACACATCGACCTTCAGTCAATTCCTCGTACGTTTTCCTCCATGCCGACGCAGTACAAAACTAGTTCTACCAAGTACTAGCTCTCCATTGTATCAATCAAGCAAATGCGTAGATGAAGTTTTTTAGATTGTGCTAATTTATTAGACTAGAAGATCTTTCATCCGAAGACAGTTTTTGTGGTACCCTGGACAGAAATATGGATATTTTATACACATACTTATTATCCGGCAGTCAAACATGTGTCAAGCTGATACCCTTGAGGAATTGTGAAATGTCCGCTTAGTACAGGCAGAGTTTAGAGTATCTTACTGGCGAGTTAGATTTTCAGGACTTTGACAACACAAACTGTCCGCTTAATACAGGTTTGTATGTACTTCGTTCTTATTTTGAAATAACATCACTATTGTACTACTGTTTTTATTTTAGATATCTTGGTTTGTTTGGTGACCTTGGAAGTCGAATCCTTTGGTATCGAGGCGTTGTCAGAAGTTCACGTGACGGAGAACAGACGCGCTGTAGCTCGTGTTGCTCCCAGTAATCCTGTTCCAAGTTCAGCAGGTGAGGCGATACACCTATTAACAAGTTCAAAACACAGATTCTCCCAGTCATTCAAGAGGAAAATGCAGGAGTGATGTAGTGAGAATTGATTATAGTTCAATCAGTTATCAAAAGCGAAGTTCTCCATACTTTTTTATATATCTCCAGTGAAACAACTGAAGGAGAAAAGTGAAGTGATTTCTTAAAAAGCTGTTGTGTGAAAACTATCAAGCATTGTTGTTGTTTCACCAGCTGTACCTGCACGGGTTCCAAGCCCCGCTGCGCCCCAGCCCCCGCCCCAGGTTCCCCAGGCTCCCCAGGTTCCCCAGACTCCCCAGCCAGCAGGCCGAAACGAGATTGACGCGGAAACGTTCACTTTCTCCTGGTAAGAATTTAGAGATCTTTGCGTTTGCTGCCATTTTAGAGCCATTCACAAATGAAAAACTGTGGACCATTTCCGAGATGCCTGTTACCTCTGTTTCAAAACGAGGCCTTGTGCGAAACCAGAGTATTACGCGCATGCTCATTATGAAAGGTTTCGCACTTGGCCTCGTTTTGAAGCAGAGGAGACAGGCATCTCAGAATTGGTCTATAAGCCACTTTCACAATTATGTATCGTTCGCAAGGCTGACATAGTGGCGGGCCACCTGATGAAAAAACTTGGCCGGCAGGCAGAGTGCAGAACTTTTTTTTTGGTCATAATGCAGTTATGCAGAAACAAAACCAAGCTCGGCAGAGAAATTTACGTGAAAGACACGTTTATACGGGCAGCAAAATGTACTATTTGCTACCGTGGCTTTAGCGTGCTATTCTAAAAGCGTTACATTATTTTGTGTCAAAAAAAGTGGTGTCTCCCTCTCTAACATCATAAACAGTGAGATGTGTGGTGATTTGCAGTAAGTAATTCTCCACTTGACTAGTGCATCTTTTGCGTTTGATTGCAAGAGATGTCAAAAAGTGGAGATAAAGAAACTGTGATGCTTTTTTGGGAGATTCTCGTATCGTACAAAGAATGCTCTCCTCTCTACGTCACAACAGGTTGTCAATGTTTTTGTAAGGTACTAGGCGCGCAAGTACGGTTAACGAGAGCGTGACTCTGTTGGTTTGCTTTTGTTTCAGGCTGCAAGCGACTTATGAAGCTTACGCGACTACGTCCGTGTCACGTATAGATTTGTATGCCGACTATCTGTCGTCATGCAGTAGGCTTGCCAGAATTGGCATCTTAAACGCGACGTCCTTCAATCGTGTTGTCAAGTAAGTGTAATGTTATCGTTGTTTTGCTTGCCCTAACTGATATCTTTGTGTGCTCCAAAATAGCGGAAACACGTTTAATGAGCCTGCGATCATTTTGCGATTGGAAGTTACATTGGAACCAACTTATACCCGACTATCAAGTCTTAGCGTTTGGCTTACAAACTAAGAAATTTGTTGTCTCTAGTTTTTGCGTAACCGCTGACTCGAAGATAGGCTCATTGCAATCTCGAAACATTTTTCCGGTGACTTGATTGGCTGAGTAAACGATCACATGACTGGTTTCAACAGGATGGCTTTTCCTGACGTGCAGTTGCGGCGCGTGCAGACCTCCACACAGATGCAGTACGCCTTGGTCGGAGTGCGTAGGAAGGCCAACCCTTCACCTGTGCAGAGTCGCATTGAACCAACACAACAACAAAACACAGCGGCCCACAGCCGCCTGTCTGCCTCACCCGGGGCAGCGGTTCCACAGCCTCCTCAAAGGGTTCCGACGCCACCCACTCAAAATCAGTCTCCGCCGCTTTGGAATGCTGCAGGGCAGCCAGCGCCGAGAGTTATTCAGCAGGGACAAGGAATGACGCAGCAGGTGAGCCCTAACCCAGCCGGCCGACCTTTTGAGCAGAGAGCAGTACAGGGCCGGACTGGCGCTGGGAACCCGTTGCCTGTCAGGCGGAATAGTCTTCCCGGACAGCAACAACAACAGCCGCAGCAGCAGCAACAGGTTCCAGGGCAAAGACCTGCGACCCCTGAGGCTCTCGTCCAAGGAAAGCAAGCGCTGAAACCACAAGACCGGCCTAACTTGGAGAGAATCGCTACCCTGCAGAGACTGAATGCAGAAAGAGCCGCCTTGTTACAGCAGAGGCAGGAGAAGCAGCGACAGAATCAACAAGGTCACGAGCGCACCAGGCCGCCGCGAATTCTCCCAAACTCTTCGCGCTCAGGGCTACAGAGCACGCCACCGCTACAGCCTGCCGTACAGAACATGCAAATACATGCCAACCAAAGCCCCGTCACTTCACCTGCTTTAAGATCCATCCAGCCACGAATGGCGCAACAACCATTACATGATTACCCACAGGGTTCTACGGTAAGGCAGTCGTTTCCATCCAACAACGCCATGTCTTTTCCACCCCACAACCCTTCTGTTGGGCAAATTCCAAGCACGGGACAGTCACTCCCGGCTCACAGTCCTGTAGCGCAGGCGACAGTACAGAGATCTGCGACCGGACCGCCCTCTGCTCCGATGTTGCAGCCGTCAGGAGCCGGGTACAACTTCCCATCGACAAACACGCCCCTTCCAAGAGCCTCCCAGCCTGTGCAGAACTCTGTATTTATTCAGCAGAGAGTTCAAGAGCAAGCGCTGTTGCCCAGCCAGACAGTCCCAGCTCCGTTTGCTCCTCAGGTGAACTATCAACAGCATGCTCAGGGAAATCAGCTCAACTCGTCTGTGCCTTCCTCTTCGCTTGGACCGTCGCAGTTTCCAGGGTTTCCTCAAATGCAAGCGGCCCCCGTAACCGCGGGACAAAGAGTCCTGCCGCGGCTTGCGCCCAATCCCGCCCAGTTACCAAGGATACGACAGCAGGTGCCAGCCAGCCTGGCGGCATTCCCAGAGAACAAGTTTCATGGACGAGGTGTCCCTTCCGCGATCCAGCCAGGATCAGGCAAGAGCAATCCTGGACATGAGCTGAGGTAAGTGCTTCTGTAACAAATAAGCTTACTCTGTTTACCGTCCCGGCACTGTTGCATTAGAACAAACGCTACCGCTTTACACCTGGTTGTTTAAAGCACAATTAGGTTGAAATTTGGATGTCAAAATGAGCTTTCGCTGCCAAAGCGACTTGCGGTCTCATTCGATGCGGTTGAACAGTGTTCACGGGCGCCATTTTGTACTGGTGGCAGATGGGAGACTGAGGGTGAGTGACAATATTACCGCCTCCCTCCCCCTCCCCGTAATTTTGTCATTCGCCCTCAGTCTCCCATCTGCCACCAGTACAAAATGGCGCCCGTGCACACTGTTCAACCGCATCGAATGAGAATGCCAGCAACGCAGGCTAGCTTAATCTTTGACCATAAAAAGTGTAGTCTGGGGAATAAACGCACACAAATGTTTTCATTCCGCTTTCGTTTTGACTTCAGCAGTCGGACAATAAATTCCGCCGGGGTGTCGGACGGCGTTGTGTTGATCGCGAAGGAGGAGCGAGCCCACGATATCGGAGCCGCTGAATTAGTGGACGGTGCCGAAGAGCAGGCGATTTTAGTGGTAGAGAACACGAGTCGAGCGGGAGTGGAAATGGCGGAGAATCCAAACAAAAATTGCGTTGCTACTCATAGAACAAATGGCGAAAACCATTTACAAGAACGAACGCTGAGCAGCAGCAGAGTGGGAATGAAGAGGGAGAGTCATTTTATAGAGAATAGCACACCGGGCTTTATGCCAAACCATAGCAAAGTGGGAGAAGAAGATGCCGGCCCCTTTAGTGTTGCGAAGCACCAGAGACTCGAGCGGAAAATGCCGTCCATGGACAACGATCACGCGTTGTCCCCTTCCGCTCAACAGGACTCCGACAACCCAATGGTTAACGGCGACCTGAAGGACGAGCATCGTAACAAACTGATCGACAAGCTGCTGGATAAGGATTTGCACATACCTCTAAACGGCATTTGCGGGATCGATCCTTCGGAGCTCGACCTCATGGCGTCGGACGGCGAAAGACTCAGCGGCAGTAAAGCGTCCACGCCTGATCTTTTAGACAGTGAAACGAACTCTGATTTTGGGAAATACCTTGAGGAAAGCGACACAGACACTGCTTTGTTTAGCGATATCCTCTCCGGCGATCTCAGGATCGATCCGATGGAAAACGGAAGCCGGAAGGAATCCGTTTCTGAGGCGTCGTTAGGTGTACACGAAACGCACAACGCGTTTCGCTCCGCCGCTGCGCCGGGCCTGCCCGTTATTAAGGAACCATTTACAGATGGGGCTGCTATGCCAGGTGCTAAACAAGCTGGTGCTGGTGCAGTGATACAAGAAAAGGTTCCTATACCGGCCATGCGACCAGAGCCCCAAAATACAGCCGGGGGAAGTTTGTACAATCAATATAATCAAGAGAAAGTGGCGCCTAACCTGGCTAACAGGCACCCCGCGAGCATGGACACTAGTAATCCAACTCCCAGTTCTTGGTGCGGGAGCAATAACGCGGCTTTTCCTGTCGCTTCTGCCGGGCTCGCTATGCCTTCTGGTTTACCAGCACCAAGAGCGATTCAACCGAACCCTAATGCATTCTCTGAAAATCGCACGAAGGCAGCGGTAACCCCGGGAGCGTCCGTTTACGAATCCTCAAATGCACACAACAGAAGAGCTACACCTGCGCCCCCACCTGTGTCACCCCTCGTGAAAGGGGCACCGCCCATCCCATCTGGAAACGTACCTCCTGGTGTACCAGCTCCACACAGACAAGCTCCACCCATCCCGTCTGGGAATGCGCTTCCTGGCTCACCGCACAGTCCTGGTCCTACGAATGCGTTGACGGCGTCGGCAATCGAGGGCCTGGCGCAGTTTGCTCGGGACGGGGTGCCAGGCCAGCCCGTGGAGTCGTTCAAGCCGTTCAGATGCCGGTGGGAAACTTGTACGAGGTAAGCGCTGAATACGAGATAAAATGGAGCGGTTCTTGAATGACCGCCGAAAATGGTTTCGTAGTGCAAGAGCGAAGCCTTTTCCGAGATGCCTGTTGCCTCTGTTTCAACACGAAGCCCAGCGAGAAACCTTTCTTATGAAGATTTAGTTTGATTTTCATGAAATTGGAAACTAATTTTCATAAGAAGGCGTTCGCACTTGGTCCGGCTTGAAACTCGGGCGACAGGCATCTCGAAAATGGCCTATTGCGATGTGTTCACACATGCAAGCAGTTAAACACGACCTGCTGAATTTTCTCTTGCAGCTCATTCGACTCCAGCAAGGCTCTTTTGAACCACGTGGTTAGCACACATGTGCCACGTGACAATCTGATGATGTCATGCATGTGGGAAGGCTGCCCTACCGTCAGACGGTCACGTTCGTCACTGGTGTTTCATCTACAGGTAACTGACTTATTATACACATGCTCCATATTGATGCTTGCTGTGTTCGTTTTCTTGTTATAAATTGTGCACTTGGGGTCATTTATGGACCGATTTTTAACATTTTCTTCGCGCCGCCGTTTTGAATCTTGTGACGTCACCCTACTGTCTGGAAAGTTGGATGACGACGGCAACAGGAGGAAGCAGTAAAGAAGCGTGCCGATATTCCTTTTGTCTTTGTAACCTTGCATTTTCTTTAGCTGCGCATTTAGTTACATTTTCGCCGAGGTTTAAGTGTGTTGCTGAGCATAACGACTGCCATCAGCTCTCGAAATGTCGTCCATATTCTGAGGACGACGTGAAACTGAAGCATCTGTGGTCTCACACGAGAGCACGGTGACACCGAGATCAGCTCACATATCCACTTGCGCCTTTTGTCTGCTTTTGCCGAAGTTGCCGTCGTTGTCCTCAGTTTTGGCAACCGTTTGATTGAACTATCAATTCTCATTACGTTACTCGTTGATTTTCTCCTTGAATGGTTGGGGTAATTTGTATTATGAGCTCAGGAGTGGAAGGGATAAAGATATCGTATTTGCAGGCTGATCGAACTCTGCAAAGGTTTGCATCCTCACTGTCAGTTACTATTTATTTCACAGCAAAAACACAGCGAGCCATCACCGGTTACGACGTCCGCACATCCTCCCCCAGCTCAGCCTCCTGTCGCCCCTCCCATAACTCAAGCACAGGCCCAGCCTCAAGCCCAGGCCCCTACTGGCCGCCCACAAGCTCAGCCCCATTCTTCAGCGTCGGTTCAGACATCCGTCACACCAGCGTATCATTTCATTGCGCGCATGCTCCAGTCACTTCAGGTACTGTTGATTTTTGTCTACCTGGAGTACCGACTTACTTCCTGCTGTGCCTTTCTAGTCACCTGTCCATTGCACCTATCTACTTACCTTGTTACCGTACATATGTATAATACGTATCTTCCTTCCCACGTATCCACATTACCACCTAACCTATCTGACTACATTACACTTACTCCGACGAAAGGCTAAAGCTCACAGTGAAGCGCACACATCGAAGTTCACATTTGAACACACGAACACATCCATATACCACTGCCTTTATCGGGGATGTCTCATTGATGGCAAGATTGTGGAGTAAATGTAAAACTATTTTGATTTCAGGGTGACGAAGAATCGCCACTGACCAAAACAATTCGGCTGACGGCGGCGCTGGTTCTACGAAATATCGCCCAGTACTCCGCGGTGGCGAGAAGGTTGGTTGTCTACAAAGTCACATTAAAAAAAAAAAAGTATTTTGTAAAGCAGTGATGTGAGTCTTTGTTTTTCTGTGACTAAGCTTGTTAGTCGAGAATTTGACTCAACTAAGAAAAGATGTTAAATTCCTGAACTGTCAAAAGAAACCTGGAGATGAGTACATTCTTCACATTTAAAAATATGTTGTTTGTTTGTTTGTTTGTTTGTTTGTTTGTTTGTTGCTGAATGCTTCTTTTCACAGCGCGTTTAGGCTGTTTACTGCATGGCTTCCTTCTGCTTGTGACTGTTCGTTAATACTCACTGTTCCTTTCTTTCTTCAGCATGTTGCGTCGTCATGAACGTCATTTATCACTGGTCGCCATGTCGAACTCGGAGGCTGCGCACGCGGTGGCCGCGTGTTTATCAGAGCTCTCCCCGCACAGGAAGCCATCCAGTGATGAGGCGGATCTGTTTGTATGGGCCACAGACAGCTGATACAACCACAGACGCTCACAAATGCATTTCTCGTATACTTGTACTTATTAAAAAACATACCACGAAAATATAGAAGACAGGACGACGATAATCGATGCCGCAACTCGATTGGATGACCTGGCCGCGATCTCAAAAGTTGAAACTTTGTTATTGCTTTTACTTAGCAAGGTTCATTAATGATATTGTCAAGTTATTGTAAGTTATTTCCCGGGTGTTAGAACTATTTAGTCCTGTGTATAGAGCTTAGGCCATCTTCAGTGAGCGAGTCGTTTCTCTGACCAGGCGTCAATTGAATCAAAGACGTTTGTTCGGACTTTAATCTCTTTCAATGTAATATATTTACTTACATTCATCTTAGGCTTGTTTGCCGCCGCATACTTTATACTCAAGACCATTGTTTCCCCACTTACAGGCCGCGTTAAATTTGATTAATTAATATAAGGCATCGTGGCTGTTGAATAATATATTTCACCATTCATTGACTCTTTACACAGTGACCGTCAGAAATTATGCAAGGTGTCCTATAAAATGAAAATTTATTCTTCAGAATTACTGTACCTTGTCAGTGTCGCTTCTTGAGAGGAAAGCTAGTTCCACAGAAAGTTTGTACTTGGCTGGAAGTAGTTTCCACGTTTTTTTTTTTTTTTTTTTCGTCTCCAGCTGTACAAAACCCAAGTGTTATTTATGGTGGTAGCACTTTGCATACACCAGCCAGTCCAGAAACCTTTGCGACATTATGATTATTTATATCCCACAATTCCCTGCATGCACATGACTGCCGTATGTTTTGCTTATGGAGGGTGCGGCAGCGCATTTTAACAAGAACAATAAAGATTTTGTACGTGATACCATGTCTTGATGTACATCAATCAACCCCAGCAGTTTGTCCCCCGTCTCTCCCCCTGCCCCCCCCCCCCCCCCCCCCCTTCCTGGAAAATGTATCAGGAAAAGAGTGAGAGAAAAGATGTTGGGGGGGGGGGGGGTTAGTAATCAGTGCCCGTTTATTTGGGCCCTGTTTCAAAGCTGGATTAAGCTCTCGATTTCTTGGCCAAGTAACGGCAATTGTTTGAAAAAAAAAAAAGAAATGCCGATTAAAAAGCTTGTTCTAGGCCAAAACATATCGAAGAACTCGAATAGTGACCAAAACCTCGTTTTCATGCTTCAGGGTAAATAGCGAAGTTTAACTGAAAAAAAAACAAAACAAAACAAAACAAAAGAAAAAAATAACACAAAAATAACACAAAACAACAATAACTGGCCGTCAGCTGATAGTACAGTCAATGAAATATAACAGTTTTAAGCGATAGGTCGTGAGTTTGCTGGAAACAATGTTTGGGAGAAGCCTGGTTCCAGATTAGCACCAGCTCTCCTCGTCTGTTTAGGAACGCCTTTGCTGTACTCAGCCTTCGTCAGCCATTTTCTTTTCAGGTGAGTTTGTTTTTCATCAATTTCTTTTGAGCGATGTACGGGATGAGCGAAGAGAGGAGACTAGATTTATCGTTTGATAAACCAAATACTTTACAGCTCAAGTCTTCGCCATCAGTAGCACGCAGTGTGTCGCATCATGTAGTCGGTGAGTAATTTATCTATTTCACATCTCTTAAAAGTTGTTGGTCAAAAGTTTCTATGTACTGCCGTCAACATCGATACTCTTAGTATAGGTGCTCAAAGAAAACGAAGAAAACTGAATTTTTCGAGAGCCAATTTTGTAATAGCTTATAGGCATATATTTATCTTTCGCAAACCTATCAACCAAAACGTTGTTATTTACAGTTATTTCTTAATAGCATCATATATTTTCTACAATAATGAAATAATGGAATTATGCATTCTCACAATCTTTTCACTTGAAAACATCTGAAGTTTAAAATTTCGTTTCCTGCGGCATTTCCATGTCCTTTTTCTGCATTTTCATGTCCTTTTCCTGCATTTCTATGTCTATATCCCGTATTTCCATATCCTTTTCCTGCATTTCCACGTCGTTTTCTTCTTGAACTGCATTACAATGCAGGTAATGTTGCAGATCCGCAAAACATTCACTCAGGACACTTCTACAACGAGAGATAATTGTGTCGAGTTGTTTTTTGATTTTTGGATGTCTGAGAGCGTAGAGAAAAGGGTTGAGAACAGAGTTGATGCTCACACACCAGGCCGGAGGGGTATAGATAACCACATACAAAAACTTATATTCAGTAATTGTGTGGTCTTGCCAGCTATCCCGCATATTATGGCCAAGCGTAATCCATAAGCTATTTCCAAAAACACCAAGAGCTACAGGAACAGTGAAGAATATCAGATTGGTGAAGACCAGAAGAGCAATTTTCCTGGCAATAGTTGCCTCTCTCTTTATTCCCACGTTTGTTCCAGATCTTTTGGCAACAATGACAATGGGGAGATAGAGGACAAAACTTGCGAGTTGAATGATAAGGAGGACGATCTGCGAACCAACAGCGATACCAATTGGTGTCTTCCACTCTATACCATCCCAAGTCTCTTGGTCAGCAGGAAGTGGTATTTTGTCGTCATCGACGATGTACGACATGCGTCCAACATTGAAGACCGGCAGGAGGGCAAAAGTGAAAGAGAGCGACCAGGAAAGACATATGAAAAGTATAACACCCTGTTTTCGAATCCTTACATTAGGTCTCAAGGCGAAAACAATCTTGAGAAATTTCTCCAGAGTTAAAATAAATGAACCGCACACTTGGGACACCACCGCGCATGTCAGCATTGGTCCCATGATATTCCTGAATTTGTACACTTCGGTAAACAAGTCGTAATCAGCACCATCCAGTTTGTCAAAAATATAGTCAGTGTGCATTACATCAAATTTATACCTCGCATATAGCATACTAAATAAAGCAATGAGAACATCACAGACAGCAATATTTAGTACCAAGCTGACTGCCAAATCGCCTCTGAGAGATTTGTTGAATGCAATAACAAGAACAACCATGATATTTGCAAGCAGTGCAATGGATCCTGTAGCGTACAGTACAAAGGACGTCTTTATATTGAATTCATAGACTGCTTGCAAGAAGGGGAGATTGGCTTGATAAGTGAGACACACATCATCACAGATACACGTGGGCCAAAACCCGACTTTGATGAATTCTAATGCTTTACCGTATTGAATTTGATCATGCCAAAACCAACCGCTTGGTGAACCCAACTGGTTATACACCTGGCTGCACTCAGACCTCGAGTTAGCCTCAGAAGCATTAATGGCCTGGAGCTTCAGCAGCGAACAATTATTGCAATATTTCGTCAGTGTGAGTCCTCTGATAGTTGCGAGGTTTCTCAGCTGCAATAACTGAGATAACTGTTCGCTGGGAAACCAGTGCATGTTGTCCGTCACGTCCAAGCTGTTTAGCGACTGAAGCTCGTCAGAGTTCAATTTCCATTCACGGAGATTGTTTAAGGAGAGGTTTCTAAGAAAAATAAGATAACCAATAAACGATTTGATAGTCATTTGCAACAAAGGAGGTTCGCCGCGTGCTTTTAAGCTATAAACATTTAGCCTGTGTACAGCCGTCCCATTCTCTTCGTTCCTTTCCGAGGTATTATTATTATTATTATTATTATTATTATTATTATTATTATTATTATTATTATTATTATTATTATTAGATCTTTATTCGATTTAGGGTTGTGTACTATACTTACAGACTGATAAGGTTCCTCAGGTCTCTGAATGTTCCAGGTTCAATGGTTGTGATGCTGTTTTGGCCAAGGGACCTGTGTAAAAAAAAAAAAAAAGTATGGAGTGGTAAGAAATTTTTATTGTTTCATTGGATTGTGAGTTACTACACGGATATAGTTTTTTTTTTAACTCTTAGAATGAGTGTAAATTAGAAACTTAAACGAGCCTTACCTGTAAGGTGAAGTTTGACTGTAATTCTATGAAGATCAGTCACAAACTAGGGAGTTACACTGACTTGGTGGCCGAGCGGTTTGGGGGTGGTGGACCTGAATCCGTAATGAAGATCCCAGCCAGGAGGTCGTGGGTTCAATTCCCACGACCGGCAGTAGTAAGAAGGTTTTTCATCCGAGGAGGCAACTCCAACGGTTTTTCCCTTCTGAACCTGTCTTCTTTCTACAGGTATTCGACCGGTCGGACATTTGAAACATGAGCCTCTGGCTCGGGAGAATGGGCAACCACTCCCTAATGCTTCGACTTTAAATAAACGATATTTTTTTATTTTCACACGAGTTGCGTTCGTAATTTCAGAGTGTTCGGGCGAAAGATTTTTCGCTCGGCGGTGATGTCCAAACCAGCCGAAAGGGAGCCGTTTCCCTTTCACCCAAAGCTGAAGAAAATTTAATGTACGAACTGAAGAAACAGGGACAGAACTGACCGAACACTCTGAAATTACGAACGCAACTTATGTGACTCACTGGTGAGTAGGACTGTTGTCGAAATAGAATTGTTAAATTAGACACCACACGAGAATTTCTACAATGAGTGTTATTGACTCGACTCCATGTTCGTGAGATGTCCGGTTGCTGATGATTTATTGGGTTCACTTCACAGATACACAAAATGGTTGACGATTGATTGACTCACTGACGACTGACCGATAACTAACTGCTGATTGAAGACTAACTGCTGACTGAGCAAAGAACTATTGCCTTAAGTAGCCTAGAAAGAAGTAACATATGGTAGAATACAAAGAACTGGAACAAAGGAGTAAATTATAAAGGAACCAGATGGTGAGCTAAAACAAAGAGACCATATGGCAAACATGATACTGAGGCTGTGGACCCTAAATACTGGCTTACTTGAACTGAAACTAAACTAAACTACTGACCATCTAAAATAATCGCAGGCACACTAAAACACACTAGAGACAGAAAAAAACAGACTGTTCTGGCCAGTTGGCAACAATGAGCGCAGAAGTGCTTTTATCTTTAAGACACTAAAAGGAGTAAGAGGATAGCACTCTACTCACAGAATTGTCAGGTTCTTGAAGAAAGTAAACATCCAATTTGGTACTTGCTTCAGATTGTTGCTAGATAAATCCCTGAAACAAAGCGGACACTCAAACTTAGTTTCCGTCGTCTCATGCAGTAAAGCACATAAATTACACAAACAATCAAGAAAGGAAACGCTTACAGAAACGAGACATTTTGAAATTGAAGCGAGAATTCCTTGGAGGGGCATTTTAGCTTCCGCGGGTCTGAAACAGTGCATTTGGAGTAAATTTCCCCTTGTCGAAGTTTTGGTGCCGTGCATTGAAGAAAACACTGATCATTGCTTGGATCTTTGTTGTTATTGGATAACACCTGAACGCACCACATCAGCAGATAAAGGACAAGGATACGGTCGGACATTTTCTGGAGATTAAATCAAGAAAAATATTCAGGCAGCACAAAATTATACTCTGTTAATTTTCGTCGAATCTAAGTTGAGCATGTTTGTTTTCTTCAGTAAGAGAGTCAAGCAAAGAGGATACTTACAATTTGAACTTTGTTCATTGTTCCGTCTTGAGTCTTGTTCTCCGCGTAGTTTTCTCTGAGTTATATTACGAACAATTCATTGAATATAATCGCTTTTTATACACTCCGAGTGTTGTGTCTACTGAGGCAGGTGTTTAGAATACATAATTATCGGCTTTTGACTGGGGTAGAGTTGCATCATGACATTTTCGTACATGCTTGACTCAAATAAAGTTACTGAATTTTGTCATCCAATGAAAACAATCGTCATTTTACTCATACACTTTTTGTGACACCCATGTTTCAAATTTAATGCCGAAAGTTGTCCATCACTTGTCATGTTTAGCCCCAGCGAACTTAATGCACTTTCGATTCAGTTTCAGTGCTATAGTTCTAATCAAACTCAGTTTATGATCGACTGATGAATTCATTATTGACACACGGCTACCAACCTGGGCCTCTTCTTAGATTAGTTTCAGCAAATAAACGGCACCCGGGCGACTGAAGGCGACTGAAGGCGACTTTAAAGGCGACTTTAGAAAATCCAACAATTTTCCTTGCGGCGGCTTAAGGCCTAATTTTAATTTCAGGGAATTCTGTTCATTGCAACTTAAAGCGACTTAAGGCGACTTAAGGCGATTTAAGGCTACTTAAGGAGGACTCGAAATAGGCCTTAATTCTAACAAACAAAGTCATTATTATTGCCCTTGGGGCGTAGTGGCCCGACGAGCTTAAACGCGGGACGCGTTATAAAAGAGTACCCCCCCCCCCCCAAGGGGAAATTTTTTGATATTAAATACAAAATGGCGGACTGAAGAAAGCAAACAAGAAACCTCTGGCTTTTATTGGCAAGAACAGAACTGTCAAGTAAATAAACTGCTTTTCACAGCAAGATCTACGTTAAGAAGTCGCCAATTGTGCGTTTTCATGTTGTAGTTGTCAGCAATAGGCAGAAAAACATGCATGTTGATATGCTCCATGCATATTGACGCTTGTTGTATTAGTTTTCGTAAATTGTGCTCTGGTTTTCATTAAAAAATTTTTTTTCGCGCGCCGGACGGAAAATCAATTAGTTTTCGCAGGCCGCATCTCTTTGGTGCTATTTACTTGTTTCAGTGTTGAATATCACTCGGAAACTTGAGGAAAACGAATGATGCTTCGTTACTGTTTATCGTTACACAGCGGTACACGACGTGATCGTTCATTTCCCGTCCAGCCTCGTTTCAAATCCAAGAGGGCGGCCGTGTGATTGAGATTTATTAGAGCCCGCGATCTTCCCTGTCCTGTCTTGCGGTATGTTTGTATATGGGACTGTATGTATAGTATTACACGACATAAAATGACACGAAGGAGAAAGAAGCTAAAACCAGAAAATATGGATGTTCAATTCTCTGACCAAGAAGTGCCTCTTAGATCTTCAAAGGTATCACACCAATCTCGCAAACTGAAGGTAATGGTTGTTTCCCTCATGTTATTGTTGCTTGCTGTGATCGTGGTCATTCCGATTCTTGTAACCGTGCTTGCTATGAAATGGGACAGTCTGAAAAAACTACAGTTTCAACCGAGCACTGGAGAGCTACGAGTGCAAAATTCACGGAATCAAATGGCCCTCAAGGGTATGCTAGGAAAAAGCGCTAAACTGAGTTCGATCAGTAAGCGAATTATGAGCGACTCAACGCTGAAGTACGAGTTTGCTGATAGCATATCTCTTGTCATAACAACGTACAAGGACTGTTGTTATGACATTAACTGGTCAGCCAACACAAAAACTGTGACTTCTATGATGGACTGCTTCGACATCGGTGATCTATACCATTTGTTTGGAGGTTCTGAATTGCACGTTCAGCCGTGGCCACTGGAAAAAGCGAGTGTTGCAATGCAGCCCTATTTACCGTCAGATACGGCTTCAATTGTCAGTGCTTATGGCTCAGTGTTGGAGCGGTATTGGTTTACTTCTCGAGGTGGTGCAGTTTATGTGGACAATGCTGTTCCACTACATGTCAGTTTGAACTCTCAACAGCTTTGTCTTAAGGCTGATCCAACCTCTTATCCACAAGAACAAGACACTCTTCAGTTAAACTACAAAGTTTGTCTTGGCACTGATGCAAAAGATGTCCATAAATTTATAACAAGGGAATTTTTTGACTTTCCAACTTCTATACCTGATAATCGCATGATTGCAGAGCCTATATGGTCCACATGGGCACGTTATAAAACAGACGTAAACCAAAGTGCAGTGCTGAACTTTGCAAAGGAGATCATGCAATATGGATTTCCTTACAGCCAGATTGAAATTGATGATAAGTACTCCACTGAATATGGAGACTTTGATTTCAATGTTACAAAGTTCCCAGATGCAAAGCAGATGATTGAGGAACTTCATAACAATAGTTTTAGAGTTACAGCATGGGTCCACCCCTTTGCCAACCCAGATTCAAGAGCATTTAGTGAAGGAACCCCATACTGGGTGAAAGGAAAAGATGGAATTGTCCCAGGACTTATGAAATGGTGGGATGGGATTGGGGTGGCACTGGACACTACAGACTCACAAGGGAGACAGTGGTTTTATGAAAGACTCGAAACATTCAGATTATATCACAAGCTTGATTCATTCAAATTTGATGCCGGTGAGCTCAGTTATCTGCCAGTGGGATACAAACTGAAGAATGTGACTGATAACAACCCATCTTTTTACTCAACAAAATATGCTTCTCTGGCTGCAATGTTTGGGAATTTGACAGAGGTACGTGTTGGTTATCGCTCACAGAATTATCCCTTGCTTGTACGTATGCTGGATAAGGAATCCCGCTGGGATGAAAACAATGGTCTTAGGTCTGTAATCCCAACAACACTGACATTTGGGATACTGGGGTACCCCTTTGTTCTCCCTGATATGATTGGTGGAAATGGGTACTGTAATGATTCAGCCCATGGTACTGTAAAACCAGAGAAGGAGCTTTATATTCGCTGGTTACAAGCAAATGTGTTTCTGCCAACAATGCAGTTCTCAATCCCTCCTTGGGATTATGACGGTGAAACAATAAGCATCGCCAAGGAGATGATGTCTTTAAGAAAGAACATTTCTGGTGTCATAATCCAGTTGGCCTTGCAGGCAACACAGGATGGTGACCCAATCATACGCCCCCTTTGGTGGGTGGCCCCTGATGACCCAGTGGCACAGAAAATTGATGCTGAATTTATGGTAGGAGATCACTTCCTTGTTGCACCGGTTTTGACAAAGTTTCAGGAGACCCAAGGAAAACACAAAGTGTATCTTCCCAAAGGTTTATGGAAGGAGGAGTTTGGTTCCAAAGCAGTCATTCATGTTGCCAGTGAAGGGTTGTGGGTAAACTATAATGTCACTTTGATGGATGTTCCGTATTTCTCATATCTGGCAGCAACTGATTGATTGTGAATTCTTACCCTTTTCACTTCTGCTGTAAGTTCAGAATGCATATTCTCCCGACCATTCAAGAATATCAGTTTTTATTATCCAACTCCCTTTTGGTTAGTAACGTGCAAATATTGCACAGTAACATGCCAATCACCCCTTAGTAATGTGCAAAATATACAGCCATATATAATTATATAAATTATATAAATGGCAAACAATAAAATATATTAGTTTCCAGCACAAGTTCGATGTTTGACAAACCGGATATATACACACATACACACAAACACACATATATATGCAGAAAGAAAAATATAGTAAGGCAGGCAATATTCTGTGTCATATCAATGTTATGTGTCGATGAGTGTGTCCATGTTTTGAAGAAGGCTGTTCACGCGAAATATGATACTGTTTGGTCTTATGATAACCTGAAAACAACGATGCGTACGATACTGTAGGTTACAAAAACACAGTGAGAGGAGGGCAAAACGAAAAAGTGTTGTCTACACTTGATGTTGATAAAGTGAACGATTGCTTTCACCGCCAGGCCGACGCGATTTCTCACTGACACTGGCATTCTGAGACGCTGTTCAGCATACTTAAATGATGCATAAAATGTTCAATATCTTTAATTTTCGACTAAAAACTTGTTCAAAAAGCTTCCTACAATCCTAAATACTACTTCGTACAATTCAGTCCAATATGCATTCTCCAATTAGCACCCTGTAAATACCAAGCGACTTTTTTCAAGAGTCATCAGGTCTTATTGGCCCAAATCCAATGAACGCCTTCTTTATAGATGCCCTCGAACATTGATATTGGTTTTCGCAGAGAAAAGCTGGCCAACATAAAGTTGCTCTTTTTTTTATGTAACTTGGGAAAGGGTGATTAACACGTTATTTGTAAACTCTTTATTGTCAGACTTGGTTTGGGGACAATTAAATCTCACGATGTTCGAAGATTTCAATCTAATTTACATCTTGTTTAGCAGACTCCATCCTACAAAAGTACCTCCCAATTTGATTAATTGAACGAGGTTTCCAAGCGTTAATTGGATAAATCAACACATAAAAGTCAGTGCCGATTTGAATAATTACACAGCAACTAAAGAGATACAACTATTTAGACCGGTCAACATATAACGTTTTTACAAATGTGTTCATCGATTTCCCTCACACTTCATCTGAAAACCATGAATTTAAATAAAAGAAATGCTACTATGAGAATCAAAATTAATAATTAGCTCAATCGGTGATCAAAGCCTTTTAGTCCAAAAGCCGCCTTTTGCCACATGCTTGACAGTCGCTAATGAAAGCCCAATTATCATTCCGCGCCCTGAACGATGGGAAATCAATATGTGCTAATTAACTATCGCACCAATAATGGAAAAACCCTATTTGCATTGTTTGTTTCACATGTTTATGTACTTTGTTCAGGTCCATGGTTTCATTTAGTTATGCATGCATCCGGCCGCAATGAAAATCGAGTCGGTTTCGGACGATGCAAGCCTGTTAAGACAGTTTTGACATCCCCTTTGCGCAGTTCGTTTGCTTTCCGACGACAAGCACAAACGTGAACAGAGATATTAATACCCGGGAAGTCCTTGGTGAGACCAGCTGACTTTCGCTGGAGCGACTCAGTTAGCGACACGCGTCTCTCGTTGCCATGAGCGAACCATCTACAAACGGAACTACATTTGGCTACAAAGCAGCGACTATGTATGTTATTTCAGAGAAAGGTCTGGAAAGTGGGCCTTTCCTCTACGGAAAGCCGACTGATAGCAGAGTCTTCAGCGAATATCATAACGGAGAATATTTCTCTTCTGGTTTGAATTGCACCAGCCAAATGGACTCGCGAACAAAGCGGACGTTTCGTGTTGAACTTGGTCCACGCCGATCAGAGAAGATTTGTGTTATTAACCTGAACGATGTTCTCTGTAAATACAAGAAAAAGTTCCCATGCGATAAACTGAAAGGAATTGATCAGTCGGAAGTGTCAAGGGATCCCAGCTGCATCTACAAGGAATCTTTTCACACGGAGACTAAGAAACGCATTTGCAATGACTTACCAGACACCGAAACATTGTTGCCCGAGGGTCGTATTGTTAATGAGGACGATCAGCAAGCATTTTTGTCGATTCGTGGCTCTAAAAACATCAAAACAGAGCATAATTTTTCCGGGGAAGCTAAATTTCATCTGGCAAAACTGCAAAGATCAGTTCACTTGCCCGTTCACAAACCCTGCATGGTTCAAGGGACCTTTTGGAATGAAACCAAGCGAAATGAATTTGCATTAAACGTGCACCACCGCACAGCGAAAGAGAAAGATGAATACAAAACAGTTGGCAGGAATCCATACGAAAAGGCAGACAGACGTTTGGGCGAATTGATTTTATTAAAAAGAATATATAGTTCGAAAGAAAAAGCCCGAAACGAAAGCAAAATATCTGCTGAAGACACCGCTGAAAAGAGAGCATGGGAAAGGAAACGAGAAATTCAGCATAGACCCAGGAAGCAGTTGCCGGTTGCTGTTGAAGTGAAAGCCGAGAATCCTTCAAAAAGCTTGGGAAAGAAACCTGACGTCACTGTTGTTTCAGCGGTAAAATTGCCGGCTGTTGCTACTGGTATGGCAAGTAAAAACCCGGTAACTTTTGGGCAAAAATATTACGACCGATGGTCGCGCCAAAACAAAAAAATTGCACCTAACTTATCTTTTACCGAAGCCGCTAAAAGCGGCAAATCTTTGCTGCCTTCGATTGCAAAGAAGTGTTAAGCTTTGCCTAAAATAGAAAGTGAAAAATGCAAATTTGTAATAAAATGACACCTTGGGATAAACTGCCTTGCTTAGTATTACAAACATGAAAACTGTGGGTGGTACGAATAAATATTTATCGTGCGTAGCTGAAATTTTCGAGCAAAAAAAATATGCTTACGGTTGTGCTTGCAAATTTTCACACAATTTTATGTACTGTTCACTTGGAAGCCGGGAGACACAATGAGGGATATCTAAAACCAAAGAGCGAGCCTCTATTTGAACATGGTAGGTTCAATAAGCATACACGTTTTTACATGAAAACCATAAAAACAGACAGAGGCATGCTATGAACAAGCTTCATTGTCATTAATTCTTCTAAACAGTAAAAGTGTTATTTTAATCCGCGATTTTCAGAACCGTCCGATTCGAACGTTGAGAAAGTCTATTGAAAAATCGTTAAAGAAAGCTGCACGAGTAAGTAGACACGCGCAGTTTCTCGAGTAAATACAAAACACCTGCGCCACTGTTTGTCACTCTTTCGCTATTAATAAAACTCGGACAACTCACCAACACCTTTTTGTTAAAATCCTTTCATTCCCAGTTGTGATCAGTTTCAGTTTTCTCTTTCAGTTTCTCATCAGAAATATAACATACGGTTCTCGTTGTATTACCCGTGCCTCTCCTCAGTATGCTTATATTTGTTATTGTAATAGAATACTACATATCATCATCGCAAAACACCAACAGAAAAACCTCTATTCAAACGTTCAAGAAAAATCCTAGATACAAGAAATATACTAGAGGCAGGCAACTTAGATCATGTGACGACCAAGAAGGCAGCTGTGTTAGGTCATGTGTTAACACACATGGCAACTGATGGGGTGGTTGAGGTAAATCACGTGACGACTCAGAAGGCAGTGGAGGAAGGTCACGTGACGACTCTGGAGGCAATGGATGTAGGTCACGTGACGACTCAAGGCAGTTGAGGTAAATCACGTAAAGATTCAAAAGGTGGTGGAGATAGTTCACGTGAAAGTTGAGCTACATCAGGTGATTGGTTGGGCCTTCTCGACCATCTGTCATAGTCACTGTTTTTGAAAATAAAAATGCCCGGCACGAGGTAAAGAAATCGTCCAGCACCGACAAAAGCGGTGAATCTAAAGACAGACTTCTTGCCATCAGCTTGGTGCTCGTTGTCTACTACTTTGTTAGATGATTGAAGTGATTTCTGCTGTTTCAGTTTTAATAATACTCTAAACTCTTCCAGGAGATCCACCTCCTTCTTTGTGACCGGCCGACGCTGGTTTGCTTGCCTGGATTTTTTAGAAGACTTCTTCTTTTTCTTCAAAAGCCCGATGTCTGGTAGGTGAGTGCAGTTCTTTGTTTTCATAGAAACAGGGTCAGTTAGTCGCGGTTTATCTTTTGAAGTCTTCAGATTTTTGTTTCGACTTCGTATCTTATCAGAATACCACTTAGTCGGGTCTTCTGTTTCAGCCCGAGCATCAATGCGACATACATTCACATTGAGGCTGTTTCTGTGCTCAGATGCACCATAGAAGCGCATACTTTTGTCTTCCTTTCTACTCGATTTAAAACCTTTCCAATCCTTTTGAATCTGTGCCACATTTTCTAGTCCTTGTGACGACTTCCTTGCAAAACAAATTGCACTCTCCTCCAAAAGTGCTCGTTCCAAATTGTTCAAATTTGAGCCAGTCTTAATTCTTGGAAGAATTTTTTCATTGAAATACAGGCCCCTATTTATCTTCCGGATGCTTTGAAAGCGTTGCGACACGGGAGTCTCGTAATCTTTCAGGGGAAGTGCGTCACTTAGTCCCTGAGTCTCTCTTATTCCAAACCCAGTCAAGTTATGGCATCTCGAAAACAGCATCCTATTTGAGTTTGTGCGATATAAAGGAATGTTCCCCCTTTCTGCAGCTGATGTAGCTATGGTAACAGTTTTTGTAAATTTTGTAGTGACCGCAATGTCTGGAAGGGCCGTTTGTCCCGGTAGTGTTTGTTCAGTACTTGACACTGATTTATCAACACTATATCTCTCTGGAGTCTCTTTGCTAAACTGACCATCTCCGTTATTTAGTTGTTGTGAAAGTCGATCCACGTTATTCTTTGCATCTGTGGTTTCAGCTACTATTCTTCGCCAGAGTTCGTCCTCTTCAAAATCTTCGATTCTCTGCAGATTTTTCCTTGGGTGTGAGGAACACGCTGCCTTCATTTCTTTTCTTTGCTTTCGCTGTTTACTTGTACTTGACGAGGGTGTTTCAGTTTTGGGGTCAATGTCAATCTCATGCACAAAATGCTCGACCGAAGTCAAGCTTGATGTAAACTAGTTTGACCCGGCTGCAAGTGGTATTTCAGGCAGAAAGAAAATCCCATTTGTTATTATATAACTTACGGCTGCAGCTATGACACTGCCTACTGGGGTGTTTTCTTCGTGGCTTACCACGTTGAAGAGTGGTCGATCGACCATGCAATATATTTGATAAATCTGTGTCCTCAACAGTATCTTGCTGCCCTTCACCGTCGTCAAAGGCCGAATAATCAGATCGAGTTTTGTGATCTCTAAACGCTTTGCGGATGCCGCATCAGGCAACGAGTTTCGTAGACCAACACCAACGATGCCGTTGTGCAAATAAAACTGCAGTGCCTCCCGCTGTGGAGCTACCTTTGTCTTGTAGAGTGGGTACTTTAATTTATCTTTCTGTACAGGATCTCTTGAGGCCCAACGCTAATTTTCTTGGCTTGAGGTACAAATGGATAATAAGCCTGTCTGACCTTTGTTGAGAGCAAACTTTTACCAATAAATTTATAATTCTATTCTATTGAAAATCTTTTCAATTTACACTAACAAAGCTCTTGGTGTCAACAATGGCTTTTTATTACTCAAAAGTTAATGACAGTAAGCTGACAACATAATGTGAAATGCTCATAATTTATATCTTGGTCCGAGCAACAGAGGTTTTCTTAGTATATGTTTACTGAGAACCTAACGGACTATTTACAGATTAGTTAATCTGATGTACCCAGTTCGAGCTCATTCCAGGTGATCTTTGTAATTGATTTTACCTCTCGCAGAGTTATTTGTTCAATTAGTCACTTAATTCAAATTTGATTATGAGTGCATTTAGCTGATTGTAACTTAACATGTATAATGTACCCACTTGGACATTTTTGGAAACGATATTTATGAACGCCATGTTTCTCTGCCCAAATTAAATAAGAAAAAGACAAAAAAAACAAACAAAAAAAAAAAAAAAAAAAAAACAATAGTCATGCAAGAATAACATGGTTGAACACCAGAGAAGGTGCCAATAGCATCCCAGAATCTTGATTATAATAAAGTTATTTTATATGACGTTCATTGAGCGGCCGCAATAGCTTCTAGCTTCACTATTTACTCATCGAGAGCTTTCATCCGAAGTGATCACACTATAGGTTTCATTCATCACAGTTTTAGAAATAAAACAAAGGTTTTACTCTTTGATTCAAAGTTTAAGGAACCAGAAGCTCCAAGGTTTTATAAAACTGACAATGCCCAGTTGAGAAGTAACGCCATTGTCGCGTCACACTCGATGACCTTGTTTACACTGCTTGTAGCGAAGTAAATTTGGTCGGGGTGAATACTCTGCAATCCTCATTAAAAAGCACTTGTTCTGGACCAATAATCATAGTCTTGTCTTTGGAAATGAGACCTTTTTAAAATTTGCTCTGCAGCTATTGTGTTTTCATTGTGTTTTTCACTAGATTCTTGTATCTTAGAGGCGGTATGTAACACTTCGTCGGATCCCGTCAACTGTTTTCGTGTTTTACTATACCGATCTGCGCCAAATTGATCCGAAGACGATTTTCCTGCTGATTGTACCAATCGACGCTCCTTAGCGTTAGGCAACGTTGTGTCCTGGGAAGAGGACCTTCCCTGAGTGGACCAACCGGAGCGTCCCTTAAAATGTCCCAACTGGGCCTTTTGGTCTGTGGATCCTAAAGAGGCAGGCTCCTCTTGAGACACCACGTGGGGCCCCTTACCGCTGCAATTATCCTGGCACGTTTTGCCTCTTGCCGACGTTACCCCAGCAGCTATTGAGCCGACACTTCTTCTTCTGTCAAGCAATGCACTGTGAGTGTAAGGCATGGCGGAAGCACCATTTGCCAAATTTACAGGGACGAAAACAATGTCCCGTTGAGGACGATCGCGCAGTTTGAATTGTCGAATATTCAAGCTTTCAGTCATTAATACAAGCCCTCCGGTTATTTTCTCCCCTCTTAGTTTTGGCTTTGACAGCTCTCCCTTGCTAACCGCTGCAGATACTTCACTCACTTTATCACTGTTTAACGGTTTTCTGTTCAGATACAGCCCATGACATATTTTGCCTCGTAATTTCTTTTCCACGCACAGTTTCTCCAACCGTTTTTCCGTAACTTCACGGGGATCCAAGTTCTCAGCTATGCGTGACTTGCAACTAAAGGGCCTTGGTCTGCTGCATAAAGCAAACGATCGGGAAGACTCATCAAGAATCAAACAAGCTTTTCGTATGTTCAGCGTATTTTCAAAGATAGAGTCGTTTTCACCTCGTTTCAAATCAAAAGTAAACTTTCTACAATCACCAACTTTGGGCAATTTTGCTGATTTCCTGTTTCGTTGCTGTGCTCCGCCACGATTAGTGTTCGTTGCTACGCTTACCCAAGTATCCGCTCTAGCCAAACACAAGCTTGAATCATCCGTTTTCGTGCTGGAAGTAAGCTCATTCAGTCGGGTTAGTTTGGAAACTCGCTGGGGCATGTTTATACGTTTCGTCAAGTACGTTCGTCCCCTCGAAGTATTCCGACCGATTTTGTGAGCAGCTTGAGCTGAGGACTGAAAATGCTGTTCTCTAATGTTGCCAAATGTCTGTCACACGGCAAGACAATGGATTAAGGAAGATCACTAATTGGTATTTACACAGCCGGTGACAGCTACAAAGAATCCATTTAAGTTGCGGACGCTTGACGCGGATATGCAAACAACATCGAGCCCCTTTTGGGGAAACTAAAGCCCCTTGTTACTTTTGTCTCAAATCACAATTTTTGAAGATATGTGTGCCGAAAATGCTCGAATGAAAGGTTCTGGCCAGTACTATGCATTGCCCGATAGTTTTCCTGATGAACTGTGTACAGTATGACAACACATTGCAACGTAAGTCGACCTGTTATTATTTTGTGTCGATGTTTCAGTCGGCAGAGACAGTGAAATGTGAAGCACCTATGAATCTTCCATTTGGTCATTCACGTACGAGTTAAAATAAATATATACTTTACCTGAGCCTAATTCTGCTTGTCGTTACTAATTTTATTTGGACGGCTGTGAGGTGAAATGTTTACAAAAACCGCCAATGGAAACTGAATAGTCATATTTCCTATCAATGGCTACTGCATCCTCAAGCACCTTCATCTCCGGGAACCTATATTTCTCCAGTAGTTCAGTTTCGCCTCGCGACGCTCTCGGAGTCGAGGTAACGCAAGTGCTTCTTTGTGCTGATCCGAATTTTGATCTGTGAAATGCCTTCAATGTCTGGGTATCATTCCCTCTGTTCTTGCATTAAGTGTGTGCGCGTTTTCCCTATTCTTAAATTTCCCGAGTTTCCCCAGAAAAAATCGTTTCTTATACAACAGTTTAGCGTAAACACAGATGCGACGCGACATTTTGGCAGCGGGCCAGCTGATTCAAGCTAACGGAAATAGGTCGGAAATAGGTCACAAATCATCTTGTGGTACAAGAGGCACGGTGCCTGTGGCAAATGCCATTTCTTTAATTTGCAGAAAATAGAAGAAAAATGCAGTAGACACATGCACCTCACAGGTGCCTATTTTTCTTAATCGAAAGACCCTTAGATGCTTAATCCCAAAGTTTATCCGACGAAAAAGTTCACGTTCCTCATGGAGATATTTCACATTGAACTTATACTTGGGCATCGAGTCCTGGCATTGAGTTTCTAGGTTTCACAGTTTTGTGCAATAACTGCTGACTCATTGCCCGCACGGCGAAAAACATATATTTGCGGTGTCGGAGTAATTTGTACGCCTTTGTTTCCCCTGCGAATATAGGGGTATAAGGGGTGGAGCCAGAAGAACAATATCTGCCCGTTTTCCAAATGTTTGGGCGCGAATTAAGGCGTGAGCCTCCAGGGTGGAGGGAGGGGTTTCGGGACATTTATTTAAAACGCCCTTTCCAGCGTTCTTTATACAGAAAATTGTTAATTATTCTGGCCTCACGACCGCTCCCTTGTTCCGTAGAACAGTGGGAACCCGTAATTTTTCAAGCGTCACAGTACTGAAAACTGGGGAAAAGGCCATTTCCGAGATGCCTATTGCCTACGTTTGAAAACGTTATTTTTTAATTTTTGTTTTGGGCGAGGAAAGTGTCTTACAAAAATCAGGCCGTCCGTCTAAACAATGTTGAAACAACAAGATCACGCCCAAGCCCAACTCCTGAACTGTCAAGTGAAGCCTAAAGGTGTGAGCACTCAAATGAAAGCTCTCGACGAGTAACAGTTTTACAACGACAGCGCATGTTCACTTCCAGGCACTAAACGCCCTAAACTGTCAAATGAAGTGAAATGCATGTTGCGCGTCCGCTTTTGCTTTGTAGGAGGTGTCCGCCTTATAGAAGTAGACAGTATCTCACTGAGTAAACTGTCAGGACATTGACAAATACCCGCTATAAAATAAGAGTTCGCTTGATACAGGGCCACTTGTGAAGATTTGGCTGTCATATCCCTGTTTTAGTATTTTACCCGAAGGGGGCATATAAGCATACAAAATCAAGTTTTTGAAGCTAATGGATGAGCACTTAAGACATCATTAAGTTTTTACACACACAAAAAGACGAAACGGAAATCTCCAGGTGAATAAAATCTCCTTTACTTTGAAGTGATGGAAATTGCAAACACACGTAGGTTGTATTTGTGTCGGCAGCTTTAGATGGAAGATTTTTCCACCGAATAACCGATTCCATGGAATTGTAAGAGATTAAACTGTGCGTATGCTTCTAAGTCTTTGATCTCTCCTAGAGTGGCCAAACTTCGATGGGCCTTTTGTTTTGTTTTTAGAATAAAGCAAATGTGATAGCTGTTTAGTAGAATGAAAACATAAGTGCCGCAGAAACCGCAACCTGGTATAGTGAAGCGGATAAAGCGATCTACGATTCAAGAGCCTGCATGGAGATAAATTAGCTGCTACTGAAACTATTTATTCTTCCCATTTCGCTAAAACACATCCGCTTGAATTTTAAACTTAGTTTAATTAAAAAGCTATTTTTAAAATTTGACTGTCAGCTAAAAGTCGGACTTGCTTGTTCGGGAGTCTCGTTGTTCTCTGCGTGTTTTTATTCTTGCAGGATTTTCTCTTAAAAGCGGATAAGATGAGACTATACAACCAATGAAATCTCTAAACTCATCACACGGTTATCAGTTAAAAATTTCAGTGAGCTCACAAAACTGTGATTTGATTGACAAAATATTGTGTATTTAGACTTCCTTGTAATTAAAATTTTATCAGCGAGTTATAATTATTAAATTCCACACTGTTTAAAGACCGCTTCTCATCTTTCCCACGCCATTTTGCAGAGCAAAGCAACGACGCACAAGCTTCTGAAGGTAAAAATTTTATGGGTCATATGCATGGGCAGTTGGCAATTTCGATTATATTTTCATTGCACCAATAATACGTACCTATATATACTCTTCTTTTATTAGTGAGTGCCATTTTAACTTAAAGAAACGGAGTCGGTTTTATTACGATGAGTTTTGTAGTCAACATGTTTGAGACAGCAGTTTAGATTAATCATTTTTAAACAGTATATATAATAATTCTCGTTCAGTTAGAGTGAGAGCGTCGAGAGGGTAGTGTGAGCCAGAGGAACACATCTCGAAGGACAGTAGGGTTCCGACTTCCCAATGGGAAACAAAATTATTAAGTACAGCACGTGTTCCGGAGTTAACGATTGGGCTAATCACCTGTATAAACTTTATTGTCATATCCGAAAACTTAGGCGGTACTTAAACCAGTACTCTGCAATTTAGTTCGGCCAGTAGTGTAAGAAAAATAATTTTGCTAATCCTGAGTTAACTTAACTTTGTTTGGATTTTGAACACTGAGCGGGCCTTGAATGCCGGAAATGTCTGAATATACGAAAAGGTAATTTCGGTTTGCAGTTTAACCGTGTATCTATTCGGTACTTCATATTAGTGCCATTTCAATCAGCAATTTCCCAGACAAATCGAGTTCATCCATAACACGACTACCTTGCTACATGTCGAGTTCATGTGAAGAAGATATCTAGCTGATCTTTGATCAAAACTGTGCATTTTTTATCAGTGCGCAAGACGTGAAAAAAAAAAAAAAGATCGTGAAAGTTTAATCGAAGTCTGAGCAACTTGGACCAGGACATGAGATAAAATTAAGAAACAACAAACTGATCACTATACATTTTCATTTAAGATCTTTCATCTTTCGTCAACTTTTCGTTTTGCAATTAATAAATCAAACTTAATAATTGTGAGTGTCCGAAATTTACGCACTTTTTTCAAATGAATGTGAATAATTTGCTAACTTTGACAAATTTGACAAAAGAGAGCATAAGTAAACATGGCAATATAAATATTTTCTTGTTTTATTATAACACACCACCACAGAAAATATTGTATCTGAATTTTAATAAAAGCTACTTTCACTCAAAGTGACGGGCTGCAGCTCTAATGTGTCAAAACGTGCTCACTGAGATCTTTCGTTTGACAGTTTTGGAGTTGAACATGACTCCTGCTATTAGACTTTAGTTTCAGGAGTTAGAAATAAAGACTTCTATCATAATATTAGATTGTATGCTCCGGCATTGAGCGTTATATATTTTGAGAATAATAGGTTTTTTGCTAAAAAGTGCTAATTTGCTTGTTTGTCATTGATTTATTACGGAAGTACAGTTAGCAGTATATTTACCAATGGGCCGGAAACATGAATTATGAAATATCTTTCGGGGTGTATATTTCTTGACATTTAACCAAAGTTTCAATAAAACGACAGCCAGATAAGGACTGACTGGTATTTACTGCCTGATTTTTTATCTTCTGCTAGTTCATCTATATAAGAAAGAACTTGCCATCAGCTGATCAAGACTATGAAAGCAACCATTGTCGTGTTAGTGCTCCTTGGATGTCTCCAGAGCGCTTTCAGTAAACTCGATTGTCAAGCAAAGCTTATTGAAAAATGCCAAATGGAACAGAAGGAGATGTACGAGAAGGGAAACCCGAAAACTGATGAAGACTGGAAAAAAATCTACTGCAAGAACTCGCAGGTATAATATGTTTAGTTTAGAATGGTGCTCTCGCAAAATAAAAATGAGATATATTGTTCAAAGTCCAATGAGGCTAATTTAGAGGTCTATTCGATAAAACATTTGCAATTGCGTATTTTACAAGTTAGACCTATTTTCCTACATGTTGAAACCCACTTGATCCCGCCCCAACAGCCACCGTGACAAAATACTTTTATGACCTGGGAGTGTATCCATATTGCGCTTTACAGACTTTCACTGACCAAGTTAAAGTCCATTTAATGGACAGGTGTTAGCCGTGATACAGATTATAAAATACACTTTATCAATGTTTATTGAATTGGCCCCTGGATTAACTAAACTTCTATCTCTTGCTCGACAAAATGTATGGTTTTGACCAAAGACCAACTAAGAGTCTTCGTCTAGTTGAAAAGCACTAACAGTGAAAGACCACCGCCTTAACTATTTTTCACATCGCAGGCTCTGATGGACTGCATCGTTGGTAACCCCGAGGAACCATGTCAGGGTGACGAGATCAACAAATACCGTTATACGAATCTGGAGTACAATATCATGAGTCAGCGGACGGGCTTGTGCCCAAGCCTCCGAACCAATGACCTGGACAAAGTCATACCAAAAGGTCGAGTGACTTTTTTGTTGGTTACGCGGGTCCGAATTACCGTGAATGTTAGTTTTCGTTCAGTATGGTCGAATATAAAGTTTCTTATCGCGTTTTTAAAATTGTTTTCAACCCTGGAATGCCGTATCAAAAAATTGTATTTCTAGTAAACAATATAATACGATTCCTAAATCACTAAAGAAAAACGCTACAGCGCCCCGCTAAGTTTGGAAACTTGGCTTTGACGTCATTCATTAAGCAACCAATTGCATATAAACTAAATATATCTCCCCCAATCATTTCATGCACACAATTTCTTTTATGAAAATTTAAGTTAAATTCGAATATTTCTAATACAGCTAAAGCCAACGGTACTTATTAACTAATGTATGCACATTTTAAAATTATTTTCCAGAACTGAAGCTTGAACACGAAGGCATCGACGACCTCGGTATGTTGATTTACTCAAACGATAATAAAATCCAAAGCCTCGTCCATAAAAAAAAAAAAGAAAAGAAAATGCATTTTTATCTTCCGTCCACACTAAAATGAACTAGATTCAGGTTCGGATTTCACGAGCGACGCAAACACAAGTGTGAAAACAGGCTCGACGCAAGCACAAACACAAGAAGAATCAGCAAATTTTACTTTCCTTGTGCTGACGCCCCCGTTTTCTCTGCAGCATACCTGCTGTGCTTGTGATCGCTCGTGAAAACCAAGCTAAGGCAACAGAGATAATGCCGCAAAGCGAGGGAGCAACTACATCAACAACAACAACAACAAAATATCCATAATCCTTGCATCTTTGTAACCGTGCTCTGCTTGGATGCGCAATGTTTGCCCGTTTCGCTAAAGTGAATTCATCGTATCGCCGGCAAAATATTTCATGAAATGTCTTTAAGGGTATCGTTTTGTACTTTGGTATGAAAGAAGAGACTTAGGACGATCGCCAAAACTCGCCTGTTCCCAGGGCCTTTTTCTTTTGTTTTCAAAACAAAAGGAAAAGGCCCTGGGAACGAGGTTGCGCAGGTACTAAATTTACAATTTCGCGCCTTTTTGTAGGCGGAGACCAGGGTTCGACTTGCGCAAAGGAAATCCACTGGCAATGTATGAAGGGACTCCTGTTCAACTTACATAATCCGGAGGCGAATCTGTGCCAGGCCGTGAAGACTTTCATGAACTGCTACGCCCAAAGCGAGAGGTCTGAAGAGGACAAGTGCAAGTCTAAACTGCTGAACCATTTCCGTCACATTCTCAAAAACCTGAACCAGGAAGTCTTGTCAGACGTGGACGGGCGAAGCGAGATGGCGTGTTGAGAGATATATATATACGCTGGAATGGTTATGGTGGTCTCCGCGGAGTTTATTTGTGCCATGCATACTTGCTGTGATTATTCTTGAAAAATGTATTAAACGACATTCACGGAGTGGCTGGTGTGTTGATAGTCTCATTTCTATCACATTTATAGAATACTGCTATACACATGATTGGAAATAATAATTTTTGTGGATGTGCCACCTCGCGCCTAACGGAAAAAGTTAAGTCGCCAGTTCGTAAAAGTTGGTCGCCAAACTGAGACAGTGAAATATCGGAAACATGCCCCGGGATTAGCGGTAATTTTACGGAATATTTCAAATTGCCCATGTATAGCGACTTGTTCCAGCAATTACTTTGTGATTGAAAATTCAAGCTGCAAGAATCACTCCCTATAGTGGACTATACGGGGAGGCTCCGCCCCCCCCCCCCCCCCCCCCCCCCAAAAAAAAAAAACAAAAAAAGAGTTTGCACTTTAGACTTGACAGTGTGTTCGCATACTCCTACTTGTGGCCGGTCATGTTAGCCCATTCTGTTTCCAGCAAAAGCTGTTGATTTTATAACTGTAGAGAGCAATTCCAAAAGAAGACGCAAAAGAAAAGATAAGACAATATGTGGCAACTTTTGTTTATCAGCAAAAACTGTTCTTACGTCAGCGGGCTTGCTCAGTCGGTCAGCGGTTGGTCAGCAAAGTCATGCGTTCATGTGCAGACGATGAATTCGAAACTTCCTCGCGAAAATTGACGGAAACTATCGTTGTTTTGAGCCAGATTTGACGGAACTCTTTGAAAAGCACATCTTGAGCAGTGAGTACAGATAATAGACACTGTATACGTTAACCTGATGTGGATCTCGTATATAGAACGGCCCTAATGACTCTTCTATCTTGAATTCTTTCTTAAGAACGAGTCATTTTTAGAACGAGAGAACGTCTCTAGGATTCTCCAGTTTTCTGCATTCCGTGTCTCGTCCTTCGTAAGATGAAAGAACAGGAGGCCGTTCTATATGCGTGGTCCACCTACAGTAAATATGCTTCCAGTTGCTAAACTACATTGCTTGCTTTCAGTCGACACACAGGGGTGCAGTCATGAAATTAAAATAGTCAATGTTATCACATGAAGACTTTTCTTGGGGAACATTACATTTCTGTAAATGAGATATTTTGTGAGTTGTAAGATATACGCAAGGCCATTATTGTCAACAGCGTCTGAAATGTGTAGCGCTGTTCATGTCAGTGCAGGTAAACAAATCGCAAGCTTGTATGTTTCTTCGCTTGGTATAAAACGTTCGCAGTTTCAAACGATCATAGCAACATTTGACGTGATTGATATTTGTGTCGTTTTCTGAGATTGTGCGCTGAGTATGTTCTGGTTTTATTGGGGCGTCACCATGAATTCAAACAATCATGCATGCATTAATGCTGGCTTGCTGCCAGCTTTAACTGGTATACAGACTACAGTATCTTGTAGGTCTCTCAAACTAGGGACATTTGTTGAAATCTGCATGTGTCTTATGATACAGTACAGAACCTTTTTAACAATATTCTCTTTCCTATATCTTGCTAATATTCCCTTGCAAGTATCTCATGCAATATGGAACCTGTTGAAAAATTGTTAGTAAAATTATTGTGCCAGTTTAAGTAATAGCCACAAGTATTTCAACAGGTACTCACACAGGGAGCCTTATGGATATATTTTACTATATTTCTTACATCTGTAGCTACTATACAGTTTAACACTTCAAATAGTACTGTTGTATCAGTATTATAATTGTTCTCGTTTTGTGCTCTCTGTTCTTTGTGTTAGAGAAGATTGAAGATTTCACCCAGTCACTGAATAACTTATGGCCCACTTCCGACCACTGGGTGACCAGGTGCCGGGGATGAACCAGTAAGTTTGGTGTTGATGGTTGTTTACTAATTGTACTATTAAATTCATGACTTACTCAGTAGGCTGGCAGGATCATAGTGACCAAAATAAATAAATTCCGGGTTGGCCATGAAAGGGGGTGTTTCTAACTGAAAACCTAAAATCCTCAAACGGATCACATTGGTAAACATTTTGTGCAACTTTAGGTGAGCCCCTCTTGAATTCTTTTTTGATTTTCTGAAAAATAATCAGGAGCCCAAGGCTTCAAGCACCAGCTAAACTTCTTTTAAAAACATTTAACTTCCCATATTTAGTTGGTCTTTATTATAGACATTTATCTGTTAGTGACACATTTCCTGTGTAAAATACATACAAAAACATGTGGTTCAGTTCATGCTCATCTTCTTCACTACATTTTGTCAATGTCTGTCTTATTTATTTTTTTATTTTTAGAGAAATGTAATTGTGTTCCTATTTCACACAGGTATCCATTTCAAAGAAAAGGGCAACAAGAATTATCTCCAGGTGAAAATGTGGGAAATTTATGAATAGTTGGTGAAATCCTTCAGCCATTTAGAAGTGGAGTTGAAATGGAGCCACATTTGAGTACTATTAATTTTGTAATCACACAGTAACAAAAAAAAACATGCTTGAAATATTGTTAGGTATTAATGCTGATTGCTGAAGCAAAACAGGTTTGGCTATCAAGCATTTTGTGTGTGACTGTTTTTTTCTCTGCCAGGAGGAAGAAAAAACATGGCTGCTATTGGTTCCTTGAAGAGTAAGAAACTTGGCTTTGGCGATGACATGGATGATGATTATGGCAATGCAGGGATGTACTTCAGTCCTTCTGGGTTCCCATCTCACAGAGAAAAAGAGGTGCATGATTGGTTTAATATAACACAAATGTAGACATCTGGGTAAAAGTGCTGTGTTGCTGATACTGTATCTTATCCTGTACAGTAGTGAACCCAGTTTCACTCTCAAGCTCACAAAATATAGAGTTTTATTATATATATACTGAGACTTACTCACGAAAAAGTCATATCGTAAAATTTTGTACGCAAATGAGTTCTAGCCAATGAGAGGCTGCGAAAGATGCTTTTCACACATGAAAAAAATTGTTCGTCCAATCACAAGCTGTGAACCACAATTTTTCACTACTGTTAAAGGGTTTCCGGTCCCGCCAAAGCGACTTAGAGCTCAAGATTCAGATTCTGAGTAATCTTTATGACGTTAAGTATTTCATTTTTACTTCGCCATTTTACTATATTTTGGAATTGTTTGAATAGAAAGTTATGCCAGAATGATAAAATAATGTCTCAGTATGTATATAATAAACAGAAAACATCATGGAAAGTGCTTTGTACAGTTTTTATTCACTCGTTGCTTTGTATCATAAAACTCGCTTGCTTGCTTGCTCGCAAAGCCTCGCTCATTCGTTTTATGATACTTCACAACTCGTGAATAAAAATGTTTGCGCACACTTTCCATGAAGTAATCTCTATGTATTTTTCTCAACCTTTTATAACAAAACATATGAGTAATATAGTGAGTCCAATTGATTGTCCAATAAGCTTTTATTAAACAGACTATCAAGTTGGCAAATTCTCCACACTGTGATTGTCTCTGGTTAAGCTGAAGGAGAAAGTTAAAGTTGATCACTCCTGGGATTGATAGGGTTGATAAGAAACAGGAAAACATTACATATCTGTGTGGAGGAAAATTATTGTCTGAATGTAATGTCTGTTATGGTGGAATGACCCCTGAGTACAGATTCTGTTTTTATTTAAAGATTCCATCTGTGTCACAGCCATTATCTCACTTGGGAGGTCTATATGGTGCACCACCATCAGGTAGGAAATAATAGTAATTATATTATATTGACTGTATGTTTCCTTTAATCATGTAACTACCATTACTGTATACATGTCTACTATTATATAAAGATATATGGTAATAATATTACTATTTAATATCTCTTCATATACAGTCATGTAGTACACATATGCATGATTGTACAATATAACAACTACAATCCTGGACAAAAGTCTTTGGGACACCCTGATCATATTTTGTTGATATCACCCACTTTGGCTGGTCTAGTTAGCCAAAAAGGCACCTTCCCCTGATCAATGTTGGTTCAGGGCTGAAAGATGCACAATTCAACATTAAAGTGGGGGAGGGGGTGGCACGAAAAACTCAAAATAAGAGAACTTTGTCCTAGTGTGTCCCAGCATTTGACCAGGATTGTTGTTTGTCTTCTTTTGTTCAGTCTTGGTTGTCTGTTTGTTTGTACTTTTGTGCTCTTCACAATCTGTCCACTTGTTTACTTACTTGTTTGTTTGTTTGTTTGTTTATTAGGAATGCAGTCTCCTGGTCCACACCAACCAAACTTTTATGCTTCAGGGCTGCCCGGAGGTGCAGGTTTGTTATCCATTTAATCTCAGTCAAGAGTGACGTGGTGTGACGTCATTTTCTTAAAGCATATAGGCACTGTTTGTCAACTTTGGTATAATGTCTATTGTGAACAGGTTTTCCTCCAAGTGGAAACTCCATGCAAGTTCCACCTGGAACCAATCCACGTGGAATGTCATCAGGCCAGGTATAAAAAATTATCACTGAATTGAAGTACTTAGCTCAGATGCTGGTCCTAACATACACCAAACCTAATGCAAAGAGAACAGTTGGACAAGGACTCCTAAAGCTGTGTTCGCGTGTTCCCAATGCACCTTATGTTACTAGGCACACTACAATATGTATATACTATACATATGCATGAAGCATTGTACAGTACTGACACTTTTATTATCTGCATGCATCTTTCCTTCCTCAGCATCCATTTGGCCGCAGCATGTCCCATCCTGCGACTAACCACCCCAGCTCCTCCATGTCGGGGAGTGGGAATTCTTCTGGGCCAACGATTATTCCCCCCAGTTTACACAACATGGGAGGTGTTCCTGGAAACAACATGACTTCACAGTCCAACAGGTAATGACTATGGTGCTGAAGATCTTTGTGATGTTGCTTATTATGATCACATGTGGCATTAGTGTGGCTGAGTATGTGTATGATAAAGAAGGTTGATGGTTATAACACGATGATGATTTTGTTAACTGAAAGTGATGGCTTAATAATGTGGTGGTGGTGATGATAATGACGATGATGATAATGATGATGATGGTGATGGTGATGGTGATGGTGATGGTGATGGTGATGATGATGGTGATAATGATGATGATGGTGATGGTGATGGTGATGATGATAATGATGATGATGGTGATGGTGATGGTGATGGTGATGGTGATGATGATGATGATAATGATGATGATAGTGATGATCATGGTGATGGTGATGTTGCTGATTTGTGTTTTTTTTTTTTGTTGTATTTCTGTAGAGGCATCTTATCCATGGGGTCCCGTGGTGTGATGGGACAAGTGATGGCTGGATCAGGTACCTTGAGTGGAACTAGCCCCATGAACTCAGTCCCTAAAAGTAGCCGGGCAATAACACTACCAACGTCTCTCTCAAGGTTAGTCAATTCATAACATCACCGAGCAGTGTGCAGTGAGTCGTACACCCAGGTACAGTCTACAGTGTACGTGCAGTCAAGCTCCAAATTAGGAAAACAAGATCTGTCGAAATCTGACTAATGACGCCTTCATATTAAATGCCTTGTTTATTTAGCTTATTTGTCTGGAACTTATTGGATAATGTTTGTTTGTTTGTTTTGACAGTCCATCAGGTAGTTCCCCAGGTCTTGGATTGAACTTACACAATGTAGGTCAGCAACCTTCTGCACAGCCACAGCAACCCACACAGCAAAGATCTAGCTTTAACTTCAACAGGTACTTAAAATCCAGATTCTACCAGCCTTTTGAGAAGAAAATAACAACTTCATTTGCATTGTTGTTATATAAAGGTCACTTTCATTGTCATTAAATTGATTTATTTTACATTTTTCCAGTTCTAGTGGTGGATTGCCGTCCAATTCCATGTCCGGATTTGGCTTGACGAGAAGTCAGTCAACCAGTGGTGTAAGTCATGTACATTACACAAGGGTTGGAACATGGTATACTGTACAGCCCTTTTACTATCAAGGGTGTGAATCATTTAACTTGAGTTAGGAAGTTGCCAACTGCTCAAAATGAAACCTTCATAACTGACATCTCACAGTTTAAGTGCAGTGCTTCTGTTGACCAAAACTTGAGAATTGTTAACATTGATTTTCTAATCACTGATTTTAGTTTCTTTGACTTTAGTCCCATTGTAGTTTTTACATTGCCTTTGGCAGGTCCTTGGGAACAACAGTATTCAGGGTGTACCATTCTCTTCCCAGTCAGGTTTGTCTTTGTTTCTATTTACATACATCCAAGTGAAGTTGAGTATATCAAATATTTTGACTATAACAGCTGGGGTGGCATGTAATAAAAGTAGGAACACTCCAGAAACAAGACAAAATCTAACCCAAATTCTAATCCTAACCCTAACCCTAAGAACGATTTTTCTAAACTCAAAGGTTTAGTGTTAGATTTAGGCTTGGTGTTCTGGTATTCCTGGTGTGACATGTAGTACATGCTGCCCAGTACCTTTAAGCTAATCCAAGATAAACCAAAATTTTCCCCGATCCCTTGACCAGCTAAACGCCTGCAACACTGCTCAAAGACGAACTAAAAAGCTTCTTTTAGTTAGAAACCTATCAAGGACACTGAATCCTGAGCAAAAGAAGATATTTTGTCCATGATTAATTGGGCCTCCCCAACCTGCTGATCTTTCACTCTAGATACATGGACATCACAAACATTGTACATGAACAATATTGTTATATATTGCATAACCACAGTACAGTATAAAGGGCTTTTAGACTTATGCAAGACATTGTTTGTTATCTGACTCTGTTCCTGTCTGTCCGTCCGTCTGTTTTTTTTTTTTTCTTTAATTTATTTTGTTTGTCTCATTTTTGGTCTAGTTTCAGCGGGAAACATGATCTCAAAACAACAGTGGTACAGCATCGGAGCGGTGCGGCCGCCAGCAGTTCCCTCTGATACTTCAGCAGTATCCAGTGCTCCCTTAGATCTGTCAGAATTCCCAGTATTGGCCAATAGAGGCAGACAAGAGAGCATCCCAGCCAGCACAAGCATCGGCCCTCCGGTCAGTGCACCCGCCATGCCGAGCATGCCCAATGTGCCTACCGTGACGAGCAGTGGCTTGGTACCCAGGCCAAGTTATGGCGTGGTGTCCAAGCCCACAGAACCACCGCCAGATTTCTCGATTCACAATGAAGATTTTCCCGCGCTTCCTGGCTTCAAGGGAGGTGAGTTGGTGTCCGTCTAAAATTTAGCTGCGATGTCGAAATGAGTTAAAGATGAAATGTCAGAAAGGTCGAGTCCCAGTATTGAGTTTCTTGGCCAACTAGTCTTGAGGTTTCTACGAGTATTACACTGACTGAATTAAAAAATCTGATCTTTGAATCCACAGTTTTATGTAATGACCGCTGACTTACTGAAGTGAGGTGACTGCACGCACGAAAAACGTGTTCGCGGTGTCGTCATCAAAATGTTGTACGATGAGTTACGTCATAATTAGAGCAACCATAAAAGTGCGCGTTAATCACAATCAAGTTCGGAGTTGTCAAGCTAAAAGGAACAGGTCGGACTCTCGTTAAAGAGAAAGCGTTTGTTAACCCCGTGAGTTTTTGACTCGGTCACCGGCCGTCAGTGCTTCGGCGACCGCGAGTCAAGGTGGGAAGAACCGTGGGCGCCGAAAACGGCACCGATCCTACGATGAGTCCTAGCTACGTTCAAAATACATTTTCTCCTGACTACCTCAGAGCAGTAGCATACAGTACGGTATGAAGAATTTAACATCTGATCACTTGCGCATTACGTAGCTGATCCAAGTATGAAATTCTCTTTGTCACCCATACTGTCTCTTTGTGACTGATGAAAAAAATGTCTAAAATCTGCGTCAAAAGGTATTTTACTTCTATTATTACTACTATTTTGTAGTTTCTCCGCGAGTTTCCCTGTCACATTTGGAATAGGGGAATTTTTGCTTCGCTTTGATGGTTGTATTTTAACCACGATGCTTTGCGTGCCCAGTGGTTGTCATTCTGATGGCGGTTTCTTGTTCCCAGGCCTTTCAGAAAGTCAGACGGAAGGCGGGCAAGACTCAACGAAACAACAAGTGAGTGAACCTTTTGCTGACGTCATCATTTCAGAGTCCGAGTTCGATCCCATTACCCTACGCGAGCTGAGTCTGTTTGATCGCGTTCTCGCTTCGCGAGTTTAACCCCTGCATCTGAACTTTCTCGCCAAATTTAAGCTTCTTCTATCAATTTATTTGTCTCTGTCCGTTTCAGGTTTTAAATGCAGCTGCGAGCATGTTTCCTGGACCAGGTCTGTGTGTGTAACAGTTTCTGATCTCACTAATTCTTACGTGACAAACAAATGAAGTTTTTATTTGTACCTCACATAGAAAGCTTCGACTGAAATCCTAGGCTGCCAGTAAAATTTTCAACTCCTAAACTTTCAAATGAAACCTAATTGAAAGCTCTCAATGAGTACATTGCAATATTAGTGTTTAATTTTGTCGTGAAGAAAATTATACCGTGAGTATTTTGAAATTTCTCTCGTAGGTACGGACATCAGAGGAAGTACAACGTACGAGCAAGCTCTGAAAGACGTCAACAGAGAAGCGAGGTGAGAAGTTTAAACTATTTTATTGGTAAGGTCAATCCTTGCTATTCATTCTCTGCAAGTCCTTTTTTTTTTTCTATTTGACTTTCTGTAGATTTTCCGGTGAAAACAAAAGTTCAAACAGCCAAGTCAGTAGCAAAGTGCCACCAAGAGGCATTCAAACGTCGCCTTCAGGTATGGGACCCAGTTTGTATTGATTGTGTTTGTGTGTTGTGTGTATCACCTGGCAATGAAGATGATTACAACGATGTTACTGACTGAGATTTCACGCTACTGCTTGTGGTGGTGGGGAAGATGATGGTGATCATGATTATGATGATGGAGATGAAGGTGGTGATGAAGACAATGAAGATGGTGATGATGACGATGGTGGTAATGATGATGATGTTGATTATGATGATGGAGATGAAGGTGGTGATGAAGACAATGAAGATGGTGATGATGACGATGGTGGTAATGATGATGATGTTGATGATGATGTTGATGATGATGATGATGATGATGATGATGATGGTGGTGGTGGTAATGAAGGTGATGATGATGATGGTGTTGATGATGATGGTGATGATGATGGTTATGTGGTGATGCCAATGGTGGTAATGAAGATGATGGTGATGATGATGATGGTGATGGTGATGATAATGATAATGATGACGATGATAGTTTGTTTGCTTCCTCTAAAACTTTGTTCATCTCTTCCAGGTGTAATCACGAATATCCCAAAGGGCATGGTAACCGACCAGTTCGGCATGATCGGCCTACTTACGTTCATCAGGGCAGCAGAAACGGAACCTAACCTGGTCACACTCGCGTTAGGAAGGTACCCAAACCTAATTCGGCTCAGTGAACAGCAGTCGTGTGATGGCTTTCTGCTGCGCTCTTTTATTAGTTCAAACAAATTTAGCAACATTCTTGGCCAATCAGCAAAGCAAAACCTGGTCGTGATTTGCTCACTCAAGCAAGCAAGTGGCGTTTTCTGGCGCTAGCAGATTGCTTTGGCTTCTGCTTGAAAGTGTATTTTTTTTTTATAACCTGTGATTGGCGACGCATTTACTTTGCTTTTGGTTTTCCCAAACGTACTTCACGCCATGCCTTGAACGATGTTATTCGTGTTTTGATTTGTCGCACTTTAGCTCACCCCCCCCCCCCCCCCCCCCCCCCCCTCCCTACCCGGTCTTTAAATTTACCGATACCAAGTCTCTGTCTCTTTATCAACAGTGATCTCACAACGCTTGGTCTGAATCTCAACTCACCTGAGTAAGTTCATCCTGGTGTGGTTTGTTTTGTTATACGGCATCTTAAAACGACTTTACAATTTGAATAATTTGATTTTATGATTTCAAACTGAGTTTTCTTTGAATATAAAACAGCAAAACCCTTTATGAGTAGCTTCACTTCTCCTAATAGTTTCTTGTTGTGTTTACAGGAGTCTATACCACACGTTCGGTTCTCCGTTTTCCGACAGCCCTTGCAGACCGCACGAAATAGGTGAATCGTGTCTTCACGCAAACGCACGCACGCAAACACGCACACGCATTCACGAACACACTCGCACTGTACGTTGTAATGCTAACAGAACGTTCTTTTATTTTGTAGATTACCACGTGCCTTCAGAATACAGAGTGAACTCGTACATTAGAGATAAGGTTAGACGAGACACGCTGTTGTATAAACTGACGTTTGTAGCAAGTTGATGAGGGGATTTCTCGTATTGATTTGTATTTTAAAGTTTAATTTGGACAGAAACACGTAAGTTTAACAAGTTTCAGCTAAATGAGTCTTGCAGGCGTTTAGCAGACACCGCAGAAACATGATCTATTTGTTTGTTTTAATTTTCGTTTTTTTGTCAACGTTCCTCTTCTGTGTTTATGTGCTTGAAACTAGTGTGCTCTTTCTTTCCATAGCTTGCTCAAATCAAACTTAGCAGATATGGCGAGGATCTACTTTTTTATCTTTATTACACAAATGGAGGCGATATTCTGCAGTTGGCGGCGGCAGCGGAACTGTGAGTATAGTTAATTACAAAATCTCAAGTCCTTGACCCCATTATTCCCAACAGTGATCATCTTCGATTTTCTCCTTCAGTTTCTCACCAGAAATGTATCATACAGTAAGGAGAACTTGGCTTTTGATACTTTGCTCTACCGATGAGTACATTCTAATACCAGTTGTTGAGCGGATTTCATGTATTTAGGGCTACCAAAGGAAAGATTGTGTTTCAACTCTTTCTTTCTTAGTTATTCGCGTGATTGGCGGTACCACAAGGAGGAGCGAGTTTGGCTTACCAGGGCTCCAGGAGTGGATCCCCAGATGAAGACAAGCACATACGAGAGAGGCACTTATTACTTCTTCGACTGCAGCTCCTGGCGAAAAGTGCCCAAGGAGTTCCATCTGGAGTACGAGAAACTCGAAGACAAACCAACGCTACAACCCGTCTCAACGCAGTAACATTCTCTTAGTAACGGAATCATATCAGATTTTTCGACTCTCTTTATGCGAAATTTTTAGCTCTTCAAGGAAAATAAAGGTGGAGTTTACGTGACGACTTCTTGCCCGTTGTCTTATTTAGAAGTCAGAATCGAGCGACTGGCCATCAAATATCGCTGCTTTTGGAAAACACATTTTCTAGCATTGACCAGTGGAAATACCAGATGCGCGTTGCATCTTAAACTGAGAGCAGTGACGGATACTACGTCACAAAAAATATTTCCATCGCTGGCACGGCGTACATTTATCAGTTCCGTCCTTCCTGATTCATTCCTGTTTTAACCGGAGGAGTTTGCCCGGTTAGCCTGGTGCTGAATTAGTTCTCAGTCCCCCTCTGACATTCCCGTGCTCTGTTTCTGATTTGAGCGGCTTTTTGACTGCTCGGTGAAGTTCCTCTAATCCGGCAAACGTTGGACAGTTTTACATGGATTTGGGGAAGGAGAGGTCTAAAGGAATGTGTTCGGTATGATCATCAGAGACTTGCGTTTGTCACGGGCGATGCTCGAAGGTAATTACAATATTTGCAAGCTGTGCCTCCTGGTTGGTTGCGGCCATTTGTTTTAACATTTTTGTAGCTGTACTTGTACCAACATGTATGGTCTGTTGTGAAACGAATAGTTTTCATCATCACTTAATTGTATCTGCCCATGGGTGGAAAGGTGGTGCAGTATTGCTATTTGCCCCGATGGATATTGCAGCCCTTGGGCGAATATTCAAATTAACTTGATCGAGTGGCTTCTGCATGTTTATATGCAAACTTTAGCTTTACATTGCTGTCTTGCGGTGTTTCACGTTGGGAGTGTTTGATCCACGTTTCAGAGAAAACTAAGACATGCTGACTGCGCTAATATTAATGCTCAAGTTTGCTAAGCGTTGCTAACAGACTACATAATTCAAATTGCTCGACCGGCCACCGCTTGATCGCAGCTAATTTAGTCCGACCGGTAGTTTAGTTTGATTGGAAACAAAGCATAATCATCAAGTTGTTTCAATTGTATTTCTCTCCGGATGCTGGAGCGATGCTGGTTTATTTACTGCTCTTCAAATCAACAATTCAAAAGAAACTTTAATATCTTTGATTTGCAGCCGGTATCACTTCAAAACAGCATGGAAACTCGGTGTAAAATTCGTGAAGAAAACGGGAAATAATGTCCCAATACTCGTCTCGCAAAGAATCGTCCACTGCTGGACGAACAATTCCTCATACTCGCATAGAAGAAGAGAGGCAAATTGAGGATATTTACGCGTTTGGCGATGTCCTTGGACAAGGAAGTTTTGGTGTTGTCAAGGAAGCGGTTAATAAGACAACGGGTACCAAATGGGCAGTAAAAGCTGTCAATAAAGAAAAGGTAAGTAGAAACTGTTATATTTTTATGGTTATTACCGCACTGCCTCGCATTTCTCGGATGTCATATGCACCTAGTACAAATACAATGTACATTTCATTTTTGGCTGACATTATCATAACAATTTACACCGATGTTTTTGACCTCCGATCTGCACGATAAATTTAAGCCCAAAGGCTAATTCATTAAGTTGAAAGAAGCAAGCTTCAAACGTTGAAACTAGCAAGCTGTTGCCATTTGCAGCTGTGTTGTAAAAACTAAGAGGTAACTATTTATTTTCCGTGCGCGATGGCCGGTGTCATCCACAGCTGTCTCGACGTTATTGATTTTAAAGATTTTCAGCACAATTCACATTAGAATTAAGACCTGGGTTCTGTTTTTTTCAGTACGAACCACAGATTATGCAGAATTGTTTGGTCGACCTCTACCAAGACTTGAAATATTTAAAGCAATCATATTCACCATAACGTTGCAAACTGTATAATAAATTATATATATGCTTTTTGATTTTTTTGCTCACTTAACAACCCACAGGCCTAGCTTGGTACCTGCAGATATTAAATGAAAGTGTACATTTAGCTCAGTCGACTATCAGGGTGCAACAAAGACATTTTCAGCATCATAACTCCCTAACCCATTCCAGATAAAGTTTATACAGAGCCAAAGTGGTCAAGAAATCTGCTGCTCAGTGGGAAAGTCTGACTGCCCTGGGCTAGCAGACACAGCTTTTTGCCATGGAAACGAAGACAACAGGCAACTCAGAAATTGTCTGCTAGGTTGAGAATTCGAACTATCCAATATTTGGCCAACGTTTTATTGCATCTTGTGTCATCTTCCTGTCTTGTCTCACCAGGCTGGTAGCTCAGCTGTCAAGTTATTGGAAAGAGAAGTCATCATAATGAAGAAAATTGACCATGAACACCTGGTTCATCTGGAGGAGATTTATGAAACATCCAAGGTAGATATTGTAAACATTTTACAATAAAATAAGTCACTCTAGATGTAGGGTACATACCATTTGCTAAATAATTTGACTTGCAGCAGATACTTACTGTACAGAAAGTACAGTAAAGCATGGTCTACAAGCAGGCTCTTCAATCCGTTTCGAGGACGTCCATGCTTCTTTCCCACGAGAACGTGTGCCTATGGAACGGATGGGAGAGCCTGTCTTACAGGCTAAGTAAAGTGGCCCTTGGGTGACACGAGGCATTCTCTTTACCTGGAAAATTTATAATTCTTGACAAAAGTAGTTAAGATGTACATTCAAAATATACATTGATTAGAAACTTTGTGATTGGGCTTGAAATGTCAGCCAACATGCAGGTATAATTTCTTTGCAGCAAGTTTTATAGTAAATCTGCATTATTCTGTAAATAATAAGGGACAGTTGTCATTTCTTCATAGCGTATGTATTTGGTCATGGAGCTCTGTGATGCTGGAGGTCTCCACCAACTTCTGGAGAAAAAAGGCAGATTCACAGAAAAAGTAGGTGTTATTATACATTTTTTATAAATGAGTTTGATATGATACATGTATGCAGACTAATTTTCATGTAAAAGGCTCTCAACCATGTTTTCATGTTTTTAAACAAAGATAAAGTCTGTCTACACACACAACCTTAAATTTGGGAAGGACAAAAATGCCATAGGCTCCACGTAAGGTATAACCAGTTTCTTGGACCTATAATGCGGTATTCCTTGTCACTGTCTAAATGGTTTTGTTTGTTTGTAGGAAACAAGGACTGTTATTACACAGCTTGCTCATGCTGTGGCTTACCTGCATGACTGTGGTAAGGCAATGTTTAGATTTTTAATATGTGATAGATAAAGTATGAGCAGCCAGTCTTTATGGGCATTTACAATGGCTAAGCTGCTTCGGCAAGCCTATGTAAATGCCCATAAAGGTTGAACCTGAATATTTTATCGTGCTTGTGAAGTGAAAGTGTATTGTAATAAATTGTTTTCTTCACATAAATGATGTATATTATTATACTTTGACCAAGTTTTACAAACTTTCATAACTTTTTCACATTATAAGCCTTTTGGCAACATTGTCTAATTGATTTGATGTTTTATCCAGACATTGTTCATCGTGACTTGAAACTGGAGAACATTCTTCTTAGTCATCCAATGGGAAATGAACTTCTCAATATCAAGGTAAACAGCAAGTTCAAACATATATTATACAGGTTACACAGGTTTTACCTTTTTGTAGTAAACAGCTACATCTACATTTAGTAAGTGGTAAAATCTGAAGACATCGCACCAACTGTAAACTGTAGATATTGCAGCAGGAGAAATTTAAAGGAGCTATTTTTGTGCCATTTTTCTCCTTCAGATAACAGATTTTGGTCTGTCCTATGTCAAAGGAGGTGTTGGCAGTGATTCCATGATGCAAAGCGTCTGTGGTACACCAATGTACATGGGTGAGGGAGATCTTTCATCTATTCAGTCATTCATTCCATCATTGATTTATTCATTCATTCTGTCAATAATACTTATTTATTCAATTATACATATTTATTTATTTATTTATTCAATTACACATACATTCAGTCATTTAATCATTCATGTGCCAACCCATATCCATTCATCCATTCATTCATTCATACATTTACTTTGTGTTTATCCATCACCCAGGTATTTATAATACCAAAGCAGATTTTGTCACTAAATATTATTTCCTCCTTCAGCTCCTGAAGTGATAGACGACCTGGGTTATAGTCAACAGTGTGATATTTGGAGTATAGGAGTTTTAATGTATATGCTGTAAGTACTGCTATACCTATGGGCCGTCTCTGATAAGAAGCAATCCACTCAAATTTGTTCTTGTCCAGTTTCTAGATATACCTGTATTTTTAGTCCCTTTCTCCAGGTATTTTATACAAATTTTAGACTGAAATAATAAAGGTACAATGTGCTTTGTGAAAATATAGAATACAAAGAGGTTATTACACGGGAAGGAGTGCAATACGGCGGAGTATTTTTACGAGTCGGTTTTATTTTTTTGAGCCTGCTTCAGGCGAGAAAAAATAAAACTGACAAGTAAAAATACAGCCGTATTGCACGACTTTTTGTGTAATAAATTGTTTATTACACGACAAACGAAGCAGGGCAAACATTCTCGCCGCTCGCAGAATGGAACAAAAAAATGACGCGTTCGTAAACTTTGCTTGCGAAAACTGATCACGTAAGCTAATAAACCAGTTGATCTGGTTCCTGATGAGTGCAATATGCTCCCATCACTCGTTTTGGCCCGTATTTGCACTCGAAAATGTGAAGTCGTGTAATAAAATATATTACAGTCAATGTCATGTGCATGGTGCTAGAGTGCTACATGTATGATCACTCAAACGTTTTTTAGATTTAGAAAGAGCTGCTTTCATTTTCAGATTAACTGGAAAGCCGCCTTTTGTTGCTGAGTCTGAAGAAAAGCTGTACGAGCTGATCAAGAGAGGAGAGGTGGACTTCTCTCATTCATGTTGGGAAACGTGCCATGAATCAGGTACAAAACATACTCTGTACATATGGGCCCAGTTGTACAAAGCTTGACCAGTTCAAAGCCAGATTCTTTTTTTTTTTTTTCTCTCATGCTTTTGGGTGACAAACAGCAGAGTTTAAATCAAGGACTGACTAGAAATGTTTGAACTGGCTCAAATAGCAAGCATGAATCTTTTAGTTTCTTTTTAAGTGCAAATTGTTTCTTTTCATTTCAGCCAAAAACCTTTTGCTGGGAATGTTAAAAGTGGACCCAGCCCACCGACGTACTGCCAAGGAAATATTAATTCACCCATGGATAACCGTGAGTTGTTGATTGTTTTTAGATTAGTGTAGAGCAATGTAACATGATCAATTAAGTCTCTCCCACCAATTCTCTGCACACACATCTGCTTTGTGTTTGCTCATCATTGGACAATGATGTACTGTAGGCATTCAATTTGGAACTACTATAATTTTGTTTACTATTTTTGATACATTTCTTTGTATTTCAGGGTGATTCTGAGGCCTCAGAGCCTTCTAATGTATTAGAGCTGATGAAAGAGTACAGAAAAGAACAAATAAGACAGGTAAGTCAACACTCAATAGAATTATTTTTGATAGCATTTTATGCTTGAACCATAGTTGTTTGTTTGTTTGTTTGTTTGTTTGTTTTGTTTTGACAGGGCTCCGCTGAGGGGCAGGAAAGAAACAGTGAAGAAGATAACCATACAACGTCGTCCAGTACATCCACGGACAGCACAAAGGAGGTGAGCTTCACGGTGCCCTTCTGTTTGTTTCGTTTTCTTTTCTTTCTCGTTCATTCTTTACGTCCTCTTTTCTCTCTTCTGTATGACAGACGGAAGCAGGAAGTTCACCCCATAGTTAATAGATTTGTCCACACGTGTAATACGCGAGTTTTGATATTTGCGCTTGTACATTGATTGGCAATATCTGGAAGATCATATCAAGTTAACATATATCTGTCTCTGTCTCCGTCTTTGAAGTTTGTAAAACTAGTCAATTGATCTAACATCTTTGTAATCTTATATTGGTCCTGATTGGCTTTCCGTAAAGGAGGGGGGGGGGGGGGGGGGGAGGGGGGGGGCTGGTTATCAATTTTCCATTAGTTTCATCTCCTTTGTCACATTTTTGAAGGATGGAGAAAAAAAGCCAGGATCTGCTTCAAAGACTGGTGCCACTCCGAAGAAAACCCCACTTCAACCCAAGAGATCGCTGGTAATTTTGCAGAACGTACAATAGAATTGAATCAAACAAGTGAACCGAGGCCCGGTTCAGACGCTGCTCTTTACGTGCGCCGAACCTAATTTGCAAAAATGAGCAGAAACCATTGTTTGAGCTAATTTTCATTCGGCGTAGCGCATGTGAGGAGCGGCGTCTGAACCGGGCCTAAGACTAGTTCGTATACAATCTACAATCTTTATTCCAGGCTAGTCAAACGGCTCGACGCAAAAACTCGTCCAATCAGACTTCACCGGCGCCTAATATACGAGAATCCCACAGTCCCATGCGGTCACCTGTGTCGACAAGTAAGGGTTCTCCGGGTTACATGCAGCCGACCAAGAGCTCGGTGACACCCAAGGGAGGCTCAACTAAGACAAGGAAAACATCAGAGAAAAAAAGATGACCTGTTTGCACTTGTTGGCGCGTCTCTTTGTCGAACTCCGAAAACGAAGTAGTACTCTGCTGCAAGGGTTTGTTGTCTATTTTCTTTTTGGGGGGTTTACTCTGAAACTGGAGTTGTAAGCCTTAACTAAACGGACTCGCAAATCGAACGAAGTCAACGCAAATTTACGATACTTGTGTTAGTCGCAAGAAAGCCATTTAATCTCCACAACAAGGTTCGATCAGTTTGCGTCGGTGAACAAGCTTGCATCGGCATGCGCGCTAACTTGATCTCGACCAAAGTCAACCCAAGTGGTGGACCCAAATGAGAGTTGCGTTGACTCTGCTCAACTGGCGAGTTCATTCGGCCAGGGCTTTATTCTGAAACTGGAGCAAATCATTGTACGGCGAAAAAGATTCGCGGTGTCTTTTAGTTTAGTTTAGTCATTTGGCTTCGTGCGCATTGGTTGTGACGTATCACATGACGTCATTCCAAGCGGGACGCGCCAAGTATTAGGTCCGATCAAACGGTGATGATAGTCGATGATAGTTCTAGTCAAACTATCACGCGCGTTTGAACACGAGCTATCATGCACTATCATGGACTATCATCAACTATGATTCGATTTGAACATGTTCAAATTTTCCATGATAGTCGATGATAGTTTTCCCCGTTTGATCACGCGCTTGATAGTCCATGATAGTTTTTCGGTCAGCTGTTTTCCCCCTGAATGAACAGGCTCAAGCTTTCGCAGCATTCAAACATGGCAAGCAATTAAAAGCAATGAAAACAAGGCCGTATCGAGTGATGAAGAGAGTAAAATTAAACAAAACAAAACGGATAGCGGCTCTTCTGTTCATATAAACAGCCATTTTTGTCATGTTTTTGCCGAGGCGTTGTTGACGTTTTCACACGAGCTGGAGCTCGCGCGAGCGATTGCGTTATTTCCGGTCGACTATCATGCGCTCTCGCGTGAACGTTTGATCGATCTCTGTTGTAGTCAATGATAGTTAACAATTATTCGCCGAAGTGGAGGTGAATAGCGGTGGATATTTGCCGAGCCGTTTCGGCGAGGTAAATATCCACCTCTATTCACTGACACTGAGGCGAATAATTGTTTTAGTATATACCACACAAGTTTAATAGCCAACTCCCAAATAGCTATTTTATTTCCGACAAAAGTGAGCAAAACCTGGGTTCGCGCACTATTTTGTTTTACCGGAAGCCACCGGGAGGTGAATAGTACTTGATATTCCGAGATTGAGGAGCCAATGAGAGCGCGCGAAAAGCACTATTCACTTGTGTGGTATATACTAATAGGTGATAGTTTCGGAATCGCAACTATCATCAGCTATCATTCATCGTTTGATCGGGCCTTAAGACTTTAAACCGAGAGGAGATTTATTGGTGATTACGTTCTTACTCCATTTACGTTTTTTTTTTTTTTTTTTTTTTTTTTTTTGGTGAGCGTACTCAGTTTTACTCCGTGTTTCTGTTGTTGACAAGACAAATGCGCCTTTAGTATTTATACAAATTGGGTTTTGCTGGGCAGGTCCCAGCGCCACTGCGAGAACACCTCCAATATTGAGCCAATTTTCTCATTTCTGTTGACAAATGATTGTTATTTGTTAGTGACAGTAGCTTCTATCGTGGCCGCGATGTCTTTGCACTCTGAGTCTCCAGCGATTGGTTGAAGATCATCAATTTGAATGCAGTTTTAAAGTCGCTGTATTTCTTTTGCAAACTTCGGCCGTTCCAGCCTGCACACTGGGGCAAAACTTGGAAAAAGATCTGGCCGGGCTCAGAAAAATAATGAGACTTGGCTTTACAAAAAGCCACTTTGGGAGGCTGGGGACTAAACCTAAAAAATCTCACCGGTTTCTGTAAGCGGTTCTGGCCTGGGCCCTAACACAGTGGGCAAAGTTTAATCATTTCGTAGAACATGTGACGATTGTCAGTTTGCCCCGCTAAGTAGACCTAAAATGTGCATTAGCAAAGTAGCGTATTGAAATGTGTTTCGCTTTTTGATTGAGCTCAAAGTTTGTAGACGCCATTAATGGCAGCAGATGCCCTTTGGCGACTAAATAGGCCAAAGTAGCTCTTCTAGGTGAACAAATAGGTTGTGACTTTCAGAATTTAAAAGTGCAATACGAAGACTGTTCTTGCCAAGGCCATTTAACTTTGCTTCAAAGTTTTATCAGAAATTGTACTTCTGTTATTGTAAGTTCAACTCTTCGTTCATTTATTCAATTTAGTCGCTTTAACTAGACCTCGGTCATTCATAAAAGATGGCAGAGTTTCAATTAAAATATTGTGCACACAGCGTTGGTGTATTTGTTTTCTGGAAAGGCCTTGAGTTTAGTTTCTTAGAAAGGCTGTTTTCAAAGAATGGCTCATGTTTGTCTTCTAGAAAACATCAAGGTTTCTTCAGAACGGCCCAAAGTTTGTTTCGGGTCCAGAAAAAATATATAAAGGCTGTACCCCACCCCACTTCGTCGCGTTTTTGCTCTTCCCCAGGCCGCTTTGTTAGAATTGCAAGCTCAAGATGGCGGTCACCTCGGCGTGGTCGCAGTGATTCGTCTTGCAGCTATTAAGGACTGAAGGTAAACTTCCTTGTTCCTTTTAGCTATATTTTCAAATGATACTCCCCTCAAGTGGAAGCTCGCACCGACAAAATATTTCGGAGACGTTTCGTTACGAACTATCTCGAGTGAGATAGCCCTTGAGTCGAGTCAAATCTTAACTACAGTTCATCAACATGAGCTTAGCTGGATATGAATGTGCGTTTCAAATAATGCATGAAACAATATAATTTTCAATTTCTTTGGTTTGCTGGTCAATGTATTTTCAATGAAGGGAAAACCAGGCCGCGCGTTACAAAAATAATCGTTTGTGGGTTACTTTTTGGCCAGGATTCAATCACAATCTGACTGTTGCTTGGTATGTTTTGAATAAGATTGTACACCAAGACCACCACATGTTGATTGACTTTCTAAACTACGGCGCCAATAACAAAGGATGCAAGAAAAAAAACAACAACCAAAAGCCAAATTTGCAAAAATTTGTTTTACTTGGAACTACGTAGTAAATATAATACTTAACTAAGAGAACTACTAGTATACTATGTATTACTGTCTCTATTACTATTAATACTACTACTACTGATGCAGCTGCTTGTACTTTCACTACTGTTAATATGTTTTCCACAAGTTTCTCAATATAACTACCACTACCACTGAGGACTAGATTACCATCATCACTACCCCTAAAACAAATCAGTGTTACTCTACTAAAATACAACTATCAATTTTGAGCCTTTGGTCTGGAATAGGGTAGGAGATTATGATATTTGGTCTGAAATAGGGTCGAATATCACAAGTTTTGGTCTGAAATAGGATCTGGCCTAGTAACTACTATCACCACCACTGCTGCATGTACAACTGCTGCCCCAGATTGGATCCACCATGTACAAAAACTGACCCTTGCCTCAATTTGCACATTATAAACGTGCGACAAAAGTTTCTCACCCAGGACCCTGTGTGTCCTAGCTGCTACTTTTCATTTTAGCTTATCCTGGTCTCAAGCTCACTGGCCACTGTTCAACATACGTTAACAAGCAATTTGTAGTGTCAAGAAGTACCAGTCAAATAAGTATACAGTCAACTCTCTCTCTCTAAGGCAGACACCTCAGGGAATAGATTTAGTGTCCGCCTTAGAGAGAGTTCAGTTACAGAGAAACAAGTGAAAATCGGCAAGGACCAAATCTGCATGCTGTCAGCCTTAGATAAGTGTCCGCTTCGAGAGAGTTGACTGTACATGAAAAATAGGATCATGTGTACTATAGGTAGTGTCGGCGAAGTATCGGCCGACAGTGTCGGTCGATATGTCGACCGACACTCGACCGATACTCGACCGAGTATCGGTCGACAGTCGGCCGATACATCGGCCGCGTGTCGGTCGATATCTCGGTCCAGTGTCAGTCGAGTGTCGGTCAATATATCGACCGATATATCGACCAATATGTCGGTCGACATTCGACCGATACTTGACAAATGCTTGACCGATACTTGACCGACAGTTCACCGACAGTTCACCGAGGTATCGGTGACATTTTGAGTTTGTACGACCACTCGTCTGTGAAAACCAAAGAGCCAGGTTGCACTTTCCGCTGAATAATTGGCAAAAGAGTTGTAGCATTTCGCTTGGCCACAGAGGCTGCTCAGAGAAGTAAAGAAGTACCAGAAAAACAGATAATCGGCCGATATGTCGGTCAACACTCGACCGATACTTGACCGATATACCACCGACACTTGACCGATATATCACCGACACTTGACCGATATATCACCGATACTTGACCGATACTTGACCGATGCTTGACCGATATACCACCGACATTTGACCGATATGGTATCGGTCGACATGTCGGCCGCGATATATCGACCGATATGTCGATCGACTCTCGGCCGATGCGCGACCGATACTCGGTCGATATATCGACCGAGTGGCGACCGACATATCGGTCGATATATCGGCCGACATATATCGGTCGACACCACCCTAAGTACACATGATCCGAAAAATATAGAGTCAACTAATTTTTTTTCTTTCACCAAAGTGGTCCACTATTATTGTGTGGCATGTGACGAAAGTAAAAAAGACACGGCGGAGTGCTCTCATCCTGTGAAGAATGGAGGAATGGGGCAAGTCAAAGGAAAGGGCCATCAGAATTAGGTGTCACAATTGTGAGCTCAGTTTCCTTGTTTAGTACTTCTGCATTCACACCAAGGTAAGCCATCGATGCCATTTTGCTGTGAGCTCCCGTCATAATATCGCCACGGTTGTCTTGACAACTCTTGATGAAGCGACCGACACCAGAATTGGTCTGCACCATCAAGTGGAGTTCTGCGACTCATGAATTGTTATTTTTATCTGAAACTCACCAAACTTCAAGTTCAATTTATTTACACTATTCATATCACATAATATTGTAAACTACGGTTATTAAAGAAGCTATTAGACATAGTTCTATATAAAGTCATAAAAGTAATTAATATATAATGTACATACAGTACTATGTAACTATATAATTATATACGTACGTTTAAATGGAAGAAAAGAAATATTCACAGTAATATTACTGTGGTTGTGTGACAATCACTACAAAAAGGAAACGGAAAAAAGGTTAAGACTGGAAGTCGTTAGCAACTGTTCCGGTGATCATTATTCGTCTAACTTAGACTTGACAACTTCGACCGACTTTGCTCGTCACCGAGTTCGATGTTGTTTTCTACATGAACTACATTTGTGTTGCACCGAAGATGCTGTATGACAGCTGCAAAAAGCTCATCACAGACCGTTCTACAACGGGTGAACAACATTTTGAGCTCTCGCTTGATTTTAGGATGTCTAAGAGCGTATAAAAACGGATTGAGCGCAGAGTTTGTGCTCATGCATAAAAACGGAATGCCGGTGAAAGTAAAGACCAGCCATTGAGCTTCCGTAAGAGTTGTTTTGGGAAAGTTTTTATATCGAACTGACCACACTAATCCAAGCACCACAGGACAAGTGAAGAACACTAAATTCGTGAAGACCAGGAGAGCTATCTTTTTGGCGATGGCTGTCTCTCTCTTTATCCCGGCGTTGGCTGCAGATCTTCTCGCTACGATTAGCATTGGGAAATGAAGAGCGAGACTTGAACATTGAATAAGAGCCAAGAGGATAAAAGTTACGATAACGATTCTGTGGGGATCACTGGGGATGTAGTCCTTATAGACCAATCCTGCAACTCCAAAAACTGGCAAGATGGAGTAGGCAAAAGCGACTGACCAAGAAATAATCAGGGCAATTAAAGCATCTCTCCTCTCAAACCAAATGTCAGGTTTTACGGGGAAAACAATCTTCAGGAATTTCTCCACCACCATAACGAAGCTGCCGCAAACTTGCGACATCATCGCAGTCATCAGAATTGGTCCAGCGATATTTCGGATCCTCTGAATTTTGCAGTGGTAATCACAACTGTTGTCGGTTTGTCTTGCCACCAGTTCCTCTAGCTGCTCTGTGAGCAATTTGCTATTGTGAAAAAATGCATATGTAATGCTGAAAACCCCCATGAAAACATCACACAAAGCTACATTGCACATCAAAATGGCCGCTGTATCGCCTCTCAGAGATCTGCTGAATAGAATGACGAGTACCACTATTACATTTGCTACTATCGCAAGAGAACCAAAGAAAAAGAGGGATAGAGCTGCTTTGTTACTGACGTGGTAGAATGCTCTTCGGTTGGGGAGTCGAAACTGATGCAGGTAACATACGTCATCACAGAGACACGTGGGCCAAAACCCAACTTTGATGAAATCCAGTGCTCGGCCATATTGGATTTGTTCGTGCCAGGGCCACCCGTTGGGTGAGCTGATTTCACTGTATCTTGAACAGCTGGAGTTAAGCTCGATCTCGTTAACTGGTGATCTCGTCAACAGACAGATTTTGCAGTATTTAGACCACGTGACTCCTCGAACTGTCGTCAAGTTCTTGAGCTGTAGTAGCTGTTTGCTTGGGAGCCACGCCTTGTTGCCAGTCACATCTATGTTGCTTAGCGACTGAAGTTCGGTGTTGAGGTTCACTTTCCACTTTTGGAGATTATTGAACGACAGATTGCTAAGAGGATAAAAAAGGATGATTTGTTGATCAGGATCAATGCCAATTTTAAGTCAAGTATCTGGATTTTTCTAAATAAAGGCAGTGAAAACCACTATAATAGCTTATAATAGTCATTTCAGCCCGTTTGAACGTGTGCCAACCCTCCATGATGAGTTTCCAGGTCAAACCGATGAATATTTGCAAAGAAATCTTTGTTACAAGGTGGTGGACTGGATTTTATTGTTGTTGCCTGGCACCTCTTACAAGCGGATTTCTCTGCAACTAATTATTCATCGATTTAACCTAAAAATCGCTGTGCAGCGCGACATAAAAAGTTATTTTACGTACAGAGTTCTAAGGCTCCTGAGGTCTTGAAAAGTTCCGGGTTCGATGTTTGTGAGGTTGTTCCCAGCAAGAGTCCTGCATGTTGTAGAAAAAAATATGTTTTTAATAGTGTTTCTACTACAATTTTGAGTATTGATTACGATAAACGGAAACTAATGTTGATCCAGGGTAATTTACTTGTAATTGCGAAGCTTTTACCTCTAGATCTTTGTTGTTATCATTCATGTTTCATTGTAGCACCGAAATACAACTCGCAATCTCTCCGAGAAACAAGGGGACAAACTAATATTCCTATCCATCCTCAAATTTCCCCTTATTTTCTTTGATTGTCAAACAAGAAAATCGAAACAATCACAGAAATTATGATTTCTTCTTGCTCTGATCGTATTTTCTTTGTGCAATACTGATGGGATCAGGTATACTAACACCGATGCAATTATTGTGTTTTACAACTAATCAAAATCAGTTTTGTGCGTGGGGAAATATTTACTCTGAATTCTGTTTAAAATCAAAATTAATTTTTAGATGCAAACGCGACGTGACGACGAGTCGTAGACGAAATTCTTGTGATGTTTTGTCGATCCTGCATTAAAACAAGGCTTGACACTAAAACAAATCTGACATTACGAAGAGAAGTATAATCTGACAAAAACGCGGATGCCAGGTGTTCAATCAAACGACTGTAAGCCTGAAAATGGAACGGAGGTCCAGAGAACGTGGTTAATATTGGGTTAGTTTAGGGCCTCTTCATACGAGCCCGGTTGACCTGGCTGGCTCGGTCAACCGGGCCAGCCCGGTTGTGTGTTCATATGGGAAATTTCAGCCCGGGTAACCGAGATAGAGTGTCTATAAAGGAAAAGTTTTTGCCAATTCTGCCATTAAAGCCAAATTAAGAAGCAAGTACATTTCACACTCGCATAGTTGAAACATTTTCATCCCGGTTAACCGGGCTGGAGTGTTCATATGAGAAACGGGCAAGCCCGGTTAACCGAGATCCCGGTCGCAAAGACCGAGATCTCGGTAACCGGGCTGGCCCGCTCTCTCATATGAACACATCGGAATTTTTACAAAGGAAATAGTAGGAGGGCGAGATCTCGGTAACCGGGCTCATATGAAGAGGCCCTTAGTTGGGTGTATATTTTCTAGGCAAGTTTGGAAATAAATGTTGTTTTTCTTAGTTACAGGCATGGTTTACAGATAGATATCTATACTTGAACTGTAAAGCAAAGAACTCGGCTCCAGTTTTGGATGTTACTCACAGAGTCTTCAAGCTCTCGCAGTAAGGGAACAATCTTCTGGGCACTTGGCTGAGGCTGCTGTGAGATAAATCCCTAAAGTAAACAGTGTATTGTAAACAATTCTCTCACGGGAAAAGTCGCTAATGAATTTTATCTTTAAAGCCAGCCGAAACAAAAATATATATTAAAATATAAAGAAAAAATGCAGAAAATATGCTTACAGAAACGAGACATTTCGGAGTTGAAGAAAGTCGAATTCCTCAGAGGAGCAGTTCAGCTTTAGCGGCTCTGTCATGTTGCATTTTGAGTAAATTTCTCCGCCGAGAAGCTTGGGTGTTGTACATTGCATGGAGCACCGACCAACGATTGCTTCTGTTCTGTTATTGGATAAAATCTCCAGAAAACACATCAGTAAATGTAGAACTCCGATAAGGTTCCGGCTCAACATTTCTGGGGATAAAATAAAGACAGAAGTTAGAGCATTGTCTTGCAAAAGCTGAGTTTGCAGATGAGAAATTGAAATCATCCTTTTTCATTGGTTGAGTCCAATGTGCTGGAAAAATGCCTACACTGCCGTATCTTGATAAAAATTAACAGTTTAAGAGCCATATACCAGTGACTGAACGTTATCTTTTCGCGTTCTTGGCTGTATTAACGTTATTGTGGTGAAAAGTGAATGTTATATGTTCTCAGCTGCCCTGATTAATGGACTTTAATTATTTCAGTTTAGCTTCAAATTTAATGGGGTTTTGACAGATAGGAGTCGCAAATGAAAAGATCCAATTTCTGGTTCTATCTCTACGTGTTTGAAGTAAAAAGCTTAATAAAAATAGAATGTCATTTGTCAACGTTTCTGTAAAAATTTGCCGTATTATTCGGAGTGATTGATGTTTATTTGACGCGACCGTAAATTGACCCGATGGCTTTCTGCAGTCGGTTTAATTTAATAACTTATAGACAAAAGCCGTCGACAACTTCTTGGAAATATATACGAAGCATAATCCTGTGTAGAGTGAGACTTTAGCATGAATCTTTGTCTTAAGTGTGAGCCGAATTAGCATCAAAATCAATAAAATTAATTCTGAATGAAAAAACACGTTTAATTTAAAATTTCACCCGCAATTGAAATCAAGAGAATGACATTAAATCACTACCAAGAGAATCCAGTTTGGCAGTGAATTTCGATTATGACAAAAGGTACTTCCTATAAATTTCTACGATTTTTCCTTTCAAAATCTTCTCAAAAATCGCAAAATTAAACTGTAGACTTTTCATTGCCCAGATGAAAGCTGATTAAACTATACCTAAAATGTTCGATACCTATTTTGGCAAGTCTTTTTCTGCTCATTTTTAAAGCAAATGATTTTATTTTAAGCCAAGGTAACTCTATAACTACCATGTTCTACAAACTACTATACTCCCTTGCCATTTTTAACATTCATAATGCACTCGAATATTGCTATCAGTGATTTCCCTTGTCCACTGAAAGCCACTGAATGATATGTCGAGTCCTCGTCCAGACAAATGAAAAGAGGAGCTATACTACGCCGAGTTTTGTTCGCTCAGTTTCCGTGTGAAAATTTATTATGGTGTCGGTGCATGTTTTGACACGACTGACATATTACACCTTTACGGTGCGTGGCTCATTTTAATTACCAAGGTTTACAATGGCTGTGGTCACACTAGAAAGCTAAATCATGATTTCGCACCCTAAATCTTGATCAAGGAAACCGCAAGATAAATCGTGATTTAGAAGAGGCTGCATTCGTGCTCTCTTGAATGTATCAAAGATGACAGCTAACTTCCTAATCCGATTAGATAAAATGAAATAGAACACGTTCTGAAAGGGCAGCATCTGAACTTTGGAGTAGTAAAAACTTTGGCCTTTGCAAACGTTATCATCGGTCTCTTTGCCTTGTTTTGCTAAGAAAATTAATATGGAAAGCCCGATCCAGACGACTGAAAAGAATCAGGATGCTCATGCTCCAGAGGGAACGGAGGAGAAGGCTGGTTGTTGGCTTGCACATCATAGTGCTTTCCGAATCTGCTGGAACGTTAAAGTTAAACGGAGGTCGATCGGACATCTTAAGAGAAGTTGCGAAAAAAGTGCAGGAACTGATAAAAGTGAGTTGTGATGCATGATTACGATCAATACGGGGGCTGACGTCGGCAATTCAATGAAGCGTGCGATTGGTTCATGGAACAAGAGTTAGATAAATCACCTTTTAAATCGTACTTTTGAGATGATTTAGAACGAGAGTTATTTCTTTCAACTAAGCCGCTTTCGATATCACTTTACAACATTAATCAGTGCGGTTTCCACTGGGCAGTTTTTACGGTCACACACAGATTTTGGCTAAGTCGCGATTAAGCACTGCTAAATCGTGATTTAACTTTCTAGTGTGACCACAGCCAATTACTGCTGCGTGCGATAACCCATTGTTTGTCAATTGATATATAATAGTTTTAGCTTCACCCTCCGTGAAATCATCTGCACCTGTGAAGTGTCGGCAAACAATGAACTGGCGCCTACCGTCGAAGGTATTTATGGAATTATAGTAATTGCTGATGAATTTTTAATCGTTTCAATAGGAGTAAAGTCTAGTCGCAATTTTGCGACTGCCAGGGAAGTTTTAGTCGTAAGTGATACTATTTTGGTCGCATTTGCGACCGTATCGGTCGCAGTTTCGAGCCCTGTTTAATATTGTTACATCTTGGCAAGCATATACAGAAAATAAATTGGGTACAGTTTCGAAAGTGCGTTTGCATACTAATAACTTTCTCAGTTGGAAACGTAGGCAGAAGATGTCGAGTTCTCACGAGAGATAGAAGTTATAAGCATTGTAAAAGGGAAGTGGCACAGTTAGGGCGGAAAACACCAAATATTTATACACCCAACTATTTATGATTGTTGAAAATCTGCCATTAAGGTACCATTTTATAGCTAGCTGCATTGATTTGTTTTATGACAGTGGCACTCGTATAGAGACACCGTGTGATTTGTTACCCAAAATCACAAGTTGCAGTGACCTAGACCGGCATCGCCAGAAATTCCGGACATTTTGCGTCCACGATTGCTTCCGGTCTTTCCCAGCGGCGTGCGGTATGAGCATGCGCCATTCACACATTCAACATTGTTACGTACTTTGCCTCAGTGGGGTGGGGGAGGGATGGGTTTCTCCGATTCAAAAAGAGACTGCTACGTTTAGGAGACGTACCGCTGAACGACCTAGTTGAAATTAGCTTTCGTTTGGTGCAATTTTCATGCGATTTGGAGCTTCCCAGCCCAAAATATCAACATCCGAAGTCAGCGTATTTCACGGGAGGTATTCGCCATGGCTGGCTGTGAACTGCAAATTCAAACACAAAAAGTACACATCGAATTTGCTCCAGGGGACTGACTGAGGCTTCACAGGAGATGTTCAATCCTTCGACAATCAGGTACGGGGTAGACATTTTGCGTTGTACCCAAGGTTCTTGTATTAAATGCAGCTTAAAAAGTGACAGTAGCCGGTTTTGAGCGTATTCTGCTATCAATCCCTTCTTACGTCGGCCGAAATTTTAAATTCAAAAAAGTACACATCGAATTTTACCGGAGATAAATATTTTTTGTACTGTTGTGTTTAGGAAGCTTTCCTCTTCCGAATGCTGCCCAGACATTTTTACGAACGTGCTTCAGTTAAGCGAAAAGCGCAATTTATTATCAGATCCCATACATTTCTTTGTTATTTCTTGAGCGGCTGTCAGCGTGAAACCTGATGCCTCTTCCGAGATGGCGCAACCGGATGTCTGAAATTTCTGGCGAAATTGTTGTTAATTTAGGTCTCAGCCTCCGAAAACGGCGTTTTAGAGAACTTATTCTAGCGAGTAAATAAGATTCTTCCCTCTAGAAACCCGAAGTGCCTTTGGCACTCGCACTGGCACAGTTTGACACCGGTCAGAGTTTCTCTTAGTCCGTTTCTGCGTTAGTGTAGTCATTTTGACTGCTGGAAAAAAAAAAGAAGAATATTCAGGAATAAGCACGATAGAAGGACCAAACCATAAGCATTATTTTTAAAATTGAAATTACGCGTAGTATCTGTAAGTCCTTCCGATATCATAGTTACAAAACATTTACGAACGATTATTTGTGTTTGGTGAGGCCAACTTTCGCTCTGCTTTCCACTTTTTTATGTCTTCCCCCGTTTCCTTTGCTTCTGTCTCTGTGTGTAGGAAGGCTGTGTTGTCAGTGCTGTGTGTTTCTCTCTCTATAGCATCAACTAGAGCATATTAAACAATGTAATATGTTCGGTTTCTCGCTTGTGAGCCCTGAATCTGTGATCTTTCTGATTCGAAACCAAAGTTATCGCTTACCAAATCTATGCGGGGTTTCGGACTACAAGAAATTCAATGGGTTGACTCCTTATGAAGTCATAGACCACCACTTTCACTATAACACCAATCACTTGCTTCAACAGGATCATATAAGCACCAAATACACCTTATGGAGGAACTACATGTACTCACCGACTCTTTAAGGTTAGCAGAAGAAAATAAGGACAAAGAACTTGAAAGACAAGTTCATAATAAATTTGGGCGTCATTATTATTCCAATCGAAAATACGACAAAGCCATAGAACATTTTGAAGTGTGCTTGACTATTGCAAAAGAGACTGACAACAAGAAAACGGAAGGAATTGCTTATGGCAACCTTGGTTTTTGTTATAGTTCTCTCGGCCAGTATGATACAGCTGTTAAATATCATGAAATGGACCTGACCATCGCAAAAGAAACTGGTGACAAGAAAAGTGAACGAGTAACTTATATCAACCTTGGGGATCTTTATGAATCTCTCGGCCAGTACGATAAGGCTATTATGTGTCAGGAAATGCGCTTGACTATCGCAAAAGAGATTTGTTACAAGGATGACGAAGAAACGGTTTATGGAAACCTTGGGACTTGTTATAGAAAGCTCCGTCAGTACGAGAAGGCTATCAAGTATCTGGAAACACACGCGACAATTGCAAAGGAGACTGGAAACAAGAAAAGCGAAACATTAGCTTATGCCCATCTTGGGATTTGTTATAGTTCTCTAGGCCAGTACTACGAGGCTATCAGGTATCAGGAAATGTTCCTGACTGTTGCAAAAGATATAGGCTGCAGGAAAGCCGAAGGAACAGCTTATGGCAGCCTGGCTGATTCTTATAATTGTCTTGGTCAGTATGAAGAGGCTATTAGATATAATAAAATGCGCCTAACTATCGAAAAAGAAATTGGAGACAAGAAAGGCGAAGGAGGAACGTATGGCAACCCTGGTATTTGTTATAGTTCTCTGGGCCAGTACGACGAGGCTATTAGATACCACAAGATGCGCATGACTATCGCAAGAGAGATGGGAGACAAGAAAAGCGAAGCAGCAGCATGTGGCAAGCTTGGGGCTTGTCATAGTTTTTTGTGCCAGTTCGACACGGCTATTAAGTATCAGCAAATGCGCCTAGCTATCTCAAAATATATCACTGGAGATAAGAATGGCGAAGGAGAAGCTTATGGCAACCTTGGTACTTGTTATAATTCTCTTAGCCAGTACGATGAGGCTATTAAGTATCAGGAAATGAGCCTAACTTTTGCTAAGGAGACTGGAAACAAGGAAGGCGAAGAAGCAGCTTACAGCAATCTTGGTGTTAGTTATAGCTCTCTGGGCCAGTACGACAAAGCTTTGAAGTATCTGGAAATGTTTCTGAACGTCGCAAAAGAGATTGGACACAAGGAAGGCGAAGGAGTAGCTTATGGCAACCTTGGCGTTTGCTACAGTTTCTTAGGTCAGTATGACAAAGCTATTAAGTTTCAGGAAATGCACCTCACTATCGCGAAAGAGATTGGAAACAAGAAAATGGAAGGTGCAGCTTATGGCAATCTTGGTGCTAGTTATAGTTCTCTGGGCCAGTACGACAAGGCTATAAAGTATCAGGAAATGTTCCTGAACATCGCAAAGGAGATTAAATACAAGAAAGACGAAGGAGTAGTTTATGGCAACCTTGGTGTTAATTATAGCTCTCTGGGCCAGCATGACAAAGCTATTGAGTTTCAGGAAATGCATCTCACTATCGCAAAAGATATTGGAGACAAGAAAATGGAAGGTGCAGCTTATGGCAACCTTGGGACTTGTTATGCAACTCTGGGCCAGTACGACAAGGCTGTTAAGTATCAGGAAATGCTGCTGACTATCGCAAAAGACATTGGATTCAAGGAAGGCGAAACAGTAGCTTATGGCAACCTTGGGGCCTATTACAATTCTCTGGGCAAATACGACAAGGCTATTAAGTATGGAAAAATGTGCCTCACTTTAACGAAAAAGATCGGCGACAAGGCAAGGGAAGGTGTGGCTTATGGTACCCTTGGGGCATGTCATAGCTCTCTCGGCCAATACGAAAAGGCTATTACGTATTTAGAAATGTGCCTAACTATTGCAAAAGAGATTGGAGACAAGGAGGGCGAAGGCGCAGCTTATGGCAACCTTGGTACATGTTATATGTCGCTCGGCCAACACGACAAGGCTATTAGTTATCAGAAGATGCGACTCATAATCGCAAAAGAGATTGGACACAAGACAGGCAAAGCAAGAGCCTATGCTAATCTTGGAACGTATTGTTTTTCTCTCGACCGGTTCAACGAGGCTGAAAACAACTTAAGGTTAGCTGTAGAATGCTACGAAGAATTGTTTAAGAACGTACCAAAAATGGATGAAGATAGAGTTTCTTTTATCGATACATTTATGTACGACATTGGGGTCTTAATTACAACCCTTTTGGCTCAAGAAAAAAGAGATGAAGCTCTTATTGTTGCTGAACGAGGACGTGCGAAAGCTTTAGCAAATCTTATGTTTTCCACCAACTTAGTTGACCGTGTATGCTCTGAAGCCAGTATTTCAGATTTCCATGGAACCCTTAAAGTGGTGAAATGTTTGAACAGCACAGTATTTTTCTACAGCTTGCTTCCCCCTCATGTGTGCGTATGGGTCATGCAACCAAATGGAGTTGTAATGTTCGAGCAACGTCCTATTGAAGTGTCACAACGATCCACGATGTTCTCATTTCCTTCTGACGATTTAAACGCTCTACTTGACAAAGTTACAAAGTTGATGAAACCACCAAGCAAAGATGCCAGATGCGAAGAACACTCACCATCGTTTCTGAATGATCTGCTACAAGATCTGTACCAGATACTTCTGGATCCTGTGCGACAATATGTGGTTGGATCACAAGTAATTATCGTTCCTGAAGGTCCACTCGCTCTGGTTCCATTTGCCGCACTCTTGGATGGAAATGGTCACTACGTAAGCGAATCCTTGAAGGTGAGGATAATTCCATCACTGGTCACAGCAAAAATGTCGATGCAACGCCCAGAAGAATCGACAGAGCAAGAAACGCCATTGGTAATAGGTGACCCAGAAGTTGGCAAAATCAAAATAGGCGACAAAGTACGCTGTGTGGAAAGACTACCGCTAGCAAAGAAAGAAGTCAAATTGATCAGCACATGGCTCCATGTTAAGCCATTTGTGGGTAAAAGAGCTACCAAAAAGAATTTTCTACTAAGAGTTCAAAATGCCAGTTTGATTCACGTTGCAGCTCATGGATATCTGACGAGAGGAGAGATTTTGTTTGCCCGTTCACCTGGAGTTAAAAGAGACGATATCGTTGATATCGATGATATCATGCTGCCAATGTCAGATCTCGAACAAAAATGTTTAAAAGCAAAACTGGTCGTTCTTAGCTGCTGTTACAGCGGCCGCAGTGACGTCAGAGGAGAGGGCGTGGTCGGTATGGCACGTGCGTTTCTCGGAGCTGGCGCACGTGCAGTTCTTGCAGCATTATGGGAGGTTGACGATAGTGCTACTTTGTTGTTTATGCGTCATTTTTACGAGAACCTGATTAAGGGCGATAGCGCAAATGAGGCTCTCAACAAAGCTATGAAAGCCACGAGAGAACACGAGGGGTTGAGCCACCCTCGCTTCTGGGCTCCGTTTGCTCTGCTGGGAGAAGATGTGACTCCTTTCCGCAAGTCATGATACATTTCACATCTTGATATAATTTATGTGTGATAAAACATATGTATATGAACTGCGGACAGAGAATGTCAATGACAGTGATCCTCGCAGTTTCGAAGCAACTTAAGCCCAGTTGCAAGGAAAGCCCAGGGCCCAGTTGCATAAAATATTAACGCTCGCGATCGGGACTAGGCGTTTATAACAATGGAAATTAATATATTTCTATTGTTATTTACGCCTGGTTTCGGGCGTTAATCTTTTATGCAACTGGACCCAGGTTCCTTGCAACTACTCAAAACCCTTTCACTCCCAACTGTGACCTCCTTCAGTTTCTCTCCTAAAATGTATCTTACAGTAAGAACTTTTGGCACCTTGTCCAGGTGAAATTTGATTAATCTATTTTAATAGTTAAAACTCACTGCATCATACATTTTCTTATTAAATGGTTGGGAGAATCTGTACAAAAGATTTTAAGGTTGCTTCATAACTGCGAGGGTCACATCTATCGTATTATTAGACACTTGTAATACGGCTGTATATTTTTTACGAGTTGTTACAAACCACGGCAGGACTGTTCACTGACTCTTCCAGAGGTTATTTATTATTCAACTCCCTTAGTAGCGTGCAGCACGTCCAATACTCACGCGTTGCTACAGGAGTCGGATAATAGTGTAAACATTTCGGAGTCCACATTTAGATATAGCAACAACTTTCAGATAGTTTATACGAGCAGAGCCTGAAAAATGAAAGAAGTATGTAAGCTGCATAAAGTGTTGTATTGTTTTACGGATGCAAACATTTTCAAATCATTTTACAGAAAAATCCGGAATTCTTCCTTGTTGCCTGGGGTGACAGGAAAACGCAAGAAAAGAAACGTGTGACATAGGAACGCCTCCAATGCTAACATCTCATACTAACGTCTCTTCCTTTTCTCGCATACTAACATCTCATACTAACGTCTCTTCCTTTTCTCGCATACTAACGTCTCTTCCTTTCCTCGCATATTAACTTCTCATTCATTTTTATAGTTGCTCTTACTCGTTACTTGCTCCTACTCCGTTCTTTTATCTTCTCATCTCATACTGATAATCCAATGTTTCTCTTGGGTTTTATTGTCTTACTCCATGAGTCAAATCATGAGAGCAACTTAACTATTAATCTTTATTAGTTTTGAACATCATTTTCATCATAATTCCTATTACACTTTATTGCAACGGAGGTGCCGCACAATAAATGTTAAGCTTCCACTACAAATAGTTTTACAGCGATAACAAAATGGTTTGAGCTCTTTCTTAACCTTGGGATGCCTAAAAGCGTACAGAAATGGATTGAGCAGCGAATTGATGCTCAGGCATAAAAGAGGAAGAGCGCTGAATGCAAACAAATTCCACTGCGCTTGACTTAGCGCAATGTCATACATAAAGGATTGCATGTAACGAACCCTTAAGGCGCCAATCACTACAGGACATATAAAAAAGATCAAATTCGTGAATACCAGGAGAGTTATTTTCTTGGCGATGGCTGACTCTCTCTTTATACCGACGTTGGCTGCAGATCTGTTAGCGACGACTAGAATTGGAAAATAAAGGGCGAGGCTTGTACATAGAAGCAGAGTTAGGAGGCCGAATAATACGGAAACAATTCCATGCGGATCGCTCGGGAGGTAGTCCTTGTAAACCATATTCACAACACTAAAAACTGGCAAGACAGCAATGGTAACAGCAAATAACCACGAAATGAACAAGGCAAGCAGAACACCCTTCCTTGTAAGCCTAACATCGGGCTTCATGACGTAAACTATCTTGAGAAATTTTTCGAGCACCATAAAAAAACTACCGCAGATGTGCGATATTCCTGCGCTTGTCAGGATTGGTCCGACTATATTAATCAACTGAAGATATTGCCTGTAGGAATCACCCCGCTTCTCGATTACTTCTACCTGTCCAAGGAGCTTTCTGCCCAGTGCAGCGTGCGTTACAAGAGCTACACTTATAAAAACATCACACGTGGCAACATAGCATATCAAAATGGCCGATGTGTCGCCTCTGAGAGAGTTTTTAAATAATATGACAAGTACTACTGTAATATTAGCAAGGAGTGCAAGAGCTCCAGTTCCATATAAAGTAAAAGCTGCGTTCAGACTGACTTTGTAGAACTCTCTGTGATTGGGAAGCCGAAACTGATGAATATAGCAATCTTCATCACAAAGACACGTGGGCCAAAAACCAACTTTCATGAAATCCAAGGCTCGTCCATATTGGATTTGTTCGTGCCAGGGCCAGCCGCTAAGTGAGCTGAGTTGATTGTTTCTTGAACAGCACAACTCAGTGAGGTTCAGCTCGATATTGTTATTTGGTGATCTCGTCAGCAGACAGTTTTTACATTGTTTAGTCCACGAGACCCCTCGAACTGTCGTCAAGTTTTTCAGCTGCAGTAACTGTTTGCTTGGGAGCCAGGCCTTGTTGTCAGTCACGTCTAACTCATTCAACGACTGAAGTTCGTTGTTAAAGTCCACTTTCCACGTCCGGAGAATATTGAACGACAAGTTGCTAAGAGGAACAAAAATGATAATTCAGTAGTGTAAAATGAGGATACCTTCTTTTTATGTGTGCCAGTTGTCTGAAAGTTGCAACTATTAATAGTTCAAATAGAAACATGGAGAGAATAGAAACCAGAATTATTAATTCAATCTTTGAACTGTCCTCATGAAACCCAAAGGAGATATTTCCTACTCACAGATATTTAAGGTTGCTGAGGTCTTTGAATGCTCCGGGTTCAATGTTTGCGAGATTGTTTCCGGCTAGAGTCCTGCATGTTGTACGGAGAAAATATAAAGTGTTTTACGACTGAAGAAAACTCAGGGAAAATGTTTCTTTCACTTGCCGCCCATCCTATCCCCCTCTTTGCCTTTTGTCCTCGTCCCATGCCCTTTGCATTCACAGTCGCATGAATATGGAGTCTTCATGCAGACCACTGTTAAACGATGCATGCTACGTCAAAATTATTCTTACGGGAAACGGACCTCAAGGAAACGGTCAAACTACATGGGAAGTTATACAGATTTAACCCTTATATACAGTTTTGTCAATTTCTTGCTACATGGGAATAGCCAAGTGGGTACCTCGGTCAGATTGTTGTCAGACAAGTCTCTGAAAAGAACAAAATCTTGTATAACTGAGTATCAAGTTCTCGTCATCTCTTGACAATGTCGAGTAGTCAATCTTCTCATTGCCTTATGTTTTTGTTTCTTGAACAAAAGCCATGTATTGTGGGTTCACAGCGGGCTTTCACGCTGAGCTTTGAAAGTGAAAGGCCGGCTTAGAAGTGTAAACAGGGATGCTAGCGAAAAATACTCACAGTGAAGAGACGTTGAATAAAATGGCTGAATAGAATTCACTGAAGCAGTTCAACCATAACCTTTTTTCTACGAGCTTGCATTTGGCAGAATCTTTACTGCCACGTACGAAACTGCACCGTAGATCAAATCTGGGCGGTTTCCCTTTCGTCTCAACCGTTTCACACGGAAGAATCCAACCAGAACACAGCAACAGTAGCATAAAACACTTGCGCTTTCCAAGGAACATTTTGTGGTCAGAGTTTAGGGCAAAGAAAGTTTAAAACAAGATTCACTAGGCAGCTAGCGTTCGTAGTTTAGATAATATCTGCAATACACAGTGATTTAGAGCAATATAGCTTTGTTTATGATACTTCTCAGTTTGTATGTGGGAGTTGTCAGCAATTAACGATATTCTGGTTCATTTTATAAGTTGATTTCGTCAGATTACGAAAATTATGGTTGATTATTGCTTCCATATTGGTTAGTGAAAGCACAAGCCGGAAGTTCCCACTTCACTATACACAAACAGAACTGACACATGATGTCATCAATATTTAGTTGCAGCACGATAATCGATGATAATTTTTCCGGTATAAGATATATTAGATATTCAGCTATAATTTAGAAATAATATAATAAGTTAAAAAAACACAGTTGGGAATAGAAATTAGAGTAAAGTCCGTTGGGTTCGTGAGCTTAATTGTTTTCATGGTCAATTCAAAATGGTTAGTGTCAATATAGTTGTGAGGGCTGGTTCTTCAGACTTTAAGATCTGATTATTCTGGGTTCAGCGTGTTTGATATTGTGTTTACAACCGTTTATCACAGAAAAACTCAGGATTTTGCAGATTTCTGTCCATTTGATAAGAAGAGTTGTAGACGCACACTTATTAGCAGTCGAAGTAAAATTGAAAGATAGATATTCGTACATACATCAAAGTAGATGTATATTACGTGATGTTTGGAGGCAACGGTACAATATTTTCCTCTGCAACTGATGGGTTTAGCATCTTTAAATATATGGGACTTAATCAGTGGACAAAACACAAAAAGACTTCTTGACTGGATTGGCATTTAGGCATTTATAGGACGTTGTTGATTTTTCCGATTTCAGAAGATCCACTATAATTTCAACCATCCGCCAAAATCAGATGCCATGTAACTATATAATGTATCTGTTTTAAGTATGTTTTCCCTCGTCGAAAGTTGGAAGTTAGGAGAGAAATTTTAAAATTTTAAAGCCTCTTGTCAGTTGTAAACAACTCAAATATTGGCCTATAAAGTATTAAATGACCAATCAAATTCATTTGAACATCAGATGCATTGGAAAGAGGTCATGAATTAAAACAAATCTTAAAATATTTTCTTTGTCAAAAGACTTGTTAAGAGACGTTGAAAGTTCACGGTGCTCGAACTCCTACAGCCCAGAGATACAGCAAATTCCGAAAGACTTATTTTAAACATTCGTCGATAAAAGACGCAACATGCAGTCGGAGACAATTTTAGATAGAAATTGATGAAATGGATCGGAGTAGTTGGTTAAATATAAGGTTAACATAAACCTGCAGGCGAGATGTTTTATGTTTCGTGACACGGATATACCGTTTCTTTCCCCGTTACAGGATCTTCATGACGTCAGACCACACGTAGCCCAAGCTCGCAGTGTAAGTGAATTGGAAATGCGAATATAGGAGCTTTTTTAATTTCCTGAAACATGCTTGGCTCTGACGAAGGGCTAACGTTCGAAAACGCCAGCCAAAACAGTTCTAGACCGAGTGTGTTTAATACTACAATTTACGAGAGCAAAAAGACAACCAGCGGGCCCAGTTGATCAGACACTAAACTTTGCTTGAGCCGAATAAGATGCCTATACAAATGAGCAAGATGTGAGTTAAGGTTTGGCGTAAAAAATTATTTACAAACCAGATGGAAATGTTAGATTTTCACTCCTGCTATCATATTATCATTCCACCGTGGAGGGGCTTTCCCTTAATGAAACAAAGCCTGCTTTGTTTTTTTTTTTTTTTTCGAACATTTCAAGAATGCTCACTTGAGTCAAGAGTCTTTAGAATTTCTCATACCTGCATAGTCGGACGCTCTTGGCAACGACGAAATATACAGAAGCGAGGCAAAAAGGTACGAACAATCTTTGTTGATGCACGTAAGATTTGAAAGTGCGGTACACGTGTACGTACCTACGCTTTATCCGGGTATTCCTGAACAGCAGATTGAGAGAGATCGCGTGCACAGCTAAGCCGAATATGATCACGAACAGCTGGACCGTAGAAGGCTTGAGACTATATGTCGGTTGATTTAAAAAAAAACTCTTCTAAGAGCGTTAAAAGAAGAATATAATGTTGTCGGCTATCGGCGTGGAGGAGATAGATATTGCCCCACTGGGATCCGTCTGTCTCTGACTGTTTTAAAAATCTCCGTCGCATGACCATGGGATTCCAGGTTGTGTTCGAAGGTCGAAGGCTGAAATTGATTTCGGGTTTGGTACAACGTACTATGTTCGTAGTTTTATTTATTCTTCCCCACGGATAAATTTACATATCACGCGGTTACTTGACCCCGGCATATTAAATTATATCCAGATTATTATTTTCCTAGTTGCAAACAAAAACACGACTGGGGTGGGTGGGGAAGGGGTGTGCCGTCGCGTCTCTTTCCTCCTCCGCAGAGGCTCGTGCAAATCCTGCCCTAAAATGTAGCAGAGCTTCTTTCCCCCTCTTCTTCCTTCCCACAATCCCCCCGCGCTTGTTTTGATTTTGGTTCTCGACCAATAAATTGACTATAGAGCCTTAATTCTTATCTCAATGAGAAATCAGCTTTGCCTTTTTTTTTTTTTTTCTTCTTCAGGAAGTTAGCCTGCGTGATAACTCAAAGAGCAGGACTGATGAGCTAAAATAAGAGGAACCACCCAAACGAGGCAGAGACAAGGAAGATGTCGAGTAGAGGAAAACCTGGAAAAAGATCTACTATCAGGAGTTATGGCAAAGCCAAAGATACTGCGAATAAGGCTGGGGAAGGATATCCTTACGGAATACTTGGTGCCGTCTATTTTGACTCCAGGCAGTACGACAAGGCCTTAGAACAGTTTGAAATGGAACTGAACACAGCAAGACGGACTGGAGACAAGGTTGGTGAAGGACGTGCTTATGAAAACCTTGGTGATTGTTATAGTGCTCTCGGCAAGTTACAAAAGGCTATTGAGCAGCATGAAATGCAACTGAGCATTGCAAAGCAGATTGGAAATATGGCTGGCGAAGGACGTGCCCATGGAAGCCTTGGTATATGCTATCGTAAACGCGGGCAGTTTCTGAAGTCTAAAGAACATCATGAAATGGAACTGAATATTGCTAAAGAGGTTGGAGACAAGGCTGCCAAAGGACATGCTTATGGTAATCTTGGTAACACTGAACATGATCTTGGAAATTACAGCAAAGCTATAAAGCTGCACGAATTAAGCTTGACCATTGCGAAGCAGATTGGGGATAAGGTTGCCGAAAGACATTCTTATGGCAACCTGGGTACTTGTTATGGAACACTTCGACAGCACGAGAAGGCGATTGAGAACATTGAATTAATCCTGAAAATTGTGAAACGGAATGGAGACAAGAATGCTGAAGGAACTGCTTATGGTGACCTTGGTAACTGTCATTTTGCTCTCGGTCAATACCAGAAGGCTGCAGAGCAACACAAGAAGCACCTCGTCATTGCAAAGTTGATTAGAGACAAGGCTGGCGAAGGACGTGCTCTTGGTAATCTTGGTAATTGTTATGGTGGTCTCGGGCAGCACCGCGAGGCTGAAAAGCTGCATAAATTACACTTGAACATTGTAAAAGAGATTGGAGATGAAGCTGGCAAAGGAAGTGCCTATGGGAACCTTGGTAATTGTTACCATTCTCTTGGACAGTACGACAAGGCTATAGAGCATCACAAATTGCAGCTGAACATTGCAACACGGATTGGACATAAGGCTGGGGAAGGAACTACTCATGGAAACCTTGGTTGTCTCTATAATAAGCTCGGGCAAATCGACAGGGCTAAAGGACATCTTGAAATGTCGATTAACATTGCGAAACAAATTGGGGATAAGGATATGGAAGAAAAAGCTCACCATAACCTTGGTTTGTGTCACTTTATTTCCAAGCAGTACGACGAGGCTGAACTTAATTTGAAAAGCAGTGTACAGGATTTTCAGGATTTGTTCAGGAATGCCCCAAGGAAAGATAACGTTAAAATATCATACCTGGAAACCTTTTCTCCTGGTTTGAGCTTACTAATCGAAAATTTCTTGGTCCAAGGCAAATATAATGATGCTCTTGTTTATGCTGAAGAGCGACGATCAAAAGCCTTGGGTGAACTTTTGCTGAAGCAGTATCATTTCCAAGGCGCCGAGCACGCGAAGCAAGACATGTTAGACATGACAAAGATCTTGGAAATAGTCAAAGAAATTGGCAGTACAGTCCTTTTCTTTACATTGCTTTACACTGATGTTTGCGTCTGGGTCATAAATCCAAATGGAGATGTCAAATACATCAAAGCCACGCCAGGTTCCTCGGACTTGAACTCTCTGATTAGTGATGCCAGAGAGCTTCTCGAATTACGCTCCCCTCGCAAGTGCGAAGACCGCTCTTTGTTGTTCTATTATCCGCCAGAAATGACAAATCAAACTAAGGACAAGCCAACGCGTACTCCTGCAACACCCAGCAATCCACTTCAAGCGTTGTACCAGCTTCTTGTGGCGCCTGTGCGACAGTTTATCGAAGGATCACAGATTGTTATCGTCCCTGACGGTCCACTCCCGCTGGTTTCATTTGCCGCTTTGATCGATGAAGACGAAAAGTACTTGGGAGAATCCTTCCAAGTAAGGCTAGTTCCGTCCCTAGCAACAGCAGACATGATCAGGAAGTTTCCACGAGTACCGGACGGTCACTCAACTTCCTTGATTGTGGGTGACCCGGATGTGGGTGAGGTAGACAAGTTGCATGTTCCAAGACTACCACACGCCAATGAAGAAGCCCAGATGATTGGTCGGCTGCTGAATGTACAACCTCTTACGGCAGAAAAGGCGACCAGAGAAGCTGTCCTCGCTAAGCTCGAGACTGCAAGCATAATCCACATCGCAGCTCACGGAGATGCGGTGAGAGGAGAGATTTTACTTGCTCCGAGCCCTGGCATGGATAAAGGGAATCTGACGAAGGATGACGTTTTTCTTACGATGTCTCACTTGGAAGAGAAACATTTGAGGGCCCAGCTGGTTGTCCTTAGCTGCTGTCACAGCGGCCGTGGTGAAGTGAAAGCTGAGGGGGTGATTGGGATTGCCCGTGCGTTCCTTGGAGCTGGAGCTCGTGCTGTTCTTGTCGCAATTCAGGCGATTGACGATCAGGCCACCTTGATGTTCATGAAGGAATTCTACGAAGATATTGTAAGAGGACAGAAGGCAAGCAAGGCACTCGACAGAGCCATGAAAGCGGTGAGGAACGCTGACAATTGTCGTCTCTCCTACTGGGCACCCTTTGTTCTGATTGGCGATGATGTAACCCCTCTGCTTGTTTCGTAAGGTATGTATTCACTTTTTTACTGTACAGCAACCGTATAAAGTATAACATCGTAGTAGCAGTAATAGATATACAGTCAACTCCCTGTATAACGGACACCATCTGGAACAGCTCTAATTGTCCGTTTTAGAGAGGTGTCCGTTTTATAGTGAGTTCAGTTAGAATAAATGACTGAAGAAACGACAGGGACCACTTCTACCAGGTGTCCGTTTTATAGTGAGTTCAGTTAGAATAAATGACTGAAGAAATGGCCTGTCTTGGAGGGGTGTAGCCCTGGGGAAAGCTCTCGCTGCTCCGTCCAATTTTGAATTGTCCATTTACCCCAGAAAAGAAGCAGCATCGGCTAAGATACTCACAATAGGGAATAGTGAAATAAAGCAAAAGAATTCAAGAAGACTGTTCACCTATTTATTTGAAGGGGAATTTAATATAAAGTTGTTACAATTAGTGTTGAAATTCCTTATAGAATAGTTGCAACGCTTTTTTGAACTACTCGAGGACGCAAAGGGGTGTTATAGTGAAGGACGCCATGTTAGATGACATCACTGACAAGCTAAGAACGCGCATAAAATGTGCTGCTAGCAGAGAATAGTAACAATTTCACATAAGTGAAACATCAGACGACAGTCATTGTTTAATGAGCTTCAATTCATCTCATCATGCTCTGTTTTCAAACAACGCGGTCTTGTCGTCTTCCGCAGCAATTTCCGCTTCCTCTGGCCTCGCTTTACTGTACTTTGCTCGCACTACGACTTCCTCTGTGGGTTTGTTGAACGTTTCTGGACCAGTTACGCAAACAATCCCAGCAATCAGTGCGTTTACTCCCATGATTCCGTACGGCAGTAGTGGATGAACTCGCTTCTGCAAAAGAAGAGAGACCTGGGACTTAGTAAAGTTCTCCCCAAATCACTGGGAAAGTTCCATATTCGTTGGTCAGAGTTCATGATCATTATTTTTACATTACATTAGCTTTGCCACGTCAATAGTTATCATTCAAAAGTTTAATCTTCGCGTCGACGCAGTCTAAAATTGGTTCTCGTAAGTACTCATTCAAATCAGTTTGGTACAATAGTTGTTTCCATTTACGAAATCGTAGTGGAAACCCTCTTGATATTATCATACCCTGCTTTTACTCACGGTATAAACAATGTATGGAGACAGTAAGGATCCACAGCGTGCTGCCACGGACGATGTTCCCATGCCAACGTTCCTGCGGTTCCATAAAAAAAAATATTTTTATTGCTGCGTATACAAGCAGTTAAGCTGGTTCACATACGTTAGCAACCACAAGTGCTAGAGAATGGAAGCCTTTCCATTCCTTGTATTTGTGCTTTCTTTAGTCGTGTGAACATGTTTTTTGAGTGGTTCTTAAGTGATTGTTGAAAGTAGTGGTGTGATTGCATTGGTTTCGCGTTTTATTTTTTTTAGATTGGATCTAACTGAAGTTGGCTGAATTCTTGGTGAATCAGGAACAAAATCAGAAGAAGCAACAGCAACCTGGACACACAAGCAAACAAGTGAGACGGTGCGGTTTTACGCACTGCTAATTACTCTCTTCAAAGTGAAACCACAAGTATAAACAACTCTAACTTTTGATTGGTTGAAGTGCTTCCTTGCTGTCAGTGTGTCTATTTTGGTTTTTGAAAACAAAATCAGTAAAAACATCAATCAAAAACTGCTCTCATCAGTATCGGATGAGGATATTGTAGGCCTCAGCTAGTTCTATTTTATCACTGTGTAGCGGCCTGACTGTCACTGAACGCACGGGAAAAGTCGGAAATTTTGTAAGTTTGTAAAACCCTTGATCAACACACCTTATCACAGTTGGAAACAGCTCCGCCGAATAGATATAGACACCGTCGAATGCGATCATGATGAAAAACTTGGCCAGGACCATGGAGAAGAAGATGCGACCACCAAGGGCAGCTGAAGGGGGGAAAAGAAGGTCGCGAAATAAACACGTGACGATTGTAACGACGACGACGATGATGATAATGATGGTGATGGTGGTGATGGTGGATAATGGTGACAATGACGGTCAAGGTGAAGGCAATGGTGCAGATGATGGTAATGGTCACGATGGTGGTGATGATGATTATAAGATCACGATGATTTGGTAATGGCGATAATGGTAATAATGATAGCGACAATGTTGATGGTGATGTTGATGATGATGATGTCATTACTGATGGTGGTGGTGATGTTGTTGGTGGTCACAGTCAAACCAAAACCCTTACTCAAGGTTCTATTCTCACCCTTTCCAGAGCCTCCATACTCGGTGATCAGTACTGCACATGCAGATGAGAGTGCAGCCAAAATAAGAGTGACAATCACACTTACTTTCCGTCCAAATCTTCAAAGAGATAAACACGGACCGTTAATTTTTAGTATGTTTCAAAAAGTTGTTATAACTTCTCAGCACAAGGACGACAACATAAATGTATGAATTGTAAGCAGAAGGAAATGTCTCAACTGGCATCTTAGTATAAATTACCGACCTGTTGTAAGCCTTGATCCCCAGATAAATTGCAGGCAGCTCAACCACACTGGACAGGAAGAAGTTCAAGTACATGTTTCCTCCCACGGAAGGAGCGCTTAAGAACACTCCGTAGTAGACCATGGACACCACAAACCTGTGATTCAACGAGGGATTAAATTGTTTTGAGGCATTTTGTAACGTTGACACCTAGAAAGCCAATGCAGTTAATTCTCCACTAAACGGCTGCCGTCGATGCATGCATTGTACTCCTATTGCTAAGGTATAATAACGCGAAAACAGCAGACCAAGAGCCACTCTGTGGAAGTGCTTCTGTGTAAACCGTTTATTATTATTATTATTATTATTATTATTATTATTATTATTATTATTATTATTATTATTATTATTATTATTATTATTATTATTATTATTATTATTACAAAAAGTGACTGAATTGGCCGTACCACGAGTACCAAGACAACAGGGTGTAATGCGTCGCCTTACGGGTGGAAAACAGGTCTCTGAAGTCACCCAATCGTTGCTGTTTCTCGCCTGCAGGGTTCGCCAATTGCAAAGGCTCCTCTAGTTGCTCTTTACCATTCACACGAGCCATCTTAGCGAGTATTTTGCTAGCTTCCGCAGTCTTGCCCTTTACCATAAGCCAACGAACAGATTCGGGGAAAAAGCTGCAAGCAAGTAAACCGATCAAGTGAAGGCCCGATAATGATAATCAGACTGGGAATTGGGTTACCTAACTCTCTTTCGGGGCCACAGTGATTAGCTTCAGTTTCCTTCTTAAGTTTCTCACCAGAGATACTCTATATCATGCAGCATTTGATAACTTGCTTAGAAGAAAACTGATTTAACTACATGGGTATGTCTTGTACATGCTTTCTTCTGAATTGTTTCAACGTTGTTTTAATTTCTATCACAAGTTCAGGAGGAAAGCTTGGTCCGTGTTCTTTTTTGGGTTTCACCAGAACGAATCATTGTAGGATGAGAAAACCCTAATGCTTTGGTAATTTCTTTAATCCATATTTCATAGTTTTGTCATGCTAGGGATATTCACTGTTTCATGATAGACGTTGCATTGGATTGTAATATTTGCGATCAATTAGTAAGAGGATTTCGTGCTCTCCCATGTCTTTCCGTATCACTGGAACCAAACTATACTAATTCACCGACGATTGGAAATGGTATTAATAAGGCGAGAACACTTACAAGTAGCCAAGGACAAAGGGAATGCCCGGCACTGACGTCACAATAGTGAGTGTTACCCAGTCCCGGATCAGATAAGCCACACCCGCCAGAGCCATGAGTGACAGCGTCCAACAATACCACAACGAAGTTCCCATCATGCTTCGGTGCTTCGGGCTTACGAACTCCGTCACGAGGATAAATATGGGCATCCCTCCACCCCCTGAAAAAAAGAACAATCAAAGTTCTCCTTACAAAATATAACCAGCTTTATTGTAAAATACCGGTTGTCAACACCAGGCTTAAATAACACCTTATTAAAGGGGATAACGAATGACAAATGAACCGACGGTCAAACTAAATTATCTACGTGTCTGTCGAACTCAGATGAGGTTGGGTTCAAGTTGGTCAGACAATTATCCAACGCAAATTCAGAAAAGGCCGAGGTGCATGATGGTAAACTTTACGTACCTATACCAAATCCAGTTAATGCACGTAACGTGACGAACATCCAATAATCCACAGAAAAGGCAGCAACGAAAGCGCACAGGACAAGTATGGCTCCATTGACAAAAACTACTTTCTTTCGTCCAAATTTATCTGAGATAACGCTGTTTATCAACAGTGCCACCAGCCAACCGACAAAGATGACGGAAGAAGAGAGGCTGCCAAACACTGCTTTATCACACACCAAGTCGAACTAAAAATGAGGAAAATATACCAGTAAGTTGAAGAACTAACAGAATAAAGCCAGCAAACTGCACGAACTTTGATCAAAGACCCAGCTATTAAAATTAAGAAGGTATGAAGATATACCGAAATGAGAAACTGCAAATTGTCTTGAATTGTAATTAACGCCATGGCGGCCATGCTGAAGGATGTTTAACAAAAGGTCTGCTCATAAACTGCTATTGTAAGTGATGTTTTTGTATTCTGAATCTCCAGAGATTGATGCGAATTCGTCAGTTTAAGAGTAAGTTGCTTCGCGCTCATAACCTAGATAATAGTCTCTGTAAAATTTTCACTTTGACCTCCTAGTATAGTGCAATACTGTTTAGAAGTAACCATTAAAGCATTAAAAGCAGCCAATACCTGAGTAATAACGGATGTAAAGTCATCGCTGAACTGCCACTCTTCACGAGACATATTGCAACGCTTCGTGTAGACTTCATCACCAACAGCGATGGAACCGCTAAAGGTGCACACAGAACTGTTCGCCACGCACTTCCATGGAGGCTCCGCTGATACGAATGTCATGACCATGAGAGGCCAGCCGGACCAGACCCATTTGAGACAGTTGCAGAACACCAGCAATATCACTTGATATCGACCGAAACCGCCGACTTTCTGCAAAGCTTCGTCCGTGGTGAGGCCCATTTTGATTTCCTGTATCGACGAATTAATCAAAGCGAAGGGTATACGTTCCCTTTAGCCTGTTCCAAACGTTGAAGATCACACCCATCGATCGAATACAATGCAAATGAGCAAAAATCTATTGTTTCAGCAAATTCACATTGCATTCGAGGCATGTGAAGTTCGGCGTTTAGAACAGAATTAGTAAGATAGATGAATTGATAAATATAATGAAAAGCCGCTTGTAGTCGGGATATTTTGTATAGATAGATAACTAACAGATGGACTATTTACAATATGAGACGATATTGTATCTGATTTATGCATCGCCAGAAATTCCAGACATTTTGCGTCCACGATTGCTTCCGGTCTTTCCCAGCGGCGTGCGGTATGAGCATGCGCCATTCACACATTCAACATTGTTACGTACTTTGCCTCAGTGGGGTGGGGGAGGGATGGGTTTCTCCGGTTCAAAAAGAGACTGCTACGTTTAGGAGACGTGCCGCTGAACGACCTAGTTGAAATTAGCTTTCGTTTGGTGCAATTTTCATGCGATTTGGAGCTTCCCAGCCCAAAATATCAACATCGGAAGTCAGCGTATTTCACGGGAGGTATTCGCCATGGCTGGCTGTGAACTGCAAATTCAAACACAAAAAGTACACATCGAATTTGCTCCAGGGGACTGACTGAGGCTTCACAGGAGATGTTCAATCCTTCGACAATCAGGTACGGGGTAGACATTTTGCGTTTTACCCAAGGTTCTTGTATTAAATGCAGCTTAAAAAGTGACAGTAGCCGGTTTTGAGCGTATTCTGCTATCAATCCCTTCTTACGTCGGCCGAAATTTTAAATTCAAAAAAGTACACATCGAATTTTACCGGAGATAAATATTTTTTGTACTGTTGTGTTTAGGAAGCTTCCCTCTTCCGAATGCTGCCCAGACATTTTTACGAACGTGCTTCAGTTAAGCGAAAAGCGCAATTTATTATCAGATCCCATACATTTCTTTGTTATTTCTTGAGCGGCTGTCAGCGTGAAACCTGATGCCTCTTCCGAGATGGCGCAACCGGATGTCTGAAATTTCTGGCGATGGATCTTGAGCCATAAAAACTTCTCTGCCAAACTCTGCGTTTATTTCTGCAACGGCCACGATTAGTCCTGCAATAGGTCCGTTGCAAATAGATTTTTCGGCTGCAATCCTGGCAAGCTAATTGGAATGTTTTATGTTTAACAGCCAACTTGCTGTTCAATGGAAGGAGGAGCTTTTCAAAGTTCAAACATATTCAATAATGAAATGCAATAAGTTCGTTTTCATTGCTTCACTGCCCAAAGCGAATTTGACCTTCACTACTGAACTGCGGTCAAATAGAACCTGAAGGTGTGACCACTGAACTGAATGAAAACTCTCAATGAGTACATTCTGATTACCAGTGTTGCTGTTTACGTTAAGAGTTAGTTTTTTTGTAGCTTTAAGTTTAATATCATTTGGAGAAGGAAACACCAATCAATATTACGTACTGCTACTAACCTTGCATCGATGACACGGTTAGTCTGTCTGCAACTTATTGATTCAGGAGCGTTGGCCAACGACAACAACGTCTGGGCACAACAATTACTGCTTTGTTCTTTGTTTGCCAGTGGTCACAGGGATCTCGTCCCCAGGGAATTTGCCAATTTTTTTAAAGCTCGCGTTCAGCACGAAGTGCTGGCAACAATGGATTCCAAATATGGAAGTCGTTCTTTTCCCAATTTGGGCAGTATCGATATTGCCGACAAAGCAACAAAATCGAGAACGCGATCGTCGAAGTAGTTTTTGTGGTGGCATTTTTAAGCATCCCACCTTATTGCAGTTAAGACTGAGTCAGTCAGTCTGTCCGTCATGCTGTGTCAACAATTGCCTTTGAAATTTGAGCATCAACGAATACGCATGAAGAAACGAAGAGATGGGAAGACGTTTTCTGAAATTATTTTGATTGTTATCATTGTATTCCTGAATTTCCAGTAGATCTGTTGCACTTCAGAACCATTATCACAGAGGTTTTGGTAAAATTCTCGGTTTGACAAGCGTAAGTTAAAGTTGAAAGACCCGTGACCACTGACAGCCCTGATCGCGATCGAGCGACTTCAGCTTGTCGAAATATTTTTATCGTTTGATTATATTTGCTTTGCTTCGCATAGTTTTCGCCAGCAATGAAAAATGCTGTAGAGAACTGAGAGAAGAATTCGAAAATGAATTTGACCAAAACCGCAAGTAATGTCAACAAGTTATCAGATTTCATTTAAACTTATTCGACTTGAAACTCAGCCAAAAGAAGAAAGGCGTGTTTTCTTTAAGCACGTATTTAGTTTGAATGCAGCCCAGGCTGGAGTATCATGGCCTCTGATGAATATGTAGATGTTGAACATAAGCTGTGCATGACACGAGTAATGAAGTTACGGATAGACTCTTTTCTTTGCGACTCCGGAAGGTCTCCTTCAGGTTCAAAGATTTGGACTCGGTGAAGAATTTTAAATTTTCCCATTTCGAGCGTCTAAGTTTTATAATTTTCACCCTCTGCCGCCTCGTAAATGAGGGTTTTCAAAACTGAGACTAAATCGAATACACGGTTCAGCAAAAGTGGAGGCCCGCGGAAACGGATGCAAACTTCCACATACCTAAAACTGAGCAATTTTTACGATGTGGCCTTGAGCCAGTTCTATTAAATACCCACTCCCGCAGAAGTATTTTTACAAATTCGCGAGCTTACAGCTGCCTTGCCGCTTTGATTATTTTTACAAAGTCTTCCTTTCACTCCTGAGCTCAAAAGACAAATTCTTGTAACCATTAAATAAGAACATGTATAAGCGATGTAGCTTAATCAGCTGTCATAGTAAACAAGTTATTAAATGCAAAGTTCTCCTTACTGTACGATAGCTCTCTAATTGAGAGACAGAGAAAAAACATTGTTCAAGTTGATCGCTTTTAAAAATGAAAGCTTGTTTTAGCTCCACGGCACATCAAGGAAGTTGTGTTGAAAATGGTTTTTTGCATTTTCAAGTTTAAAATGACCATGTGAATTAATAGACCCAGGATTAGCTGAATCGTACTTTGAACAACTAGAACCAGGGCTTGGTTGCATAAAACGCTAAAGCCCGGGACTAGACGATAACAACACTGGGAATAACTTAATTTCCATTGTCAGGAATTTCATTCTGTGTCTGTGACTAATAGTCATCATCAGTGATCTGTGGTTTGGCCAACCAAACAAGAACAAAGACAGCAAATATGTCATTTATTTTGCCTTTATTGTATTTTACTCAGGAAACGAGGGCGAAAATAGCTATTTATAATTTTGACAAGGAGAAATACTTACTGTATGGCAGACACTGGAGAAACAGAATTAGAGTGGTGTGAATCACAACCGGGAGAAAAATGCAACGGGTTCCAGGGACAACTTTTGCGGGGCTTTAAAAGCAAACACTAGAGTACAAAACTATTTCAGACCTCATAATAAGCGCAGCCGTCTCAACTATTATTTCACTGCACTGAAGCTTTTAAAAATCTGCAGTAAATGTTTACATATACCTATTGCTAAGACTAAAATGAGATTCAAGCGAGATTTCGTTACGATTTATCTCAATTGTTTTGTACATACCAACCAAACTTAACCCTTCCAGTGCACTTACACGTTTGCCGATCCAAACTACCTTAAACATATTGTGTGAACTTCGCTCGAAAACAAAGTAAAAATGCTGTTAACATGTACTCATTGAGAGCATTTCAGTGGTTCATACCTTTAGGTTATATTTGACAGTTCAGACTAGGTTGAATAAGTTTGGCTTTAGTAGTGAAAATTAAATTTTAACTGTCACGCTTCCTCAGCTTGAGTATAATTCTTCCACACGAAATGCATTTCTGAATTTTCATCCACTTGAACGGCTTTAATCCCCATTTCAGAGTACAGGTAGCAGTTGCCTTTGGTCGTCTTACACCAGCTGCTCGGTCCATTAGGATTGCACATCACAAAGGCCCGACAGAAAGCATCTTTGGCGCACTCAAGACTGCATTCTTCAATTTTTGAGACCATCTTAATCGCACGCTGTTCATTAGTGTTGACTTTCAACTCATCCAAGATGAAAGTTTTCTTCTCTCTCTGCAGCCTGGGCAGGAACACAACAATTTTGCTTGTACTTCCTTTCTTCACTTTCCAAACTCTTTTAGTATTCAGGAATTCGCACCTCCTTATGCCATCGGAGCGATGTCTGTACTCCGCGGCCACACAATCTTCCTCCTGAAGACAGAGAGCTCTGCACTCGGTCTCGTCAAGTTCATCTAAAATCCTGTACCCTGTAAAGTCAACATGTTATTCTGTTGTAACGCGTGCTTGATTTCAACATGCCCATCTAGCAACAAAGTCTAATTGAATGTGCTGTGTTTCTAAAATTCAGTTGACTCTGTAACTCTATCTAGATTAGTATTTAGCTAAGTTTATGTGGAGCTGTCTATCTCAGTATGATTCAAGGTGTCTTCTATGATCTCGTTCTGATATTTCACGGACCTGTATCCAAAAGTTACGCGGCCTATTTCAAACCAAAAATATAAAACCAATGGGCTAATATACATGTGTCTTTATTCTGAAAAATATATGAAAAAATGAATGATCGTATGAATGTCTGTACACTGAGTAGTTTGTGGGGTAAATAAATGTCTATTTAGACCCTTTCAACGTGATGTCATAGTCGGCCACGTTGGAGGTGAGAACAAAAGGATCGAGAACTCATTATCATGTAAAAAATATTATATTGTTCTGACTTCCAACATGGCCGACCTTTCCACAAGGTGAACGGGGTCTATTCTGAGAAATTTATGGGCAAATAAACGTCTCTATGCTTCAATATTTAGTTGTTAAACGTGGCAGTGACATTATTTGATCTGTTAGCAAAGATTATATATAACTACATTCCATTTATACTTTTTCAGCGCACTAAAGAGTACTTACCATACGACTGCGCCATGATCCCTGACAATGAAGTTCCCAATTGAATGCTATCTTCGCACGAATCCACTTTCCCTTCACTCTTCAAAATTTCACAGTAATTTTTGGATGCGTCCCTTAGTCTTTCTTTGATGGCTGTAAAGTTAATGCGTGAATCAAGGTGCGCTGTAAACTTCTCCGTAAACAGGTTGTGGATCGCGGAAAGTTTATATTTCGTGGGTACTGGGTTTTCTTGTACCGATGCTGCCCATGTCAAGGCATCTCCGTCGCTTGGTGGGGCAGCTCCTATGGTGCTAGTGCTCGTTTCAACTGACTTTTGAAAATTTGAAGCCGCACTTCGCTGCTCTGAATCCATGGAGAATCCTCCGCCGACACTGAATGCTCCAGAATAGCTGGCCTGTGCCTGTACGCTTATTTTCTTGTTTCGGATTTCTTTGTATTTCGTTTGGCTGATTTTGTGGTTTTTTACGAACCGTGCCCCAAAAGTGACTTCAGACAGGAAATGAGTTCCATAGTATTTGATGAACTCAATAATTTCATTTTCGGTTACGTCTGAGGCAGCCAATCTTTCAGCCCAAGTCAGGAAGCCGGGGTGGAATGGTGGAGGGTCGGTGAGATCCAACGTGCTGAAGTAATAGCGACACTGGGCCTGGGATATAATATACAGGAACTCCCCCGAGGACATCTGGGCCACAGATTCTTTGTAGCTTGCACTGGCGGAAAATTTAAAGCCCCATCCACCTCCTAAAAAGAGCAAAACCAAGAGGAGTCGTATAGAAAAGCAGAAACAATGGGGGATGTTGCAAGTTACTGTGAATTTTTGGAGATTTTAAATAGTAGAATTAGCGTAACAAAATGTCATAGTTTAACTATCATCACTGGTTTGTTAACCCTCTCACTTCCAAGCTCAAAATTCCTCCAACTGGAGCCGAAAGTGTAAATTTGTGATTACTCACATCTGAGCATTTAGGCATCGAACAATAAGTTCTCCAAACTGTATGATCGTATTTGTGGTACGAAACTGACTAACCCACCTTCAACGTTTGCCGCTACTTCAAGTGACTTTGACATCTCCAGCTTGTTGCGTATGATTTTGGATGAGAAGGACGTCACACAGGACACATCGGGTACGATAATCAAACCTCTGGGGACACTATAACGACAGTCAGACGTTTGCCTTCCTAAGGAATAGTCAGACTTGAAGATCGGGTGCGTCAAACCTGGATCATGTCCCGTGGCCAGCGGGTAGCCAGTGATAATGTCGTACCCAAAGAAGGCGTAATCAAGATCAGGAAAAGATTGCTTCCAATGGCTTTCTTGGCATTCTTGAAGCTGGCTGTCCAGTCTAACTTCTACAACAGACCAATCTTGAGGTAAGTACAGAGCAATTTGCATTATCAATTTATGAGCGAAAGGGTTCGTTTGTTTTTCTTCCTTGGTGGCCTAGTTGATCAGTCGGTTGATATTTTATAATTGGTCAATACTTTGCAGTTGTATATCGTACTCCGTCCTTACCAAAGTTGAGGGAGGGTTTTCCAGAGCTTCCTGCTGCTATAGGCGGCTGTAAACTCTGAGAAGAAGCCTCCGAATCAGAAGACGTGTGAACTACATTCCTGCTGATATCAAAGTGAGTAAAAGTTCATTACATGCTTCATAATGGTCCGCTTCATTCACTAGAACATTTCACTGTTAGATTTGTGGTTTGATGAAAAGAATACTACACTTCTCACGGGCCAAAAAATACCGTGTCACTGGCTCATCAACATACTGGCTTATCTCCTGTTCTTGACAATCTCTGACATTTTTACAACACTAAAGTGTCTGCCCATCTTTGTAAGAGCTACTGGGTATGAGTGCTTTCATATAAACCGGTCATATAATAGGTACTATAATTATGTGCCGCCCTAAAGGGTATCGTTTTGAAGCAGTTTAGACCACAAGAGGGTATAAATGTTGTCATTTTGGTATGGGATAAGATGTGACTCTGATATTATGCCAAAATTAAAAGGGTACAGGCCTGAAAAGTCGTGCATTCTGGTCTCAAGTAGCGTCAGAGTTTTGAGAACCACGTTGTGATTCTACCCCGAATTTAGCAGTGCACCACGGACGGGACAATAAGGTAGTACCGCACGTTCTAGTTAATACCTTTGACACCACTTACCCAGATTGCGCCCAGACAGCAACTAACGTTGCCAGAACTGTTAAGACTATACATATCAGCAGAGCCAGTATAGATTTCCAATGCCTCTTCAAAAATCGCTGCAAGATGAACTGAATAGTGCCTAACAGTTACCATAGCAACCATGGTATGGTACAAAGGGATGCTAGTCCCTGTGAGAATGTAGGCCGGATTGTGTGATCAACTTCAATTTTCTCCTTCAACCACATATTGTATCATACAGTATGGAGAACTTGGCTTTTGAAAACTGATTGAATTACACCTTTTGCTGTTCATTAGCGCAAAATACGCATTCATTTACGTCTATCGACGATCAACAACGCGAAGACACGTTCATTTACGCCACGGTGCATTCGTTTGAGAAAATATCACTTTCAATAACGATTTTTGCATAATCTGAAGCGTTCAATTGCATTTTCCGGCAATCATTAGTGTCTTTGGTCATTCATTGGCAAACGACAAACTTTCATTTGCGTGATCATTCATATCATTAGCACCAATCGAATAGTCAATTGCGCGAATAGGCAATCATTTTAACGATAATCATGTTCATTAACATTTTTAAACGTAAACAGGCATACAATAGCATTTCTAGGTAACCATTAACGCGTGCATGACAATCATTAACGCGGTCATACAATCAATTGCAAATTTTCAAAATTCATTAAACAAAAATGTATTTTCAATAAGAAATAGTGAAAGTGATATTTTCTCAAATGAATGCACCGTGGCGTAAATGAACGTGTCTTCGCGTTATTGGTCGTCGATAGACGTTTTATGAATGCGTATTTTGCGCTAATGAACAGCAAAAGGTGTATTAATTCTCGCTATATCTTTTTGAAGACAAATAGTGAATTTTGAATCAAAAGTGTCCATTGTTGAAAGAAACCTTTAAGTTATACTCTGCGTTGAGGCAAGAAATTAGTGGTAGGCTTGAAAGGGTAATTTTTTGGGATTGTGACTCAAGTGTCGATCGGCCGTTGAAAATAGATACTGGTTTTTGTGTAGGAGTTATTTCCTTCAAATTACCCTTTATACTACCTGTACTAATTGTATGCAACATGTCGTTCTGAATGAAAATGTGTTTTGTTGTCTAGAGAAAAGACTCCAAAAGTTCAATTGAAAGCGATGTTAATTCCCCCTCGCTAAACTTTTAGTGGGGCGCTTGCACAAAGTACTTGCGGCAAATTTTGACTTCAATTTAAAGGCTCGGGTAGATGCCGCGCACGGACGGCTTGCCGATTTAGGTGTAGTTTTGTTTGCATTTGTCTGCACTCTTATTGATCACAGATGACATCATAAAATGTTCAAAAATTCAAGTGAAACAACAAGCGATAGAGAGGAACTAAAAAGCCAAATGATTACTTGTTTACAAATGATACCTTTCTGGTAAGAGGGCGCCCTGAATCAATATCTCCAACTTGAGATCTGAGCGCTTCCAGTTCTTTTCCTTGCTTTTGCACCTCTCTTGCTGCACTGCCCACCTCTTCTTGTAGCTGGATGTTCTCCAGGTATCTTGCTGCCGGACCCTTATGACAGAACCGAATGTTATGTCAATAAATCAGTGTGTGGTAGAGAGAAAGAATGAATGAATAAATGTGCAAGTAAATAAAGGCCCGGGTCAAACACCGTACTTTATAGAGCCGCGGCCGAACTCACAATTCAGCGAATTTTTGTGCAGTTCACTTCGGCATTTCGGACCCGCAACTAAGTTTGCCGGACTGAGTGTATTTGGAGCGGCTGGTCGATCTACACGGCTAGTGCAGCCTCGATGGCTTCAGTTAAGTGGCCTACCTGCCCTATTTTAGAGTCTTTGCAACTTAGTAGGAAAGTAATATATAAAGAGATCCCTGACTACGTGATATAGTTGGTTTAGGTAAATGTAAATCACCAATAGTATGTCTTGTTAAATGTTAATAAAAGAGAAAGGAAGACTTCCTACAGTCTATAAATAGCGCTTTAATTAGGGGATTAAGCACTTTGAAGATATAGTCTTTGTCCCGGTTACACTAAATATTATGCTCCATGGCCTCTTGTCGCTCAGTATTTTGGTACGCCAGCAATTGCCGAAATGAAACTTATTGCCAAGAAAACGTTAGAATGATCGTATTCCTTCTTGCATCCATGAAAATGCATTTACTGCATAATTTTGGTAAAAGAAATGTGCGACAAATCTTTAGTGCAAAAGTAGTTGTATTTTCTGAAAGTTTGTAGGTTCTTGATTTGCGTGAAATAATACTGAGAGTTTCTGCTCTTTTACGCTTCTGTGAACCACTTATTAGATTTTTTGATGTGTTTTGGGGGAGTCCCCATGCATGCAGTCAGGCGGAAGGAAGTGACTGGATGTTAGAAGTCAACTTGTAGCAAGTCTATAGACCATTTAGGGGAATTAGGGGAATTTTTTAACATTGAGCATTTAGCTTTAGTGATGATGTAGACGATTGCACCATCAGTTCAGAGCGTCTGGTTTCTGGGTCGAAAGTGGAAATGTTGTTAAAGTACATTTTTCCAAGGATAACTTTTACACATTTCTCTGTTGTATGGAAAATTGAAGACGTCTGCGTAACATGATATTTCATTTCTCCATTAATTCGTAAGATAAATAATACCGATCTGATAGACTTGCTCACTTGGTGAACATGTACATTATAGACAGATTTCCAAAATAATGCTAGTACACTCCCTGACATTGTCTAACGAACACTCACTAGAGTACAGACTGAAGTTTGACTCATGCAGCTGTCTTAGCTTTGAGGAAAAGAACGACTTTCTCCTTTAGTTTAATTGATGTTTCTACTGCCGAACTAAATTTACAGTAATACAGGTACGACTGCCGTGGGAGGAGGGGGACATTTGCAAACATCGCATTTTTAACTAATACATTTTATACAAATGCATCACTGCGAATTGCATTTACCAGTATGTAATATAATATACTAGAAAGCTCACCGTCTTTATCATGATAGTTAAACCTCCGCTTCACGATCAACACTGCGCTGTGTGAAACTGATTTTGATCCAAGTGACCCTCTGGTTGTATGTGGAGTTGTTTCACGGCAAGTTGGGTTGGTATGGTTTTAATTGGCCCTGTCTCAAGGACATGTTATATTGCTTGTTCGGCTATATTTAATCTCTCTGTCAACAACACCGCACGATTTTTGTCTTAACGTCAAAGCTTAGTCGCAAATCACTTTGCTTTTAACACAATATAAAACATGATATAATTATCCCAGCTCGATATACAAACCTTCATCCTTGTTGCTGTAAATTGGAAAAAGGTTTCACTGTCCTGCAGATATTTCTCGCAATTATTGATTGTAAAGTTACCGGCTCCTGGGGCAGTTTAATTTCCGGCGCGGTTCAACCCCACCCCACAAGTTTTCAGACAAATAAGTGTGAATTCTATTAGTTCACAAGCAACGTTTCCCCTTGCCCATATATATTCAATCTGTTGATTGTCGACATGGTGGTGGACATCATACAGAGACTCAAGAAACCGAAAGGGATTTGCCACTGAACTCAGGCAATCGAATTACACTGCATCTCTCATTGGGGTTTACGCCATCGAGAACCCACTATCTGGTGCCCATATAAAGTAAACGAACCTAACAGGTGAACCCAACTTTCAGAAAATAACACTTTTGCACTAAAGATCTGTCATGCATTTCTTTTTGCCAAAATTTAATATCCTGCGTGAATATCTAAAAGAATAGGGTCCAATGGCATGTCGGGTTGATCTTTCAATGGGGATTATTTTGTTTGTCGTCGCAGCTTAAAATTCATGGTATTTCTCAGAATTTAGAGCTCTTGTTATCATGCAGTTTCTTAGATAAATAGGCTTAGCGTGTTAAGAAGGAAATACAGTAGTCGAACAGTATCTCAAACTCTCAAGGGAAACTACGAGGCATCGTGGACCGAGATAGGGGGGTTCTACCAAGGGAAAATTCTAGAAAGTAAATTTCAAAGGGAAATCAGATTCTGTCCGATATAGCGGAAAGTTCGAGATAGGCGGAGTTTTACTGTATACTGTTTCTGGACGTTTTGTGGACTAAAACAATTAGCTGATGCATACATGTGCACATCGAAAAGCTGATTCAATTCAATCCTGTTTATTTACGTGATTTTGGCTGTGTTTTCACGATGCAGTTTTTCTGGCTTAACATTCCTCACGCCGATTTGTCTACCGACCTGAGTAAGCAACTTAACTAATTTGGGTGTTTTTACGAGCGGACGTGTGATATTTGATCCAAGTAATTTATGCATCCGAACTGAAAACACATCAGTGATGGCGGACAACGGAGAAGCTTACAAGTATATTGCTCTTGTGTTCATTGCTGTTTTATCGCGCTTACTTTTTATTCGACGGAAGAAGAGGTTTCAGCGAAGACTTAGGTTGCTAGCAATTACCAGGAGAAGAAGAATTGAGGCTTCTGTCTTAGAACGACTTCAGTCGAAAAGGAGGGCAGTGATCGGTCGAAAGAGAAAAACAGCGTGGGTTCTTGAAAGACCGCAATTTTGGTTTGAGCACATGGTACTAAACCAGTACGAAAATAACATATGGCGTAAACATTTTCGGATTTCAAGACAAACCTTTCGCGTTCTCTGCAATCTAGTTGCGCCGCATTTGGTGCATCAGGATACAAACATGCGGCAAGCGATTCCAGTCGAAAAACGAGTAGCTGTTGCTCGAAGAAACCGCAAATTTCCGATTTGACAGCTCCCGTCAAAAGTTTTTAGTTCAATGGACTCTCATTGGTGGAAGTTAATTCCCGACAAACTTAAGCGATCTCGTTTGGTTGCTTAAATATTTTGGCTTTTTACGTCAAACCTCTACCCTCTTAACTTTAAGCGAGTTGGAGAGGCAGCTGTTTTCATGAGATTTCCGGAGATCACTCGCTAAGCGACTAAAAAAAACCCTCGGTCAATCTTGTTCGTGGAGTGGTTTTAAAGGTTGCGAGTGTAACTTTATAGGGGCTTGTGTCCCTGCAACACCAACACCGAAACCAAAACCAATAAAAGATAAAGACAAAATGAGCAGCTACGCGCCGCGCGGCCTGGATCAGTTTAGATACGTTCGCAACGTAATGGCACCAGTACACCTGGCCTATCTGTGTGAAGGCACTACAGTGGCTATTCTGTATGACTGCAATGCAAGGATTCCCTTATATGCAGCTACTGTTATGACGGGTAAACAAATCGATGCTGGCTACAAACGGCCGAAACTAAATTTTCGAAAAAGTGGCGACTTGAAGCTGGATATAGAATTTCAACAAGTCGAAGACGATTACGACCAAGCTAACGAGAGAAACATGTGCTACGAAACTAGGCAAACTGGCAAATACCTCGTCGATGGTGAATGGTGGCGAGCGGCTAACCCTGAAGACAGCTTATTCACAGAAAGGCAATTAAAATGCACTACGCAATATGCATCAACTAAATCGCCGGTCCACAGAGGCCACTTGATAGCGGGGAGAAAAAGGCCAAGTGCGCGATACGTTTACATACACAAACGCTGTTCCTCAGTTTGCAGTGCTTAATGGCGGCCAGTGGCTATCAGGAGAAAAACGTCTGGTAGAATGGGGTCGCAGCCACTGTAATATTCACAAAGGTCAGCCTGCAGAAAATATTCGAATGTACATTGTAGTTGGTACAATCCCATCGACATATAGAACATTCAAAAGAAGATTTTTTGGCAAATCAGGCTTTAGTGATTATCAAGGCACATCTGAGATGAACGATACTTATCCCCGAACGAAGTGAGGGAAATAATCACGACGCTAATGCAGCAAAATCGTATCATTTGAAAACTCCAAGCGTGTCGCCATCTCGAAATTTAATGTTCGTGTGTGTGTGTGTGGGGTACGACTCGTCCCCAGGGCCATCCGCGTCGAGCGACCACTGCGAGGTTACATCGGCAGCTTAACTGTAAACCGCCATTTTCTTAGTGACATGCGGTAGCTGTAAGAGTACGAACGGAAGTGATTTTGTACAATAAGATGCAGATACAAGGCCAAGCAGTTCGACGGACGGCTGTAATTTGCCCGGATATTTTGCCGGTGTATGGGAGGCAAGCTTACTAGCCGTGAAACGGATTCTTAAAGGCACAACTGGTCGACCTGAACACAATCCCAGACGCCAGTACTGTGTTAAAACGCAGACACTTCTTCAGAAAGAAATAGCAAAATACAGTTGGTGGAAATCGAACAATCATCGTGGCAAATTTCACCTTTTACAATAACAGGAATGTAGTTTTCAGAATCCAAGTTTGACAAGATGACGACACACAATACAATGGAAAGTGGAATTTTCGTACTGTATAAGGACTGCTCTATACAGTGTACTTTGAAATCATTGAAGACGTAAACAATGGTGTTTTGGGTTTTGTTTCCTTTGCTGGAAAAGAGCTAAAGCTATGGCTTTCAGGAACCGGTGAGTTTTGAAAATTTACATCAATTAACGTACAACGCTTTTGTTAAATGACGGTCGTGTTATCATTATGGTATTTCAACAATTGCCGTATATTTTGTCGTTTGATGCCCCGGGAACTGTGATGAAGGCCAAGTAGGATTATACTGTGATCTTTTCGCTAGTTTTCAAAGCTATTTCAGAGTGCCTTCGTGCAAGATTGTGTCATCCGATTCCTGACATATTTGCATAATTTCACTGACAGTCTGACACATGCTGTGAAGTTTTGTCGCCGCGTTTGTTGGCACACTGTATTCAAGGATAAAATGTAACCGGGTTAAAATGCTTTTGCTTTTTGAAGGCTATTATTTAAGTAGAAAATATCCGGCCACTGCTTTCCAAATTAAACAATTACAGTCTATTGTATATTATTGTCTACTAGCGGGACCCCGTAAGATACTCGCTCAACACAATCGAACTTTGTATTATTTAGTGACCGGGTTTGCTCGCTCAATACAATCGGACCTTGTATTATTTAGTGACTTGATTTCTTTTTTCTGTCAAAGATTTTAAAATCGTCAAATGCAGTTTGAAAAGTTGTTGTGTTCAAAATTGAATACCTGCCAAAATTCACACGGTCCCGAGACTTCGAAAGCGTGTAAACAAGCGACTCGCTTTGACGGCTCTAAATTTTGTCACATTCGAAGAAGCGTATTAAACTTATAAAGTAAAAAAAAAAAAAAAAAAAAAAATTCGGTGTCCAAGATCGACTTTGCTTGGCTTTCAAGCCTCGGGAGTATTCTGTAGTTGCGTGTAAATGTTGTCTCAGCGAATTTTGAAGTTCAGCTTAGTGTCTACGAAAATTGCAGACTGTGCACGTTGTCTGAACTGGTGCGCGCGCTTCGCAATCCCTCAAAATGAGGTGACGTCAGCGGGTTTTTCCGAACATTGAAACCCGAGTGCGAACAATGCATCGGAATGATTTTCGTATCGAGACAGGAAATATGCAACATAAAGCACAAAGAACGTTCAAATTGCGTTTATCGTACATGCTAACTTTTCTCCCAACTCACGAAATAACATTTCAGAGCAAAATTATGAATAATTACTTCGGAACTCAGCCGGCCTCCTTTTCACGGATGGCTGATCATAGTTTCTCGCTCGCAGACGCTCGTCGCAATCCCTCAAAACGTGGCGAGACAAAGCAGAAATGTTAATCAATCTGATCAGTCTCCGGTCGTGAACGGGTAAATGTTTTACGGCCTGATGATCTTTAGAATTATCAAGATGATGTCGGCATTCAGACCGCATTTGCTGAACTGCATCAAAGATGAACATTTCCAGCCGTTCCCACTTGCCAAAAACCAGCCTGATGTACAGCACTCAGAAAGTCTGTCCATGGCTGCTATTACTTGGGCTCACACTTTCTTTTTTTTTTTTTCTTTTTTTGGTAGATCAAGGGGTAATGCCCGCTACCACCGTGACCTTTGTGCCCTATTCTGTGGCTTCAGCTTACCAGCACATTGTGCATTATTCTGATTATGTAAATAAAGTCACATCCCACAAGCCTTACGATTTTGCACACAAAGTGCCTCTCATCTGCGAGTGCAGGATGCCGTGGAAAGAGTGACGCATCCCGAACTTTGGTGTGCAGAGTGTGGCGGCTGTAAAGAATGGTTTCACAAGAAATGTGTACAAAACATGTCCAGATCAATTTTCAAGAGAATCCAACATGTTTTGGTAGTTCCGGAAATGTGCATCGCCAGGCAGTGTGTGAGGGGTGCTATTCATAAACCAAAATGTTGCAAACTGCCGCTATTTCAGTTCAAAATTGTGATTTTTATATGGGAGTCACGACAGGTTTTGGAAAAATCCCGTTTTTGCCCGTCCACACTATAAAATTGCGTTTACAAAATCTCCACTTTGGAGAGCGTTTCAAAAGTTGCGTGTTCATAAGGTCAAAGCGAATAATAAAAAAAGAACTTGTTTTGTTATTCCCCTCGGAGCGTTTCTCTTTTAAGTTTCACATTTCGCGGCTCCACATTCTTGTTTTTACTGCATTGCATCAGAAGCGCTTATTCACCTTGAAGCATGCAAACTTTGTTGTTGTCGCTGTACTCGCGAATAATCGCCTCCGCTGCCTTTAACACGAAGCCAGATCTTTCCGATAATTTCACTTCGAAATAAGAACGATGTGCCAGCCTTTTGACGGATTTTCGATCGACATAATCAGCCATCCGTGAAAAGGATGCTTTCCAATTTTCAGCTGCAATTCAAATTTACACGAGAAAACTGAATTCCGACATCATCTTGATAATTCTAGAAATCATCAGGCCGTAAAACATTCACCCGTTCACGACCGGAGACTGATCAGATTGATTTAACAATTTCTGCTTTGTCTCGCCACGTTTTGAGGGATTGCGACGAGCGTCTGCGAGCGAGAAACTATGATCAGCCATCCGTGAAAAGGAGGCCGGCTGAGTTCCGAAGTAATTATTCATAATTTTGCTCTGAAATGTTATTTCGTGAGTTGGGAGAAAAGTTAGCATGTACGATAAACGCAATTTGAACGTTCTTTGTGCTTTATATTGCATATTTTCTCTCTCGATACGAAAACCATTCCGATGCATTGTTCGCACTCGGGTTTCAATGTTCGGAAAAACCCGCTGACGTCACCTCATTTTGAGGGATTGCGAAGCGCGCGCACCGTCTGAACTAAACCAGACTGCCGTGCGAAAAATATTTTTTTTAGCGGCCGACTGGTGACGTCGCTACACAGCCGTGGTTTGCAAAAAAATTTTTAAATAATCTCCGAACCGAAAATAAACAAGAATCCCGCTTTCCGAAAACCCACTACTGAGCGAGGGGATATCTGCGATTATCGTATTTCTAGTAAGTTAAAGGCCGGAAAGAGTTCTTACCGCATAAATGTGCCCCGCATTATGTGGAGTGCAGCATGCTGCAAGTTCGAGTACGTTGAAAAGAAAGGTTCCAAAAAGATGCGAAGGAAAATAACGAGAAGTACAGCCTTCTTTCGGGAGAACGAACCCGGACGCAGAAAGCTCAATGTTCCTGGCAGAATGGTCGGCTTGTTCGCGACAATGGGACTGAAGAGTCTAGTGACCATTGATTTGTTTCCAGACGAACACCACGATTGCTAAGATGGTGAAAACTTTGTGATTCTCAGCGAGTGATTGAATCAAAGTAGTATCGCTTTTCTTCAGCCTGAAAAACATAATTTCAGTCCGAATAGTAAACTGCTAAAAAAAGAAACAATCATAACGCTAACTTCCGGGACCTTTAGACATTGTAGTACCATGCAATATGATATAGTTATAGTTCTGTAGAACCAGTCTAGTGAAAGTAGAGAAACATTAGTGCTTCAAATTCAAAACCGTATGATGGGAAAGGGGCAATCAATATACAGATCCGCCCCATCTGCTAGACATTTTCAACATTTCATATAATTTGCATTTAAATTGTTTACAACGGGAGTCTATTTTGTTGAATAAAACACGCGCTGATTTACTTTACTTACTGAGGCTTCAAATATTTAACTATGTGTATATCCATTTCTTAGAATTTAACTATGTATATATTAATTTCATAGAATTTAACTATAGTGTATATATCCATTTCATAGAATTTAACTATGTATATATCCATTTCTTAGAATTTAACTATGTATATATCCTTTCCTTAGATTGTACACTATCACGACGTTTCCTTTATTGCCTAAACTGCAAAGTAAACACCCCAGGTTGTTCTCTTCACATGTCCTGGCAATAGGTTCTCGTAGCGCGTCAAACTAATACTCCTACATTTAAGACAGTACGCTTAAACAAGACTGAATTTGCCAGTAAGCTCGTGGCGTCAACATCGTACAGTGGGGTCGGAACAAGTGAATAGATTGATGGATGCAAGTAGGGACGTGCGGGGCCCCGGGTGGGGAATTTTTGTTGCGCATTTACGGTATATTCGTATTGTATTTGATTTTATTGTATTTGAGAGTTATTTCAGGCCAAGGTTCAAAATGGACTTTTCGTGATTCGTATATGATGTACTCCATACTCTTTACCAGGACTGTAGAGTGATTTGATCTCAGACCGTGAGTTATACGGTCGCAATGAAGACCTCAATTAGTCAACAGGTCTTCGACCCCTCATTTCAGTTAGCCTGCTTACAGGTTTTGGGTTTTTCTTCGGCGCGGACAACCTGGGACGAATGACACCGTCCCACTTTGTCACTCGCCCCAGGTTGTCCGCGTCGAAGAAAACCCCAAAATCGAACCGGAGAGGCTGTATTAAAGCGACAGAACTTACAAACGCACTGTGCATGCGCGGCCGCGCAGGCAAACTTTTTCCCGCGGAAACTGGCGCGGGTGTACGCTCCACTGAATCCCTTAGTATTTTTTAATTGTGTGGCGAAACACAACTTCCGGCGGAGTGTTTTAAAAAGCTTAAGACGCAGAAGCAAGAGTTAAGCTACAAATTTTTAGATTTTGCAGTTCAATAGCTTTTCTCTTCCTGAGCTTTTGCACCTACCACTTTCCTTCTTACACCCGCGGTGAAAATTGCAAAACAAATTCGTCCTTGTCGAAGTGTTGTCATCGCCATAGCAGCCGTGGTACTGCTGCGTTCCGTGAAAGTCGTAGATAGTATAAAAGGACAATACATCAAACGGTACTAAAGACAAAAACTAAGAAAACACCGACTCTTCACACTTAGCTTGCATTTAGTCGAGATCAGTTTTCACTCCGAAGAATGATCGACATATTATCTCTTTCAGTTTCTCACCTGAGATATACAGTGCACTTCATGCAGAATGGAGAACTTGGCTGAAGGTTGAATGTTGTGCCGTGATCAATTATAAACTTGAATGTTTGACTATGGTTTCCCTACGCCCGAAATATTTCCGTCCGGAGAAACCACTGCTTCCGGGGTATGAACAAGCAGGTACATCTAGATATTTTTGCATCTTGTGTGTAGCAGTAGACATATGAACTTAGCAGGTTCCTATTTTTAAAAAATGCTACCACTTCCTGAAATTGCCTGGCTGTCTCGGCTTTAAGAAAAGGAACGTCTTTTCTTTCTCCCAAGAGTCATTTTCTTTTAGTCTACTAAAAGTGAATTTACAGCAATACGAGTGCAGCTGTGGTCAAGGGACATTTGCAAACATCGTAGTTCTAACTGGTGCATGACATTTTATACAAGCGCATCACTAAATTGCATTTATCAGTATTCCCATTAAGCTCACCTTCTTTTCCATGATAGTTAAACCGGCTGCGCTTCACGTTCAAAACAAACCGATTAAACTGCGCTGTGTGAAGCAATTCTAAAATTTATATCTTCCGGTGGCACGTGGTGTTATGTCAAGATAATTAAAGTTGGTATTGCCTTATTTGGCCCTGTTTCAAGACCATCCATGTTGATGATTTAATCTTTCTGTCAACAACGCTGCGTGGTTTTTCGTGGGAATGAAACGTATAATGATGCAACCCTGGAGCGGATCGGAGGCATTCAATCGAAACCTCCTCATTGATACTCATTAGTATGAAAAATATCAATCTGAACGTTTACTACTTTTGTTCAAAGGCACCTTTCAGGGAATCTACGAACCTCCGCTCGAACTCACCCCTTCACAGAATCCTGCGATTTCCGTCCCAGCAAAGTATAAAGGTATGCTAAACGTCATAAAACTATTTTCGTTGTCGTTTCAAGTGTTAACCACGGCTCTGACAAAGATGCACCGTATTTGTGTTCGTTTTTTAAGACTGGTCGGAATAGCTTATCTCTATCCGTATGTGCCGCCCCAAAAAGAGTATCGTTTTCAAGCATTCTTAGTCTGTAGGATATATATTTTGCCTTTTTCGTCTAAAATAGGGGATCCCCCCCCCCCCCCCCCCGATCCGTAATCCGTAATCCTTATTAGCTGTTGGCGGAAGGATTAAAAACAACGCACAGTTATGCTCTCCTGCAGATGCCAAAACTTTAAGTGAACAACAAACTCTGCAGTACTTCCGCGATTTAAATGAAATTGAGTCGAAGGTCATGTTGGTGCATCTGTATTTGGTCAGTCATGGTAGCAAATAGCTTCACGTACGCCTTGCGGACCATTTTCTCGTCTTTTCCCTTTTTCTTTCATCTGCATTTGGGTTAGGGAAAAACAAGTCATTTATGATAGGTTTTACCAGGTTCCGGAAGTTCCGCGGTCACCGAGTTCCTATAACGCGGAAAATTTCATTTAATAGAATGTAGACATACATTTTGCTGAATAGCCCATGCTCCCTGGTTCAAAAGAAAAAGCAGAAGACAAAACAACGGGCACGCAATTCTGTCCGTTGGCCGCATGGCTCACCGAGAACTTTTCGTCTAGAATTGAACCGTCTGCACGGGAGGCTAGCAGCCCTGACATGGGTGATTGCTTCGGTGATTGACAGCGAAACTACTCTCAAGCAGCATACTTAAATACAAGTGTGAACGCTTATTTTGCAAGTACATACTAAAGAGTTTAAGTGCACGTGAATGTGGTGCTCACTTCGAGTATACTTTAGCTCCAGTGTGAACCCACCCAATAACATGTCCTGGCTTATTGCAATAGTTCTGTCAACGGTGCGTTTTGCGTTTGATATCAAAGAAAGCAAAGCCAAACATATTCTATATTCGTAGTTACATTACAAGGGCGTTCATGCGAGGGAGTGTAAACAGGAAAACCATTCAACGAGGAAAACTCGGTGGTTCCCTATAGTCCGTTCTCGCGTTTGGTTCCCAAGCGTCTATATCAGTCAAGTGGCAGGTACAGCATGACCATACAGAAGTTGCTACTAGGTCTTTTGAGCTGTATAGCCATTTGGCATTTTCTGCAAGGAGTATCGGGTCAATCTTGTTCGTGGAGTGGTTTTAAAGGTTGCGAGTGTAACTTTATAGGGGCTTGTGTCCCTGCAACACCAACACCGAAACCAAAACCAATAGAAGATAAAAACAAGATGAGCAGCTACGCGCCGCGCGGCCTGGATCAGTTTAGATACATTCGCAACGTAATGGCACCAATAAACCTGGCCTATCTGTGTGAAGGCACTACAGTGGCTATTCTGTATGACTGCAATGCAAGGATTCCCTTATATGCAGCTACTGTTATGACGGGTAAACAAATCGATGCTGGCTACAAACGGCCGAAGCTAAATTTTCGAGAAAGTGGCGACTTGAAGCTGGATACAGAATTTCAACAAGTCGAAGACGATTACGACCAAGCTAACAAGAGAAACATGTGCTACGAAACTAGGCGAACTGACAAATACCTCGTCGATGGTGAATGGTGGCGAGCGGCTAACCCTGAAGACAGCTTATTCACAAAACGGCAATGCACTACGCAATATGAATCAACTAAATCGTCGGTCCACAGAGGCCACTTGATAGCGGCGAGCTACGCCAGGGGAGAAAAAGGCCAAGTACGCGATACGTTTACATACACAAACGCTGTTCCTTAGTTTGCAGTGTTTAATAGCGGCCAGTGCTATCAGGAGAGAAACGTCTGATAGAATGGGGTCGCAGGCACTCTAATATTCACAAAGGTCAGCCTACAGAGAATATTCGAATGTACATTGTAGTTGGTACAATCCCATCGACATATGGAGCATTCAAAAGAAGATTTTTTCGCAAATCAGGTTTCAGTGATTATCAAGGCACATCTAAGGTGGACAGTACTTACGGGTTAAAAACCAGAAAGAGTTCTTACCGCATAAATGTGCCCCACATTATGTGGAGTGCAGCATGCTGCTAGTTCGAGTACGTTGAAAAGAAAGGTTCCAAAGAGATACGAAGGAAAATAACGAGAAGTACAGCCTTCTTTCGGGAGAACGAACCCGGACGCAGAAAGCTCAATGTTCCTGGCAGAATGGTCAGCTTGTTCACGACAATGGGACTGAAGAGGACCATTGATTTGTTTCCAGGCAAACACCAAGATTGCTACGACGATAAAAACTTTGTGATTCTCAGAGAGTGATCAAAGTAGTGTCGCTTTTCTTCAGCCTGAAAAAACATGATTTCAATCCGAATAAACTGCTAAAATAAGCAACGATTATAACGCTAACTGCCGGGATCTTTTACACTATATCCAGAGATACAATATAATGCTGACTGCCGCGGGACCTTTAGACATTGTAATACTATGCAATATGATATAATTATAGTTCTGTGGAACCAGTCTATGTCTAGTGAAAGTAGAGAAACATTAATGCTTCAAATTCAAAACCGTATGATGGGAAAGGGGCAATCAATATACAGACCCGCCCCATTTTTCAACATTTCATATGATTTACTTTTAAATTGTTTACCACAGAAGTCTATATTTTGAGTGAATAAAAAACGCACAACTTCTGTCAATGATTTACTTTACGTACTGAGGCTTCAAAGTTTAACTATGTATATATCCTTTCCTAGATTGTACATTATCAAGACGTTTTCTTTATAGCACTGCAAGGTAAACACCCCAGGTTGTTCTCTTCACATGTCCTGACAATTAGTGTTCTCGTGGCGCGTCAAACTAATACTCCTACAATTACGACAGTATGTTTAAACAAGACTGAATTTGCCATTGAGCTCGTGGCGTCAACATTGTACAGTGGTGTCGGGACAAGAAAATAGATTGGATAAAAGTAGGAACGCGCGGGGCCCCGAGCGAGGAAGTTTTGTTGCGCATTTCAAAATTCGTATGCGCGTATGTACTCCATACTCTTTACCAGGACTATAAAGTGATTTGATCCAGGCCGTGAGTTATACGGTCGCAATGACTACCTCAGTTAGTCAACAGGTCTTCGACCCCTCATTTCAGTTAGCCTGCTTTACAGGTTTTGGGTTTTTCTTCGGGACGACTGACACCGCCCACTTTATCACTCGCCCCAGGTTGTCCGCGCCGAAGAAAAACCCAAAACGGAACCGGAGGCTGAACGAAACGTGTGAACGAAAGTTATGAGGGAATTCAACGCTTCTTCAGCTACACAGAGGAAAGGAAAGACTCCCTGTGCTGAAAGACTCTTCAGGAAAAAATTCTTCACACGCTTCAGGCAAGTGGTCGTTGATAAATCGGACAAGTTGTGATTTTTTGTGTAGAATCAAAGGAACTTTATTTTTTAGTGTCAAAACTACAATGCTCACCAATAATGTCTTTATCATACAATACACAATAAGTTAGCTATAGTGATGATATGACAGACTGATGTAGCATTGCTCCTATCTATTAAATTACTATAATAATATATTATATTTTGTAAAAAATATGATAATACATGTGACATGATTGGTTGCCAAAGCACAATTGTGCTAATCCTGGATGACACAAATCAGCAAACATGCAACACTTGCGCCGACCGCAATGTCAAATAGAACCTGAAGGTGTGACCACTGAACTGAATGAAAACTCTCAATGAGTACATTCTGATTACCAGTGTTGCTGTTTACGTTAAGAGTTTTTTTTTATTTTTTTTTGTAGCTTTAAGTTAAATATCATTTGGAGAAGGAAACACCAATCAATATTACGTACTGCTACTAACCTTGCATCGATGACACGGTTAGTCTGTCTGCAACTTATTGATTCAGGAGCGTTGGCCAACGACAACAACGTCTGGGCACAACAATTACTGCCTTGTTCTTTGTTTGCCAGTGGTCACAGGGATCTCGTCCCAGGGAATTTGCCAATTTCTTTTTTTACAAATTCTTCCTTTCACTCCTGAGCTCAAAAGACAAATTCTTGTAACCATTAAATAAGAACATGTATAAGCGATGTAGCTTACTCAGCTGTCATAGTAAGCAAGTTATTAAATGCAAAGTTCTCCTTACCGTACGATAGCTCTCTAATTGAGAGACAGAGAGAGAACATTGTTCAAGTTGATCGCTTTTAAAAATGAAAACTTGTTTTAGCTCCACGGCACATCAAGGAAGTTGTGTTAAAAGTGGTTTTTTGCATTTTCAAGTTTAAAATGACCATGTGAATTAGTAGACCCAGGATTAGCTGAATCGTACTTTGAACAACTAGAACCAGGGCTTGGTTGCATAAAACGCTAAAGCCCCGGACTAGACGATAACAACACTGGGAATAACTTAATTTCCATTGTCAGGAATTTCATTCTGTGTCTGTGACTAATAGTCATCATCAGTGATCTGTGATTTGGCCAACCAAACAAGAACAAAGACAGCAAATATGTCATTAATTTTACCTTTATTGTATTCTACTCAGAGGAAACGAGGGCGAAAATAGCTATTTATAATTTTGACAAGGAGAAATGCTTACTGTATGGCAGACACTGGAGAAACAGAATTAGAGTGGTGTGAATCACAACCGGGAGAAAAATGCAACGGCCGGGTTCCAGGGACAACTTTTGCGGGGCTTTGGAAAGCAAACACTAGAGTACAAAACTATTTCAGACCTCGTAATAAGCGCAGCCGTCTCAACTAGTATTTCACTGCACTGAAGCTTTTAAAAATCTGCAGTAAATGTTTACATATACCTATTGCTAAGACTAAAATGAGATTCGAGCGAGATTTCGTTACGATTTATCTCCATTGTTTTGTACATACGAACCAAACTTAACCCTTCCAGTCATTGCATTTACACGTTTGCCGATCCAAACTACCTTAAACATATTGTGTGAACTTCCCTCGAAAACAAAGTAAACAATGCTGTTAACATGTACTCATTGAGAGCATTTCAGTGGTTCATACCTTTAGGTTATATTTGACAGTTCAGACTAGGTTGAATAAGTTTGGCTTTAGTAGTGAAAATTAGATTTTAACTGTCACGCTTCCTCGGCTTGAGTATAATTCTTCCACACGAAATGCATTTCTGAATTTTCATCCACTTCAACGGCTTTAATCCCCATTTCAGAGTACAGGTAGCAGTTGCCTTTGGTCGTCTTACACCAGCTTTTCGGTCCATTAGGGTTACACATCACAAAGGCCCGACAGAAAGCATCTTTGGCGCACTCAAGACTGCATTCTTCAATTTTTGAGACCATCTTAATCGCACGCTGTTCATTAGTGTTGACTTTCAACTCATCCAAGATGAAAGTTTTCTTCTCTCTCTGCAGCCTGGGCAGGAACACAACAATTTTGCTTGTACTGCCTTTCTTCACTTTCCAAGCTCTTTTCGTATTCAGGAATTCGCACCTCTTTATGCCATCGGAGCGATGTCTGTACTCCGCGGCCACACAATCTTCCTCCTGAAGACAGAGAGCTCTGCACTCGGTCTCGTCAAGTTCATCTAAAATCCTGTACCCTGTAAAGTCAACATGTTATTCTGTTGTAACGCGTGCTTGATTTCAACATGCCCATCTAGCAACAACGTCTAATTGAATGTGCTGTGTTTCGAAAATCCAGTTGACTCTGTAACTCTATCTAGATTAGTATTTAGCTAAGTTTATGTGGAGCTGTCTATCTCAGTATGATTCAAGGTGTCTTCTTTGATCTCATTGTGATATTTCACGGACCTGTATCCAAAAGTTACGCGGCCTATTTCAAACCAAAAATATAAAACCAATGGGCTAATATACATAGTGTCTTTATTCTGAAAAATATATATGAAAAAATGAATGATCATATGAATGTCTGTACACTGAGTAGTTTGTGGGGTAAATAAATGTCTATTTAGACCCTTTCAACGTGATGTCATAGTCGGCCACGCTGGAGGTCAGAACAAAAGAATCGAGAACTCATTATTTATGTAAAAAATATTATTGTTCTGACTTCCAACATGGCCGACCTTTCCACGAGGTCAACGGGGCCTATTCTGGGAAATTTATGGGCAAATAAACGTCTCTATGCTTCAATATTTAGTTGTTAAACGTGGCAGTGACACTATTTGATCTGTTAGCAAAGATTATATATAACTACATTCCATTTATACTTTTTCAGCGCACTAAAAAGTACTTACCATACGACTGCGCTATGATCCCTGACAATGAAGTTCCCAATTGAATGCTATCTTCGCACGAATCCACTTTCCCTTCCCTCTTCAAAATTTCACAGTAATTTTTGGATGCGTCCCTTAGTCTTTCTTTGATGGCTGTAAAGTTAATGCGTGAATCAAGGTGCGCTGTAAACTTCTCCGTAAACAGGTTGTGGATCGCGGAAAGTTTGTATTTAGTGGGTACTGGGTTTTCTTGTACCGATGCAGCCCATGTCAAGGCATCTCCGTCGCTTGGTGGGGCAGCTCCTATGGTGCTAGTGCTCGTTTCAACTGACTTTTGAAAATTTGAAGCCGCACTTCGCTGCTCTGAATCCATGGAGAATCCTCCGCCGACACTGAATGCTCCAGAATAGCTGGCCTGTGCCTGTACGCTTATTTTCTTGTTTCGGATTTCTTCGTATTTCGTTTGGCTGATTTTGTGATTTTTTACGAACCGTGCCCCAAAAGTGACTTCAGACAGGAAATGAGTTCCATAGTATTTGATGAACTCGATAATTTCATTTTCGGTTACGTCTGAGGCAGCCAATCTTTCAGCCCAAGTCAGGAAGCCGGGGTGGAATGGTGGAGGGTCGGTGAGATCCAACGTGCTGAAGTAATAGCGACACTGGGCCTGGGATATAATATACAGGAACTCCCCCGAGGACATCTGGGCCACAGATTCTTTGTAGCTTGCACTGGCGGAAAATTTAAAGCCCCATCCACCTCCTAAAAAGAGCAAAACCAAGAGGAGTCGTATAGAAAAGCAGAAACAATGGAGGATGCTGCTAGTTACTGTGAATTTTTGGAGATTTTAAATAGTAGAATTAGCGTAACAAAATGTCATAGTTTAACTATCATCACTGGTTTGTTAACCCTCTCACTTCCAAGCTCAAAATTCCTCCAACTGAAGCCGAAAGTGTAAATTTGTGATTATTCACATCTGAGCATTTAGGCATCGAACAATAAGTTCTCCAAACTGTATGATCGTATTTGTGGTACGAAACTGACTAACCCACCTTCAACGTTTGCCGCTACTTCAAGTGACTTTGACATTTCCAGTTTGTTGCGTATGAGTTTAGATGAGAAGGACGTCACACAGGACACATCGGGTACGATAATCAAACCTCTGGGGACGCTATAACGGCAGTCAGACGTCTGCCTTCCCAAGGAATAGTCAGACTTGAAGATCGGGTGCGTCAAACCTGGATCATGTCCCGTGGCCAGCGGGTAGCCAGTGATGATGTCGTACCCAAAGAAGGCGTAATCAAGATCAGGAAAAGATCGCTTCCAATGGCTTTCTTGGCATTCTTGAAGCTGGTTGTCCAGTCTAACTCCTATAGCAGATCAATTTTGAGGTACTAAGTACAGAGCAATATTACACTAGAGAACTTTTGCGAGAAAAATAATTATACATATATTCCACAGTTTTTTGTTTAACACTATAAAGTTTATAAAACCATCTAATGATATACTTTTTCGTCAGTGCAGAACGCGCGCATCACTCATACGAACTCTTCAATTTTGGCAGTTTTGGAGCTCCTCTTGGAACCCATAAAACAATGTAGAACGTAAGCCGTAAGATGTGTCCATTATATCAAAAGAACTTTTAAATGCAAAAATCCTGATAATTCGCATTATCAACTTATGAGTGAAAAAGTTTGTTCGCTTCTTCATCGGTGGCTTAGTTAATCAGTCAGTTATTTTATAATTGGTTAATACTTTGCAGTTGTATATCGTACTCCGTCCTTACCAAAGTTGAGGGAGGATTTTCCAGAACTTCCTGCTGCTATAGGCAGCTGTAAACTCAGCTTCTTTTCCTGAGAAGAAGCCTCCGAATCAGAAGACGGGAAAGCTACGTTTCTGTTGATATCAAGGTGGAAAAAGTCCATAACGATCTCCATCCACTTGAAAATTTCAATATTAGATTTGTGGTTTCGTAAAAAGACATCACGTCTTACAGTCCAAAAAATAATGAAGAATGAACGAACTCTCAAGTATAGGGTCAGAGATTTTGAGAACCACAACTCGTGCCAACCCTACCCAGAATTTAGCAGTACACCGCGGACGGGACAATAAGGTGGACACCGCACTCTCTAGTAAATATCTTCGACACTACTAACCTCGATTGCGCCCAAACAGCAACTAACGTTGCCAGAACTGTCAAGACAATACATACCAGCAGAGCCAGTATAAATTTCCAATACCTCAAGAGCTGCAAGACGAAAAAATGCCTTATTCCCGAGCTCTGCGAGGGTAATAATCAGGACGCTAATGGTGTATTATTGCGCTATTTGGAGACTCTAAGTGGGTCGCCATCCCGAAATATGATGTTCGTCTGTCAGTCAGCAAAGGACAGGCGACACTTCATGTAAAGACCAACGAAAAACTATTCTACTCCTTATAAGGGAGTTTGTTCCTTATAAAGGATGAGTGCGTCGGATTAAATTTGACAGATTTCATGACGAGCCGCACGCCTTGACAACGGCCTTTCGGTGGGGACAATTTGTCCCCACCGCCCGTGGAGTGCGGTCTGCTTGGTATGAATGACAGAGGTGTAAACTCCAAACCATTAGCACAGTCGGTGTGCCGATAATCACTTTATCCTGAATTAGAAATTGTAATTTTAGCCGGCAATCGTGCTCTGGGGTGCCTTTCTCACTCTATAACAGAAGTCGCGCTTATGTGGCGAAAATTATCAGTCGGCATCTAACGAAAGAGCTTATGATGCCCAGTAAAAAAAATCTTATTAGTTTTCCGCCAGTCACAAACAATGTCATTGATTTGACTTCACTTCCGTGCAATATTTCCTCACAAAGATTCGCGTCGAAACACGCACTTCCTGAGAACATTACAGTGGTCAGGTAGTCGCCGAAACACTCAATGAATGGTTTCTATGCACCGCAATCAAAAAGCTATAATATGTCCGTTCAATCTCTTCCCTGTTATGTCACGTTATCGAGTTTTATGACTGAATCAGCTGCTAGCAGACAATGTGCCGAATCGAAAATCAATTTTTGTAAATCCGAATTTCAAATTAGATGCTGAAGCCGTTATCAAAATCTTACAAAAGACTGTTTCAAGTTTAGTTATCAGTGAAAAATGTCCCGCGGTATTAATCCAATAACAGTCGATTCAATCAGGATCATCCACATCAGGCAACTCTCAGCTGTCATGAAATCAGCATGATAGTATCCAGTTCCTGTTTTAGGAATAAAATTACATTCGCGGGGCATTACTATTTTACGCGGGAAGGACAAGAGGCAGGATTGAGAGGGTTAGCGAATCACTTGTGTAGTGGTATAATCGGTTGAGGGTAAGCTATCGCTATTTCAGTTAATCCGCGAGATTTATTCGGGCCGAATTCCCGTGTGTACGTTCTGGCCACATGTTTGGTTTTGTGGCCGGATCTTGCTCTGTAATTGTTTAGCTGCAAATTTCAGGATGGGTAGATATATTAGTTTAGACTTATGTTTCTTGAAGTATGGCTCATAGCTTTAAAAATTATATGTTGAAGTGATTGTGGCTCTTTTTGTGTGACGGCCAGATCCGTTCAATCGGTGGTTTTGAGCGAACCATATTACTGCGAGATCACCTCGCGAACGAAGCCCAGGGTACTTGTCAAAGGTCTAGCTCTCGGCCCGCGTATAGTATTATCTGATCACAACATGGTTACTTGTAAACTCGCGCAGGCCCAAAGGTTTATATAGTCATAGCGAAAGATTAAGTTTAATTTTCAAAACTGATTGATGTTTGGACATTGCAGGCAGCTTTATGAAATGTATTTTACTCATTGCGGCAAATGGAATGGTTTAAAGCTAAATTAAGCTTTGTTAGGAGAACACAAGACAAAACTCCGGGCATACTCACACAGAAAGTACAAGAGCATTAACTCGTACGTGGTCGTTTGAGTCTTTGATCAATTATAGGGCGAAGTATTTATAATTTGATTGAAGTTTTGTCGAGAACTCTACTGGTGTTTTTAGTGGTGTTTGGGGGTTTTGAGTTGAACCGCAACCTTGTGCGAAAAAAAGAGAACACCTTGGCTTTCAACCGGCTACTATTACTGCGAAATACTATAATTTCGGATACATATTTTACGACTTCGGTTATTACCTGACCTGGCAGAATCTTAGTGCAGCAATGTTCTGAGGAAGTGTGTGTTTCGGCACGAATCTTTGTGAAGGAACATTGTATGGAAGTGAAGTCAAATTCAGGTAAAATAGCTTGTAGCCGTCCAGTTTCAGCAGTCTTCTTGTCGTTGCGATCGTAACTCCAACAAAACAAGTAAGATCTCGCCTGTGCGAAGTAAACATCTCGGCTTTTTTTGGACCAAATTTCAGCCGTTTGGGATCTTTCTATTACTACCTGACTAGACAGAATCTTAGTTGCTGCAATGTTCCCAGGAAGTGGATGTTCCGACACGAATCTTTGGGAGGGAATATTGCACGGAAGTGAAGTCAAAATCAGGTAAAACCGTTTTTGTAGTGATTGGCTTTTTTCCAAGACTGATATACGCTTCAATCTTGCTTATCAGCTTATTTTGGTAGGATAAAAAGTTGTCAATTTTAATACTCGGCGACGGACGGCTACTTTAAATTTGCGCAATAGTTTAGTGTATCAGCCCATTTGTCAAAGAAAAAATGATAAACTTTGAAGAGACTCAAAAAATACAGCAAAACAGCCCCAATGCTCAGTGAATTCTTGATATCCGGTTTTCACAAAGCAGCTCAGCAGGCTGGCGTTTGCCCCACGGGAAACATTCTCACCCCAAGGATCGAGGCGCTTGCGTGCTGTTTTGCTTACACCTTTGTTCGCCGCAGTTAATTGAGATTAAAACAGCTTGGTTAGCAACGGGTACTTACGGCTCAACCCGGCTGCGGCTCCTCATGAACTAAACTTTGAACGAGTGTCGATTTGAATGGATTGATTTGTTCTGCGTTAAAGAAAATGAAAAAATGAATGAAGCTCGTCTTCAAAAATGAAGAGAGTATGATAGGGCAAGGCGCAAGCGTGAAACAATCGAAGAGCAGAAAATCCGTCTTGAGCAAAGACCCGAAGAAAAAAGCCTGGGAGCGAGGATGCTTCACATCCTGGAAACAAACCAATGATTACACGACCAAACCTTTCTCTTAAGAGGGCGCCCTGAATCAATATCTCCAACTTGAGATCTGAGCGCTTCCAGTTCTTTTCCTTGCTTTTGCACCTCTCTTGCTGCACTGTCCACTTCTTCTTGTAGGTGGATGTTCTCCAGATATCTTGCTGCTGGACCCTTATGACAGAGAGAGAATGAATAAATGAACGACTTTCAGTCAGCCAGCTGGGGGTTATTCAGTGATAACGTCCGCTCGCAGGTCAAGTGTCACGATTCCACCAGTCACGCGCGAGTTAATGGGTCATTTATGTAATAAAGTCAAAATTTGGTTCGCTTTGCAGAAGTTAAGTAATGTCCATCAGTATGTTAAGGGAATATTATTATACTTTGCTCCTTGTGTGTCGATCAGCTTAAGGTATCAGGATACCCTCGTGAACGACATGCGTTCAAACCCATTTTTCGCGCTAGCGTTACAATTAACTAATAATAAAGTATATATTTTCTGAAAGCTCAACAATCACAGATTTAGGTTAAAGCTTTAATTTTTTTTAATTTGCTAAAGAAAGAAAGTTATCAGCTTCCGAGTGAATTTTGACCTTGCCTCATTAAAAAAGCCTAATGTCACTCGGATTTTACCCGATTTGATTATTTATTGTTTCAGCCTACTGTTGACACAATGAAGAAAAAAAAGGTGTCTCCGAATTTTGATATCTTGTCCATATACAAAGTTATTGACTTTTAAAGTTGGCCGATCATATTTCTAGCTACGCGTAAGACAAAAGCGGACATATCTTCCGAACGAAAAAAAAGAAATAAAACCGGAGACACCTTTTTGTAGCTTTGATATTGATTCACATATTTGCCAAGTTTCAAGCCAATCGATTAAAATCCATTGAAGTGCAGGTTTCCGAAAGAAACACTTTTCCGCGTTTTAAAAACACCGAGAAAAACACATTTAAAGATTCTGACCAGGGAGCCAGAAACCTGTTTACATAATCGCCTCATCTGTCAGCAATCTGTCAAAACACCGCAGTCGCATAGAGACTTTCCAGGCATCTTGTAGGTAATTGAAACACGCAGCACAAAAGACCGCCGGGTATAACTACGGACATCAACGCTTCGTTCGGGCGTGCGTTTCGCAACATCTATTTTCCCCGCTTCACAGTTGCACTCACCACTCAACACCAATTCAACCTTTTGCAGCCACAGTTGGAATTCGGAATGAGTTCAAGCAAACGACAAACTCGTTCTAAAAAGACAGCTACGAAAAGCAGGAGTGTTCCATGGTCCACGCGCTGCTCAAGGTTTATAAATCGGCATTGTGCAAGAATCACACGCTGTGACCTTTCGTCGCTCAGGTGGTTATATTTAATTTGTTTCAGCGTAAACACAGAAAAGCGTTCAGAAAGGCGTACAGGGAAAAATTTCTTGCGGCATTTCGTTATTCTTGCAGATTTGCTGTTAGTCATACGTTCCCGTCGCGCGGTTAAAATTTGTACTTTATTGTTTTGCATGACTGGCGCGCAAGCCGCATGCTGCGCAGTTACGGGTGATACTAACGATCTGTTGACAGGTAGTTTCCGGTGAGAAAGAGAAAGATAAAATCCTTTCGTTTGAATATCTCGGGGAAAAAAATAGGTATCCAAATTTTGTTTTCAGAAACACAAGGTAAAACATGTAGTAATTTCGTTAAGCCAAAAAAAAAAATTTCGAATCTGGCAAAGTCCGGAGGGTATCCTGATACCTTAAAACAATTATTGGAAACTGTCATGTTTGTGCATGTTTATTTGGTCAGGCATAGTAGCTGCTTCACCGTGACACTTAACAAATAGCTTCACGTACGTATTGCGGGCCCTTTTTTCGTCTTCCTATTTCCCTTTTTCTTTCATTCGCATTCGGTTTAGGGGAGAAACAAGACATTTATGGTGGCTTCGCTAGTTCCGCGGTCTGCTGTTCCGCAGATTAGTGACACCTAAAAAGTTGTCTCAGCAAATATTGTAGTTTAGCTTGTCCACAAAAACTTGATAACGCATCACCATGCACGTACTTGGTTGGAGAAACCACTGCTTGCAGGGTATGAACAAGCAGGCATCTTGTGTGTAGCAGTAGACACATGAATTTAGCAGGTTCCTATTTTTTTAAAAAATGCTACCACTCCCTGTGTCTACAATGTGAACTCTGTTACTTTGGCTTCACAGCTGTCTCAGCTTTGAGGAAAGGAACGTCTTTTCTTTCTCCTAGAGTCATTTTCTTTCAGTCTACTAGAGGTAAATTACAGCAATACGAGTGCAGCTGTGAACAAGGGACATTTGCAAACATCTTACTAACTAGTGCATGACATTTTATACAAGCGCATCACTAAAATTGTATTTATCAGTATTCCCAAAAAACTCACCTTCTTTGCCATGATAGTTAAACCTGCGTTTCACGACACTCGCTATGTCGCGCCGCGTCCGGTGTGAATCGGAATGAAGGAATGAGCGGGATCTAATTTTGTCGCGTTGTCGCATGCAGTTACAGCGTGTCGCGACGTGTCCAGTGTGAAATGGCCTTAATGCATGTATAATGATTTAATCTTTTCTGTCAACAGCACCGCATGGTTTTTCGTGGAAATGAAACTTAATCAACCCTAGGGCATTCAATCGAAACCCCCTCATTGGTATTCATTTAGTATGAAAAAATATCAATCTGAACGTTTACTTTTGCTCGAAGGCACTTTTCAGGGAATCCACGAACCTCCGCCCGAACTCCCTTCACAGAATCCTGCAGGTTCCCCCCAGCAAACTATAATGTTATGCTAAACGTCATAAAACTATTTTCGTTGTCGTTTCAAGTGTTAACCACGGCTCTGACAAAGATGCACTGTATTTGTGTTTGTTTTTTAAGATCCCGGGTTTAAGATCCGTATGTGCCGCCCCAAAGAGTATCGTTTTCAAGTATTCTTAGTCTGTAGGGTATAGATTTTGCCTTTTTCGTCTAAAATAGGGGACCGATTTCGTCAGTTTGGTCTGGGATTGGGTATGATTTTAATAGAACACTGTGTTGCCGCGAACATCGCACGGCAAATGGAAGAAAACACCGGGCGGAAATCTTGCAACAAAAAAAAAAATCTCTGAACTAGGGTAAACATTTTGAGGTCAGATTTGAAATAGGGTGTACATTTTAGAATCAGTCTGAAATAGGGAATAGAAAATCAGATATTTTGGTCTGAAATAGGGTAAGGGTTTTCAGCACCACCCCCGATCCGTAATCCTTATTAGTTGTTGGTGGGAGGCTTGAAAACAATGACGCACAGCTATGCTGTCCTGTAGATGCCTAAACTTTAAGTAAACAACAAACTCTGCAGTACTTCCGCGATTTAAATGAAATTGAGTCGAAGGTCATGTTTAGTCAGGCATGGTAGCAAATAGCTTTACGTACGCCTTTGCGAACCATTTTCTCGTCTTCCTCTTTTCCCTTTTTCTTTCATTTGCATTCGATTTAGGGGAAAAAACACAAGTCGTTTATGGTAGTTTTATCAGGTTCCGGAAGTTCCACAGTCAACCAGGTTCTATTAAGCTCTTTTTCTTGGACATGTAAATACCTGTCCGGCTTTATGTTATCTATATGTCAACAACACGACCCCACAAGCGGCAACGCTTTAAATCCTATCGCGTACCACACCTGAATGAATGGCGGAGTTCTACTGTATAGTTTCTGGATTGATACTAGAAATACGATAATCGCAGATACCCCCTCACTCTGCCATATTGATGGGATATTACTTTGGAAACTCCCAACAAGAGTAGCCTTTGTTTTACCGAAATGTTGACTCAATCTTTTCTTCGAACTCAAGTGCTACACGCAAAGGAAGGAGAAAAGGAATGGTGTGTGTTATACTTTTGCGTTGAAAAACAAGAATCGATTGCGTGACGAAGTACGTATTTCCCACGGTCGGCACGTCAAATTAATTCATACAGTCTTCCAAGCACGTTCTCAAAATTTAATACTCAAATTTTGAAGTTGGTCGGCCGTCGTAGTACGGGAAAAAAGGAACACTGAATTCATAGGCAGTACAATTAAATAGGCTTCCTGTGCGATTTGTTTTTACTCTGGATTGCATGCTCCAGACTCAGGCATGCATATTTAATAGGCTCGAATTGTTTTGTATGTCAACCCACTCAAAACAGCAAGATTTCTCCCAGAATCAAAGCAAAACTTGAACAGTTTACTTCAAATTATACACGGGCTTCAGACCCAGTAATACGTCTAAGTGCTTGTGAACGATTCTCGCTGCAATCACCGCGTGTCAGATTACAGAAAAATAAGACATCTGACTAAATTATTCAAGACTCCAAATTCCGATTGCTCTGAGCGAATACGGTAGCCGAAACTGGCGAAAATGATCAGCATACAGATTTTAGTACATTCTTGAAGTGATCGAGTTACAAGCTATACGCGAGAGAATTTATTTGTCACGGTGATTGTTCGATTTCCACTGACTAACCTTTGTTGCTTGTCCTTTCTAAATAAGTATCTGAGTTTAACACAAAACGGCGTCTGAAGCTCCCGATTTGCTTTCAAGCGCTGTTCCCTTTGTGGAGTTGTCTGTGTTACCCGCTTCTGTTCATGTCGCTTTTGGTCGGCATTCATGCGCTGTTGTCTTTGCGGAGTCTTCTCTTCGGCCCGCTTTTTCTCCTGAAGGTCTCGATTCGCTTTCAAGCGCTGTTCTCTTTGCGGAGTTGTCTGTGTTACCCGCTTCTCTTCATGTCGCTTTCGATCGGCATTCATGCGCTGTTTTCTTTTCGGTCATAGTTCCGTCTTTTGTCGAGACGAACTTGGCGCTGTTTGATCGTTTCACGGTTCCGCCTTGCTCGTACCTGTTCCCTTCTCTTTTGAAGACGAGCTTCGCGAGACTGTTGTGTTTCAAGTTTTCTATTTTCGTGAACACAGCTACGATATACTGTAGTTGCTTCGTTCAATTGCGAGTAAAACTACAGAGCCACACGTGATCGATCCGGCCTTTGTTATTGGTTCTGCAGCGACGCGATAGGAACTGGGGACGAGGTCGCACGCAAGACTGACAGACTGACAGACTGACAGACTGACAGACGAACATTAGATTTCGAGATGGCGGCAGGCTTGGAGTCTCCGATAAGGCGATAATACTACTGCATTAGCGTCTTGAGTATTTCCCTCACTTCGTTCGGGGAAAAAAGAAATACTACCTTTGTTAGATTAAAGCCACTCGTTTTGTGGGCTGAACACTTAGCTGATGATTATGCGCATGATCGAAAAGCTGATTCAATTCTGTGCCGTTATTACGCGTAAATTTATGTTATTAAAACTCATCTTGCCTTTTGTCCTGGTATTAAGAGCACTTAATAACATGTCCTGGCTTATTCCAATAGTTCTGTTAGAAGTGCGTTTTGCGTTTGATGTGAAAGAAAACAAAGCCAAACATATTCTATATTCACAGTGACATTACAGGGAAAACATTCAACGAGGAAACCTCGGTGGTTCCGTTCTCGCGATTGATTCCCAAGCGTCTATATCAGTCAAGTGGCAGGTACAGCATAACCATGCAGAAGATGCTTCTAGGTCTTTTGGGCTGTATAGCCATTTGGCATTTTTTGCAAGGAGTATCGGGTCAATCTTGTTCGTGGAGTGGTTTTAAAGGTTGCGAGTGTAACTTTATAGGGGCTTGTGTCCCTGCAACACCAACACCAAAACCAAAACCAATAAAAGATAGAGACAAAATGAGCAGCTACGCGCCGCGGGGCCTGGATCAGTTTAGCTACGTTCGCAACCCACAAGCACCAGTAAACCTGGCCTATCTGTGTGAAAGCACTACAGTGGCTGTTCTGTATGACTGCAATGCAAGGATTCCCTTATATGCAGCTACTGTTATGACGGGTAAACAAATCGGTGCTGGCTACAAACGGCCGAAACTAAATTTTCGAGAAAGTGGCGACTTGAAGCTGGATATAGAATTTCAACAAGTCGAAGACGATTACGACCAAGCTAACAAGAGAAATATGTGCTACGAAACTAGGCGATCGCGAAGTGGCAAATACCTCGTCGATGGTGAATGGTGGCGAGCGGCTAACCCTAAAGACAGCTTATTCACAGAAAGGCAATGCACTGCGCAATGTGCGTCAACTAAAACGCGGGTCCACAGAGGCCACTTGATAGCGGCAAGCTACGCTAGAGGAGAAGAAGGCCAGATACCCGATACCTTTACATACACAAACGCTGTTCCTCAGTTTGCAGTGTTTAATGGCGGCCAGTGGCTATCAGGAGAAAAACTTCTGATAGAATGGGGTCGCAGCCACTGTAATATTCACAAAGGTCAGCCTACAGAGAATATTCGAATGTACATTGTAGTTGGTACAATCCCATCGACATATGGAGCATTCAAAAGAAGATTTTTTGGCAAATCAGGTTTTAGTGATTATCAAGGCGCATCTGAGATGGACAGTACTTACGGGTTAAAAACCGGAAAGAGTTCTTACCGCATAAATGTGCCCCGCATTATGTGGAGTGCAGCATGCTGCAAGTTCGAGTACGTTGAAAAGAAAGGTTCCAAAGAGATACGAAGGAAAATAACGAGAAGTACAGCCTTCTTTCGGGAGAACGAACCCGGACGCCAAAAGCTCAATGTTCCAGGCAGAATGGTCGGCTTGTTCGTGACAATGGGACTGAAGAGTCTAGTGACCATTGATTTGTTTCCAGACGAACACCACGATTGCTACGATGGTGAAAACTTTGTGAATCTCAGCGAGTGATCGAATCAAAGTAGTATCGCTTTTCTTCAGCCTGAAATGCATAATTTTAGTCCGAATAAACTGCTAAAAAACAAGAAACAATCATAACGCTAACTTCCGGGACCTTTAGACATTGTAGTACCATGCAATATGATGTAGTTATAGTTCTGTAGAACCAGTCTATGTCTAGTGAAAGTAGAGAAACATTAATGCTTCAAATTCAAAACCGTATGATGGGAAAGGGGCAATCAATATACAGACCCGCCCCATCTGCTAAACATTTTCAACATTTCATATAATTTGCATTTAAATTGTTTACAACGGGAGTCTATTTTGTTGAATAAAACACGCACTGATTTACTTTACTTACTGAGGCTTCAAATATTTAACTATGACGGTATATATCCATTTCTTAGAACTTAACTATGTATATATTAATTTCATAGAATTTAACTATAGTGTATATATCCATTTCTTAGAATTTAACTATGTATATATTAATTTCATAGAATTTAACTATAGTGTATATATCCATTTCTTAGAATTATAGTGTATATATCCATTTCTTAGAATTTAACTATGTATATATTAATTTCATAGAATTTAACTATAGTGTATATATCCATTTCTTAGAATTTAACTATGTATATATCCTTTCCTTAGATTGTACACTATCAAGACTTTTCCTTTATAGCCTGAACTGCAAGGTAAACACCCCAGGTTGTTCTCTTCACATGTCCTGGCAATAGGTTCTCGTAGCGCGTCAAACTAATACTCCTACATTTAAGACAGTACGCTTAAACAAGACTGAATTTGCCAGTAAGCTCGTGGCGTCAACATCCCCTACAGTGGGGTCGGAACAAGTGAATAGATTGATGGATAGAAGTAGGGACGCGCGGGGCCCCGGGTGAGGAATTTTTGTTGCGCATTTACGGTATATTCGTATTGTATTTGATTTTATTGTATTTGAGAGTTATTTCAGGCCAAGGTTCAAAATGGACTTTTCGTGATTCGTATATGATGTACTCCATACTCTTTACCAGGACTGTAGAGTGATTTGATCTCAGACCGTGAGTTATACGGTCGCAATGAAGACCTCAGTTAGTCAACAGGTCTTCGACCCCTCATTTCAGTTAGCCTGCTTACAGGTTTTGGGTTTTTCTTTGGCGCGGACAACCTGGGACGAGTGACACCGTCCCACTTTGTCACTCGCCCCAGGTTGTCCGCGTCGAAGAAAACCCCAAAATCGAACCGGAGAGGCTGTATTAAAGCGACAGAGCTTACAAACGCACTGTGCATGCGCGGCCGCGCAGGCAAACTTTTTCCAGCGGAAACTGGCGCGGGTGTACGCTCCACTGAATCCCTTAGTATTTTTTAATTGTGTGGCGAAACAACTTCCGGCGGAGTGTTTTAAAAAGCTTAAGACGCAGAAGCAAGAGTTAAGCTACAAATTTTTAGATTTTGCAGTTCAATAGTTTTTCTCTTCCTGAGCTTTTGCACCTACCACTTTCCTTCTTACACCCGTGGTGAAAATTGCAAAACAAATTCGTCCTTGTCGAAGTGTTGTCATTGCCATAGCGGCCGTGGTACTGCTGCGTTCCGTGAAAGTCGTAGATAGTATAAAATGACAATACATCAAACGGTACTAAAGACAAAAACTAAGAAAACACCGACTCTTCACACTTAGCTTACATTTAGTCGAGATCAGTTTTCACTCCGAAGAATGATCGACATATTATCTCTTTCAGTTTCTTACCTAAGATTTTCAATGCACTTCATGCAGAATGGAGACTTGGCTTTTGATCCCTTGGTCAGATGTACATTTTCTTCTAAACAGTACGAATGGAAGAATCTGGATTTTGAGCTTCGGACATTGTAAGGGTTAACTTTCCAGTCGGAATGGTAACAGCCGGAATTGATCAATGCATTATTTATAGCTGCTCCCAATCTTTTAATTTGCATGTTGAGGTCCATCTGTGAGTATAGTACTCAGTGTCGTCTTTTTACTTTTCTCACATACTTTTTCGATCATAGAAACTTTATAGTTTGGGATGTTGATCAACTTACTTTTAAGAGTGTTTGACTCTGGGCAAAACGGCAAAGAAGGTTGAATGTCGTGCCGTGATCAATTATAAACTTGAGTGTTTGACTATGGTTTCCCTACGCCCGACATATTTCCGTCCGGAGAAACCACTGCTTGCAGGGTATGAACAAGGAGGCAGATCTAGATATTTTTGCATCTTGTGTGTAGCAGTAGACATATGAACTTAGCAGGTTCCTATTTTTAAAAAATGCTACCACTTCCTGAAATTGCCTGGCTGTCTCGGCTTTAAGAAAAGGAACGTCTTTTCTTTCTCCGAAGAGTCATTTTCTTTTGTCTACTAAAAGTAAATTTACAGCAATACGAGTGCAGCTGTGGTCAAGGGACATTTGCAAGCATCGTAGTTCTAACTATAGTGCATGACATTTTATACAAGCGCATCACTATATTGCATTTATCAGTATTCCCATAAAGCTCACCTTCTTTGCCATGATAGTTAAGCCTGCGCTTCACGCTCAACACAGAGGAGTGCGTTCAACGCGAACAAATTAAACTGCGCTGTGTGAACCGATTTTAATTTATATCTTCCGGTGGCATGTGGTGTTATGTCAAGATAATTAAAGTTGGTATTGCCTTATTTGGCCCTGTCGCAAGAACATGCATGTATAATGATTTAATCTTTCTGTCAACAACGCCGCCGGATGGTTTTTCGTGGAAATGAAACGTATAATAAAGCAACCCTGAGGCGGATCGGAAGCATTCAATCGAAACCTCCTCACTGATACTCATTAGTATGAAAAATATCAATCTGAACGTTTACTTTTGCTCGAAGGCACTTTTCAGGGAATCCACGAACCTCCGCTCGAACTCCCCTTCACAGAATCCTGCAGGTTCCGCCCCAGCAAACTATAATGTTAATATGGATACGCTAAACGTCATAAACTATTTTTGTTGTCGTTTCAAGTGTTAACCACGGCTCTGACAAAGATGCACTGTATTTGTGTTTGTTTTTTAAGACTGGTCGGAATAGCTTATCTCTATCCGTATGCGCCGCCCCAAAGAGTATCGTTCTCAAGCATTCTTAGTCTGTAGGATATAGATTTTGCCTTTTTCGTCTATTTTGTCTGTTTGGTCTGGGATAGGGTATGATTTTAACAGAATTGTGTCGCCGCGGACATTGCACGGCAAATGGAAAACACCGTGCGGAAAATCTTGCAACAAACAAAAATCTCTGAAATAGGGTAAACATTTTGAGGTCAGATTTAAAATAGGCTCTACATTTTCGAATCAGTCTGAAATAGGGTATAGAAAATCAGATATTTTGGTCTAAAATAGGCCAGGTAAGGGTTTTCAGCACCGAGCGGCACACTTCCACCCGATATTATGATGAGAAGCGCGGCAATTATATACTAGGTTTTGTTCCACGGTTATTTAGCATATTTCGGAATTTAAGCCACCTAACTCGTGGACGCTCATTCCTAAAGGCTATGATCGAGCTAATTTCTTACAAGGGATCTCTTGTTTCTTAGTAAACCTTGCGATACTAAAATAACGCTGATCTCAACCTTGCATTGTTTTCTTAACAAATCATATTTTTGAGTATTGTTCAGTCTTATTAACATTTTGAGGAGATGATCATCAGCATATAAAAAACGGGTTATACGAAATCACTCTATTACTAGAAATACGATAATTGCAGATTCCCCCTCGCCTTGACATGGATATTTTACTGAAGTTTGACGCAAACACATCTTGGAAGTCAAGGACGGTACAAGGGCGTTCATGTGAGAATGTAAACAGGAAAACATTCAACGAGGAAAACTTGGTGGTTCCGTATAGTCCGTTCTCGCGATCGGTTTCCAAGCGTCTATATCAGTCAAGTGGCAGGTACAGCATGACCATACAGAAATTGCTACTAGGTCTTTTGGGCTGTATAGCCATTTGGCATTTTTTGCAAGGAGTATCGGGTCAATCTTGTTTGTGGAATGGTTTCAAAGGTTGCGAGTGTAACTTTATAGGGGCTTGTGTCCCTGCAACACCAACACCAAAACCAAAACCAATAAAAGATAGAGACAAAATGAGCAGCTACGCGCCGCGCGGTCTGGATCAGTTTAGATACCGCAACGCAAGGCTAGCACCAGTAAACCTGGCCTATCTGTGTGAAGGCACTACAGTGGCCATTCTGTATGACTGCAATGCAAGGATTCCCTTATATGCAGCAACTGTTATGACGGGTAAGCAAATCGATGCTGGCTACAAACGGCTGAAACTAAAGTTTCGAAAAAGTGGCGACTTGAAGCTGGATATAGAGTTTCAACAAGTCGAAGACGATTACGACAAAGCTAACAAGAGAAACATGTGCTACGAAACTAGGCGAACTGGAAAATACTTCGTCGATCGTGATTGGTGGCGAGCGGCTAACCCTAAAGACAGCTTATTCACAAAACGGCAATGTACTACGCAATATGCGTCAACTAAATCTCGGGTCCGCAGAGGCCACTTGATAGCGGCAAGCTACGCTAGAGGAGAAGAAGGCCAGATACCCGATACCTTTACATACACAAACGCTGTTCCTCAGTTTGCAGTGTTTAATGGCGGCCAGTGGCTATCAGGAGAAAAACTTCTGATGGAATGGGGTCGCAGCTACTGTAATATTCACAAAGATCAGCCTACAGAAAATATTCGAATGCACATTGTAGTTGGTACAATCCCATCTACATATGGAACATTCAAAAGAAGATTTTTTGGCAAATCAGGTTTCAGTGATTATCAAGGCACATCTAAGGTGGACAGTACTTACGGGTTAAAAACCGGAAAGAGTTCTTACCGCATAAATGTGCCCCGCATTATGTGGAGTGCAGCATGCTGCCAGTTCGAGTACGTTGAAAAGAAAGGTTCCAAAAAGATACGAAGGGAAGTAACAAAAAGTACAGCCTTCTTTCGGGAGAACGAACCCGGACGCCAAAAGCTCAATGTTCCAGACAGAATGGTCAGCTTGTTCGCGACAATGGGACTGAAGAGTCTAGTGACCATTGATTTGTTTCCAGACGAACACCAAGATTGCTACGATGATAAAAACTTTGTGATTCTCAGAGAGTTATCAAAGTAGTGTCGCTTTTCTTCAGCCTGAAGAAACATAATTTCAGTCCGAATAAACTGCTAAAAAAGAAAACAATCATAACGCTAACTGCCGGGACCTTGTACACTATATCCAGAGAAACAATGCTGACTGCCGGGACCTTTAGACATTATAGTACTATGCAATGTGCAGATGTAGTTATAATTCTGTGGAACCAGTCTATGTCTAGTGAAAGTAGAGAAACATTAATGCTTCAAATTCAAAACCGCTTTCATGGGAAAGGGGCAATCAATATACAGACCCGCCCCATCTGCTAGACATTTTCAACATTTCAAATAATTTGCTTTTAAATTGTTTACAACAGTATACATACAATTATTTTGTTGAATAAAACACGCACAACTCCTATCAGTGATTTACTTTACTTACTGAGGCTTCAAATATTTAACTATGACGGTATATATCCATTTCTTAGAATTTAACTATGTATATATCCATTTCACAGAATTTAAGAATGATTGTTTGAGAAAACCAGGCAGAGGTGAAAGATGGGGGTCGGCCGATTTCCTTCAAACTTTTACCATTTAATGTCTGTCCGAAATAATAAAGAATGATGGTATTTAGCGATTCTCCTGATGTTTCATTTCCTAGTTTGACCCTTGTTTTGGCCCTCACCGACCCTGACGTCACGTGAAATTTATGCAAAGTTTGAAGCTCACTAAAATATATTTTGCGCCATTTCTGGGGACTCATATCGATTGTTGTTTACCGTCTAAATTACGTTATTAACGAAAAATAACTCTACTTAATATAAAACTGAAGTTTTCAGAGAATTTTGTAATTTCCTTCCGTTCGCAAAATTGTCTTAGGCCAAATGTGAGGCAATTTCGAAACCAATTTTCTCGAAGGTGCGGCGTTCCTTTCCGAGAATTTTAAGATATTTTTCAAGCCCAACATCTGTTCTCCCAAAATCAGTAAACTCTAACTTGAGCCATTAACTGTGTGTTTGCGTGAGGCGCGCTCGAAGTAAACAAACTGCCCGTGCTTTTCCAGACCGATTTCTTTATTTAAATCAATAAGAATCCCTCACCTCTCGAAACATTGTCTAAAGAGAGCCTAAATTAACTCTTGATAACAAACTTGCAGCGCTGATCACGATTGTATATGATGTACTCCATACTCTTTACCAGGACTATAAAGTGATTTGATCCAGGCCGTGAGTTATACGGTCGCAATGACTACCTCAGTTAGTCAACAGGTCTTCGACCCCTCATTTCAGTTTGCCTGCTTTACAGGTTTTGAGTTTTTCTTCGGCGCGGACAACCTGGGACGAGTGACACTGCCCACATTATTACTCGCCCCAGGTTGTCCGCGCCGAAGAAAAACCCAAAACGGAACCGGAGAGGCTGAACGAAACGTGTGAACGAAAGTTATGAGGGAATTCAACGCTTCTTCAGCTACACAGGGGAAAGGAAAGAATTCCTGTGCTTAAGACTCTTCAGGAAAAAATTCTTCACACGCTTCAGGCAAGTGGTCGTTGATAAATTTGACAAGTTGTGATTTTTTGTGTAGAATCAAAGGAACTTTATTTTTTAGTGCCAAAACTACAATGCTCACCAATAATGTCTTTATCATACAATAAACAATAAGTTAGCTATAGTGATGATATGACAGACTGATGTAGCATTGCTCCTATCTATTAAATTACTATAATATATTATATTTTGTAAAAAATATGATAATACATGTGACATGATTGGCTAAAATACCATTTTATGAGAGTATATATAGTATAGGCACACATTTAGAATGATAACCTCTTGCCAGATGCCAACAGCTATCTGCAACTATTAACTATGTGACATCAAACAGTACTAGAGACAAAAACTAGACTAAGAAAACACCAACTCTTCACACTTAGCTTGCATTTAGTTGAGATTGATTTTCACTCCAAAAAATGATCAACTTATTATCTCTTTCAGTTTCTTACCCACTTCATGCAGAATGGAGAATTGGGCTTTTGATCCCTTGATCAGATGTACATAATTTTTCTTCTAAACAGTACGAATGGAAGAATCTGGATTTTGAGTTGGGACAATGTAAGGGATAACTTTCCAGTGTGATGAATGGGCCCTAAGCTTTCCAAGGTAACTGTTTACCCCAAAATTCAGATTTTCATAGCCTTTAAGAAGAAAACATGAATGTTGTAGTGAGAATTGTTAGTTGACAGCTTTCATCTGAGCAAGGTATCAAAAGCCAAGTTCTCAGCACTATATATTTTTTTGGTAAAAAAAAAAGGATATAGTTGAATTATAATCAATTATGCAACAAGCCAAGAGGTCCTGGGGATAAGAGTCCCCATTACATAAAAGTTTTACGAATGTCGTTGATCGCTGAATAGGTAGAAGCAATTCCACCAATAATGCCAATGCCTATCAACTCATAAAGAAAGACTTTGACATGAAGAGGGATATTTTCCTTGATTTTCAAATAAAATAAACATGGAAATACAAATGTCAGAGCAGTGACCGTTGATCCACCGATGAGAGAGAGAATGGGCCCAAAGTTAGGGATCAGTTCTGCTACACCCAGGATGAAACACATGAGAAGTGACCGGAGTAGGCATCTTTTCCAAGTAAACTCTGTTAAGCAAATGAAAAGAAGCAAGTTAGACAGCCACAGGTCTTAATTAGCATAATTATTTAAATAGATTAAGTTTTTTCAGTCTCACAAATTGCAACACTTAGGGCTCCAAGCATTTTCTTTTGTCTCACTAGCCAATGGTAACGTGGATTCAGGAGGGAACTCTAGCCTTGAACAAGGCAGAGGCTGTTCTTTTAATCGTCTGGCATTCTGAAGAAAAACATTACCTAGTAGACTTTTGCATTATTTATTCTTTGTGAGCCAGGGCACAGAATGAATATTTTTTCCTTGCCCTATGTCAAATTTTGCTAGTCCTGGAGTTAGACTAGCAGGTTTTTCAAGCCCAGACTGCCATCATAATTTACCAGTTCTTGAGCAACTCTGTGTATGCTTGTGTTTCATCACATGATAGCATGTCCCAACTTACTCTGTGGCAAATTGAAGAACGCTTCAAACTGTTGTGAAACTGGATTGATTACAATGACGAAGCTGAACAACAAATGGGCAGTAATCAAAGCAAGTACAATATCCAGTATGACAACGTGCGGTTTGCCTTCATCATGTTTGATGCTTTCAAGAATGTTGCTCTCAATATCCTTTCCAAATGTTAGAAATCCAAGTATTGAAACAGGCAGGTACATGGAAATGACTCCAAGGTATGACCAGGCCACAGCTTTGGGGAAGTCAGAGGCTTTCTTCATGTCCGTCTGAATCGTGGGGAATGTTGATGCTCCACCAAAAGCAAAAAGAATAGTGCCAAAAGCTGGTGGATTGTAAAAACACAAAATCGGGGTGAGTTTTAAACTCTGAAAATGGTTGCCAAAGCACAACTAACATGCTAACCCTGTTTGGTTGGCTTGTAAGCTCTTCAGTTGGATCTTGACCAAAAAGAACAGTTTGTTTGCCAAAAAATTGAAAAAAAGATGTAGTATGCATTAATTCTGGATTAGATAAAATTGATTAAACTATCAATTCTCTCCACATCGCTTATACAGTTCCTTTTTAAAAGGTAAGGAGAATCTGTATTTTGAGCTTGGGAGTGAAAGGGTTAAGGGAATGCCCTCAGGACAAGTGTCCCCTGAATGAAGGTGCCCCCTGAATGAAGGTAAATCAATACAAGGATTATGTGAGGGTTTTCTTTCTGGATAGGAGAAGTGTCCCCTTAATGGAGGTGTCACAAAGTAGAGGTTCCACTGTATTTGGGGTTGGGGAAAATTTAACTTACCTGAGAAGAATGACCCAAATGTGATTGGGGCCTTTTCAACTTGACCCAAATCACTTGGCATGTCAAGTCCGATGCAAACACAAATCAGCAAGCACGCAATAGCTGTAGCAACACTTGCGCCGACCGCAATGCCCCAGAATTCCTTTGGGGTGCCGAGCCATGAGCAAGGAAGGAGAAATGCAAAGCAAATTAGCAGCCAGATTCGAAGCTCTCCTTTGGCAATAGCCATGTTTTGAACATGCAATGAAATGAGGTTCGACAAGTTCTGTGCAGCAAGGATAAGAAAGACGATGCAAACTCCTAAGGACAAAAAAAAAAAAAAAGACATGGCATTAGAAAGTCGACATCCCAGTTGTGCATAGTGAGCCACATTTGAATTGATGTTTAAATGAATATTTAACACATCTTTCCTATCTGCAAATAACTAAATCTGGAACTGTTTGATACAGTAGTTGATATACTGTGGTACTAGTACTACCTGTAGTGGTACAGCAGATGTTAGTTAATTGCTAGTGATCACTGTATGCAGAGGGGGGGGGGTGACTGACGTGACTACAGAGATAAAGGCGTCTTTCTTGTGCATTGCATGATGACCGCTGACCAACGGAAATGACGTCATGGACGTACTGTATTTTGCGTTTCCGGTTCCAAAATTGCAACCTATCTAAAGATCCATCAAATCCGACAGAGAACACAAAACGTATCCTGACCATAGAGTATTCAGAGAGCATCATGTTGGATGGCAACATAAAACACAAAACATTTCCTGATCAAAGATGATTCGGAGAGCTGAAGATTTTAGGTACAAATGTCCAAAATGTCTAAATTTGAAAAGTCTAAATGATATTAAAACTCACCTAGCAATGTGATATTAATACACATACTAACTGCACGAGAGGCCCACTTCCCGTAAGCCTTCTCTCCTATAGCTGGGTATGGATACCTAACATGTCCTTGGTATTCGATGTGACGCTCTCTCAAAGTTGCCCATGTAATTCCCAGAATCATACCACAGTAACCCGAAGCGATGCAACCAAGAATCAGTAGCGCAATACCACTCCAGCCAGCCCCTGAAACCGCGGCTGGGAGAGCTAACACACCGCTACCGGCCATTTCACCGATTACGAAAACCGAAGCTGTGATCACGGTCAGACCTCCAGCGGTGGAAGTTTGGCGTTCGAGCCCGTTCTCAACATTGTTTGCATCGGGTTTTGCGTCGCTAAAACTGCTTTCTGGTTCTGACTGCCCCCAAAAAGAGTCAGCCAGCGGTGCCTGATCGTCGTGCTCTGACATGGTTTCGTTTGTCGAGAGAGGATGTCTGCCTTGAGACATGGTTTCCGTCTCGTGATATCCGCGCCTACGCACTGGCAGGTCTTTCTGCGTTTCACGACAGTGATCGCAAAACTTCGGGGCGACTCCGGAAAACCATCGGAATATTGCGGGGAGCCTGGGTCACGGCATGCAATCAACCAAACCAACATGGCGGACGATGTTGGTAAAATCTTGCTTTGTTGTGGTTCGTCTGTCACTATGGTATTGTAAGTAGGACGAGGACGTTGTTTGCAAATCCATGCACGTCTTAATCAGCACACCAGAGACTTCATGAAACTGCAAACTTTTAATTTTTACTGCTAAGTTTCTGTTGAAATGTGTTTACTTCGGTTGTTGAAGCCATCGTTTAGTAGTTTGGCACAAACTTACAAAGTTCCCGGTAGACTTGCAGAAACCCACTGAGCTTTGGGGAAAGTTCTGTGCTTAATTATCTTGGAAATATCGACCAAACGTTTCAAGTCTTATTTTGAAGTGAACAGTTTGTGGCAAAAGAAATCATTACTTTTGAGGTTAAATGAACCACTATACCTCCTCGGGAACATCGTTATTAACGTGACATAGTTTGAGAACGATGAGCTTTTGGCAGAGTAACTCAAACCCTGAACTAGCGGTCACAGGGACTGCCACGTCACGCCACAAGAGACCTAACAGTGGCAAAGAAAAACAGCGAGCACACAGCGCAAGCAAGGGAAGCACAAGGTCTCATATATTTGGCATCCCAGACAGTCCAAAGCATGACAGCTCTCCTGCAAGATCTGGAGGTGGTAGTCATGGCAACAGTGGTTCAACAAGAACAAAGTATAGCACCCCTGAGGCGCCAAGGCCAGGAAGCAGCCGACCACCAAAATATGGAGCAACGGTAGCTTCTGATGTAAGTGTATGATTAGAGACCAGTCATAAAGTACAAGGGGGGGGGGGGGGGGAGGGGGGGGGAGGGGGGGGGAGGGGGGGGGGTTGGGACAGTTGCACTATGAAAATTAATTCTTTGAAAGACTGGTTTGTTATGACTCACCCCTTTGGTTTTTGACCTACACATAGTGTCCTACAAATTTCATTATCAGGCTAAATTCCTAACACATCTTAAGAAATTTGCCAGAATCCACTTATTTGTTTGAGTAAGAATAATCTGAAGATGCAGGGGATTTCAGGGACCACCAGAAGCTTGTGCCTCCAATCCATGTTGCTTTTTCATTTCAAAATGTATGCATAATATGTACAGCTATACAGTATAATATAGTATGACTGAGTGTGCAGTTTGTTGCTGTGAGATTTCACATTGTAGTGTACTATAATACTTCATGGATGTCAAGTAGTCTTAGTTCAAGGCAACTAGATCCCTGTGTGCAATATTGTTCCATACTGCACATGATTTGTATATTTAGAAACCTACTGTGTAGCTTTCTGTTTCACAGGCAGCAGTAATTACAAAATCTGAGTTGGAAGCCACCAAGAGAACTCTTGCAAAGTCTGAAGACCATGTGAGTATCAGAAACTGAGCCATAAATAGCAAATTTGATCTGCTACGATGTGTACATCTGAGTATTTTTATATTTTAGAAATCAAGGTATGAGGACCAGCCCATGGAAGTAAGAGTTAGTAAGTCAAGGCATGGGGAACGAAGAAAAGCTCCAGCAGGGTAGGACTTTTGGCTGAACTTTTCTCATGATACAGTAGTTTACTTCATGTTTACCAGCTCATTTGTCTATCATGGTACAACTATCAGATAAAGTACTGTTAGTAGCAATATTTGTAATAGGTCATCATACGTCTGCATAAATACTGTATTCAAGCTGGTCTGCTCAGGTTGATGTGAGGTGGATGAATTTTTCCAGACCATTTTCATCAGTTCCCAAGCAAAATTGTACAGTGGACCACATGAGTGGATCAACAGGTTATACATGTATGATAAGAGATATTATGGAAGCTCCCAGTTTCAATAATATAGGTGTTCTCAGGACTAAACATTTTACAGTGTAATAAATTACAGCAGCTGCAATCATATAATATTAAAAACATTATTTCAGTATATACCACACAAGGGAATAGTGCTTTTTGCATGCTCTGATTGGCTCCTCAATCTCAGAATATCAAGTATTATTCACCTCCCGGCGGTTTCCGGTAAAACAAAATGGCGTACGAACCCAATTTTTGCCCACTTTTGTCGGAAATAAAACAGCTATTTGGGAGTTGGCTATTAAACTTGTATAGTTATATGTATACTAAAATAATTATTCTCCTCAGTGTCGGTGAATAGCGGTGGATATTTACCTCGCCAAAATGGTTCGGTAAATATCCACCACTATTCACCTCCACTGCGGCGAATAATTGTTAATTAAAGTTTACCATGCATTGAAACCTTGACATACTGTAATGAGTTTCAGTCTGTAGTATATTGTATTATTTCCTGGGTAAAAGGAAATTATTGCCATTATTTTCAAAGGGGTATTTTTGTTTGTTTTCAGTGTTCCTCAACTACAGCTTGGATTACTGAGTGATGAACAAGACCAGGTAACATTATATAGTGACTTTATCATACAGTATTAACCACTGAGTACAGTAGGTGGAAGAATATTGTTTCACTAGCAGGACCCCTGTAAAGTATGAGGATCAGATTTTTTTTTTCTTGCTATATTTCTTTTTTGAAGTCCATTTCGAGTATCTTGAATGCAGTTTATAGTGTCAAAGTACAAACTTCTCTGCAGTGCATGTACCACTCGACTGTACCCAACTTGTGAGTCACCGATCGATCAACATCAAAATCTCCCTGTTCTTTGAACATGCAGCAGCATCAGTCTGATAGCCAGCAACCTGACAGCTCAACTTCTTTTTCTAAACTCATTTCTGATTTAGAAAAGAACAGCGGTTGGCATAAGAGACCAATATTTATACTTTTTGTTCACTCCTGAGTGGCCACCATCTTTGACATTTTATGAAATGGCCTGGGAAAGAGCGTTACAAATGCATGATGGACTCTTAGCATATTATCATAATAGATTATTATCACCATCACTCGAAATTATAGTGGAAACCCTCTTTTTTGTCACTGCTTGGTTAATCTGAAAAAAGTAACAAATGAAAAATACATTTACATACAATTTTGTATACCTCTGAGCGACAGTGTACAGGTTATTTTGAATTACTTTTACCTGTGTGTTTTGTTCTTTAGCTAATTCACCCAGCAGCTGAAAGTGTTCCACATTACCATACTCCTGACTCAAAGACAAGCATCATAAGGTAAATACAATAAGCAGCCATCAAAGTATTAACACATGACTATAATTAGCTTGTGAAACACCTTTTGCAAAAGCTTGCAGGTGATACAGACAATCAATGATTGACATCAATAATGGCCGCTATGACTTTCACGTGGAGTTAATTAATGATCATAATGATTTACCAAACAGCTGGGGAACTCCAGTGAGCAGCATGAGACATGCAGGAAACAAATCAAGAGGAGGAGACTGGCAGGTTTGTTGTGAATATTTATCATGTGAAGTCCTACAACAGTGAACTGTAACACATCTGAACTTTATAACTGGCTTTGGTCTTTGCATCAGTCATACAGTACACCAGTCTCATACACGTGTAGTTACTATCAGTGGTTCACTACTTTTATGAGAGGTTTTAGAGGCACAGGTATTATTTTAAGCCAGGGGGTTTGAGAACTGCGTATTGTGCAACACACCCCTATACCCAAAATTCTGAGAAGTAGTCACAATATGCTGTTAGTACTGTTACTTTGTACTGTTTGTCCCACTTATGTAGTTTGACATTGTTTGTTTGTACACAGTATGAAGGGAGAATATTGTTGTTCACATTTTTTAGAACATTTTTAGATCTTTTTTGGATAGAAATTACCTGAAATTAGAAAATTATGGTAACTCATTTTTCTCTCGGGCCTCTCTCCCTTCCTGTTCTTTTTTTATTTTTGTCATTATCTTCTTGTTTGTGGATGAACCACAGGTTCACCAGAACAGACAAGTGTCTCAAGCTTCGGCTTCTCGTCAACACAAGCGGCCAGAGGACATGCCAGCCCTTGACCTCCAGCTCTCGCAGGACGGGGCAGATCTGAAAAAGGTAAACCCACTACATTATCAGTCACATGACTAACCAACGGGTGTATTATACCCGCCTTAACTCTTTTACTCTGAAGAGTGATCTACCTTTAGTTCATTAAATTTCTCCTTTATTCCTCACTAGAGCTGCACATATCAGAGTACACAGAGAACTTGGCTTTTGATCTTATATATATTTTCTGGGAGAAAATACAGTTTTCTATCTATCCTGTTTGTGTGTCAGCCTTTCTGTCTTTTCATCTGTTGATTTTAAGTAATCTTCTGTTGTAGGCACTGGCAGCACAGCGGGAAGAGAACGCAGCTGAACAAGCAAAGGTACAGCTTATGTAACCCTCAGATCCTTGGATGTACATGCAAAAATGCCAGTTACCCAGTACAAAAGAGTGATATTCAAACATTATATTGTACTCTACTGTAAATTGTAGCATGTACATTTACAAATCCTATTCTAAATTAATATATGTTTATAAAGAGTTTAATGCAAAAAAAGAAAAAGTAGACATCAAATTTTACAGTGTATCACTAAAATGTTGTTTTACTTTTTAGAATAATGAAACAGATGTCAGAATAGACACCAATAAAGTGTAAGTCCAGTTTTTATAATTTATAAAATTCCCAGTGCACATTGAATGTAATGTACCTGGACATACAGCTCATAATTATTTTAAAATTCTGGTCATGTACAGTTATTAGTACAGTAGGTTGGTAGATATTTTGATTGACAGGCTTGGCTACTTTTGAGCATTAAATCAAATACTTTGTAAGATGTGTACCAGTAACTCCTAATGTACCAACATTTAGATGAGGTTTTGTCTGCACTGTCTGTGGAGTTTGTGTTCACTTTTATACTGTAACTCTCTGGAATAGAGGCGACAATAGAGTGGCTGAACAACAAGAACACCCAGGGAGTATGCGAACAGCATCACAAATGGAACAGATTCACCAACAGACCAGAGAAGAGAAGGTGACATGTTTTGTGGATCAGTTCTCTGTTACACGGTTTTCAAGCTTGACCTTTTACATCCTTTGGATTCAAAAGCCAGGCCAAATGCATAACTCTGGGCCAGTGATCATAGCCACCCTTATACTGAGTGATCTGTTTTCTGGTGTTGGATGAGACCCAAACACAAGTATCAGGTTGAAGTTCTTCAGAATCTGGTGCCAAAATCAGATCTCATAATCTGAGTTCCATTTCATTGTGATTCTGGTGATTGAGTATTTTGTTTCCAATTTGGAAGCAGCCTCTCGTACAAACCACCCCAAAAGCAAAATAATAGTAAAATGTTTGACTTGGGAATTTTGCTTTTGTCAGACTTCACAAGGTGTAATTTTGGAAATTATTTTGACTCTGAGCCTATGAGTTGAACTTTATTTTAATTATACTCACTGACAGAAAATCTTAATCTTTGGCAGGACAAGCTTCATGCTGACAGGAAAAAGGAGCTGGTTATGGAGACTGTTCTTGTAGACCAGCTGTCACGGTAAGAAAATATGTTTTGTCCAGTATCACAATATAGTACCTGTCCTGCCTTGCTTATGCAATCATTGCTTTTGACAACAATTTGCCAAAAATAGAAGTCTGGATGTTGTTAGTTTTTTTTTTTCGTTTTCTTTTTTATTTTATTTTCTTTTATTTTTTGAATTTATCTTTGTTTGAATAGAGCTGCAGTGTCAGATCCTGATATTGTTGATACACCAGTGTCAGCTAACATGGCCCCCAAGCTGAGAAAGCAAATGGAATTGTATAATACAAGGTAATTATGACAACATGGTACTGATTTCTGGATAATTTTCTTTTCTCAAATACCCTGCATAAGCACTGACACACAAGACTGTAATCATTATAAAATACCTCAAAAGGAAGTCTGGTAGCCTGATGGAAATTTTGGTATCCCCAGACTAGAGGATGCAGCTTTCATTGTGTGCCCTGCATTCATCTTTTGTGATCTTCAGAAGTCGCCAGCCAGGCACTAACACTGAGAACCTGTTGTCCAAACGAGTGCGGTTTGCAGCTCGGATTGTCACCAAAGATGGACATGATGCTCATCGTGAACTGAATGGCTTTTTCTTTGTGGCAGACAACACTCTGACAATCTATGAATTCCGACAGTTTGGCACAAGGCAAGTATAAAATATTGTACATTCATGCAATATTATCCATGGTAAAAACATGGATGTCAAGTTACTTGTAAGGAACAATATTGAAAGCTACTTCAGGATAGAACTAAGTATTTAACTGCAGGTATTGGCATGGAAAAAGATGTATGTTGTGCGATTAATAATCAACTGAAGGATGTCAATGTGTAAAAGCTGGTTGTCTGTGGGGAAACCTAATTCCAGAGGCTGCGTTACAGAGCACTTTAGGCTTCCAAGGTTAAATAATAATTGTAAAGGGAGTCCTGACTGAAAGATATCTGTTAGAGAATTATATAATTATGTACTAGAATTCAAAATATTTATAAACTGTATGCCTTTATAAAATGTTGTAGAGCGTCGGCCCTTCCTTTCATTCAACGAGGTACGTACAGCTACATCCATGGAAGGAAGAAGGGCCAGCCATACACACTAAAAGATATTCACATGGTAAGGCCCAAGTCTCCTGTCTGATGACTCTCACGGTACTTCATATTCTTCTCTCCTTAATTCTCTGGATTTTCTCTTTTCTTGTTTTCACTCCTCTTGTCTTGTCTTGTTGTCTTGTCTTCTGTTGTCTTTCCTTTTTTCTTCTCTTCTATTTTCTGTTTTCCCCTCCTGCCCTGTCCTCTTTTCTTTTCTCTATTTTTTTCTTCTCTCCTCTTCCTCTTTATTGTTTTCTTTTCTATAAATCTCTCTCTCTCTCTACCCATACATGTACAATGTTTTGTCTCACTCTCTCATATACAAAATTTGTCTCGAGGGGAGGGGGGTGGGGGTTAATTTACTGTATGTGCAAAAACAAATCAGAGGGAAGGGGTGCTTATTTCAAATTTGGGCTAAGGGGAGAGATTGCTTAAATTATTCGATAAGGGTGTTTATTATAGTGGGGGAGGGTGAGGGGGGCACTAATTTGAGGATTTATGGTATTTCATTCTATTCCAGGGGAGCAGTTTGTCTTTCTTGACAAGTGACCAGTTATCACTTCCAGAGACCATCAGGGCAAAACCAGTAACTACTTTCCGCATCACAGAAGTTGATGAAGGAGCTAAGGAAATTTTACTGTGAGTCACAAGTCACTATTGAGCATGTTTCAGTTTATAATAATATTGCAGCCTAAAGTGATGACTGAATTGACTTCTGTAGATATGATGGATGCAGATCACCTGCTGAACGGCGGCTTCGAGCTGATAATATGGACGAGACAGTCTCAAAATCTGAACTGGAAGAAAAGCAACTAATTAAAAGAGTCCAAGGTATAAAATGTTGTGCTGACTCAGACCTGTGAATTCTCCTACTTCCTCCCACATCCATGTTTTGTCTCCTATTCTCCTGCAAACACACAAACTCCCACTTTAGAGCTACAGACTACATACTGTAGTCAGTATAGTAATATGTATGAAGTTCACATTACTATATTAGAGCTTTTTTCTCTATTTGACATAAAATGGTACAGGTAATAATATTTTGACTTGGTTTCAAATAATTATTGTAGGTTTCAGATTTCAATTTTGGCCACATTTAAAGTATTAAATAATATTTTATTGAACATTCACATATAATATTTATTGTTTATTTCAGATTTAGTACGGAATCAGCTCCAGAAACGAGCTGTGAAAACCATGATGGGCCTCGGAAAACATTTTCAGGCATTAGATCGATCAGGAGATGGTGTTTTAGACAAGCAGGAGCTGAGACAAGCTCTAGCAGTTTACCATATTCAGGTCCCAGAAGAGGTATGTACTATAGACTGCATTTCAAGTCCTCAAGTAAACTACATACTACAGCAACCACCTCGTTTTGTCCTGACCAAATGACACAGTCATAATTCATTTCTTGGCATGTGATCTTGGTCTTTTTTAGGTCTTTGGACAGCTGTGGTACATTCTTGATGCCAACAATGATGGTGCACTTGACTATGGGGAATTTGTACGAGGTTTTATAGGAGAGATGGACGAGAAAAGAAAATTTTATGTCAGAAAGGTGCAGAAATTTCCTACATGATATAGAAGTATAATCTATTATCATCTCTTTCAAGTTATGCTGCACTTCACTCAGCTAAAGATCAATTTAACTTGTTTGCCAGTAACAATATCAGTATTGAACATTCTCTTCCTTTAGGTTTTTCATAAACTCGATCCAAGTAAGACTGGTAGTGTTGGTTTGGTCAACATGAAAATGTTTTTCTGTGCAAAGAAACACCCACATGTTGTTTCAGGCAAGTGACTGATAATTATACTGTAGTGCTCAGTTGTCAAAATTAGGTCTCAATGCAATATTTATTTTTATTAGACAGTTCCTTAATCCATGCTTGTTGGTGATTCTCTTTTGCACCAATTTTTATATAATTATTTATAATTTCATGTACAATAGTTAAGTGTAATATTTAACTAGGTTAGACAACCAGGAGTGGTGTACTATGGTCAGCAGTGTACTAGTCAATGGTGTCCGGTATCAGTCATATGCATGGGCGACGTTGGTTGGCATGGTGTTAGCATATTCGAAAGACCTTCATGTCAAGTTGTTGTTCTGTTGTTTACAGGAGAAGCCAGTGAATCAGAAGTAGAATCATCATTTCTGAGTTGCTTTGAACACTGTCATACCAAAGGACAAGTGACCTATGCTGTATGTTAAGTTGTATTGTATGTCAGATAGTATGCATGCTCTGATTGGTCAATTTAATAGTCCAATAATGATACAGAAGCTGCCATTTGCTTGGTCTGTACTATAAGTTTTGGAGCCTCATTTTTTTCCTTGCCTGGAAGTGCACAGCTGTTTTCATTGTGTTTCAACACTAGTTTTGGCACAGATTGTAGCTTCCATCAAAATCTTTAACTTATATAAACTGCTGTACTATCGATATCTTTGTTGCAGGAGTTTGAAGCGTACTATGAAGGTGTGAGCATCAACATTAAAGATGATCAAGAGTTTGTCTCCATGATGAGGGGTTGCTGGGGAATCTAAATTTGCAAAGTAACCTGTTTCTTAGAATGCACTTGTTTCATTACATGCTTATGCATTGATTGTGATGTAAAATGTTCCTTAAAGTCTGGGACAACAGCAATGCCAAACTGAAAAGTTGCATAAAGTTGCAGATTAGCAAAACTATCTCCAGTCAAATTTTAAAATGTAGACTCAAAACTATGATATAGTTCTTTTTGCAATACATTTATTAGCAAAAACAAAGTGTTACCATACATTCAAATATTAAGTTATCAGTGTATGTTATTTAATGACTGTAGCCTGTGTATTATTTTTAAATGTCCTTTAATAGTTCTAAACTACAGTGTAATAAAACTGTTGAAACTAATACTTCAGTTGTATGTTGTCATCTTTTCCGGGTGCCGTTTTGGAGCAGTCTCTCTGGTGTGTTTTTTTTTTTTTTTTTTTTTTTTTTTGTAGAGAAATGAGATGAGAATTTAACAAGAACAGAACTGATCCAAACACTCAGATGAGGTAAGTTTTAGCAGTTTTGTTATTCTTATATTTTATCAGATTTCTTTGCTTGTCTGAAGACTGGGTAGAATATACAGTACCCGTGAGTTTATTTATTCACTACATTTTACTGGCTCAGAAGCACCGTAAACTGATAATCCATATGTTATATTTATATTACTGATAGTACTATGGCATTAAATAGGTGGTCCACTTCTTTCTGGCTACATCCCTCCCTTTGTAATGATCTTAATATGTACAGGCCTTTGTTAGCCTTGATCAACTTGTTTCTATAAACATGGGTGTCGAACCTACGGTCACTGAAATGTTACACCTACTGTGTTAATATCCTTACATCTGGGTATTCCTGTGATAAGGGGGTAGACATCGTTGTTTCCCTTCTTCAATACACACAGTTAAACTGGAAAACCATTGCTAATTATTATCTTATTATGAATATTGTTGTTTTATATACAGTAAACTATTTGAGAGGTTGTTCTGAGTGAGTGATTTTATATATAGTGAGAATATTAAAAGTTCAATGGGCTGTTGTTGAGGCTTTCAAATGCCAAGTTCTGGAGACTGTGAGTGATACAAATATATCCTGTGAGAGAAATATTCATGATCACTCTCAAAAGTGAAAGGTTTTGTTGCATATTGTATTGTTATGGAAATGACCCACCATCATATAAAGGAATACCTTGGTTTGAACAAAGCCCTTCTGGCGACATTTACTGTAGCTAATAGCCAGGCATTCCAGTTCATTTTCAGGCCAAGTTTTATTAGAGAAACAGATTCGCTATCTCAAATGAACCACATGTTTATTTAATAATAGTAATAATATTATTAGAAGTATAACTTACTACAATATTATTCTGCTATCAGGAGGCTACTATTTGACAAAGTATGAGAAAAATCTATCCAATACGTTTTGGTTTGAGTCACAAGAACCAAAGACAATAAATAACACTATGAATAAATACGGCTTAATAACCCCAGAATACTACAGGAATATAGTATTATCTTCAGACAGTGACGCCACTGTGATAAAATGAAGTCGAAGACAAAACTTTGTATAAAGTTACAAGAACTATTCTAATAATTGCAAGAAACTACTAAAAATATTGGCACCACAATATTTCAGAAATAAATAATCAAAAGTCACATATTCCTTTCATGTTTGGAATATTTACGTTTGAACAGTCGATCTGTTCTAAACCGTCACTTCTGGATCTGTTGAAGTCATTCTATCCCTCTCATTTGGAGTTCTCACAATCAAAGACTTGCCTTTGTGTTCAATTAAAAGCCGCGGCAGTTCTCCGTTGGGACGTTTCTCGAAGCTGAACCTGACAAAGGAACCACTCAACTTGGCGGTTGGCTTATTTTGCACTGCTTGCCAATATTTGATGCATTTAGCACGGCTGATCGCGATGAAACTCTGCGAAAGACCAACTAGTGGTATTATACCGTCCATCCAAACATTGATTCGCATTGCCCCGTTGTCTCTGTCGTATAGAATCGGATCTAACTCCAAAATATCGCCGACAATGTTCTCCAAGTCTATTTCATCATCGCTGTGATAGCGGGAATATCTTGTCGGAGATCCAGGAGTTTCGTATTGGAAACACGAACAGTTTGTCCAACAGGAACAATGTAGACCACTGCACAGTTGACCCATCTAATCGTTACAGAAATACCGTATAAAGCGCCATTTTTCTCGCAAAGCAAGTTGACGGTCTCTGTCGCTCTTTCGCAATCGCTGGCTCAATTTTAAACGATATGACAAATTTAACTCGCAGGGAGAAGGGAGGGTGAGCATAATTTTTCTCGGCTACCTGAACACTTTACAGAAACAACATCAACCTAAAGCATAGCTCCTGTTCTTAAAAATAAATCTTCAATTGTGTTTCAATTATCAAAGTGTTTCTTCGATGCATTTAATTGTTTTAAACCTCGAAAACACCAATTTACCATCTCACCCTCCCCTCCTCTGTATCTTTTTGTGAACTATGCACCTGCAGTGAGCACGAGTGATTTATACAAAACACAGCCCGGTGTCGTGTGTTGCACGTGGTTGATGTGTATCTGGATTTCCTTTTTTTCATGGTTTGTGTGTTTTATACTAGGGAATGATTGCCAGCCTGACCTGAATTTCAGCCGGTCTTTAGTTTGTCCCCAGTTTGTCTCCAGGCCCCGAGTTACTCCCGAAGACTGCTTGAGAGTAAACAGGAACCTGGGGACGAGCAGCCCCAACCGAAGAATGGCTTTTTGCGGAGAATTTGTTTGTAGGAAATCTGAATGCTGTGTTCCGTGGGTTCATGCCATGCCGTCCCAATATATTGCTTGCCTAACTTTTAAAATAGCGCCCAAAATGTCTTTCCTTGTGCTATTCACGTATGAAATCTATTCGTCTACATTTTTGGCCAACGCAAACCATAATGATGGTTTTAATAAAATATCATGCTTGACATTATAGGCATCCTGGGGAGTGATATGCAAAATTGGCGCACATAATTTCACTTTTTATATAAATTTCGTGCTAACAACAAGATACAAACGAGTGAACTGACTGGTAATTTAAAAAGTCTTTAACGTGTGTAGTGATTCCTTCACTTAAAACTTTGAGCACTCAGGATATTCTCGAGTATAGTCATCAAAAAAGTGCATCAGATCTGATTTTTACAGAAATGGAAGTGGACAAGAGCGAGACGTTTTGTGATTAGTTCCGGACTGATGGAACATTTAGTAGTGTTAAGTGAGTGTCGGCGTAAACGATTTGTGAATAACAAATTTATCCCAGCATTTTTTTTTTGCTCCTTGTATAGCGAGTTTTTGTTTTTTGTTGAACCGTTCAAGGGCCGTGTGATAAGATAAAAATAGCCTGATTTCGTTTGCTATCTGTCATCGTAGTCTTTTTATCTTGTCGGATGTTTTGAGAAAGCAAATTCTTTTTGTAACACTGTTTAATCACATGATTGCCACCTAGGTTATATGCCGGTTCCGTTTAGAAAAGGAACAGAAAGAGAAGGCGAAAAAGGACGAAGAAGAGCGAGGAGGAAAAGAAGAACAAGAACAAGAACAAGAGCCAAGAAACAAGAACAAAGAGCAAGAAGAAGAAGAAGAAGAAAAAGAGGAAGGAGAAGAACAAGACTGAAAAAGAAGAACAAGAACAAGAAAGAGAAGCAGAATTAAAAGCAGAAACGGAGTCGAGAGAAGGAGCGAAGGAATAAGAAGACATTCACAGCAAGCGACGTGACAGTGTGCAAACATGAATGCAACTCTGAATAACTCGTCTATCGCCGAGCCGTACTTTGCGTGTGACAGGCACATGTACATGTGCAATGAATCGTTCCGATCAGCCATCTACACCTCGGCCATTGCTGCCATCATTGTCAACATATTTCTGGCTTTCACCGCAGTTCTGGGCAACGGACTCATTTTCATTGCGTACTATCAAAACCAGTCTCTTCGAACACCGACCAGCACGATCTTGTTTAGTTTGGCCATTAGCGACTTCTTAACTGGCGCTGTGAGTCAGCCCCTCTTTATATGCGAACAGATCCTTATACTGACAAATTGTACAGAAAAGATTTGTACGCTACAAAGCCTGAGTAATTTCTTTTATATCTTTCTTTTTGGAGCGACGTTACTAAATCTATCAGTCACAACTTTAGATCGTTACATCGCGGTTTTACACAGCTTCAGGTCATACCTAGAGCTTGTTACACAGGACCGAGTCATGAAAGTGTTAATAGCATTATGGTTGACATTGACCTGTATTTCGGTAGTAAGTATGGTTTATTCCTTCATATCTCTGTTAGCACTTATTTTAACTGTTTCTAATGTAAATTTTATATGCATTTTGTACTATAGAATTTTTGGCGAAATTCGTCGTCTCGAAGCGAATGCAGTCGTTGCAGTCGACGCAGCAGAGGAAGCGAGGAAAGCGAGGGAACGAAAAAATGCTAAAAGTGTGGCCTTTATTCTTGGGATGCTCTTCATCTGTTATATTCCCATGATACTAAAGTTGTTGGTTTCCTTAGCTATCCACGTAAGGAAGGCGAATATTTATGTTCTCAACCGGCAGCTTTTCTTTTTCGGCATTACCTCGGCATTGTCAAATTCATCGCTTAATATTTGTGTTTACTTTCAGAAGAACATCGAGATTCGAACAGCCATGCTGAAAATCATTAGGTCAATAGCCCAGAGATTTCGAAATACAGTGAATCCTAATTGAAAGCGTAGCAATTGCTCATAAATTAAAGTCAAATCATCATTTGGGTAAAATATAATCGGTTTTACTTACTGGGAGTACAGTCGGCTTGTAAGGCTTGTTTACAAAGACTTTTGCGTGCACTCTGTATTTAATGTATGTCATTTTACCGCAAAACAAAACAACAAAGCGTTGTGCATCATATGCGAGTAAACGTGGTTAACAAAGAAAACGTTTGTATGCGTAACTAGTGTACGAATGAAGTTAATTTGACTGCATTATATCTCTTCTCTGGGACCGAAAAAATACGAGTTGTTTTTTTTTTTTTTTTTTTTTTTTTTTTTTTTTTTTTTTTTTGCTAAATGTAACCATAAGTTCAATTCTGGAGAGCGATATGTAAAAATAAATCGCGCGTAATAGTGATTTTCTATTGTCTTGCTTACAAGACAGAGTGAAATGAACAGTAAAATACAAAAGGTCTTTGTTATACCTTCACTTGAGCCTCTGGGCACTAATCGCTTGTCGAGTCAATAGTGAAGACATTGAAATACCGGCAAAATGCAAAAAGCTTCAAAGCCTGCCCAGGTTTTTAAATTTATTTCTTTTTGTAGCGACGTTGAGTACGTCGCGGTTGAGTTTACACAGCTTCAGGTCATGTATCTAAAGTCTGTTACAGAGAACCAAGTCATGAAAGTGTTAGTAGCATTATTTGACATTATACCTCTTCTCTGGGATTGATAACATAAAAGAGGTTTGACAGTTTTTCCTCCATTATTATTTTTTGCTATAATATGACCAAATAAGATTTGGTTTTGAGAAAATAATCTTAACATTAGGTACTTTAGGGGAGCGATATGCAAAAATACATCGCGCATAATTTTCTGTTGTCCTGCTTACAATATAGAGTGAAAAGACCGGTAAAATGAAAAGGGTCTTAGTGTGTTGTTGGAATCCCTCATGGCCATGCAAAGCTGGATTAACATCACACAATAAAAGGGGAAAAGAACTTTCAGTTGTAGTTATTTGATGATAATTATTCCAAAAAAGTTTGATGACCAACTTTTGAAAGAAAAATTTGATCACTGCCGCTTTGGATCAACTTCAATGCACACAGTTGAACTGGAAAACTATTGCTAATTTTCTTATTGTGAACATTGTTGTTATATATACAGTAAATTATTTGAGAGGGTGTTCTGAGTGAGTGATTTTATATATAGTGAGAATATTAAGAAATCAATGGGCTGTCATTGAGGCTTTCAAATGCCAAGTTCTGGAGACTGTGAATGATACAAACATATCCTGTGAGAGAAATATTCATGATCACTCTCAAAAGTGAAAGGTTGGCCGAAGAATAGCTTTTCTGCGGAGAATTTGTTTATAGGAAATCTGAATGCTGTGTTTCGTGGGCTCATGGTATGCTCGTCCCAATATATTGCCCGTCCAACTTTTTAAAATAGCGCCCAAAATGTCTTTTCCATGTGCTTTTCACGTATGAAATTTATTCGTCCACATTTTTGGCCAACGTAAACCATAATGATGGTTTTAAATAAAATATCATGCTTGACATTATAGGTACTCTGGGGAGTGATATGCAAAAATGGCGCACATAATTTCATTTTTTTTATATAAATTTCCTGCTAACAACAAGATACAGGCGAGTGAACTGATTGGTAATGTAAAACGTGTGTAGTTATTCCTTCACTTAAACTTTGAGCACTCAGGATATTCTCGAGTATAGTCATCAAAAAAGTGCATCAGATCTGATTTTTACAGAATTGGGAAGCGGACAAGAGCGAGACGTTTTCTGGTTAGTTCCGGACTGATGGAACATTTAGCTTATGTACGTGTCGGCGTAAACGATTTGTGAATAACAAATTTACCCAGCATTTTTTTACTCTTTGTAGCGAGTTTTTGTTTTTTGTTGAACCGTTCAAGGGCCGTGTGATAAATAAAAACAGCCTGATTTCATTTGCCATCTGTCATCGTAGTCTTTTTATCTTGTCGGATGTTTTTAGAAAGCAACACCATTTGTTTTGTAACACTGTTTAATCACATGATTGCCACCTCAGTTAGTTATATGCCGGTTCCGTGTAGAAACGGAACAGAAAGAGAAGGCGAAAGAGGACGAAGAAGAGCGAGGAGGAAAAAAAGAAGAAGAAGAGCCAAAGAAGAACAAGAAAGAGAACAAGAGCAAGAAGAACAAGAACAAGAACAAGAACAAGAACAAGAACAAGAACAAGAACAAGAAGAGCAAGAACAAGAACAAGAACAAGAACAAGAGAAAGAACAAGAACAAGAACAAGAACAAGAAAGAGAAGCAGAATTGAAAGCAGAAAGGGGTCGAGAGAAGGAGCGAAGGAATAAGAAGACATTCACAGTAAGCGACGTGACAGTGTACAAACATGAATATAACTCTGAATAACTCGTCTATCGCGGAGCCAGACTTTGCGTGTGACAGGCAAATGCAATTTTGCAATGAATCGTTCCGGTCAGCCATCTACACTTCAAACATTGTTGCCATCATTGTCAGCATATTTTTGGCTTTCACCGCAGTTCTGGGCAACGGACTCATTTTCATTGCGTACTATCAGAACGAGACCATTCGAACACCGACCAACACGATCTTGTTTAGTTTGGCCATTAGCGACTTCTTAACTGGCGCTGTGAGTCAGCCCCTCTTTATATGCGAACAGATCCTTATACTGACAAATTGTACAGAAAAGATTTGTACTCTTCAACTACTGAGCAGTTTCATGTACATATTTCTTTTTGGAGCGACGTTATTAAATCTATCAGTAACAACTTTAGATCGTTACATCGCGGTTTTACACAGCTTCAGCTACCTGGAGCTTGTTACACAGGACCGAGTCATGAAAGTGTTAGTAGCATTATGGTTGACATTGATCTGTATTTCGGTATTATGTGTGGTATATTTCTTTATGTCGCCGTTAGTATTTATTTTAACTGTTTCTAATGTAATTTTCATATGCATTTTGTACTATAGAATTTTTGGCGAAATTCGTCGTCTCGAAGCGAATGCGGTCGTTGCAGCCAACGAGGCAGAGGAAGCGAGGAAAGCGAGGGAACGAAAAAGTGCTAAAAATGTGGCCTATATTCTTGGGCTGCTCTTCATTTGTTATATTCCCATGATGCCAAAGTTGTTGTATTCCTTAGCTGTCAACGTAAGGAAGGCGAATACTCATGTTCTCAACCGACAGCTTTTCTTTTTCGGCATTATCTCGGCATCGTCAAATTCGTCGCTTAATATTTGTGTTTACTTTCAGAAGAACACCGAGATTCGAACAGCCATGCTGAAAATCATTAGGTCAATAACCCAGAGATCTCGGAATGCAGTGAATCCTAATTGAAAGCGTAGCAATTTCTCATAAATTAAAGTCAAATCATTATTTGGGTAAAATATAATCGGTTTTACTTACTGGGAGTATAGTCACTTGTAAGACTTATTTACAAAGACTTTTGCGTGCACTCTGCACTGTATATAATGTATGTCATTTTACCGCAAAACAACAATAAAACGTTGTGCATTAATAGCCGTATTTCCTTAACCGTTCACAGGAAACATTTATATGAATAAAACGTGCATGATTGACGAAGAAAGCGTATATATACGTAACTAGTGTACAAATGAAGTAAATTTGACTTCATTATACCTCTTCTCTGGGACCTCTTCTCTTGGATTGATAACATAAAAGAGGTCTGACATTTTTCCTCCAACTAGTTTTTTTTTCTTTTCTTTTCTTTCTTTCTTTCTTTTTTTTTTTTTTTTTTTTTTTTTTTTTTGCTAATATGACCATAAGATCTGGTTTTTAAAATATTCGTAACATTAGGTACTTTAGGGGAGCGATATGCAAAAATAAATCGCGTATAATTTTCTGTTGTCTTACTTACAATATAGAGTGATTGTTTGTCTAGTCTTTATTCATTTAAAAATTGTATCTGATTATTATTTTTACCTGAGCTAGGATAAAAGCGACACGTTTTCTGATTAATTCCGGACTGTTAATGGCATATCTAGTGATGTGAGTGTCTATAGTAAACGATTTCTGAGCAGCTAATTTGTCCAGAACTTTTTTGTTCTTTGTCGCGGGAGTTTTTGTTCTTGTTAAATCATTCAAGGGCCGTGTGATACTTGACAGATGAAAACAGCCTCGTTTACCATAAGCTTTTACCATGAGCTACCGCAGTCCTTTTGTCTTGTCGGATTTTTTGTGAAACTCGGCAATAACAATCTTTGTATCAACTTAGTCACATGGTTCCTACAAAAATCAAAGTTTTCAACTGGACACGAATCTTGAATTTAGTCTCATTGGTGTAGCAGAGCTTTAATGGAGTTTCCGGCCTATATTGAATTTAATATATTCTGGAAATCAAGAATACGGTCCGTGCGGATCGTACGGGTCGACAAACCTTCCAGCTGCGAGACCCCTTTTCAAAAATGCGAAAATTTCGTCTGGTACTTTGCGAAACAAATACGAAACGCCGGGAAATGGTACTTAGCGAAATGGTACTTTGCAAAATGGCAACTTTCGCAAAGTGCCATTTCGCAAAGTACCATTTCGTTTCGTCTTGTTTCGTTTCGCAAAGTACCATCAGCCGAAACGACTATTTCTAAGTATGGAACGAAAGAATCGAAAACTGTTCTTACGGGTCGCGCGAACTGCACAAGCCATATGATCCGCACGAATTACAGCTCACCTTTACGGCTTTTTACAGTATTGGACAACCCTTGAATGCTGATAGTGGAGAAGACAGAAATGTGATCCATATGATAGAATTTTCACTAAAACAAATCTTGTAACAGTAACTTTAATGTTTCCAAATGTTCTTGCTCTATTCATTTCTATTTTGTATCTCGCTAACACCCGACCCTTAAACGGTACTATGTCATATAGAAATGTCAGCGTTTAATGTTGGGCACCCTAAGCGGTACCAAAGCCCGTGATTTTGACTTCTAAAAGGTGAGACGAGCATCTTCTTCCCGCCCCACCTTTGATGCGGTATTTTCAAACGACATAATGAAAATCTGCTTCGCCGGCCGCACAGTGAAAATCGCTTCCCGTGCAAGTCTGGACAGGATTTATAAGCACATGGAATTTCATGAGAAGTCAATCTATTTTATTTGGAAGTGAAAACGGTTCTTTTTTTGCCATGACTATTCGGGTTTCAGCACAATAGCTCCGCCCTGTTACCCACAATACATCGCAAGTTGCACTAGTCCCAGTCCTTGCCTAATTTTGATGACGCTGTGCCTTCTTTTGCGTTCAAGAAAAATGGCGGATAGCTAATATTTGTGTTGGAGATCTACATCTCTTTGTAAAATTCATCATGGAAAAGCACGGTTGGAAACTGCAAAGATCTTTGATCATCATCATCATCATCGCCTTCGTATTCTTTCTCGGCATTAGCCGTGCAAATATCACCTGCGAAACGAATGAGAGAATGAACGAGATAATCAACATAAATGAGACGAAACGAGTGTTGGGCGATGCAGTGGGAGTTCTTCGCGGAGTGAAGCTGGAAGATAGGGAAGACTGCAAGGCGGAGTGCTGCAACACCTTGAACTGTAATGTGTACGTGTTTTACAATCGCTTGGGAAATTCAGCAAACTGCTTTCTTGTGAAATGCCTTCCGAAAGAGTCTTGTGTTTACAGTCAGCTAGTAGACTCAGTCGTCGGCATCCGAGAATTGAACGCTGGTGAGTAACGGTAGGTGCGCACGCTTCGCAATCCCTCAAAACGAGATCACAGAGGTTTCGCTGTGCTCATGGCTGTTAGATAACCAAACCATGACCATAACCTGGTTCACACGGTAAAGCAAGCGCAAACGCAAGCGCAAGAGAATGAAAACTTTTCCATTCTCTTGCGCTTGCTCTACAAATTTTATCGTGTGAACCGGTCGCTTGCGCTTGCTTTACTCGTGTGAACCAGCCTTAACCCTAACGTAATCCTAACTCTAAACCTAAACCTAACCTCCCTATTAAGCGAGGCGAAACTTCGGTGATCTCGTTTTGAGGGATTGCGTAGCGCGCTCATCGTAACGGTAAAGCTAAGTATTCCATCTAGCTACAGTACGTAGTATCTCAAAGTTGGAGCAAAAACTTGGATCAATTCAAGCTGTTACCATTCGTTCATTTCCTTGGAACATGTATTTTCTCGTGTACAGTAACCTATTCACCTTTATTTAAGCAGACATTGTGAGTGTCTATAATCATAACCATAACCTGTTTCACTGAGTGTTTATCATCTTCTTTGAGTTTAGCTTATTTCACTGGAAGCTTTTCTTCTGCAACATTCAAAATTCATATTGGGGTGGCATAAAATTACTGTAACTCTGAAAAAATGGTGTTCCACTATATGGCACTATATGGTGTATTTTCATATTCTTCAGGGTTCTATCAGAATGAAGACTCGCAGAAAAGGAACATGAATTCAACTCCTGCAACAACTGTGATGGTTTGTAATGCATCATGCTTTACAAGACTTGTAGTGATAAACATGTTGAGGATGTATTCAGGACTGCTCTTTATAACTAGGCTTACTTTGTTTATGAATGAGTGGTACATTATATGGGCTCCATAATCTAAACCTCCCCCTTCCCCCTGGGGTTTTATTCAATAAGCTACTACCCCCCCCCCCCCCCCCTGGAAATCTGAGGATCTTATTATTCAATTTTCCAGGATTGGAATTGGCAAACCCAAGAGTGATCAACTTCAATTTTCTCTTTCAGTCTCACATTATACAATTCACTTCCTTAGGCCTGTTTCAAACGTCAAATTTCGCAGCTAATTTACAACAATGTAAATTAGCTGAAACATTAGCTTTTGCTCATTTGCATTGCATTCGATGAATGTGAAGTTTGAAGTTTAAAAATGGCCCAAGTCCACAGATACTCCTTTTAAACTCGTGAATGCGAAGCAATGAACGAGTTATTGTGAGTGGGGGGAATTTCATTTGCTCGATCGCTTGCTCGCTCGTTCCATTGATGTAAACTTCTGGCGGAAGTGGGTTCCACTGACCAGTGCATAACACTGGCGCAGGCCTTGCAAATTTTCAGCTGACACTATACAGTATTGAATTTATTTGTATACTCTTTCAATCTGCACTTTTTCATTTTCAGGTGCTGGATGGAAATATGACAACAAAAGTCCCAACATCTGAGATAAATGGCAAGTATCTATAGGTTGAGGTACTGAAGGCTGGTGGTTCACACAAGGTAGTGCAAGTGCACGGTTCACATGGCATAATTTGTAATTAAAGCAAGTGCAAGCACAGGAGAATGGAAACTTTTCCATTCTCTTACCCTTACTTTTCTGTGTGAACCAGTCTTGAGTTGCAAAATTAATACAATACAATCATCCAGTAAAGGAAAATGGCTAACTTAATAGCTGTTAGCTGTAGAGCTGTTTATAGCTGGCAAACAAGAAGACTGCTCAGGGAAATAAATGATGCTTCCCCTATATTTTTAAAAAAGAAAAGTCTTGTCGCAGTTCCAAAAGCACTCACAGTTACCCAGTAGGTAGAAAATTATTTTGTAACATTACTGTAATGTATTCTTTTTGTCTTGGTAGAAGCCATTATCAATGCCACCAGTGCTCCTGTTGCCAACATAACAATGATGTCAGAAATCCAAGCAACCTCAACGCCAAACTCACTGATTGAGGAAAAACATGCACAAGATGAAAATAACCACACAACTGTTGCATCTCTGGTCATTGCACTTTTCTTTGGGATCCTGTTCCTCTTTGCAGTGGTCCTTCTTATTGGACGACCATGGTGGGATTCATTCCATAGACCACGGTACTCCAAAGTTGATTACTTAATGAATGGACTGTAAAATAATACTTGTCATGTTGTAGAGAGGTTTGGTAAGTTTTTGGGTACAGATTTATTTGGTCAACTACAAAAACAAAGAAGCCTTTTGGTGTAAAGGGGACTCTCAAACTCAACTGCCATATAGTTATGGTGGCATGGTAGGTTACTGATACTGTGTACTGTTTCCAGGTTGCCTCTCCAGATTATTCCACAAATTCTTCAAAATATCCTGTCTGTTTTATTGTGAAATAGTTTTTGGGAATACATGTACCTATAGACAATCAAGAAAATTCCAGTGAAAATAATGAAACAAATCTACAATAGTTACTGACATTTTTGTTATTGTGATGAACAAAAACCCTTAAATCTTTCCTTATGCCCTTTGGCCGTTCACAGGTTTTACTTATGCATGATTATATCTTTTTACATGCAAGTCAAACATAAAATAATCAAAATAGATCACAAAGATAGTGCTTCTTGTCGACCAGTACAATTTTTACTATGCATTACCGAACTTGAGTTAGTGCAATATTTAGGTATTACTATAAACTACAGTGTAATATTTATTGATTTAATGTTATAGTTATTTAGGGCACAGGCTAGTGTAAGAACTAGCATCAATCTGCATTGTTGTAGAGATAAAGCATAAATTATAAATTACAAATATGAACAGAGCCATACTTAGCAAAGGGTTTTAGTCCTTTTAAAAAATGCCTAAAACATCAGGTTAAACCACTTTATGGCATAAAGTATCAACTCTGTGTGGTTGTTAGATGGGAAGCACTTTCTGTTGGCCTTGGGAGTTAATGGTATTTTAAAAACTAAGTACTTACTATGTCACTTGTACATTTCCTTCTTAAAAGTTTTGGAAATCTGTAATTTGAGCTTGGAAATGAAAAGTTTAAATGACTTATCTGTTATGCTTTTTGTAGACCTATAGTCATTATGAGGGCCTCATATAAATTTGGGTCTATGGTTAGCTTAGTACCCATGAGTGTGTACTTGAATTTGCTCTATTTTCCAACCAAGGTATTCCACTAAAATTACCATATCTATTTATGGTACTAAGTGTGTGAATATTTCTTGGATAGCTTTCAATACCAGGTTGTGGCAACATATTTCAAATAATTGCTTTATGTAATAATATTGCTATTGTGGGGACTTAGTGAACTAGACTAAGACCAGTTTGCTTGTTTTTTCTAGAATGTAATTTAGCTAACGCATGCAATATAATCATAAGAGAGGAATGCACTAGAGTAATACATATTATAGCTATATTATACTAGATGTTCCATATTTGGAAGTGAAATGGTTGCCTTTTTCTAAATCATATGCATTGATACAGCTCTTTTTTTAATCTCTTAAAATAAATTTCTCCGTTGCTGTATTTGTAGAAACAATATTCTGACAGTTTTCCCAGCTTTAGTAAATATGCAACAAATCTACTCCTTAATTTAAAATGTGTTTGTTACATGTACTGTAGGCAGACTGAAATGGTAGCGAATTAAAGTAGAAACTCTACATGAGAAATAGAGACTTGAGAAACTTTAGAGCCACTGATGGCCTAAGAGGGCAAAGCAGAGACACTGACTTGCGTTACTGGATAAAGTGCTGATGTGGTGCTTTTGGTGAACTGGATAAGCTTATGACCACCGAAAACTAGGCCCAACCACAAAGAAAAATGTTTGCATTTTCAATAATTGAAAGCAGATACATGTGGCCAGACAAGGTCTTAGTGGCATCCATGTCATTAAAAGTTTGTAGCAAGTTCAAAGCAGAAAATGCATGCACAGAAATGCAATTGCAGTAAATTAAGTTTACAGTGCAAGTACTGTTGGTCTTGGGGTTATTGGTATTTTAGGAACTAAGGTAAATTTGTCTATAGTACTGTGAGGGGAAATAAATAAAATGTTGTAAATAGATTGAAAGTATTGCCAAAATCCATTAATTGTTGTAACTTTTGCAGTATCAGACCCTTTCAGGTTTACTGTGATTTGTGTACTTGTTTTTGTTAAATGTACTGTAAACAAAGATGTTAAATGGGGGTACTCTGGGTTACATTTTGTTTTGGCCTATTCTGGAATGAGCAAAAAGGCCCAGCACCTGAGAAAAAGTCTCAGGTGCTGGGCCAGTTTGTTATAACCACAGGCAGCCCAAACTTGTTGTGATCGGCCCCAAAACAGCCCACATGGGATAAAATAACACAAGGAACAAGGTAAGTCCAGTGTATTTTAAAAAAAGTAATAAAAATTCTGAATGTCTGAACTGAATGTCAACACTAGACTGGGCTGCTTGTGTTATAACAGATTGTTTCTTAACTTTTTTTTATTTTTTTATTTATTTTTTTATTTAAACAATATTTGAGCGTTACATTTGCTCCAGGAGCTAAAGCTCATCGAGGGAGCTTATGTAAATTTAATACATGCAACGGTATATCAGACACAAAATAGAAACAGAGTTTTCGGACAAAAAATAAATAAATAAATAAAATAATAATAAAGCAAGTTACCATTAAATGCTAAGATGTAAATCGTGCAGACTGCATGATATAAGATTGAACTGCTTTGAACAAGTTTACGTTGGTCTGAAAGTCGATATGAGGAGAACCATATAAAAACCAATGAATCTTTTGAGCCTTAGTTGAATGCAGCCAGTTACCGCCAAGATTCTGAGCAGCAAAGATAAACAACGTATCACACAGTGATAGCTGCTCATAGCAAGTACATGATCAAGTTTAGCTCTAAACCCAAATATTTCCTGGTCAGTCACAATATGGCCTTAATGTAATGTACGTACAAACCACGACCCTGTTAAAGTCGCAAAGTTTAACTACTAATTTGTGACACCAAACTCTCTTCAAGTTCATGAACGCCATCAGTACTCAACATGGTTGCCCACTATGCCCAGGGCAACCAGAAATTATGAAACATCCAATATTGCTTGAAGACAATCTACAGTCTGAAGGGCAACCAACCTATAGCCTTTCTGTTGATCACTGGCAATGTTGGCATGACAATGACAGCAGAGCATTGATTCTAACATGGCCTGGGAACAATGTAAAGATGACCCATTCAAGATTCTTAAATGTAAATGTTGTATTCCGTGAAAACCCTAAATGGCTATACCCTGTCTCGCTGAACATCCCAAATTTTCCAATGGAGTACACCAGGGTTTTATCAGGTTATTGTCAGCATACATGTATGCATATTATGCATAAATTATTTTTACTTTACATTCTTAACATAACTATGACACTTAGGAATTAATCTGTTAATGTTTTGTTTATAATTGCACTGCTTGGATGACAGTAATTCCCTTGGGAATTTTAACTACCTTCAACTTTAGTTTTGTTTGCTATGCAACCTATTTCATATTTGTGTGTGGTCAAAACATCTGGCAGAACTCTCTTGACATCCAACATCTCAAGATGGCTGGAATCAAAAGAATTCTCAACTGGATAACTCATTCCATTACACAGAAAATTCTTGAAATCTGATGATCATGCAGGTCTTGACTTGCCCACACCTTTATCAACAATAGTATCGTAATTTGCAAAGATCAAGAAAATTCTTTAAAAACTACTTAACATGTTTAAAATGTTTCTGAAATTAAAATTATGGTAATTGATTAAAAGGCATCTAATCATAAAACTGGAATGACATTTGGAGATTATATTAGTTCCATATGAAGAAAATGAAGTACAAGGAAGGCAGCACTTTAGTCAGCTTATTTTGAACTTTTATTATAAAACAACAGTGAGCATGATTGATTCTCAATGGACAATGTAACATGTGGAACCTTTGTCAATGAAGAAACAGTGAAACACTGGGTACTTTTCCCCCGACTCACAAAGCATATCTTAAACTATATGGTACATACAAATGTCTTTCTGTGCATACATACATCAAGATCAAAATAGTTCTTTGTACACATGTATAGTGCTTTTACTACTGTAGACCTATCGTCAAGAAAATGTACAAAATGAACTGAAAACTATATACCAGACTGATTTTAAAATCCTGAATCAAAAACTGATTTTTCATACATTTTACTTGTCTAATATCACAGTCAGCAGCATGCTGAAGATTGTTACTAAATGCAATATTATTAATTTTAATTACTTGTATTTGGTGTAAGTTTGAATGCAGGTTCACACACAACACAAGTATATAAATGTACAGTAAGCAGAAGAAAATAACTAAAATGTTCCTTTTGTCTTGTGTCAACATGTGAAACAGTGAACTGTTGCCCAGATATAATGTAAACTCCCTCAGCTCTTACTGTATATACTGCAAGGCATAAGTTGCCAAGTCAACACAACAACAGTTTTAAGTGATGATCAAGTATTGAGAAGTCACTTTTGACTTTTGAGTTCTGAGGGTATATTTTAGTACTTCTATAACTATGCCAAAAAGCTGTGCTGTGAGAACACATTCGTCAACAGCTTTAATTTAAATGGTCACATTTTGTGTTTTGCCTTTTATGCTGAGAAGATGTGAGACCTTTAAGTTTAAATCTTTCATTTTAATCAATCATGGCTAAGTCTATCGTGATCAAAAACTGACTTCACAAAATTATCAGAGCCATTTATCAACAGCAAACTCAATTTCTTCATGGAAGATACACTGAATGTGGCCATCTCACATTTGGTTATTTTGTTTCAACACATAGTCTACAAAATGAATGTTACACCAAAATTGAATAGATCACTTTCCATATGGCAAAGTTACCCTTAGCTGGGTTTTGCCAATTTCTGAGTGAAAATAAATAATGAGTTATGTTGTTGAAGAAATTTTCTCAGTTGACTATCTGAACTTCTTCAAAATGTATCTAATTTTACTCCTGATGTTAGTAGTTTCAGTAGCCAGAAATAATATTATTTTCCATTTTACATAACTTCATCACTACTTTATATGAACTGTATTGAAAAACTATCAACCACAAAGTTTCTGCTCAAATAGTTAAGGATTTTGTTGTAAGGTCAGGAGTAAAGGCTTTAATATGAGGTTCTTGATAGTCAGTTCTTGTCTTTAGAGCATGTTTGCTTCAGCCTATTCCGGAATAGGAATACTGATGCACCACAAAATCTCTTGGTTTGGATCGAATGGCGATTTATAAACTTTTAACTGTGTAATGAAGTGATTCAAACCAATGTTGATTAAAATGTCCCCCTATTTCTATTCCGGAAGAGACCTAACAAACACAGCATAGATGAATCTTGACTACTATTATAAAGTTACAGGATACAACTTTAAAATTTTATCATAAAATCAATCACAGCCCTATTTGTTTTTTCTCTATTTGCACACCAGCATCAAAAAGGCACCTATACCAAGGCCAGCAGCGGCTGCAAGGCCCCATCCACCATTATTAGCCACCTCCACATCACTTTTCCCTTGGAAAAACTTCACGAATCCATCCTAAAAATAGAAAGGAGATGAATGAGCCTGAAGCTTACTTTGCCAATATCAGGTAACTGCTGTATGTGCAAAACTTGTGAATGAACTTTACTATGATCACTATGATAAAGCCAAACCATAGGGCAACATTTTATTCTGAGCTAGGGGAAATACCTTTTTATATATGGCCTTCCTGCAAGGGGTCTTTTCTTTTTGTAAATATAGTCAACATGTCGTAATATAATTTATATATTTTGTGATTTTTTTCTGCACTTTTGCAGTGTGACACCTCTGTCTCCCACGCAACAGTTCTTTACATTTTGCCCACAATCTACTAATATGGCAAAGGCCCGAAAGCCATCTTCTCGTCAAGAAAGAAAGACAATTTTCGATATCATCAACAGAAACTTCCGACAATGCTCATTATGGTCATATTTTTCCTGTACCGGAAATGAACAGAATTATTTCGTTTCTATATCTTCGTTCACTTCGAAAGTAAAACTCCGAAAACTTCAACCTACGAGTCACTTTCTCATATAGCAGATTATCGCCGTGAGTTCTTGTTCAGATCACTGCGAGCTATACACACAAACTTTATTTATGTACATATTCCCACGGTCAAAAAAAGCATACCTCACACACTGAAAAGATGCCAAAAATATTATTTGAGATATCCAGACCGCAAGATCGTTTGATTTTATTCTTATCGAAGCTATCCGAAGAAACTAGAGAAACGTGGAATATTTAGAGGGAATTTCTTCATGAATATTTTTTTCGTAAATTAATTGCGTGAGACGCAATTCACTCATTTTGTTTCCCGAAAGCGTTGTATGTCGCTCAAATACACTTTCTTTCTTCTTTCTTTTATAATGACCCTGAATTTAAAAAATTCATCCAAAGGACTAAGTAAAGAGAACGACCGTTCTAAATTCAGACCTTTCCAACGAACGAATCATTCGTGTTTGAACGCCTCGGTACCGTTCTAGAATGACTAGTTCTTTGGTAAGATGAGATCTAAAGATAAGAGAGAATCAAGGGGGATTCTTTTCTTTTTAACCCCATTCATCTAAGAACGTACGTCCGTAGTGGGAAGGTTTTATTCCGAAAGACTTTATGAACAACATTCAGCAACGTAGTTGTAAAATCACTCTCAATAACTACTCACCCAGCCTCCATTTTCATCAAACCAGGTCCCCAAGTGTTGATCCATATACGTCGAAAGCCAGTCCACCAAATTCTCGACAAGCTGAGCTAAGTCTTCTCTTTGGGCACAATATACCGAAAGAGTCGCCCCAAAGGCGAAAAACGCAACAATCCGTCCCCAGTTATTGCCTGCTTGAAATAACTCGTCCGCGATTCCCACAAAAGTCGAATACGTCGTGGCTTGAGTCAGAGTAAGTCGGTCACACATGTTTGAGAAAAGAGCTTCGTTTGCACTAATAAGTTCATTTGTTACTCTTCTCAAACGCAATGCTGCTTTGGATGGATTACTGTCCTCGTCGAAGCCGTTCAAGTGAATACCATTTTCGCACAGCTTGTACGACACAAATCCATGAACAAAACTTCGAAATCGGTTTACGTTTCCCGGGGTCATCGCAGGCATAGTTTATCAGCTGATAATCCAAATGCTTCTTCTTGGGCCGTCGTTCTTTGACACGGTTGTGATCTGATGTCAGTTGGTTGAGGGTATACAGAACTTTGAATAGAACACAGATCGCCCCTCGGTTAAGTACCCTCGGGAAACGGGAAGTAATACTTCACAAACAGGGAAAACACCAATTTACAACTACACATTCAGTCGCTTCCACAACGAACTAGCATTCAGTGCTTGCAGCACTTAATAAGTCGTCGGTTCACCAATCACCGAGTTGATAAAAATAGAAATACACAATTACGTCAGCCCTGAATCAGGCTGTGAGGACCTGGGACGCTCCGAACTTAAAGCGCCAAATTATCGCAACTGTCCAAATCAACGAGAGACTGTATTTTCTTAAAATGGGAATCGATAGTTTGAAATGAATGCATGAGTCCTCGCTGCCGTATGCACCGCGCCAAGGCTGTATGATATGTTTTAAGAGATGTATTGGGTTGAAGGCTGAAGCAGATACAACCTCGTTTGTGGTTAAATAATTGTTTAGTGCTTTTCACGGGGAATTTTTTAGGCAATCGATTTTAAACTAATTGTTTGTGTAAAAAAAAAAAAAAAAAAGAGTCAGAACTACCAAGGCGGTTCTTTCAGTTTCGGCCCGCGGTTACGTCACACATGACGTACAACCGGCAGGAAATAAACATGTTTTCAAAGGGAAGAACCACCGGAAGTACACATCCAGGGCAGGGCCATACAACTGTATTTTTTAAGCTCTTTACACTAACTCTACTGACTTTCATCAGACAATGGCCGTTTAGTGGTGTAAGAATATACTTGTCTCGGCCATGGAAGATTCTCAGCTGCGTTGCTCTGCACCACCACATAAGTAGTGAAAGTTATTCCTTCTTCTTCTCCTCATTCTGCAGGCTTATTAGGAATATTATTCAGTTTTCTCTTCAGTTCTCGGTTCATCTTTGGGTCTACCGTGTTGTTCGGGTCTAACGTTTCCCAGTATTTTTCCTTCTCCTGCTTCAGACCAGTTCGCTTCTTCAGCTCTTCCAGGTCACGTATTAACAGCCGTCACCAGCAAACTCAAACACATATATTTTGTATCACACTACAAGTAGTGGAAGTTATTCCTTCTTCTTCTTCTCTTCATTCTGCAGGCTTATTTTAGTCACTGTAGTTAGAAATATTATTCAGTTTTCTCTTCAGTTCTCGGTTCATCTTCGGGTCTACCGTGTTGTTCGAGTCTACCGTTTCCCAGTATTTTTCCTTCTCCTGCTTCAGTCCAGTCCGCTTCTTCAGCTCTTCCAGGTCACGTATTAACAGCCGTCACCAGCAAACTCAAACACATATATTTTGTATCACACTACAAGTAGTGGAAGTTATTCCTTCTTCTTCTTCTCTTCATTCTGCAGGCTTACTTTAGTCTCTTATAGTTAGAAATATTATTCAGTTTTCTCTTCAGTTCTCGGCTTCATCTTCGGGTTTACCGTGTTCAGTTGTGTTCCCAGCTATTGGCTTCCTTCCTGATCCGTAGTTCCGTACTTTCCCAGTGTTTTTCCTTCTTCTGCTTCCGTTCAGTCCGCTTCTTCAACTCTTCCAGATCACGTATTTAAAAGTCTGTGCGAAAAGGAGGGTGAACGTGTGCCAGCGGCAGCTCATTGGTGCTCAGATTCCGTGTGCGCGCGCCATTCAGCCGTATCCGGCGTACGTGAAAGAATCTGGGTGAGACGGGAAATGTTGTTTTTGCTCACTCAGCGTATTATTTATGGGAAACTGACTCGCGTACTCATTGCAAAGTTTTTTTCCAAACTTGGCGCCTAAATGTGCATCTAAGCTTCACCCTGAGAAGCCAATACAATTTGAGAGAATGCTGTTTTGGGCCGACGTTCGATGTAATAGGACACCCGCAGCTTGTGCCAGCAGAACGCATTCAACCGGAAAACGTTCGGAGTTTGGGGCCGACTTGGCGATCCAGTCCTCCTGCGCCAAGAAGTTTTGCGCACGAAAAGGCGGGAAAATCTCGCGCGCGCACGCGTACACCGGCTGTATTGCTTTGTTTCGGTTGGACTCGAAATTCGAGAGATAAACCGACCAACTGAAATGACCACACTGCCAAACATTTGCGACTCTAATTTGCCAATTGCTAAACGACTAGTAACGGATTTCATTTACCTTGATTTCATTGCCTGCCCTGCTAATTCACACGGCTTCACAATGCCGCGTCCTGAATTAGTTTAAACACTAAGCAACTGGCTTCTTGAACTCCTATGTGACTTCCAGAACTCTAACAGTAACTAAACTGATATTGTGAAGTGCCTTTCTCTTGTTGGCCTCCGCTTCTTTTTTCTGCAGTTGTCTCCATGACAGTGAACTTTAATTATTTTATAACCGATGGGCAATCTAATTCAGTATGCCGAACAATACTGACCAATGGCTCAATTAGTTCTATACTGTACTGTCCCTGTATGATTATTTCTGATATGTCTGTGTTCGTATACAATTTGCATTAGTCGCATGCCGTTAACGGTATTCATTCCGAGAAAATTTGCATCTTCAGTGTCCGCCTTGAGCGGTATATATGCTGAAAAGTGTCCGGCTGTTTGCTTTAGGAAGGTGTCTGTCTTACCGTGGTGTCTGCCTACAGTGGAGTCTGCCTTAAAGTGGTGTCCGCTTTGAGGGACTCAGCAGTATCCTATATAGCCATGTTGTACTACGGCCGTACTCCGACATCTTGCCTGGGTAAAACGAGGACACATTGTGATAGCGGCAACACTGGCTGCAACGTTCGAAGGATACGTATCCTCGTACATGCGCATCTCTCGGTGTAAATATTTCAGCGCATACAAGAACTGGCCAGGTACATTAGCGTAGATAGCGGGCGCCTGCGGGGCGTTATTGGCCGAAGATTTACGGTTTCTGTGCTTTCCTGACAGGTCATATTGCAAGCACCGCGGTGGACATGATGCCGTGAGGACATGCAGAATCAGTGTCTGCCTTTCTGTCAATCCAACAGAGATTTACTTCACAGTTTATACGCCGAGGAATGCGCAGCTAAAAACGTTCTCAAGAGTACATCGCCGATCAACCTTCAGGGACAGGAAAGATGACACTTCAAGAACGTATCAAGAGGATCGTGCTGACGGATCGCTAAGGCGGCGTCGAAATGCACGCAAAAACAAGGTACGTAAGTTTGAGCCGTAAAATCCGAGTGATTCACGACCGACCGAAATCTTCCATACAAATCCTTACAAAATTCAACCGTCATATATCACATGACGCGCGCCAGGAGCTTGGGCTACCTGTGAGAAAACATTTACTATAATATTTTTGTGAGCTCCAAGTTCCTCTCTGTGTGCTTCTATTTGGACTTTGTCTGTTGCTGCGCATAAATTGAAAGCAAATTTGACTATTAATTTCTAGTTCTCAGGCCCGCTTACAAAGTGTGGTGTTTGCACTCTCGACATGCAAGCAACCGAGACCTCGGAAAGCGCTCCAGCCTCGCAGCCTGGAAAAACGTGCATTTGGCTCAGCAGAAGTAAGAAAGTACGTCTTGTGGATTATATTACTGCACTCTGGTTTGCAGGCAGTGCCGAACGAAATCACGGCATGCTAAAAGCCGAGCTTGAAATCTGCACTTGAACCCCATTCAGTCAGAACCAGTCCCTCCTCTCTCTCGTCCCCTCCCCCCCCCCCCCTCCCCAAAAATAAATAAATAAATAAATAAATAAAAAAATAACGTATTTCCGCGATGTGTGCATATCAACATTATAGAAATAACACGAAGCAGAAAGACACTTCTGCAGGTTTTAGCCGGCATGTTAGTTTCAAATTATTATTCACGCTGAACGATTGTAGTCTAGTATAAGGATATCAATTTTCTATTTAGTCGAGGTAAGTCCAAAGTCATTGTGGGAACTGAAGTTGTTGTTATATGGCCATGTTACAATACTCGTCAACCTCTTCTATCATGCAGCCCTCTTGACAACATTCCTCTCTGTAATCAGTGTATTCCGGCTCGAGCTGCGCCGCGTCAGACTGTGTGAACTCTGATCTTCTCCCCAAGAACATGTTTGCTTCCGTTGCCGACCTAACTACGTCACTGTTTGCTGCAAAAAAAAAAAAAAAAAAAAGGCCAGAATGAGCTGAGCTTTGGTTTGTACCCTTGGTTCCAGAGGTTTCTCGCTCTCGGAAGCTTAGGTGCGGCCGCGTAGGGCTGAGGGCGAAACTTCGGGCGGCCGCCGCACTGTTTGGTTTGGTATTCCGGCGGGAATAAGAATTGCCAGAATATTCTGAAGTATACCGACGTCAATGCTTCACGAAAACAAAGATTGCGGCGTTTTCGGACGGAAACGAAAACTCGTTCAGCCGAATCATAGAAAAGAAGAGATTTTCGGGGAACAGTGACATACTGTGTCTCTACAGTTTAGGAAGTTTTAGGAACATGTGGCCCTTCTGTATCAAAGACCACAAGCTCGAATCAAGTGGTGCCCACCATGCCTTAACACTCGGAAAAATTAAAAAAATAAAAAAAATAAGCGGCGAATTTCAAGATACCAAAAAAGAAATTAAGCATATTTGGCGTTCTATTATTTAGTTTTATTCCCACAAAGCGTTTTCACACACAAGTAATAGCTCTTGGTTTCTCTCAAACAGTTTTCTTATAACCGGCTGTTTTTGTAAATCATAGAAGGCTAATTTGATGAACGTTCCTTGAATTGAATTGGTTGTCACTAATGGTGACTGCGCAAGCAAAGTGTGTTTATAAAGCTTTTCACAGTATGGGAATCAATATCTAAAGTCTTATTCTTTGAAAATACATATACTTCTTATACGCACGCAAGTTGATAAAACACAATTCTTGTTTTATCAACACAGACTAATATAAGATTAAAGCCGGTTATTTAAGTAACAAAACTGTACTGAAAAAGTTTCGTGTTGTTCTTGCTGCATCTACCTTAATTCAATTAAGAACACCACTTACATTTGCTTCGGCGTTTTATTGCGTGATCACAGCGACTCTCCAGAATTCTTTCGAACTGGGTGGGATTCACGCAAAACTTGTGCTTGTAAACTTTGGCGTCAACTAGAAACGCTTGAGAAATAAGAACCGCAACGATAAGAGGAAGCACCAGTAGTAGATTTGTCTGAACCATGGCTCAATCAACTGAAAATTAGGAGAGAGAAGCGTTTAGTTACGGTCGGGTCACTATTATGTATTGTACACTCACCTTGGACAAAGAAGTTACTCTTGAGGGGATCGAGTTTTTTCCACTTAGTCAGAACTTTTTACAGCTCGCACGTAGCGCTGTATAAACGGCACACTCCTTGTGTGTAATGTCATGATTTGTCTACACATTGGTCGTCTTTTATCAAAATACGGATACAACAAACATCACACTTGCTCGGCAAAGAACTTACCTTCACATTCGACTTCGCATACACCGGCGTTTTAGTTAAAATGTCAACCTGAAATAACCTACAGATATAAGATAAGCGAGAGGTAGCAGCACACGTGGGACAAATAACGGAAATATGACGTGCGCTTATTTGATTAAAACAGACGCGATGTTCCCTCTCTTATCTTTTTAACAGATATATTAAAGTCTTTGACTTGCGTTATTATATAAGGCTTCACAGCATGGCGCCTTACAGGTGTTATCCGGCGGTATGTTTCGTGTATTATTGATTAGGCAGCCTCGCAATACGGCTGAGTTGCTTAAAATGGAAATGGAAATTTGCCTTTGCGGGTTCAACTGTTTCTAAATCATTGTTAATTTTTTATGTTTTATAACTACTTTTTGACGTTTCTTTACTACCGAGTCAATACGTGTCCTTTGCTGCTAGACAAGCAAAGCAGACTGTGGATTAGCCTGGCTATGCAACTCAGACAAGAGGAGACTTACAGTGTCAGTTCAGGTGAAATCGGCTGTATATCGCCCAAAGTTTAATTTTAGATTCGTAAAATATATTTAAAATATCGGGGGATTGCGGGAGAGCCTCGTCTTTTCTAGTGTGAACAGAATAACAATTTAATTTAGAACTTTTACTTAAAAAGGGAGTGTTTACATCCGTTTATTTTTCTAACAACGCCGCACTATTTCCCTCATCTCAATTTTCAATATTAAAGTATTTTCTAAACTCCCTTGTCTTTTAATCCGTGGGATAGCTTACTTGTCAAAAAATCTTAAAAGTCCCCCGCAGAAGCGGATGCCGCCTTTCTTTTCACTAAAATTATGTGGGAACGGAATGTGTGCAACTCCTGCAACGCCATGCAGAACCTTGAACTCAAATACATCAGGAATGGCTTCAGCACGCGGTCGCGGCTATATATAACAACACTGATTTGGTAGTTTTGAAGCGTTTCTGCTAGCTTTGTTTGTCCAGACAAAGAAGAAGAGTTGATGTGATTTTTATACGTCTCGAAAAGTTAGTTAAAGTAGCATTGCTGTGTTGTGAAAGCCTGGAAAGAAATAACAGTATTATTTCTTAAGATTCAGACGGAATATTGGAGCAGTCGACGGGGAATTAACTTTAATACCCTGCTTTCTAAAAGTCGTATTCTCAGCAGATGTTTTTACTTTGCTTGTCTCTGTCTCTCTCTGTCAGTATATTGGATCGGACTAATTACTTGGCTAGCATGAGTGGCATCAAAGAGACTGGGTCTTTGTGTACATTATTAGCTAGAGTTTGTTTTGTCTTTGAAGTATCGGCTTATGTAAAAAATATCCAACAATTATGAAGTGAAATGTAGGCTGCGGTTAACACTGGCGCTTGCCTGACTCAACTGCTCGGTCACATGATTAAGCTGGATTAAGAAACCCAGGACCAACCCAATTCTTTCTTCTTTGGCCAATAAATTGCAAAGTTTTGATTAAAAGACCTACTAGGAGACTTGTTCTAGTTAAAAAATAGTTAAGGAAGTAGTTTTGTGAACGAAACTTTTTCATTTTCAGGCTCAAAAGTGACAGTAAAGTTAGACCAACTGGCCCTTTTTAGTTCAGTGTGGTTACGGCAACCAAGTGTGTTGATGCACAAATTTTGTAAACACGCTTTTGGGAAAAATAGCAAACTAATCCATAATTTAAGTACGGAACATTTCGACGAAAATGGGGAAGGTAGTGAAGTGGGCCCGGTTCTTCAAAGCTTGATTAAGTCTATACATCAGATTAGTCAAAAGCTTGCCCCAGGCCTATTGGCCAAAGAACTGCAAGTTTTGTTCAAAGACCAGAAAAAAATGCATCAAGGAAAAAAACTATGCATGGGAAGAAGAGGTCTGATATACAAAACATGCACCAGATCATTTGAGGAAAATATGCATTAGGCCCGTTCGCGCGGAGAGAGAGAAGGGGGGGGGGGGGGGGGAGTTTTGCTGAAATGACAAACAAACGAGCATGCAGGCTAACAATGAAATCCTTGCTACGGTCGCCGTTTATTTGAACTCCGTTTCAAAGATCGAGTGCAGGGTGTCCCAGTGTGTGTAATCTTGTAGGTGTGAAGTATGGAAATTGCACTTTAAACATGTGACCACTTGCTAATCGAGTCGCCGCAAACTGATGAAAGCCTTAGATAACACCAAATCTCCACTTACTTACTGCTTCCCGCGTTCCTTAAAAGGGAAGCCGACAACGGTGTTTTCACTTTCCAGCTTATCGTGTAAGGTCCGGTAGATAACACGTTGTGAACCAAAAGCCACCTTATCAAAACGTGGAAATGGAATTACTATTGATCAATGCCAATATAATAAGTTAATGTTTGATTACAAGAATTACTGTCATTGAGTCGGGAAACATGCAGCTGTGTTCGGAAAACAACATCGCAAAAACCGTATCCGCTAATATATGAATGGTCGACAGGACAGACCTCTGTTTTGTGTTTTTTGGTGTTGATGTATTGCTTGGCTTCACCGACCTTCGCTCGTCATATGGAAGTGGATTATTTTTAGCCATAACTTAATACAGAGCTGAAGAATAATCCTTTTACTTGTTTGACACCTTAGTATAATAACAGCGACTACAAGTCCATGCTTTGTACGTATATATTTACGTATATATTGCTGTACATATTGTTTTTTTTTTTTTTTTTTTTTTTTTTTTTTTTTTTGGAAGTTCCTAAGATAAGACAGTTCTGCGGTGCTTGTTTGAATCATGTTTTTTTTTCCTGGCTCTTCCGTCAGTAAGTTTTTCTTTTTTTTTTGGTACAGCCGGCCCTGAAAACTGACTTTCAAGGTTCATTTTAATTAGGTTGGAAGCTATAGTACTATATGCCAGACTCAACTTGGGGTCGATGTGTGTGAACCAACTAGGCACCGCGTAATAAATTTTAATTAGCACTTGTTAGTACTTTAACTAAGCAGATGCTTAATGTTGTTTCTTTCTCAGGCTCTGCCAGTCGGAAAATGATAAAATATAAGTTTCCTTCCAGGCTTGTTTGCTCAGCAATATCAAGTCGCACGTGAAATGCGGTTCGTTAGTGCAGTGTAAACAATTAATTAGCTAGGCAACTCTTCATTAGCAGTAAGTCGAATTAAGGGGTTTTTCTCCAAACATATGGAAAGCGACACACGGAAACAAGTTGAATAGCTTAGATAATCGAATTTGGTCGCCACCGGTTCCACGTTTGCTGTTAAATGCCGCTCGCAATTGGGCCAGGGGAAAGTTTAAAATTCAGACCTGATCAATTGAATTAGCAGCGAAACCAATAGCAAGTTTTTGAAGCTTCAAATTGTTAGCTTTCGTCTCTTGCAGGATCGTATATTTTTATAGTCATATAGAATGTTCCATTCTTAATGATAAAATTAATTGCATTGTGCACTTCGCATTAAAAAGCATCCCTCAGAAAATCATTTCAATGTGTCATATCGTTCGATTGTCATTGATTGTCATGGCTCGTGTGTAAATCATGTAAAAACTTCTGAGAAGCCAGTAAGGCCCTTCGGATATCATTCAGCCGTGAACATCTTCTGATTCTTTGGTTTCAGAGAATATTATTTTTAACATTGAACCATGCATGGGCTTCTTATTTCTTGACCCTCACTCCCAAGCTCGAAATGCAGATTCTCCCAACCTTTTTAAGAAGAAAGTGTACGATGCAGTGAGAATTGATAGTTGATCAGCTTTCATCTAAGCGCACGGCATCAAAAGCCAAGTTTTATATGATATATCTCTATGAGTGAGAAAATGAAGGAGAAATTTGAAACTGATCACTCGGTAGCGAAAGGGGTCAACGCAGCGACAGGTGGCAAGCTGTCGTGTCACTTCAAGGAGCAACGAACAGAGTGTTCACATCAATCTGGTCACCCGCAGTAACATGAAACAAAACAGCTACACATCACTGAAGCCTGCATAAACTTTAAATACCACTTTTGGAAACAGATTATTGAGGGTTTAAACCCGATAAAACTCCCAAGAAAAAACATTCTCTTTCGGGTGTATTTTACATGGATGCGTTTCAACCTCTACACGAATTGAAAACACTGCCAATAATGAATTGTTTCCAAAACGATAATTTTTTATTTCTGTGTATTAAACAACTAAAAGATGTGAAAAGATAAGTAAACGCACACCCTGTAAACTGGCGCAGCGTGGAAGAACACAGAACAGTGAAATCGTGTTGGAAGGGAACATTTTTCCAACTGTTGGGCCATTAGGGGACTACTGACAGTTATTCGACGATTATATAAGCAGAAATCATACGATATAAAAGGAAGACGGAGAGGATACAGCAGAGCTACTGATTCAATGATCTCAGCTGACCGGCATTCAGTGATGCGATTTACCTGGAACTTCCCTTGGTCTAAAACGCCCTCTGATTGGTCGGTCAAAAAGAGGAAGGAAAGCATCGTGAAGAAATTTGCTTGAATGACGTCATGTTTCGTCGGATAACAAACATGGTGGCTTTTCCTCGCGGTAAGTATTTGCGTTGATTTTGTGTTTAAGAAACTAGAAAGATTCATACTGCTTATCAATGTGTCACTGGTTATCGATACGTTAACTTTGTCTTAATGCTGGAGACGTTAATGTTTAAACCACTGCGATAAAGACAGCCGGGAGTGGTTGTATTGGCTCATATAACACAACATCAGTCCTGAAATGTGCGCCAGTGGGTTCCCTTGAAGCTTAATGTCTTTTCTCTTGCTGAAAAAAGAAAACTGCCTTAGGTCTTTAATTTGTGGGGGTTGAGCTATATATCCTACGCAATCAAGGCCGGCGTGTTAGGATTTATCCTTCCATGAAATAGCCTTGTTAGTTGAACTGGTATTGTCTCGCTCTAGTGGTTTACTCAGATCATTGCATTTCATGGAGTTTTCCAGTCACTTACCTCCGTTTCAGTAGACATTATTTGTTTCCCAGTATGAACTGGTCTTTTTCGGCGTAGAGACAAAATATTTAAAATGTGTCATTGTGATGTGGATTAAAAATGACGGCAAAGTTGATCGCTCTTGGAAGTGGAAGGGTTACGGGATCCTTTCATTACATAGAGCGATCAACTTCAATTTTCTCCTTCCGTTTTTCACCATAGAAATATACCACACAGTATGGAGAACTTGGCTTTTGATAACTTTTACCGTAAATGAAAGCTGATTGAACTATTTATTCTCACTATATCACAACCACTTTTTACTATAAAGGTTGGGAGAATATGCATTTTGAGCATGGAATTGAGTTACTGTATTGCCAATATAAGAAAACAGTTCCATTCTTTTTTTTTTTCAGTAGGTTAGGTAAGACACATGCGGAGAGATGAGTGGAATTTTAAAGATGTGGTTGTTGTTTCTTATGGTAGCCTCCTCTTTTATTTTGTCCATTGCAGAAGGTAAGAAAAACACCGTAAATTCACCAAAAGTAGAGGCGTAATATTTCTTTTTGTGTGTAAGCCCGGTTTTTCTTATGTACAACCTATGCTATAACTAGAGAGTGAATTGAACCAACTTTTAGTTGAGTACCGAGTCCTAATATTAAGTTTCTTGGGTAAGTCTTGAGGTTATACGAGCGTTACACTAAACTATAAAATCTGCATTTGAATCAATATACTGCAGTTTTGGGTAGGTACTTCATATATGGTACACTATTATATCCGAGTTCATCATCTAGCTGACCATGAGTATAATATCTTACTCCACAGTTCATTGGCCCGCTGGCACGTATGGATTACCTAAGCCCGTGTCGGGATGTCCGAGTGATGGTATAACCACATGGAAGGATGGTTGGACGTATCATGACACTGAGGATGATAACAATCAAAACCAGCGATCCGAAGTGTTTCATATGCCAGGCAACTTCTCTGCTCATGGAATACAACAGAAATTCTGCATGAAGGACCAGGCGGAGGGAGGCAGTGAATTCTGGCCAGAGGGAAAATACTGCATCTACAAGAAAGGTCATTCATTGTTATTATTATTATCATTGTTATTGTTATTATTATTATTTATTTATTTATCTAATCTTTTTTATTCTTTTTATTCTTATTTATTTTTTTGTAACTGTAATTTTGTATTTCAGTTTCTTCTCAAACTAATATACACCGCACAGTGCATAAAATACCTCAGCAGATGAAAGTTGAGATTATCAATTCTCATTACTTTAGTCTATTAAAAAGATTGGCAACTGCTTGGGAGTGAAAGGGTTAAACCATTCGGTTTGCAAACGAGCGAGTGAACCTGCGAAGGAACACTTTTAATTCGTTCGTACGCAAGTTTTCTGAATACGGCCTCTGACCCGATGGTCGCGAAGACGTACTGCAAGTTTTTTGAATAAGCTTTTCCCTACAACTGTTCATGGAACCGAATGCGGACACATAGCAGCAGTTTGTTGCACAAGAATTTCCAGTCACAGAAACGATGACTCAATTTAGCGATAACTGCATGTGGACCATCACTTGACTACTGTGTCCCTGTCAAAGCACACGAGACAATATTTAGTGGAATATCAGATCTTACAGTATTGCGGCTGAAGCGCGTTTTCTTGTGATCTCTTGTCAGGTGTTTGCCCATCGGGTTTGAAAGAAGGTTACATCCGCTGGGACGATGAACAGTCAGAAGTGGACGAAAATAACAAGCACTTTGGAACCCTTCCCGATGGCACCTACGACAAACTCCAGACTAGGATAAACTACTGTTGTAGTGTATCTGGAAATGTAAACAACCCAATTCAACTTCCTGCACTAAAGCCGTTTTACCTGCTCTCATACGGCTCAGCTCAGTGTCAGAAGGTCGCAGGAACCAAAGTCAGCAGTGAGTTCATAAAGTTTGATGACGATGACCAAGTTAACACTGATGCTGCGCTGGGATCTCATCCTTATGGACCCAGTGAAGATCCTTTTAACCTAAAGATTTACTACTGTTACTACGAACCAGGTACAGTGCTTCTATTCTGTGTCTGCTGCTCTTGTCCTGTGTTATTTACCCAACCCTTTTAATAAGGAAATGTATGAGAAATGCCGCGCCAGCGAGAGTTAACTAACTTTTGTCTGAGAAAGGTAATCACTAAATTAAATAATCAGAATACTGCACAATGTGCTGGTAAGCTGAAGCCACAGAATAGGGCACAAAGGCCACGGTGGTAGCGGGCATTACCCCTTGATCTACCAAAAAATAAAATAAAATAAAAAATAAAAAAAATTGTGAGCCCAAGTAATAGCAGCCATGGACAGCTGTTTCGACCTTATTAGGCCTCGTCAGCAAAAAATCAGTAAATTAAAAGTTGATTACCTTTCGGAGTGAAAAAGTTAAACTTTTCTATTTTAGGACTTGTTGTTGTGTTCAAGTAAGTCCCTTGATCTCCTGTCGATTGTCTGCTGTGACTAAAGCCAGGATATCCCTCAGCAAACTGTTGTGTCTTGAGATTAAGTTTTTAATCCTATGCCATCAGGTCAGATGAGCGAAGACGATTTGGGAACAGGAAAAGACGTAAAAAGCAAGGTATGGAGAGAAGAGTAAAAGTGTCAGTTTCTCAGTTAAAACAATAAAACGAACAAAACATGTTTTCCTTACTCGGAAGTATAATGCACAAACTAGCCATCGCCCTGACATTTTTGAAAAACGCGTATTGTAAAAGCAAGTTCCTTCTAAAACTGCGTGTGACCAAAATTGAAAAAAAGGATTACAAAATCGTGCAGTGGGAAAAAAAATTGTGTAAAACTGGGTAAACTTGAAGCCCGTCTGCAATATTGATTATACGAGGGTTTTTCCTGATTATTTTATTAGATTCCCACTGGTAAAGCCTCGTCGTCCGGATTGGCTGTCGCTATCGGTTGCGGCGTTGCAGGAGCCATCGTAGGGACTGCTTCCATTGCTTTTGCCACCAAACGAATTTTGGCTCACCGCGCACGCGCAGGTTACGATGCTTTGGACGACCCTCAGCCCGACGGTCCCTGAAAGCAAAAAAGTCCACACCGCTTTGTAATATAGGATTAGAAGCGAAGTAATGGGTTCTACCAACTACTTGCTGTGGATTTGTAAACTGAGCGCCGCCATCTTGGATTTGCCGTTTTTGCTGCGGAGCAAAGCCGGAGTTATTTATTTTCTGATGATAGGGCAACCGCGCGATCAAAACTGGCGGGAAATTCAAATGACATGAAAATAAGCCCAAAAGTGGCATCTGGTGTAAACACAACAATCGGGCACAAGAGAGGATGATATCATCCTCTCTTGTCGGGCATCAATTTGAGAGCACAGGATATTTTCATTCGACAGTATGGAAAAATCTCAATTTGCACGACAAGTCTACTTTATCCACAGAAACAGTTAGTGGAACTAATATAATTCATTGGTCACGACAACGTGCACTGACCAGCATTGCATTGCAATTTCTAGAACAAGGACGTCCATTTCAGTTTATGGTTGTGTAAATCAAGTACTAATCTATTTGTTATATTGTAAATACCTCTCCAAATAGCGTGTTCGACTGTTGCATGGATTGTAGGAGTATTCGATTCCAGGACACGTAATATCTGAACAACTGGGTCAACTATTTATTTGGGAGAATCGCACTTGGCCTTAAGTCTCGAAGCCTCTTACATTTTACTCATTAAAAAGGTGAAACCATGGATTAAAATGCTAAAACCCGGCTCTGTTACAGAGCGCCATTTAACTTCGGTGGTCAGTCTTTCAAGTGTCCCAGATACTTAATACCAAGAAAGCCTCAAATGATGGTTTTTTCAATAAAAATACCAAAAGCTGAAAAGAATCTCAATGTAGATGAAGGAGGACAGACAACGAAGGGTCGTTTGACATGGATTCGGTACAACTCGAAAAACGTGTAAGCCCAACTAATTTATAATTCCGCTGTGATACCACATGCTGTCAAATTGGGGCTCTCACTGGAGGGCCGATCGAGGGCTGCAAACCTTGCTGGTTTTAAATTATTTTATTTCCATCACCAGCTCCCTATGATGTCAAACATTCTTCACACTTGCGAATACAGGTACCAGTTACAGTTAGTTCTGAGTCATACGTCATACTTATCACATGATTCCCCCACAGACTTGCTATTCAAACTGTATTGCAAAAAAAAAAAAAAAAAAAAAAAAGGATACGCGTTTCATGCTGTTGTTTGTGAGCCCGGTGCACGAGCATACAAACACAAACTCATGTAAGCGATTACGGCCTGGTCCCAAAGGTTTTGTGAAAACGAGCGACGCAACTGTATGGAGCAAGCACAAGGTATACGAGCTCCCAATAAACAAGTGACGGAAATACACAGAAAAGAAGAAGAAGAAGAAAAGATATTTGTGCTTGCACTTTTATCGTTTTCACTGTGAAAGAAGGACTCTTGAACTTGCGCTTGTGGAAGAAAGGCTTCTGGTTCTAGGAATTGAAGTAGTTGAATTAGTCCAAACAGTTGTTTTTGCTGTGGGGACGATTTAATCTATAGACTGTCTAGATCTCAGATCATTTCAGCAACGTCCCTTTTGATTTTATTATTCCTACTGCACCCTTATTATGGGATTCACTGGAGTTCTAGAACATCAACAAGCCACACTTTCATATTGCCACAAAATAAATTTGTCGTGCCAAACGTGTGTACAAAATGGCCTGACTGCGGGAAGACGTAAGATTGTAAAGGCAAGTATTTCAGCCGTAATATATCTGTCGAAGGTTTCGGAAAAGAAAAACCATTGCGATTGCTTCCCCGGGAGGAAAAAAACACTAACACAGCTCTCTGGCGATCAAGCCCTCGACGTACACCGCAGACCGCTGGACTACTGAATCGATGATGCGCGAGAAGTTTGTGGGCGTGGTAAAGCTTTTTGTCTATATACACGTGGTGATGTGAGGAGACATCGAGGAGTGGCCTGAAGGATATTTATGAGTCCCGAGTGTGTTTTCAAGACGGAAAGGTGAGTTTCTTGCATGTCACAATCTTTCTGTCTTTGTGGGCCGTAAGATGTGCCATTTTTCTTATACTTGACGAAATATTTGTTCATAAAAGGGCATACTGGGCGCTTTATCGCTACAATACATATATACACATAAGTTTGTTACGTATACACTGAGCCACATTCATACCGGTAGCCAGATATTTACATAGCCAAATTGAATTGTATTATGAAAAGCGCAGAAGCGCAGTGTTATGAAGCCGTTGATAATTGTAATGCTGGAAGCCAAAAAGGCTTCACAGTCGCCGCGCCATTGTTTTCGCTGTGAGAGGAAATATTTGAAGGATAATATATAAAAACAATAAACTGCTTTTTGTTTCGGAAGCATGCACCGTGGATAATTGTCCTTGGACATTATCTGTTCCTCGAAGCTCTGTTCGCTTCTAGGAACCTACAATATTCTTGGACAATCGTCTGTGCATATTTCCTTGTCAAAAGCAGTTTATTGTTTATATAATGTAAACGTAAAAAGGAGAACAACACAGTGACGTCACAACTTGTCCGTGACATGTGACCACTAAAAGGCATTAATATTGATGTTTGAATGAAGCACGATGTCGCCTTTAAAATCCTCACAAAACTGCCCACTTATCACTTACAGGGAGCAGGATATGAGGAAGCTTGCTGCGCAGTAGAATGCTTCATCGACTGAACAAGACCCTATGCGCAAGAATTTGTTGTTGGGTTGTGTTGGCAGTTTCAGGTAGGTCGCCACAGAAGTTTGACACATCATCATATCTTATACTGCCACATTGCTTTCTTAGAATTGAATGTTTGAATCGGGAGACCTCACTTAGACACTCAAGACCCAGGAATCAGACGGTTTTGCGTTTCGTCTAAGAGATTGGGGTTTGATCAGCCGCACATGTAGAGTTTTCAAAAACATGCCTCTTTACTTCGCGGTTCGTTGTTAAAGTTGTTAAATGGCTAACCCGTCTCTTCTCTGTGGGTCGCAGAAAGAATCACAAGTCACAATTGCAATTAAAATCAAATACGCACTAGAATTAAACAATTCTCTGGCGCGCAGTGTCCATCTTCAGTGCTAGCCATTTGGCAAAGAGGTAGACTTGGTGTAATAGAATTCAGGAAGGCTGCTAGCAAATAAGAACTCCGGTGCGACCACAAAATAATACACTTAAAGTGTTCGGTGACAGGCAAATTGAACTTTGGAAAAGAAGTATATAGTTTGAAAGCCGTACTTCCGGTTTCACAAGAGTTGTTGTTTTGGCTCAGTAACAGGTGCAGGTTGGTCACCCGACTTCCGGTCTCGTACCCAAGCCTTGCATTGCAAGCCTAGCGACATAAAAACAAATGTCACGTTCCTCCACGCCATGAGATCTGGACACTTTACAAAGCTGGGTAAAGTCGCTGACATGGAAGTGTGCGCCCTCTTGTGCTGTGAGATCAACAAGTGTGAAGCCGCGTTTATGGCGCGAAATAGCTGTTACGCTGTCACCTGCTTTTCTGAACATCACTGTGCAACCGCGCCTGCACGGAATAACAAATGGCAACCAATGATAACGTTTGTACAAAGACTAAAAAGCAATAAAGGTAAGTTGCCTAGTTTGTCGTTCTCTAACACTGGACGAACAATAAAGCACTTACCTTCACCATCAGGATCGGCTATACAGAAAGGCTCCGCCCAAAAGGGATCCATTTTTAAGCCTCAGGTATAAAAATAGTTTGTGGTATTTGAAAGGGTAGGTAAGAGCGACTGGCCAAAGGAAAATCGTACTGACATTTGCCGAGTCGGTTGCGTGCAGTTTTTATAGACGTCTTCCTATTTAAAGACATAAAAAGGGAGCAAGTTTTAAATAGAGGTATAAAGAGTCACTATTTCGACCCCAGAATGGTATTTTGAAACTGTATGGGGTTTGCAAAACTAATTGCTCCTCGTAATAGATAAATTACGACGAACGTTTGTTGATATACTACTGCCCCCCTCCACAGCTCTGATAAAGCCTAAGGACAAATTTAAACAAGGGGCTGGAAATGCTTTATCGAAAACTTCAAAGCCTATAGACATTAAACTAAACAAACCACTGGTAAAGGAAGCCCAAGAGAACAATAAGCTTAATGGAGAAGACACGAGAAAAAGCAAAGTGTTGATTCACGCAGAGGGCAAGGATGATTCAACAGAACTGGATGCATTACAAGAGAGGCAGGCAACACAATACAAGGTATAAAGGGCTATACACGCCTGGCACCACGGAAATACAACCAATAATATTTGTTATTAATTCCTACTGCTGCGACTGCTGTTAAATAATAAATCAGTAGTAAGTCCCTAGTAAATCCTCATTCTTTGTTTCGACAGAATTATCATCAGGAACTGAGTTCCCGGAGCACTCATCACAGTTTGGTTTCAGCTGCAGTAGCCACGTGTCTCATGGCTTTCCTGTTGAGTGGAGTTGCAGTTGTCGCAGCAAGAATCCGAAACAGACGAGAGCGGACAAAGGACCCAGAAAGGACAGGAAAGCAGTATTCAGAAGTACCAACCGAGGAATGATACATTATTGTACAGTCGAACCTGTATACAGCTGTCACCTTCGGGAAATGACTTGTGACCGCTTAGTACAAGTGGCCGCCAACAATGGGTCATGGGTGTGGTAAAACGATCACACTGCCATGACTGCGTGTTGAATGAAATACATAATGACAAAAACTAAGTGTTCTACGTTCTAATTTAGCTGAAGCTTTAGTTTCGGTTCCCGTGATGTACAAATCGTGCTTAAGACAACTAAAAGTGGTCGTTTAATACGGGTAAATAACAACACGAAACACTAGCTGGGAGCGCTCATAAATGGTCGCAGCGGCTAAATATAGAGGTAGCCGTTAAATGAGGGAAAATATGCAGTAAATATCCTCACAACGGACAAACTAGTGAAAAGAGGAGCACACTGCAGAACTCAGTTGCAGTCGGTGAAGGACGACCGTGATCATTATCATGGGCGTATGTTTTCTTCCTTGTTAGGAAACAAGTAACTTATCTAGAGTACATTACATGGCCGCGCGGAGGTACTACGATTTTCTCTTCGAGTGTTGTGAAGTCTCTCACGACAGAGCGGAGGGAATGATTTGTATATTGTATAAATATCTACGAAATACATACGCAGAATAAAGAAATATTGCACAGCCCTATTTTCTGTCAAGAACTTACAATAACGAAATCAACGCGAGAGGCATTGCCACTTTATGCCTTTTGTCCTCGTCCCATGCCTCTCGCATTGGATTTGGGGACTCGTGCCAAGCGGGCTAGGCGTGCATTGAAGAAATCAGTTTTTAGAAATACATGTAAAAGCATTGCGAACAATATATAACCTGGTCTCACATCAGAGGTAGTGAAGTGAAGTGAACCCTTTTAATTCCAAGCTCAAAACACATATTCTCCCGACTTTTAAGAAGAAAATGTAGGTAGAGTTGTTAGGCAACCAAGCTTTCAAGTGCCGGGAATTAAAAAAAAAAGGAATAAAATACCGCTGACCGTTGCATTCACGCCAGTCCGGCCGGGCCCATTCCCAGGTGAGCCAACGTTTCTTCAGACCAGCAGCTTTTTATTTGTATTGGTCATTGTTGCTTGATTTCTCACTTATCCCTTCAAGATCAAAATTCGCTGTCTTGTCGCTGTCTTGTTTGCTATCTAAATCACGATACTTCTTAAAAAATATCTTGGTGTGAGCTTGGCGGGCAGCTTACTGGATCTTATCAGATAGAAAACCTCACCAGCCAAAAACGAAACTATGCTTCGATTTATATTTGTCCCTTCAAGTGATAGAAATGGCCGAACGAAGCCGTGATAAACTGCAGTCGTCAGCTGGGTCGCTTCTAGTGGTGGGCATACCCCGGAAGAAGATAATTGTTCATGGCAGCAGGAAACTGAACTCCAATGATGCACAGCAAGTAGGTACAAAAAACGAGCTTGAGGACCGACATTTGCTTGAATATCACGACGGCCGCGGATCATAAATACATATGTGTATCGCTGTCTTATTTGTCTCTGAATTATACAGTGAAATGCACTTTCTATTGCTATCCATTTTTGTTGACGAAGGTCAATCAATTGTGTCGTGTGCGCTTGAGCACGTTCAAACCGGCTTTGACATGATTTCCTTGATCTGATAAACAATATATAGACCTGTAAGGGCTGTTAGTTGTTAGAATGCTTTGTGTGCTGAAGTGCATTCGTAACTGGAATATTGGACTTGTTGCACCAGAGCTCAGAGCCTTGTATGCAAAAAAACAAGTTTCAAATTTGGCGCCATGTGGCTGGCCACGCAGCCATGACCTGTTTCCCTGCAACAAAAAAACGATCTCAAGAAGAAAAGAGGCCTCGAAGTCTCTCATCATGATTTACCTAACACTGTGAATTGTCAATATTTAACTGTACGGAAAAGATCTTCCGGTTGAAGCCCGGCGAAAAGCGTCTGGAGTGGTTTATTCAGCTCACGTTACATCAGCCCACAAAAAGCAGCTCACGTCCAGTTTAACCGGACTGCGACCATATCCGGTCGGGCCAGTTTGGCCGCTTGGTAGCCTGGCGCTTTGTCCTGCGCGCTCTCTGATTGGTCAAAAACCTGCTTAGCCCGCTGGTTTTCGATTTAATCATGTTTTGTTTGCTCCAAAAAAATTTTTTTTCGAATTTCTTGCAAAACTTGTCCGACTACATCCGGAGCTTTCGTCGAGAGCGGTTGTGAGCCACTGATCGGCAACGAATTTTAGGCAAAAATGAAGTTTTTGGTCCTAGAACCAGACGAGAAGGCACACGAGTTTGTTATTACTCGTGACAAACTGGGTCAAGAGATTTTAGACAAGGTAAGAAAGCTGTCTGCTCTCTCTCTGCTGTTTTTTTTTTTCATCGCCAATTGTTTCAAGCCTTTATTTCCGCCTTGGCAGGTTTGCGACAAGCTAAACATCAAGGAAAAGAGCTATTTTGGTCTTCGATATGCTGTAAACGATACCAATTTGTGGCTGAACCTGAGGAACCCCGTCCTAACCCAGCTTCGCCCACACTTCGTGCCGGGCAAACCCCACCGCCTTCGACTTGAAGTCAAGTTTTTCGTTTCACCTCAAGAGATTCAACAAGAAGAAACAAGGTTGGTTTAACACAGTACTTAGTCTGTGGCCGAAAAAGCCGAGCTCAGGCGCCCAAGGTCATCGTTTCTTTTTAGCCTGTACTGTGCATACAAGGGCGCTAGGCGTGTGCAGAGATCGTTTTGTTTCCCGGTTTGTTTGGATTGCGATAATTTCAGTATTTTGGCAGTCGTTACGGCAATGGTAATTTTTGTTTTCGACATACACGACCGTACATCACGTATAGATTACGAACTTTCTTCAACGATTGCTTGACTAATATTTTGAGTAAAGTCAGTAACCCCTTTGTATGTAGAATTTATGGTCCCGTATTTGTACAGTAATTGACAGTCATCCATTGTTTTCTCGTTTAACGCAAGTTTTCCTGTTCGATGTGGGTAGAATATAGTCGATTTGCATGTCAAGATATGATATCTTTGGAACTGTTGTGGCAATATCATGTCCACTACACGATCATAGCATTATGGGACTGTTGATTTTCCACAAGTAATTTATTTAAGGCATTTACTGATGCAGATCACGTACATGTAAAAGCAGACAGGGCATCCTCTTTTATTATATGGGCTTGATCCCTCCCATATATATCAGGGAAGAAGAGATGATGCTGCAGTATAGTGAAACCTATCAATTACTGCTTAAATTAAGAAAAATATTCTAAATTAGTTCTTACAATAAGGGAGCAACTGAACAATACACCATTTATATATTACCAACAGGCCTCCATTTTTAGCAGAATATTTCAACTTCATGAAGAATAGACCTTCGATGAAACTATTTTTTTGATATTTACATAATATTGTATTCTCACCTTCGGTAGTCCATCCTCAGGCCTTTTTTGAAAGGCAATGATCAAGATAAGTTTTGGCTCGCTTGTTGCTGGCGATTCAGTTTGAATCAATAAAAGGAATGAAGAGGCTTTTGACGTCATGATAACTATTCTGGCGCAACAAATTGATCGCGTACTCGTTAGTCATATATGACTAACAATTACACAGTTAATTTGTTGCACCAGAAATCCAAACCAAACACATTATCTTATTATTGGTTTAATCTGTCCATATAAGGAATGAGGATACCTGGGAAAGAGCGTTATGGACACACACATAAGCCAGGCCAGTGGTTGCTAAGCATAATATTTTATAGAGATACTGGAGGTCAAGAAACAATAGACAAAAACTAAACTCTTTGTAACAGTAGTCAGGTTGAGGTGCTATAAATATTAATATTAGCTTCCTGCCTATGTTGATAGCTCCTCTGTATCTTCTATTGCAGGCGTCAGTTCTATTTGTGTCTTCGCAAACAGATGGGCAAAGGAAAGTTTAACTTAACCCAAGATGAAGCGGCACATTTGTGTGCTCTGATGGCTCAGGCTGAGTTTGGCGATTTCTCTTTAACAAATCATCGTTTCCCAGAGATTTCATCTCCCTGGCCTCGTGAACAGATGGAGAAGAAAGTATATGAAGAGCACATAAAACTTGAAGGCATGCCTTCCAAAGTTGCAAGGGACAATTTTCTGAACATCATGGCAAAGGGAGAACTGTACAATGCTGAAATCTTTAAAGCAAAAACAGGAGGAAACAAGGTTGTTGTGTCTGTGGGTAGCAGTGGACTGAAGGTGTTTGAGAGGAAAGTTGACGGAAAAGTGAAGCAAACGTGAGTACCTTGATTCATTAACACCTTTGTTCACTAAGCAGATTTTCCAACAACTTATTCAGAAGGAAGCTTTTTGAACTACTGTAGCTGGGCAAGGTAGCTGCCAAAAAAGTTATCATCATACCTGGTTGATTTTATCAATTAAACCCCAGCTTCAGGGCTTCAATAGACATTATGCCGATAAAAGCTGTTTGCATTGTTAGTCAATGTTTTGTCTGCTACTTTTCTCCGCATGCAATTAATTTCCAAACTTGGGCAGTTACTGAATAGCTCACATGTGGCCATATTTTACAACTTATTGGTACTTTACGGATCCAGAGAAACATCCAGTAGTTTTTTCAAGTCTCTGGTAACTTTGTGTGTCAATCTATAAAATAAAATAATGCTGTGATTGCTATGGATTCAGCATGCAATCTGAATGAGATTATGAAATGTTACTTGACTGTATGATCCTCACAAAGTGACTGATCATTCTTCTGCATTTTACAGAATCCCATTTGAGGAAATCATCAAGATAAACCTGTTTGAAGAACGCCTTATCTTGGTTTTAAAGAAGGAAGATGCTCACAACAAACACAAGTTCATGCACTTCTTCCTAGTTAACAGTGAAGCTGCAAAAGCCATGCACAAAGCTGTTTTGGAACATCAACTGTTCTTCTACTCGAGTAAAGTGCGTCAGTCTGTTCTTGACCACTACCTGCTCTCCATGCCATGTTGGGCACTTCCTGCGAAGTGGTTCACAAAAATCCCTGCTGGGGATCTTTACCACCTGGATGTGAAGTGCACTCGAAGGCAGAGCTATGACCTGCACTACAGAAGCATTCACAAGAAAGTAGACAGTGAAGAAGATTATCATCCATGGCTTCCAAGCTGTGACAAATGTGGCACAGGTGAGGCAAATGCATTATTCTTTCCCTGTGGGCACATTGTGGACTGTGTTGAATGTGCTTCCCAAAGTCCTACCTGTTCAGTGTGTGACGAAGGAGTTGTCAGCTGCCAGAAAGTATATTATGTGGCGGACTTAGCGGCAAACGACTGGACTTGTCAAATTTGTATGGATGCAAAAATCAGCACAGCATTTTGCCCTTGTGGACATGTTTGCTGCTGTGAAGAGTGTTCACAGCAGCTCAGCTACTGCCCAATGTGTAAGACTTTCATCACCTTTGTACAGCGAGTTTGTGAACAGTTTCCAGATCCAAATCTATCCAGCTGCTAACATAACATTACAACTGAGAAAGTGGTATTCAGTGCATGGATGTGAATGGCAGTGTTTCCTGATCAAGGAGTAGAAATATTACATGGAATTTTCATGATCCTTTAATTTGAAAATCCTTTAATTTCGAAAATTGTGAAATCAAAGTGTCATCAAATTTTCATGTGATAAGTATTAGAAATAATTATTAGTAAGAAAATTACTAACTTGAGAACTAATTTGGAAGTATCACCAATACATGCACTAAAAAAAATAGGTGACTCCAAGTTTCATCTTCACTACAACAATACATGATGTAAGACAGTAGGATAGCTGGCTGCCTGCAGTGTAATTTAAGTGTGACTATAGACCCTTATCACTGTAATGACAGTTTATGTGATCATAAAGCTTGGCCAAAAACACAAATACACCATAAGACAGAGCACAACAAACATAACATCATAATGCACTAATTTATCAGAGTCGTAAACCAAAAATGGTGCAAAACGTCACCACATCATATTTTCAAAACTAGTTCTTGTAAAGTTTTGTCACAGTAAGTGGGTGGGCAAGTGCCATACAAAACCTAGCTGCTCTTTGTGACAGTTTAGTTTGTGGCTCTAAAAATTCATGTGTTTACTTAATTTTGCTATTCTCTTTCCAATAACTTTTGTCTTTGGCCAAGTTTTGTATGAGCTGTCATTACCGTGATAAGGGTCTATTACAGTATTGTGCACATTCTGTACTAAACAATGCCGAGTGATTAAGCAAGAGAATATTATATTACAGTAAAATAAAAGTAAGTATTTAGGCAAATGTTATCAGTACATAATATTACAGCATAGAAAGTATAAATTAAGTTTGTAAAACGCTTTGATGTGAAATGATTATCAATAAATTTTATTTTTGGTTAACAAAATAGTGTCAGATGTGTTCATTGAGTGTGTATTTCTTGGTCACAAAGTATGGTAGCAGTATTATAGAATGTAAAACCCCCCCACTCTATGGTATAGTGTATCATACTTCAAATAGCATTAAACATTCTAGTGGGCAGTTTCTGCTATATTCTATTTGGTAACAATGAAAAATTAGTAATTGGACATTGAATCACAAATTCCAGAAGAATGTGTTGCATTTTAGCCTGCATAGCTGATGGTCTTATTTGATGCGGTTGACATGTTCACTGGGCACCATTTTATACTGGTTGGCAGTGGAGAGATTGAGGGCTAGTGACAAAATCATGGGACACCCCTCCCTCGCCCGTCTTTGTCGCTCGCCCTCAGTCTCTCCGCTGCCAACCAGTACAAAATGGTGCCCAGTGAACATGTCAACCGCATCAAATGAGACTGCAAGCTATGCAGGCTAGTTGCATTTAGGCAGCTAAGTCCCACTCTGTGAACAGTTCCTCTTTTCCCTCCAAAGATCGTGTGAACCCACCCAGTTTTGAATGTGGCCCATTTTCCACCCACCATACTCCTCATGCTTGCTACTTAGAAGCTCACTCACATGATCTTGGAGGGAAAAGGAGAGACTGTTTGATACATCTTGATTCCCACAGGAGAAAATCCCTGGGGAGAAGGATACTCCCACATATTAGCTATACGGGCCATGGTTTTTACCTTTCTGAGTCTGGAACAGGTTTCACAAATCATCGTTTCTCTCTGTAATGGGTATAATTTTTGTAAACAGCTTTGAACTGTTGTTTGGCATGCAATGCCACATGTCATTTCTGATTTGTAGAGTTGTGTGTCACATTTCTCTGACCTCTAGTATAGAACAAGGTATCTAATTTCACCATTTTGTCTGGAACAGATTAGCAAATTCTCTCTTTGCTCTAGAACAGGGTCGGGGTCACAGCTGGGACTCAGGAGCACACCCCCATACTAAATACTCCCCCCCCCCCCCCACTAGGAGAAAACCACAGCAGTTTTGTGCTCCAAGGAGGCTGCCTCTCAATGATAATTGCTTTTAACACAAAAACACCAAGGGTTAGGGATTCACAAGTATTATGCACTGTGTTGTTATACAAAAAAAATACTCCAATAATTTTAATACCAGTTGCACTTAAGTGTAACATTACCTCCCTTAGCTTGTATCTAAATATGTGATTCTTTTAAGATAAAAAGTGCTAATGTTGATCATACTATGAAGTACAACAATATTGCAGCTAACCTCCGTATTAAATTGTGCCCTATCTATGCATCAGCATGCTTAAATAACAATACTGTAACTATGTTGGTACATTCTATACAGTACATGCATACATTGCTACATTGCAAGTTTGCTCCTATCTAAATAACTGACATAACTAACCCCTTTGACATTGTTCAAAGACCCTGCTTTTTTGTTATACCATGGTACTGTACAAAAACATCTCACATTTACGTACCCATAATGACTCTTTCACTCCCAAGAGTATACCTGCCAACTCTCACACCTGCGAAACTACCACGAAAATGAAGGAAATGCCATTTCAGGGAGACTAGATTTCAAAAATTTCCCTGGACCCCCCTAGAAGCTCGCGCCTTTCAGGCGCTTGTACCAACCCCCCTCCCCCACCCTCTCAATTCTGAAAAAACCTCGTGCCTTGCAATCGAAAAATGTTGGCAGGTATACAAGAGTGATAAAAAAAAATGCAACTTCAATTTTCTGTGCTAGTCTCTCACCAGAGATATAATTATCACTAGTTCATATATTATGGAGAATTTGGCTTTTTATAGTTTGCTCAGTTGATAACTTATTGAACTATCAATTCTCACTACATCACCCATACTTAAAAAAAAAAAATAATAATCTTGTTATTCCCTGGTTGAAATGTATATAAGAAGGCTACATTCAATAATTTGTTGTTTGAGATAAAATATCAGCTTACAGCGTACAGATAATCAAAGGAAAACAATCTTGAAACAGACCCTTTTTAACATTAAAATGTTCAAAGCTCAAACCCAATTCTTTCTCTAATCTCTTGGTGAATGAAATGCCAAGTTTTGGCTAACTTATAAAGCTTTTTTTCAAAAAGGTATCAAGAGAAGAATTAATTTCTTATACCTACACTGTATTATTATGGTAATCCAGGTGTAGCATAATCATGCATTGAGCAAGAGGGGTGGTGAATGGTAAAATTCAAGACTCACCAAGTCACTGAGAACCTTGTTTAAAAATCCTAGAATGAGAATTTAACCACTCTGAGACAGAAAGAAACAAAAAAACAACAACAATACTCCGAGACTAGTTGAAAAGGTTGCAGAGATTCCAAGATTGGACCAAAACTTTCCAACACCCACAATTTTCTAGGTACCATTCGCCAGCCCTTGTAAGTGGACCCTAGAGTCCATCTTCTGACAACATCAATCTTTGTCTACAATACCCGAGAAAATTAACTTGAGCTGTTCATAACAGACAAACATGACTATGTTCCAGGCCCCTAGTCTCATGAAATTTGGTGTGAACCTGTGAAAAAGAAAAAACAAAACTTAGTGGAACCCAGAGGCATTGCAAGGAGCAAACAAGTTGTGGGTTGGTGTACATGTGTATGTGGCTATATATTATATAGTAACATGGTCGTTACTATGATGTATATTTATATAATTCTATGCACAAGGTTGGTTCCAGTGTATGTTACAAAAAATACAAAGGGGAATTTTTGTGAATTAATGTGGACATTGCAAAATTTTATGTAGCAAGGTGTTTTTCACAAATGGCTCACAAAATTACCTGTATATGTCCACACCAAGATACGAATTTGAATGTTGATAATACCTCTCAGAAGTGAGCAGAGTGCACGAAGTTTGTTTATTATGGATATTGATGAACTATTCAAAATGAAGACTGATATCTCACAGCCTTTATTTCCCGTCAGAACTTGTGGTCTTCAAAAATCACACCCACAGTGAATATATCAGATTTTAGAACTGGAGAAATCCTAGTATTTATCAATATCTATAAACAGAAATATTCAATGCAGTTTAATTATACTGTAACTGTATACTTACCCCTTGTAAAAGGCCAGGGGTCCATTATGTTTGAGGAGCATGTATGAACAATGGAGAGCGCTGCGATAGGTGTTAGGAGGAGAGTTCATGTAGCGAGTCTTTACTACATCCACTGGAGATGCAATGCACGTTGTGGCGAATCCAGCTCCAAACGCTGACACAAAATGCAGGGGAAACTTGTCATCCATGTATTGGTTACGCAAAAAGAACCCCTTCACCATATCATACACCACTAACTCTGATGCATTCACCGTGCACAGACGAGCCATGTTGGCAAAGGCACCTTTCCACAGACCTCGGAGTCCTTCATTTCGTGCAATGGTGGCATAGGCATTCATAGCACCTGTGTAACGAGAGGCATCTGCTTGAAATCTAACTTTCACAACCTCCGTTGGTTGTGCACAGCAAATTGCAAAGACACCAGTTGTGAAGCTAGCCAGGATCTTCTTAATCACTCTTGGATTGTTGATGTCTTCATCTCCATAAAATTTCTTAACAGAATCGTAGAGACCTATTCGTATGCTCGCAAAGCACAGCTGTCTGTGGATACCAGGTATGAGGCCTTTGTACAGTGTGTTCACTCCCTCTGCCCGGGCAAGTGTCACAATAGTACCGATCATTCCACGATAGCGACTGGTTGCTTTAGATGTTTTCACCCCTTCTGCCACATTTGCCATAACAGTGTTTTCTCCTTGGATCTATTGTCATAAACAAATTATTACATAAATAAATGCAATCAATAACTTGATTACCCCTTCCAATATTGAAAAACTAGGCCATTTCCAAGATGCATGTTGCCTCAGTCTGTTTCATTCACGCGAATCAAATTCATTTCCATAAAAATTGTTACACACAAGGCCTCGTCTTGAAACAGAGGCAATACGCATGCAGTTCTGCCCACTTGTTTGTTTTTAGGGGATTTCTGAATAAATTATAACCCTTCACCATGGCCGGATTACCCATTTTAAAGTGACATCAATTATTATGTTCCAAAACGACGTGCGTGTGAACGCTCCAAAGTTTCAGCAAGCACGCGACATTACGCAATGTACCCATGATCAACAGATGACTGATATTGCGAAAGTGCAACCTTCGATCGTATCGACAGCGACATTCGGAGACAAAATTTAATCTGAAAGTTTTCAAAGAAAACTGTACGTGCACTTACATTCGTATGATCTGTTCCAGTTTTCAAGTGTGCAACCAAAGTTGTTGTGTTGTTTGTTTTTGTACAAAGGTTTCCATGTTCGATGTTAGGATAGCGGCGGGTGCTTCTTTATATAAAACTAGCAATATTAGAAACGTAGTACTCCGGAAGGTAAATACACAGTAACTGTTCAGTACATCGAAGGGAATTAAGACACAATTATATTACACGTAAACAGTGTATATTATGTAAACTATGTGTATACCTGTAGGCGAACTTTGGCAGTGTCGATGGGGATCGTAACAGCTTCGGCAATGGATGCAGCCAGGCCAGCACTGACAAACTTCACAGGAACACTAGGTTCCTTTGACCCCGGTTTTCCGTGCATATTTTGTTAGGAATCTCCCAAGCACTCCAAAATAAGCAGTCCGTATTTGCCTTCGCAACTTCGCACAGGCAAAGACGTGTCAGCATTCCCTGATTGGCTGAGCTAGACTCGCGGTCGATTTCCGCCATCCACGTGACATGCCGTCATCACCGCGGGATACAATCTGACGTCACTTCCGTTAGTGGGTAATGACCGCTGCTTGAAAACACCGACTGCGTTTATTTGGTACCAGGTACTCATTCCGGAGAGAAATGGCGGACGACGGAAAACTGAGTGTGTTGACGCTCAATGCATGGTACGATCATTTCTTAGTTCACATCGTGTCTTCATTCGTCTGTCAGTATCTATAGAGTTTTAGTCAGTTTCTTTTGTGTTTTAAACGCCCTATATGAGATCGTGAAGTTAGTCACGGACGGTCTCCCGTGGACCTGGATTTCTCTATTTATTGACGGAAGTGATCGATTGCCTTGGAAAATTTACTTGAAATATTTTAAAAACGTACGATATCCTCAGCCACTGCATTGCATTGCACCTGATATATGACTGTATACATCTTTTGGTTATAAAGGGGCATCCCATATGTGTCCAAGGACAGAGAGATCAGGATGGCTTGTATTGCTGATGAACTTGCCAAAGGCCTTTATGACATCGTCACCCTGCAAGAGGTAAGCTGTACATGGGTTGACCCCAACCCGCTCAAGTATATGACATCAAATGATTGTGTCAATCCCCCACCCCCACCCCCCCCCCCCCCCCCCCCACCCATTCCTTACATCAACATATTTGTTTGCTGCCCAATAACCGAGTAGTCTTTTTGTACATTGTATATGATATGTACCTGTTCTGTGGAGACTTTTCAGACCTACATGCACCAACTCTCCCACACCATCAGCATTTTAGAGTGGAGTCCCCACCCCACCCCCAGCCCTCATATGACCTGCCTCATAGGCTACAGTCACACAATAGTTTTCTGGGAGGATTTACTTTCCAGCAAGTCTTTTTCAGAATTCTAAATGCATGCCTGACAAGTAGAATATATTGTGTATTCAATCAGATCCTTCCATAACCAGCTGAGGCAAAAGCTGTTTTTTACTGAGTTTTATTGTTTCATCTTTTTTTTTTTTTTTTTTTTTTTTTGGAGCATGTGTGGAGGAGGAGGTGGGTGGGGTGGGTTAGGGCTTGTTCTTCTGAATTTAGGCATGCATACAGCTGCTACCAGAAGTCATCCTGAAAAATAACATTTTGGAGACACCATTTTTGAGGACATTTTTAGTCCAGGAGATTGTTAGAATGTGTAGGTTTTGTATGCTTTTAGGGGTTGTTTAACATATTTTAGGATTTATAGGTTTTATATATAATATTTTGAATTTTTTAGGAATATTACAGTAATTTTGTTATTTTGATCAGGACCTCTCTGAAAAGCACCTTGGTGATTAAAGCATCTTGTATAAGCATTATTATATATCCTCTCCTGCAGCTGCAGAGTTTTTAAATTTTAATTCATATTTTTTAGGTGGGGACATTAAGTTACCTTTTACTACCTGTTGTGTTAGGTGAGGTGACATTGCAGTAATTATAATATGTTTTGGCTATTAAATCAGCTTGATCTGCTGATCAAATGTTATGTGCACATAACATAACCTTTGTTTTGAAATTTAGTTTGGTTTGATCAGGCGCGGATCAACAGACTGGTTTACACCGGTTTACAGAAACCGGTCGTATTTTTGGAATTTAGCCCCAGCCTTCAGAAATGGCACTTTGGGCAGCCAAATATCAAAACTTTTCCAGAGGTGCATCCCCGCGGGCCTCCTAGAAGTGAGCACCTTTGCCGCTTTATTTGGAAACTGGTCAGATTTTTTCTTGGATTGGCCCCTGTAAGGTGTGGCATGATGATAACAAAAATATGAATCCCTCCATTTGCTTTGTTTGATTTTCAGATATGGAGCTACAATGACTACAAACAAATCAGCGAGAAAGTGAAAAGTGTTCTCCCTTATTCACACCACTTTTACAGGTGAATTGAACATGCTTTGTCATGAAGCATGTTAATGCCTATCTTTTTAAACACAGCACTTTACATTAGGAAATGAGAAGTTATTTTCCAACTAAGGGACAGTAATGAATAACCCCCTAGTAACATGTCAAAATATACAATAATTATTATTGTATTGTACACTTGCTGATGAAAATTATGTTTGACAGTTTCAATATTATAATAATATTATTGAAAATATTAAAAACGTCCAATAAATATAATATTGTAATGTTGTACAGTGTATTTGCATGTTACTAAGGTAGCTAAATAATATATAACTTATCAGACATTAAGCATGAAATACTGTTGTGTATTTTACTCATTATATGTCAAGCGGTGAACCAAAATACTGTACAACTCATAAAAATATTCAGCCATACTGCCCCAAATTAATTTTTTTAGGTAATTTCAAGTGAAACTGTAGGACTGTAATGGGAAAAATTTTGCTGTAACTGCTACCATTTTGAATAACTATATGTGAAAGGACTTTGATTTTGGTTTTGTGAAAGTCATCCTGTTGAAGTTGCTGTATGGCATTGTCTTTTTCTTTTTACAGTGGTATATTTGGTAGTGGCGTGTCTGTTTTCTCACATTACCCAATCCTTGATGTCTTAAGCTTCCGCTATTTTCCCAATGGCTACATGTACAATATTCACCATGGTGATTGGTTTGGAGGGAAATCTTTGGGCCTTTGTGTAATCGCACATCCTAAGCAACTCATTCATTTCTTCGCCACTCATGTAAGTCAAAGCTACAGTCTGTACTAAGGTCTCCACTCAATTAAGGGTTCCTGTGTGCCTCTCAGAAAAGAGGTCATAGTATTGTTATACACATAGTTATATATTTGGTCAGCATGGAAAGTGTCAATTCAGACTGTCCAGTCAATACAGGTGAAAACCAAGGGGATACAAATTTCCCATTGAGACTTTCGAAGGGTGCCCACATCTGCTTAATAGAGGTAAAGTTTGGCAAGGTTTTAGGTTGGTTGCCCTTCAGACTGTAGATTGACTTCAAGCAATAGAATGTTTCATCATCTCTGTTTGCCCAGCCCTGAATTTACCTGCCTGACTAAACTTTTGGTTGCCCTGGGCATAGTGGGCAACGTTAATGTCGAGCACTGGACTGTATAGAGTAATTAAATAATTAAATGTTTCTTCTATTTGCTAGTGTTTTGGTCGTGAAAATAAATTGAGTCTGCTTTATTTCTTCTGTCCTAGATACATGCAAGTTACCCAGACAATAGCTATGTCCACCATCGAGTTTCCCAGGCATATCAGATTACACGCTACATTCAGCATGTAACTCGTCCCTCCGGTGTGACAATACTCTGTGGTGACATGAACTGTACCCCATCAGAACTTTGTTACAGGATTATCACAGACACGACCTGCCTCAGAGATGCATGGCTAGAACACGCAGAAAAGGTACGCAGAAAACTGTTGTAAACTTGAAAGTTTAGTTCAAATAGTTCTGAAACAGCTAATAGACCAGTTTTTCAAGGCCAAACTTGACAGGCCACAACCTTCAATATAAGAATTGCTTAGCGAGCACTCACTTGTGAACTTGTAGAAAACAACTTTAAAACTCAATATCTAGCTGTCCTAAGTCAAATAAGGCAGCAGCATGAGGCATCTACATTGAGGATGAGTACAATCCACCACAAAAGAAAGTTGAATTTGAAAGTCTTGGCCCAGCATGCTTGCATGGATGCATGCACAACCTTAAAAAACTATTGCATCAGTCATTATATACCAATCCATGGTTGGGGAACGTGTTGACTAAATGATAAACATATTTGACCCTGTTATATAACATGTATGCGAGAGTACATATCTTATTTCTAGTGCTTTTTACTCTTCAGCATCCCAATGGAGGGAACACCTGTGACGTAAGTTACAACAGCTACACAAGTCATAAAGTCAGCAGTGAATTAATAGGTGGTCCAAACGATGGGCAGCGAATAGACTACATCTTCTACGATGGCAATGAAGATGTGATCGAGTGCACGGACTGTGATGTAGCCATGGGCCAAATCCCAGGAAAACCCATACCTTATTCTGATCATGTAGGCGTGACCGCAACATTCTTGATAAAGAACTCGTCGCCAGAACCTTCAGGTAAGTATTTACAGTGATTATGTATTATGGGTCCAGGGTGTGCATAAAAACTTCCATTCCACTGCAATTTGGGGCTGTTCTAGCCAGCATTGATTACGTGTTATAAATACTAAAAATATGGTGCCACTTTGACCACTCCACACTGCAATTGACTGAAAAGTTTTGCCAAAAGTCACTAATCTTTCTCAGTGTTTCTCATCTTTTCCTGTTGATCTTTCAAGGCTGGATTGTTTGGCAGATCTTAAACAAAGAATTTGCTATTATTGCATGCTAACAGGGTATGTTTCTTATATGGCAGATTTATGCCACTGACTTGGCTTTTAGTAATGACATGACCACTCACCTAGATGGGCCTGAATCCATAGTTTTGTGCATTGGCCGCAGACTGAAAAATTAGGTGACCGTGGGGCTGAAAAAATATGTTTCCGTGATGAAGTATAGAGTACTCTTAGCTACTGCACATAGTCATGAACATGATGTATTCAAATGAGTTTTATAGCCTGGAGCTTAAAATAGTTTGTCGATTTTATCGTTGCAGCAGTATACTCCAAGGCAGCCTGCAAATCTGACCACAATGGAAGTTTAGCTCTTACAGAAACCGAGGTTGTGATTTGTGAAGGAATCGATCTTCATTACAAGGGAACCTTAAAGAAGATCTTGATTGTGTGTGTGCTGCTGGTGCTCATCATGATGCCATTGTTCCTACCAAGTGCTGGCTGGCTGGTCTTCAGTTTCTTCTATGTAATTGGGGTATCAAGTGCGGTGGTTTTAATGGCTTACTTCTACTATGTGATATTTAATGCATACGAGGAGATCCATGCATACAGAGCTTTACTGGAAATGATAAAAATTCAGAGGAAACAGTTGCATTCGGAGTAACTACAGTAGCTACACCCGCATATTTTGGAATACCCCTAGAAAACGGTGGATACGCTGATACACAGTCAAGCTAGACCACTCCTCCCCTATAATTTTGAAGTGTATGTCAAAGTGGATACGCGGATATGTAGTAGAGTGTCTTCAGTAGAATGAGGAATACATTGGAATTAGAGTACCCCTCCCTAAGTCCCAGGGTTATGAGTTGGGAACTGGGAATCCCATTGATATGAAATATGTGATGTTTAATAAAGCAGATCGCGAGTAATGAGAGTTTGCTTATCACCTAGCTCTTCACCCTTTTCAGACAAAAGAGCATAAAATGCTATATCTTGTCAGTGGCTGAACAAACAATAGCACAAATGTATTGCAAAAAGTCTTGTTGTAGTCCCAAAAAGGTTTCCTGCAAGTTTCAAGAGTTTTAAAATTTTACTCAAAACAACCATTTTTTGGCAAAAAGCATGGGCTATAGCCTTACCATTTTGGCCAAAATTGGCCATTTTCAGCAGTTTTGGGCAGAATCTCAGAATCAAAATTTGTCCTATTTTTCTTTAGCCATTGACAAGATATAGCATTTTATGCTCTTGTCTGAAAAGGGTGAAGTGCTAGGCGATGAGCAAACTCTCATTACTCGCAATTCACTTTATGAAACATCACATATTTCATATCAAAACCTTTGCTATACTTGCAGGAACATTTCCTGAAAGTTTCATTTAATGAAACTTTCAGGAAATGTTCCTGCAAGTATAGCAAAGGTTTTGATATGAAATATGTGATGTTTCATAAAGTGAATTGCGAGTAATGAGAGTTTGCTCATCGCCTAGCACTTCACCCTTTTCAGACAAGAGCATAAAATGCTATATCTTGTCAATGGCTAAAGAAAAATAGGACGAATGTATAGCCTTAGTATTTTGTCAAAATTCCAAGATTTTTCGACCATCTCAGAATTGCATGAAACTTTCAGGAAACGTTCCTGGGACTATGCCGACAAAGTTTGCATAGTTTTTGTAAACTTTTAGCGCGCGCGTCGTGAGAAATTACAGCAAATTACAGCAAATCATGCACTAATTAATTCATCACACCTTTCGAGTTAAGCTGCTATATCTCGGCAACGGATGAAGATAGATAAGGCAAATGTATTGCAAAAAGTCTTGTTATAGTCCAAGGAAGGTTTCCTGAAAGTTTCAAGAGTTTTCGATTTTTGGCCAAAATCGGCAAAAAACCCTGTGCTATAGCCTTAGTATTTTGTCAAAATTCCAAGATTTTTCGACCATCTCAGAATCGCATGAAACTTTTACGAAACATTCCTGGGACTATGCCGACAAAGTTTGCATAGTTTTTGTAAACTTTTAGCGCGCGCGTCGTGAGAAATTACAGCAAATTACAGCAAATCATACACTAATTAATTCATCACACCTTTCGAGTTAAGTTGCTATATCTCGGCAACGGATGAAGATAGATCAAGCAAATGTATTGCAAAAAGTCTTGTTATAGTCCAAGGAAGGTTTCCTGAAAGTTTCAAGAGTTTTCAATTTTTGGCCAAAATCGACAAAAAACCCTGTGCTATAGCCTTAGTATTTTGTCAAAATTCCAAGATTTTTCGACCATCTCAGAATTGCATGAAACTTTCAGGAAACGTTCCTGGGACTATGCCGACAAAGTTTGCATAGTTTTTGTAAACTTTTAGCGCGCGCGTCGTGAGAAATTACAGCAAATTACAGCAAATCATGCACTAATTAATTCATCACACCTCTCGAGTTAAGCTGCTATATCTCGGCAACGGATGAAGATATATAAGGCAAATGTATTGCAAAAAGTCTTGTTATAGTCCAAGGAAGGTTTCCTGAAAGTTTCAAGAGTTTTCGATTTTTGGCCAAAATCGGCAAAAAACCCTGTGCTATAGCCTTAGTATTTTGTCAAAATTCCAAGATTTTTCGACCATCTCAGAATTGCATGAAACTTTCAGGAAACGTTCCTGGGACTATTCCGACAAAGTTTGCATAGTTTTTGTAAACTTTTAGCGCGCGCGTCGTGAGAAATTACAGCAAATTACAGCAAATCATGCACTAATTAATTCATCACACCTTTCGAGTTAAGCTGCTATATCTCGGCAACGGATGAAGATAGATAAGGCAAATGTATTGCAAAAAGTCTTGTTATAGTCCAAGGAAGGTTTCCTGAAAGTTTCAAGAGTTTTCGATTTTTGGCCAAAATCGGCAAAAAACCCTGTGCTATAGCCTTAGTATTTTGTCAAAATTCGAAGATTTTTCGGCCATCTCAGAATTGCATGAAACTTTCAGGAAACGTTCCTGGGACTATGCCGACAAAGTTTGCATAGTTTTTGTAAACTTTTAGCGCGCGCGTCGTGAGAAATTGCAGCAAATTACAGCAAATCATGCACTAATTAATTCATCACACCTCTCGAGTTAAGCTGCTATATCTCGGCAACGGATGAAGATAGATAAGGCAAATGTATTGCAAAAAGTCTTTTTATAGTCCAAGGAAGGTTTCCTGAAAGTTTCAAGAGTTTTCGATTTTTGGCCAAAATCGGCAAAAAACCCTGTGCTATTGGGCTCGTGCAAATGACGTCATAAATCACGTGAATTTGTTTATCCGCCATTTTGGGGGTCAAATTGTCGTTTTTCGGGAGGCGCGTTTTTGTCGAGCGTCAGCTACTCTGAAGCGATTTGAGCGATCCAGGATAGAGATACATCGGAGATAATTAAGCGATACAATACTGTAGCAGTACCTACTCGTAATTTGGTGGCCGAAATCTCATTTAGTGACTCTGATCGTGAGCGATCGCCAGTTTCTTCTCCACGTCAGATTCCTGTTTCAGCGCCGTGAAATCAACATTTTAGGGCTTAATTTATTGTCTGACGATGCCAGAACAATTCTATCTGGGGAGGAACATTGTAAAGGTAAAGGGAAGCAACTGTAGCTCTGCATGGCTGATACGAGTTAATTCGCAGGATTTCTCTGTCGGTTTGGCACTCATATATGCACTGTGACGAACTTGCAAAATGTTGTCAAGTCTGCTGCTTTGTATCACCAGTAACACACTATCAATGATATATGTAGACTGTGTGTTTATTTCGGAGTTGCTGGCTCTAAATTAAACTGTGTCAGTCCATTTTGTTTAGTTGTTGTTGTTCAAAGTAGAGTGCTTCGGAAATTGTCGCCGGCCGTGGTGCTCGTGTCAGAACGTGGCGAACACTCTGAATGAATAATTCTTGATACTATATAAACACTGCACCAGTTGTTTGACTGTCCAGAACTGCGGAGGTCATCAGTGAAGTGCTACATTTATCCATCGGATCGATGTAGGAGTTTTCTGCCGGAGTTCGAGTCGGTTTGGCTTGTTTCTTGGACATTTGTTCCCTCACCGCGCACAGCTAAATCACGGAAGGCCATGAACATTTGGGGTAACTTGTAAAGAGAGCAGCGTTTCAATCTGAGCCAAATCAGTGCGTTAATATTCCTGGACATTTTTGAAAGTATGTATAAACTACTATCATTAACCTCTGTGGTATTTTATATTTGATGTTATGCCCCTAATATTTTTTTGAATCCAGTGCTGTGATGTTTCAGGGAAACTTTTACTTAAGTTGCACCTGTCTTTTGCATCCTTTTGTACAGTATCGGACTGTTTTGATAAAGAAGTCAGCTACATTTTTGCAAGGTTTATTGCTCCTTCTTAGAAGAGCTCAGTGGCCCCATCCTCTCCCTCATACCACTGTTGTTTGTCTCACTGAGATTTTAACAGTGTTGTTGCAGTTTAATTGAATTCCTTTTTCACAATGTGGCATTTGTATTATCCTAGTCAATTTGGCACAGAAAGGAATTGAAATGCAAAGTATCAATGGGGAAGACTGCACAGGAATAGGTTAAGTATGTTCTGAAGCTGAAGGAAACTGATTTTACTGAGCTGGTTTGCCAAATTCCAAAGCAACAATATAAAAATGTTGAACGGTAACACCCAGCACCAAAGTATGCTTGTCCACAGATGGGTTGATTATATTTTGCTCTACTCTGCACACAACTTGGGTAACTTGGCATTACTTGACATTACCTTATTAACAACTATTGGTTTTTTGAACATGAATGTTAATATCAACATGAAACTTCTTGCATGGACAGAGCTCTCAAACAAATGAAATATAGCAGTGTGAAACTTGACCTTAGCTAAGCTGATTTTTTCAGAAGGAATACTATATAATATGCCATACTTTATAAGATGAAACAATTCTCAAGAGTAAATGTTGTAAAAATATAGAAGTGTAAGAAAAATGCAACTATATTTTGATCCAATATTACCTAATAGTATTAATGTTACAGAAGGACTAAAGATCAAGCAACTCATAGCAACATGTGCTTCAGATATTCAGAAAATGTACTGAATTAGTCAGATGCAACTGCACCATCTCCTGGTAAAGATTTGTCGTATAAACTGAACAACCTTTCAGGTGTTCTGCAGCCTCCTCAAATTCATTTATAAAAGATTGTTTCGCATTCTGATCATTATTTATTATCTGTCCTGATTTTCCCCTTGGTGCTCCAACCGACTGGATACTCCACTCAGGGCCTAATACAAAGCAATAAAATAATACGCTCGACATTTTAGGACACATCATCAGCTGCACATCTGCGAATCACCGCCGGAACGACAAGCGTGCGCAAACAAAGCATTTGACCAAGACTCAATGAATGGGGCAACACAGTTTAATTTACGCCAACGACTCTTAAATGACACAGAAGTGTCGATACTATTGATACTACTTCTGATGTAAAACAGCACAGTTTCCCACCTGAAGCGAGACAGCACTTCGAAACTGTCGTGACAGTATCCCGAAACTCGGAACATGGCCTTCAAAACTGACAGAGAGATTCCGAGAAATAACTCGTAATAGCCATGCAGAGCTACAGTTGCTCCCCTTTACCTTTACAATGTTCCTCCCCAGATAGAATTGCTCTGGCATCGTCAGACAATAAATTAAGCCCTAAAATGTTGATTTCACGGCGCTGAAACAGGAATCTGACGTGGAGAAGAAACTGGCGATCGCTCACGATCAGAGTCACTAAATGAGATTTCAGCCACCAAATTACGAGTAGGTACTGCTACAGTATTGTGCCCCTCAATTATCTCCGATGTGTCTATCTCCTGGCGCCCTCAAAATGCTTCAGAGTACCTGACGCTCGACAAAAACGCGACTCCCGAAAGACGACAATTTGACCCCCAAAATGGCGGATAAACAAAAATCACGTGGTTTGTGACGTCAACTTGCACGAGCCCAATAGCCTTAGTATTTTGTCAAAATTCCAAGATTTTTCGACCATCTCAGAATTGCATGAAACTTTCAGGAAACGTTCCTGGGACTATGCCGACTAAGTTTGCATAGTTTTTGTAAACTTTTAGCGCGCGTCGTGAGAAATTACAGCAAATTACAGCAAATCATGCACTAATTAATTCATCACACCTCTCGAGTTAAGCTGCTATATCTCGGCAACGGATGAAGATAGATAAGGCAAATGTATTGCAAAAAGTCTTGTTATAGTCCAAGGAAGGTTTCCTGAAAGTTTCAAGAGCTTTCAATTTTTGGCCAAAATCGACAAAAAACCCTGTGCTATAGCCTAGTATTTTGTCAAAATTCCAAGATTTTTCGACCATCTCAGAATTGCATGAAACTTTCAGGAAACGTTCCTGGGACTATGCCGACAAAGTTTGCATAGTTTTTGTAAACTTTTAGCGCGCGCGTCGTGAGAAATTACAGCAAATTACAGCAAATCATGCACTAATTAATTCATCACACCTCTCGAGTTAAGCTGCTATATCTCGGCAACGGATAAAGATAGATAAGGCAAATGTATTGCAAAAAGTCTTGTTATAGTCCAAGGAAGGTTTCCTGAAAGTTTCAAGAGTTTTCGATTTTTGGCCAAAATCGGCAAAAAACCCTGTGCTATAGCCTTAGTATTTTGTCAAAATTCCAAGATTTTTCGACCATCTCAGAATCGCATGAAACTTTCAGGAAACGTTCCTGGGACTATGCCGACAAAGTTTGGATAGCTTTTGTAAACTTTTAGCGCGCGCGTCGTGAGAAATTACAGCAAATTACAGCAAATCATGCACTAATTAATTCATCACACCTCTCGAGTTAAGCTCCTATATCTCGGCAACGGATGAAGATAGATAAGGCAAATGTATTGCAAAAAGTCTTGTTATAGTCCAAGGAAGGTTTCCTGAAAGTTTCAAGAGTTTTCGATTTTTGGCCAAAATCGGCAAAAAACCCTGTGCTATAGCCTTAGTATTTTGTCAAAATTCCAACATTTTTCGACCATCTCAGAATTGCATGAAACTTTCAGGAAACGTTCCTGGGACTATGCCGACAAAGTTTGCATAGTTTTTGTAAACTTTTAGCGCGCGCGTCGTGAGAAATTGCAGCAAATTACAGCAAATCATGCACTAATTAATTCATCACACCTCTCGAGTTAAGCTGCTATATCTCGGCAACGGATAAAGATAGATAAGGCAAATGTATTGCAAAAAGTCTTGTTATAGTCCAAGGAAGGTTTCCTGAAAGTTTCAAGAGTTTTCGATTTTTGGCCAAAATCGGCAAAAAACCCTGTGCTATAGCCTTAGTATTTTGTCAAAATTCCAAGATTTTTCGACCATCTCAGAATTGCATGAAACTTTCAGGAAACGTTCCTGGGACTATGCCGACAAAGTTTGCATAGTTTTTGTAAACTTTTAGCGCGGGCGTCGTGAGAAATTACAGCAAATTACAGCAAATCATGCACTAATTAATTCATCACACCTCTCGAGTTAAGCTGCTATATCTCGGCAACGGATGAAGATAGATAAGGCAAATGTATTGCAAAAAGTCTTGTTATAGTCCAAGGAAGGTTTCCTGAAAGTTTCAAGAGTTTTCGATTTTTGGCCAAAATCGGCAAAAAACCCTGTGCTATAGCCTTAGTATTTTGTCAAAATTCCAAGATTTTTTGACCATCTCAGAATTGCATGAAACTTTCAGGAAACGTTCCTGGGACTATGCCGACTAAGTTTGCATAGTTTTTGTAAACTTTTAGCGCGCGTCGTGAGAAATTACAGCAAATTACAGCAAATCATGCACTAATTAATTCATCACACCTCTCGAGTTAAGCTGCTATATCTCGGCAACGGATGAAGATAGATAAGGCAAATGTATTGCAAAAAGTCTTGTTATAGTCCAAGGAAGGTTTCCTGAAAGTTTCAAGAGCTTTCAATTTTTGGCCAAAATCGACAAAAAACCCTGTGCTATAGCCTTAGTATTTTGTCAAAATTCCAAGATTTTTCGACCATCTCAGAATTGCATGAAACTTTCAGGAAACGTTCCTGGGACTATGCCGACAAAGTTTGCATAGTTTTTGTAAACTTTTAGCGCGCGCGTCGTGAGAAATTACAGCAAATTACAGCAAATCATGCACTAATTAATTCATCACACCTCTCGAGTTAAGCTGCTATATCTCGGCAACGGATAAAGATAGATAAGGCAAATGTATTGCAAAAAGTCTTGTTATAGTCCAAGGAAGGTTTCCTGAAAGTTTCAAGAGTTTTCGATTTTTGGCCAAAATCGGCAAAAAACCCTGTGCTATAGCCTTAGTATTTTGTCAAAATTCCAAGATTTTTCGACCATCTCAGAATCGCATGAAACTTTCAGGAAACGTTCCTGGGACTATGCCGACAAAGTTTGCATAGCTTTTGTAAACTTTTAGCGCGCGCGTCGTGAGAAATTACAGCAAATTACAGCAAATCATGCACTAATTAATTCATCACACCTCTCGAGTTAAGCTCCTATATCTCGGCAACGGATGAAGATAGATAAGGCAAATGTATTGCAAAAAGTCTTGTTATAGTCCAAGGAAGGTTTCCTGAAAGTTTCAAGAGTTTTCGATTTTTGGCCAAAATCGGCAAAAAACCCTGTGCTAGTATTTTGTCAAAATTCCAAGATTTTTCGACCATCTCAGAATTGCATGAAACTTTCAGGAAACGTTCCTGGGACTATGCCGACAAAGTTTGCATAGTTTTTGTAAACTTTTAGCGCGCGCGTCGTGAGAAATTGCAGCAAATTACAGCAAATCATGCACTAATTAATTCATCACACCTCTCGAGTTAAGCTGCTATATCTCGGCAACGGATGGAGATAGATAAGGCAAATGTATTGCAAAAAGTCTTGTTATAGTCCAAGGAAGGTTTCCTGAAAGTTTCAAGAGTTTTCGATTTTTGGCCAAAATCGGCAAAAAACCCTGTGCTATAGCCTTAGTATTTTGTCAAAATTCCAAGATTTTTCGACCATCTCAGAATTGCATGAAACTTTCAGGAAACGTTCCTGGGACTATGCCGACAAAGTTTGCATAGTTTTTGTAAACTTTTAGCGCGCGCGTCGTGAGAAATTACAGCAAATTACAGCAAATCATGCACTAATTAATTCATCACACCTCTCGAGTTAAGCTGCTATATCTCGGCAACGGATGAAGATAGATAAGGCAAATGTATTGCAAAAAGTCTTGTTATAGTCCAAGGAAGGTTTCCTGAAAGTTTCAAGAGTTTTCGATTTTTGGCCAAAATCGGCAAAAAACCCTGTGCTATAGCCTTAGTATTTTGTCAAAATTCCAAGATTTTTCGACCATCTCAGAATTGCATGAAACTTTCAGGAAACGTTCCTGGGACTATGCCGACTAAGTTTGCATAGTTTTTGTAAACTTTTAGCGCGCGCGTCGTGAGAAATTACAGCAAATTACAGCAAATCATGCACTAATTAATTCATCACACCTCTCGAGTTAAGCTGCTATATCTCGGCAACGGATAAAGATAGATAAGGCAAATGTATTGCAAAAAGTCTTGTTATAGTCCAAGGAAGGTTTCCTGAAAGTTTCAAGAGTTTTCGATTTTTGGCCAAAATCGGCAAAAAACCCTGTGCTATAGCCTTAGTATTTTGTCAAAATTCCAAGATTTTTCGACCATCTCAGAATTGCATGAAACTTTCAGGAAACGTTCCTGGGACTATGCCGACTAAGTTTGCATAGTTTTTGTAAACTTTTAGCGCGCGCGTCGTGAGAAATTACAGCAAATTACAGCAAATCATGCACTAATTAATTCATCACACCTCTCGAGTTAAGCTGCTATATCTCGGCAACGGATAAAGATAGATAAGGCAAATGTATTGCAAAAAGTCTTGTTATAGTCCAAGGAAGGTTTCCTGAAAGTTTCAAGAGTTTTCGATTTTTGGCCAAAATCGGCAAAAAACCCTGTGCTATAGCCTTAGTATTTTGTCAAAATTCCAAGATTTTTCGACCATCTCAGAATTGCATGAAACTTTCAGGAAACGTTCCTGGGACTATGCCGACAAAGTTTGCATAGTTTTTGTAAACTTTTAGCGCGCGCGTCGTGAGAAATTACAGCACATTACAGCAAATCGTGCACTAATTAATTCATCACACCTCTCGAGTTAAGCTGTTATATCTCGGCAACGGATGAAGATAGATAAGGCAAATGTATTGCAAAAAGTCTTGTTATAGTCCAAGGAAGGTTTCCTGAAAGTTTAAAGAGTTTTCGATTTTTGACCAAAATCGGCAAAAAACCCTGTGCTATAGCCTTAGTATTTTGTCAAAATTCCAACATTTTTCGACCATCTCAGAATTGCATGAAACTTTCAGGAAACGTTCCTGGGACTATGCCGACAAAGTTTGCATAGTTTTTGTAAACTTTTAGCGCGCGCGTCGTGAGAAATTACAGCAAATTACAGCAAATCATGCACTAATTAATTCATCACAACTTTCGAGTTAAGCTGCTATATCTCGGCAACGGATGAAGATAGATAAGGCAAATGTATTGCAAAAAGTCTTGTTATAGTCCAAGGAAGGTTTCCTGAAAGTTTCAAGAGTTTTCGATTTTTGGCCAAAATCGGCAAAAAACCCTGTGCTATAGCCTTAGTATTTTGTCAAAATTCCAAGATTTTTCGACCATCTCAGAATTGCATGAAACTTTCACGAAACGTTCCTGGGACTATGCCGACAAAGTTTGCATAATTTTTGTAAACTTTTAGCGCGCGCGTCGTGAGAAATTGCAGCAAATTACAGCAACTAATTAATTCATCACACCTCTCGAGTTAAGCTGCTATATCTCGGCAACGGATGAAGATAGATAAGGCAAATGTATTGCAAAAAGTCTTGTTATAGTCCAAGGAAGGTTTCCTGAAAGTTTCAAGAGTTTTCGATTTTTGGCCAAAATCGGCAAAAAACCCTGTGCTATAGCCTTAGTATTTTGTCAAAATTCCAAGATTTTTCGACCATCTCAGAATCGCATGAAACTTTCAGGAAACGTTCCTGGGACTATGCCGACAAAGTTTGCATAGTTTTTGTAAACTTTTAGCGCGCGCGTCGTGAGAAATTACAGCAAATTACAGCAAATCATGCACTAATTAATTCATCACACCTTTCGAGTTAAGCTGCTATATCTCGGCAACGGATGAAGATAGATAAGGCAAGTGTATTGCAAAAAGTCTTGTTATAGTCCAAGGAAGGTTTCCTGAAAGTTTCAAGAGTTTTCGATTTTTGGCCAAAATCGGCAAAAAACCCTGTGCTATAGCCTTAGTATTTTGTCAAAATTCCAAGACTTTTCGACCATCTCAGAATCGCATGAAACTTTCAGGAAACGTTCCTGGGACTATGCCGACAAAGTTTGCATAGTTTTTGTAAACTTTTAGCGCGCGCGTCGTGAGAAATTACAGCAAATTACAGCAAATCATGCACTAATTAATTCATCACACCTTTCGAGTTAAGCTGCTATATCTCGGCAACGGATGAAGATAGATAAGGCAAGTGTATTGCAAAAAGTCTTGTTATAGTCCAAGGAAGGTTTCCTGAAAGTTTCAAGAGTTTTCAATTTTTGGCCAAAATCGGCAAAAAACCCTGTGCTATAGCCTTAGTATTTTGTCAAAATTCCAAGATTTTTCGACCATCTCAGAATTGCATGAAACTTTCAGGAAACGTTCCTGGGACTATGCCGACAAAGTTTGCATAGTTTTTGTAAACTTTTAGCGCGCGCGTCGTGAGAAATTACAGCAAATTACAGCAAATCATGCACTAATTAATTCATCACACCTTTCGAGTTAAGCTGCTATATCTTGGCAACGGATGAAGATAGATAAGGCAAATGTATTGCAAAAAGTCTTGTTATAGTCCAAGGAAGGTTTCCTGAAAGTTTCAAGAGTTTTCAATTTTTGGCCAAAATCGGCAAAAAACCCTGTGCTATAGCCTTAGTATTTTGTCAAAATTCCAAGATTTTTCGACCATCTCAGAATCGCATGAAACTTTCAGGAAACGTTCCTGGGACTATGCCGACAAAGTTTGCATAGTTTTTGTAAACTTTTAGCGCGCGCGTCGTGAGAAATTACAGCAAATCATGCACTAATTAATTCATCACACCTTTCGAGTTACTCCATCTTAAAATCGCATGAAACTTTCAGGAAACGTTCCTGGGACTATGCCGACGGAGTTTGCATAGTTTTTGTAAACTTTTAGCCCGCGTGTCGTGAGAAAATAAAGCAAATTGAGGAAATCATGCACTAATGAATTTATCACATCTTTCGAGCAAAGGAGCCAAATTTAAGCTGCTAAAACTCGGGAACGGATGAGGATAGATAAAGCAAATGTATTGCAAAAATTCTTGTTATAGTCCAAGGAAGGTTTCCTAAAAGTTTCAAGAGTTTTCAATATTTGACAAAAAACCCTGTGCTATAGCCTTAGTATTTTGTCAAAATTCGGTGAGTGATAATCAGGAGTGGTAATCGGGAGTGGTAATAATATTGGAACTAGTAATCGGGAGCTTAAAGACAAAGGAAAAGACCAGTTTTTAATTTCCAAAAGTGGTCGCAGCATAGCTGGTGGGGTCTTGCTAATTTTACAGAGTGTGTGTGACGATTCAAATGGGGTTCAGAATGGTGGTTGTAACTAGACTGGGTCACTTACGAGAGGGGGTCATAAAGAGAAGTTCGACTGTATTTCGTGTTTGCCTTTATTAACTCTTTGAAGGTCAACTGCAGAACACTCAGTCCAACTTTCATACACAATACAAAAGGTCTAAAAGGTGAAGTTTCAAAAAGATTCAATGAAAGTTGAAACACTACAAAATTAAATAGAAGTAACGTACAGAAGAGCCTCTAAACTCCTCCTCTTAGGGTCTCAATGAAGGTTCATGCGTCCCTCAAAAATATTCTCAGAAAAGCTGATTGCAAGGTTGTTCCATAGTTACAATATGTTTTCTGAGGCACGTGCGAACCTCAGAACAGTTTGTTCTTGTTCACATCTGGAAATGTGTAAAAATATTGAAGGATGCTTTGGTTGAAAAACCAATAAATCAATATATAATACAAATGTTAGACCAAGTGAATCTATTCTTCAGGCAACCTATACATTGCCAACAGCTGTTTTCAAGTCTATAAGGGTCCCTGAAAGAGGCAGATCAAGGCTTTCATCTGCCTTTTCTGCTTGTTCTGCTCGTTTTTATTTTTTTTAACAGGGATTAGCTCCTACATGTCTGAGAGTGGTCAATTTTGAATATCTCTTTCAATCTCTAACCAGAAATTTGTCATGCACTTACAGTTCAGGAAAAACTTGGTATCTGAAAAGCTTGCTCAGATGAAAGCTAGTATTACTGCAGGTCTCATTACATTATTCTTAGGGTAGGTAAATTTGTATTATGAAGGGTCAGTAGTTACAAGATAAGTCCACAGTGAAAACTAGTGAAAAACTCGTGCGAGTATTATTTTGTACATCACACAACTTATAAACAGCAAGTTGGATGCTTTTCAAGCCTGGTTTTTAGTGTTGCAGTGCTGCAACATAAACCATATCTCAAGTCCACAAAAGCTAATCTTTTCATGTCCACAAAAGCTATCCATGTCTAAATTTCACCCAGAGCATCACTTTGTATTTTACAAGACAAGAGGCTGGGGAATGTTGACAAAGAGGAGGGGTGTGAGGGGATTCACCTGAATCTACTGACACCTAACAGGCTGAAGAGACAATCTAGGTTGGTTTGGAGTAGTCACTCAACACCATTTGGCTTGTCATGATGTGTTTCAACTGACTCTGTTGCACACTGTTCCTCGCCGCTGCTGTTCAGTGACTGAAAAAAATAATCAAAGTACAAATAAGTCAAGACAAGTTACATCACAATGTGATGAAAGATGGGATAGAACCAAATATTAGACATGCCAGGGCAACAAGGCAGTCGAGGCTACTTCTAAGTAATAAATTCCTGTGTCGTACATGAATCAGTCAAGGCAACTTACGCCCGAATGTATTAGATGAAAGATGGGATAGAACTAAACATTAGACAAACCAAGGCAACAAGGCAGAGGCAATTTCTAAGTAATAAATTCCTGTGTCGTACAAATGAATCAGTCAAGGCAACTTACGCCCGAATGTATTAGATGAAAGATGGGATAGAACTAAGCATTAGACAAACCAAGGCAACAAGGCAGAGGCAATTTCAAAGTAATAAAATCCTGTGTAATACAAGTGTGGCTCAGGATATGTCATCCTATTTCCTCCATGTAAACCTTATGAAAAGACAGGAGATTATTTTGTAGTGGCCTAGTTTAAGCCCAAGACCCTTGCATCTTTTCCTCACACCTTGATGAACTGCTCTTGTCTTGCATCAGCAACAGCTTCCATTTTGTCTGCACTTGCATGAGCCAGGGCCTGGGCCACGGCCGCTTCTCTCTCAGCACGAGCGTCTTGTAGAGTACGAGATAACTGAAGCATGGAGTTCATACGGGACTGCGCTAAGGCCTGGTGGGCAGAAAAAGAAGCAAACAAGACAATATGAACCAACAAATTCATACACAGCTTGTGCCATAAATAAATAAATAAATAAATAGAAACACAAACAGGAGTATTGAAGGCATGAACAAATGGACACAAAGTAAAGCGACACACAAACAGTGGTGGAAAGACATAATCAAATAAACTCACTAAATACCGAGTAACGGCCATTGTATGAACAGTATGGGCAATAAGACAATGAATTAGTAAAAGTAAAATACACACACAAAATTTTAGATCTGAGACAGCTGAAATTAGCCAGAAAATAAACAGTCTGTCAGTCATCCACGGTCCCAGACAACTAAGATAATGCTGGGGCAACAAAATAGTGTGCAACGGTTGTCCTTTAAACAACCAATGGCTTTGAGAAAAATTATGCAATTTAGTGATACATAAGATACATTTCAAGATAATGTGGACACCATAAGAGATTGTATGAGACACCTGAGATATTGTACAGTTTATGACTTGCGCCATCTCACCTCTTTTTTCTCTGTCTCTGCTTGCATCTTGGCTTGTGCTACAGCAGCATCTCTGGAAGCCTCTGACTGCAGCTTGGCTTGCTCTACCATGGTCTTCAGCTGTTGCGCTGTGGTAATCAGGGAGTTGATCATCTACAGGATAAAACAGAACAGTGCTCTTGCATGAAACATAATACAGCCAGTCTATTCTTATTTCCCCCCAATTTCCGAGCAGCTAATGCAATCACCTGCCCAAGTTCAAAATTTTGTAACTTCTGTAGCTAAAGCACCAAGTCAACATTATCCAGCAGTCACACAGGTTAGGCTGGTTCTAACACCAGTTTGTTCAGCCGCTGTAAAATGTTAAACCCTGAGCCCAAGTACTGTAAATGTTTACTTTTAATAACAGTTTTACTACCAACAGCACATGCTACAAACCTCTTCAATATAACACCAATTCCTTCTCTGATCCAGAGATACATCAGTTGTTAAAGCTGTAAGTGTCGGCAATGCAAACGTCACCCCAGAAAGGGCTTGGGTCACTTGTAAAGGAGTGGCAACCATGGCTGGAGTGAGTGGAGTCATCGGTGTAGCTGGAATTGCTGTGGATACGGAACTTACTGCAACTACACCGGCTGGTAGGTCTAGTGATAAACGGATGAGTGAGTGAAGGATAGTGATAGGAACCAGTTGGGATTTCAGAGTCACAGTACAGTAGTGCACAACAACATACCATTTGTGTCCATTCCTTCAGCAGCAACGTATTGGCCTCCAGCAGAATCAACACTGAATAAATCAAGTAAAACTTGTTAATGTATCTTCAGAGAACACAAACTTATGCAGATTACCTCTTAAGAAGAAAATGCACGAGTGAAGTACTGGAAGAATATTTATTTAAGTTTAGTCAGCTTTCATCTTGGAGCAAGAATGAAAACCCAAGTTCTCCATACTATATGGACTATCTCGGATACATGAAACTTAAAGTGAAACAATGCTGTTACTTTTAGGAGTGAACGGGTCAAACAAAGATTGTCCTATACTATAAAAGGGCAATCCCTGTCTCTTTGGAATATGACAGCATTATCTTAAAGCATTTACAGATGCAGAAGGTATGCTATACGCAGGACAAAACTGGTACTCTTCTTACCTTACAGAACGAACCATCATTCCATGCACATGCCCAGCTGCAAAACAGACAATTTTGCATTGTTACCGTAGAAATGACAATAGTGTGTAAATGTGACTGGCTAGAATACCATACTGTTTACTAAATGTGAGAGAACATAAAATACTTCATCTACCTCAGTAGTGTATTCACTTTCAGACTTTTGACTCTAAAGATGACTAACCACTCAGGTAGCCAAAGCATCAGTCACTGTCAATAGTCTTTCTGAAGACTACACTAGATAAACAATTCATGCTGCCACAGACCATGGTGCCTACAGTACATAAGTACAAAAACCTTGGGCAAAATATTCCTCCACACAGCTTCCTGCTCAGTTGATAAGACAGGGTTTGTACGTTCTTTTAAAATCAAATTTCAAGGCCTTTTTAAGTCCTGCTTCAATTTTCAGATTTCAGGAGCTTCTCAACTGACCAGATCTGAACAGCTGTTTGAAAGTCCTGTAACCAGGGTCAAAATGCCAGCCAATTCATTTCTGGATTTACTATTTACAATCTCACAAACCTTTCAAGGACTGTTGTCCAGGTTCAAGGGGTTTTCAAGACAAGCAATCAAATTCAAGACTAAACAGTATTACACGTACATGTAATAATGTGACTACATGTATAGTAATTATACTCTATGATACTCTGTAATACTACTGTTATAATACCATGCATACAATAATTATTTCTGCATTCCGATTGGCTGAGCGTGTGTCAATTTATCCCAAACAGTGCAAAAATGTGAAATTAACAGTGCAGAAATTTGAAATTGAAGATTGCCGATCGTTGGCACGCGGCAAAGCCAAACAAAACAGAAAGCATTTTCATTGGCTCAGGACGATTCTGATTCTGTTTCGAGAAAACAAAGTTCTTGAGACAATTGTGAATTGTAATGACATTGAAAAAAAATTGCACGACGTAAATTATTGTATGCATGTAAGTAATCACATGATTTCTCATGCAATTTTGGAATAAATAAGCACTCGTAAATTTTTCAAAGACCACAAAATGCACTCGCGCAGCGCTCGTGCAATTTTGTCATCTTTGAAAAATTTACTTGTGGTAATTTATTCCAAATTGTGCTCGAAATCATGCGATTCCCTATACTAATACCATATAAACTGTACCACCGAGTTCAGGGGATCGCCAGCTTACCGTCGCGTTTCATGGGTGAGTTTTCTGAGCTCAATGACATGCTCTTTTTCAGGACTGGAGACCCAGACTGGGAAGCTTCTCTCTTACGACGCTTGTATGGTACAAACAATCTGACTGGACCAGCCTGCACATGCATACAAAAAAAAAAAAAAAAAAGAAAAAAATTAGAGTCCATGCAGATACAGCAACCACCCAACCTGGGTTCACTTTAATCACAGTAATGCAAGTCTATTAAGTATCTGACTGTTCTGTTGACACGCACAGCATGCTTGTAACATATGTGCAAACCAGTGCTTCACAATGACTTACCAGCGTATCGTCATCACAACAAGTGGCACAAGTACAGGATACAGCATGTGGAATGAGCACCCCTTCCTCGATGAGAGCCTGTAGAGTTCTCCCTCCATAACGAATGCTCCGCTTCCAGTCTTTGGAAGATGCTCTGCCACACCGAGCTTCAAACTCTGATGGACTCATCCACAGGTTGTTGTACTGAATGAATGAATGAATGAAATAAAAGAATGTCTATGTGTGAAATTTACATACTGTAGCTTATTGCAGCCGTTTTCCTTTTTTTCTCATTATTTTTCTTCAACCTAATGTGCGTTATTGCTGTACATAGACTGTCCAATAAAAAGCATCTGAGTAAAACATAAGCCCTGGGTCAAAGTCCTCAAACTTACATGTATCGAACTCAGTGCAAATAAGCAAAAGCCATTGTTTGAGCTAATTTATATTGAGTTTGACTCATGTGAATTTCAACGTTTAACCTAATTTTCCTAGAAACAGTAAGCCTCTACATTTGCAACAAATATTAAACATTGTTTACATAGAAAGAACAACAACAACAACAACCAACAAAATATATCAAACCAAAAACACCAGAAATGTTGGACAACGTTGTGAAGAATGTTTGCCAAAAATCACACTTCATCCAACATCATAAAACATGTTCATCCTGATCCAACAATGTCCAATGATGTTGAACGGTGATATACAGTAGGCCGGACATTGCAGGTGTTGTTGCCAAGTGACCCCTTGCTAAAAGGGGGACCATGCACTTTACAAAAACAGAACAAGACCCAGAGGGAGGGGGAGGGGAGAACTGGTCATCATTTAATGTTCTGCTTACAAAAGCACAATGAATCGTACCTTGATACACTTTCCTCGTCCCCCTGATCCCAGCTTGTTTTTGTGTAGCTCAGCTGTCTCGTTCCTGCAGCGAACATGCAGAACTTCAGATTGAATTGCCTGGTCCCAAGCCTTGCTTTGGCTTTCAGTCCGCCTGGCTGAACGCGGGATATGTTCCATGCCCTGTTGCTCGTCATCTTCATGTTGTTGTATATCGTTGATGTCCTGGCCTTCTTGCAACGAACTTCCCGACGGTGCAGGGCTCGAAACACTATCAATCACTTCTTGGATTGGCGTGAGAGAGGACGTTGCAACCTGGATATGTGACTCTGCTTCTGTTGTAGTCAATGTCTGCGGAGCACATACGGAAGGAGACGAAAATGTCAGGCTCACGTTGGCGACTTTCACAACCTGTACTTCGCAAGGCTGATGAACTTCGGCTGCATTCGAAGCATCATCGCCCGAGTGAAAAACACCGGCGTTCGCTTCGTGTTCACTCGGAATGTGTTCGGCGATGGCGATGTGTTCGCCCACATCAGACAACGAAGACACCGACAATCCTTCGCTCGTTCTCGGAACTGACACGCTTTCGTCCATTGTCTGGGTCGGCGAAATTTCAGTAAAAAAGGTGTTAAACGCAAGCACTGGTTAAAATCAAGTCGTAGTTTTGGTCGGGCGAACTTTATCTGCACGACTAACGGGTTAATTCGCCGAAAACGCGATGAGATAAAGTTCGTTTTTCTGCGACTTGCATTCGTGGCGAACGAGACGCGACGACAGCGTGCTCGGACCCAGACCTCCGAATTAAGGTGGCACATGCCCTTCGTAACCATAACTACCACTCTGATGGAAAGGCTGCTGTTTCTTAAGAAATCATTAATTGTACAGTCAAATATCACTCAGTCTGTAGAATCTGGGGTGGTATTCAAATGCGCAAAAACATATAGCCATTTAAAAACACGTGGATTTGAAGTCAGAGCACCATCCTCGTTCCCAGGCTCTTTTCCCTACCCTGCCCCCCAGGCAAGCAGGTGACACAATTCAGCCATGAATTCAATTGGAAATGTTGCCTGGGGGGCGGGGTAGGGAAAAGAACCTGGGAACGAGGATGTCAGAAAACAGGAATCGTATGTAATATTGAAATCCGGTGCCGTTTCATTTCTATTTTTGACAAACTACCCTTGCCACAACAACTAGTTTTCTTTTCTTTTTGTATATTGTTTTTTTCCTCTGTTTCCTTTCTTTTTTTTTTTTTGTTTTGTTTTTGTTTTTTTCAGTCTCTAGATATTTTGAGTTGCTTTTGAAAATATTCACAAAATGCATCGAAACCAAAAGCGGTTTTGTTGATTGGTCAGTCTTTTTCCATTTTTCCTAATCGCATGCAGATATTAAATACATTAATTATATTTTCTTCTTGGACACATAAGTACCTTACCGTGTTGGTGGTTAGACCTTCGTTCTTACGAAACTCAAATAAGAGTTCCAAACAATTTTGAGTGTGGAAGTGTGTCGCCCCTTACCCTATTTCAGTCCAAAATATACGATTTTTCGACCCAATTGCGGACCTGCATTTTAAATCTTTCCCCTTTTTCAAACCCGAATACCAAAAATCGTGCCTTCTAATTTCAGACCAAATAGTAGAATTTCTGTTCAGCACTTGTGTAGACTTGAATCATGTCTTTAATCAAAATATCATCAACCCTTTACGTCCCGTGTCTTGAAACATAAATTCTCCCAATCATTCATAAAGAACATTATGGGTGACATAGAGATCTGAATTCATAGTTGAATCAGTTGCCTGCCGCACAGGTGATCAGATGCAAGTTCTCCAAACCGTACTACATCTTTCCTGCTTTGAGGTGGAGCAAAAACTATTTATATACAAAAAACTAATATGGGCACATATAATATTTAGATATGCAAACTTCCTGAAATCTTTGGCAGTCTCTGAACTCTGGGACAAGTTTGATGATACACGGTGAAAGCTTTATTCTTTAATTGCTGACATGCGCACCAAAATCGCGTGCTTTAATAACGCTTTTAAGTGCTTGAAATTACAAATCCTCAAGAATACTATAACGCGGGCCACTGGGGTAGAGTAAAATGCGTCGCTTGCAAGATTCACGACGATGATGTGGATAAATATTCAAAGTCCAGGGTGTTGTATGAACGCTGCTATAGGGATTCCAGCTCACTCAATAACATAACCGCCTGTAGACAAAAATAAATAAATAAAAAAGTTTAATTAATTTTGCAAATGGCCAGTTTCTTTTTTTTGACAGGCTGCTAGCCATTTCCTAGTTCTGGGAATGTCTGATGAAAGGTTTCGTATTCAAGGTAAAATCTAACGCAAATTATTTGATTTCTGCCGGTTTTTTTTTTTTTTTTTTTTTTTTACAGTCTGTAAATAATTAACAAAACTTTTGCCATTACCTGTACGCTCACATTGGGTACGAGTTGTACGACTCTTTCTGTCCCCTCTGTGCCTTGATCATCTTTTTCACCCTGTGTAAGTAACAAAATAAGTCAGATTAACCAATTTATATAGCACTTTATTTAAGTTAGTAAACAAAGATACCGTGCATTTTGAGCGAGGAATCAATAAACTATACCTGACGATGCCTGTTCTAAGGTATATTTTGAGGACTTAGGTACTCACTTTGACTTCAGGAGAATCACGAGCACCAGAAGTACGATGCAGAAAACGAACAGACCAAAGATAAAGATCCCGTACATCAGAAACGCCTCCTGATTGGTCATAATCTCCGGCATGATCGTCTTCGGCTCTGATTCGGGGGTCGACTCGGGGTAAGGCTCGGGCTTACTCGGTTCTGGCGCCATTTTATCTGAAATAAACATAGGCGTACTAAGAGTGGCCCAGATAGTATTGCACAGCCGAGCTAGAAGATTTTTTGTTGTACGCAATCACGTAAGCGATTGTTTGCTTGGGGAGTCTGGGGCATGTTCCGCTAGGAAAGTTTTAAAAATCTAAAGCTCAAGGGGGCAATTTCCAGCTTCTTGAGAGGCAACTAAAAACAAATGTATACACAATGTTAAATTTAGTCACTTTGCATATTCAGAAAGACAATAGAACAAGTGCACTGGAGCAAAACAAAAACACGATTTTTCTTTTCTTTATCATAAAATTTGATTGGAAAAACATGTTATTATCAACAAAAACAGCTGAAAGACCCGCGAAAACAAAGCTGCGCATAAAAGAATACTAAATAATTTGAACGAAAGTTTGCACTATAAATCGTAACATAAATCTAAGTGAACTATACAATGAGCGTCACATTTCATCCACCGAAGCAAGTCCTGTCGAAACTACTGAGGATAGAAAAGAAGCATCTACAAACAACAATATCACAACAAATCACCAACAAGTTGAAAGTAACATTTTGTGCCAAATTATAATAAATTATTTATAGATGCCGCGGGTTGGTTTTAATTAAGGCTTGTTTCAAACGTCGAACTTCACATGTGTCGAATACAATGTAAATTAGCTGAAACAATAGATTTGGAAGTTTGAAACAGGTCTTAGACTCAATGATATTCTAGAAAAAAACAAAACAAAACAAAACAAAACAAAACAAAACCGTACGCTCAGGACGTGAATCGTGTGGAACTGACGTAAATAGCGTGCAACTGAAAACTGACCAATAACATTGCATTGTTCCTTCTTATTTCTTGAGTAAAGCTAAGGAACAAAGAGAACAATGCCTAGCAAACGCACTCAAAGCCAGTGGTTTAATTACTAGAACCTCCACCGAATAATTAATGATAGCACCGTTTTCGTGACTTGAAAGATAAATAAACGTCGGATCAACCAGCCAGTCACACTCCATTACACTGTACCCACAAGATGAGTTTGTGGGCAAACTGCCGGCCGTTTTATTCAGGTTATTTGTGCAGGCAAGCTGTGCTGTTAGTACTTGTACGATACAATATAGGCGGCTCACAATATTGCCGCATATTTTCCGGATGCCACAGAAGCCATCTACGTCAATGGTAACTTTCTTGAATCGTGCTGCCCATGCACCAATTTTCGGAGTCAAAAGGACAAATTTCCCCGTCCACTGTGTGCTTGCACTTACGCTTATTTCTGTTCGTTTTCGCAAGTAATATATTATTTTCTCTCTTGTGCTTGGGTCGCTCGTAAAATTCAGGGTTTAACATTGATTTTTTATGATGGTGTGTCAAGAGCTGAGTGAAAAAAGGCGCACGGCAATAAGAACTTCAGGCAGAAGCGCTACTCAGAATGTGCGACGGCCACTCTCCGATGTTTGAATACGAGCAACTGAAAGAAGTTTGCAGTTCTCAATAAAGTCACCCTTAATAGATGTTACCTAAAGAGACAGACATATAAAGAATACAAGGAGGGTGAAATGATACATGGATTGCATGAATAAATGTAAAAACGTATGCCTATATTTGTAAACAAATATTGATGTTTTGTGTCGCGAGAGAAAATTGCGAAGAACTGAATATTAATAACAATACGTTTGATAACAATAAGCATAAAAATCATGTCAAAGTAGAAATCGGTGGCTTCTCAATTGATTCGAAGCTTTTTATTTGGGCAAATTGTTTGATTACGATCGCATTGCCTTCAACTTTCTGTCAGCAAGTTGGGTTTCCCTGATCAAGAAACATTGTTTACTCTTAAAATCGAAATTGATATCCTGAATGCCTTAGTAGCTCGACATCGTCACAAGTTAAAAAGGCGCTAATCGACCAAAGTTTCTAATTAATCGAGGACAGAAGACTAATGCATGCTAAGGCAAAAAATAAAAAAAAAACAATAACAACAAATTAGCCTGGATGGAAGGACTGACGTCAAGGTAGAGATAAGACTCAAACGTTCATTGCCACTTGCCAAACTCGACAAGAAACGCAATTGACAGCCTTTACCCGACTTTTCATATTGGACAAAATTACTCTGATATGCCGGCTTACCTTTAAAATCTTTGTTTGGTGTCAATATCACAAACAGCAGAGAAGAGCCAGTCGTTGCGAAGTCGTCGCCGTATCAACGGATAAGTTATGCCCGCTAGCCGAGTGCAGTATAAGTGTAATTACCGACTTGTGCTGACGGCAGAGCCAATCAACGTGCAGCTTTTGATAGGCTATAATATCCTTTCCGGCCATTTATTATATCGGAAGCCACGCGTCTAGCAAAAGATGAATTTTGTACAAACTAACTAAAAATTGACTTTAATATCTTATGTATTATATTGAGTCCTGTGAAGTAGTCTTCTGATTATGTTCAGACCAGGCTAAGTGTAGTAAATGTTTTTTTGCGTAGTCATTCTGCAATTTGCAAATACGTCAGTCATTGTTTAGATATGTACGTAGGTTGAGCTGATCGGCCAATCAAGTTTCTTGAATTTGAGAAGTTTATAGCTTCTATTATTCCTTCTCCTTATGGCTCGCGCAATAATTTAAATTTCCCGGACCAGTCAAGATACGTGCATTTATATGAAAATACGGTGTCAAGGTTTTGTCAATAATTAACGAAGTGGATCTTATGTGTATTTTCACATGACGCCAAAACAAACACAACTCTCAGATTACGTAACAAAACTGTCATGATAATGAAAGTGATCCTCGCCGTTATGAAGCAAAATAATCCTGGCTTCAACGGGAATCGAACCCATGACCGACTTCTGCTAACGGTAGAGACATATCACCTTCGCGATACCTGTTCCGCAGTGTATATTACTAGAAATACGATAATCGCATATACCCCCTCACTCTGCCATTGATGGGACTTTTACTTTGGTAACTCCCAATAAGAGTAGCCTTTGTTTTACCGAAATGTTGACTCAATCTTTTCTTCGAACTCAAGTGCTACACACAAAGGAAGGAGAAAAAGAATGGTGTGTGTTATACTTTTGCGTTGAAAAAAGAATCGATTGCGTGACGAAGTACGTATTTCCCACGGTCGGCACGTCAAATTAATTCATACAGTCTGCCAAGTACGTTCTCGAAATTTAATATTACTGCATTAGTGTCGTGAGTATTTCCCTCACTTCGTTCGGGGATCATATCAAAAACTGTCAATTTACTTACCACGTCAACTGATGAGCCCTCCATCCTCCAGCCCAGCTCTCTCAGCGAGGACGAAGGAGGACTGAAGACCATATATGAAACATATGGAAGATATTCTGTTGGCATAGAATTGGAGCTCTGACGTTGTTTCAGTTGGTCAGTTTGTCTGGCCTCTGCCGTCTTTTTCTGAGTCAGTCCCTTTCTTCCGTTTGAGAGACAAACCTGTAAAATAAACTAAGCCAACTACAAAAATCCTTTACATTGTGTAAATTTTCGAGGTTGAGATACTATATTTATGACAAATTTGGATGCAGGTTCAGCACCGCAACTATTGTGACATAATGAGCTGATCATGCATGGCATACCGTGGTCTAAGAAACTAAGAAACAGGGGTGTTAAGCAGTGTCTCCATTTAATATCCACCAACTCATCACTTTTAACTGTTTGATCTCATACACATACGTTGCGTACATATGTATAGTCTAAAAACTTACGTTCCCCCACCCCCTTCCCCATTTCCATAATATAGAATATTTCTATTCTATAGACATATTGTGGGCACGCGAATGAAATAACGATATAAAGCAAATAGACCAGATAAATTGAACTTGCACATTTCCATAGTATGGAAGAGGATTTTTGGAGTGCTTTACCAAGAGCTAAATACATAGACATGTGAAGCTTAATCATGTGACTCTCATATATATGTATCTCCTATATATCATTAAAGGTTTCAATAACTGATTTAGAAGTTAAATAGCGACGGAAAGCTTTTACCAAATGATTTCATATTTCAAGCGGATACACGTAACGACTAGCTTTAAGAAATGACTAAAAGAAAGCCTAATGCTGATTTTATCTTCAAACAGTCAAATAGTTAACCCTCTACTCCTAAGTCAAGAAATATGAATTCTCCCCACCATTTACGAAGAGACAGTATGGACTATACAAAAGAGAACTCATAATTTGATCAGCTGCTCACTGTGCGAGCAATAAGATGCTACCAAGTTCTCATGTTACTGCTCTGAGGCAGTAAACAGAAAAATATTAAGCGAGGATTCAAAAGGTTAAGGCTCATTACATAGTTACATAGTTACAAATATAGAAGTCGATCTCGGACACCGCAGAAATACGTTTTTGACGTTAGTGCCGCTGGTCAGTTTTCGTCGCCGTCCCGTTTTTCTTTTCTTTTCCAAGTTTTGTTATATAAAATTCATCGATCCATATTCGAGTAAAGAGTCTTAGTTTTGAGTTTTTTGGTTAAGTCTTGGGGCGTGTTTTCACTAGCCCAAACACTAAGCGTAAGCACAAGAGAGCGACAGTGGCGACATAAGCATACGCATAAGGATCCTTATGCTCATGCCTATGCGCTAGTCAAAAACCAGCGGCTTTACACACTTGAATTTGCTTTCGCTTTTACATTTTTGTGCAACGACCGCTGACTCATGTTCGCACGTCGATAAATGTATTTCCGTGGTGCTTTGATCTCGTATTGATGCAATGCTCTACAGTAAAACCACTTTCACAATCATGGAAAGTCATCAATAGTACTTTTACTTCCTGTTAAAACAAACAGCTGCGAAGTAAATTTCTTCACTGTATTTGATATTTATTATATTTATTTTCTTCTGCATCATGACACTATGATCGACCAAAGGACCAGTTTTCCCCCTCTACAAGTATAGCCTACGTCCTGACCCCCCTCCCTGCCAATATTGATCGTCAAGTTTGGACTGAAAACATCTCAAATGATTGTGAAAGCGGCTTAATTACGACCCATGCTCCTTGTTTTTGACATCGACACACATGTGTTTGTATACTTAAAGCCTGGTATCTACTGTTCCGTCTGTAACCGCTGTACTTCTTGTTGACTGCCCTTCCGGTTGATCAGCATCACAGGCCGCATTTCGATGACCGGCGGTTTTCGCTTGCGTGTCTCGTCCACGCTGACCACGAACCACTCTCCAGCTACACACACACTCAATCAAGCCTTTACGGAAACTTTCGCTGAAAATCACGTACAGGCAAGGATTGATGGCGCTATTTGCATGGCCCAACCAGTACGAGAAAAGGATGAAGGACATCGGGATGTGATGCAGTACTTCGCGGTTGTGGGAGACCAGAAGCGAGATGACGTTGACTGGCAGCCAGAAAATCGCAAACAGCAACACTAGGGTCACTAACATCTTGATCACAGTGCGGTTTTGGTGGCTGATTCGCTTTTGAGACACGTTTTCAACCAGTGCACGGCGTTTTCTGAGAACGTAGACAATGATGGAGTACAGAACGCCCAGGAGACACAGCGGGATCACATAGAAAAAGACGATTCGTGCGGTCGATTCATAGACGCTAATTATACGGTTTTCCACCGGATCCTCTACCCATTGTGCATGACACTTAAAGACTCCCTTTGACGAAGGGAATACTTTGAAGCGGTATAGGTGTGGAGCGCTTACAATGGCTGCCAGGAGCCAGCTTGAAACTGCGGCGAGCTTGACGGTCTTGGAAGAAAAAGGCCTCTTCATGACGTGAACTATGGCTGTGTACCGATCCAATGCAATGACGGTCAGCGTAAATATGGAAGCGCACAGTGACACTACGATCAGGAATTGTACAAATTTGCAAGAAAGTTGGCCACCTATCCCACCAAACCACACGTTTCCCCTCCAGAGATACCATATTGTTAACGGCGGAGCGATGAGAGCGTCGAGAATGTCCGCAGTCGCCATGCTGACGATCAGAGAGTTGAAGGGCACTTTCCGAAGGCGCCTTTTTGTGCGAACAATGTGGATGATAAGGGAGTTTCCCAACAAAGCCGTTACCATGACAACAACATAAGCAGTGGTCAGCCAGACTTTTGTTGAGTAGTTGGGTGGACTCAGCTTGGGCAAAGACGATGTTAGGTTTGGTTTGGTGCTATTGACTCCAGTTAAATTCATTTCTGCATATTAAATTAGTTCCAAAACATATTCAATAATATATAGTCAATTCATTGAAATATTTTTTAAGGAGAACTGTAGGCAAATATAATCAATTTTTAAACCAACCTATAAAGTATGAATGATCAATTTCCCAAGCTATCTTTTGCATGTTGCGCTTTCTGTTCTTCCTTTTAATTGTTTTCTATTTTATTTGAGGTGCCAACACCGCGGCGCAGAATTTGGGTGTAAGCGGGTATTTTTGGAATGTATGACGTCATAATGTGGCACGGAGGTGGCATTTAGGAATGGACCTTGCGAACTGCGCGTTACACGACAAATATACATTTTCTCGCGGTTTGGCGAGGAAGGAAACTCGGCTCACAACGTACGGTACCGATCAAAGAAGCAACGTTAAAGCTTTCTGTCGTGTATAGACTTTCTAGTTTAGTTTCTGCCTACGTTCATCCTCGTATTTGACGTTCTAGGAATACAATCTAATAAATAGCAGTGTTCGCTTGCAGTTCTCGAACTGTCGGATGAAACCAGAAGATGTGGCCACTCAAATGAAGCTCTCAAGGAGCACAAATCTGATAGCAGTGTTGACAATGTTGTTTAGTGGAGTTTGTTATTCGCATTTTTTAGTCTAAACTGGACCGGGAAACAAGGCAGTGAAAGTGATAAGAACAGATAATGAATGTCAAACCTGAAAAATGCTTTCTTTGGTACTTTGGTAGTTTCACTGTAGGCAGCTGTGATCAACTTCTACGATTCGTATCGCGACCGCAAATGAATTCGAACGTTTATGAACTCTAGTCCGGAAATTGTAATCAGCGGTTTCCGACTTCTGAAAGAAACAGCAGAAGGGAAACTCGCAATAATCACGCCACCGATATTTTGGAAAAGCGGAAATGTTCTTATTTTAATGCAAAAGCTGTACAGTATTCAATCTTGGAGACATAATTTTGCTGAAAAGGACACGGCATAATCAAAGTAGATCAAACACGGGCGACAATATCTAATTTATCAATAAAAGGAAATCAGCCTAATGTTGCTCGGAACGTTCACACCGGTGAGTGTATTAGTTTTTTTGTCTTCAGTGTCTCCTTTAGGCATAGGTTGGTAAGTCATTAGTTTACCTTTCCCAGTGCAGCTGAACCTAGGATCTATAAAAGTAATAGTTTAATATGTACTTCCCGTCGGACTTTCGTGCAATTAAGTGAATACTAAACTGATTGACTGATCATTTTAAACATGTTAAAAATGAATGTTGAAGAAAGTGAACAATTGTCAATGAAATTACCTTTGGATTGGGTTATACAGTGGTGTTTTTCCTCCGTTCTTTCGAAAAAGCCAAACGAACGACAAACCGTGTAAATACTGCTGTAAGAGTTTAACTCACATTGAAACTCATTTTCACATGAAAGCCGGGTTCCACATAGGCCTCGTTTTGAAACAGAGGCACGACATGTTAAAGAAAAGTAACATAAGACAGTGTTGGCGTTAGTGATTGAGGATTAACAAAACTATGCTAGGAAAAGAGTTGTGCAATAATACCACTCTCATTCTATGTCAAAACAAAAGTACTAAAGGCACACAGCAAATAAGATGCTGCAAACCAACCGAAATTGCTGTTGTTTTTTTAAATAAAATAAGATAAAATAAAATAAAATAAAATAAAATAAAATAAGAGCATATCCTTTAGTGAAAGCTTCAAATAATTCAAGCGATGCCGTTCCTATACTTTTCCTTGCAATATTATGGCCCTATCTACGACCGTACTATTTAGCCGACTTATGTGGAGCTCGTGAACCACCTATAAATCAGAATTGCCCCTAAAAGTGCAATAGTTTCTATTCGACAATTCAGAAGGTTGCATTGCAATTAGTTCATCATGCAATCAATCTTCACACGAAGTGTACATTCGTTCAAAGCTATGACAACACTGAACTAACACGTTAATTCTAATGTCTAAAAGGAAACATTCTCTTGTAGAAACAAGGTTTCGATGTTATCGATTACATACACGATGTCATTGCTAATAATACTGATCACTCAAAGAAAGCAAAAACAATCTACAGGAGGTATTCATCTTTTTCTTTATTCGAGGCAAAAGTATCCTCTTCTTTTAGTAATCTTTAGTAATCTTTGTCGTCCAGAACTAGCCGTGGTTTATAGAGAAAAAAATAATCCAACAAAACAACATATAAACTAAGAAAATGATTAGACAGTGATCAAGCATTTAATTGTACTGCATAAACTGAGAGTGTAGCTCTCTGCTTCTGTGATTTGGCTTAACTTAACCATCCTTCTTTCGTTTTAACCAACCGTCGCTTCGAAAAGTTCCAACAGACTAGATTATATAATGGAAACCCCTACATAGCCTAAACCTAGCATTGGACTTTTGATAAAAGGAGCAGTTTTTAATCAGTGATATGAAATTAAGTTTTTTCCTTGGCGGTAAATACAAGGATTGATTTCTGAACGTGATTAAAATTTCATCATTTAATAATTACCGATTTCATTACGAAATTGGCACGATTCTTCCGTTTCCTGCTTTCACCCTTATCTTAAACTCTATTTATTGAAACTAAAGCTTTATAGTTCTCTATGGCCTTATATTTTCCTTCACATAACACAATGTATACACTGCCGCAAAAATAGGTTTGAATAAAAAGGTTTCTAAAGATTGAAATGTTATCCAAAAGAAACTATTGAACCTGTTTTCATTTTAATGGGGCGGCTATCAAGTTTTGTTTACTTCTATTTTTATTCATATAGAGTGGCCTCATTTAAAACGTTTCTCGACCTTATTTTAAAATTCAAATATAAGCGCAGTGTAGTTCTTCAGTCTACGGATATATAAGGTGTTCTTCGTTATGGTCTCCTCGACTGGTTTTTGACTGTCGAAGGCGAATTTGACTTGAGTCAGACGGTACAAGCAAACTCAATCAGGACCGGACATGGCAGCCAAAGAGTAAAAAAAAAGAGCATACGATGTACAGACTATAAATCCAAATTTAAGAACAGTAACATGCAAAGAAAAGTACCGCACTCAGTGGAAATAATGTCTGATCAACGTCTTCCCTAAATACGAAAACAAAATGGACATTACTACATATTTTGTAGCGATGCTAAAGGCCCGGGACTGCGACCCAATATTTCGTAATCATTGCAGTCAAAACATTATTTCTTTCGCAGGTATAAACGACAATCTTATTTCATCAAAATGTTTATGCCCTACAAACACCAATTATTGTTTCTCACTTCTTCTGTTTTTACTAAAATCCACTAAAAAGGCGATCGGTTTGATTTTTGTGAGGCGGCAGATAGTTGAATTGTCAAGTGCTTTCACTAAAATGTCCGGAACTGGCGTAAAGTTACAGAGAAAGTTCAGAGTATTTCCGTCTGTTGTGACCGAACACTGCACTATATGCGAGAAACTTGCGTGAAGGTGGCTATTAGAAATCACGACATGAACATAAAGATTCACCAACTGAATAAGCAATACCTGGTTGGAACATTTCATTCCGAGCAAAAATCATCACACATTTAAAATCTTTTGCATGTAAAAAATGTAATTCGCTCTTGTATCACAGTAATCAACTCAGCTATCAGACCGCGTAAAAACATGGTTGTTTCTTTTCTTTGTAGCAGAGTGCACACTCTCTCTACTACGCGTAACTGATGGATTATCACGATACAAAAAAATACTAACGTGACGAGATAGTCGACACTAACCTGTAAACAGAGCGGTAAAGTCGAGTATCCTCTTCGTCAAGTTCTGCTGCAAGTTCGCTTGCTCTTCCACATCCAATTCTCAAACTTCACATTCCCGAATGGATCTTGTCAGCTTCAAATACTTGACTGTACTTGACTAAGTAATGCAAGGCGCAATATGAATTGGTCCTTGAGTCCATCTGCCACCACATGTCAGCAATAAGTATGAGAGATCCGGGATCACCTGAGTAAATAAAGATTGAAGATTTGAACTTCCGAACTTCGGAGAGTAAAATATGTTGGTTATCTGCGGGATCGGTGATTATAGTTTATGTACCCTGCGGGTGTGATCCACGCCATGTTACCCAAAGCTCGTTTAGAAGGGGTAGAAAAAACATACCGTAGGCTCCTTTTTTTAATCTTCTGTCGTCTTTTTGAGTGCTCGGTTTACAATTTAAATAAGTGGCTTTATCCTGGTTACTTTTAACAATGCGTATGCTGTTCTGTACTCTCTCTTTTAACAACTCTTGTCGGCTTCTCAGTGCAACACCGACTCGGTCAGATATTGCATATTACACATATTGCAGATATTTATAAGTAAACTGAATACCTTTTTTCTGAACATGGACGAACAGAACGTGCTGAAATTTTGCCGACCTGTTAAAACCCCAGTGAATATAAACTCATTTGATTCTATCGTACGCAGTATCAATTTCAGCAGAATATAGATCCGCGTAGTATTTACGTTCATTTGCAAACTGCTCTCAAAAATCGATAAAAGTGACCGGGAAAAGGGCTTTATATACAGGCCTGTGTGATGCTTGGTATTAAAACGTCGTTCTGTGTGCCAATCGAGACCAATGTTTTAGTTTAATACCCGATTTAGCTATTATGAAATTTTGCCATTTGCCATATTATGAAATGTTGTACATTCAAACCACGTCAATCCTGTTAGGAAGGAATAACTTTAACAGACCTTGGGATGCTTGTACGGATTAACATTTTTTGCACATTTTCCTTGAGCTCTCTCGTCTCCCAAGTGAAATTACTCCTCCAACAAAATGTTCTAATTCGTCCTCATGGCCTATCAAACCCACTCTGTGGGATTGGGATTAAACAAGCAGGGCTCCAATTTGTCGACCTGAAATGCATGACTGTTTTTGGTGTGTTTCACAGCCATACCGTGATCTTGGTAAATCGGTCCAGCCAGGCTTATATAATAAGGCCCTTAGTCTTAAACCTGGGAGTGGTCAACTTCGATCTAATCTCTATCATTTTCTCACCAGACATACGGGCTTTGGATGCTTTATTTATTCACAACATGGAAGAACCAGACGTGCAAAAACTATTGATACTTAAGTAGGGCAGCGTATTTTAATTTCAATTGCGGTTTCACAAGCGTAGTATTTCAATATCAAGACACTAAAGGCCCGTCCAAACGATCCCAACATCGTCCAACATATGCTCCTCAAAGCTGCAGCAATCTGATCCCGGTACCTCACGTGGACGTTCACTGTCCGCCATCTTTAAAGAAACACAATAGAGCGCATGCACGCATCCAACAATGTTGCGTCAGGCTGTCCAAACAAACGCAACATGTTGTGCCGCGGTTCATCGAACACGAGAACAAAAGAAATGTTGGATGATGTTGGGCAGAAAGTTTGACCGAAATCAAACTTCATCCAACAGGGTGTCCAAACGAGCGCAACATGTTGGCTTCGTTTGGACGGGCCTTAAAATCTTGATATATACCATGAAATACCATTTCACTCGCACAAGACTTATTGGACAATGGCTGATCTATCGTTACAGCCCGAATAATCTATTTTTAACTTGGCAGAACTGCAGTAATAATCTGAATTAACAGCTTGCATAAGGAGCTAGACAAAATAATGGGTTTTGCGACTCAGATGTCCTGTAATCTCCTCTTCAGACGACATGTAATCCGGCTTTATCCCCATAAAGACAACCTCCAACCTTTATAAATATCAAGCTTTTTAAAAAAACATTTCTTCCAGACATTGAGCAACTAGGATGTCCTGTAAACATGCTATCCTTGTCATCTCTTATTTCTTCCCATACTAAAGTCTCTTAACTTCCTTCCATAATCTCTCTTTGTCGTCCCATAGTGTAGTCTTTACTATAATCTCCTTTTGTCAAAGCATACAAATTTCCTCCCATACTTAAGTCTCTTGTTTTCCCCAAAACTAAAGTCTCTTGTTTTCCTCCTATACTTAAGTTTCTTATTTTCCCCATACTAAAGTCTCTTTTCATCTCTCACACCAGTCTGTGGGTTTTTGTTTGTTTGTTTTTGTTTTTTCTTATTTGCCCGATAAAACATACGAAATATAACTGAACTATGTGGAGGTTTGTTTTCATTTACAACAATATAAACCTCTCTAAATGGAAAACACTTTCTGCAAGCTGGAAACATTGCGAGATATGGTATAGTTCATCCCGAAAAGGTTTTCATGTCCGAATATACGCATGTATGTATGTCACGTGACCACACAGAACAATCGTGTTATAAACCGAAAATACAGCAAAATGCTCAGACACTGGTAACGGTAAAATTATATAAACACCCTGATAAAATTTATTTCTTTATAGTAAATAATACGATGTTTATCAGTGGTCACGTGATCTATCTAATTGCCTATCTGTATATCTTATTATATTGATGTCTTTGCTGCAACATATGCTCTGGTGGCGCTCACAACTCAAAAGGCTTTATCATTCGGAGCCAGCTTTTGATTCCAACAATACGTTCCTGAGGCAACAACAAAAACAAAAACAAAAACAAACATAAAATGATTAGTTTGATAATAGACTTTGAAAAAACACAAAACACTTTTATTTAGCAATGTCCTGTTGACGCAGTGGGCTGGTTTTCGCCGACCGCTGTGTTCCAGTTCAACTCACCATGTGACACTTCAGCGTGAAAAGAGAAAAATAATTCATATATCCTTTCCGAGGTGTACCTGAAAACTAGCTGTCGTAGCTAAGAGTGTTACCACATAAACACAGTATTTACATCTGTTTTATTTAAGTATATTCTGTTCCGGAACAAAACCAAATAAACGTCCCAGACTTTGAAGGTAAAAACGGAAAAAAATTACCTGTTTATCTTAACCCTTGCACCTCCAGAAGTGATCAAAATCAATATTATCTATAACTTTTCACACCAGATATTTAATAACTTTTCACACCAGATATATAACACCATACAGTGTGTAGAACCTGAGCTGATTGAACAATCTATTCTCACAAAATTACTCATATGTTTTTGTTATTGAATAATTATGAGAATCTGCATTGATATACGCTTGCGACTAAAAGGATTAATTTCCTGTTCTCGGTCTCTTGCAAACAGATGCAATCTCCTCCGAGTATAATTTAGACAAATATTTCAAACAAAGGCGTAGCATTTATTTGACAATATTCAAGTTATTGGTCAGCAGTTTGTCCAGCGAATTTCAAAGCTTTTGAAATACATACTAACATAATTTATATATCTTTTGTGATGCTCCCCGTAAACAGGCTTTTCAGCAAACAATTAAATAATAAGCCATAATAAACATAATCATTTAAAAGCTATATAACAATAAAATAAACCACAAAGCCCAAAAAGGGGCCGTATCAAATGTTATCTGAAATTAATATTCATACAAAATACGTATATATATCCGTGATCTCACAATTTTTTAATATATTCTAATTGTTGAGTAATTCTGTATCTTCTGTTTTTATATTTTTCATATTTTTCTCAGTCAAAGGGGTTGGTTAAACAATCAGTATATGCAAAAGGATTGTCATAATGGATACAATTATTTGTTTGTATTTGCAACAAAGATTGCTGTGAAAAAATCAGCTACATCAACATCAGCATTCTATTAAGTCGATAAAATCCTTAGACATCGCACCAACTGTAAACTAAAGTATATTTAAAAATGTGATAGCACCGCCTTCTAATAATTCAATTGTCGGTTTAAAACCACTATACTTCATAATTAGTTCAAATGTATATATTTCTAATTAACAAGCAAAATTGTGCAATTTTGATGTATAATGGATACAAGGTGGACAACAAAGCGAAATGTCTTTTGCTTTTGATCACAATAACTGTTAAGGCCATTTCACACTGGACGCGTCGCGACACGCTGTAACTGCATGCGACAACGCGAAAAAATTAGATCCCGGTCATTCCTTCAATCCGATTCACACCGGACGCGGCGCGACATAGCGAATGTCGTGCCGCGTCCGGTGTGAATCGGATTGAAGGAATGACCGGGATCTAATTTTGTCGCGTTGTCGCATGCAGTTACAGCGTGTCGCGACGCATCCAGTGTGAAACGGCCTTTAGATATGAGAATCAAAGAAAATGAACAGTTTGCGATACATACCCGCCTGCTCATCCAACCAGTTTCCAAGCTTTTCCTCCATGTAGCTGGATAGCCATCCTCTGATTTGTGTTACAGAAGACGCAAGATCACTTCGGCGGGCACAGAACACCACCAACGTTCCTCCAAATGCCAAGAAGGAGACAATTCTGCCACAGTTGATTTCATTTGGTGGAAATAGTTCGTCGGCAATCTGTAACAAGGTCGCGTGAACTGTTGCTTCTGTGAGGTGAAGTTGTTCGCACACTGAGTCAAAGAAATGACTGTTGTCTTCAATCAGCTTATCGGCTTTTGTTGTCAGTGACGTCAGAACAGCATTGGATGCGGCGTTACAAGGTAACTCAAACCCTTCCAAGGAAATTCCATTTTGGTGAAGTTTGTGTGCAACATAATAATCTAAGATGCCTCGAAATCGTCCTGAGCTCGCCATGAGTCAAGGGATTTTCCCCAGCGCGTGTGCCTTTTGTCGGCTGTTTACAATAAATAAATTATTTGGTTGAAATTTTGATTACAAGTTATTTTTCCAGTGTGTTTCAAAGCTTTTGAAATTAGCCGTGTTTTGTGACCGTGAACTCATAAAAGTTCAAATATTCTAATATTTGAGCAATTTTGTATATATATGTTTTAATAACAGTTGTTTTAACCAATTATTACATGCAGCCCGCGACTAACTGTCGAAAAGTGTCAAATTATCACCTTCTCAGCCTCCGGCAGCATGCAAGCATAAAATTCATCCGAATAACAACATCAGAAAGCCCATTCACGCACTGGACAGTGGACCCAGGTAAATGTAACGTTCGACGTTTTCTTAAGGCCCGTGCAAACGAACACAAAATGTTGGCACAACATTGCCCAACACTGTTGGGTGAATGTTGTACGATGTTGGCCGAGCAGTGTTCAAACGATCGCAACATGTTGGGCAATGTTGCGTGAAACTTATACCTAACATGTTGCGATCGTCTGAACACCCTCGGCCGGCAACATCGACAACATTCACCCAACAATGTTGGGCGATGTTGTGCCAACATTTTGCGTTCGTTTTGCACGGGCCTTTAACTGATATTTCCACAATGTGAACGCCGCCATGCATGCAATTTAGGTGCCGATCTCAATACCTTGAGTTTTTGGCAATGTGAACGCGCGCGTTGGATCGCTGCTCAGCTATCTCAGTATGAACGGATCCTCAACTAGGATTTCACTGTACGTGAATTATATTATACTGTGTTTTCCCTCTCTGAGAAACAATCAGCACCACATAGTTGCAACGTCGATTATGCAGAATGCATCAGTCTAGGAAATAAATTATGCAATAAATTACGTTTCGTTCTAAAAAATACATTCGATTATAGGTTTGTTTTTGTTGTTTGTATTTCATCAAAACAGGTCTACCTGACATACGGAACTACTTGACTGTTTCTTCTTTCAGTACATACGAAATAAACCAGACAAGGAGACCCGGAGATAGATATTTAAAGTCCGAGCTCTGCGAGGGAAAAAATAACGACAGCATCTCGGACTGTGTGGTGAACGAACAAACGGACCTCTCGGGGACGCGCTGAATACTGGGAATCAACCTCGACCTCACGTCAACACTCCGAACGATGTCACATTAATTTTCATCGAACAGGAATTTGAAAATGAATCAAACTGAAAAACCTGAAGAACTACAAACGCGATAGCCTTATGAGAAGAAACAATATTATCAATTTACTGGAGAAATGTAAAGAGTTTCGAGCAAAGCAACTTTCATTTTATGTATGTCACGCCTATATATATTTACCACTGCATTCAATACAAGAAAATAGGACAATAAATTATTAGGATATCCTGATTGTCATAGCATGATGGGTGGAGGCGAAGTGTTTCCGTTTAGAAAGGTTTGTCTTATTGTACAAAGACTGATAAAACGAGCACTAGACGACTGTGATACAGTTTGATTTCGCATAAATTCAAAGTACTGACAAAGTACTGACAAAACATTTGTAAAACTGACGAAATATCGTTCATCAATAACCGCAGGCTACAGTACCGATATCCAGTAACCTATAATATTGTTCACTGACTATTTTTAACTAATACTGGTGACATCAGCAGACACAGACTGCACTATGCCTCCTTGTCTACATTATTTAATGTCTATTTGTTCTTTTAGATAACAATATCAGAACTACGCGCTCACAGAAATAGCTGTGCATTTGTAATGGAAACATCTCCAAATTGATGTGGCGTAATGCATAATAATATTCTCGAGACCGACATCACTAAATATAGTGTGTATATGATAGTTATAAGTTTGTTTCACATAAAAACTAAGTGTAAGTCTGTAAAACCATATATGAGATCATCACAGTAACATATTTCTATAATAAAGTAAAGAAAGGTAAAAACGTAGACATACGTCATTCCTGCTGTTGTTCCGCATCATTCGCCCTGAAACAGCTTTTCTTCAGTGCAAGCTGTACAATAAACAACGGCAACGGTTTTTAGATGAAGATGCTCTTCACAAGATTTAAACAAGCTAAAACAAGCAAAAAGGAAAACAAAAAAACAAAAAAACAAAAAAACAAAAAAAACTAAAAAACTAGTCATGACAGTACAATCCCGGTAACTTGAACACTCGATAACTCAAACCAAAAGTTGTTTTCCCTTAATTTGCTAACACTGTAATTCTACCCATAATAACTCCCGATAATTCGAATCAATATCGTTTCCATTGTAGGTTAGAGTTATTGGGGTTTATCTAAGTATGGTCATTTTGGTGTCACTCAGCTCAGTCGTAACATGTTAACCCCCGTTAGCACTTCGAATCCAAAGAGTTATAATTTTAATACACCTGATGTTGCTTGCAATGTCTGAGTTTAAAGGAAAACCTCGTTCCCAGGGCCTTTTCCTTTTTTTAAGAGAAAAGGCCCTAGGAACGAGGCTGTTTAAAGGAATAGCGTTGCCATGAGAACATAGCAGTCGACAGCCTTCATTTAATTGGTCATATTTTTACCCTTCAGTGGACGAGTGGTTCTGTCAGTTTCAAAAGGCGCTTTGCCTGGCCGCTTTAATTCATCCAATCTATAGCGCTGAACACACCTGCCATTTTGTCCATACTGACTAATACACAGTCGGGAAATAAATGTTACCTGTCAGTTTCATTATTTATTCATGTCCATGTATTCCACTGAGCAATACGATGCTCTCACAACAGTGTGTTTTTTTTTTTTTCATTTCCTGTCTAATTTCAGTTTCGAGTCAATTTGGTGTCCACTTGCTAAATAAATGACAGTGCAATACGTCATAAGTTTCCGTGTGATTAATACAGCGACGAGCTATAAAGGAAAACTCCGTAATATATCGGATTATGATTGACAGTTACAACGCACCCCATCATCATTTGCATACAGTTATAAAAGATTTCACATCATAGCATAACTTTATCATTTGAAATAGGGATCGCCAAACCTTATTGAGATATCAAGAGGGTAGACATGTTTTTCCAACGCTGGAAGGTAAGTATTTTTTCCCCTTGCTTTGAAAGTGCTGTTTTGTTGATAGTAATAACCATATATGAACCCACTGTCGGTGCCATTTCCCAAATTACAACGCAGACACTGTTAGTGGGATGATGTGTAGATTTAGTTTTAGTGATCACGTCGAGAAGTCGGGGTTTTTGGTCAAAACAAAGCGAAAGAGTTAGGCCTCTCGTAAAAAGACATACTTCAGCCCAAATCATCGTCTTTTACTGCACCATCTCACAGCAAAAAAAAAAACGCGACTTGAGTGGGATTGAGACTCCCTAAACCACTAAAATGTCGAATTTTGAAGTAAAAATTTATCCCGCTGTAGTACAGTTGTTTGAATAATATACAAAGAAATTAAGAGAACAGAGTGATTGACGTAAATAAAAACCTGCTGAGTCATTTCAAACAAAAGGAATTTAGTGACGAATCAATATCTATCATATAATTTATGTATATGCTGCAGGCTGTATTGATTACCACATCGTCTGCTGGTCACGCAAGTTTAAAATATGAGAAAGGTTTTCATAATACGTAACATATAGAAAATAAATTACTTTTGGCAGAGGGAATATTTACGGATATTTGTCCGAGGGTATTATGAAATTGTCCAAGGACAAATAGCAATTTATTATCTTTGTTATCTATACTTTGACCTTATGCAAGTGTAAATTTACCAACTCATTTGTTACCGTTAGATCATGAACAAATATTAGTACGTCGTAACTATATATTTTATCGATGTATCTTATGGCCAAGTTTGTTACTGAATAAACTATGCTGTCATTGTCACCCTTATCAACAGATACAAGTGTTCCTGGGACTTATTGCCACTGCGTGTGTTACCTCAATAACGGTCAGTAGTTTAAAATTGATAGCAAATTCTGATCTTTTGTTTAGAAAACAGAAAAGGAGAAAATAACAGAATATTAAAAACTATCCCGAAATTGGGTGTCACGTTATCTAGGATTGTACATGTGTACCCTAGTTGTCGCCTAAATTAGAAGACCTGATCCAAGTCATTGCTTATAACAATCGCCGATTGGGAAGTACTGTTGCGTTCCAGCCATGGAAAATTCAAAGCAAATGAAAGATTTTTGCATAATTTTAAATTGACATGATGTAACACTTTGAAGCAATATTTAAGATGTGACGCTGCTACGAAATTGAAAGTTCAGTTTTCAGGTAAGGTCGAACTTTTCACGATGTAATTATGAATAAATCTGACTGTCACTATACTTTTCGAGTTTGCGATGATTCGTTTCACGAGGAAACAGACAAAAAAAAAAACGATAACACTCTTTTCGTATGATATGAAAACGGACTCCGACTAGTATTTGGCGCGTAAAGCATTAACGACGAGAGAGCTTTTCACGGTGTCAGTACAGACCATATAATATTAAAAGAACATAATCACACAAGGATGCAAAATCTGTCAATAGGTTTGTAGAAAATTGCCTAATACAAAACAACTAATGGTTGTCATGGAAACCGAACTCCAGATAAACATTCTCTCACACATTCGCACACTCATATCCTTAGTCGATAAGGTTGAACTGTACCATGATCTCACTATTCTGTGCTTTTATAGTTCACTACATCAGATTGCGGGAAAACCAAAGGATGCTTTTTCAGTCCGACGTCATGTTCTGACAGCACGGACTGCGACTTTTTGGTAACGTACAACAAGCCCGCTGGAAACGATGACGTCATCGAATTTGAGTTGAGTGCAAAAGCCGAGTACGCTGGGCTTGGCTTCAGCGACGATAAGTTGATGGTAAGTGATAATAGGCAGATTCTCCCAACCATTCGAGAAGAAAATATATGAGTGATGTTGTGAGAATCGATAGTTTAGTAAAATTTCATCTGATGGAAACTTTAGGTTATCCATGCTCTCGTCCCAGTGATCCATATAGGCCCGAAATCTAATCAGCTACAAATCCACGCACCTTTCTTTGTACACGCAGTATGTATGTGGCGCCATAGAAGAGACAAAGCTGATACATTTATAGTTTCTAGACTATTAAGACATTCACTCCCAAGCCAGAATCGATACTTCAATCAACCTTCAAGCTCTCCGTTACACTTGCTCCAATCAAGCGCTAACGCTCGAAACGTCAGATTAAACTCCTTTATTGGCGTTTAGCTTTCCCACGTCGACTTTTACTTGATATATCACATGTTTTATCTTCACGCCAACCCAGCCTAAAAAGTCTAAAATTTGTTCTCACAAGTATACTAACATTCTAATGCATCTTTTCGTTTCAGGCTGATACAGATATCCTGGTGTGCTATAATGATGGAGGACAGGCTACTCTCGGGCATTTTTACGCAGATTCTCAAACACAACCTGCTAAAACGACACCGGTGAGTAAATGTACTCAGAATCACCGTACGGAATCCGAACCAAAACCAAAGTAATTACACCGCCACTTTTACTTTTGACAATCATCCGAAAACGGCTTCTTTTTCTTTTTTACTTTACATCCCATTATTTGAATATATGTGGTAAAATCGTCAGTTGACTAGCGAGTAGCAAATAATATGTCAAGGGCCTAATCATTGTTTTCTTATTTCAGACTCCATCAGCTTTAAAGCTTATTGAATCAGAGTTCGCCGGAGGCGTAGTAAAATGCAGGTAAGGACAGTTGGTGAATAAAACGTACGATTTAAAAAACTTAGTAAGATGTAACGGGAAAGTCAAACTGCGACAGACGAAAAGAAAATTGAAAAAAATTTGAAGCAAGCTAAAAATGCAAAACATCCCGAAGGATCTCTGACCCTTTTCAATTAACTTGTTCGACAGGTTCACAAGAGAGACAAATCCAAACATTCCGAACTTCAAAGACATAAATGAAAAGGTTTTTCTCTTGGTTGCAACAGGAAAAGTTGGTAAGTCATAACAAGTAGCAAAAACGCAGATATATAAATCGACGTGAGTAGTTAATCGATATAAATTATCAGAAAGTATATTGAACATTGCTTGCAGATGCGAAATCAATATGCGGAGAAGATGAATTAAACAATCAATCAATCGATCAATCAATCAATCAGAGCGCGACAACAGCCGGGTCCATAAGACTTTCCAATCGGACTACTAAATTTTCCTGCAACTTGTTCTGTTTGAACGTCATGGCTACAACGTACCCTGTTTGAACTATCTTGGTTAGCAAGTCATTGTTTTTATCGCGTCCTGATCAAGGCAATGTTTTACCTTCTAAATGTGAGTTCGATACTCCATCTACACAGACAATGCTGAAATACAGTACCATCAGGACAAAGTTCCCGGGATCACCGGGTCGAAAATAGACGTCAAAGCAGTCGAAAACCAAGAGGCTGCGGGTGTGGCTACACCGCTGCAGACACAAGGTAAGTGATCCAGTGTTGTACTCATGAAAGTGTACTAGCATTTCTAAATGAGGATAAACTAAATTTAGATGAAGCTTAACTCGAGACAATTGCTAGTCAGCGGACTCTTCAGTGATGCTTCGGGGGTTTCGGGTCCCGTGGGTCTAGTACAATGTTTGCTTTGCTCGCATTGTATTGGCAACGAGTTTGACAGCAATGTAAACTGCCTATGGTAGTTTCAGAAACGATTTATTATGAAATTCAACAAGCAAAAATATTTTGAAATTTCAGTTTCTAATATTCAAATTATTAGAAAAGGCTCCTAAGCCAATCATATGTGTTTGTTCATTCTGATCTGGAAATATAACAAATCGCACGCCGATTGCAAAAATAGGTACAAAGTCAGTCAGTCAGTCAATCGTGGGGCAGACAGCACTTAACGTGAAGACTAACGGAAAACCATTCTACTCCTTTTAAGAAAGTTCGTTCCTTCAACCGATGCGCATAAATTTGAGGTCAAAGAACAGACTCGTTCTGCGTTAGAAAATGAACTTGCAATGGATACTGTTAAACTGAACGCGACGATGTATTTCATGTAGAGCCTCACCGCGAGAAATGCGTACGCTGTCATGCAATAGATTTCTGAACGCAAAACTACACTAATCTAAGTAACCTTAGTAGCACTTAACTCAGAGTTAAATGTCTTTATAAATAGAAATGTCTTTCTCCTTTCTTTGCGTGCAGCACTTGACTTCCAAGAAGTGTTTGCGTCAAAACTTCACTAAAACAAAAACGACTCTTGTTGAGCTATTTTACCTAAGTAATAGTGTAATACCAACTCTTAAGAGAACTAGGTTGACTGCGTCGGCGTGGCGGAAGACAAACTGGTGTATCAACTGTGTGTTGATGAGAGTAATGGAACGCCGTGAAAGAGACAATAGCTGACGTTTCGAGCGCTAGCCCTTCGTCAGAGCTAGTGCTCGAAACGTCAGCTATTGTCTCTTTCACGGCGTTCCATTACCCTCATCAGCACACAGTTGATACACCAGTTTACTTAAGTAATAGACCAATTTATGCCAGGGCGAGGGGATATCTGCGGTTATCGTAGGAGGCCAAATGAAAGTAATCCGACCAAACAAGTTGGATGGAAATGGTTGCCAATGTTTTCAATACAATGTTTTCAATTCACTACATCAGATTGCGGGAAAACCAAAGGATGCTTTTTCAGTCCGACGTCATGTTCTGACAGCACGGATTGCGACTTTTTGGTAACGTACAACAAGCCCGCTGGAAACGATGACGTCATCGAATTTGAGTTGAGTGCAAAAGCCGAGTACGCTGGGCTTGGCTTCAGCGACGATAAGTTGATGGTAAGTGATAATATGCAGATTCTCCCAACCATTCGAGAAGAAAATATGAGTGATGTTGTGAGAATCGATAGTTTAGTAAAATTTCATCTGATGGAAACTTTAGGTTATCCATGCTCTCGTCCCAGTGATCCATATAGGCCCGAAATCTAATCAGCTACAAATCCACGCACCTTTCTTTGTACACGCAGTATGTATGTGGCGCCATAGAAGAGACAAAGCTGATACATTTATAGTTTCTAGACTATTAAGACATTCACTCCCAAGCCAGAATCGATACTTCAATCAACCTTCAAGCTCTCCGTTACACTTGCTCCAATCAAGCGCTAACGCTCGAAACGTCAGATTAAACTCCTTTATTGGCGTTTAGCTTTCCCACGTCGACTTTTACTTGATATATCACATGTTTTATCTTCACGCCAACCCAGCCTAAAAAGCCTAAAATTTGTTCTCACAAGTATACTAACATTCTAATGCATCTTTTCGTTTCAGGCTGATACAGATATCCTGGTGTGCTATAATGATGGAGGACAGGCTACTCTCGGGCATTTTTACGCAGATTCTCAAACACAACCTGCTAAAACGACACCGGTGAGTAAATGTACTCAGAATCACCGTACGGAATCCGAACCAAAACCAAAGTAATTACACCGCCACTTTTACTTTTGACAATCATCCGAAAACGGCTTCTTTTTCTTTTTTACTTTACATCGCATTATTTGAATATATGTGGTAAAATCGTCAGTTGACTAGCGAGTAGCAAATAATATGTCAAGGGCCTAATCATTGTTTTCTTATTTCAGACTCCATCAGCTTTAAAGCTTATTGAATCAGAGTTCGCCGGAGGCGTAGTAAAATGCAGGTAAGGACAGTTGGTGAATAAAACGTACGATTTAAAAAACTTAGTAAGATGTAACGGGAAAGTCAAACTGCGACAGACAAAAAGAAAATTGAAAAAAATTTGAAGCAAGCTAAAAATTCAAAACATCCCGAAGGATCTCTGACCCTTTTCAATTAACTTGTTCGACAGGTTCACAAGAGAGACAAATCCAAACATTCCGAACTTCAAAGACATAAATGAAAAGGTTTTTCTCTTGGTTGCAACAGGAAAAGTTGGTAAGTCATAACAAGTAGCAAAAACGCAGATAAATAAATCGACGTGAGTAGTTAATCGATAGAAATTATCATAAAGTATATTGAACATTGCTTGCAGATGCGAAATCAATATGCGGAGAAGATGAATTAAACAATCAATCAATCAATCAATCAGAGCGCGACAACAGCCGGGTCCATAAGACTTTCCAATCGGACTACTAAATTTTCCTGCAACTTGTTCTGTTTGAACGTCATGGCTACAACGTACCCTGTTTGAACTATCTTGGTTAGTGAGTCATTGTTTTTATCGCGTCCTGATCAAGGCAATGTTTTACCTTCTAAATGTGAGTTCGATACTCCATCTACACAGACAATGGTGCAATACAGTACCACAAGGACAAAGCTCCCGGGATCACCGGGTCGAAAGTAGACGTCAAAACAGCCGAAAACCAAGAGGCTGCGGGTGTGGCTACACTGCTGCAGGCACATGGTAAGTGATCCAGTGTTGTACTCATGAAAGTGTACTAGCATTTCTAAATGAGGATAAACTAAATTTAGATAAAGCATTCGAGACAATTGCTGGTCAGCGGACTCTTCAGTGATGCTTCGGGGGTTTCGGGTCCCGTGCGTCTAGTACAATGTTTGCTTTGCTCGCATTGTATTGGCAACGAGTTTGACAGCAATGTAAACTGCCTATGGTAGTTTCAGAAACGATTTATTATGAAATTCAACAAGCAAAAATATTTTGAAATTTCAGTTTCTAATATTCAGATTATTAGAAAAGGCTCATAGGCCAATCATATGTGTTTGTTCATTCTGATCTGGAAATATAACAAATCGCACGCCGATTGCAAAAATAGGTACAAAGTCAGTCAGTCAGTCAGTCGTGGGGCAGACAGCACTTAACGTGAAGACTAACGGAAAACCATTCTACTCCTTTTAAGAAAGTTCGTTCCTTCAACCGATGCGCATAAATTTGAGAAGGTCAAAGAACAGACTCGTTCTGCGTTAGAAAATGAACTTGCAATGGATACTGTTAAACTGAACGCGACGATGTATTTCAGGTAGAGCCTCACCGCGAGAAATGCGTACAGTGTCATGCAATAGATTATTTCTGAACGCAAAACTACACTAATCTAAGTAACCTTAGTAGCACTTAACTCAGAGTTGTCTTTATAAATAGAAATGTCTTTCTCCTTTCTTTGCGTGCAGCACTTGACTTCCAAGAAGTGTTTGCGTCAAAACTTCAGTAAAACAAAAACGACTCTTGTTGAGCTATTTACCTAAGTAATAGTGTAATACCATCTCTTAAGAGAACTAGGTTGACTGCGTCGGCGTGGCGGAAGACAAACTGGTGTATCACTGTGTGTTGATGAGGGTATTCGCTCTGACGAAGAGTTAGCGCTCGAAACGTCAGCTATTGTCTCTTTCACGGCGTTCCATTACCCTCATCAACACACAGTTGATACACCAGCTTACCTAAGTAATAGGCCAATTTATGCCAGGGCGAGGGTTATCTGCGGTTATCGTAGGAGGCCAAATGAAAGTAATCCAACCAAACAAGTTGGATGGAAATGGTTGCCAATGTTTTCAATTCGACATTTGCGCCAGGGCTTGTGCGTGATCCTTACTTTTCTCAACTCCATTACCAGGAGCCCTTATGATTATTGCGTGGGTTTGTCTGGTACCTGTCGGAATGTTCATCGCAAGATACACTCGTATGTTATGGGGAGACCAGACGTTGTGTGGAGGAAAAGTCTGGTTTCAGGTAACATTATCGTTGCTTCTGTTTGAGTCCTAGCATCCTTGCGCCCTCAGAAAAACTTAGCACCTGATTCACTTGCACAGTAGACAGCTGATCTAATCATGAATTCTCTTTGTGTTACCCATACTGTCTCTTCATATATGGTTGGGAGAATTTGTATTTCAAGAATCAGGGATTTTCACTACTAAGAGAGACCAACTTCAATTTTCTCATTCAGTTTCCCACCAGAGAAATACAATACAGTATGGAGGTGGCTGTTGATAGCTTGCTTAGTTGAAATCTGATTGAACTAACAGTTCTCACTCACACAAACTGTTCTTCTTGGGAGTAAAACGGTCTTTTCGCTTTCAATTATCGGTTTATATATTATTTGAATTATAGATATATAAAAGTCTAATTTTCGCTTGTTTATTTCACTAAGGTTCACAGAATCATCATGGCCACTGCTGTTTTAGCAACCATTGTTGGTTTCATCTTAATATTTGTTCACACCAAAAGCTGGTCAAGTGTAAGTCAAACACTTCATGCAATACTACGGTCCCTGTCAGAAGCGCCGGCGCAGTGGGAACTTCACTTCGCTCGCCACATAGCACGTTTTGCATCATGTAAAACCATATATAATGTATTTAGATCAAGAAAACCGCAGGACGACTTCCGCGGGCGCGCGCAACAGGTGTGGTCTGTTGCGAGCCCGCGGCGAAGTTGTTATGCGGCATCCATCGTCTAACCAGAGTGTAATATGGCTTTACATAATGGAAAACGTACTGCGCCCTGTGCTAAGACTCAAGTCACGTTGGAAACATGAAGCCAGACTTTTCACATTACCGTAGCTTACAAAATTTAAAGTATACTTTCAAATGATGATCGCAATCATGTAGTAGTTCTGTAAAATATTGGAAAAGCTTTTATAAATAAGGAAAACGGTTGTTCTTTATATACGTTTTCGTGTGCTCCTGGCCGTTTATTTTGTTTTTCTTGATCATCAGATGATAACTTATTGCTAATTATACTTTTAAAATAACATTTCAGACCGCTGGTGCTCACCCTTACTTGGGCATAATTGTCCTGGCACTAGCTATTGCTCAGCCAATCATGGCAGCCTTCAGACCACATCCTGGTGAACCAAAGTAAGCATTACAACTATAACTGAAAAACCAAGACTTAATTGTCCACAATAAAGTATTGCAGTTATTAAAAACACACATGCATAAATGGAACACACGTACAGACAAAAAGAATTGTCAACCATTCTGCGCAACGTTAAGCTACAATTTACCAAGATTTATATTCCGATAATGTCAAAAAATGACATCGAACCTGACGTATAAGACTCATTTCTTCGACAACAGATGATTAGTTTACTGACACTCAACACCATAATGACATGATTTTATTTGTTCTGAACAGACGATTCATTTTCAACTGGGCTCATCGCATTGTTGGTTCAAGCGCACTCATTCTTGGAGGTAAGAAATCAAATGCAGGATTGTTTCAAAAAATTGATATTCCAGATAACAATCTGGAAGCGTTTTAGATATACAGTAGGTCATACGATGACCTTCGGGATTGTTTCAATGTAACAATTTGACAATTTATGAATAATGTGGTATAAAATGTATCTTTCAGTCTTTCACGGAGATAATTGGCTTTGATACCTTGTTCAGATGAAAGCCAAATCAACTATCAGTTCTCCCTACGTCACTCATAAATTTTCTTCTTAAAAGGTCGTGAGAATCTGCATTTTGAGCTTGGGAGTGAAAGTTGGTTTAAGCTGACGTTTCGAGTGTTATTTGTTCGTCGAAACGTCAGGTTAAACATGTTTTCGAGATTAGACGCTAATAAAACTCTTTAATTCGTGCCTCTTTTAGTCGTCACAGTTTTGCTCGGTGTCTGCCTCCCTCAAGTGCGCCTGGACATGAGACCAGTATACGCCATTATCGCCTTCTACGCAGGTGAAGGAGTTATCGTTGCATTTGAGGTCGCTCTCCTATTGGCCAGAAGAGTAAAAACGACGCCAACCTCGTCTATTTCAGGCAGAACTGGAGGTAAACTGGTGTTCATTATTTTTAACACACGGATATGCGTAGCACATATGGGATTCATCTTCGATCAATCACTCACTAAGGTGTAAAGTTTAAAAGGGCCCTCTCAACCACAGTCATTTGCGCGCCGAAATCCTTGGTTCCGCCATTTTGGGAGCCCCCGAAAGTTGAAAGATGAATAGCAATCCACTTCCATCAGACTTGTTTGAGGAGAAGATTAGTTTCTTTTAAGTGCTACTAACCTATTTTTATTTTGATAAATTACGTTCTTTCGTGTTGGGAACCAAATTCAACCTGGGATTTTCCAGATGTAAACAAAAACATTGAAAAGGCTGAGAGGCCCCTTTGAGTCCGGTTACCAAGTCACAAAAAAATCAAAGATTGAGGCCTACGTAGAAAATAATATATTTTTGGCTTGAGGTTGGGAGAAGTAGGACATAAAATGCTTGCGGTTTAAAGCTGTGTATCGAAAAACCATCCGTGCGTCGGCCATTGGTCCTGTTTAAATACTTCAAACAGAAAAAAACTAACGAATCTAATGCGTGTGTAAATTGCTTTAGTGATGACTTCTGCCAGCACAAATCTTAATCCCAAAACACATCCGTAACTACATATCATCCTCTGTATCTCAACCATAATCTCGCTACGCAATCCATATATATTTATAGTCTATTCTACCTTATCCAGTACGTTCTAACTATATACTTAACAACTTTTGAACTTCCTCAGAACTTCAGATCCAAGAACCTGGCGCAAAGCAGACAGCCCCCGCCATTTCAGAACGGGTAAGAGAACTTTCTGAACTTTCCACAATCGTTTCAGTATCCGGATCAAAGTCACAGATAGAATCAATATATCGCTCTATGAGGACCTAGCTTTACTGTAAATGATTCTTGATTCTATACTGTATCAGAACACACCTGGAAAATGTTCATTACCAATGAAACGATAAGCTCTTTTCATAATTGTATATTTAGATTGAATTCTTTATATACCTATGTTGCAGGAATCAACGCTACGTCTGGTCATGCTGATGTTTGTGATTCTACTGGTGGTTTCCGTGACAACGGTTCTAATTGTGTTCATAGCAACTGCATAAAGAACTCCAAGAGCTTCTCACACTAACAACACAAGGTTGCATAATTAGTACCCAGTTCACATACTGCGCGATCGACGAAACAAAATCTTGAAGGGAACTCACACACCCTGACACTGATGCTGAAGGCATACTTCTTTTATTAATGCCATTTTTTTCTTCCTTATATTATTGCTTTGAACTTACGAATGTATATAGTAATACTAAGAATGACCCATTGCAGCTACACTTGCAAGCAGAGGGGTTCAGCTGGAATAGAAATTGTTCATTGATTGCTCGTGTTGCACTGCTCTCGTTAAATTCTATCAACCTAGAAAAATATACATTTGTTTTGTGTTTCTGACACTGCCCTCAAGATGTGATAAGTATGGGATGTAAAATCAACATAGTTATGGTCATTAATCAAAGCTAAAGTTGCACAACCATGTACATTTCACTCCCAAGAGCGATCAACTTCAATTGTCTACTTTAGTTTCTCATCAGAGATATGTACAGAATTGAGCAGTTGGCTTTTGATAGCTTGTCTAGATGAAAGCTGATTAAACTATCAGCTCTTACTACATCAGTCGTACATTGTCATCTAAAAAGATTGGTCAGAATCTGCATTATGAGCTTGGGATTAAATAGATCAACGATGCTCTCTTTGCAAAGAAGCCTTTCCCATTCGCTTACAATCTCATTGAAAATACAGTCAACACATGTGATTCTATACTTTAGATTTTTATAGCAAATTATAGGCCATATATCGACTGCAACAAACTTGGATATCTGTTGAAATATACCGTTTTCTGTCTGTTCACATAATTTGGTTCTTTGTTCGTTTTTAATAAAGCCCATTTCTGACCGTTTCTTTTCTTTTGTTGTGTCTGCAACAGGCCGGAGCGGGGGAGGGAGGGTACTCCCATGTATCCATAAAGGCCATATAGGTATGTGAAAGTACCTCCTCCTACCCCCGCCCCCCCTTGGGCACCGCTTCCAAGATGGTTTGGTTAATTTATGGATGCAGTATTTAGTGGTTGGAATTCAACACAGTGACTCTTTTAATTAGTGGTTTGAAACTTTCACGGATTCAAAGCTTGACAAAGGGAGCGCCAGAAAGGCGGTAACTGGAAAGATCGAATGACAAGGACGGGAAAAACGCCTCGGAGGAAACAACAGAAGGAAGTCAAAAGCAATGCATTCTTCTTGATCATAAGGTGCGGGTAATATATAACTGTAAAGTCAGGCGATCAGAGACTGAAACTCATTTGGAGATGTGAAATTGAGTGAGATAATTTGGACCTTTTCCTGCACGTTATCTCATATTTCTGTGTCGATTAAACAGTATGACAGACTAGCATGTATATTATGAGGTAGATATCACCGAGCCTTGGTATTAGCACTGATTCATCGATGTTTGCGCTAAACATGGAGCCTTTGTATGTGGATGTAATTACTTAAACAACTTGTGGACTTGCATCTGATTTGGTTTATTCTGCCGCGAACACATTTTCCTGTCACTCTATAACACAGAGGACTAAAGAACTACACTCAACTTTAATATGAAACCATTAAATTCTCTTGCAATATAAACTTTACGGTCAAAGTTCCTTATGAACACAACTTTTCCATTGTTTAAAACTGAAATTGATATATCATTACGCCAAACATTAAAGGACGGTTTCTTGTGTCATAATCGCAGACTGCGGACAGAAACTAAACTCGAATAATGCTTGTGTCATTCATGAGCATGGGAAGGACAAATAAAACCTTACATTCGATTATTTCGTCACCATTTCAGCTTACAAACGCACACTTTATTATCTGCCAATAAACAAGATTAGGCTCAAATGAATTCATTATTCAGACGTTATGAATTCAAACTCAATTAAAGACCTGCAATTAGTACAATAAGTGAGGCAAAACATAGTTCGTGCGCAACTTGTCTTCGAAAGCACGTATCTCCTGTCGGACGCATAATTTATTTCAAATGACTCGAAGGCAAGGTCGCTAAACGGAGCAGCGGTTTAAGTTCTTGCATCCATACAATGGTATTTAGATTCTTCGTTGTAAACACTTATCGCACTGTGTTGTGCTCTATCTGTATATTGTCTGCTAGTTCCAAGCCTGTCATTCGTTTGTGTAGTGCGTATTTATGGATAATTTTGATGGATGAGGTGCTGAAGTTGTAAATCCATTCTAATCTGAAGTTTTTTCACCTGATTAGTTCGTTTTACATCTCTTCGTATTCGTATCTCATTCAAAGGCTTTAAATGCAGCGTTTGCAGGGCATAACCTCTATTGGGAACAGTTTTGTTTATTAGAAGCGGACATCTTGATTTTTATCAAGTAAGACTGCAAATTAAATGAATAACTAATTTGATTAATGTCCCTTGAGAATCTCGGGCTCTTTCTGCTTATAAACCACACAATAGGGATAAAGGGTTCAAAACCAATGCTTAATTCTTCCAAACGGCTCAAAGGAAAATGAATGTGTAGCGTTGTGAGGACTATTAGCCTGACCAGCTTTAAACTATTAAAGAATGACCTAACATTTTCTTCATACTGAACCACGTTTATAACCTATCAAATATTTTCTCCCGCGCGTGATTGGTGGAATCGTGACACGTGACCAAATAACGTCCGCTCTCGAGTGGACGTCATCAACGAATAACCCCCGCCTGGCAAACTATCGCTGTTTATTGACAATATCCGAACACACTTTTGTATATTTAATCACAAAAAAAACATTACGAGATGACTACCGAGGAGGACATCAACTCATTTATCGAAAAAGCAGTTCCAGAAAGAACCAAAAGGCTTCACACTCCTTGCGCTGCGAGAGGAAATATTTGAAGGATAATAAAGACAATAAACTACTTTTGGCTTCGGAAATATGCACGGATAATTGTCCTTGTACATCATCTGTTCCTCGACCTCGTTCCTCGACATATAATATCCTCTGACAATTATCCGTGCATATTTCCTTGCCAAAAGTAGTTTATTGTTTATGTAGTCGTGAGGCTTGCCTCCGAATGCTCCTGGTTTAATCCTGTCACTCTCATGAGTGACCAGGATCAAATTCCTCTTTTAGTCTCTCAAGAGAAATTATATCATACACAGTATTGTCAAGAGAGAAAACCGGTTACATCATTCCGGAAAACCTCAGATATATCAGAGACTTCATAGGCAAAGTTAACTTTCCACACAAAAAAATGTACGTTCAAATAATTTCTAACTCCTAGTCCGTTCTTCTGCTCTGAAAGTTATTGGATCGTATTGAATTCCAGACGGAATTTCAGTGCCTATGCGTAGGCTTCGGCGTTACCACTAGGGACATTTCTTTGGTGCAGGGATGCAATTAACTTTGTTCAGGGATTAATACTTGAGAAAAGATATGTTCAACGTGGGTGAAAATTACTCATTCTTAGCCTTGAGTTCAAGCAGTACACTTGCCGCTCTCAATAAAGAAGTTGGATGAATTCTTGTCTATCGTTCCGACAGATATTCCAGTAAACGAGTCCCCTGGTTAAGGTCTGTTACACCACCCAGAAAGTGCTCCGTAACAGTATGGAACCTGGCTTTTGATACCATATACACAAAAGCTGATAAAACTACCAACTTCCACTATATTACTCATACCTTTTCTTCTTAAAACTAAGGTTGAGAGAATCTGCATTTAGAATTTGGGAGTGAGAAGGCAGACCGCAGACCAGACTGAATACGTAACCAGTCATGACGAGCACGTGAATGACAAGCAAATAATTGCCAAACAACAGTTTGGCACAATCTAAACTGCTCGTTTATTGAAAGTCTACTGTTCATTTCTTTGACAGTACAGCACGTTCTGAAAGTGTCAACAGTTCAGTTGGGGCTCACCAGTTTAAGACGACTGTGTCCCGTCGGTCCGAGCAGAGGTAAGTGCCATTTTGCTCTATTATGTAAACAATAAACTACTTTTGGCAAGGAAATATGCACGGACATTTCTCCGAGGGTGTATATAGTTCGAGAAGCTAGCAGTTGCCCGAGAGCGACTGGCAACTGTGAGCTTCGAGAAACAGATAATGTCCAAGGACAAATATCCATGCATATTTCCTCGCCAAAAGTATTCTACAAGCCACTTTCACAATCATACACAGTAAATGCCTGTATAAACAAATGTCTGTCAAGTAAATCTCTCCAAGCTTGGTCTTTGGGTCTACTGATAACTGCGTTACCAAAAAAGCAGTTCTCCATTCTACCCTCCACGTTTTATCACTAGGTTCCCGCCAAAATTCTCAGCCTCGTGAACTGCGCATGACTGTGAAAGTGGTTGATTGTCTTTACAGCATCTTCAAATATTTCGACATTTTGCCAGCCGAGCGTTATGGGCTGATGACGTCTGCTCGCGAGCAGACGCTACTGGGTGACGTGTCCACCAGTCAGTCGCGAGGTGAAATATTTGATGGGTCATAATGTTCACTATTTGAGGACGATGAATTCCGGTCTGCTCTCAGGAAATCTGCTACCTGTTGTGAACGTATGCAGCTTGCTCCCTTTTTACGCTTCTTCGTTTCTATTGTCTTGTTTATAATTATTTTACGTTTAGTTTAGTTTGGTCTACGTTTACGATACGAAGGACATTATTTACGCCAAGTGTTAGCGAAATTCTTTGCCAACGCATGTGATAACATTTCTATAACCATATTTGTATTGAATGACAATCGTTTGCTCTGATTGCAGGGTATTTAAAAACTGCTCCAAAGGCTCAGCTGGAAAATGAATAATTCTACAAATCAAGGTATCCTTAATCTTCTAAAATATTCACTGAGAGGTCAGACAAATCGTTATTTTCGGCAGGTCTGCATACCAACAAGTATCATAACCACACATAAACCATTCTCAGTTGCTGATGAAGTCAATCTGAGAAAAAATATCATTAAAGACCTCCCACGACATATTGGGTACATACTGATTCATATGATATATGATTTATCCATATTTGTCTCATGTTAATCATGTGCCGTAAACACAAAAGAAACTGTAATACAATGTCTAATTGTCTGGGATTGAATAAAATTGCCGATTCTTAGCACTCGAGTGCAAATTAAAGTTCCAGACACCATCGGCTACCCCACGAAGATTTTTCAAGTCAATAATATACATTAAACAAATTAATCAAGCGAGTTACTCGCCTATACCATTATTTATTATCCAACTCACCTGGCAACGTGCAGAATATATAGAGGATATTACACGGCGGCGCGAAGATATGAATTTTATTTTCGAGTGGTAAAAGCAATATTTTACGAACGAGCGCTTCGCGAGTGAGTAAAATATTGTTTTTACCACGAGAAAATAAAATCCATATCTTCAAGCCGCCGTGTAATTTTCTTTTTATTATATTAGACACGAGTGTTTTACGAGAAATTGCACAAACAACCGTGCAAAAGCGGGAAATGGCGCAAATGATATCCTCACTAGTGAGGATATGGAAAATACGCCACTCGGGTCCCGGATGTAGTTTCGTATGGATTTTACGCACGGTATATTTTCCAGTAAAACACTCGTGTCTATATAATAAACAGCCATATTGCACGTTGCCAAGGGAAAACAAAAAATATCACGGTATTCGGACGTACCAAGGGAGTTGGATAATAAGTAACTTTGTACCCCCCGCGAAATCTGCAGAAAAATGCACCGATCCAACAGCTTGTGCCATTTTAGTACATTGTTCAAACATCACCTTGTGGCCTTAGGTCCGTTTCAAACGTCGCGCTACTGTCGTGCCGAACTCAATGCAAATTAGCTTAAACAATGGATTTTGCTCACTTGCATTGAGTTCGGCACGGCAGTGGCGCGACGTTTGAAACGGGCCTTAATCATTCTGCTCTCACTGTTTCTCGCCCATTTTTTTCCCCAAGGTAATTTCACATCGGATGAGTGTGTACAACTTATGGACACGTCAACTAAGACGGCTTTGGTGATACTGTACGCACTTGTTTTCCCTGTGTCACTCCTTGGAAACAGCATGGTATTATACGTTGTTTATAAGCGACGGAGCATGCGAAATGCGTTAAACCTATTAATAGTAAACATGGCCATTGCCGACTTGTTCATCACGGTTCTTATCATGCCATACACAGTTGTTTTTCTATATGTGCAGTTTCAGTGGTTTGGAGGGATTATTGGAGACATCATGTGCAAGTTAATCCATCTATCGTTGACAACTTCTATCGCCGCGTCGATCTTAACCCTTGTCGTCATGACGTGCGATAGATTTATCTCAATCGTGTTCATATGGAAACAGAGTCTTTCTCTGAGGTCCTCAAAAACCGTCATAGCAATCATTTGGCTTTGCTCTCTCGCTCTGATGGGAATCCACTTAGCAGTATTTAAAGTCGTAAAAGTTGGAGATCAAGATATTTGCATTCCAGACTGGAGTTTCAGTGCCTCGGAGTTTCCCAAATACTTTGCTCTCGGCTTGTTTATCATCCTGTACGCATTTCCTTTGATTCTGATGGCTGTAATGTACTTTGTTATTATCCGCTATTTGAGGAAGAATGCGTTTTCAAGTTTCGCAAGCAGTGGCGGGGACTCCAGCATCAGAGACTCTAAGACAAGAGTGATAAAGATGCTGATGACAGTCACCACAGCGTTTGCTGTGTGTTGGTTCCCACTTCACCTTAACCATTACTTCATGTACTTTGACTTCGTCACATATAGCTGTCTACCGTTTTACGTCATTGCGCTTTCCTTTTTCATCGGACACGCTAACAGTGCAGTCAACCCATTCATCTATGTTTTCTTCAACCACAGCTTCAAGAGAGCTTTTAAAGACGCCCTCGGAATCAGAAAGTATGAAAGCCTTCGTCTCCAGACGAACAATACGAAACGGAGTAAGGCTCAAACGATTGTCACTCAAAACGGAAACGGCATAGACATTGAAACAACGATTAAAGCGACAAAAAAAGGAAGCACGTGCTACCCGTCCGTGTCATTCAGACAGAAGACGCTTTCAAAGTTGGTGCGCTTGCCCAAAAGCACAGCTAACGAGCACAGATACTCAACGCTTGTTGTAAGTGAAAAAATAACCTCTTTGTAAAGAAGACTCTAAATGCGAAACTTAAAAATATGTACTATCAAGGTCGTGGTAATAACATTAAAGTCAAAGTCATTAGACTTTTTATTCAGCTTACGGTCACGTGGTCTGAAATGGGTAAACATACGGCCGCCAAAGTAGCACACAGTCATAAAAAGCGTATGCTAAAGTTGTCATTTATTCAAAGGATGCGATTGATTTCGTTTCTGTTGTGCTTGCTCATTTCACACCACGTGACCGGTGAAGCTGAATGGGTCAATTCCGAAAAAAAAAGATGTTTTTGGAAATTTGAAATGTGTATTTAATCATTGTATCACGACGACAGACTACGTCGAAGCCTATATTCTTCCAGTAATGCCCTCGCCTACGAGGTTTCTTTAACGAGGAGATATAAGGAGAAGGGGTGGGTAGGGGAAGGGAACGGGGGAAAAAAAAAAAAGAAAGTCCTTCCTTTCGTTTCCCTTTCCCATATCAAACTCCTTTTCATACAAAATGTTTTGTACTACGCCTAGTCTTCAGAAAGCACCTCAGACATGGCCTATTTCTGTCGTGCTGAGGGCGTAATATAGGAGGTGCCATAGACAGAGAGTTTTACGGCGTGACGTACAAAACATGGCGGTGGAAATGACGTTGTTGCTCGTAGCAACTCAAACAAATATGAGATATTATTCTTGCGCGCAATCGTCGATTTCGCGGGCTTTTTACCCAGTCTTTTTTTTTTTTTTCGGCAACCACCGCTTACGGAAACTTACTCGTGGCCACAGTTCCTAAGTCCAACTTATACACACAATCCGCTTACTAACGGTCTTACTGAACATCATTAATTTTGTGTTGTAAAGGTGATGCGCAAAAAGTAAATTCAAAGGAGGACATGTCACTCGACGGCTGTTTAATTAAATGAAAATAAACGTAATATACACCTCGGATCGATATCGTCGGTATTACCAAAGCCACAATATAATCATGGTGGATGTGCTGTCAAGTTTTACATTATTCAGTTATTGTTGATAATTCTAATTTTATCATGTTTTAAATCTTTCCGCATTCAACAGTTTTCTAATCGGGATGTTTACATGAAAGATTTTATGTACTTCAACCTTATTAATATTGTGCTAATTACTGGATTCCTCTCAAATCATAATTCTGCGCTGAAGCATAATCTATGTGCAGCCAGTCAGTAAACTGGAATGCTTCTAATAAACTACTCTAGCTAACAGAAAAAAACAGCTCCCAAGGACAAAATAGCGACCATAACGGAAACAACAGAACAACAAAGGCAAACAACACCTGCATTTATTCATTTTCTGTTTTGTCGACTAAGGAGTGTTATGTATTTACGTTTGGGACAGGTGAATACATACTATTCACTTGGATTATATGACAAAATATGCTAATATCTCATGTGAAAAAAAAAATGCAATTAGTCCAGTGAGATCCCAAATTCATTTAAGATAAATACAGCACATCACCGATGTAGTGCAATACTGCATGTGGCCTTTTCATTTGCTGATATTTCGATGTTTTATGACAGCGGAGAAAAAAAAGAAGTCTTAAAGATTTGCTTAATTTCGTCTGATTAACAGATACTTGAACTGATAAAAACGTAAAACAAACCTTTCACTTTCTCATAAGTATCTTTCCACCCTTGAGTAACTAAACCGTGATATTATAAAGGCAAGAAGAGATTTAAATCGAGCAAAAACAACGGACGTATCTGACCTTCTCACATTTTTTAATAAGTAAGTCCTTTTTCCAAATGCAAGTTTCAGCGAGTTCTACCGATACTTTCATGAAGTTCTATGTCACCAATATAACGTATATATTCAACACCTAATCGTTCATCCTACAACATGATGTGGTTTGCCGTTTGGTTGTGCACTTTCAATGTCTTCCTCTCTTTGGTGAGTAAATGTGGTGATGTAAACCAACTCGAGTTCTTCTGTATTGCGTTTTTCCTTTTTACACCTAATAACCGCTGAATGGATTTATGTTTTAATTGTTGTTCTCCTATTTCAGGTTGAAAAGTACGACTGCGAAATCGTACGAGGTTAGCAGACTGATATTTTAATCCATATTCTGTTATTCATGTTCTGACACAGCTGTTTTCACTGTGATATTGTGAAGGCGCACTTCACCTGAAATGCCGCATCAGTTTATATTCTAGTTTCCCTTTCTGGACGATTTTGGGACCTTCAACCTGCTACAATAATGTCGCATAAACGCTTGGATTAGTAGGTTAGGTTTTGCTGATGCAAAAGAAAAGTGTACATTTCATGTTATGCTCATATAATATGTTTTCACTCTAAAGTCTGGTTTACACGTACGACGCAAGCACAGGCGTGAGCAAAAGCATAGCACAAGAGAGCGATAGTGGCGACATAAGCATAAGGATCAAACACGTCCGTTCTTTATGCTTATGTCGCCACTGTCGCTCTCTTGTGCTATGCTTATGCTTGCATCGTACGTGTAAACTAGCCTTAAAGGAACATAATGTTATGGAGAAAAAAGTTATGTCTCCCAGATGTTTCCCGACACGTTAATAAATGTTATAGTTTTCTGTTTGACAGTTCGAAACACAATGTAGAAAAATTGAACACTTTTTCACTAACTTTTCTTCGCTTTTCTTCACAACAAATTGTGTGCTTAGTGCAACACAAAAGCAGTAAATACAGCTTTCACTCAACGAAGTATCCTTGGAAAACAAGTAAACAGATCTGTCGTAAAGAGGGCGGTAATCTAGTCTCCATGGAAACCGAGGACGAATGGCGATTTGTAAACACGTCTATACAGAAAATCCACAGTAAGCCATTGGATGAGTGGTACATCGGCCTTCAAAAAAAATGGAGACGGAAAGTGGTACTGGGATAATGGTGAACCTGCATGGAACATTTCTCAATGGCAGCCTCACCAACCCAGTGGAGATGGGCAGTGCGCTATAATGGCGAGAGAGTACCCTCTCAAAACGTTCGGCAAATTTAATGACATCAAATGCACGGAAAAGAAAGGCCTCATCTGCGAAATACCAATAAATGCGCAAGGTGGGTGGAGATATCAGTATTTGTTTGTTGCAACATGTGCACCATGACGATCGGTTTCCAAGAAAAAGAGTAAATTAAATTAACATACAATCCTGCATTCAACTCGGAGGTGAAAAGTTGTGACGTCATCCGGCCATTCGCTGAAAAGCAGCATGCTCAAAGATTGCGGCACAGTAGTCGTATAAATCCGAGTTTTCAAACTAACAAATACGAATACAGCAATGCAAACCAAAATACAGCAAAAAATTTGGAATTTTTGTGGACAGAATTGCTTGAACTTCGTATAAAAAGGCTCATTTCGGACCTTAGTTCCCCTTTATATAATAATAATATAATAATAATAATAATAATAATAATAATAATAATAATAATAATATTTAATAGTATTTAATATTGATACTGCGCAAATTTACAAGTTAATATGATCAGACAAATGCTTGATGAAAATGTTGAAGCTGAATGTGAGTCGTTTTAGTCTGGATCAAGACAAAAGTGAAAAGACTCTTGTAAAAAATAAGTTTTACTCGCATGTAAATTCATATGAAGGTTTCGCACTGGGCCACGCTTCGAAACAGGGGCAACAGGCGAATGGTATTTATCTGCATTTTAAGCATCTGTCCCGGTCCGTCTATCTTTCGTACTATACTGGCGGTTGGGCCAGATTCCACCCCCAGTTGTGACACAAAGAACATTTTAAAACTACAGAGAGAGCAGAACAAGTATACGTCCCTGTTTACAGTCCATTACAACGCCACAAGAAACAAGAATCTACGTTGTTGTCGAGCGAATTCCATGTTTTCACAGTTTTTAACCCTGGCCCTTCACTTTCACACTAAAAATGCACATTCTCCCAGTCTTCTAAGAAGAAAATATATGAGTGGTGTAGCGAGAATCCATAGTCCAATCAGCGTTCATCTGAGCAAACTATCAAGTGGCAAATTCTCCATACTGCACGATATATCATTGGTGAGAGACCATAGGAGAAAATTGAAGTTGATCACTCAAAATATGGCAGTGAAAAGAGATACTAAAAAACTACCCACTGCCTTATCGACGGTCCTGTCTTTCTTTAAGGAGCTTCTCGAAAAAGCTGCAGATGCGTGAGATAAATACGGTTCTCTTCGTTCTTGCCCAGTGGTATATGTTTACCAACAGCGGCCATGTTTATTCCTTTTGAATAACGTTGTAACTCTTTATGTGAACGGGTGCGTCTAATACTGGGGAGGGGTAAATTATGCGTTGTTGTCGTCCAACGTTCACAAAAAAAATTCAACTCCAATATGACTTTGCAAACAGAAAATCTAAATGCTAAAGATAACCAAAACGAAATAAAAAATATTAACAGCGTCAACGCTCAGAGGTCTAACGCGAAGGCAGCTGTTTACACTTTGCATAGTTAAATGAGTCGGGTAGCTCATACAGTAGGTTGACAAAAAAAAAAGCGCTGCTGTGACTGACAGCACCAAGACACTTCTTTTATGCACTCGTTTATAATTAATTTGTGTTGTAGAAAGAGCCGCTAACGCTAAACCGGAAAAACTCTATCTGTATAGGGCGAGGTATTGTTATATTTCAAATTAAAGATCCTCTTCTTCTTTCGAGTCCTTTTTTCAGTGAACCATATCCTGTGTTATTATTTGCTTTTTTCTACAAAGCAAGGTAAACATGCTTTCAGCTGACAAGCTTTAAAGTCAGGCCTGTTTAGTTTTCCAACGTCTCGGCTTCATTTAGAACAATGCATGATTGAAGTTCTTGCCCAACGCCTGTCTGTTAAGTGAATGACTGGGCGCTTATTGCACGATGAAAGAACTCTACAGGCTTCAATTCTTTACAACTTACATTTGAGTTAACTTAGCTAGCTGCTTATTTTCAAGGAGTAAACGAAATAAAAATGTGACTTCAGGAAATATCTAGGTCAACTGGGTGTGCGAATGTAAACTTTATTTCGGCACTTTGACAAGGAAAGTCGAAAGGTAATTGGAGCTTTCTACGTTGAAGTAATGATATTTGGATTGTGACATGCAAATGCGTTGTATGCGATAACATAAGCCAACGTGTATATTGAAAAAGCGCATTTCTGAGAGGAAGATTACCCTTAATTCATTACTTCAACTAGCTGATCCTTTAAAGTCTCAGACATTTTTCTCCAGGCAAATATGAAATGAAATTTGCCAGGCAAATATGAATGGTTTAAGGGAAGTTTTCAAGTTGATCGTAATTCAGGTATGTACCACTGCTAAAAAGTAATACACAGAAAATAACGCATCTATTTGTACAACTACACTTCCCTCTTTTCCAACTTATCCTTGCCCTTTCGTATTTTCAGACATTGTTTCAAATTTCTGTGTCGAGTTTGGAAGGTAAGATGGTTATACAGTTTTTGTTTTAATGGCTCAGTCCACTGTTAAAAATTCGAGGGAAGGCTTTGTCGATAATTGAAATACAATGGCATCAAGCACATTTCGCAATCTTCGCTAACGAAAATAAACTTCAATCAAACATAGTATAACATGGGAATAAGTAATGTCGTTATACCATGGAAAGAATAAATAGAAAATAGTCATTCGAAGGAAAAGTAACGATTCGATATTTTATATTTTTATAGGTATGCTGTAGTTTAGAATAACAGATAATGTTTGGCCTCAGTTCATTTTGGCACGCAACAGAACCTTCGCTGCCAGATATTGAAACCTGAACAATGTACTAAGCATTTATTTACAATGGCGAAAACTTGCTTCACTGAAAAAAGAGCAGTTTATTAATCAAACATCTAGTGGAAAAAGAAAATTCGATTTTTAATTTGCACAGTTTACCGAACTACAATTTAAGGTGGTTCAGCTGATTGAAAGATTATATACAAGATAAGCTACTATCACTTTTTCAGTATCTGATAATGCATCTTTCATCGGCTTCCACTTTGTTCTCATCGCTGATTATAGCGAAATAAAGTTAAACATCGAATAGCGCCATTAAATCCCATAGCGCAGTCGACGAGATAAAACCAAAATAACCTTTCACTCTTGTTAATTATCCAAAGCTAAGTCGGTAAGCGAAAGACAGCGGAAATTAATAACAAAAAGGAAGTTAAAAGTCATTATGTATTGAAGCGACTCGAACATGTGAGCATGTGAATGATTTCAGCTTGCGCTGGCCCTTTCACCGCGCCATCAAAAATCTAGCGAATTCTAAGGAACTGTTTACAAGGAGGTAGGATTATCTATTTCCTATAGTGTTTTCAAAGTGTTTACAGATTAGCCCAGCACACGAGTTTCTATTGCGTAAAAACCCAGGGTTACCTTTGTACCCGGGCTATGTTTTACTCGTGTAAAGGATTCGCTAGGGACAACTCGCCTTCCCGGAGCAACTCAGTGCTTGTTCCCAAACCTCTTGACTCACCAATGAGAAACATTTATCACGGTGGTTCGCGTACAACGAGTAAAGCCTGGTTCACACGAGTAAAGCAAGCGCAAGCGCAAACGCTAACGCAAGCGCAAGCGACCGGTTTACACGATAAAATTTGTGAAGCAAGCGCAAACGCAAGCGCAAGAGAATGGAAAAGTTTTCATGCTCTTGCCCTTGCGTTTGCGCTTGCTTTACCGTGTGAACCAGCCTTAACTTAAATACGAAAATACAGTCTTCCTTCGACGTCAGTGCATAATGCACATTCTGTATAATTTGGTGGAGAATTGATACGTATTGTATATTAATTTTATATTAATAAGAGCCAATGTAAAAATATATTAGCTCTTAATAAATGATTCGCTTGCTAACATATCGGAAAACACAGACCGGACAAAATTTAGGCTTCAACGGGACTCCAACCCCGATGCTCTAACCAAATGACAATACTGCTACGTTAAATAACTGGACGCATAATAATTACATACCAATTGTTGTATGAAGTGACGCATCTTCCTCCGGGTACACGCATGTTCTACGTCCATTTGTTTTCTCATTTCAGGACAAAAAAATGTGCTTCACGAAAAATGGCTCAACGTTCCAGGCTACAGTATCGATGACCTGTTGAAAAATACCAGATATCAGGACAGGGCAAATGAAACATGGTACGAGACACAGATGATGGACAAACCAATAAGACGCAACAACTTCGGTTCTCGCCACAGATCCTACTTTCTTGCTCCGGAGACTGGGAACTACACTTTCTATACTTCATGTGACGATACATGTCGCCTCTATGTAAGCCCTGACATTAATCCCTCTAACAAGCAGAGGATAGTTGATCAGAACAGGGATGTCACACATGGCGTTTGGACGCAGTAAGTACTCCCCCAACTGTATTTTACCAAATCAAGAGCAGAAACAAATAGTGATGGTGCGATAGGAATTTTACATACTGCACAACCTGTTTTCCGAGGACTATCGAAAGGGTTGGGTGATTGCCTTGGTTCTGCGTTTGCTACGCTTTAGGATGCAGTTTGATAGCATTCTTATTGACCAGTCAGGAACTAAAGTAAATCCTGGTCGCGATCTGATCGCGCACGGAAGCAAGTGTTGATTTCGTTTCCTCGTTTCCCCCATTTTACGTCACATACCGAACAAGTCGATATTTTAAGAACTAAAAAATATATACCGCAGAGCATATTCAGTCTAAGGCCTGTTTCAAACGTCGAACTTCACATGCGTTGAATACAATTGAAAATAAGCAAAATCTATATAACATTTGTATGTAGTTTTCATTCTGAATATTAATGTCCTAATTTTATTCTGCGTTTATAAATAAAATAGGAGAGAGTCTCAAAGATCAGACCCGCGGTACCTCAAGAAAGGCCATATTTATTACATGGAGTGCCTTTTTAAACAGAAGTTAAGTTCTAGTCACATGGCTGTAGGAATGACAACTCCTAGTGGTGAAAATGATAAACCTATTTCCTCCAAACACTTCCGGTCAACAGTATCTGGCCTACGTGAGTATAAATAATAAGTAATGTTATACAACATAATATTTATAGTGTATTTAATATGTGTAATTAGTATTTACAACTAAAATTATTCTTGTTTATCTCAAGCAATACGGCTGATATGTATCATAATGCAAAACTTTCTGTAAGCAACATGAAGGTGGAAAACTACAAGATTTTGAAAAGCACATTTCAGGCAAAACGTTAACAAGACAATCGTCGTTTATTTATTCTTTTCCTTCTTCGTATTTTTCCTCGCCTTGTTATTTTTTTATTACTGATCAATTTCATTCCTTGAAGATTTACCGGGAGTGAACTGCAAAAAAGCTGGGGATTATCGATTTCCAAATTACCACGACTGCAGCTATCTTACTCCAACAGGAAAGGTGCACAATTTTCATTGTCAAGCTCAGTATAACTAGACATGCAATTCTTTCTTCTCAGGTGTGAGGTATGTTTTAGATTAGGAAACTGGGACATTTGAGATGTAAAGAAACCCGTATAAGTTTTACATTTATATATATATATAAATGTATATATAATATATATCTCATACATTTTGTGCATTTCTTGTTGCTATAAATTATGCTTTTTTACGTACTTGTTTCCTATATGTAACCCAGCTTCCCAGTTTGTGGTATGAATGTAATTCTGTTTTTACTAAGGTAAATGCGACACTTGACGAGCTGAAAGCTTTGCAGTTGAAGTTGGTGAACATTTCAAAGTATACCTTGGCAGATCTGGAAAGCATCCTGGAGGTTTGGTTAACTTACTTTACAAAACTAACATATCAAGATATGAACTATATACTTAGTTGATTCTATTTTTATTTTTATTATTACTATTATTATTATTATTATTACTATAATTATTATTATTATAATTGTTGTTGTTATTATTATTATTATTATTATTATTATTATTATTATTATCATTATTATTATTATTATTATTGTTATTGTTGTTATTGTTATTGTTATTGTTATTGTTATTATTATTATTATTATTATTATTATTATTATTATTATTATTATTATTATTATTATTGTTGTTGTTGTTGTTGTTGTTATTGTTGTTGTTGTCATCATAGACAAGACAGGTTTAGTATTTATTGTTTATGTTGTAAAATGGTGCCTCTTATTTGTATTAATCTAGGATGGAGCAGTGAGTGTAAACTTACTACTGGCCAGTCTTAATGACAGTGATGCAGCAAAAGGCTTGAAGCATAACAGCATGGGCTTTGAAGTTGCAGGAGAGTTGGAGATCCTTGGTGAAAGGATTATTCGACACTTCAACAATTCATTCACTTTAAAATATCCTGAGTTAGGTAACTAAAAAACCCCTGATAGCACAATATTATTTACTTTACACGTATGTAATTGACTATATCACAGGGTTACTACATTTTCTTTGAAACATGCAAATTTCCTTTTTCGTTTTCATTGTGTTCATTAGAAATAATGGCAATTTACTGGCTGTAGTTGGAAATACTCATCAAGTAATTATTACTTGAAGAATATTTCTGACTACAGCCAGTACATTGTCAGCACTAATTTTGGCCAGTGTCATTAATTGTTCAAACGGTTGATGGTGCACGTCTATCAGTCATTTGTATGGTGCAGATAATTATTACTATTGGTATTTGTCAAGAGGTTTACTGTATATTATTGTGTTTTTGTTCTAAAGAAATGAGTGGACAAGCAGTGAATGGATTGGTGAAATTTCCAAATGAAAGTAACAGCTCAATTGACCAGATTGAGCTCAAATTTAAACCTTCATCAGGTGAATGTGGCAAACAAATTGCCAGACACTCATGTGCATTGTAAAAACTTATTGAAAGTACCATGCCTATGGTTGTACCAAAGGTTGAATGAAACAGAATATGTATAAATGGAAATGAACTTTGCATACATTTAGGTTACAGTACATTACATTGCTTGCAGGAATTAGTTATGAAGCTATACACTTTGGCCTTGCTTTCACCACAAAAGAAATACCTCTAGTGCATAAGCTGTACATTTCTCATCATTTGTTGTCTCGATCATTCTCTATTCCTGCATAACACACAAATTCGACCAAAGCATTAAAACCTTGCCAATTTTCTTCTGCAGGCAGACATCATGTGTTTATGATTCATTACCAGAATCTTGACAGAGCAGTGCAAATTGATGGGATTTCAGTGAAAAGGTAATTGATCCCTCCTCCTCACCATCTGCCCATAGGTATTCTTTGACCTTTGGTAGCTGTCAACCAATTTTCTATGTTTATTTATTTATTTATTTTTTACTCCAAAGAAGGGCTAGCACCCAAAACATCAGCTTCCAATTCTTTTATGCCATCTACATAGGTTTCATACATCAACCCTTAGTCGATTCATTTTATGTTTTATCCATGCTGATGCAGTCCAGATCTAGTTCCTTTAGTGTTAGTCTTCCATTGCAACCCAAGGAAGGTTTTTGTCTCACAACTTTATGTCATGTGTTACTTTGCATGCATCTTTAATGAGTTCTTGCAACCAGAAGTAATATATTGAATAATATATTGAACAACTACTGTATGATATCATATTAATCATGATCATAAATTCAAAATTTAATTATTAAATATTTAATATACATTATCACCCATCACTTAATATATGGTAAAAAGTATGGTATCACCAACATTCTAAACACATGCTCTTATTGTAAAAAACTGCATTTTGTTTCTTCTGCAGTAAAAGAGTCAAAGATGTGAAAGAGAAATATTTCCTGAATAGCAGGATTATATCTGCATCACTAGTTCCAGGGATACAAAAAGATGTTCTTGAGGAAGTAACTGTTCGTTTGGAACACAATCGGGTGAGAACAAAATAACATTCTTTTCAAATCTGTTCAATAACATTGTGATTAAATTATGAAGAATAATGTTGGCAGCATTTCTGCATGCAAAGAGAGCTGCGCATGCTTCGCAATCCCTCGAAGGGAGATCACAGAGGTTTCATATACCTGCCAACTCTCACGCCTTCTCACGCCTGCGGGTCGAAAACTTCGATCTCGTGCCAACTCACGCCTGCGGACCAATTTCTCACGCCTGGCTAGCCATTACAAAAAACCGATTTAAACCGCTTAAATTTGGCTAAAAACTACCACGAAAATGAAGGAAATGCCATTTCAGGGAGACTAGATTTCAAATTTTTTCCCGGACCCCTAGAAGCCTGAGAAGCTCGCGCCTTTCAGGCGCTCGTACCAACCCCCTTCCCCCACCCCCGCAATTCTGAAAAAACCTCACGCCTTGCAATCGAAAAATGTTGGCAGGTATAGTTTCGCCATACTGTAACCTAATTCTAACCCTAACCTAATCCTAACGTAATACTAACCCTAAACCTAAACCTAACATTCAGCTAAGCGAGGTGAAACTTCGGTCATCTCCGTTTGAGGGATTGGCGTAGTGCGCTAACCGCGAAGAGAAGAGAATTTCGCAGCTTTGGCAGCGAAAGGGTTAAAGGCAACTTCACCGAATAACAACAAAACGGGCCTCGTAATATTCAGCCTGAAAATGAAGCAAATGCCACGCACCTCAATATAAAGTGCACAGTTCGTCCCAACGCTGTCAGATAGGAAGGTTCGCAAACAAGCGTGGTTCCACAACACTCCAGTTTGTCCGCCATGTTGCTTTTCTAAAGTGCGCGTGCGCACTATAAAATTTGAGCCGTTGATCCAAACCGCTGACCGTTTTACGCTATCGATTGCATGTTAGAATGATTTACTTTGTTTTTCTCTCTGGTGTTTATATAGTTTAAAAAAGCGCCATCCTACGAGGCTATGTGTGGTTTCTGGGACTTCGGAGGAAGGTATGACGTCATACAACAGCATAATAAATACCCCAATAAAACCCTATTAAAAACATCAAAGCACGATATAAAGTTCTGATCGTCATTGCCGTGGCGGCCATGTTGAACAAAGAGTAGTAAAATTCTCTTGCGCAAACTTAACAAATTAAAATGACCTAGAATATTAAATTTTCGAAAATCGCAATAGTTCAATCTTATCCTGGCATTACCCTAATCGCGTTTTGGACAACCGACCCATTGTTTTTGTCCGGCTATAAAGCCTATCAGTAAGCCGCCTTAAAATCCTTACGAAGTTGCGGCCGACAGGGCCTTATAACCGGAGTTTTACGGTAAAAAGACTAACGCTCAAATATGAAAGGCAAACGCTCGAAACATCAGCCATGTAACACTTCAGAATGTTGTTGGTCTTAAACTCAGTTACTGGTCCCCAGGTCTAAATCATCCCGTACTGGTTCTTGGTCCTCGTACGGCTGTTCGAAGGACGAAAGTTTATCGAACGACAAGTTCACAGTTTGCCGCTGCACACATCTCACCAATTTTGGCATTTTAATGAAAGTCAGCAATACCGAGGTATTTGGAGTTATTTAGTTTGTTGTCGTTCTGAGAATAAGTTAGGCGTTTTTCGATGGCTGTATTATGTGGTTAGTCGTTTTTGTTGTTGCGCTATCCATCCAAACAAGTTTGGCAGCACTGCGGCCAATCAGGAGAAACTAATAAACCCTGTTGCGAACTGCTGACCGAAGCAAGCAAGAGACGCTCTCTCACACGCCAGCTAATTGTTCCCTGCTTCTTCAAAGTGAAATCTACTGCAAATATTCTTAGCTTTTTCAAAAATGGCTTGTGATTTAACTCTGATTCCAAAGTTTTGCCATAGTCAATCAACTTCATACTTCATTTGACGAGTCGCGGCAAGTTTAGGTTTGATTTGATAAAGTTCGGGTTGAAGTTTTTGAGGTACAGATAATGTAAAATTCGCCTTATGAGCAGTAAAATCGTAAATAGTTGCAAATCAGCAACTTTGCTAAAACGCGCGCAAATCATATTGACGTGCAATGCATTATGGCTTATTGGATTTCAATCCCTTAGGAAGACATAGTGCACAAGAAAGCGCTGGAAATTATCACTTATGTGGGATGTGCATTGTCTCTTGTTGGAGAAGCATTGACCATACTTGTTATGACGTCACTCAGGTAAGAACACGGCTGAAAACTGAAGTAACGCAAAAATCCTGTTGACGTCATTTATTGTCTTTAATACGCAAATCAAATATGTATTGGCTGCCGAAACAACTCGAGCTTTTGTGTCCAACAGTAGACAAACCAGAAAACAACAAATGACACTTTGCGCCAACGATCGTAAACTGATTGAAGTATGGCTATAAAATGTTGCTACGCATTTTCATAATATTTTGGCTGTGTTTTACACCGATAAGCCGCTAAACCATTCATACTGCAACAAGGATTTCAACTAACTGCATATTCAACACCTTTTATCGTTAGTTAATTATTTCTCACTTATTTTCTTGACTGTGAAGTTTTAGGTATCATAATCTAAAAATGAGGCTGTCTTTTCATCACTCTACATTTTAGATTGACAAAATCAGAGACAAACGTGATTCATCTGAACCTTGTTTCATCCCTCGCACTTGCCCAAATAATATTTCTTGCTGGAATCGAAGCTACTGGGCACAAGGTAACAGTAGAGACATTACTTGCAAACGTTGCTAAAATAATTTTAAAATAGGTAATTGCTTTTGAGTGCCACAATTTTTAAATAAGTGTAAGCATCGTTTAACGGTGATAAGCTGCCGCAATCTTAAATTGATTACAGTCAATGTCTTAAAGCCCAGTTGCTGTATTATGTCCTGTTTTGAAGTAGTAAAGAGAAACTAATCATCTGCGCGTTGCTGGGATTCAAAAAGCTAATTTGATTATAGTTTAACGGAGGTTTGAACAACTGGACTCTGGTAGAGACTACATTTAAGTGTTAGCCGACAAGGGACTTTTCATTTTAACCGTGCATCGATCCTTCGCCCGTTTTTACCTGATACATGTTTTGTACAGGTAGCGTGTAAGGTAGTTGCTGTCTTTCTGCACTACTTCAACTTGGTCGCTTTCGTGTGGATGTTGGTGGAGGGAGTTTGGCTATACCTCATGGTTGTGAAAGTATTCGACGATGGCCGCAGTCGCCTAAGAAAATACATTGCTTGTGCTTGGGGTAAGCTACAAAACAATCACATCAAAACAGTATATCAACCCGCAAGACTCTGAGACAACTTGCTGAGGTCGCGCATGCGCCATAAGCCACGTGATAGTAATGAAGTCGACCGGCCGGATTGTAGACGAAAGCTAGCTCTTTTAATTAAGTTTATTAGAATATTTTGCGCACCACTGAGTCAAATATATTTCTTATTAATTGAGTCCTATTTTCAGGTATTCCCTTTGTGTTCGTCATTATAACACTCGCAGCAAGTTTTGATGGGTATGGCACAGAGACAAGGTAAGTCGTTTTTGGTGTTGTTGTTGTTGTTGTTGTTGTTGTTTTTTGTAGTTATACTAAAATCTCGTGTTCTCGACATAACATACATTGCCTACATTATCGCTTTCGTTGTCGAGTTCCAACACTTTTCTTCTGTGTTTATGTTTTTTTTTAGTTGCTGGCTCTCAGTGCAAAAAGGAACCATCTGGAGTTTTGTCGTGCCAGTGCTTCTCATAATCATCGTGAGTACCACGTGATTATTGACTACATTTCTTTTCATCACATCACGTCTTCCTTGATACGTTTGAGCTGGAACAAGGAAACATACTTTTTCTCTGATTGAACCCGACAAGTTTTTCATATTTGCATACAATTAATGGGGCAAATTCCCAACAAATGCCAACAAATTTCCAACATTATGTCCTACATTGTTGTTAGCACCCCCCCCCCCCCCCCCCCAATAAAAAAAGAGAAAGTTAGTGACATCAGATGCACTATTGATTTTACTTGCAGTCAAACTCTATTATCCTGACTATGGTACTAAGAGAGATCGTTAAGTTGCATCAGCCTGCTTGTGGAGAAAACACTGAGCTTACCAGTGCAAGGTAAAATAGCAATGTTCATGTCCAGAACAATATCATCCCAGCCTGACGCTCATATATAAACGCAAGTGGGAGAAAAAAGTAAATAGTATACAATAAACCGAAAAGAAATATAGTTAAGTTGAAGATATCCACTAAATAACCAGCTTATTATTTCATGCAATGACAATTGTTATAGCTTACTTGAAGAACAGGCCCGACGATTCTGACATTTCAGTTAATTTTCTTTTTTTTGCTCCACAAAACTTAATTTTATTTATTTTCATATATTATTTTCATAATTTTATTTTAATTATATCCATAATGTTACCTTATAGTTTTTTAGTTTTGTTAGAATTATGCAGACTAAGTACAACGCTTTTGAAAACATGCCTAAATAGCGTATACTGAGTTATATCTTACTTCATAGAGCGGCCTTTAAATCAGCTGCTGTATTGCTGCCTTTGCTGGGAATTGCCTGGGTGTTTGGAATCCTGACTTTCAACAAAGACACAGTGGTATTTCAATACCTGTTTGCTCTCTTCAACTCGCTGCAAGTAAGTGAGCCCATTCAAACCAAAATAAATATATAACAATCACTCAAACAACACAAATATCCAGTTAACTATTTTAATTACGTTGCTAATTTTATTTTAAGGAAAGTCTACAGAATCGATTAATAAGTGTCAAAATTATTTTCTCTTGTCCTTCGCGAAGCCAAAACCAATGTTTATTTTTATCCCTAGGGATTTTTCATATTCCTATTCTATTGCGTCCTGAATTCTGAGGTAAGGAAGATACGCTACGTAGCTCTTCTGCTTTATTTGTGCTGCCTGATATTTACATGTTCTTATATTGGTTTCTCATCATTCATTATCCATTTTATTGTTTATTCAAATACAATGATATATAAATGTAGCGGTAAAAATAATTGGAAAGAGCACTTCCTATCCGTGTCATCATCTCAGTCTTTCTGGGTTTTCAGGTGCGGAAAGCTTTCTTGAGAAAGAAACAAGTCTGGTCGGAGTCGCACGTTCAGTTTCAGACCCACTCTCTGTCACTACAGAAGGAAGACAAGGATACCCTGACAATGGCGGACGGCAACCAGGTACGAGTCGAAAAAAAAAAAAAAAAAAAGACCCGGATCAAATGATTTGAGTATTTGCATGGGAGGCCGATGATGTGCTGGCCTTCACTGACATCAAAGTTCGGGGCAAGTCGAATTTTAGGCTAATAATCAGTTTGTTTCTCAGTTACTGTTATTGCTTATCGTTCCATCTCTTCCATTTCTCTGCAGAGGCCTGGCTCAGGAGCATCGTCGACTCGGAGCATTGGCTGGCAGTAAAGCGCATGTCACGAAACCAGAAGTCCGTTTAGTCGAGATAATTTGTTCTTTCTGAGAGTTATCCGAATAGCGACTATAGATAATACTTAGAATTCGAAGAAAATAACTTTAGTAGTTACACGGGAAAGAGCGCAATCACGGCAAAGTATTTTTGCGAGTCACTGGGTTCTATTTTTTCGAGCCTGCTTGGCAGGCGAGAATAAATAAGCTAAACTGACAAGTAAAATTACAGCCGTATTACACGACTTTTCATGTAATTGTTAGTTATACGACAAACGAAGCAGGGCCAAACGCTCTAGTTGCACGTACAAAGATGATGCGCTTTCGTATACTTTGCTTGCGAAAATTGTAGCTAAGCTTAAACCAGTTGATCTGGTTCCTGGCGAGTACAATACGCTCTCATATTTGCACTCGTTTTGGCCTTTATTTGCACTCGAAAATGTGAAATCGTGTAATAATGTAAAACAAGGTAAATTATTTGGAGCTTGGATAAAAATATGATGCCGAACTGACTTTATATCAAATTAATGTTTTTAGTTTGCAACCGCAATCATGCTTATAGATCCTTAGTTTGGAGTAAAATTTCATGGTAAATCGTCAAAGACTATATAATCTTAGTAAGTTATACAGTACAATAAGGGCCTGCCCCTGAAGTTATAATATATATAGAATGATTGTACTTGTGATAACTGGTTTAGACTGCGTACGTCGGCGCGGATCTGAAAATTACCGTTTCCGCAGTTTACGGCTAAGCTCTGGCTAAGTGACTATTTAGAGCACTGTGCGGCTACATCAATATTGGTTGTGTGTGGTCCAAACTCACTCGTGCAGAAGTCAGTTTGGTCTGCGCAAAATAAATGCGCACCCTAAACGTTAGGTTGATGAGGATATATTGAACGCCGAAGAATGTCTTGGCTGGCATTTTGAGGGTTATATAGTCTTCATCAGAGCAAAAAAAAAAATGTTGTGTTTTAATACCAAATTACGGCGTCACAGCCGATTTCCTATCCGATTAGGCTCTGTGGTCAGGAACTCACTGCTCTGCTCGATCATAGGCAGCGAGAATGACATACTATGTCAAACGAACGTGCGACTCAGTTGCAAATAACAACAAAAAGACTGAAGCCATAACAGAAACCATAGCACCAAAAATACACAACAAAAATACAGCACTGAATCTAAACCACGAACGCCCACTTTATCAAATTCCTGCATGTGTCGTGCGTTATGACACGTCATGTTACCGTGCTCTTTTGTGCGTCACCTCTGATATTGGTTGTCTAAAAAAAGATTACGTGTTTTGTCAAGCTGGTTGCGGGAGTCACGAACATTCTGACCATTGGAGCGTATTAGATAGATAAGGATTTCTACTATAGGCCCATAGGGCTAGCAAACGTTGGCACTTATTTGTGAATGTGACTATGTTTTCAAATAGCAGCTCCGTAATCTACTTGGGATATTACCGAATTCCAAACCGCAAAGGCATGCTTTGTGTCGTCGGATCAATTACAGCTGGTCGCCTAAACGGGAAATAGGATTTGAATATATCATGGCCCACTTGAATTTATAAAAAGAACAAGAGGTCACGCCAACAACAGACAAAACTGACTTGTAACTTAATCATTGATTCAAACGTGGACAGTTGCACGACAAGAAATCAGCGTTCCCATAATTCGTACTGTACATCCTTCACCCATCGAAGTCGTCGTCCGCTTCAGTCGATAACCAGCTCTCCGATACTATATAATACAGTGATTGTTTGGTCAAAACACTGACAATCACTGTACTCTCACAGTGGTTTATAGTTTAGGGAAGTAGTAAGTATCACTATCCTGGCTGACAGTCTTCCGAATAACGTGATTACAGTGGCGGAAACAGTATAGAAACCAAGGGACTATTTACTCTCTACACATGGCGGACCAGAGAAGTACATTAACGTCGGCACAAATTGACGGCCTAATGAAGACAAGACGCGCAAATAAAATGGAAAATCTTAACCTTGAAGCAAGGTTGAAGGTGCTGGATTACAAGAAGAGCCAGGCGTATATACAGATTGACATAGAAAAAGATTCACTACGAAAAAACATTCAGAAAATACGACACGTCAAGCCAGATGTCACCGGTGCGGAACGAAGGAAATTACTTAAAAACGGTTTCAAACGAACCGATGCGAGTCAACTTCCCGAAAGTGGAGACGATAAATTGTCAACGGAAGGGAATGAGAACTGGCATTCAAGAAACGAACGCTTGCGGTCAAATTCAGGCAACACGGAACCACCTGTCCATAAAATTCAGGAAGTTAATGAACAACAGCTGTACTCACGAGATGCGAGAAGGAAGAGCGATACACAACTAAACAGAGCTAGGCACCATTTTCGAGTGATTGACCCGCCAAGTCGACCTGGATCGCGAAGAAACTTTCTTCAAGTGTCTGACAAGGTACTTCAAAAGGAGCTGGAGCAGGAATTACGAAATCGCCTTGAGCATAATCCCCGGCATGATAAAGAGTCCGGTAATAAAAACCGCGCAAGGGCACGCTCTTCGAGTTATGAGTCTGTTGCATCTCCCAAACTTGAAGCTTTAAGTCCAATTGTTCTCATTGATGACGAGTTTGCTGTTACAGATATACCTGATGCGGAAAGAAACGTGGATGAGATTGAAAGACCACAAGAAGCACAATCTTTGCAAAATCGCCTGGCTTTGAGCCCAAACGGCGGCGCTGGAAATAGAAGCGACGGTCACTTGCCTGCGGTTTCCTGGTCTGAATCGGAATCAGATCCGACTGTTTATGACTCCGGAAAAGGAACTTCAACAGGTAACTTTACATCTGATGAACAGAACACTTCTTCTTGCTCGGAATTTCATGTTGCATGTCCTTCCTATAAACTTTCGCAATCTGCCGGAACTTCTGAAAAGACGTGCGAGAATTCGACAGAGAAGACCGTTTTGAAGGAACATCAAACACTGTTACAGAGACCCAAAATAAAATGCAGACTGAGCGAGCCGGCCGAGGCAAATAGTCTGCACAAGTTGATGAGTGATGGAAGAGCTGCAGAACCTTGTTTCCAAGAAGCCAGTCAGAAAAACCACTTAATAGTCCCGGGCACTGACTCTCAAGGGCCAAGTAGAACAAGCAGAACTGCCGGCAGCCTGTCTATGCATCGGAGATCACTATCTAAGTCATGCCCGCATCTGAATGTAGAAGTCGATATCGATAAAGCATGCTCTCCAAGAGCAACCCGCGCTCCGAGCCCGCAGTTTTCGAGGTCCCGCAGAATGGAAGTCTCAAATCATGGAGGTTTACATAACGCCTGGACTCCAAGTGCGGGAGCGCCGACGAAAACGACTAAAAAAGACGAAGGTGTGTATGCGTACGACGCCAGACCAAACAAGTCTCTTTCCAAGGGTTATCAAAAAATGCAAGTGACCGTTGGCAGGAAGCACTTCAGTGTATATATGCCAAGGTTTTTAGATAATAATGATGAACCGGTTCTTGCGAGGATTCGAAATAAAGTCACTAATCAGCAGTTTCAGCCCAGGCTGCTCGCGGCCAAACATGAAGGGCACGCGAAAACTAACTCGAAAGCAGATATGTCTGAATCCTAAATATATAGTACAGAAGATAGTCAAACGGGATTTTCTTCTGGTCCCCGTGCTTTATTAATCATATTGATTTTGACTATAAATCTAGTTGTCAGTAATTGCATTCATTATAGTCCTTTATTCTTTCAGTGGTGTACTTCTTACAAAATATCTCAATTTCCTATGCCCCCATACATTAAGAACATTAAAAGTATTTGTCATATTTATGTTACAAGCTCTGAATGTGGCTATTTAATCGGATTTCCCCCTCCTTTGAATAACCAAGAGGTTTATATGTGGCATATTCCGTTGACAAAAAAAAAAAAAAAAAAGGAAAAAAAGGAAAAAAAAAAAAGCGGGCCGGTCGTATACTGTAGCTTTTATGGACCGATAAATTGGCCAATCAGAGCGTGCGTACTAACTGTGCCATGTGATAATATATTTATGTTCAATTACCGTGATGTTATTACTGTGATGATACACTGGGCAACCTTGGTCGTCCAGCGCGAGCTCTATCGACCACGTGATCAGGCAGGTCACTATTAAATTTGGGTATGTGAACCTTGATTTGTTTGTTTCCTATTGTCATTTGCATGGTAGTAAAATCTTTTTTCAATGCTCGACCGCGTCTTGAGCAGTTTGCAGTGTGCTCATTTGAAGCCTGATCACTATTTCTACGAGAATTCCGATGTTTCTGTCGGTTGACCTTGGGGTCGGAGTTCGCTCTGTTTCTAAAAAGTTCTTGTTTATTTGCAGTTGCATTGTCGTTTCCCTTTTTATCGGCTGGAGATTGTGAATGAACTTTGAGAGGAGGATTTAAAGTAGCATTAAACGAAACGCTCCTTTCCCTGCTACCAGTCTTGTTACTCAACTCTTGACAAGTTTTCAGGTTTTCAGGTTGGTTTTCTGACGAACGTCTTTTATATTTATAGCTCTCCCCCCAGGCAAGCTTACGTCTCACGCTTGATGAAGCAGAGTTTTCATCTCCGTTTTCTATTCTTAATTTCTCTGCTTGTTTCGTAAGTATTATGTCCGGCGTTTTAATACCAACTCCCTTGCCCTCCCTTAAGTCACCGGAAGAAGAAGAGCTTTCAGATCGGGCAAGGTCTGTGTGTTTCTTGTCTTCTCCGTCTGTTTGGTTAGCTCTGGATTCTTTCAGAGCTCCTAAAGAGGAGGATGGTCTAGTTTGTCTTGCATTTCCAACATTTAAGAGATTTTCAGGCGGCTCTCTGTGACCCAAATTCGTCACGTTAGAACATGTTTGACTCCTGGGCCGAAGCAAAGATCGAGTGCCTTGCCGTCGAACCAAACGAGCCGTGTGTGCTCGTCTGCGGTAGCCATGAAGTCCGGAGTCTATTGCCTGCTTTGCTTCCTCATCAGAATCATTTTGCTCCACAATCTGGAAATTTTGCCTTGATCCAGGTCGATGTGGAGGAGTAATGACGCGACGAGGAAAGCATTTTGGATCACTAGGACGTCTCTCCTCTTTTACGACTGTTTCTTTGTCTTCTTCAGAGGGAGATAGTGCAGCGTGCGGTGCTACAGTAGATGTTGAACTAAGTTTTCTCCTTAAAGTCGCCCCGTCGTAAAATTCCATAGTTTCTACTGCGATTTCTTTTCCGTCCGCAGTCTTAACCTTCCACGTGGATTCATTGCTACGACAAGGCGGTAATACTCGCATCCCTTGCTCGTGAAGAAGTTTCCTTCGTTGTACACTGATGCCATGGCTGTTTGGCACATCTTTGATCTTAGTTAAGTTCTGTCGCACGCCAGCTATCTCGTCCGAAATTTGAGAATAGTTGTGTTTACTTTCAGTATTTAGTGTTTTAATCCTTCCCTGAAGTCGAAAACACTCCACTTCGTTCATACGATGGGTTTTCAAGATTCTCGCAGAAGCAACCGAGGGAGCTTCCTTAGATCTCGCCAACATGGTGGCGCGACTCACCTCATAGCCTCGTGCGACAAGAGTCATGCACAATCGAGTGACAAACAACAGCAAACCGTTAGCGAATGCAGAAAAACAAGTTAATCCTATTCTAGCACATTACAATAAAGGTTTCGTTATCTGCAATCCTTTGGGTATAAAGCGGATTCCTGGAGTTATGGTAACGGTTATCTAAACAAGTATTATTCGTCCTGATTACTGAATTGTTAACAATCACTTGTCACGCATCGCTGAGTATTATTAACAATTGCTTCGTTCTTGTTTCTTTACAAAACTTCATTGCTTTGCCTTATAAACTACTCATACGCTACGCGAAAGTCTAGAACGTACCCTATTTCTGTTTTTTATGAAGTAAATTATCAAATATACTTGCATAATTAACCGGTTACTGATAAACACGAAACTGACGCAGTGAAAATGCTGTCATTTATTTAATCAATTATAATGCGTCGGTGCCATTTATTGTTAAATTACCTTATCTGTGAGATATATAGAGCTAATTTCCAGTGGTTATTAAAAACGAACTATGTCGCGAAAAGCTTGTATAACATAAAACACACTGGCATGAATTTTTTCTTAAGCCTCGAAAGAACAAGTTGGGCGTGCAGATGGATTGCCTGTCACATCAAACACTGGAAATAAGCCTTAATAAAGACGGATATCTTTTGATGTAAACGCAACTGTTTAGCATAAGTCGATTAAACAGGATTAAGCGCGAAATTTTCTTCTTAAGGTAATTAATAAATGTTCGTATGAAGTTCTTACCACCAGTTCAGCGCTAATTCTGGAGGCAAACCATGATGACTAACTTTTCACGTGTTTGGATGAGGCAATATAAGGAAAAGCGTTTTACATTTCTTAACTATTGTTTACTTTGAGCAACTGCTTACTAAGTCAATGTTTATTAGTACAGTCAAACCTGTATTAAGGACACCTTTAGGGAATCGTGAAGTGTCGGCCCTTAACACAGGGTGTCCGCTTATTACAGGTCCGCTAAAAATAATGTAACTTGGTGTTTAGTTTAGGTGGTCATTTTGCTACGGAAACAGGGTCAAACAGCAGTATTTTTAAGCTTACTGGCCAAGGGAAGCCTACAAAAACTGAAACATATTTGTCACGTTAGTATAGTTTTTAACAACTGCCAGTTGAAGTTTTGCTTCCGCAGCCTGCTGTGCCGACTGTACCGACTTCCTGCGTTTGTACCTTTGCACTTAAAAGTTTGAGAATCCAATAAAATAAATTATGGAAAACAATGTGGCATTTCTGTGAAGTAATCATATGCGAAAATTGAATAGTCAAAAGGATCGGTAGGCTTCGGACTATTGACAAACTGTTGGTCAGCGGTTGCAAAGCTAGGAATATCTTTTTCTTCGCGCGTGTCTTGGCGCTTTCATGTTGATTACGGTGAACGGAAAACTGTAGCCTGAACCGCAACCGTTCGTGGTGATTGTTCCGCATATTCACCTACTGAACTCTGCTTTTTGACAGCGTATCCGGTGACTATTCCTTTGATAAAAAAGATTTTTTTTTTTTTTTTTTTTTTTTTTGTAGTGTGGAGCCCAGGGTCCAGTTGCATAAAAGATTAACGCCCGGAACCAGACGTAAATAACAATAGAAATATATTAATTTTCATTGTTATAAACGCCTAGTCCCGAGCGTTAATATTTTATGCAACTGGGCCCTGGTCTTGAAGCATACTTACCCAGCGTTTATATAGCAGTCGATCCCAGATTTTTCTTTTTTTCTTTTCTTTTCTTTTTTTTTTTTTTTTTTTTCACAGGGCAAACCAACCTAAAGCAATGCCTGCTTTAAATCAATACGTAATCACTTGAATATTTTTCTCCATTTAAGGCCTGACAAAGAACAGGAGCATGTTGAGGAAATATATTCGCTTCAGCCCAACAGGATTTGGAATTTAATCGTAGTACATTATCTCTGGGGCTTGCTAAAATACGTTTAGAGGCTTTATATCCATACTGGAATCACGTTTCGTTGGAAATGAGCCAATTCCAACTGCGATAAGCCTCCCCACCCACCCCGGGACAATCCTCGGGTATTTGGTCAAATGTTCCTCCGGTGGTGACGAGCAGAAGGACAAAAAAAAAAAAAAAAAAAAAAACGTTGGGAGTCCCTTTCATGCATAAAACTGACCTGGAAGCCAGGCTTCAGACATTATTGATTGATGTATCAGTCCCGATATATCAAACTTTACCTTGACCTTTAATACCTGAGCTGAAGAGCAGTACTCAGAAATAAAAATATTTATAACATTCATTATATGTACACGTCCTGTTTGGCGGCTGAAGCGCGTCTATTTTCTCAACAGATAACAATTCGAGTGATTGATGTGCTGAGTATTATAAATCATACATTCATTGGCTAACTCCTCAATAGTGCCAAATTACTGAGCAAACCTTGCTATTCTGATTGGCCATTTAGGATCTTTGAACTGACTGTCAATTACAAGTATATAGTCTTCTCCCAAGCTTCATCTGACGCAGTAATAATTGCTTCTCCGAGTGCGACAGAGATATCAGAGTTCAGTACCGATTTGAAGATGCTTCCCCTGCTACTTTTTCTAGTGGCAGTTCAGTTCCTTGCCTTCCCAACTTCGAGTGCAGGTGTGTTTAGAAAGGTTAAAATAAGGTCTAGCTAAATGTACGAGTAAGTATTGTTTCCGTTTATTTCTTCTGTTTCTTCTAATCTTTCTTCTAATGGAAGCATGAAAAATGTGTTGCTGCTCGGTAGGCCAAACGAGGTCCAAACTGTTGCATGAAAATTGAAGTACACTTGAAAGAGCAGAAATTTTATGCAGACTCAGTTCCAAAATTTCCGGGGGGCGTGAACCGTGTTTTTCTTTTTCCATACCGCAAAATATTGGTTATAATAATGATATACATAATGAATTACTTAAATGTGAACTGCCGAACATTAGAATGGTCCTGAAAGTGACCCTCGTAGTTATGAAGCAACTTAAGCAGTTGCAAGGAAAGCCCGGCTGACGAATGACGAATCTTTTTTATGATGACCATTTTGTTTTTGTCCATCAGCTAAAAATATACCTCGAGAAGGTTGATTTACAGCGTTTAATTTGGCTCAAAATGTACCATGAAATATCAGGAAATGCTATAGTCGAGGACTCTATATTAAAAAATTTCCGGGGAAGTCATGCCCCCGGAAACCCTAAACATTCGTGCCTTCTTCGCTCAACCTCGAAACATCATCCGCATCCGCCCCAGGAACCTGCCTGATAATAGTGATGAGTAGATTTGCTGTATTGACGAAATACCCGTTGCAGAAGTGTAATTTTTGCAATAAAAAGACATAAAAACAATATTTAAGCGTTAGGATTTCCTTCTCCCCTCCCATCCCCCCAGGATAAACAATGTCCGGCCCCAAAAATGTACGTCACTTGACCTAGGAGGGACACTAGGAAACGTTTAAGGATAACCAGAATCATCACAGGTACAGATAAAGAAAATAACTTACGTTACATTGAAAAAAAAAAAATGAATACTTTTATGCCAGAGAAGCAGAGTACGTGGCACTTAACATTTATTTTGACGAATCCTACGTTTAATCTTTGATTGAATTATTGTTGCATTTTAGCACAATCAAATTGTTTATTATCTTTCTATATTTTTATTTCATTTGCAGGAAACTCCATTCAGTATGGAAAGGTTCCCCTAGACAAGACACTGACAAATATTCGCTGTCAAACCGTGAACTATCCCCAAGTATTCTCAGGATCAGGAAAAGTGCATGTATTGGCTTCCATAAGTCACGTGACAAGCGAATCTTCCAACGTGCATGACTCCGCCGTGGTGTGGACAAAATATGTGACCGAGCGAAAGTTTGATGTCTGCATCATGGAGTCTGGCAAGGGAACGAATGGAACAGTCCTAGTGAACTGGGTCGCTTTCCAATCCACGCCAAGTGGTATCTTTGGTGGAACTGCTTCAGTTGGTCTTTTCACCAGTAACACCAAGTGCACCAGGGTGGACTTTGAAAAGGTAGCAGTACCCCCTTCTATTTAAGAATGTACCTTATCAACAGCTTTAAGCGTTTCCCCCTATGTGACGAGACGTAAACGACATTTCTCAGTTTAAAACATTGTGTTCTCCCCAGGTTGTTTTAAAAAACATTTAGTAACTGTCCCGAATAGGAAGATAAACCTGGAACCCTTTTTCACGCTTTTAGATTATGATGTGATTGAGCGTGTATTTATATTTATCTTTCTTTAGAGCTTTTCAAAAATTCCCAAAGTACTGGCGACAGTCCGTCGTACAACAGAAAATGAATTCCAGGAGCCCATGAATTTGTGGCTAGAAGATATTTACATGAATTACTTCAGAGTCTGTATGCGAGAAGTGATCACCTTTGGCGGGAAGCACAAACGTGTTCAAGTGGTAAGTACAGCGGTCCTACAAAAACAATGGACGACAGATTGGTATGGGAGGTGGGGCCAGATTAGGCAAACAGATTGGGGAAATTCAATTAGCAAGTTCACAGGAAGTGCTACAATCACACACCCCCCTCACCCTCTGAATTATTCTGTAACAACAATGTGTTTATATTCCTTTATTTTAGAAAATGCCAATGACGTTTTATCGTGCTTATGTTTTTGTTGTAAATTGATCATGCGTTGTCCTTATACTGCTTATTGGTTTCAGTTTAGTTGTCTCATTGGTCTGATTCATTTTCTGTCAGGACTGGATGGCTTTTGTTTCAGCAGACAAGATTTTTACCTACAGCGGCCACAGAAAGTTTGAGAATGATGTTGTTCCTCTGGAGAAAGATGATTTTGCGTACTGTCAGGTCAGTGATTACATCTCGCAGTACAAGCCGATAAGATATTCATTAATACTGATTGTGCATTAGCAATAAAGAAAACGTGAACCTGCTCGCGTCCCTTGCTGTTGGTTTATCTCATGGTAATAATGCAAGCGTTGACGTTAACTTCTACAAGTCGTAATTTTTATAAAAATTACGACTTGTATATAAATATATTTTCATCTTGCCAGATTGTCAACTTCACAGAAGGATTCTACGCCGATCCTGTTGTCATAGTAACAGCCAATCACGAATATGACGTGAACAGCAGCTATTCCGTCAAACCAGAAAACAACTTCATCAACGCTTGGGTAGAGGTATAAAGTTCTCCTTGCTGCTTTACGTACATATCATAACGTTTGTCTCAAATCTTTCACTCCAGATATGTTAGGTAACGTTTTTAATACTTAAGCCTTTATACGCACATGGAATTTTATTCATTCGGCTTGTATTGTCTTCCTCACAGTCACAACACAAACAAGCATACTCTTACGCAATAATGCACATGGACTCATGGTACCTTGATAATACTTCGTAACTGACAAATAACACTTCGTAACACAAGCAATTCAATGCCTGCCGGAAATAACAACCACAACAACAAAATACAACTAAACTGTCAATTTACCTTTCGTTTTTTCAGGAAATCACAAATACGACTTTTCGCATGTGTATCAAAGATAAAGCAGGAGCAAGCAATGAACATGACCCCATTCATGTGGATTACATCACCCTTGGAGGTATTAAGGCAGGATTATAGAGAGACCTAGAATTGATCTATCGCATTCGACAGATATTTTTTACTTTTTATTGAAGTTTTCCTGTCTTTGTACACGTCTTATTTACATAATGATATATTTTCTCTTTTTCATTTATTTGTTTCAGACCTCGACCCGTGTATCAACGTTACGTGCTCGTATTATGCAGAATGTAAAGCATTTGGACCAAACGATGCCCGTTGCGTGTGCGTCAAAGACTGCCCGTCATATGAGGAGCCAGTTTGCTCGTCTAATAGAACAACGTATGACAACGAGTGTCTCTACAAACTAGATATGTGCCGATTGCAAGCTAACCATTCAATTTATCACCCTGGCAGTTGTAAAGGTCAGTTACCCTGTCAGTATTTTTGTAACGTACTCATAGGCCAACTTGCTTGCGAGCTTTGTGTTGTCCATTTTGCATAAAAATAACTGACAATGGGAAGTGCACATGTAGCATATTTAAAGTCACTCATTAATCATTGCATGAAATAAACGGTTTTATGCTTCTTATTAAACAAGATACCGACATTCTTGACACAAGTAGGTTATTCTATATATTTATATAGTTACTTAGTTAATTATAGTTGGCAGGCTGACTTCCGGATAATAAACTCGTTGTTATACTTATAACAAGTTGTTCAGTATAAACGTGCATTTCAGCGATAGCTTTATCGCACTGACCGCTTATTTTATTTTCGTTTTCAGGTTTCCCCTCCCAGAAAGGTCGCAGTGAAGTGCATCGTTCTAAACTCTGGTCAGCTACTGCGTGCGAAGAGATCAACATCAATCCGTACAACTTTTATCCTGACAAACCAATTCACGTTCAGATTTCGGTCAATCACTTCAACTACACGAACGCCAGCTTTGTGCATGAGGCCGTGGTTCCTTGGGTGGAGAACATCCGGGAAACGAAATTCACGGCGTGTGCGACAAAAGCTGGCAGAAACGAAAAAACCTCTGATTACTTCGCCACTGTTGATTGGTTAGCTTACCAAGGTGCTCCAGCCGGAGGAGTTGCTGGCGAGATTGACATGCCAACCTGGTGGACTGGGTCGAGTTGTCAGATTGTCAAACTCCCCACTGTAAGTCCCCCTTAGTAGCGTTTGATTTATTCAGTTTAACAATTTGAAACCATTAGCTTCACAGCCTGTTACTCGGTTGATTTTCAGAGCAAGTTCAGTTCGACACCAGTAGTACTCGTGACAGCAGAGCACGAACGTCTTGGAATAAAACACGACGCATCCACCACATGGGTTGAAGATGTGACCAATTCGTCGTTCAAAGTGTGCATTCGAGAACTGCAAAACTTTGATGGAGCTCATGAACGCATCAAAATTGTAAGTATAACTACCACTCGGCGTCACTTACATCTGACGTCATACATGTCACACACTTCGTGACCTATTCTCTCTCTCCTGTCACTCTTACACTACAACGGATCATATATGGCCAAGTCTTAACATTATGCAAGTCTTGCAAGCATTTCATATCAAATACAAATGCCCAGCTATGTTTCAAGTTTACACACGAGTAACTGGTGCTAACGTTTACTGTGAGCACGTGCTATTTTCTACAGGATTGGATCGCCTTTGCGGATCTCCACCGACCACTTTTCCGAGAACATGGAACAATGCTCTTCAAGAATGGACATGAACCACTAAAGGAGTTCAACTATGCTTTTTGTAAGGTAAAACGAACGTCTCGTGAGCTTCAAAAGCTAAACCAAATTGATTTTGCAGAAGATAATTAAGCTCAAAAATGCCAACTTCTGCAAGACTTTGCTAGAAACAAGCCTGTTTTAGGCGTAAATGAGATTGAGAACTTATGCGGACTGGTTAAATCGCTAAAAGTTTTATAATCGTCTCTCGTAGGACATCGATTTTGGTAAGCCTTATGACGTGGCTCCCTCCGTTCTGATAACTGCGAACCATTCAACAAGTGGCGGGAACCTGAACCCAGAATACAATTCCATATCTGCATGGGTGGAGGTGGGTTGAACTTTACGATAACTGTGATCAACCTGAAAACTTTATTGTACCAAAACTGTACTGTTTATATACACGATTTCCAAGATTTACTACATATTATTGACATTATAATTTGCTATTCTATAATTAAAACCATTTTCAACACTTCTGCTTCATTTTGAAGGCTAACTATCAAAAAATGTTCCTTATTTTGTGGACCGTTTTTACGTCAAATTAGTGACATTCTGTGCACTTCATATAGTTGTTAAAACCGCTTGAATATGGAAACAATCTTCATTTCCTTCGCATTTCTTCATAAACAACATTACACAACATTGCTTGTTTAAGATTTCGAGTGTACAGTATAATTATCAAAAAAATACACTTAATCAAAATCAATGTATCAGGGCGACGGAATATCTGCGATTATCGTATTTCTAAGTATTTCGAAACTTTACTTAACGGTCGTCAAATTTGATGTTTCAATGCTACGGAGCTGAAATTTGCTCTCTCTATTTCTTGTACTCAAAAACCTTGTTATGATGGATTTTCAGTCCCCAATTAGTAGACTACGACACCTTAAAAAATACAATCTGATGATGATGATAAAGATGTTGATGATGTGACGTCGATCAAAGGGCCCATTACTGATATTTTTATCTTTGATTCTATCTTTGACAGTATATTAATACAACTGGGTTCCGTGCATGCACAAAAGAGCTTTTTGTGAAGAAACACGATCCACTGTCCATCTCCTACGCTGTTATGCCGGGTGAGTCGACCCTTTCTACAATTCCTTCCTGCGGCAAATCTCCTCACGTGAACACACGTATACACGCACGTGATCACAAGGTACACGCACGTGATCACAAAGCTCAGAATTCAAATTTTGAAGGTTCTAAATTCAATCTGTTTTGAGCATTTCTTGTGCAAACTATGTTATCACTTTTATTGGATTATTAGTGTTGCTCATTCAAAGAATATTCACTCAAGATATTCAATTAAATTCATTTGTCTCGCTTTGCTAGATGTCTGTGAGCCTGGTTGGGGTTACTTCAATGGTTCCTGCTACCTCACAATTGATACATGTGAATCGTGGACTAATTCAACCAAAACGTGTCAAAGCATGAAGGCAAACTTAGTCAGTATCCGGACTCAAGAAGAAAACATTTTCGTGCAGCATCGACGAAATGGCGCTAAATCCTGGATTGGTTTGAATGACATCGCCTCCGAAGGTGCCTATCAATGGCTCGATGGAAGTTCTTCGCAGTTTCGATTCTGGGCCAAAGGACAACCTAACAACTTAGATGGAAACCAGGACTGTGTTCATGTACTTGGCATTCAGAACGGATACAAGTGGAATGACGTGGATTGCTCCGCCTGCCATAACTTTACGTGTGAGAAAGGTAATAATTATGACTACACATAGTATCAGCAAACGTAAGAAACTTGGAACTGAATATGCTTTACCTTTGATAAAACACATTGTTGTTCTTTCTTTCGTAAGCGTAGTGTCATACTCGCAAATGTTATCGTTCCGTCCGGAAATGTCGCTCTAAATGTGAATCTGTGTCGCCTGTCTGCAAGATGCTGGCAGTGTGAGGATATGTCAGCCAAGCGCCTGAAGGGGAGTTGAATTTACCAATACCCACACAAAGAATCGGCATGCAAGACTCACAGCCGCCATGACAGCGCCTTGATTCACCACGTGCGCGGAAGCCAATTTTAGCATTAGCACGTTTATATACTGTTGATGTCAACAAGACAAATAATTCCTCCCTGTTGATTTAACTTTGCTTTTCAGACTATGATGAATGCGCAAACGTTCCTTGTTTGAATGGTGGGACATGTGTGAACAAAAAGAACGGCTACACTTGCGTGTGCAAAAAGTATAACTTTGGTCGACATTGCGAAGGTAATAATTTTGTTGTTCTAGTATAGCTTTCAAACGAAATGTTGTAGATGTTTATGGTTAATGGAAATATGAACAGGTTATAGAGCGCAGGCACAAGAGTAACAATGGTTTTACACAGGATCATAAGTAAGAGAAACACGGCCTAGTGCATGTGCTAGTTGTCAAATGTAGTATTATTATTGTCATTATCTAAGTTATTATCTAGAGTATTGTTATTATATAAGTATATAGGGGAAATGAAAAATGATTTCGTGCAGCAGTAGCAACCTTTATTCTATTACTTCTGTAAGCAAGGAAAACGTAACAACACAACTCATTGCGTCGCAAGTCGATAGATGCCATATCTTGCCAATTATTCATAATTCATATAATTGCTTAATTTTATATCATTGTACCTTTCAAGGGATGATGGATTCCTGTAAGGATATACATTCAAAGCAACCAAGGATAAGGACTGGAATATATTCCTTGGGTACTACAAAACATATATACCAGGCAAGGATAATGTCGTTTCGTTTTTAATGTTTGTCCTTTAGCACCTTTTACAGTTTCTTGGTTTACCAATGAATGCAATGATCCTTATTATATTTATTATTATACTGCATTTGAATTCTTTGAGTAAATAAAACATGAGGTATCTTCTTTTCTGTCAACTTTTTCTTCCCTCCCGTATCATTTATTTTCTGTGAACTCTTTTCTGTTTGTTTTTAGGCCTATTGTGACATGAGCAACAACGGTGGTGGCTGGACTCTTATCGCGCGCTTCTCAAATGCTGATCAAAAGAACTGGATGAGAGATGATGCCTATTGGTGGTATGATGAACGAACCGCTCAAGGGGCCACCACCAAACCATCGGACAACAACGATATGCTATCGCAGGCTTTCTGGTCCGTCAAGGGGAGCCAAGTAAAGATAACACGCAGTGACGACCCCTCCCACACTGCTTTGCTTGTTACCCAATCTAATTGTCTTGGAGCAAAAACATTCAGATCGTATATGTCAAGTTATGGAGTCTTTAAGCATGGTACTAGGTGGTCCAACGACCGTTGCCTTGGAAGCTGTAGCGTGACGTATGGAGGCCAGTATGGGTCCACCAGTGGGTTCGGTCAAGCTCACTGTAACGGGAACATACAGTACAGTAGCTACATCGGGTTTTGGTGTCAATGGGATGCTGGTGACGGTGCTGTGATCATGATTGGCGGAGGTGGTAGCGCCTGTAGTCGTGCTGATCATGGAATTGGAATCACAGAGGACAACTATGGAAGGTTTTCTCGGAGTGGTTCAGGGGAACATGACTTTGGTGATGGTGCAGGAGGCGGTTCTTCTTCATATTCACTGAACTTGTGGATCAAATAATCCTAACTAATTATGTTCATCGTAGTGCTTTGGAACTCAAACCTGATTTAATATGAATCAAGAAAGCTATAGACCCGATCAAGCGGTGTTTGTAGAAAACCTATTATTGTGATTCAGAATCTTTCTATTAGTTGTAAGCTGAAAACTCTGTCACATATAGTAGTGAATGACCCAAAGCTATGAATTAAAGTAATTACCGCTGCCCGCACACTGTACTGACTAAATGTGCGCTTCTCATATTAAACTATTAAACCATCAAGGAGGAAGTGCTTTGATTTCGTGGTCGTCAAACGTGATAATACAACATGTGAATTTTACAACCTAGTGTCCGTGCTAGTGGATGATGCTGTAGTACTAATGGCCACTCCATTCAGATCGACTACTTTAAGTTTGTAATTAGACGTTTAAGGCTAAAGCTCGTAACTTCTGTTACCTGAATGAAATGCGCAGCGGTATTTACAGAGTTTGACTAAATGTCGTGGGTCGTGGATAGGAAATCGTGGGTGTGAAAACAGGTCGTGGGTGGCTGAAACCGTACGAATCAGTTAACATCGAACATTAGAAATAACATAAATTGGCAGTTACAGTTAGTAAGAACACCGAATACATTTAAATTCATAAAATAAAATGTGAGGATGCCTATCTGTCTGCCAGTTGGTCAGTTTTGGTGGCCGGTTTTACCTACGGTCTAAGTTTTGACAAATACCAAGTAAATCAATTGCTACAGACTGACAAAGGATTAATTGACGCCTGTGGATTTGTCTGTCAAGAAATAATGCCTGCAACAAAGAATATGCGTCAAGCAAAAACAAGCGACGCAAGCAGGGATGAACATCCCAACGGGTCACCGTACTGAACCGTGTGAAAAACATGTTGTCTTTCGAAATTATAAAGAAAGTCTACCGATCCTTTCATCACTCCACATATGAGTTACTGCACAGAGACCCAGGTCTTCTGCAGAAAAAGCGCCGCTGACAAACTGGAAAAACTAAATAAAAGGGGCTGTTCGCTTTGTTTTTAGGGACAAAAATACCTCTTACAAAAGGAACTGCAACAACAATCATGCAAGAAAGACTGCCAGCACGTGCCTCTTCATTCGCCCTAATGCATTTAATAACAATTACATCACGTTGTACTTTGATGTTATGCAGTCAATTTGCAATTACTGTACTGTAACAATACTTCTCCTTCACACAAGTTGCACGAAGAAAATTTGTTAATTAATACTATCTGTTCAGTCCATTCATTCATCAGTATTTAACTCTGGCTCATATCAACGTATGAATATATGCCGTCTAACCAACTACATACATTTGGAAACTTAGGAATTGACGTACCCACCAGCCTCGCTCTCCATCTTCAGGAATGAAAAGGTCACAACTGAATTTCTTCGTGGCGATACCTCGAGGTCCCAATCAAACACGAAACCGATTCATTACACAACTTACATGTGGAACCTCAATCAAGGAATAAACAGTAAAAACGAAACGTGATTCTTAGTATGGATATAAAGTTTCATGGAACAAAAGTGATTCTTATGCCGACAGTGGACCTCTAACCCCCTTTTAGCAAACAACCTGAGATAATGTAATACGATTAAATTCCAAATCCTGTTAAGCTGAAGCGAATTTATTTCGTGTCCTGCTCTCTGTCAAACCTTAAATGGAGAAAAATGTTTAAGTGATGACGTATTGCTTTAAATCAGACATTGCTTAAGGTTTGCCCTAAGAAAAATAAATTCCGGGATCGACTGCTATAAATGCTCATACACTTACCCACACCCACCTTCCCTTTAAGACCTGGGAGTCCCTTTGACGCATAAAACTGACCTGGAAGCCAAAACGACATTATTGATTGATGTATCAGTCCCGATATAGCAAACTTTACCTTGACATCTAATACCTGCGCTGAAGAGCGGTCACTGGGGTAATGTGATTAAAATATTTATAACATTCATTATACGTACACATCCTGTTTTGCGCTGAAGCGCGTCTATTTTCTCAACAGATAACAATTCAAGTGATTGATATACTGAGTATCGTAAATCATTCATTGGCTAACTCCTCAACAGTGCTAAATTACCGAGCAAACCTTGCTATTCTGATTGGCCATTTAGGATCTTGAGCCGAGTCCTGTCAGTACAGGTATTTAGTCTAGCCCTGAGCTTCATCTGACGCAGTCATAATTGCTTCTCCGAGTGCGACAGAGATATCAGTACCGATTTGAAGATGCTCCCCCTGCTACTTGTTCTAGTGGCAGTTCAGTTCCTTGCCTTCCCAGCTTCAAGTGCAGGTGTGTTTAGAATAGTTAAAATAAGGTTTAGCTAAATGTACGAGTAAACACTGTTTGTCTGGTATTTCCCTAAAGTAGAGGGAAGCATGAAAAATGTTTTGCTGCTCGGGAGGCTAAACGAGGTCCAATTTGTTGCACAAAATTTGAAGTACACCTGAAAACGCAGGAAATGCCATTTTATGCAAACTGTTAAACTTCCAAAACTTTCGAGGGGCGTGAGCCGTATTTTCTCTTATACAGAAAAGGAAAATAACTAATAACTGCCAGAGAAGCAGAGATATGTGGTACATATAACATTTATTTTGACGGAGACTTCTACGCCTAATCTTTGATTGGATTATCGTATCTTTCTATATTTTTATTTCATTTGCAGGAAACTCCATTCAGTATGGAAACGTTCCTCTTAATAAGACACTGACAAATATTCGCTGTCAAACCGTGAACTATCCCCAAGTATTCTCAGGATCAGGAAAAGTGCGCGTATTGGCTTCCATAAGTCACGTGATCAGTGAAGCTCCCAACGTACACGACTCCGCCGTGGTGTGGACAAAATATGTGACCGAGCGAAAGTTTGATGTCTGCATCATGGAGTCTGGCAAAGGAACGAATGAAACAGTCCTAGTGAACTGGGTCGCTTTCCAATCCACGCCAAGTGGTATCTTTGGTGGAACTGCTTCAGTTGGTCTTTTCACAAGTAACACCAAGTGCACCAGGGTGGACTTTGAAAAGGTAGCAGATACATGTACCCCTCTCCCATTTAAAAATGTAACGTATGAACAGCTTTTAGCGCTTCCCCCCATGTGACGATACCTAAACGACATTTCTCAGTTTTAAAACATTGTATTCTTAAGACTCGAGAGGTTAAGGCCCGAGGTTGTGTCAATACACATTTAGTTACTGTCCCGAGTAGGAAGATAAGCTTGGAACCCCTTTTTACGCTTTAAATTATAATGGCTGATTAAGCATGTTTATTTACTTTTCTTTAGAGCTTTTCAAAAATTCCCAAAGTACTGGCGACAGTCCGTCGTACAACAGAAAATGAATTCCAGGAGCCCATGAATTTGTGGATAGAAGACATTCACGCGAATTACTTCAGAGTCTGTCTTCGAGAAGTGATCACCTTTGGCGGGAAGCACAAACGTGTTCAAGTGGTAAGTGCAGCGATGCTACAAAAACAATGGACGACAGATCGGCCTGTGGGAGGTGGGGTCAGGGTTGGTAAACGGATTGGGGAAATTCAATTAGCAAGTTCACAGGAAGTGCTACGATCACACCCCCCCCCCCCCCCCTTCACCCCCTGAATTATTTTAGAAAATGCCAATGAAGTTTTATTGTGCTTATGTTTTTGTTGTAAATTGATCCTGCATTGTCCATATACTGTTCATCGGTTTCAGTTTAGTTGTCTCATTAACTCGATTCATTTTTTGTCATCAGGACTGGATGGCTTTTGTTTCAGCATACAAGATTTTTACCCACATTGGCCACAGAAAGTTTGAGAATGATGCAGCTCCTCTAGAGAAAGATGATTTTGCGTACTGTCAGGTCAGTAATTACATCTCGCAATACAAGCCGATCAACATATTAAGTAATTAATACTGATTGTGCATTACCTATGAAGTAAATGTGGACCTGCTCGCTTGCTTTGTTGTTAGTTTGTCTCATGGTAATAATGCAACTTCTACAAGTCGTAATTTTTGTATACTTTCATCTTGCCAGATTGTCAACTTCACAGAAGGATTCTACGCCGACCCTGTTGTCATAGTAACTGCCAATCACGAATATGACGTGAACAGCAGCTATTCCGTCAAACCAGAAAACAACTTCATCAACGCTTGGGTAGAGGTATAAGGTTCTCCTTGCTGCTTTACGTACATATCATAACGTTTGTCTCGAGTTTTTCACTCCAGATATGTTCGGTGTCTCAGTCGCACTTGTTTTGTTTTGTTTTTTGTTTTTTGTTTTTTGTTTTATTTTCTCAGGAAATCACAAAGACGACTTTTCGCATGTGTATCAAAGATAAAGCAGGAGCAAGCAGTGAACATGACCCCATTTATGTGGATTACATCACCCTTGGAGGTATTAAGGCGGGATTGTAGAGAGACCTAGAATTGATCTATCGCGTTCGACAGATATTTTTTGCTTCTTATTGAAGTTTTCCTGTCTTTGTACACGTCTTATTTACATAATGATATATTTTCTCTTTTCCATTTATTTTTTTCAGACCTCGACCCGTGCATCGACATCACGTGCTCGTATTATGCAGAATGTAAAGCATTTGGACCAAACGATGCCCGTTGCGTGTGCGTCAAAGACTGCCCGTCGTATGAGGAGCCAGTTTGCTCGTCTAATGGAACAACGTACGATAATGAGTGTCTCTACAAACTAGATATGTGCCAAAGCAAAGCAAACCTCACAATATCTCACCCTGGAAGTTGCAGAGGTTAGAAATATCTTTAGCAGTAGGTCAGGAATGTGCATTAACTACAAATTGGTCATAGACATGATACACACTTCACAATTATAACGTAAAGTACTGTTACTTGGTATTCCTTTTTCCTATTTAATCAGGTGCTTATGATTTTGAGGGTCATCTTAGTTGTAACCATGTCAGTTAATTTAAACTAGTTTGCAAGTGGTTTATTCTTGGAAGTTAATGTTACATGTTCTTATTTCATTATATAGCCTAATATGTAAAGCCCGAACATTCTGAAACACAAACTAAGGCAACTTGTTGGGGTGACTCGTTATGTAGTGATTATTTTTATCGTACTGACAATATCATCGCAAGAGTAACAACTGTTCTACGCTTCGTTTTCAGGTTTTTCTGCCCAGAAAGGTCGCAGTGAGGTGCATCGTTCTAAAATCTGGTCAACTACTGCATGCGAAGAGATCACGATCAATCCCTACAACTTTTATCCTGACAAACCAATTCACGTTCAGATTTCGGTCAATCACTTCAATTACACAAACGCCAGCTTTGTACATGAAGCGGTGGTTCCTTGGGTGGAGAACATCCGGGAAACAAAATTCACGGCGTGTGTGACAAAAGCTGGCAGAAACGAAAAATACCCTGATTACTTCGCCACTGTTGATTGGTTAGCTTACCAAGGTGCTCCAGCCGGAGGAGTTGCTGGCGAGATTGACATGCCAACCTGGTGGACTGGGTCGAGTTGTCAGATTGTCAAATTCCCCGCTGTAAGTCGTTCCCCCTCAGTGGCGCTTTATGCATCCCGTCTTACAATGTGAATCCATTAACTTCAAAATGAAATAATTGTTTGATTTTCAGGGCAAGTTCAGTTCGGCACCAATAGTACTCGTGACAGGAGAACATGAACGTCTTGGAATAAAACATGACGCATCCACCACATGGGTTGAAGATGTCACCACTTCGTCGTTCAAAGTGTGCATTCGAGAACTGCAAAACTTTGATGGAGCTCACGAACGCATCAAAATTGTAAGTATAGCTGCTCTACCCAGTGTCTTTTCTGACGTCACACTTTGTAACCTCTCTCTTTCTATCGACAATCTTGCACTACAACTGATCGTGTGACCAAGCAGTTTCGGTTATCAACCGGTAAAACAAGCAAAACAGGTAACTGAATTTGGATCATCCTCGGAGACCGGCGAGTTGTTCAATCCTCGTATTTGTTCTCAGCCGTACTGGAAAACTGTTTTACTGAGTGAAACTTTCTTCTATCTTCTTTATTCAAGTGCATTCTATATATCTTAATTTTTACTTTTATTTCGGCAAAGGGCGGCATATTACGTAAACCAGTGTAAAATCATGTTCTTATCCATTATGCAAGACGTCCTGCAAACATGTATCGTCTAACTATGTTTAAGATTTTTACATGACTAATTGGTGCTAAAGTTCACTGTGAGCACGTGCTATTTTCTACAGGATTGGATCGCCTTTGCGGATCTTCACCGACCACTTTTCCGAGAACATGGAACAATGCTCTTCAAGAATAGACATGAACCACTAAAGGAGTTCAATTATGCTTTTTGTAAGGTAAAACGAATGTCTCGTGGAGAGCCTTAAAACATAGCCCAATCCAACTACTTAAAAAAGACTAGAACTTTGTTAGAAACAAGCCTGTGAAATTAACGACTTGTGTGGTAAAATTACTAAAGGTAGTTATATTTGTCTCTCACAGGACATCGATTTTGTTAAGCCTTATGACGTGGCTCCCTCCGTTCTGATAACTGCAAACCATTCAACAAGTGGCGGGAACCTGAATCCAGAATACAATTCCATATCTGCATGGGTGGAGGTGGGTTGAACTTCAGAAAGAAGCTAACTATAATCACCTCGAAAAAATTACCGAAACAAACTTGTGTCTTTCATTCACTTTTCCCAACGTTTGGCACATATCACTGTCATTATCTTTAAGTAGTCTAGACCCTTTTCAAGTGACAAGTGCTTCTACTTCAATTTGAAGGACAACCTTGTTCGTTTGTGGAACGGACCAGTTTTGCGTCAAGCTAGTCACGCCCTAAGCTATTCATCCGCTTGCGAATATATGGAAAACAAACTTCATTTCCTTCGTCTAACTGCCATAATACAACATGCACCCACGTGTTTCAGCCAAGAATGCTCAGACGTTTGTCGTTGCTGAATTCATTATATCGGGCGTATCTGTTTGTAGACACGTGACATAACGCTTACTATATATATTATATATTTCTGACATTAGCTTTTCTGTGTGCTTTTTGATGCTCTTTCTACTATTTGTGGTCTGAAATTATGTGGTGAATTTTGGATCACGTGTCCTCAATTAGTAGACGTGTGATCTGTTACTGTTGTTTTTATCTTTGACAGTATATTAATACAACTGGATTTCGTGCATGCACAAAAGAGCTTTTTGTGAAGAAACATGATCCACTGTCCATCTCCTACGCTGTCATGCCTGGTGAGTTCTTATGAATTCCTTCCTTCTGGAAATTAATCCTTGCATTCACACGCACGTGATCACAAGTTTGTAAATGTTGCAACTATATGCTCTAAATTCAATGTATTTGCGATCATTTATTGTACACATTATGATATAATCATTATATATTGTGCTAATGGTGTTATTGTGCATTCAAAGAGCATTCACTTATTCAATTACTTTTGCCTTGCTTTGCCAGATGTCTGTGAACCTGGTTGGAGTTTCTTCAATGGTTCCTGCTACCTCACTAGTAATACTTGTGAATCGTGGACGAACGCAACCAAAAAGTGTCAAAGCATAAAGGCAAACTTGGCCAGTATCCGGAGTCAAGAAGAAAACATTTTCGTGCAGCATCGGCGAAATAGCGCAAAATCCTGGATTGGTTTGAATGACATCGCCTCTGAAGGCGCCTACCGCTGGGTCGATGGAAGTTCTTCGCAGTTTCGATTCTGGGCCAAAGGACAACCCAACAACTTAGATGGAAACCAAGACTGTGTTCATGCGCTTGGCATTCAGAACGGATACAAGTGGAATGACGTGGAATGCTCCGCCTGCCATAACTTTACGTGCCAGAAAGGTAATAATTATGACAACAAAATGTTCCCTAAGGGCCGGTTGCACTAGAACGTTTAGTCGATAATAACTCAGCATCGAAGCAATACGACGGCTTCTTCATTGTTTGGTAGAAACTTCCTCATATAAATTTCTGACAAGCGCTTTTTGCAGTTTAAGTGATGCAAATTTTGATATTAATGTCGTTAAAGTTACGGGTGTGACCGGAGCCTAATTTTACCAATGAATATGAAAATACGCGCCATTATTATTTAATAGACCATCTTCTATTTGCTATAGCACAAATGGTGTGAGCCTCTATACTCCAGAACCTGGAGTTCCATGCGATTCTTCCATAAACTGTTGAGGTCACAAAGACAAATTATAACTACTCCTTGTTGATTTGACTTGCTTTTCATGAGATTATGATGAATGTGCAAACATTCCTTGTTCGAATGGTGGAACATGTGTCAACAAAAAGAACGGCTACACTTGCATCTGCCCGAAGTATTACTTGGGTCGACACTGTGAAGGTAATATATTTTGTTGTTCTGGTATAGAATATCATGTCACCAGAAGCACAAGTCAATGCAAAAGTGCGAAGGAATCTTAATTGTAGATTGTCTCCGGCGGTGATTTAGGCAGTTTTATGCGCAATAAAGAGCACGGGTATAACGAAAGGTTCAGCAATAGTTTTACACAGGATAGGGAGAAGTACCAGTCATGAAATGCAGCACTATAACTATAAATAATAATCACAATACTGAGTTATCGGCGCTACGTGAAGTAATGTTTACATCTAAAGTTGACCTGATTTCCAGATTACAGCAGAGATTGTGCAGATTTAATCAAATACCACAAGACGAGCGGTGTGTACACGATAAAACCAGATGATCAAAGTCCATTTGACGTATACTGTGACATGACCACGGGTGGAGGAGGTTGGACTGTGTTCCAAAAGAGAATGGACGGCTCTGTCGACTTTTACCGTGGGTGGAATGATTACAAGAACGGCTTTGGAGACCTAAAGGGCGAGTTTTGGCTGGGACTGGATAAAATCAATCGCCTGACAAAAGCCCGTCGAAATACATTACGCGTAGATCTGGAGGAAACAAACGGAAACACGGCCTACGCACAGTACAGTTATTTTGCTGTTTCAAGTGAAGCAGCCAAGTATCGGTTGAGTGTTGGATCATACTCAGGTGAGTCATCTTAAACGGTAAAAACTTTGTCACACTTAACTAACAACGTACCTTCCACATGTTCCGTTCATGTACAGTGATGCAAGTCAGTGGTATTTAGTGTTTTGTGCAAGCTTCGACTTTAAGAAATGGCCAAACAACAGAAAAACCAAGTTTAGGGTGCACGGGATTCAAAGCGCTGTTTTCTGTCCATCGGACATCTAAACGTGATACTATTCTGTGAGCAGACTCTCCCGTCCGTTCTGTGGGCGCGCGCGCTCTTGCGGTCATTTTGAAGTTCCATTGCGACGACGGGAAGCGGTTCTCCGGCCAGTCGGCTGAACGTTGATCGAAGTACTGGAACGCCGTAAGAGTAACAGTAACTGACGTTTCGAGCGTTAGCCCTTCGTCAGAGCGAATGACAAAGGGCTAACGCTTGAAACGTCAGCTACTGTTACTCTTCAGGGCCCGGTTTTTGAAAGCACGATTAGGCTAATCCTGGATTAGGTCTAAACTTTCATGTCATTTATATGCCGGCAAATGTGAAGGTTTCGCCCACAACAACTTCCTTTATGCGTTTTTAAGCTGGAACAAGCTTTTTAATCCATCTTCGAACAAAACTCTGCAGTTTATTGGCAGAGAGGCCGAGAGAAAGAATTTCGTTAAATAAATCCTCGATTAGCTTAATCGGCTTTCGAAAAATCGGGCCCAGCGCTCCAGTACCTCAATCAATTTTCAATTGATACACCAGCCTATATTCGAAGGGGGGCTGATTTATTTTTTTCAAAATCTTCAGTGGTCAGATTTATTTTTGTAATGCGTAACATTTGCTCATAAGCACAAAAACATAACGTAAGCTGTATATTGTTCTAATAGCGACCTACTTCAAAATTATTTTCGTTTAGTAAGTTCGCCAAACGTGTACAACGTGTTTATAAAACGTCACATCGATTTCGATTGTGTTAATTTACCGTTTGTGCAAAAACAACAAAACACGTGGAGGGGCGGGGGCGCTTATTCGAGGCGCGAGGATCGTACGGTATTTCAGGTGACAGATTATAAGTAATAGCACAATAGGATACATCACCCTTTTCTTAGCCTATTAAATTATAGAAAAAGACAAGGTATAAATAGTTACAGCTGTGTAACCCTTATTCTCAACAGGTAATGCAGGGGATTCACTCAGCAGGCATAACGGCCGTCCGTTCTCCACAAAAGATAACAGTAATGACGGCTCAAACTGTGCTCAGGCCTATCGTGGAGCTTGGTGGTACAACGGGTGTCACGATTCAAACCTGAACGGCCTGTATCATCGCGGATCACATTCATCTTACGCTGACGGCATCAACTGGAAAACGTGGAAAGGCTACTACTACTCTGCCGCACGTTCTGAGATGAAAGTGCGACCAGAAGACTTCTAGTTTTTCTCCCCGTCAGTGAGTTTCGCGGTAACTACGGTCTTTATCTTACTGCTTGAGTCGGCAAAATATAAACCACAGCTAGGTATGGCTCACTGAGAATGTATTCCAAGCGCTTATAACTCTCATTTGTTAATTCAGCGTAGATTCCAAAATAAACAGAATAAGCCATACAGCAGTTTCAACCGACCGTCGAAAGTAATTGTGTGATTGCTATGAGTTGAGTTTGATACGTTTTTTGGATTGGTCCAAACAGGTCTAGATGCATTCTTGACCATTCAGGAGCAAAAATCAAAAGCCTACTGCGATGATGCCCACGTAAACGAACAAAACTTAATGGTGATGGTAGCTTAGGCCCCGCGTCCACACTAGTCCGTTCTCGTTCAAAAATTCAGTTTTCTAGTTCTTCCGCCTTTGGTCTTCCGTTCACGCTATGCCGCCATTTTCGGTCACAAAAACGCACTACTTTTTGAAAGCGATCTCCAGAGTGGATTTTTTGAAAACCCAATTTTCCTGTCCAATTTGCAGTGTGGACGGGCAAAAACGGACCTTTCTAAAAAGTCTGACGTCATGTTCTTCGTGTTTAGTGTTTTCGACTCATTTTTGCGTTTTGGTGTGGATGACCAAAAACGAACCGAAAACGATTAGCGTGGACGCCGAAATTTTCGTAAACGAAAAAAAGAAAAGTTAGCAAACGAAAACGGACTGTGGACGGGGCCCTGATTATTCTCTCTTACAAAGCAAACGTATTTGCAAACTGCCTTAGGTTTTGGTTGGATAAAAACTGATTTCCAACGACCGCCGTGATGTCTGCTTTGACTGATTTTCGATCAAAACCCGCTCTATTTTAACCCAGGAATGATTTTTTTATTTTATTTTAGTAATAAGCTGACTGCTGCTTGTTGCGCTAGTAGTAAAGTGAAAGCTTGATTCGGTGAAAACAGTTAGACAGCCTAATGCCACAGTACAAGCCGTCAGCTATCGGCTTCTATTAGTTGTCTTTCCACCATCCATGTTTATTTTGCTTAGTGTAATTACTTACTTTTTAGTGGTTTCTAAATAAAATGATGATGATGGTGTTCGACTTATATCTTGCAATCAAACTTAAGAATTCGTGTGCTGATAAATCCTGCATTAGTCTCCGGGATTTTTTTTACTGATTTTTTTAATATCTCATTTTTTCGCGGCGTACAACTTTAAACGGTTATTATAATCAAAACCGGTCATTACTGACCTTTCGAGTTTAGACACAATCAATGCCTAAAATGCTAGTTTTCCGTATTTTATAAAAACCACTATGTCTGAGCGAGTAAAGCTGACTTTCTGAGGGAATTGGAGGGCAGAGTTCCTGGTGCGCTGCGCACCTTAGAATTAGTTTGCATCAAAAAGGGGAAAAAATGAAACATGTTTCAAAAATAGCCTTGACATTGCTTGATTGGTTTTACTCGTGGTACTCATGTGTAATTCATTAGCCTCCAGCATTCAAAAGGATCGCGAGGGCCGAAATTATCTTCAAACTTTTCACGTGTTTGGATAAGGCAATATAATCCATGGAAAATCGTTTTATATTTTTCAACTATTGTTTACTTTGAGCAACTGATTACTAAGTCAATGTTTATTAGTACAGCCAAACTTAGAATTGACTCAAATACAAAACGTGATTCCTAGTATGGATATAAAGTTTCACGGAACAAAAGTGATTCTTATGCCGACAGTGACCTCTGACCCCCTCTTAGCAAGCAACCAGAGATGATGTTCTACGATTAAATTCCAAATCCTGTTGGGCTGAAGCGAATATATTTCCTCAACATAGTCCTGTTCTTTGTCAGGCCTTAAATGGAGAAAAATATTTAAGTGATGACGTATTGCTTTAAATCAGGCATTACTTTAGGTTTGCCCTGTGAAAAATAAATTCCGGGATCGACTGCTATGAATGCTCATACACTTACCACCCCTCCCTTCTCCCTCCCCTTTAAGACCTGGGAGTCCCTTTGACGCATAAAACTGACCTGGAAGCCAAAACGACATTATTGATTGATGTATCAGTCCCAATATAGCAAACATTACCTTGAACTCTAATACCTGCGCTGAAGAGCGGTCACAGGAGTAATGTGATTAAAATATTTATAACAATCATTATATGTGCACATCCTGTTTTGCGCTGAAGCGCGTCTATTTTCTCGACAGATGACAATTAGAGTAACTGATATACTGAGTATCGTAAATAATTCATTGGCTAACTCCTAAATAGAGCCAAATTACCGAGCAAACCTTGCTATTCTGATTGGCCATTTAGGATCTTGAATTGAGTCATGTCAGTGCAGGTATTTAGTCTTTCCCCGAGCTTCATCTGACGCAGTCATACTTGCTTATTCGCCAGTGCGACAGAGATATCAGAGTTCAGTACCGATTTGAAGATACTTCCCCTGCTACTTGTTCTAGTGGCAGTTCAGTTCCTTGCCTTTCCAGCTTCAAGTGCAGGTGTGTTTAGAAAGGTTGTCTAAACCAGCTAGCCCTAAAGCCTAGCTAAATGTACAAGGAAACTTTGTTTCAGTTGATGTCTTTCTAAAGAGGGAAGCATGAAAAATGTTGTGCTGCTTGGGAGGCTAAAACGAGGTCCAAACTGTTGTATGAAAATTGAAGTACCGATTACATTTCGCGTCACCTTTTTGTTACATTGTGTGGCAAAAAGTTATTACATTTTGCGTTACTTTGTTATTACATTTTGTGGCGAAAGTTATTACATTTTGCGTTACTATTACATTTTGTGTCAGTTATTACATTTTGTGGCGTAACAGATGCCCTATCTATTTTCAAGAAACGGTTGTATTTCCCTTGGGAATTAACAAAAGAACTATCGACCAACCAGAACAAATCTCGACAACCAAAGTACCAACGTAAACAAACTACAGCTGTGCAGTTTCATATTTCGATTGCAAAACGGGAAACAATTTCCTAGGGTTTTCAGTTGTTTTCAATTGTTGCTGTATTGGTTAGCCAGTTGACGAGCTGTGGCTGCGGCTGTCGGCCACGCGGAATGCAAAAACGTCTTCACAGCTCTTGTTAGTTGTGCCTCCCTTAGCAGTTGCTCCTGTGCTGAAACAGTCCGTAAGTTCTGAATGTTGCCATCTGCATTTGGAAGGCTCTGCAAATTTGTTCTGACAGCACGGACTATCCGGCTTAGATCCTGGACTTCATGTTCACGGTGTGACATGTTGTTGGTTGTGAAGCGGACTCCCGAGCGGACTAGTGCGAATAGAGTGACAGAAAAACCACGTGGTTTATCTGTCACTTTCGCGACACATGCAGCGTGACATGTCTGGTAGGCATTTCCGTTTTGTTTCCACTTCGATTCATGACAATTCGACTTCAAATAAAGAGTTTTCGACTTCGATTCGTGACAATTCGACTTCAAATAAGAGTTTCGACTTCGATTCATGACAATTCGAATTTAAATGTAGAGTTTTCGACTTCGATTCACGACAATTCGTTAAAGGAAATATTTGCTTGCAAATAGGATTTTTATGTCCCCTTTCTGATATTAACAAGACTGGCTTTGCCAGTGAGCTCGTGGCGTGAGTTGGGTCGAGACCAGGATAAACTAAAATTAAAAGTAAGGACAAGAGCGAGACTCCCTAGGGAGACTTTCAGTCCCCGGGGGAGGAGGGTATTCATCATAATTTTGTGTGGGTGTGCCGCCCGGTCCTGAAAACGGAGAAGACTTGTTTCCATACGCCAAACCGCCTATGGCCGTCAGTGAACTGGGAACCAGTCTGAGTCTCGGCTGAAGGATCGCCGACGTTGTTCCGAAGTGTTTACGAGCACAGCAAAATGCATAAACATGTCTTTTGATCCAGAGCGAGGAAAGATGGAAACATTTATCGCCTGAGACATTGGGGAGATCTCTCCAAAGCCAAGAATTGTCCTCTTTTATTTGTTTTCGGGTCCAACAACTCCGCTTCAACTGTGGAGGGCAGTTCGGGATATGGGAACGAAGTTATTCGGGCCCGACCGTTCTTGTTTCCATCACTCAGACCGCCCTCTGGCACGGGGGTAAGAACTAAACTTTGGAAGGTAAGATAACTTTACTTCTACCACAATGATAAATTCTTTTGTGAATTCAACCTTAAAACCTTTATTGTGATAAATGCAGTGCACAATACAAAAGCTAACAAAAAGCCAAATTATTATCTTACATTTATTATCAATCATTATCAGAACATTATTGCGACCTCTGTCCGTCCATATCAGGCATTGGACTTAAGGTGGCTCCATAGGGTTTTCAGGCGCAATTTCGCGTGGGCACCAAAATCACAATGAAATAAAAACCCGCGGACTTTCGTAATTCTCTGGAGGAAATCTGAATTTAACAGGAAATCCTAAAATCACGGAGTAAAAACAGTTTACGATGCGTGCACGGTTCTTCGAGTCACGAAGAAACCAAACTTGAAAGCCTTTCAATCAAACTAAGTACACGCCGGCTTTACTTGATCGCCGATCTTTATCACTTTACCTTCGAATGTATATAACTCCTACTGAATTAGTTTGAAAGTATTGTTTCTGCACATCCTGTCAGGCCAATAACTAAACAAGCAACACAACGATGAAGAAGTTCTACATTCAGATTTTATTCTGTTTGACTTTGAAATGAACAGCCGTCACAAACGCGGCTCGAACGGTCATTTCGGCAATCATCAGTTGCAATGGACAAAACCAGTACATTCGGCCTAGTCACAACACTGACAGCAATTCTTGGAAGTAAGCAAACTTAGACAGAAATTATTGGCGTTGTTATGAAGCTTTGCAAATCCTACTAACCTGCAGAGTTTGATCTCGTGTGTCAGTCTGTGGCATATTATCTCAGGTGAGCAGTCGCAAAAACTAAATATTCACGAACTGTACTGAATATGTATGAATGAACTTGATGGGACACAACTGCCAACAAACTTGTTGGGAGCTAGTGGACTAGCATTCGACGGCTTGAACTGACAACTTTCGAACGGTCTTCACGGCTTTGTATTGAAAAGGATTGAGTTGTTGAACAGCTATCACCCTCAAATTGTTCGAGACTTCACCAACAGTAGTTCGCACAGCATCGTGGCTGACATATCCAGTACGAGCTTCTCAAGACAGAAATTCAGGAATTGCATGGTGTTTCCATTTAGCTTCGCACCAAGAATACTTGTTGTACTTGCAGGCATGCGATCGCCGCTTTCTCCTCGTGTTTACATGCACACATTACGGCTAACGCATGCGCACTTGACGATCTTGTCGAGTCATTATTTTGCATTTGATGGCGCAATACGCACGTAAAATATCAAGTTTTTCTTTGTATTTTGCTCGAGTTTCCTTCGGTGAATCTGTCTTAAATTTTGCAGGCAAACGAAGATTATATCCGGTTTTGTAATATTTGATTTTAATAGAAATTTATGGAGCGGAATTTTTTTTATTTGCAAAAAACATAAATTGCCAATTAGCTCGGAATCCGCTCCTCTAACCCCAACTTATTTTCACAGTTATGTTTACCTTATACAAATTTCTAAACATACTGAAAGTTTCAGAAAAATTCACCGAAGAAAACTCGAGAAAATAGAGCAGAAAGTTTGAAAACGGGGTAGAAGACCTTTATTTCAAGGACGTATTGTTTCCATAGAAACAACACTAGAGTGACAAAAGTAAGACGTATACGCAACAGACCTTTCGAAACATCTACCCTGCAAATTTGATCAAGAAAGAATATAATGAAATGAAGATATGACGGTTTTGGTGTCATAAACTAAATACGAGCAAGTGCAGGGAAATACCCTATGGAGCCACCTTAAAATGAATTGATGTCCACTTATGGCACAGCTGATAGTGATGATTTAAAGATTCTTTCAGTTGGAATTTATAAATTACACATATTTCTACTGTGTAGGCCACCTGCATATTTCATTACATTTTGATAACAATGCTTCTCTCTCTGTTTCTTCTGCAGGCTTTCGTGCTGGCCAGAGGGAATGGGGAAAGGTGGCCCCTTTCCAAACAGGCCAACAGATGGGGCCGCATATCAAACTCTTCCCATACAAATGGGAACATTTGTTTTTTTCTAGTCCCAATCTCACGCGGCCGAAGGCGGCTACGATAGATTTCAAAATGGCGGATAGATTCAAGAGGACTGAATAACCGAATTGGTTTGTTTAGAAGACAAAATCGGATAAAAATATCAGAAAACCTTGTGAGATTGAAGTAATTTATGTCGACAAGGTTCGCCAGCAGTTGGAGTTCCACTATAAAGACTGAACGTCGAAATTCGATGATTGGTGGCGGTTCGATGTGGAGGCTCTTCAGTGTTTCCCGTTCCAGCGCGTGCAAAAATGTTTGTCCTGAGCTGTGAGCCGTTTAATGATCAAGCAATATGATTCTTTGGTCAGACGTCCCGTGAAACTAAAATAGAACTGTGGCCTACGACGCCATATAGATTCAAACATGACATGCATGGCTGTTATCTGCATTTATACTGATCATGTTTCCTCTCTGAATTTTACAAGGAGTTTATATTTAAAGAATGCTTTTCACGCTGGCTCGCAAACTGTCCACACAAAATGTGAGACACCTGATTTATTCTACCTATTTTCCCCTCCTTCCAATGTTTTAACTTGAATAACAATAAATTGCAAGCTGTTTGAAAACAGAAATGTAGCACATCCTCCAATGTTTCACATTGCACATGGCTTCCATGTGCCATCCTAATCTATAATGTGGCCAGAGATTAAATGCTTTGCACATAAAAAAGTGGAAACTATTGACAGATATACAGTTTACCCATTTGTCAGCTGCTGCTTCATAGAAACTAAATTTCCTGTTTACAAAAACCTGTTAGAAGACAATTAACTTCATTATGATTTAGAGGTCTAAGGTGTGTTTCTAAACTGTTTATCTCAGCCAACAGTATTTTGAGAATAAATTGATGTGTACAAAGTCATTCCATTTTAAAGTAGTGCTACCTGAAATCTGCACTCTGAGATTTTAACTGTTGGCTAAAACATCAGTATTTTAACTTTAAGTTTTTTGATATCACCTGCACCATAATTAATACTATATTAACTAAGATAGAATTTTTTTAGTATGTACAATTTATTAGTATAGCACTGCACCTGCACTTCAATCTTTTAGTATTAGTGTATTCACTAGTTGGAAGTATATGTACATTCTAAGCTTAAGTTCAAAGTGTACACAGTTGTTGATATACAGAGCTATATCAATTTTTGACTGGAATATATGACAAGAAATACACTAAAATGTGGGTTGTGATTCAGATTGTCCGAGTGACAATTTTCCTGAAGACTACTCTTAGCCAGACAACCACAATCTACATGCTGTTCAAACTCTGGTTCAAACCATCCAAATACACTCAATCTTCTGATTTGTGATATATGCCTCATTCTAAAAATATACCCATCGAGACAGCTTTATATACGTTCTTTTAGAGCCCTTTTCACACAAAATACAAAGAGGAACGAGTTTTCTATTTTTTAATGAACCAGCCATTTTCATATTTCATGTGCTTTACAAAAAACTATACATCTGAGAAATCAAAGCTATAATGGTTCCCCGCGAAATATGCCGGCGAGAGCATTTTCGGCGTATAAATACCGTATTAGAAAGTTACTGTTATCGTTCGAGACTCTCCGAATCACAAAACAGGAATACGAAATTCATTTACTTGCTTATTTTGTAGCCAAGTGACCAAAGTTGTGCTCCAAAGGGGCCTTCCGAACCTAGATAAATCCTCTTCAGCTGCACCGTACACGACGCTGGCCGCTATCTCAACATCGAGCACATCTGGAGATTTGAATGTCGTTTTCCCGCACCTAAATTTTACCGAATGTGCAAGTTTTATATACCAAAATGCGGGGAATTTAACCGTCTTTTGCAATCCGTTGGTGCATCTGAGATACACGCTTGCGCAGAAGAACTAGAACCCAATGTTTGCGGCCAGTTGTCTCAAAACGCCAAAATGCCTTGTTAATTTCGTCCAACTGATCGAAAACAACCTAAAAAACCCGCACCTAAAATGTTGTTATAGGGGCCAAAAAATATATACTTGGAAAGCATGAAGATTACATTTTTCAAATCCGGAGGTGCATCGATGGATTTTTAAACGAGAAACGAGCGCGAGAAGAAAAAGTGCGAAAAACGCGATGATTCTGAGGGAGCCATTGTTATGGGCGTGGCAGTAGATACGTCATAAGACCTTTTGTTAAGAGTGAGTTTCATATGAGCTGGCTGGGGCTGTAGCATGTGGCTGTGGGGTCTTGGCCATGCAGCAAACATAAGTTTTTGAGAAGCAGTCCTTCTCCTTTTCGGGGAATCAGCATTTATCTGTTCAAGATTAAAAAAACAATAGCAACCTATAGGTCATTTTAGGGCTTAATAGCTCAGTCCTCTCACCATTGGGTTACCTCTAATAATGCCCTTGTGTGTTTGACAATAAGGAGTACGGCCTCAGGGGATATAATTAGGGCTCACCTATGTTTCCAAAGACTTTGTCCACTCTCCAGGCAGTAAAAGAAGATGTTGTTTGTATTGCCCATTCTTTGATGACTTCATCTGCTCTATGACTACCAAACACATAACCATGTGTTTTGGAAAATTCATGATCGAACAATGCAGGTGGAGAGAACTCAGTCATGGCTGGTCGTAAGTGCGAATTTGGCGGGGTTTTTCGATCAGTGTCCTAATAAGGGGAAGAGGGTGTCCCATTACAGCCCCGGGAGTCCGGGCCTCCTCCGGCCGATATGTCGAACGACAGACATCGTGTTTTCAACCACACAAAGGACACAGTACATGTACACCATATTTTGGGCTCGTTTGATTATTTTTATTTCAATGCCTGTACAAAGTCAGTTGTCTCGTGCCAGAGGGCGGTCTGAGTGATGGAAACAAGAACGGTCGGGCCCGAATAACTTCGTTTCCATATCCCGAACTGCCCTCCGCAGACTGAACAAGAATCGAGCGAGACACTTGACTGACCGTGACATATGGATGGCTTGTTTCTGGCGAGTATATCGCCCGTCATTGGACTCATTTTTTCTACGAGATTATCGCCTGTCATTTGACTTATGTATCGCTGGTAAACAAATGGAGTTCACATGCGACGCGTTCACATAACCAACGACACAGCAGAGTTGATTCAAAATTGCAATTTAATCATATATTGATCTCTTAAGATAGTTGTTCAAAATACAATGAAGTCTCAGTAGTCAAACAATATTGGCTAACATACCACATCACATCGATGATAGAATTCTCGCTCAATTCCCTCACTTTTGGCTGCTCGCCATTCGATCAGAAGTCTTGAGAGAAATACGTCTTTCGATAAATCGCTTTTCATTGGGTTTTTACAAGAATCCTGGTCGGTACATACAGAAGGTTGGGGCTCCTATTCACTTGCTCAGGTCTTGGGCAGTGCTGATGGCGAACGGTTTCAATCTTTTCAACACTCCCACAGCCGTACCGAACATCTCGCCACACGCCTGTGCGTGTTACTCAAAATAGCAACTTCACACGAATTCGCTTTCGCTTGAAAACGCAAACAAAATGAACGTTGCCATCGCAGTTGCAACAAACGTTTTCACTGAATCAAAGCTAAAGCAACTGATGTCCCGTTGAAGTCGTTGATAAAACCACTACTTGGCGCCAGTGATATGATGTTTTTACAGCCCTGATGTAGCCAATCAGGAAGCTCACTCAGGGTGAACACGACGAAAAGTGTCATCCAAGAGAACACGAATCTTCGTTTCCTCACGTTATGGTTCCTCTAAACGTTTCGTAATCAATTGTAAAACTGTTCTAAAACAATATGCCGCGTTTACGTGTGGATTGATTGGGTTAATTTACTTGAACAGACATTGCGTGCAAACCTTACCGCGCCGGAAGATGCGTACTCATGTTACAAGTTTGTCTCAGAAGCAGAAGCGGTTGTATACATTGCACAACTCAGTACTTTGAATGAAAAGGAAGATTACAGTACAAGAATATTGCTGTGCTAGTGACATCAGATAAGTCATGCTTAATCTCAAACACGCTTAGTGTTAGTCCAAACCAGCGTTTAGGATTGACCGATTTGTCTCGCTGCCGTCTCGTTCAGCCTTCAACCGATTAAATTTGATCCACCCCAAAAGCAAAATTTATCCCGCTGTGTCTCGTTCATTCTCGCCGATAACCGAGCCTGACAAATAACACGCTCAAGCAGAAAAATATGTCTCTGTGTGTCTCGTTCAGTCTGGCCGTGTTTTCGCCGATAACGCAGCGAGACAAATGTCACGCTGGCACATTGTGGCGAGACAAAAACTCTGTCTCACTTTGTCTTGCTGAAATTTCACCATAAAAATCGGATTATGGCCAGAGTCGGGCCCGTTTCTCGCTCAGTCGGGCTAGCAATTTTCGTACGGGAAAATACAATTCAATCGCCCGCATCTCAAGCTGTTCGCGATCACCTTACGTCATCGCATATCACGTGACAATGTGAACCAATCAGCGTGTGCTGATTCGTAACCCAGAAAACTAACATGACGATTAAGACACACGGTGCAATCCTAAGCTCGTCTCCCACGAGCAATAATTGTTAGCTGGAGTCTGGGGAGGAGTTAATTAGTTAACTTTAGTTAGGTGATCATGTGATTACATCAAGCCACGAGGTGATCACTTGCTTCAAGTCGTCGCCGAAGCTAGACGTGTTTGTTCATCCGAGGTAGGTTAGAGATATATTCCTATCCTCGATACGTTTTTGGGACGGTGGCTAATTACCGTTTCGGCGACCTTTGCTTTTTCCTTTCACGCGTGGGTGGTTTTGTTTTTCTTTCCCATTGTGAGCACACGTGCGAACTCGATGGCCTTGCCAGCACCTGGCGTTCTGATTTTAGGAGGGTGTCTATAAAACTAAGACCTAAGACCTAAGACCTAAGACCTAAGACCTAAGACCTATAAAACTAAGACCTATAAAACTAAGACCTATAAAACTAAGACCTATAAAACTAAGACCTATAAAACTAAGACCTATAAAAAGAAGACTCGAAATATTTACCTCTCGAGAATATCGACTTATGCAAATCTGTACTCAATCAAGCGATTTGACATTTGTGTGACGTGTCGGGTATCCCCGGCATGTGCGGAATTTTACAAAATGTGTCGCGATAAGAACAGTATACGAACGGCTTACATTATGTTGTTGTGGCATTACAAAATAAATCTGGCCCCCTTCGAATAAGCGCCCCATGTCTGCCCGCGGCGCTTATTTCAGGAGTTACGGTATATATTATATTCGTTTGTTGTTTACAGTTTGCGTGTTTTGCGTATGTTCGGTCGCTCAAATGTAACTCAAATGCAATTTTAGGGCGTATTTAACTTCATTTGCGAAGCCTAGAGTTTATTTGGAGGGGGGTCTTAGTTTTATAGTTTTGGTGGGGGTAAACTATAAAACTAAGACCCTGATCAAATTACCGGGTTTGCGTGTTTTGCGTATGTTCAGTCGCTCAAATGTAATTCTAATGTAATTTTAGAGCGTAATATCATATTTTATAAGTAATATAGATGTTCAGTGCTTTGAATTTAAACGCGTCTTTGTCAAATGATTGAGTGATGATCAGTCTTCCTTTTTAGTGTTTGGCAGAACATCTGCCGAATGTAGAACAATCTTAACATTACTCTACAATCTGGTAAATGGTCGCGGAGCAGCTTTTTGACCACGACAACATCGCCGCTTCTTCGCTTTGCCGTGTAAACAGAACCAAAGCTGCCATTTCCTATGATTTCTTTCTGCGAAAGCTCATCCCAGCAAAACGTAGGTAAGCCAGCAAACTGAGGATCATCTGCCGGCTCTCTACTACTTTGAAACATTGGAAGCTTTTTGGCCATGGTTGGCGTAGATAATTTTGCATTCTCCGTTCCAAGCAAGACACGTGGGAAAAAAGGCTGTGATTCTTTTTCCAGTGCGAGTGTTCACATGGTAATAAATGACAGGTAGGTGTGACGTGTGGGTGTGACGGATTTTGGACACATACAGAGTTCCGCCAGGGCAAAGATAAATTCGCATCCGCTAAGACAACTAGTTTTTTTTTTTCTTCATATATGCGCAGTTTTCATTCATAATTTTTACGTATGTCTTGATTTCAAACGACATTGCGCTTCCGGAATCGTGTAAATATCACAAATCAATGAAACAGTAATTTTCGGTATTGCCTTTGATTCACAAAGGTGCGAATTGTGTCAGGTTCCCGCCTGATGTCGGTCGAACAAAAGGAAGACTGATCATCACTCAATCATTTGACAAAGACGCGTTTAAATTCAAAGCACTGAACATCTATATTACTTATAAAATATGATATTACGCTCTAAAATTACATTAGAATTACATTTGAGCGACTGAACATACGCAAAACACGCAAACCCGGTAATTTGATCAGGGTCTTAGTTTTATAGTTTACCCCCACCAAAACTATAAAACTAAGACCCCCCCTCCAAATCAACTCTATACTTCGCAAATGATGTTGAATACGCTCTAAAATTACATTAGAATTACATTTGAGCGACCGAACATACGCAAAACACGCAAACCCGGTAAATTTATCAGGGTCTTAGTTTTATAGTTTACCCCCACCAAAACTATAAAACTAAGACCCCCCCTCCAAATCAACTCTATACTTCGCAAATGATGTTGAATACGCTCTAAAATTACATTAGAATTACATTTGAGCGACCGAACATACGCAAAACACGCAAACCCGGTAAATTTATCAGGGTCTTAGTTTTATAGTTTACCCCCACCAAAACTATAAAACTAAGACCCCCCTCCAAATAAACTCTAGACTTCGCAAATGAAGTTAAATACACCCTAAAATTGCATTTGAGTTACATTTGAGCGACCGAACATACGCAAAACACGCAAACTGTAAACAACAAACGAATATAATATATACCGTAACTCCTGAAATAAGCGCCGCGGGCAGACATGGGGCGCTTATTCGAAGGGGGCCAGATTTATTTTGTAATGCCACAACAACACATTGTAAGCCGTTCGTATACTGTTCTTATCGCGACACATTTTGTAAAATTCCGCACATGCCGGGGATACCCGACACGTCACACAAATGTCAAATCGCTTGATTGAGTACAGATTTGCATAAGTCGATATTCTCGAGAGGTAAATATTTCGAGTCTTCTTCGTATGGGTTTTAGTTTTATAGGTCTTAGTTTTATAGGTCTTAGGTCTTAGGTCTTAGGTCTTAGTTTTATAGACACCCGATTTTAGGACACTCCTTCGTTAAAAGGCTCCATCGCGACTTGCAGACTAAGTCCATCCTGGGTGCAGATGCACAGTTTAACTTACAAGGAACCGTTTCAGTTCATTTGCACGGGGTTGGTGGGCGTACGGTTGCGAAATTGCGGCGTTACGATCTTAATGTGGTGCGCTCGCTGTCCCCGGACATTGTTATCCTTGAAATTGGCACCAATGATTTGTCAATACAGGCCCCTGAGGTCGTTGGGTCTGCGATAGATGAGCTTGTAGAGCTGTTGCGAGTCGAATTTTCTGTTCGGGTTGTCGTTGTGTGCCTTGTTATTCCACGTGCTTCGTCGTATCCACAAGCTCAAAAATTTAATGAATCTGCTGTAGTTCTCAATCAATATGTCCGTGCGGTCTTAGAACAGCACCAAAATGTTTTTACCTGGCAACACAGGGGTTTCAGTGAGCCTTACCGGAATTTACTGCTGCCAGATGGTGTTCACGTTAATTCTGCCGGACAGTATTGTCTGTATCGCAGTTATCGCGGCGCCATCTTAAAAGCACTTCACTTGCTTTAAATTACAACAAGCCCCTACAAGTTATTTCATTATGCGACGTGGTATTTTCTGTCTCTGGTTTTAGAATGGGAGCGCTCCCTTACAATTGTTTTGTGTTGCTTGCTGCGGCGACAAAAATGTGTCAGCCATTATGCTAGGCTTGTTCTGGATGTATGTGGTTTGCTATATGTTGTTTATTTTTCGTTTGTCATGCCAAGCGGCTTTGTTTCACTTGGCTTTTCATGCATGAGGCTTTGTTTCTCATTGCACTGAGGCTTTGTCCTCTATCTGTGGCTTATACCATAGATTTCTGCCTGTGGCTTTGTTTCACATGGCATTGGGCTTTGTCCCACTGTGGCTCAGTTCACAGTTATTGCATGGGGCTTTGTCCCTCATTGCAAGGGGAGGGTTTCTTGTTAGAATTTCTGCATCTACTTTATGCAGTACTCTCGTCCTTGTTCTCACGGCAGAGGAGTCAAGTTTGACAGTAGTTCTCCCCGTGTTGTGTAGGCACGGTGCATGCAGCCTGAAATTTGGTTCCACAGTTTTGAGTTGATTATGTTCTTTACTTGCCATGTATGAACCGTCAGTGTTAGTTGTTGCAGGACTGCAGTAGGTTGCCAGTTTGTTTGCCAGATGCCACCTCGACGTTCCCGACGCCAGAAGCGCCCATCTACACAGGCTCTGGAGTCCATTGTTTCTGCCCCCAGGCGACGCCAGCGGACACCATCCTTGACGGATCCCCCAGTATTTGCTACAGATGAGCCAAGGCAATCTGTCCAGGAGCCTTTGCCGGATCCACCACAAATGTTGCCTCCAGGTGTCCTAGACCAAATTGTGGCTTCAGTCACTGCAAGCGTCACACAAAATATCCTCCACTTGCTCCCTGGTTCTCAAGGCAACCCTGCCGTCAACTCTCCTTCACAGCCCCTTACACCAACCCGCACCCTGGTGTCAAACGCAATTATCTCAGATCCAGTGCAGGGGGCCCTCCAGACAGCTCAGTCCGTCATCACAGGTGAGAGCCGTATCACACCATCATTACCTAAGGAGGTTTTTAGTTCGGTAGCTATGCCTGTGGATGCTAGGGTGGGAGCCAAAATAAAGGCCAAAATCTGGAATGAAGAATTTATAGACTTTGGCTCCTTACTGGTAAACCCAGTATTAGATGGAAAGTTTCAACTTACTGTTCAAAGTGGGGAGGGGGGGCCTAATCCTTCCTTAAGCTTTGAGCCTGTTGCCAAACCAAAGAAGATAACAACCATAGAAACTTGGCAACAGGCCTTTTATGTATTCGTAGGGGTTTATACAACAAAATACCCCGAGGCAGCCCCCAGTCTCATGAAGTACGGGGACACAGTTCGCGACTTGGCAGCTCGGGGGCACAACTGGAGGTTCTATGATGAGAATTTTCGTTTTTTGAGGCAGTCCCAGTCATCTTCCCTTCCCTGGGGCTCTACCCATTGGGAGCTGTGGCTTCGATCACAATATAACAATACCACCAACACCAACAAAAAATCAGCCTGGCCTGCAGGGCAGGCCACTTCTAAGTCGGGGTATCGTCGGCCTCCCAAGGGGTATTGCTTTCGGTTTCATGGGGGCAACGAATGCACCGGATGTGATTATAAACACACCTGCTTCAAATGTGAGGGTAAGCACCGCATAGACCAGTGCACTTTTCGAGGCCCCCAAAAGCATTTTTCAGGCTCCAGGGCCCCCAGGGTTGCCAAGTCGCCTCCTGCCAACACCAATACATCTAAGCAGACTTAGGCAGTTTCTTTCAGGGTATGAAATTCATACTGCTAACTTCCTTTCCCGTGGCTTTTTCGAAGGTTTTTCTTTACAATTTGAGGGCACTAGGCAAGCATTTGAAGCCCCTAATTTACTTTCGGCCAGACAAAACCCAGGCGCTGTGCATGCCAAGCTCCGAAAGGAGTTGGAGGCTGGCAGGGTGGCAGGGCCTTTTTGTTCTCCACCCTTTGAGGTTTTTCGCATTTCTCCCCCTCGGGTTAGTTCCCAAGAAAGTTCCAGGTGAATTTCGTATGATTCACCATTTGTCCTTTCCAAGGGGTACATCATTAAACGATGGTATCCCCACTGCACATACCAGTGTTTGTTATGCAAACATTGCGGATGCGATCCACTTCATTAAACAAGCAGGCCAGGGTTGTTTCCTTGCAAAAACCGACATCAAAAATGCCTTCCGCATAATACCTATTCGCCCCCAAGATTATAACCTTTTAGGCTTAAAATGGAGGGGTCTCTATTATTATGACCGTTGTATGCCGATGGGATGCGCCAGTTCTTGTAAAACTTTTGAAACCTTCAGTACGGCTATTGAATGGATTGCCCGACATAAGCTGCATATTAATCATATCCTGCATTTACTTGATGACTTTCTTCTTGTTGCCCCCTCGAAACAGCTATGCACAACCCAATCGGATGCTTTTTTACAATTGTGTAAGTACCTGGGCATTCCCATGGCACCAGAAAAGACAGTCGGCCCAGCCACTGTCATCTTGTTTGCCGGCATTGAACTAGATTCGGTCTTAATGGAGGCTCGGTTACCTCCTGATAAGCTGGAAAAATGCCGCCACTTATTGTCTTTGTTCATGTGTCGCCGGAAAGTTACCCTCACTGAAATTCAGTCTCTAACGGGATTGTTGAATTTTGCCTGTTCTGTGATTGTGCCGGGTCGAGCTTTTCTACGTAGGCTCATTGATCTGACCATAGGTATTAAGATGCCACATCATAGGATTCGGCTACAGGCTGCAGTTAAGTCTGATCTGAATATTTGGCAACAATTCTTATCAGCTTACAATGGCCGTTCATTTTTCCTTTCGGATTCATGGTCAACTTCGAATATGCTCAACCTATACACAGATGCCTCCGGGGCTCTGGGTTTTGGAGCAATTTTTGGCTGTCAATGGTGCCATGGGGAATGGCCAGCTAGCTGGAAGCACCGGAATATTGCCTTCCTGGAATTTTACCCTATTGTGCTTAGTTTACACTTGTGGGGTGATGAAATGAGGAATCAACGTATTATGTTTTTTACCGACAACGAGGCTTTAGTTTATGTCATTAACAAACAGTCCTACAGGGACAAAGACTTGATGTATTTTGTCCGTAAGCTGGTGCTGGTTTGTTTGTCAAACAACATCTTGTTCAAAACTAAACATATCCCAGGTATTCACAACGATTTGGCTGATGCTTTGTCTCGCTTACAGGTTCCAACCTTCAAACGATTGGCGCCAGCTTACATGCATCATTTACCAACTGCAATCCCACTGCACCTGCAGCCCCTCAATTGGCAACCATAGTTTCCATGTTAGTGCACTCGAGTTTACAGCCTTCTTCCATTCCTACCTATAGGAGGGCATGGCAGTTGTTCAGTCAATTTTTTCATTCTGTCCTCCTACATTCCTCCGCTTCATTACCCATTTCCCCTTCAGTGCTGGCTCTTTTCATTGCACACTTATTTCAGGCAAAGTATGCACCATCTACTGTTTATACCTATATTTCAGCCCTGGGGTATTTACATAAATTAAGGGGATTCTCAGACCCCAGCAAAGTTTTCTACATTGTGCAGATGCTGAAAGGGTATAGTAAGCTGGGTTTTCGCCTGGACAGCCGACTGCCCATTACGCTCCCTATTCTGCAACGCCTCAGCACTGCTGCCTCGGAGATAATAGGTTCACCATATCAGGTGTGCCAGTTTAAGGCCATGTGTGCGTTGGCATACTTTGCATTCCTCAGAATTGGCGAGATTGCATATGTTCCACAGGGTAATCCTCCCCTTCAATTACACCAATTTACAAAAGTTCTGGGTCCTAACAACCAAGTAGAGGCACTAAAAATAACCTTTGGGGATTTCAAACATAGCTACAATTCGCGCCCTTTCTCAATTGTAGTCTCCAGACAACATGTTTGTTGTCCTGTTCAGCTGATGTTAAACTTTCTGCGCATGAGAGGGACCAGGCCTGGCCCACTTTTCATGGAGATAGATGGTTCCCCCATAACCAGAACTAATTTTTCCAACAAGCTGTCACTAGCTGTAAAGTTTTGTGGCTTGGAGCCTTCCCAATACAAGGGGCACAGCTTTCGCATTGGAGCAGCCTCTTATGCTGCAGACCGCGGGTTTTCGGACTCGCAAATTTGTTTATTAGGGCGGTGGAAGTCTAATGCTTTCAAGAAATACATTCGTACCCTAAGTCTGTCTACTTAAGCATGTGCAGAGGCGGTTCAGATCAGGGATATTCGCTGGGTCAGTACCCTGTTGGCCCTGGAGTGCGGTTAGCAAGGGCGGCTGTTCTGCGGGTTCATAGGTTCTCCCCAGGTATTTGGAGGCCCAGCATTAGCAGTTAGCACGGGCGGCTGCTTTGTCGGGTTTCTCTAATGGTAGGCACGATTTGAATTAATATTGTTTGTAGGCACTATATCGGTGCAGGACGCCTGGGGGGCGGTCCATGTGGTTAGCACGGGCGGTTGCTTTGGACTTGCTCCCTGGCGTCTTCTTTTCATTGCTTCATTGGCTAGTAGTTTTGTTGGGTCGAGGAGGCTTAATCCTGGCGGTTAGCACGGGCGGCTGCCAGGACTTAGTTTCTTTTCACACAAATCATCAGATGTGTTGGTTTAGTGAGCCACCACCAAGGTATGTTTACCACATTAGAGTACAAGGGCATGGTTTTGTTGATCCCAATTTCGATTAAGTTGTTTTTCTTGTAGTGTAAGGGGGGCCCAGTAATCGCGGTTAGCAAGGGCGGCCGTCTTTGGCTCGGTCCCCCTTTGGGTTAGTAAGGTGGGTGGCTTCGCAAGCAGTTAGCAAGGGCGGCTGTGCTGCGAGGCTTACCAGTGTTGACCTGTTTGTTGTGCTCCCCTTTATTAGCTGCGCGTGCCTGGGGTGGGGCAGCTTCACGCGGCGTGAAGCTTTTGGCGTTTATGTTTGCCCTCACCTTTACTGGGCCACATTATATATTGATACAGTCCAAATGATTTGAATATATTTGATATATAGTTAATAAAGCCAGCTATGGGCCTTTGCTCATAGCCATATTATTCCAACCTTGCGTCGTGGTCATTGCCCAGTAAACAGAGCTCAGGCACAGCAGCAGCAGGGAGAGAGATGTCTCTTAGTGAGAAGAGAGGGGACATAAAGGAAATATTTGCTTGCAAATAGGATTTTTATGTCCCCTTTCTGATATTAATAATTGTTAGCTGGAGTCTGGGGAGGAGTTAATTAGTTAACTTTAGTTAGGTGATCATGTGATTACATCAAGCCACGAGGTGGTCACTTGCTTCAAGTCGTCGCCGAAGCTAGACGTGTTTGTTCATCCCACCCTCCTCCCCATTTCCTGCTACATTTGAGTTATTTACACAAGTAACTTGTGTTTGCGTTTATGTTTGCCCTCACCTTTACTGGGCCACATTATATATTGATACAGTCCAAATGATTTGAATATATTTGATATATAGTTAATAAAGCCGGCTATGGGCCTTTGCTCATAGCCATATTATTCCAACCTTGCGTCGTGGTCATTGCCCAGTAAACAGAGCTCAGGCACAGCAGCAGCAGGGAGAGAGATGCCTCTTAGTGAGAAGAGAGGGGACATAAATGAAGAGTTTTCGACTTCAATTCGTGACAATTCGACTTCAATCGAAGAGTTTTTTACTTCGATTCATGAGAATTCGACTTCAAATGAAGAGTTTTTGACATCGAGTGTTGAATTTCAATACAATATTTTTGTCCGTAACGGAACGCCATATGTATCTGCATCTTTCGGAGTAAATCAATGCCGTCAGTACTCCATCGCTTTGAATGTAAAGGCTTAGCCTGGAGGTCGAACGCCTGACTGATGAACATTACATTTCGAGATGGCGACCCTCTTGGAGTCTCAAAAAACACCATTAGCGTCGTGATCATTACCCTCGCAGAGCTTGAGGAAAATTCAAAGCAATTTGTGTCGTAGATCTAATGTGCTGACAGTGCAAAACTCATTGAGCCACGATTCCAATTGCGTTTTTTTGGTCTGTTCTATGAGTATCCTGTAGTTGCGCGTAGAAAGTTGTCTCACCAAAATTTGGAGTTTAGCTAGTGTCCACGAAAACGCATCACTGTGCATGTAGTCTGAACTAAACCAGAATACAACCATTGTTTCTAAACGCTTAATAATCACATTGCAGAAAATAGAGAATCCCGCATCCCGAAAACCCACCTACAGGGCGAGGGAATATCTGCTATAATCGTTTTTCTCTAGTCTACGGTGTATAAGTTGTTATTTCAAAGAATCAGTCATGTGCTGAATCTCTTCAAATTTCAGAGTAACCCTCACATCATGTGGATACTGCCGACTCTCTTCTCCTTGTTGGTGCTGATAGGAAGTGCCTGGGGAGGCTGCCGAGAGGCTGATTGGCAAGCTGTACTGGACAGAAGATACGTATGGGCGACTTGCAACGCAAATGAGTACATCAAGGGCCTCTGGAGGCATGACAATGGCGGAGCTAACGACGAAAGACTGGGGAGGATCGAGTTTGCAAACTGTTGCAGTCCCCCAGCGTCTTATGGAAACCCCAACGCAGATTGTCTTAACGCCAACTGGAGGGTCGCTTTTCACAGGTAATTTTTTATCAGCCAATAAGGTTTACTTTTGGAGAGATCTCGTAGAAAAGTTCGAAAGAGCTTCCTGACATTTTCTTCTTCAAAAGGAAAAGTATGAAATTGAATACTATAAATGAGGTTTGAAGTAAATAATAACGATTGCTCAGAAAATTGGAGAATGTGAAGATCTGATTTAGCTCACACTTGCACCGTGTTTGAAATAAATGCATTGGAGAAATTAGTTAACTGAAATGCTTACTTCCACATCATTAATACGTGAATAACTCCGTGAAAACAACTCGGTACTGGCATATTGGTTGCTTATATATAATACATACTTGAAAATGTAGAAGAGACCCTCTCAAGGAAATATAAATGTTATTTTGTATATTTTTCTACTTTGTGTTTTATAGAAAGGGGTGGGCCTTGTGTCCAGATGGACGATACATGCAAGGAATCTACAAGAGTGGCGACAAATGGCTGCATAATCTTGAGGAAGCAAAATGCTGTAGGCCTCCAGGACACCCCGGTAACTGGGGACGCTGCTACGTTCACGATGTCGGGAGATCCTTTGACAAAAGAGGCTGGTCCAACTGCATTAAAGGCTACTACATGGTTGGACTTTATAGGAATGACTGCAAAAAGCTTTACTGCATTAAGGCGTTCAAGTGTTGTAGAATGCACGAAAAACGTAAGCACATCTTATTTCCCGTCAAAAATTATATACAGCAAACTGATAAGAGCCTGCAGAAAGGGATTTAGTTACCCGAAGCGTTTCGGATGTTGAAGCATATCAAATGAATAAATAGCACTCACAAAAAAAAACTCATTGAACAAATTAAAAAAAGAAACCAGAAAAAAAAAACAAAACAAAACTGGAGTAAAGTTATGAACCAAAGTTATGAACCAAACCTCTTTGGGAAACTTGTTTATATGTACCCTCCCCTTTTCTGGTCTGGAGAGACCCGTTTACAATATTCCCCCTGCCACACACTTTATGAGCAATAATAACATATGCTACTTTACAGAAATTAACGGTGGCTGGAGCGGATTCGGAGCCTGGGGCGTGTGCAGCAAACCTTGTGGTGGCGGACCGCAATTCCGAATTCGCACTTGCACCAATCCCCCGCCAGCTAATGGAGGTGCACAGTGTTCGGGATCAGGCTTAGCAAGTCAAGCCTGCAACACTCAAGCTTGCCCAGGTGAGTCAGTGTACATGAATCCCGCTTAAAACTAATTTCAACACTCAGCTTAGAATGAAATCCGATTGGAAGCTTAATTGTCGTTTGAGTGGTCACATCTCTAGGTTTCAATTTACAGTGAACATTGTAACTATTAAAACAAAAGGGTGTATTCGCAAGGCGCATGGACAGCGTTTCTACCCAGAAGTAGAAGTAACGGCATCCGATGGAGAGGCAATGGATGACCTTCACCACATGCATCTGCGGAATGAATTTTGGCTGGGAATTGGTCCTTTTACCTACTCCGTATATCTGGCTATATTCAGCAACTTGTATTTTTGGAATGACTACGACTTTTAGGAAACGAACGTTAAATTTTGAGATGGCGACCCGCTTGGAGCCTCCAAATAGCTCGAAACTACAGCATTAGCGTCGCGATATATTACCCTCGCGGAGTTCGGGGAATTATACCTTTCCCTAAACTCCAGTTTATTTACAGTGGACGGTGGATGGAGTGACTACGGGCCCTGGGGAGAGTGCAGTGAAGAATGTGGTGGCGGACAACGAGTGCGCAGGCGCACCTGCACCAATCCTCCTCCTGATCATGGTGGCGCCACGTGCTCTGGGCCCGACCTTGAAACTCAAGGATGCAATGAACAGGAATGTCCAGGTAATAAACCCTTTCACCGCCAAAAGACAAGTTTCATTCAACTAAAAACACTTCGAACCCTGAACTGTCAAATAGAATTAATAGACGAGCAATAAGGTTTCTTGATAAAATCTAAGTGTGACCATTCAAATAATTGCTCAATGGGTATCACTACATACACATCGTATCACTACATAGCACCGATGGAAGTGATTTTGTATACTCAATGTTAGTCATTCATCACCGTTACAGACAAAGAACATAACTTAGGTATATGAAAACATAGAAAAAATAACTTATATACCGGAGTAGCAGAGTATGTGGCATCTAATAGTTGATTGGATTATTGTTGTATTTTAGCACAATCAAAAGATTTATCATCTTCTTGCGCTTTCACTCTATGTGCAGGAAATTTCACTCAGTATGGAAAGGTTCCCCTTGACAAGACACTGACAAATATTCGCTGTCAAACCGTAAACTATCCCCAAGTATTCTCAGGATCAGGAAAAGTGCGCGTATTGGCTTCCATAAGTCACGTGATCAGTGAAGCTCCCAACGTACACGACTCCGCCGTGGTGTGGACAAAATATGTGACCGAGCGAAAGTTTGATGTCTGCATCATGGAGTCTGGCAAAGGAACGAATGGAACAGTCCTAGTGAACTGGGTCGCTTTCCAATCCACGCCCAATGGTATCGCTAGTGGAACTGCTTCAGTTGGTCTTTTCACCAGTAACACCAAGTGCACCAGGGTAGACTTTGAAAAGGTAAAAATTAATGCATTGCCGAAGTTACGTTCATTTTGAGATATAATCACCCGTTTAGAATTTAAGAAGACTAGTCATTATTTAACGGCCGTTTTCAAGTGTATCCCTTTCATATTTCTCGTATATCAAAGTTAACTTTACATTGTATATAAGTCCGACTGACTGCTATAGAAACTGTCTTAAGTTTTAGTAAACATAATTTGATAACCCGGTTAATACTGCAATGCCACAAAAGCAAAAACATCAAGACACAGGCCAATGTTTCCTGCTTAGCAGCTGCATTTGGAGACAAAAGTACTACAGTACAATCACGTTCATAAATATCCAAAACTTGGTCTTCCTCTAAAGAAGTACACCTCCGAAAATAACTGATAGATTGCACACTTATCACTGAAAAATATATACATTACTGTCCCGAAAGCAAAACACAAAATCTGCCTCATATTTACCCTTTCGTGCAAGAATCAGATTTCTTTAGTACGTTAAGGGTTTTTACTCTCTTCTATTTAGAGTTTTCCAAAAATTCCCAAGGTAGTGGCGACAGTCCGTCGTACAGCAGAAAATGATTTCCAGGAGCCAATCAATTTTTGGCTAGAAGACATTCATGTGAACTACTTTAGAGTCTGTCTTCGAGAAGTGATCACATTTGGCGGGAAGCACAAAAATGTCCAAGTGGTAAGTATGGATGTTTTACGGCGTTGTTTCTACAAATTAAACTATTTGCGTGGTCCCCGGATTCAGTGTTGTGCGAAAGAGGATCAGAGGACTCAAAATGAACATCGTTATTATCGATATGTAGAGTAGGAAATACCACTTTTCCAGGTTGAATTTTCCATTTTAGAAAGTATATGGTGAGTAGTAACTGACGAGGGATGAGTCGATCTACCTCTTTTGGCATAATATGTTTTACTGGTCTTGTTTGAATCCACAGTATCAGGCTCTTAGTCTGAAATTCGTTGTCTCAAAGTGATGATTTTCGAGTCTGTAATTGGTAAGACATACGATAAAAAAAGCAACTAAAAATTGATGCGGGAAGGCTAAATACCGTAACGAAATTTTAAGCTGACATTTAATCACAGGTTTTGCACATGATTCCGTTTATTTGTCAGGATTGGATGGCTTTTGTCTCAGCTTCCAAGGCTTTTACCCACAACGGCCACAAAATGTTTGAAAATACCAAACCTCCTCTGGAGAAAGACAACTTTGCCTACTGTCAGGTCAGTGCTCAGAATACATACAGTATGCAATATACATGATGCCTTTATTTACTGTTTAGAATTTTTTTAGCTGCTTAAAAACTCTTCGAATAACTTTAGAGATTATTTTACGAAAATAGGGGCATAATTTACCAGGGTGTACGGAAGGAAACATTGGTAACACGATGAAAAAATATTTAGGAATAGTGAAGAATTAATTAATTCCTGTGATTTTAATACTTGTATTTTTCTGAACTTCAAAATGCTGCCAAGTTCGATCTATAAATGCTGTTAGCCTGATATTTTGTATTTCTACATATGTTTTCATACTCTTTCTATTTCTGTCACTCATAAAGCCTGAGACGATAAGTTTTCAGTCACGTGGTGGGTTTGGGTCATGTGACCAGATCTTGCAAAAGGTCTATCATCCTATCATCTGCCTTGGGTTTCGAAAGGTAATCACGTAATGTGCGCCCCAATTACTTGAAGGTCGCTTATATAATTTTTCCATCGCTAGGTTGTCAACTTTACAGGAGTCTTCTACGCCGACCCTGTTGTCATAGTAACGGCCAACCATGAGTATGACACCAATAGTAGCTATTCAGTCAAACCAGAAAACAACTTCATCAACGCTTGGGTGGAGGTAAGGTCGTCCATTATTGCTTTCTGTATTTGATACTTCCGGTCGTAAGGTTTTGTGTTTGTCTGGAGTGTCCAACTTTTACCCTTTCGATTTAGTTTTTCTTGTTCTTCGTAAAAGGTTGTTCACTTTTTCGCTCACTCATTTTATTTTCAGGTACATGGACTTAAAATTTCTTGCATGCTATATATGCACGAAGTGACAAGAACAGAACATTCCACACACGTAAAGAAAAACATACGTACACCAATAACAATAGGCATTTGTTCTAAACTTCCCACTATGAAACGTCAATAAATACAAACGTCATATATGCATATTTATAACATAGTCACGATACAAGCCGCGCGCTGATTGGTCGAAAACCGTGGTTTGCCAGAGTATAAACCACACTTACCCGTGGTTTATAAGTTATAAACCACGCTTACGTCATCCTCTGGCAAAAAAGAGAAAATAATGCGAGAATGGAGTCACCAATGCCCAACTTCGAGATAAAATCTGGCTTTAAGTGAAGGCACCGGCTAGTACGGTTCACCGTGAATCGGTAAAGAACGTGACCTTATCAAAAAGCACTTCAACAGTTTGGAGAGGGAAAATCTATGTCGAAGAACGGCAAGTTTCTTGTCAGCGTCGTGGAAAGCGACTCGGTTTAAGCACTGTCCCTAAGTACAGCATATTTGGGAATCACAATTACATCAGTGGGTTGTTTGAATGAAGTTGAATGCTTCAACAAGGAAGGAGAGAGCAAATCGTTCAGTTGAAGAAGATCAGCCGTGAGCAATCACTGAACACGAACGGCGAAGACAGACGAACAGACGTGTTTGTAGTGATGAGAGAAAGAATTTCCGACGATGTGACTGAAAAAAATGATTGAAGAATTTTCGGACGGACTTCAAATGATTGTACTGCGAGGTAGAGTCAAGAAATCGGTAAGTTTTCATTCACACAATTTTCGAGTCGGCCGTTGGAGCATTTGTTGATTCCCTTCAAATTTGCATTTTATGCACTAGCCGACTGTATGATTTCATGTACTTGTAGTCCAAAGTTCTACAGGAAATATAGTTCTTTACTGTGAGATGTTGTCTAATTTTATAGAACAGACGGCCTGGTTGAAAAATTGAAGCGAAACCGTACTGACTTGGCAATTCGGACCGCCGAGCCGTTTAGGAGAATCTATTTTTTCATCGTTGTTAGCATTCCAACATTTTTTGATGAATAAAGACAGTTTTATTGTGAAAGTTTTGAAGTTCTATGTTATAAAACAAATAAACCAGCTTCAAGCGTGCTCCGTTCAGAAATAAAGCACTTAGCAAGTGCCGAGAGCACTCAAGAAGTGGGGAAAAACGCTCGCCTTCGGCTCGCGTTTCTCCCTACACTTCTTTCGTGCTCTCGTCACTTGCTGCGTGCTTTATTTCTGAACGGAGCACGCTTGAAGCTGGTTTATTTGTTAAATACATACACATAACAAAAATATATATATATATATAGGCATGCATGCATGCATCATGCACACACTATAAATACATGCTTATATACAAACCATACTTCATTATAACATACTGTTAGTTTATATCCATAATAAATACATACTTACATGGATGCAAATGGATACATGTTTTATAAGGGAAGATAGACATACACTCAAAAGAAGCTCAAGCAATAACTATTGAACTAATTAAAATGCCAGTTTACTCCTTTCCCAGGAAATTACAAACAAGTCATTTCGCATGTGCATCAAAGATAAGGCAGGCATCAGCAGTCAACACGACCCCATCCATGTGGACTACATAACTCTTGGAGGTAAGGATTATATAGTTTTATAGGATTATAATTATAACAACTTTAAAAAGAGCCTTCTTCCCTTTCATCAACCCTTTCGAGATCCCAAGCTCAAAATGCAGTTTCTCTCTACCTTTTTTAAGAAGAAAATGTATGAGTGAAGTAATGAGAATCGACTGTTTAATCAGCTTGCATTTGCACTCTCTTCCAGACCTTGACCCATGCATCAACGTTACGTGCTCGTATTATGCAGAATGTAAAGCATTTGGACCAAACGATGCTCGGTGCGTGTGCGTCGAAGACTGCCCGTCATATGAGGAGCCAGTTTGCTCGTCTAATGGAACAACTTACGATAATGAGTGTCTCTACGAACTAGATATGTGCCAAAGCAAAGCAAACCTCACAATATCTCACCCTGGAAGCTGCAGAGGTTAGAAATATCTTTAGCAGTAGGTCAGGAATGCATAAACTTTACAAATTGGTCACAGACATGATACACACTTCATAAGAACAACGTTAAGTACTAGTGTTACTTGATATTTCTTTTGTATACTTAATAAGATGCTTACGATTTTGAGGGTTATCTTAATTCGTTACCATGTCAGTTACATAAATAGTTTGCTGGTGGTTTATTCCTGGGAGTTAATGTTACATGTTCTTATTTCATTATGTAGCTTAATATGTACAGCCCGAACATTCTGAAACACAAAGGCAACTTGTTGGGGTGATTCGTTATGTAGTGATTATTTTTATCGTACTGACAATATCATCGCAAGAGTAACAATTGTTCTTCGCTTCGTTTTCAGGTTTTTCTGCCCAGAAAGGTCGCAGTGAGGTGCATCGTTCTAAAATCTGGTCAACTACTGCATGCGAAGAGATCACGATCAATCCCTACAACTTTTATCCTGACAAACCAATCCACGTTCAGATTTCGGTCAATCACTTCAATTACACGAACGCCAGCTTTGTACATGAGGCCGTGGTTCCTTGGGTAGAGAACATCCGCGAAACGAAATTCACGGCGTGTGTGACAAAAGCTGGCAGAAACAAAAAAAACTCTGATTACTTCGCCGCTGTTGATTGGTTAGCTTACCAAGGTGCCCCAGCCGGAGGAGTTGTTGGCGAGATTGACATGCCAACCTGGTGGACTGGATCGAGTTGCCAGAGTGTCAAATTCCCCGCTGTAAGTCGTTCCCCCTCAGTGGCGCTTTATACATTCCCGTCTTAAAATGTGAAACCATTAACTTCACAGCCTGTTACTGTTGATTTTCAGAGCAAGTTTAGTTCGGCACCAATAGTACTCGTGACAGCAGAGCATGAACGTCTTGGAATAAAACATGACGCATCCACCACATGGGTTGAAGATGTGACCACTTCGTCGTTCAAAGTGTGCATTCGAGAACTGCAAAACTTCGATGGAGCTCACGAACGCATCAAAATTGTAAGTAAAGCTGCTCTACCCAGTGTCTACTGCATCTTTTCTGACGCCCTACATGTCACACTTTGTGACCTCTCTTTCTATCGACAATCTTGCACTACAACTGATCGTGTGACCAAGCTGTTTTGGTTATCAACCAGTAAAACAAGCAAAACTGGTAACTGAATTTGGATCATCCTCGGAGACCGGCGAGTTGTTCAATCCTTGTATTTGTTCAGCCGTACTGGAAAACTGTTTTACTGAGTGAAACTTTCTTCTATCTTTTTTATTCAACTTCATTATATATATCTTAATTTTTACTTTTAATTCGGCAAAGGGCGGCATATTACGTAAAGCAGTGTAAAATCATGTTCTTATCCATTATGCAAGACGTCCTGCAAACATGCTATCATCAAACCACAGGTCGTCCAACTATGTTTAAGATTTACACACGAGTAATTGATCCTAAAGTTCACTGCGAGCACGTGCTATTTTCTACAGGATTGGATCGCCTTTGCAGATCTCCACCAACCACTTTTCAGAGAACATGGAACAATGCTCTTCAAGAATGGACATGAACCACTAAAGGAGTTCAATTATGCTTTTTGTAAGGTAAAATGAACGTCTCGTGGAGAGCATGAAAACCTAGCCCAATCCAACTACTTAAAAAAGACTAGAACTTTGTTAGAAAAAAGCCTGTGAGATTAACTTGTGTGGTAAAATTACTAAAGGGTGTTTTATTTGTCTCTCACAGGACATCGATTTTGTTAAGCCTTATGACGTGGCTCCCTCCGTTCTGATAACTGCGAACCATTCAACAAGTGGCGGGAACCTGAAACCAGAATACAATTCCATATCTGCATGGGTGGAGGTGGGTTGAACTTTAGAAAGAAGCTGACTATACAATCACCTTGAAAAAACTACCGAAACAAAACTGTGTCTTTCATTCACTTTTCCCGACGTTGGGCACATATCACTGTCATTATCTTTAAGTAGTCTAGACCCTTTTCAAGTGACAAAACCTTCTACTTCAATTTGGAGGACAAACTTGAATTCGTTTGTGGAACGGACAAGTTTTGCGTCAAGCTAGTGACCTCCTAAGCTATTCATCCGCTTGCCATATATGGAAAACAGCCTTCATATATGGAAAACAGCCTTCATATATGGAAAACAGCCTTCATATACGGAAAACAGCCTTCATATATGGAAAACAGCCTTCATATATGGAAAACAACCTTCATATATGGAAAACAGCCTTCATTTCCTTCGTCTAACTGCGGTAATACAAATTAAATGCACCCACTCATTTCAACCAAGAACGCCCAGACGTTTGTCGTTGCTGAATTCATTATATCGGGCGTATCTGTCTGTAGACACTTCACATAACGCTTACTATATAATATATATATTATATATTCCTGACATTTTGCTCTTCTGTGTATTTTTTGATGCTTTTTGTACTATTTTTGGTCTGAGATTATGTGGTGACTTTCGGGTCACGTGTCCTCGATTAGTAGATGTGTAACTGTTATTTTAATCTTTGGCAGTATATAAATACAACTGGATTTCGTGTATGTACAAAGGAGCTTTTTGTGAAGAAACACGACCCACTGTCCATCTCCTACGCTGTCATGCCGGGTGAGTCCTTCGACAATTCCTTCCTTTAACAGATCTCCGCATTCCCGCTCACGTGAGCACACGTATACAGGCACGCGATCACAAGTTTGCAAATGTTGCAACTACGTTCTAAATTCAATCTATTTGCGATCATGGTTTTATTTAAACTCATTCAATTACTTTTGCCCTTGCTTTGCCAGATGTCTGTGAACCTGGTTGGAGTTTCTTCAATGGTTCCTGCTACCTCACTAGTAACACATGTGAATCGTGGACGGATGCAACCAAAAAGTGTCAAAGCATGAAGGCAAACTTGGTCAGTATCCAGAGTCAAGAAGAAAACATTTTCGTGCAGCATCGGCGAAATGGCGCTAAATCCTGGATTGGTTTGAATGACATCGCCTCTGAAGGCGCCTACCGCTGGGTCGATGGAAGTTCTTCGCAGTTTCGATTCTGGGCTAAAGGACAACCCAACAACTTAGATGGAAACCAGGACTGTGTTCATGCGCTTGGCATTCAGAACGAATACAAGTGGAATGACGTGAAATGCTCCGCCTGCCATAACTTTTCGTGTGAGAAAGGTAATATTTATGACAAGAAAATGTAGTTCATCAATTTTATAACAAATATGAAAATGTGTGGCATCATAAATTATTAAATCATAGAAAATCGTCGCTCATCTTCTTTGCCATAGCATAAATGTTAGCCTATATCATCCAAAACTTGGAGCTCCATGCAAATCTCCCTTAAACTGTTAAGGTCAACCAAGACATTATTTAACTCCTGCTGATTTAACTTGTTTTTCAGATTACGATGAGTGCGCAAACATTCCTTGTTTGAATGGTGGAACATGTGTGAACAAAAAGAACAACTACACTTGCGTCTGCACAAAGCATAACTTTGGTCGACATTGCGAAGGTAATAGTTTTGTTGTTCTAGTATAGCTTTCAAGAGGGCCTAGATGGGGAGTCTGCATAACACTTCACAGTAAAAACTTCAGGCCCATAACACTCAACAGTAAACCCCATTTAGGCCCTCTTGTCTTGTTTCATGTAATACCTAGTCTTGTAACACTAACTGTATTTTTTTTTCATAACACTTAAAATTATTTTTTTGGACTTCATAACACTTAACAGTACAGGCCCATAACACTTAACAGTAAACCCCATTTAGGCCCTCTTGTCTTGCTTCATTTAATACCTAGTCTTGTAACACTTAACTGTATCTTTTTACATAACACTTAACATTAATTTTTTTGGCTTCATAACACTTAACAGTAAAAGAATTCGGACCCGTAACACTTAACAGTAAACCCCATCTAGGCCCTCTTTCAAACGAATCGTTGTAGATGTTTATGGTAAAATGGCAAACTTTTTATTGTACGTCTTTCTGTGCATTCTTTGAGTTAATCAGAAATAAAATAACAAACGTTTTCACAGGTCCTGTACCACGGCGGCTTTTATATGCATCCTCCCCATTCAGCAGTTTTTGCCACTTAGAGGGGGAACATTTTAATGACCTAATGAGATTGGCCGAACGGCTTATAGCCTATCGCCTAAGGCGCCGACATAGAAGCTATGCTCCATGCGATTCTCTCATATACTGCTGAGGTGGCCAAGACAAATAACTCCTGTTGATTTAACTTTTGCTTTTCAGATTATGATGAATGCGTAAACATTCCTTGTTTGAATGGTGGAACATGTGTGAACAAAAAGAAAGGTTACACTTGCGTCTGCACAAAGTATACCTCTGGTCGACATTGCGAAGGTAATAGTTTTGTTGTTCTAGTATAGCTTTCAAACGAATCGTTGTAGATGTTTATAGTAAAATGGAAATCTAAACAGGTTGTAGAGCGCAGGAAAAAGAGCAGCAATAGTTTTATACAGCGGGATCGGAAGTAAGAGGAACACGGCCTAGCGCATGTGCTAGTCGTCAAATGCGGTATATTTACTATTGTTATTATTAAATTACATCAAAGTAGTGCTAATTATTTTGAGAGGCAATGTTTACATCAAAGTTTAGTTTATCAAACTCGTCATAAACACACGAAATAAATACAAAATAATGGAGTGTAATGACAGGAGGAAGAAAAAGGACTTGCTTCCCAACTTATATCCAACTCTTAACGTAACTGAGAGATAAAAACCTATCTAAAACAGGAAATCTAAGATATAATAAAAGTATTAAACCACAAACTATAAACTACAGACTAATAGATTACAAATGCGCCGGACCATATTAGAATCATCTAATTCTAATATGACTTGATTTCCAGTTCAAGGTAAAGACTGTGCCGATATAATGAAATACCACAAGACGAGCGGTGTGTACACAATCAAACCTGATAATCAAAGTCCATTTGACGTATACTGTGACATGACCACGGGTAGAGGAGGTTGGACTGTATTCCAAAAGAGGCTGGACGGCTCTGTCGACTTTTACCGTGGGTGGACTGATTACAAGAACGGCTTTGGGGACCTAAAGGGCGAGTTTTGGTTGGGACTGGATAAAATATATCGCCTGACAAAAGCCCGTCGAAATACATTACGCGTAGATCTGGAGGAAACAAACGGAAACACGGCCTACGCACAGTACAGCTATTTTGCTGTTTCAAATGAAGCAGCCAAGTATCGGTTGAGTCTTGGATCATACTCTGCGGGTGAGTCATCTTAAAGTTCTCTCAATCTCAAACTTCATCACACTTAACTAACACCGCACCTTTCACATTTACTGCGTGCATGTCGTGTGATGCAATGAGCCTCGATTTGAAAACAGGAAAACAGGCATTGCTTTGAGATTTAATGTAATAGAACCTTTGTAAGTATTCTTCACTCCCAATATCAACTTTGTTTACCAGTTTTAGGGTGGATATTGAAAGCAGTGTCTTTTGGTACTGTATTACCTGACCCATCTATGTGTCCATCTTGGAATATTGAAATTGAAACTGGCAAAAGGCTATTACCCTTCTGTAAAACACTTTTGGGTGAAGTAGGCCTCCTAAATAAAGATTATGATTATTTTACTATGTTGTTTTCCTCATTACAGCGAATGAAAGCAGTCACATAGTTTAGTTGTCTGTAGGTGCCTGGGCCTATCAAACACTTAAAAAAGTGTCCCGGATTATTATAATCTCGCAGAGCAATTGGACAAGCTCTATTTGCTGTTCGTTTTCAAAGTTATCAAATGATTAAAATAATTGTAAAATTTATATAATGTCGTGTTTCAGATGACACCTGAAAAGTAATAGCACAATTAGCATACATCACCCTCTTCTTGGCCAATTAAATTATAAATAAAAGAAGGTATAAACAGCTGCGTAATCCAAGTGATCCTTGTTCTCAACAGGTAATGCAGGAGATTCACTTAGTCATCACAATGGTTACCTGTTCTCCACAAAAGATAACGATAATGACGGTTGGAGCTTAAACTGTGCTCAGAGATACCATGGAGCCTGGTGGTACAGAGATTGTCACTATTCAAACCTGAACGGCCTGTATCACCACGGATCACACCCATCCGGCGCTGACGGCATTAACTGGTACCATTGGAAGGGCTACTATTACTCTGCCGCACGTTCTGAAATGAAAGTGCGACCAGAAGACTTCTAGTTTCTTTTTCCCGTCAGCAAAAGTTTCGCGGATACTAAGGTCTTTACTTCACTCATCGCTTGAGTGGACAAAGTATAAACCAAAGTTAGGTGTGGCTCACGGTGAATTCATTCCAAGCGCTTATAGCTTTTATTTGTTAATTCAGCTAGACTCCAAAATAAACAGAATAAGCCATACAGCAGTTTTCAACCGACCGTCAAAAAGTAATTGTGTGATTGCTATGGGTTGCGTTTGCTACGCTTTTTGATTGCTCCAAACAGGTCTGGCTGCATTCTTGGCCAATATCAGGAACAAACATTAAAAGCCCACTGCGATAATGCTCACGTAAATGAACAAAATTTAAAGAGACCCTCTTATCGTAGATGCTTTGCGCACCCATGTAGTTATATTTTACATCCAGGGCTCGACTTTTCTGAGACGCCCACGTTATGACTGATCGACGACCGTCGCTGGTTGCTGTATTCAATGTACTTCTGAGTTTGTGCTGATTTATCTCGCGATAAAACGTAGAAAAACATGTGAATCCACCATTTTCGTATGATACCAAAATGGCCGCCGTCAGTTACTGGGCGCACAAAGCATCTACGGTGAGAGGGTCTCTTTAATGGTGATGGTAGTTTAGGCCCCGTTCACACTAGTCCGTTCCCGTTTTGGTCTTCCGTCCACGCTATGCCGCCATTTTCGGTCACGAAAACTTTCTGAAAACGCAATTTTCCTGTTGTAGTGTGGACGGGCGAAAACGCAACTTCTTAAAAAGTGTCACGTCACGTTCTTCGTGTTTAGTGTTTTCGACTCATTTTTGCGTTTTAGTGTTAATGAACAGACACGAATCGAAAAGGGTACCGTGGACGCCGAAATTTGCGAAGTTTGCAAACGAAAACGGACTGTGGATGGGGCCCTGATCATTCTCTTTTACAAAGCAAAACTGATTTGCAAACTACTTTGGGTTTCGGTTGGTTAAAAACTAATTTTCACGGCCGCCGTGATTAGCGCTTTGTCTGATTTTGGTTTCAATATAAAACAATTCTATTTTAACCCAGGAATGATTTTCTTTTATTTCGGCAATAAGCTAACTGCTGCTTGCTGCGCTAAGTAGTAGAGTAAAAGTTTGATCCGGTGAAAAAGTTTGACAGCCTAATGCAATACAGCAAATCAGTCATCGGTTTCTATTGGCTGTCTTTCAATCATCCATTTTTTTGTTTATTTTGCTTAGTGTAACTTAATTTTTAGTGGTTTCTAAATAAAATGATGATGATGGTGTTCAGCTTATCTCTTGCAATCGAACTTAATTCGTGTGCTGATAAATCCTGCAATTAGTCTCCGGGTATTTTTAATGATTACTTTTTTTTTATTATCTTAGTATCTTTATTACTTTTTTATTTAGCGGTGGACAACTTTAAACGGTTGTTATATCAAAATCGGTCAAACTGACCTTTTGGGCTTAAGCAAAATGCCTAAAATGCTTTTTCCGTATTTTATAAAAAACCACCATTTCTGAGCGAGTAATGCTGACCTTTTGGGGGTATTGGGGGCAGAGTTCCTTTAGATTGCATCAAAAAAAAAAAAAAAAAAAAAAAAAAAAAACATGTTTCAAAAAAATGGCCTTGACATTGCTTGATTGGTTTTACCCGCCGACACAAAGCCGGGCTGTGCGCTCAAAGATAGTTCACTTAGCTTCCAGCATTATAGGCTACAAAAGGACTTACTTTGTCACTCTCTCGTTACTATTAAGTTACGCTAATCCCAGGTGAGTCTATGTTTTGTGTCATTTTTTAATTCTAAAAACAAAAGCGTTTGATCACAAAAGGACTGCGTCGCTATGTTTTGAGCAAGAACAAACTTTTTAGCTAGTCTATGATCAGAACTCTGCAGTTTGATAGCCACAAATAAGAGAGAAAGAATTTTGACAAAATAAAAATTCTCCCAACCCTAAAATAAGAAAATGTATGAGTGAAGAAATGAGAATTGATGTTCTAATCAGCTGTCATTTGCTGCAGACTATCGCCTGTTGGTGAGCGGTCGCAGAGCTAGGAATATCTTTTTCTTCGCGCGTGTCAAACTGTAGTCTAAACCGTAACACCGTTCGTGGTTATTGTTCCGCTTATTCAACCTACTGAACTATGCTTTTTGACAGCGTATCCAATGGCTGTTCCTTTAATAAAAAAGCCTTTTCTTGTAGTGTGGAGCCCAGCCGGAGGAGCATTTGACCAAATACCCGATGATTTTCCCGGGGTGGGTGGGGAGGCTTCGCAGTTGGAATTGACTCATATCTAACGAAACGTGATTCCTACTATGGATATAAAGTTTCATTGAATAAAAGTGATTCTTATGCCGACAATGACCTCTAACCCCCTTTTAGCAAGCTCTGAGTACTGACTTGGTGGCCGAGCGGTTTGGGGGTGGTGGACCTGAATCCGTAATGAAGCTCCAAACCAGGAGGTCGTGGGTTCAATTCCCACGGCCGGCAGTAGTAAGAAGGTTTTTCATCCGAGGAGGCAACTCCAACGATTTTTCCCTTCTGAACCTGTCTTCTTTCTACAGGTATTCCACCGGTCGGACATTTGAAACATGAGCCTCTGGCTCGGGAGAATGGGAAACCACTCCCTAATGCTTCGACTTTAAATAAACGATATCTATTTATTTTATTTAGGGACTGGAGTATACTACGATTAAATTACAAAAACATGCTCCTATTCAAGTGATGACGTATTGCTCTAATTCAGACATTGCTTTAGGTTTGCCCTGTGCTTCAAGAACTGGGAGTCCCTTTGACGCATAAAACTGATATGGAAGTCAAAAACGACATTATTGATTGATGTATCAGTCCCGATATAGCAAACTTTACCTTGACATCTAATACCTGCGCTGAAGAGCGGTCACTGGGGTAATGTGATTAAAATATTTATAACATTCATTATACGTACACATCCTGTTTTGAGCTGAAGCGAGTCTATTTTCTCAACAGATAACAATTCGAGTCATTGATATACTGAGTATCGTAAATCATTCATTGGCTAACTCCTCAACAGTGCCAAATTACCGAGCAAACCTTGCTATTCTGATTGGCCATTTAGGATCTTGAATTAAGTCCTGTCAGTACAGGTATATAGTCTTCCCCCGAGCTTCATCTGACGCAGTCATAATTGCTTGTCCGAGTACAACAGAGATATCAGTACCGATTTGAAGATGCTCCCCCTGCTACTTGTTCTAGTGGCAGTTCAGTTCCTTGCCTTCCCAGCTTCAAGTGCAGGTGTGTTTAGAAAGGTTAAAATAAGGTCCAGCTAAATGTACGAGTAAACATTGTTTGTCTGGTATTTCCCTAAAGGAGAGGAAAACATGAAAAATGTTTTGCTGCTCGGGAGGCTAAACGAGGTCCAAACTGTTGCACAAAATTTGAAGTACACCTGAAAACGCAGGAAATGCCATTTTATGCAGACTGTTAAACTTCCAAAACTTTTGGGGGGTGAGCCGTATTTTCTCTTGTACAGAAAAGGAAAATAACTTACGTACATGGAAAAATAGAAAAATAGAAAAACAATTTATATGCCAGAGAAGCAGAATTATGTGGTACATATAGCATTTATTTTGACGGAGACTTCTACGCCTAATCTTTGATTGGATTATTGTTGTATTTTAACACAATCAATTTGTTTATCATCTTTCTGTATCTTTATTTCATTTGCAGGAAACTCCATTCAGTATGGAAAAGTTCCTCTTGACAAGACACTGACAAATATTCGCTGTCAAACCGTGAACTATCCCCAAGTATTTTCAGGATCAGGAAAAGTGCGCGTATTGGCTTCCATAAGTCACGTGACTAGTGAAACTCCTAGTGTACATGACTCCGCCGTGGTGTGGACAAAATATGTGACCAAGCAAAAGTTTGATGTCTGCATCATGGAGTCTGGCAAAGGAACGAATGAAACAGTCCTGGTGAACTGAGTCGCTTTCCAATCCACGCCCAGTGGTATCTTTGGTGGAACTGCTTCAGTTGGTCTTTTCACCAGTAACACCAAGTGCACCAGGGTGGACTTTGAAAAGGTAGCAGATACATGTACCCCCCTCCCATTTAAAAATGCAACGTATCAACAGCTTTAAGCGCCTCCCCCCATGTGACGATACCTAAACGACATTTGTCAGTTTTAAAACATTGTATTCTTAAGACTCGAAAGGTTAAGGCCCAGGTTGTGTCAACACACATTTAGTTACTGTCCCGAGTAGGAAGATAAGCTTGGAACCTCTTTTTACGCTTTAAATTATGATGGCCGATTAAACATGTTTATTTACTTTTCTTTAGAGCTTTTCAAAAATTCCCAAAGTACTGGCGACAGTCCGTCGTACAACAGAAAATGAATTCCAGGAGCCCATGAATTTGTGGATAGAAGACATTCACGCGAATTACTTCAGAGTCTGTATGCGAGAAGTGATCACCTTTGGCGGGAAGCACAAACGTGTTCAAGTGGTAAGTACAGCGGTGCTACAAAAACAATGGACGACAGATCGGCCTGTGGGAGGTGGCGTCAGGGTTGGTAAACGGATTGGGGAAACTCAATTAGCAAGTTCACAGGAAGTGCTACGATCACACACCCCCCTCACCACTCCCCCTGAATTATTCTGTAACAATGTGTTTATTCCTTTATTTTAGAAAATGCCAATGAAGTTTTATTGTGCTTATGTTTTTGTTGTAAATTGATCCTGCATTGTCCTAATGCTGTTTATCGGTTTCAGTTTAGTTGTCTCATTAACTCGATTCATTTTTTGTCATCAGGACTGGATGGCTTTTGTTTCAGCATACAAGATTTTTACCCATATTGGCCACAGAAAGTTTGAGAATGATGCAGCTCCTCTAGAGAAAGATGATTTTGCGTACTGTCAGGTCAGTAATTACATCTCGCAATACAAGCCGATCAACATATTAAGTAATTAATACTGATTGTGCATTACCTATGAAGAAAATGTGGACCTGCTTGCTTGCTTTGTTGTTAGTTTGTCTCATGGTAATAATGCAACTTCTACAAGTCGTAATTTTTGTATCACTTTCATCTTGCCAGATTGTCAACTTCACAGAAGGATTCTACGCCGACCCTGTTGTCATAGTAACTGCCAATCACGAATATGACGTGAACAGCAGCTATTCCGTCAAACCAGAAAACAACTTCATCAACGCTTGGGTAGAGGTATAAAGTTCTCCTTGCTGCTTTACGTATATATCATAACGTTTGTCTCGAGTTTTTCACTCCAGATATGTTCGGTGTCTCAGTCGCACTTGTTTTGTTTTGTTTTGTTTTTCGTTTTTGTTTTATTTTCTCAGGAAATCACAAAGACGACTTTTCGCATGTGTATCAAAGATAAAGCAGGAGCAAGCAGTGAACATGACCCCATTCATGTGGATTACATCACCCTTGGAGGTATTAAGGCGGGATTGTAGAGAGTCCTAGAATTGATCTATCACGTTCGATAGATATTTTTTGCTTCTTATTGAAGTTTTCTTGTCTTTGTACATGTGTTACTTACATAATGATATATTTTCTCTTTTCTATTTATTTTTTCCAGACCTCGACCCATGCATCGACATCACGTGCTCGTATTATGCAGAATGTAAAGCATTTGGACCAAACGATGCCCGTTGCGTGTGCGTCGAAGACTGCCCGTCATATGAGGAGCCAGTTTGCTCGTCTAATGGAACAACTTACGATAATGAGTGTCTCTACAAACTAGATATGTGCCAAAGCAAAGCAAGCCTCACAATATCTCACCCTGGAAGTTGCAGAGGTTAGAAATATTTTCAGTAGCTAGTAGGACAGGAATGCATAAACTACAAATTGGTCATAGACATAATATACATTTCATATGAATAACGTAAAGTTCTGTTACTTGGTATTCCTTTTTCCTATTTAATTAGATGCTTATGATTTTGAGGGTCAGCTTAGTTACCATGTCAGTTAAAATAAATTAAATTAGTTTGCTGGTGGTTTATTCCTGGTAGTTAATGTTACATGTTCATCGCCAGAAATTCCGGACATTTTGCGTCCACGATTGCTTCCGGTCTTTCCCAGCGGCGTGCGGTATGAGCATGCGCCATTCACACATTCAACATTGTTACGTACTTTGCCTCAGTGGAGTGGGGGAGGGATGGGTTTCTCCGGTTCAAAAAGAGACTGCTACGTTTAGGAGACGTGCCGCTGAACGACCTAGTTGAAATTAGCTTTCGTTTGGTACAATTTTCATGCGATTTGGAGCTTCCCAGCCCAAAATATCAACATCCGAAGTCAGCGTATTTCACGGGAGGTATTCGCCATGGCTGGCTGTGAACTGCAAATTCAAACACAAAAAGTACACATCGAATTTGCTCCACGGGACTGACTGAGGCTTCACAGGAGATGTTCAATCCTTCGACAATCAGGTACGGGGTAGACATTTTGCGTTTTACCCAAGGTTCTTGTATTAAATGCAGCTTAAAAAGTGACAGTAGCCGGTTTTGAGCGTATTCTGCTATCAATCCCTTCTTACGTCGGCCGAAATTTTAAATTCAAAAAAGTACACATCGAATTTTACCGGAGATAAATATTTTTTGTACTGTTGTGTTTAGGAAGCTTTCCTCTTCCGAATGCTGCCCAGACATTTTTACGAACGTGCTTCAGTTAAGCGAAAAGCACAATTTATTATCAGATCCCATACATTTCTTTGTTATTTCTTGAGCGGCTGTCAGCGTGAAACCTGATGCCTCTTCCGAGATGGCGCAACCGGATGTCTGAAATTTCTGGCGATGCTTATTTCATTATATAGCCTAATATGTAAAGCCCGAACATTCTGAAACACAAAGGCAACTTGTTGGGGTGACTCGTTATGTAGTGATTATTTTTATCGTACTGACAATATCATCGCAAGAGTAACAACTGTTCTACGCTTCGTTTTCAGGTTTTTCTGCCCAGAAAGATCGCAGTGAGGTGCATCGTTCTAAAATCTGGTCAACTACTGCATGCGAAGAGATCACGATCAATCCCTACAACTTTTATCCTGACAAACCAATTCACATTCAGGTTTCGGTCAATCACTTCAATTACACAAACGCCAGCTTTGTACATGAAGCGGTGGTTCCTTGGGTGGAGAACATCCGGGAAACGAAATTCACGGCGTGTGTCACAAAAGCTGGCAGAAACGAAAAAAACTCTGATTACTTTGCCACTGTTGATTGGTTAGCTTACCAAGGTGCCCCAGCCGGAGGAGTTGCTGGCGAGATTGACATGCCAACCTGGTGGACTGGATCGAGTTGTCAGATTGTCAATCTCCCCGCTGTAAGTCGTTCCCCCTCAGTGGCGCTTTATGCATCCCGTCTTACAATGTGAATCCATTAACTTCAAAATTAAATGTTTGTTTGATTTTCAGGGCAAGTTCAGTTCGGCACCAATAGTACTCGTGACAGCAGAGCATGAAGGCCTTGGAATAAAACATGACGCATCCACCACATGGGTTGAAGATGTCACCACTTCGTCGTTCAAAGTGTGCATTCGAGAACTGCAAAACTTCGATGGAGCTCACGAACGCATCAAAATTGTAAGTATAGCTGCTCTACCCAGTGTCTACTGCATCTTTTCTGACGTCACACTTTGTAACCTCTCTCTCTTTCTATCGACAATCTTGCACTACAACTGATCGTGTGACCAAGCAGTTTCGGTTATCAACCGGTAAAACAAGCAAAACAGGTAACTGAATTTGGATCATCCTCGGAGACCGGCGAGTTGTTCAATCCTCGTATTAGTTCTCAGCCGTACTGGAAAACTGTTTTACTGAGTGAAACTTTCTTCTATCTTCTTTATTCAAGTGCATTCTATATATCTTAATTTTTACCTTTAGTTCGGCAAAGGGCAGTATATTACGTAAAGCAGTGTAAAATCATGTTCTTATCCATTATGCAAGACGTCCTGCAAACATGTATCGTCCAACTATGTTTAAGATTTTTACATGACTAATTGGTGCTAAAGTTCACTGTGAGCACGTGCTATTTTCTACAGGATTGGATCGCCTTTGGGGATCTTCACCGACCACTTTTCCGAGAACATGGAACAATGCTCTTCAAGAATAGACATGAACCACTAAAGGAGTTCAACTATGCTTTTTGTAAGGTAAAACGAATGTCTCGTGGAGAGCATGAAACCTAGCCCAATCCAACTATTTAAAAAAGACTAGAACTTTGTTAGAAAAAAGCCTGTGAGATTAACTTGTGTGGTAAAATTACTAAAGGTGTTATATTTGTCTCTAACAGGACATCAATTTTGTTAAGCCTTATGACGTGGCTCCCTCCGTTCTGATAACTGCGAACCATTCAACAAGTGGCGGGAACCTGAAACCAGAATACAATTCCATATCTGCATGGGTGGAGGTGGGTTGAACTTTAGAAAGAAGCTGACTATATAATCACCTTGAAAAAACTACCGAAACAAAACTGTGTCTTTCATTCACTTTTCCCGACGTTGGGCACATATCACTGTCATTATCTTTAAGTAGTCTAGATTCTTTTCAAGTGACAAGCGCTTCTACTTCAATTTGGAGGACAAACTTGTTCGTTTGTGGAACGGACCAGTTTTGCGTCAAGCTAGTCACGTCCTAAGCTATTTATCCGCTTGCGAATATGTGGAAAACAAACTCATTTCCTTCGTCTAACTGCGATAATACAAAATGCACCCACTTGTTTCAGCCAAGAATGCCCAGACGTTCGTCGTTGCTGAATTCATTATATCGGGCGTATCTTTCTGTAGACACGTCACATAACGCTTACTATATAATATATATATTATATATTCCTGACATTTTGCTTTTCTGTTTATTTTTTTTATGCTCCTTCTACTATTTGTGGTCTGAGATTATGTGGTGAATTTTGGGTCACGTGTCCTCAATTAGTAGACGTGTGATCTGTTACTGTTATTTTAATCTTTGGCAGTATATTAATACAACTGGATTTCGTGCATGTACAAAGGAGCTTTTTGTGAAGAAACACGACCCACTGTTCATCTCCTACGCTGTCATGCCGGGTGAGTCCTTCGACAATTCCTTCCTTTAACAGATCTCCGCATTCCCGCTCACGTGAACACACGTATACAGGCACGCGATCACAAGTTTGCAAATGTTGCAACTACGTTCTAAATTCAATCTATTTGCGATCATGGTTTTATTGTGCATTTAAACTCATTCAATTACTTTTGCTTTGCATGCTTTGTCAGATGTCTGTGAACCTGGTTGGAGTTTCTTCAATGGTTCCTGCTACCTCACTAGTAACACATGTGAATCGTGGACGAACGCAACCAAAAAGTGTCAAAGCATGAAGGCAAACTTGGTCAGCATCCGGAGTCAAGAAGAAAACATTTTCGTGCAGCATCGGCGAAATAGCGCAAAATCCTGGATTGGTTTGAATGACATCGCCTCTGAAGGCGCCTACCGCTGGGTCGATGGAAGTTCTTCGCAGTTTCGATTCTGGGCCAAAGGACAACCCAACAACTTAGATGGAAACCAGGACTGTGTTCATGCGCTTGGCATTCAGAACGGATACAAGTGGAATGACGTGGAATGCTCCGCCTGCCATAACTTTACGTGCGAGAAAGGTAATATTTATGACAAGAAAATGTAATTCATCAATTTTATAACGAATATGAAAATGTGTGGCATCATAAATTATTAAATCATAGAAAATCGTCGCTCATCTTCTTTGCCATAGCATAAATGTTAGCCTATATCCTCCAAAACTTGGAGCTCCATGCAAATCTCCCTTAAACTGTTAAGGTCAACCAAGACATTATTTAACTCCTGCTGATTTAACTTGTTTTTCAGATTACGATGAGTGCATAAACGTTCCTTGTTTGAATGGTGGGACATGTGTGAACAAAAAGAACAACTACACTTGCGTCTGCACGAAGTATAACTTTGGTCGACATTGCGAAGGTAATAGTTTTGTTGTTCTAGTATAGTTTTCAAGAGGGCCTAGATGGGGGGTCTGCATAACACTTAACAGTAAAACATTCGGGCCCGTAACACTTAACAGTAAACCCCATCTAGGCCCTCTTTCAAACGAATCGTTGTAGATGTTTATGGTAAAATGGTAAAACTTTTTATTGTACGTCTTTCTGTGCATTCTTTGAGTTAATTAGAAATAAAATAACAAACGTTTGCACAGGTCCTGTACCACGGCGGCTTTTATATGGATCCTCCCCCTTCAGTAGTTTTTGCCACTTAGAGGGCTTAATGACCTAATGAGATTGGCCGAACAGCTTATAGCCTATCGCCTAAGGCGCCGACATAGAAGCTATGCTCCATGCGGTTCTCTCATATACTGCTGAGGTGGCCAAGACAAATAACTCGTGTTGATTTAACTTTTGCTTTTCAGATTATGATGAATGCGCAAACGTTCCTTGTTTGAATGGTGGAACATGTGTGAACAAAAAGAACGGCTACACTTGCGTCTGCACAAAGTATACATCTGGTCGACATTGCGAAGGTAATAGTTTTGTTGTTCTAGTATAGCTTTCAAACGAATCGTTGTAGATGTTTATAGTAAAATGGAAATCTAAACAGGTTGTAGAGCGCAGGAAAAAGAGCAGCAATAGTTTTATACAGCGGGATCGGAAGTAAGAGGAACACGGCTTAGCGCATGTGCTAGTCGTCAAATGCGGTATATTTACTATTGTTATTATTAAATTACATCAAAGTAGTGCTAATTATTTTGAGAGGCAATGTTTACATCAAAGTTTAGTTTATTAAACTCGTCATAAACACACGAAATAAATACAAAATAATGGAGTGTAATGACAGGAGGAAGAAAAAGGACTTGCGTCCCAACTTATATCCAACTCTTAACGTAACTGAGAGATAAAAACCTATCTAAAACAGGAAATCTAAGATATAATAAAAGTATTAAACCACAAACTATAAACTACAGACTAATAGATTACAAATGCGCCGGGCCATATTAGAATCATCTAATTCTAATATGACTTGATTTCCAGTTCAAGGTAAAGACTGTGCCGATATAATGAAATACCACAAGACGAGCGGTGTGTACACGATCAAACCTGATAATCAAAGTCCATTTGACGTATACTGTGACATGACCACGGGTAGAGGAGGTTGGACTGTGTTCCAAAAGAGACTGGACGGCTCTGTCAACTTTTACCGTGGGTGGACTGATTACAAGAACGGCTTTGGAGACCTAAAGGGCGAGTTTTGGTTGGGACTGGATAAAATATATCGCCTGACAAAAGCCCGTCGAAATACATTACGCGTAGATCTGGAGGAAACAAACGGAAACACGGCCTACGCACAGTACAGCTATTTTGCTGTTTCAAATGAAGCAGCCAAGTATCGGTTGAGTCTTGGATCATACTCTGCGGGTGAGTCATCTTAAAGTACTCTCAATTTCAAACTTCATCACACTTAACTAACGCCGCACCTTTCACATTTACTGCGTGCATGTCGTGTGATGCAATGAGCCTCGATTTGAAAACAGAAAAACAGGCATTGCTTTGAGATTTATTGTAATAGAACCTTTGTAAGTATTCTTCACCCCCAATATCAACTTTGTTTACCAGTTTTAGGGTGGATATTGAAAGCAGTGTCTTTTGGTACTGTATTACCTGACCCGTCTATGTGTCCATCTTGGAATATTGAAATTGAAACTGGCAAAAGGCTATGTATTACCCTTCTGTAAAACACTTTTGGGTGAAGTAGGCCTCCTGAATAAAGATTATGATTATTTTAGCTTGTTTCCCTCATTTCAGCGAATGAAAGCAGTCACATAGTTTAGTTGTCTGTTGGTGCCTGGGCCTATCAAACACTTAAAAAAAGAGTGTCCCGGATTATTATAAACTCGCAGAGCAATTGGACAAGCTCTATTTGCCGTTCGTTTTCAAAGTTATCAAATGATGAAAATAATTATATAGCTTATATGCCGTATTTCAGATGACACCTGGAAAGTAATAGCACAATAGCATACACCACCCTAGTCTTGGCCAATTAAATTATAGAATAAAAGAAGGTATAAACAACTGCGTAATCGAAGTGATCCTTGTTCTCAACAGGTAATGCAGGAGATTCACTTAGTAATCACAACGGCCACATGTTCTCCACAAAAGATAACGATAATGACGCTTCGGCCGAAAGCTGTGCTTATTACTTCCGCGGAGCCTGGTGGTACAACAAGTGTCACTATTCAAACCTGAACGGCAGGTATCTTTACGGGCCACATAAATCTGGCGCTGACGGCATCAACTGGAAATCGTGGAAAGGCTACTATTATTCTGCCGCACGGTCTGAAATGAAAGTGCGACCAGAAGACTTCTAATTTTTTCCCCGTCAGTATAAGTTTCGCGGAAACTAAGGTCTTTACCTCACTCACCGCTTGAGTCGGCAAAATATATGCCAAAGTTAGGTGTGGCTCACGGTGAATTCATCCCAAGCGCTTATAGCTTTCATTTGTTAATTCAGGGTAAATTCCAAAATATACAGAATAAGCCATACAGCAGTTTTCAACCGACCGTCGAAAGTAATCGTGTGATTGCTACGGGTTGCGTTTGCTACGCTTTTTGGATTGGTCCAAACACAGGTCCGGCTGCATTCTTGGCCAATCAGGAGCAAAAGCAAAAGCAAAAGCAAAAGCCTACTGCGATATGCTCACGTAAGCGAACAAACTTTAATGGTGATGGTAATTTAGGCCCCGCGTCCCCATTAGTCCGGTCCCGTTCAAAAATGCAGTTTTCTAGTTCTTCCGCCTTTGAACTTCCGTTCACGCTATGCCGCCATTTTCGGTCACGAAAACGCACTACTTTTTGAAAGCGATCTCTAGAGTGGATTTTTTGAAAACACAATTTTCCTATTGTAGTGTGGACGGGAAAAAACGGAACTTTTTAAAAAGTCTGACGTCGTGTAGCCTGAGAAAACAGACGTCTCTCATCGCGCGCTCGATCCAAACCGAACACACTCTCGAGTGTGTTCGGTTTGGATCGAGCGCGCGATGAGAGACGTCTGTTTTCTCAGGCTAGACGTCATGTTTTTCGTGTTTAGTTTTTCCGACTCATTTGTGCGTTTTGGTGTTAATGACCAAAAACGAACCGAAAACGATTAGGGTGGACGCTGAAATTTTCGTAAACGTAAAAAAAAAAAAAAAAAAAAAAAAAAAAAAGTTTGCAAACGAAAACGGACTGTGGACGGGGCTCTGATTATTCTCTTTTACAAAACAAAAGCATTTGCAAACTACTTCAGGTTTCTGTTGGATAAAAACTAATTTCCAACGGCTGCCGTGATTTGTGCTTCGACTGATTTTCGATCAAAACCCACTCTATTTTAACCCAGGAATGACTTTTTTGTTTTAGTAATAAGCTGACTGCTGCTTGTTGCGCTTAAGTAGTAAAGTGAAAGCTTGATTTGGTGAAAAAAGTTAGACAGCCTAACGCCACAGTAAGCCGTCAGTTATCGGCTTCTATTGGTTGTCTTTCCACCATCCATGTTTATTTTGCTTAGTCTAATTACTTACTTTTTAGTGGTTTCTAAATAAAATGATGATGGTGTTCGACTTATATCTTGCAATTAAACTTTCGTGTGCTGATAAATCCTGCAATTAGTCTCCAGGATTTTTTTACTGATTTTTTTAATATCTTATTTTTTTGCGGCGGACAACTTTAAACGGTAATTATATCAAAACCGGTCATTACTGACCTTTCGAGTTCAGACACAATCAATGCCTAAAATGCTAGTATTTTATAAAAACCACTATTTCTGAGCGAGTAAAGCTGACTTTCTGGGGGAATGGGAGGGCAGAGTTCCTCGTGTGCAGCGCACCTTAGAATTAGTTTGCATCAAAAAGGGGAAAAAATGAAACATGTTTCAAAAATAGCCTTGGCATTGCTTGATTGGTTTTACTCGTGGTACTCATGTGTAATTCATTAGCCTCCAGCATTCAGGAGGATCGCGGGGGCCAAAATTATCTTCTAACTTTTCACGTGTTTGGATAAGGCAATATAATCCATGGAAAATCGTTTTATATTTTTCAACTATTGTTTACTTTGAGCAACTGATTACTAAGTCATTGTTTATTAGTACAGCCAAACTTAGAATTGACTCAAAGATGAAACGTGATTCCTAGTATGGATATAATGTTCCCCACGGAACAAAAGTGATTCTTATGCCGACAGTGACCTCTGACCCCCTCTTAGCAAGCAACCAGAGATAATGTACTACGGTTAAATTCCAAATCCCGTTGGGCTGAAGCGAATATATTTCCTCAACATAGTCCTGTTCTTTGTCCGGGCCTTAAATGGAGAAAAATATTTAAGTGATGACGTATTGCTTTAAATCAGGCATTACTTTAGGTTTGCCCTGTGAAAAATAAATTCCGGGATCGACTGCTATGAATGCTCATACACTTACCACTCCTAGCCCCCCCCCCCCCCCCCCCCCCCCCCCCCCTCCCCCCTCCCCTTTAAGACCTAGGAGTCCCTTTGGCGCATAAAACTGACCTGGAAGCCAAAACGACATTATTGATTGATGTATCAGCCCCAATATAGCAAACATTACCTTGAACTCTAATACCTGCGCTGAAGGGCGGTCACAGGAGTAATGTGATTAGAATATTTATAACAATCATTATATGTGCACATCCTGTTTTGCGCTGAAGCGCGTCTATTTTCTCAACAGATAACATATCGAGTGATTGATATACTGAGTATCATAAATCAGTCATTGGCTAACTCCTCAACAGTGCCAAATTACTAAGCAAACCTTGCTATTCTGATTGGCCATTTAGGATCTTTGAACTGACAAAATACAAGTATATAGTCTTCTCCCAAGCTTCATCTGACATAATGCAGTCATAATTGCTTCTCTGAGTGCGACAGAGATATCAGTGCCCATTTGAAGATGCTTCCCCTGCTACTTGTTCTAGTGGCAGTTCAGTTCCTTGCCTTCCCAGCTTCAAGTGCAGGTGTGTTTAGAAAGGTTAAAATAAGGTCTAGCTAAACGTACGAGTAAACATTGTTTCGGAAACATTCTTTTGTCTGATATTTCCCTAATATAGAGGGAATCATGAAAAATGTTTTGCTGCTCGGGAGACTAAACGAGGTCCAAACTGTTGGACGAAATTTGAAGTACACCTGAAAACGCAGGAAATGCCATTTTATGCAGACTGTTAAACTTCCAAAACTTTTGGGGGGCGTGAGCCGTATTTTCTCTTGTGCAGAAAAGGAAAATAACTTACGTACATGGAAAAATAGAAAAAAAAAACTTAGGGCCCGGTCGCACAAGGAAGTTTAGTCGATAAAATCTCAGCATCGAGAGCAATACGACGGCTTCTTCAATGTTTGGTAGCAACTTGCTGACATATATTTCTGGTGACAAGCGCTGTTTGCTCTTCAACTGATGCAAATGTTGACATTAATGTCGTTAAAGTTTTGAGTGCGATCGGAGCCTCATATGCCAGAGAAGCAGAGTTATGTGGTACATATAGCATTTATTTTGACGGAGACTTCTACGCCTAATCCTTGATTGGATTATTGTTGTATTTTAACACAATCAATCTGTTTATCATCTTTCTGTATCTTTATTTCATTTGCAGGAAACTCCATTCAGCATGGAAAAGTTCCTCTTGACAAGACACTGACAAATATTCGCTGTCAAACCGTAAACTATCCCCAAGTATTTTCAGGATCAGGAAAAGTGCGCGTATTGGCTTCCATAAGTCATGTGATCAGTGGAGCTCCCAACGTACACGACTCCGCCGTGGTGTGGACAAAATATGTGACCGAGCGAAAGTTTGATGTCTGCATCATGGAGTCTGGCAAAGGAACGAATGGAACAGTCCTAGTGAACTGGGTCGCTTTCCAATCCACGCCCAGTGGTATCTTTGGTGGAACTGCTTCAGTTGGTCTTTTCACCAGTAACACCAAGTGCACCAGGGTGGACTTTGAAAAGGTAAAATTTAATGCATTGCCGAAGTTACGTTTATTTTGAGATATAATCACCTGTTTAGAATTTAAGAAGACTAGTCATTATTTAACGGCCGTTTTCAAGTGTAGCTCTTTTATATTTCTCGTATATCAAAGTTAACTTTACATTAATAAGTTCGACCTACTGCTATAGAAACTGTCTTAAGTTTTAGTAAACATAATTTGATAACCCGCTTAATACTGCAATGCCACAAAAGCAAAAACACCAAGACGCAGGCCAATGTTTCCTGCTTAGCAGCTGCATTTGGAGACAAAAGTACTACACAGTACAATCACAATCATAAATATCCAAATCTTGGTCTTCCTCTAAAGAAGTACACCTCCGAAAATAACTGATAGATTGCACACTTCTCACTGAAAATATATACATTACTGTCCCGAAAGCAAAACACAAAATCTGCCTCATATTTACCCTTTCGTGCAAGAATTATATTTCTTTAGTACGTTAAGGGTTTTTACTCTCTTCTATTTAGAGTTTTCTAAAAATTCCCAAAGTAGTGGCGACAGTTCGTCGTACAGCAGAAAGTGAATTCCAGGAGCCAATCAATTTGTGGCTAGAAGACATTCATGTGAACTACTTTAGAGTCTGTCTTCGAGAAGTGATCACATTTGGCGGGAAATACAAAAATGTTCAAGTGGTAAGTATAGATGTTTAACGGCGTTGTTTCCACAAATTAAACTATTTGCGTGGTCCCCGGATTCAGAGTTGTGCGGAAGAGGTCAGAGAACTCAAAAAGAATATCGTTATTATCGATATGTAGAGTAGGAAATACCACTTTTCCAGGTTGAAGTTTCCATTTTAGAAAGTATATGCTGAGTAGTAACTGACGAGGGATGAGTCGATCTACCTCTTTTGGCATAATATGTTTTACTGGTCTTGTTTGAACCCATAGTACCAGGCTAGGCTTTTAGTCTGAAATTCGTTGTCTCAAAGTGATGATTTTCGAGTCTGTAATTGGTAAAACGTACGATAAAAAAAAGCAACTTAAAGTTGATGCGGGAAGCCAACTACCGTAACAAAATTTTAAGCTGACATTTAATCACAGGTTTTGCACATGATTCCGTTTATTTGTCAGGATTGGATGGCTTTTGTCTCAGCTGCCAAGGCTTTTACCCACAACGGCCACAAAATGTTTGAGAATACCAAACCTCCTCTGGAGAAAGACAATTTTGCCTACTGTCAGGTCAGTGCTCAAATACATACAGTATGCAATATACATGATGCCTTTATTTACTGTTCAGAATTTTTCAGCTGCTTACCTGCATACCTGTATTTTTCTGAACTTCAAAATGCTGCCAAATTCGATCTCTAAATGCTGTTAGCCTGATATTTTGCATTTCTACATATGTTTTCATACTCTTTCCGTTTCTGTCATTCGTAAAACCTGATGATAAATTTTCAGTCACGTGGTGGGTTTGGGTCATGTGACCAGATCTTGCAAAAGCCCTATCATCTGTCTTAGGTTTCGGAAGAGAATAACGTAATGTGCGCCTCAATTACTTGAAGCTCGCTTATACAATTCTTGCATCGCTAGGTTGTCAACTTTACTGGAGTTTTCTACGCCGACCCTGTTGTCATAGTAACGGCCAATCATGAGTATGACACTAACAGTAGCTATTCTGTCAAACCAGAAAACAACTTCATCAACGCTTGGGTGGAGGTAAGGCCGTATATATATATATATATATATAGGCATGCATCATGCACACACTATAAATAACATGCTCGTATACAAACCATACTTCATACACAACATACTGTTAGTTTATATCCATAATAAATGCATACTTACATGGATGCAAATGGATACATGTTTTATAAAGGGAAGAAGGTAGACATTACTCGAAAAGAAACTCAAGCAATAACTATTGAACTAATTAAAATGCCAGTTTACTCCTTTCCCAGGAAATTACAAACAAGTCATTTCGCATGTGCATCAAAGATAAGGCAGGCATCAGCAGTCAACACGACCCCATCCATGTGGACTACATAACTCTTGGAGGTAAGGAATATGTAGGAACACCTTTATAATTATAATAACTTTAAAAAGAGCCTTCTGCACTTTGATTAACCCTTTCGAGAGCTCAAGCTCAAAATGCAGTTTCTCTCTACCTTTTTAAGAAGCTATATGAGTGAGGTAATGAGAATCGACAATTTAATCAGCTTGCATTTGCACTTCCTTTCAGATCTCGATCCATGCATCAACGTTACGTGCTCGTATTATGCAGAATGTAAAGCATTTGGACCAAACGATGCTCGGTGCGTGTGCGTCGAAGACTGCCCGTCATATGAGGAGCCAGTTTGCTCGTTTAATGGAACAACGTACGATAATGAGTGTCTCTACAAACTAGATATGTGCCAAAGCAAAGCAAACCTCACAATATCTCACCCTGGAAGCTGCAGAGGTTAGAAATATCTTTAGCAGTAGGTCAGGAATGCATAAACTTTACAAATTGGTCACAGACATGATACACACTTCATAAGAACAACGTAAAGTACTAGTGTTACTTGGTATTTCTTTTGTATACTTAATCAGATGCTTACGATTTTGAGGGTCATCTTAATTCGTTACCATGTCAGTTACATAAATAGTTTGCTGGTGGTTTATTACTGGTAGTTATAGGACGGTTTCTATTTCACTATATAGCCTAATATGTACAGCCCGAACACTCTGAAACACAAAGGCAACTTGTTGGGGTGACTCGTTATGTAGTGATTATTTTTATCGTACTGACAATATCATGGTAAGAGTAACAACTGTTCTTCGCTTCGTTTTCAGGTTTTTCTGCCCAGAAAGGTCGCAGTGAGGTGCATCGTTCTAAAATCTGGTCAACTACTGCATGCGAAGAGATCACGATCAATCCCTATAACTTTTATCCTGAGAAACCAATCCACGTTCAGATTTCGGTCAATCACTTCAACTACTCCGACGCCACCTTTGTACATGAGGCCGTGGTTCCTTGGGTGGAGAACATCCACGAAACGAAATTCACGGCGTGTGTGACAAAAGCTGGCAGAAACGAAAAAAACTCTGATTACTTCGCCACTGTTGATTGGTTAGCTTACCAAGGTGCCCCAGCCGGAGGAGTTGTTGGAGAGATTGACATGCCAACCTGGTGGACTGGATCGAGTTGTCAGATTGTCAAATTCCCCGCTGTAAGTCGTTCCCCCTCAGTGGCGCTTTATGCATTTCCATCTTAAAATGTGAAACCATTAACTTCAAAATGAAATAATTGTTTGATTTTCAGAGCAAGTTCAGTTCGGCACCAATAGTACTCGTGACAGCAGAGCACGAACGTCTTGGAATAAAACATGACGCATCCACCACATGGGTTGAAGATGTGAACACTTCGTCGTTTAAAGTGTGCATTCGAGAACTGCAAAACTTCGATGGAGCTCACGAACGCATCAAAATTGTAAGTAAAGCTGCTCTACCCAGTGTCTACTGCATCTTTTCTGACGCCCTACATGTCACACTTTGTAACCTCTCTCTCTCTCGACAATCTTGCACTACAACTGATCGTGTGACCAAGCTGTTTTGGTTATCAACCAGTAAAACAAGCAAAACAGGTAACTGAATTTGGATCATCCTCGGAGGCCGGCGAGTTGTTCAATCCTCGTATTTGTTCAGCCGTACTGGAAAACTGTTTTACTGAGTGAAACTTTCTTCTATCTTCTTTATTCAAGTGCATTCTATATATCTTAATTTTTACTTTTAATTCGGCAAAGGGCAGCATATTACGTAAAGCAGTGTAAAATCATGTTCTTATCCATTATGCAAGACGTCCTGCAAACATGCTATCATCAAATCACAGGTCGTCCAACTATGTTTAAGATTTACACACGAGTAATTGATCCTAAAGTTCACTGCGAGCACGTGCTATTTTCTATAGGATTGGATCGCCTTTGCAGATCTCCACCAACCACTTTTCCGAGAACATGGAACAATGCTCTTCAAGAATGGACATGAACCACTAAAGGAGTTCAACTATGCTTTTTGTAAGGTAAAACGAACGTCTCGTGCAGACCATGAAAACCTAGTCCAATCCAACTACTTCAAAATGACGAGAACTTTGTTAGAAACAAGCCTGTGAGATTAACGACTTGTGTGGTGAAATTACTAAAGGGTGTTGTATTTGTATCTCACAGGACATCGATTTTGTTAAACCGTATGACAAGGCTCCCTCCGTTCTGATAACTGCAAACCATTCAACAAGTGGCGGGAACCTGAACCCAGAATACAATTCCATATCTGCATGGGTAGAGGTGGGTTGAACTTTAGAAAGAAGCTAACTATAATCACCTTGAAAAAATTACCGAAACAAAACTGTGTCTTTCATTCACTTTTCCCGACGTTGGGCACATATCACTGTCATTATCTTTAAGTAGTCTAGATTCTTTTCAAGTGACAAGCGCTTCTACTTCAATTTGAAGGACAACCTTGTTCGTTTGTGGAGCGGACCGGTTTTGCGTGAAGCTAGTGACTTTCTGAGCTATTCATCCGCTTGCGAATACATGGAAAACAATATTTATTTCCTTCGTCTAACTGCCATAATACCACATGCACCCACTCGTTTCATCCAAGAATGCCCAGACGTTTGTCGTTGCTGAATTCATTATATCGGGCGTATCTTTCTGTAGACACGTGACATAACGCTTATTATATATATATATGTTATATATTCCTGACATTTTGCTTTTCTGTGTATTTTTTTATGCTCCTTCTACTATTTGTGGTCTGAGATTATGTGGTGACTTTCGGGTCACGTGTCCTCGATTAGTAGATGTGTGACCTGTTACTGTTATTTTAATCTTTGACAGTATATAAATACAACTGGATTTCGTGTATGTACAAAGGAGCTTTTTGTGAAGAAACACGACCCACTGTCCATCTCCTACGCTGTCATTCCAGGTGAGTCCTTCGACAATTCCTTCCTTTAACAGATCTCCGCATTCCCGCTCACGTGAACACACGTATACAGGCACGCGATCACAAGTTTGCAAATGTTGCAACTACGTTCTAAATTCAATCTATTTGCGATCATGGTTTTATTTAAACTCATTCAATTACTTTTGCCTTGCTTTGCCAGATGTCTGTGAGCCTGGTTGGAGTTTCTTGAATGGTTCCTGCTACCTCACTAGTAACACATGTGAATCGTGGACGAACGCAACCAAAAAGTGTCAAAGCATGAAGGCAAACTTGGTCAGTATCCGGAGTCAAGAAGAAAACATTTTCGTGCAGCATCGGCGAAATAGCGCAAAATCCTGGATTGGTTTGAATGACATCGCCTCTGAAGGCGCCTACCGCTGGGTCGATGGAAGCTCTTCGCAGTTTCGATTCTGGGCCAAAGGACAACCAAACAACTTAGATGGAAACCAGGACTGTGTTCATGCGCTTGGCATTCAGAATGGATACAAGTGGAATGACGTGGATTGCTCCGCCTGCCATAACTTTACGTGCGAGAAGGGTAATTTTTACATATTAATTTAAGACAAAGAAATTATTTGATGTCATTTCAGAAGGTTTTTCTAACGGTAAACTATAGAATAGGTATGCAGCATGACCTCAGTCCGCTAAAATATGTCATTTGGCTCCCAGATATCTGTAGCATTTTTGTCAATCACTGCTGCCCATAAATTCGTCGTTTAGTCACCCGAGCCATAACTGAATGTTCTGTCCCTACACGATGGCTGCATCCAAAACAAAGCTAGAATTCCCTTTGGAGAGTTTAATAGAAGTTGAAAAGAAGGAATATCGGTAATTATCTCAAACTAAGATTATAACGTAAAGAAACCCAGAGCGTTCTTTTGGGACTGTTCCGGAACGAAAATAGACAGTGTTCGGGAAGAGGTCGCCTGGGAGCTAGCCGAGAGTGTCAAAAGTAGGCTCGTTTTCTCGCCCAAAAAATAACACAGTTATGACTATTCCGCTCCGTCAAATATATACCGGTTCGGGGTGATTCTGTTCATTCCGCGAAATATGAATGTTACCTAAAAACATATTTTACGTCTCTTCTGTATAGTCTAGCTTACTCAATCCGGAATAATATGCAAAATGAATGAGCGCATGGTGTAGTACGGTGTTTTATTATATAGACACGAGTGTCTTACTGGAAAATATACTGTGCGTAAAATCCATACGAAACTACATCCGGGACCCGAGTGGCGTATTTTCCATATCCTCACTAGTGAGCATATCGTTGGCATCATTTCCCGCTTTTGCACGGTTGTTTGTGCAATTTTTCGTAAAACACTCGTGTCTAATATAATAAAAAGAAAATTTCACGGCGGCGCGAAGATATGGATTTTATTTTCTCGTGGTAAAAACAATATTTTACTCACTCGCAAAGCGCTCGTTCGTAAAATATTGTTTTTACCACTCGAAAATAAAATTCATATCTTCGCGCCGCCGTGTAATATCCTCTATTTTTCTATGCTTCAACAATTAGGTTTTCTATAAGAGCTTTAAAAATAAAAAAAGGTATTAAATGGAACAGATCGTGGGTTTCTGGAAGATATTTACCACATTGTGCTTATCTATTATCTTAGGATCTCTTTTAGCAAACAAACATTGCCATAGAAAGTTTCTCTTGCGGGTAAGAGTTACTCTTTGTTTTGAAAGGCGCTCTAAGTGATTGAGTGGCCGAGCGGTCTGGGGTGGTGGACCAGAATCCGTAATGAAGCTCTGAACCAGGAGGTCGTGGGTTCGATTCCCACGGCCAGCAGTAGTAAGAAGGTTTTTCATCCGAGGAGGCAACTCCAACGGTTTTTCCCTTCCGAACCTGTCTGCTTTCTACAGGTCTTCCACCAACACGGCCCCACAAGCTACTAGCTGAATTACTTACCGTGTATAAATAAAGATATTTTACTTTTTTTTAAAGTGTTCAGAGCCAAAAGGAGATAAAACCTTGTGTGCATGTTATGTATGATGACAGTACAGACAATCCCCCAACGCTGACGTGAATGGATATCTTGTTTTCAGATTATGATGAATGCGTCAGTGCTCCATGTCTGAATGGCGGAACTTGTGTTAACAAAAGAGAAAGCTTCAGCTGCATCTGTCCACAATCTTATGTTGGTCGACACTGTGAAGGTACTGACTTTAATTTCAGTAAATTCTAAGTAAAAACGATCTGAGCATGAAAATAATATGTATGATTTTGTAAAAGAGATCGCGAATACCGTAAACTGCAGCTTAGAAGCCCGGATTATACAAGTCCGTAAGGAGTTTTGGATTGGGTTATATAAACGGGGATGGGGAGGGGGGGGGGGGGGGGGGGGGGGGGGTCATAACCTGAATAGAAAAAACGTTTCAAATGAGCTGATAAGAAAACACGTGAGACGGTGCAGCAGTATCAAAATAAGTTTTCCATTTACTCGGTGGTATTTATCATAAGGGAGGGGGGGGGGGGGGGGGGCTTATAAGCGGCAGTTTACGGTACACTACTATTCCCTCTCCGGGATTTAAAATATTATAATGCGAGGTTTATCATATACATAAATACTTCATCATCATGTTACTTTGTTTAAGAGTCAATTTAAGCCATGATTGTTTTCTGTTTGATTGTTTTTGTTTTTGTTTCTGGGTTTCTTACAACTCCATATTACGTTTCTTCATCACAATGTGAAGAGTACGCGTCCACATGCAAAGAATTATACAACAAAGGACGGTATGTAGTAAAGTTACTATAATGCCTTCTTGTTGATGTTATATGCTTTTGCTTTCTTGGATGTCGTGTTGAAGTGTATTAGATGAAGTTTGACACAACCTGAAATATACTCTCGTCGGCAACCAGATTTCATAAGGTCTGGCTGCTTTCATTGGGTACATTTTTCAGTTCTGTGTACGTTGTTGCTGGGCGAAATCATGGTTTTATAACTTTAGATACATGGTAGTAAAAGGATTTAAAAAGCACTTATGGCAGTTTGTTATTTTCGTATAAAAATGAGAGAAATTATAGAACAAAATATTACCTAATCAGAGGAAAATGTTGAAAAAACATTCGATTAGATTCAATGCAGGCACACTTGTTGGAACAAAGACAGCAAAATCTAAGGTCTCTCTTCTGAGAACAAAGCGTCAAACAAATTGCTTGATTGCTATTTAAACGCTTCAATATATTTCTGCCAGTGCCGAGGACAAAGCATATTCACTGAAAATGGACATTGGAAAGGTATCCACCTTTTGTCAGATGACTGGAATAACAGGCTGTGGTAGAGGTGGATGGACGCTGGTTATGAAGATCGACGGCTCAAAGGTAATATTCCTCCTACAAAGCACATTATCAAAGAACACCACATACATAGAGCCGTTTTTGTGACCGTCGAAAACCAAAACCAAGGTAGACAGACAGACAAATTGGCTTTACTTGCACGGCCCTTACAAGAGTGTTGCTAAAGCTATGTGTACACGTAATGGTTATAATGATAATTAAGAAATTAAGAAATTAAGATTCAAACAAGTTCAATGAATCATTGTTAATTGCACACAAAAAACTATTTGCCAGAGCTTCGGTTGTTTCCAGCATCATTCTCCCTTTGACGGTGTTAGATGAAAATTATTAACAAGAACGACAAAATACGCCTACGGCTTGTGTTTTTCCCTATACACTTCTTTCGTGCTCTCTCAGCTGCGTGTTTCATATTTGTTATTAATATCTTTTTATGAAATATATGAAACTCAGTATGAGCAGCAACATTGTACAGTGAAAGTTAAGTGGGTAATTTGTTTGGGACTTGCTTTCCGGCATTGAAAACTTTGCTTACTGCACAGCACTGACTGGGGCTTTTAAGGTGATTCCCTAGAAAAAAAATCTGTCATAGATTTGTAATGAAACTTGGCACAATTTTACAACACCTCAAGTGAGTCACAATGATGCAATAAAAACAAGGGATCACCGTGCTCGTTTTAACGGCACAAGCTGACGAATATGGTGTTCTAGCGTCTGTTGCGCGCACCCCGATACTGGAAAATAAGGTCAATGATTTTTAATGCAGTCTGAAATATCACTAAACTCTCAACTTTATTCTATTGATTATTCACCTATGTCACAGAAATGTATATGTGAATAGCTCCAAATTTACTTTAACACCAAAAATTTGTGGGAAGTTGATGTGCTGTCCTGAACCGGAAATGACCCGATCCATAGCATTTCTTTCAACTGCGTAAAATCTGCCAATAGATTTCTGCCTACTGTTTCCTGTTTTACTAGGGACACTGTTCTTCTTAAAATAATGCAAGAAAAAAATAGGGTTTACCGTGCTCGTTTCTGCGCATTTATCTGGAATGTGCAAATATTCACTTCAAAATACCTCTTTCAGTGAGAGGACTGGGACGAGTTTAAACTTTAAACATTGAACGACGAAAAATAAAACGTTTTGCGTAAAGAATATAAAGAACTTTCGCTCTTAAAATTTACGTGGTTCTCAATGTTCACCATCTCAAAGTGTTAATTGCACTAAAGATGCGCAATGCAAAACTAGGGAATCACCATTTTTTTGCTCAGACAGGATTTTAAATCCTTTATTCTGGGAACACAAGGTGCTATTCCTTAATTATTTGCTCAGACAGAATTTTAAATGCTTGTAGTAGTCCTAGCTATAATTTGTTTGCGAGGTGGAAGGTTCAAAGTATTGTTGATTCTCATAATAGAGATATTTTTAGAATAGAACATCGTGAAGGAAAATGTGTATTAAATTGAAATTTGTTTAGTTAGCAACTTATTGAAGTATTTCCAGACTCATATATGTACACTTACCTGCCATTGCATTTAAAATTACAGGAGTACAAACACAGCAATTGTATCCTTGTGAAGGACCAATAATTACTCAGCAAAGAAGTAAAGTAATTGCACATGTAAGCACTGCTGTGCAATTTATTTCTATAAGCATTTGTTTTTCTGTAATTCTGTCTTGCAGTTATTAGAATTCCGATACATTAGATGCTGTAACCGAAAAAGGTAATGCATTCTATGCAAACATAAATGTTGACAAACACCTTGTAGTAAATGATTTACCAAATAAAGTAGAGATAATTGCAGGTACTGATGGAAATGTTGTCTTCACTACAAAATGCCAAGGAGTTCTGTCCAAGGACACTAGTTTGAGCAAAGAGAACTTCATCAACTTATTTTACAAATAAAAATAGGAATAATACTGGCTTTCTGTTATGGATTCCAACTAATGTCTCTGTTGCATCTTTCAACAACAAGCAAAAAGGAAGACAAAGTTTGTTGTACTGTCATTTTTTAAGTATCTTATTTTTCGCGGCGGACAACTTTAAACGGTTATTATATCAAAACCAGTCATAACTGACCTTTTGGGTTTAAGCAAAATGCCTAAAATGCTTTTTCCGTATTTTATAAAACCCCGCACTATTATTTTCTGAGCGAGTAAAGCTCAAAAGAAACATGTTTCAAAAAGCCTTGACATTGCTTGATTAGATTTACCTGCGGATATTCAACTACGCGCTCAGATAGTTCACTTAGCCTTTAGCATTCTAGGCTACCAAAGGTCTTGCTTTGTCACTCTCCCCTATACTTTTTAAAAAACTCTCCTTCTAAATTGCCCCTTTTCTGAGCCAGTTGTCTATCTTTGTTGCCGGATATCCTTAGTGTATAGAATAAAGTAAACACGCTCGCACGGATTCAAGTAGATCAGATTGTTCTAAGCGTTTCTGATGTGCTTTTGGTTCGCAAAGTCGTAAATCATTTTAGATAGTTTAGACTATAAATCGCATTTTGGATAACAGCAGTACTTTTATTCATAACTAGTTTGTAGAGATTCTGGCTGTAGTGCTTTTTTCCTCAAGTCACGACCTTGAAGGTAAATCGACTGACATGTAATACAGCTTGTAGATATGTCTATTTCTTGCAGCACTGCATTCGAACATTGCGTGAGATCGACAGTGTTTTCGGTTTTACTTTTGCTGGTTTTGCTGCTTTGGAACTTACCTGCTATACCTTGATAAAACCCGACTTCTTCTGCTAACGTTTCAAACTCAGCCAATATTGTTGACAAATCGGCTTTCGAACTCACACATCATTGTCTTCACATCAAATAAAAGTAATTGCCAAAAATACAACATATCACGAGGGTATTATTCTGTCATTGAATAGACCAAAATTAAAACGGTTCAAACCTTTAAGCTCTAATTCTGGAGCCAAATCACAATGACTATTGCATATAAAAAACTAAATATATGTCAGTATGACGTCATCTGTTGTTAGACATTCCACCCAGGCCCAAACATGAGGGCGCATGCGCACTCTCTATTTCTTTGCGAGTGAGGGAGTCTTTGTGGATGCACATGATAATCGACGAAATTACCTGTTCAAATTTATTCCCTCTCCCTCTCTTTCTCTCACGTGCTGTCTTTGTGTACTTCACATAGCTACACAGGAGCAATGCAAGCTGCAGTATTTATCACTGCATATCCAGTTCCAAAAACGCTCAATTTTACGCTTTACAACTTCTATTGCCAATGAGTATACGTCTTGACTCTGAAATTAATATTATTAAGTCTATCGGTAGCACAAAACCTGATGTGTCGCACAATTCCGAAAGGGCAATGATGTTTAGAAAACACACAAGAAAGTAAATCAAGTATCCCCCGCAAATCAAGCAGAATAGAAATATTCAGAAACAGACACCTTTCATCAACAAATTTCTGTTTTCTTATCCTAACATATTGCTAAATAACAGTTCTAAAGCGTTTTAGAATATTCGAAGGGATGGCACAACCTTAAGAATTAGTTTGATGCTTGCCGCGTTCAGAGTCCAAGGGCCTTTTCATATGAGCCCGCGGGTTACCGAGATCTCGCCCTCTCACTATGGCCTTTGTAAAAATTGCGAAGTATTCACATGAGAAGGCGGGCCAGCCTGGTTAACCGAGATATCGGTCTTTGCGACTTTTCTCAGGGCTGGCCCGTTTCTTATATGAACACTCCAACCCGGTTAACCGGGGTGAAAATGTTTTAACTACGCGAGTTTGAAATGTATTTGGCACTTTCTTGCTTCTTAATTTGGCATTGATGCAAGAATTGGCAAAAACTATTTCATCACGGACACTTTATCTCGCTTACCCGGGCTGAATTTTTCCATGTGAACACACGACCCGGCTGGTTGACCCGGTTGACCGGGCTCATATTAAGAGGCCCCAAAACAAGTTTGAATTTGAATTTGAATTCCCAGTATTCAATTAATTATATATGCACCATCGAGTTTCAATACTATTCTATGAGATGATGACCTCTGACTCCCTTTCAGCAAACAACAGTTAATGGGCCTTTGTACAGGATAAACATAGTGTGCTGAAGCGTCACTATTTCCGCACAAAAATATTTCAAAAATTAATTACAGGTCTTATTCGGCTAAAGCGAGTTTACTTCCTGTAACCCCCAATACTCTGAATTATTGTGTAAACCAATCACTGCTGTGCTGATAAGTACTGCGTAATAACTGGATCTATTCTGTTTCTCTGATTGGTCATATCGGCTTGGTTTCCTGTTCGATGGCATGCAATAAAGCTTCCTTGTTGCTTCGTCCAAATTATTGAGTTGCTTCTTTCAAGTGCGACAGATCTTCCAGAGTCCTCTGCCGCTTCGAAGATGCTGACCCTGCTACTTTTCCTAGCGTTAGTTTCGCTCCTTGCCTATCCGGCCCCAAGTGCAGGTATGATAAAACACTCAATCTGCTCACCACTTGCAAATTAACTTGGTAAACGGGGTTAACTAACTTGTCTAGATATCCAAAAATATTTAACGACGTTGGGCGTCGTCTCTTTCAGTGCAGTATTCTCTTAGGGATCTTGTGAAAAGCACGTTAATAACCAGATTTGTGCATTCTGCACCGGCCTTTGGGATGATTTCTATATCACATGCTTTTCTTTTTCTCCCTATGAAATCAGAACTTCATGATCGGAATTAGTTGACAACGCCCGGTAAAATACGCGGCCAACAGGCCTTCAAGATACCTAGAAAAGAAAACGCTCTGATGAAAGCAGAGACAAGATTCTCAAACCAAGTTATATCTTTTTCGTCCAAATTACATACATCTCTACAATTTATAATTTTAAACATCATCACAAAATTATGAAATAAGAAACAAGAAAATAAATGTTTCTCGGAAGCGACACTATCTGCTCGAATATACCTGCGGTATATAAACAATAAACTACTTTTGGCGAGGAAATATGCACGAATAATTGTCCGAGGATATTATCTGTTCCGAGAAGCGAACAGGAAGGAGAGGAACAGAGAGGAACAGATAATGTCCAAGGACAATTATCTGTGCATATTTGCGAAGCCAAAAGTAGTTTATTGTCTTTATTATTCTTCAAATATTTCCTCTCGCAGCGCAAATAACGGCGCGGAAACTGTGAAGCTTTTCAGTGCTTTCTGGAACTGCTTTTTCGACCAATAAATTGATGTCCTCCTTAGTAGTCGTCTTGTAATGATTTTTGTGATTAAATGTATAAAACTGTGTTCGGATATTGTCAATAAACAGCGTTAGTTCGCCAGGCGGGGGTTATTCGCTGATAACGTCCGCTCCGGAGCGGACGTTATTCGGTCGTGTCACGATTCTACCAATCACGCGCGGGAGGAAATATTTGATGGGTTATAATAAGGGATATTTTGACTTGTCAAATGTTTGTTGATTGAATTCATACTGGTAGTTAATATCTTCTACACTACAGTCCTGCATTTACTAACAGCAAAATGCCCGGAGGAAAACTTGCATGTTAACGTTTGATATATTTAAAGCCGTGAGGCAATAATCTTGATCTTCAGGAACTCGAGGAAGCGACAAATTTAACAAAGATGTGTCCATGAAGTATTTTGTCAAAATCAGTTCTAGAGGAAGCTGTAAAACAGTTCACTTAAACTGTCCAGGTGTTGATGCACTGCTTGCGTTCAACCACCTGTAGCATGAGTCTGCGAGCACACAGCAAACTGCAAGAAGTTCCGCTTTAAAAGGGAAAGCCCCTACTTTAAGCAGAATTAAATTTACATTTTATACCATCTGCAGGCTCTGTTGGACATCCTGAAACACTCTTGCATTTATTTCAAAATTTGCTCTGAATGTGAGCCGAAACTTTTAGACTCTTGACAGGCATTCTCGATTGTACACATAGACATGTTTTTACCAAGATTGGATGAACTTTTGCTTCGAGCATTTTTTTAATTATGCAGGTTTCGCACACGCTTATAATTAACTTTTATCTTATCTAATTTTTGTGCGCGGCCGTCGTTAACTTGGAGTTGCTTGGGAATGGTGCTGGTGCTGATGGGGGGGGGGGGGGGGGGGGGGGGGAGCTTTAAATAGTTCTTTTTTTTTTTTTCGATCGCCGTCAATTTACAACTCACATCAGCTAACACGCTTCATAGGTTATGATCTTATTTGGAGATTTGTACATTGCATGTCTGATGATTTTATAACAGTAATTGTTGAGTACAGTTTTATGTTGTTGACTTACTCAGTATTGCACTCAGGTACAATCTACGTATTTGTCCCTCAAATTCACGTTTCCATACTTTCTGATCTGTAGGGAATCCCATTCAGTATGGAAAGGTTCCTCTTGACAAGACACTGACAAATATTCGCTGTCAAACCGTGAACTATCCCCAAGTATTCTCAGGATCAGGAAAAGTGCGCGTATTGGCTTCCATAAGTCACGTGACAAGCGAATTTTCCAACGTGCATGACTCGGCCGTGGTGTGGACAAAATATGTGACCGAGCGAAAGTTTGATGTCTGCATCATGGAGTCTGGCAAAGGAACGAATGGAACAGTCCTAGTGAACTGGGTCGCTTTCCAATCCACGCCCAGTGGTATCTTTGGTGGAACTGCTTCAGTTGGTCTTTTCACCAGTAACACCAAGTGCACTAGGGTGGACTTTGGAAAGGTAAAATTTAATGCATTGCCGAAGTTACATTCATTACTAGTTTTGAGCTATCATCCGTTTAGAATTTAAGACTAGTCATTATTTAACGGTTTTCAAGTGTATCCTTTCATATTTCTCGTCATATAAAAGTTTATACATTTTATAAGTTAGACTGACTGCAATAGAGACTGTGTAAGTTTCAGTAATTAAAACATACTTTGATAGCCAGCTAGTACTACAATCCCACAGAAGTAAAAACGTCAAGAAGCAGCTGACCAATGTTTTGTTAAATGCTTATATAATGCCAGTTACTCATCAATGGCAGCACACATACACCTACGCTGACCCCAAACATACGCAAAACAAGGAACACACAGCAGCAGCAGCAGCAGCAGCAACAAAAAATAGCTACACAATCACATTCATAATGTCCAAGTCTTGGCCTTCCTTTGTAGAAGTAAACTTCAGAAAATAACTGTTAGCCGGATTGCACACATCTAACTAAAGAAAATATCCAGTACTGTCCCGAAAGAAAAAAACACAAAATCTGCCTCATATTTACCTATTCGTGCAAGATTCAGATTAGTACGTTAAGTGTGTTTACTCTCCTTTATTTAGAGTTTTCCAAAAATTCCCAAAGTACTGGCGACCGTCCGTCGTACAACAGAAAATGAATTTCAGGAGCCCATCAATTTGTGGCTAGAAGACATTCATGTGAATTACTTCAGAGTCTGTCTTCGAGAAGTGATCACATTTGGCGGGAAGCACAAAGATGTTCAAGTGGTAAGTATGGATGTTTTCCGGCGTTGTTTCTAAAAAATTAAACTATTTTGCGTGGTCCCCGGATTCAGTGTTGTGCGAAAGAGGATCAGAGAGCTCAAAAACAATATCGTTATGGCCGTGTTTTGTTGAAAAGTAGGATATACTACTTTTCTAGGTAGAAGTTTCCATATTAGAAAGTATATTTGTTAGCAGTAATGGACGAGGGGTGAGTCGGTTACGCCTTTTGTGGGGCATAATATGTTTTACTAATCTTGTTTGAATCTACATCATCAGGTCTTTCGTCTGAAATTCGGTGTCATAACATGATAATTTGTCAAGTTGTCAATTTGACAAGTCTGTAATTGGTAAGACGTATGATAAAGCAACTAAAATTGATGCGGGAAAGCCAAATATCGTAAAGAAGTTTTAAGCTGACATTTAATCACAGGTTTTGCACATGATTCCTTTATTTGTCAGGATTGGATGGCTTTTGTCTCAGCGGCCAAGGTTTTTACCCACAACGGCCACAAAATGTTTGAGAATACCAAACCTCCTCTGGAGAAAGACAATTTTGCCTACTGTCAGGTCAGTGCTCCAATACATACAGTACATACATGACGCCTTTACATATTGTTTAGCACTTGCCGTCTTCTCTCAAGCAGGCTGGTCACTTTTTCAGCTGCTTAACAACTCTTCGAAAAACTTTAAGAGACTACTTTATGAATATGAAGGCATAATAGACCAGGGTATACCAAGGTAAACATTGGTAACACGATGAAAAAAATATTTAGAAATAGTGAAAATTGAATTAATTCCTTGGTATTTGTCTTTGATGATACATTTCATAAACTTTTTTTCATCTTGTGCACGAAAATTAGGCCCTTTCTGAAAACGTTAAATTTGGAAAGACGCAATTTTGAATGACATCCGCGCCTCACGTTGGTTAATTTTCACACTAATTAACTTGAACCTCGCTTACATAATTTTTGCATCGCTAGGTTGTCAACTTTACTGGAGTTTTCTACGCCGACCCTGTTGTCATAGTAACGGCCAACCATGAGTATGACACCAATAGTAGCTATTCTTTCAAACCAGAAAACAACTTCATCAACGCTTGGGTGGAGGTAAGGCTGTTCGTTATTACTTCCGCTAGGGTGATACTTTCGGTCGTAAGGGTTTGTGTTTGTCTGGAGTGTCCAATTTTTACCTTTTTAATTTAGCTTTCTTGTTTAGTTGTCTTTTCTTCGTAAAAGGTTGTTCGATTTTTCGCTTATTCGCTTTTTTTTTCCAGGTACATGACTTAAAATTTCTTGCATTGCTATATACATGTACGAAGTGACAACAACAGAACAGTCCACATATGTAATGAAAAAAATACGTACACTATTGGCATTTGTTCTAAACTCCCCACTATCCAACGTCAATAAATACATACGTCATACATGCGTAAACTTACATGCATGCATCATGCAAACATAAATAACATGCTAATATACAAAACATACTTCATACACAACATATTGTATATCCATACATGTTTTATGAAGGGAAGAAAATTAACATTCATCGAAAAGAAGCTCAAGTCAGTTTACTTCTTCCTCAGGAAATCACAAACAAGTCATTTCGCATGTGCATCAAAGATAAGGCAGGCATCAGCAGTCAACACGACCCCATCCATGTGGACTATATAACTCTTGGAGGTAAGAATTATGTAGGAACATCTTTATAATTATAACAACTTTAAAATAAGTCTTCTGCTCTTTGATTAACTCGTTCGAGAGCTCATGCTCAAAATGCAGTTTCTCTCTACCTTTTTTAGGAAAAATATGTATGAGTGAAGTAATAAGAATTGACAGTTTAATCAGCTTGCATTTGCGCTTTCTTCCAGACCTCGACCCGTGCATCAATGTTACGTGCTCGTATTATGCAGAATGTAAAGCATTTGGACCAAACGATGCTCGTTGCGTGTGCGTCAAAGACTGCCCGTCGTATGAGGAGCCAGTTTGCTCGTCTAATGGAACAACGTACGATAATGAGTGTCTCTACAAACTAGATATGTGCCAAAACAAAGCAAGCCTCACAATATCTCACCCTGGAAGTTGCAGAGGTTAGAAATATTTTCAGTAGTAGGACAGGAATGCATTAACTACAAATTGGTCATAGACATGATACACACTTCACAATTATAACGTAAAGTACTGTTACTTGGTATTCCTTTTTCCTATTCAATCAGATGCTTATGATTTTGAGGGTCATCTTAGTTGTAACCATGTCAGTTAATTTAAACTAGTTTGCTAGTGGTTTATTCCTGGGAGTTAATGTTACATGTTCTTATTTCATTATATATCCTGATATGTACAGCTCGAACATTCTGAAACACAAAGGCAACTTGTTGGGGTGACTCGTTATGTAGTGATTGTTTTTATCGTACTGACAATATCATCGCAAGAGTAACAACTGTTCTACACTTCGTTTTCAGGTTTTTCTGCCCAGAAAGGTCGCAGTGAGGTGCATCGTTCTAAAATCTGGTCAACTACTGCATGCGAAGAGGTCACGATCAATCCCTATAACTTTTATCCTGACAAACCAATTCACGTTCAGGTTTCGGTCAATCACTTCAATTACACGAACGCCAGCTTTGTGCATGAGGCCTCGGTTCCTTGGGTGGAGAACATCCGGGAAACGAAATTCACGGCTTGTGTGACAAAAGCTGGCAGAAACGAAAAAGCCACTGATTACTTCGCCACTGTTGATTGGTTAGCTTACCAAGGTGCCCCAGCCGGAGGAGTTGCTGGCGAGATTGACATGCCAACCTGGTGGACTGGATCGAGTTGTCAGATTGTCAAATTCCCCGCTGTAAGTCGTTCTCCCTCTGTGGCGCTTTATGCATTTCCGTCTTACAATGTGAAACCATTAACTTCACAACTAAATGTTTGATTTTCAGGGCAAGTTTAGTTCGGCACCAGTGGTACTCGTGACAGCAGAGCATGAACGTCTTGGAATAAAACACGACGCATCCACCACATGGGTTGAAGATGTGACCACTTCGTCGTTCAAAGTGTGCATTCGAGAACTGCAAAACTTTGATGGAGCTCACGAACGCATCAAAATTGTAAGTATAGCTGCTCTACCCAGTGTCTTTTCTGACGTCACACTTTGTAACCTCTCTCTTTCTATCGACAATCTTGCACTACAACTGATCGTGTGACCAAGCTGTTTTGGTTATCAACCAGTAAAACAAGCAATTTAGATCATCCTCGGAGACCGGCGAGTTTTTCAATCCTCGTATTTGTTCAGCCGTACTGGAAAACTGTGTTTTACTGAGTGAAACTTTCTTCTATCTTTTTTATTCAAGTGCATTCTATATATCTTAATTTTTACTTTTAATTCGGCAAAGGGCAGCATGTTACGTAAAGCAGTGTAAAATCATGTTCTTATCCATTATGCAAGACGTCCTGCAAACATGCTATCATCAAACCACAGGTCGTCCAACTATGTTTAAGATTTACACACGAGTAATTGATCCTAAAGTTCACTGCGAGCACGTGCTATTTTCTACAGGATTGGATCGCCTTTGCAGATCTCCCCCAACCACTTTTCAGAGAACATGGAACAATGCTCTTCAAGAATGGACATGAACCACTAAAGGAGTTCAATTATGCTTTTTGTAAGGTAAAACAAACGTCTCGTGCAGAGCATGAAAATCTAGTCCAATCCAACTACTTCAAAATGACGAGAACTTTGTTAGAACAAGCCTGTGAGATTAACGACTTGTGTGGTACAATTACTAAAGGGTGTTATATTTGTCTCTCACAGGACATCAATTTTGTTAAGCCTTATGACATGGCTCCCTCCGTTCTGATAACTGCAAACCATTCAACAAGTGGCGGGAACCTGAACCCAGAATACAATTCCATATCTGCATGGGTGGAGGTGGGTTGAACTTCAGAAAGAAGCTAACTATAATCACCTTGAAAAAATTACCGAAACAAAACTGTGTCTTTCATTCGCTTTTCCCGACGTTTGGCACATATCAATATCATTATCTTTAGGTAGTCTAGACCCTTTTCAAGTGACAAACGCTTCTACTTCAATTTGAATCTTGTTCGTTTGTGGAACGGACCGGTTTTGCCTTAAGCTAGTGACTTTCTGAGCTATTCATCCACTTGCGAATATATGGAAAACAAACTTCGTTTCCTTCGTCTAACTGCAATAATACAAAATGCACCCATTTGTTTCATCCAAGAACGCCCAGACGTTTGTCGTTGCTGAATTCATCATATCGGGCGTATCTGTCTGCAGACACGTGACATAACGCTTATTATATATATATGTTATATATTCCTGACATTTTGCTTTTCTGTGTATTTTTGATGCTCCTTCTACTATTTGTGGTCTGAGATTATGTGGTGAATTTCGGGTTACGTGTCCTCAATTAGTAGATGTGTGATCTGTTACTGTTATTTTAATCTTTGACAGTATATAAATACAACTGGATTTCGTGCATGCACAAAGGAGCTTTTTGTGAAGAAACACGACCCACTGTCCATCTCCTATGCTGTCATGCCAGGTGAGTCCTTCGACAATTCCTTCCTTCAACAGATCTCCGCATTCCCGCTCACGTGAACACACGTATACATGACGTCATCACAAGTTTGCAAATGTTGCAACTACGCTCTAAATTCAATCTATTTGCGATCATGGTTTTATTGTGCATTCAAACTCATTCAGTTACTTTTGCCTTGCTTTGCCAGATGTCTGTGAGCCTGGTTGGAGTTTCTTCAATGGTTCCTGCTATCTCACTAGTAACAAATGTGAATCGTGGACGAACGCAACCAAAAAGTGTCAAAGCATGAAGGCAAACTTGGTCAGTATCCGGAGTCAAGAAGAAAACATTTTCGTGCAGCATCGGCGAAATAGCGCAAAATCCTGGATTGGTTTGAATGACATCGCCTCTGAAGGCGCCTACCGCTGGGTCGATGGAAGTTCTTCACAGTTTCGATTCTGGGCCAAAGGACAACCAAATAACTTAGATGGAAACCAGGACTGTGTTCATGCGCTTGGCATTCAGAACGGATACAAGTGGAATGACGTGGATTGCTCCGCCTGCCATAACTTTACGTGCGAGAAAGGTAATTTTTACATAATTTAAGACAAAGAAATTATTTGATGTCATTTCAGATGGTTTTAGTAACGGTAAACTATAGAATAGGTATGCAGCATGACCTCAGTCCGCTAAAATATGTCATTTGGCTCCCAGATATCTGTAGCATTTTTGTCAGTCACTTCTGCCCATAAATTCGTCGTTTAGTCACCCGAGCCATAACTGAGTGTTCTGTCCCTACACGATGGCTGCATCCAAAGCAAAGCTAGAATTCCCTTTGGAGAGTTTAATAGAAGTTGAGAAGAAGGAATATCGGTAATTATCTCAAAGATTATAACGTAAAGAAACCCAGAGCGTTCTTTTGGGACTGTTCCGAAACAAAAATAGACAGTGTTGGAAGAGGTCAGCTAACCGAGAGTGTCAAAAGTAGGCTCGTTTTCTCGCCCAAAAAATAACACAGTTATGACTATTCCACTCCGTCAAATAAACCGGTTCGGGATGATTCTGTTCATTCCGCGAAATATGAATGTTACCTAAAAACATATTTTACGTCTCTTCTGTATAGTCTAGCTTACTCAATCCGGAATAGTATGCAAAATGAATGAGCGCATGGTGTAGTACGGTGTTTTTGCTATGCTTACCCAGTAGGTTTTCGATAAGAGCTTTAAAAATAAAAAAAGGGATTAACTGGAACAGATCGTGGGTTTGTGGCAGATATTTACCGCACTGTATTTATCTGTTATCTTAGGATCTCTTTTAGCAAACGAACATTGCCACAGAAAGTTTCTCTTGCGAATAAGAGTTATTCTTGGTTTTGAAAGGCGCTCTAAGTGTTCAGAGGCAAAAGGAGACAATCCCCCAGCGCTGATATGAATGGATATCTTGTTTTCAGATTATGATGAATGTGCCAGTGCTCCTTGTCTGAATGGCGGAACTTGTGTTAGCAAAAGCGAAAGCTTCAGCTGCATCTGTCCACGATCTAACGTTGGTCGACAGTGTGAAGGTACTGACTTTAATTTCAGTAAGTTCTAAGTAAAAACAATCTGAGCATGAAAATAATATGTATCATTTTGTAAAAGAGATCACGAATACCGGAAACTGTAGCTTATAAGCCCTGGGATTATACAAGTCCGCAAGGGGTTTTGGATTGGGTTATATAAGCGGGGATGGGGAGGGGGGGTCATAACCTGAATAGAAAAAACGTTTCGAATGTGCTGATAAGAAATAACTTGAGACGGTGCAGCAGTATCAAAATACGGTTTCCATTATATGACTGTGACGTCTACTCGTTGGTAATTATCATAAGGGAAGGGGGGGGGAGGGGGGAGGGGAGGGGGGAGGGGTGGGGGGCTTATACGGCGACAGTTTACGGTACACTACTATTCCCTCTCCGGGATTTAAAATATTATAATGCGAGGTTTATCATATACATAAATACTTCATCATCATGTTACTTTGTTTAAGAGTCAATTCAATCCATGATTGTTTTCTGTTTGATTGTTTTTGTTTTTGTTTCTGGGTTTCTTACAACTCCATATTACGTTTCTTCATCACAATGTGAAGAGTACGCGTCCACATGCAAAGAATTATACAACAAAGGACGGTATGTAGTAAAGTTACTATAATGCCTTCTTGTTGATGTCATATGCTCTTGCTTTCTTGGATGTCGTGTTGAAGTGTATTAGATGTAGTTTGACACAACCTGAAATATACTCTCGTCGGCAACCAGATTCCATAAGGTCTGGCTGCTTTCATTGGGTACATTTTTCAGGTCTGTGTACGTTGTTGCTGGGCGAAATCATGGTTTTATAACTTAGATACATGGTAGTAAAAGGATTTAAACGTGCACTTATGGCAGTTTGTTATTTCCGTATAAAAATAAGAGAAATAGAACAAAATATTATCTGATCAGAGGAAAATGTTGACAAAACATTCGATTAGATTCAATGCAGGCACACTTGTTGGAACAAAGACAGCAAAATCTAAGTCTCTCTTCTGAGAACAAAGCGTCAAACAAATTGCTTGATTGCTATTTAAACGCTTCAATATATTTCTGCCAGTGCCGAGGACAAAGCATATTCACTGAAAATGGACATTGGAAAGGTATCCACCTTTTGTCAGATGACTGGAATAGCAGGCTGTGGTAGAGGTGGCTGGACGCTGGTTATGAAAATCGACGGCTCAAAGGTAATATTCCGTTCCTACAAAGCACATTTATCAAAGAACACCACATATGTAGAGCCGTTTTTGTGACCGTCGAAAACCAAAACCAAGGTAGACAGACAAACAAATTGGCTTTACTTGCACGACCCTTACAAGAGTGTGGCTAAAGCTATGTGTACGTAATGGTTATAATGATAACAAAGACAATTATAGTACAGAGTACATACAGTATCAGCCCCAACTGGAATATGCAGTTAAGAAACAGCTAAACCAGGAAAGAAAGTCAAACAATGTTTTATGTCTGATAGACACGACACGACAACTAAATAGTATTTACATTGGCTTAGATCTTCCAGAAGGCTTCTAAATAAATCGTGTTTCGAGCAATAATACCATGGTATTTCAATTGGAACTCTAGCAGTTAATTTTCAATTTCCATGCAAATAACATAAAAATGCAAAAAACGCTAAGATCGAGTTCGTTATTGTTGGCTCACTCTTCCTGGAGACAATTATTTTCTAAATGTCAGCACATATTTCTCCTACGTACAGTAATAATGTCTCAACTTATGACTTTTCTTCTTTATTTGGAATACAGTCTACCTTCGGCTACGAATCATCTTCCTGGGGCAATAAACAGTCTTATAATATGGCCGGGGGAACCACAGGACTCGACTACAAAGAAACAAAACTCCCCTCTTACTGGAACACGCCCTTCACTAAGATCTGCCTTGGAATGAAGGTAGGGGCTGATACAAGATTCCTTTTGCTCCAGAAGCAAGCCAGTTCACTGTACTCGCTCATTGCTGATGGAAGTCTCCGAACTACGTCGCTTGGGCGTAATGCATGGAAACATCTTATCGCTGGATCTTCCTTACAGAGGAATTGTGAAAGGGAAGGGTTTAACGTAAAGCCAACACGTAAGGATCTTGCTCGAGTTAGAATTGGCATTATTGGAAACCAAGAGAATGACTGTCATACTCCTGATTCTTTCATTGGTTTCGGCTCGAGCATGACAGCTGGGGGGCGTACAAAGTACACCTGTGGAAATACTGCAACGAATCATGATCCCGACAACGGAAGTAAAAATATCAGAGCCAACTGCTACATTTTCGTGCAGTAATTAATCTAAAGAGCATGGCTGTACGGCTTTACATGTACTGTACAGCTTTACATGTACATGTAAATATATATTCACAGTAGAACTACCATAGTATTAAACAAACGGATGGATGTCTGCAAAAATAATATTTAGCCATTACTATATTTTCATGAAAACAGTATTTCACCGCATGTATGGAATCAAATTAGTACCTTGTGTTCCTCGGGAGTTTGTTGGCGGTAGGTTCAAACAAGTTTAATGATTCGTTGTTTGACTGCACACAAAAAACTATTCGCCAGAACTTCGGTTGTTTTCAGCATCTCCCTTTGACGGTGTTAGATGAACATTATTAACAAGAACGACGAAATACGCCTACGGCTTGTGTTTTTTCTTCTTTCATGCTCTCTCAGCTGCGTGTTTCATGTTTGTTATTAATATCTTTTAAATATGAAATATATGAAACTCAGTATGAGCAGCAATGCAGTGAAAATAACGTGGGTAATTTGTTTGGGACTTGCTTTCCAGCATTGAAAACTTTGCTTACTGCACAGCACTGACTGGGGCTTTTAAGGTGATTCCCTAGAAAAAGAACCTGTCACAGACTAGTCATGAAACTTGGCACAATTATACAACAAATCAAGTGGGTCAAAATGATGCAATAAAAACAAGGGATCACCGTGCTCGTTTTAACGGCACAAGCTGACGAATATAGTGTTCTAGCGTCTGTTGCGCTCACCTCGATAATGGAAAATAAGGTCAATGATTTTTAATGCAGTCTGAAATATCACCAAAACCTCAACTTTATTCTATTGATTATTCACCTATGTCACAGAAAAGTATATGTGAATAGCTCCAAATTTAATTTAACACCAAAAATTTGTGGGAAGTTGATGTGCTGTCCTGAACCGGAAGTGGCCGATCCGTAGCATTTCTTTCAACTGCGTAAAATCTGCCAATAGATTTCTGCCTTTTTTCCTGTTTTACTAGGGACACTGTTCTTCTTAAAATAATGCAAGAAAAAATAGGGGTTACCGTGCTCGTTTCTGCGCATTTATCTGGAATGTGCAAATATTCACTTCAAAATACCTCTTTCAGTGAGAGGACTGGGAAGAGTTTAAACTTTAAACATTGAACGACGAAAAATAGAACTTTTTGCGTAAAGAATATAAAGAACTGAAATAAAAAATAAACTGGAATAAAAAATAGGGGTTACCATGCTCGTTTTTGCACATTTGTCAGGAATGTGCAAATATTCATTTCAAAATACCTCTTTCAGTGAGAGGACTGGGACAAGTTTCAACTTTCAAGGTAACTGCTCCCACATTGAACGACGAAAGATAAAACTTATTGCGTAAAGAGAATAAAAACTTTCGCTCTTGAAATTTTGGTGGTTTTCAATGTGCACCATCTCAAAAGTGTTATGCACACTAAAGATGCACAATGCAAAACTAAGGAATCACCATAAAAATTTTTGCTCAGGCAGGACTTTAAATCCTTTATTCTGGGAACACAACGTGCTATTCCTTAATTATTTGCTTAGACAGGATCTTAAATGCTTGTAGTAGTCATAGCTATAATTTGCTTGTGAGGCGGCAGGTTCAAAGTATTGTTGATTCTCATAGCAGAGATACTGTCTTTTAGAATGGAACATCCTAAAAGAAAATGTTTATTAAATTGACATTTGTTTAGTTAGCAACTTATTGAAGTATTTCCAGACTTATATGTGTACACTTGCCTGCCATTGCATTTAAAATTACAGGAATACAAAAACAGCAATTTGTATCTTTGTGAAGAACCAATAATTACTCAGCAAATTGCACATGTAAGCAGAGCTGTGCAATTTCTTTGTATAAGCATTTTGCTTTTCCGCAATTATGTCTTGCAGTTATTAGAATTCTGACACATTAGATGCTGTAATCAAAATAGGTAATGCATTTTATACAAACATAAATATTTCAACAAACACTTTGTTGTAAATGATTTGCCAAATAAACTTAAGATATGGCTGCAGGTGCTGATGTTAATGTTGGCTACAAAAAGCCCAGGAGTCATGTGTCACACACTAGTTTAAGCAAACAAAAGCTTCATCAACTTTCTTTACACAACAATAGGAATGATACTGGCTTTCTGTTATGGATTTCAACTAATGTCTCAGTTGTAATTCTTTCAACAACAACCAAAAAGGAGGACAAAGTTTGCTGTACTGGCATTTGATGAGAATCACCACATATATTTCCAGCAAGTATATCAAAACATAACCTTTTCTATTATTCTTGATAAGTTGTCATGTGATAAAGTGCACTATCAAATACAACTTATTGTGCAACCTAACTAATTTACTATATTATGCTAGCAACCACTGGCCCGGCTCATGTATGTGTCTGTCTCTTAGGAGCAACCAAATGTGCTACTTTAATAATTATAATTACATTTCAATGAGTGTAACAAATTTAAAACTGAAAGCGAGGAAACTGAAACACAATTTTCCAAGTCCAAAAAATATTGCAATTTTGCCAAAAATTCAAAATCGAACTCAACAGCTTTTCAATCATTTGATAAATAATTATAAAATCTTAACAGAAAAAGGAAATCAGTAACAAATATGATGTAAATTACATATTTGTGTTAAGTGCTTTGTTTATCAAGTTTTGTTTCAACTTTAGCTTAAAGCTGGATCCGAACATAGATTTTAATGTGCATTCTAGAGACCACTTTAGGGTCAGGGTATTAAACACCTCCAGACTGTATATTGTTCAATCAAAAGCAGTGACCACCTGGCCAGGTTTTCTTTACTTTACAGCCTTCAGAAAGCGAGAGCACTTCAATTCGGGTATATTTCATCTTTGATTACTGTGTGCCAAACAAGTTATATGGAGAGAAAACATCACGCCATTTCCATGTGACTTTCAGCAAATATGCAAACATGATGTCTCGGTCACAGCTGCTCGGATAATTCGTCGAACTGCTTTGGTTTCGACAAAAGACTGACCCCCCTCTATAAAATACTAACTCCCTGCAATATACTTTAATAATTAAAATTGAATTTCATTTGATTAGCTTAATGCCCGGGCTGTGTATTCTAAGGCTGGCGAAGTGACGCTCGAAACACGTAAAGCGTTTTGTACCATACCTTCAAACTCTCCATACATCTCCAGATCCGGCTAATCACGCTAGGATGATGCTTGCTCCAGTACTCCACACATCCAGCCCGTTTACTACAGAAATAGCGAATAAATTTGATCGTTGACGTTTTGTTGCCTTAGTATCCGCGCCTGTGCACAACTAGACCCCAGGGGAGGAGGAGTAGGGGCGCAATTTCGGGGGGTGACCCTAAAACGCCGAATGGCGGAACGGTGGAATGGCGGAATATACCCCCAAACACTAAAAGATGGAACGGCGGGATATACCTCCAAACACTAAAACGCGGAATGAGAAAAATTAAATAAAAGAAAGAAGAGAATAAGAAGAAAAATACAGCAAAAAAAAAAAAAAACTGCTTCGGGTCGACATTTGTTTTCCGTGAGTAAAAGTGAACACTGCAAAGAAACCTATTATCGAATTATTCATGCACAAACAAAGCAAATGCTTTGAAAAACCGAAATCTTTGTTTTGTCAAATAATTACCAGAAGATTATGGCCTGAGGACCTTAAGTACTTCCGATAACTCTTTAATCCGTTAGAAACTTCCATTCAGGGATTCCGGTAATCTCGTTACCTAAGTGCGAAAGAAAATACAAATGCCAGAAAAGGTTCTCTGGCAATGTCCCTTGGCTTTTAACTAGTTTGATGAAAAAGAAAAAAAAAAATACTATCCCTTACTCCTTGTTCATTAAAATTTAGTGTTGAACGCCATCTCGACCGTTTGGCTAACCAGCTAGTCTAGCTGTACTGCTTCGGGTCAGTGACATTCCGTGAGTAAAAGTGAACACTGAAACCTATTATCGAATTATTCATGCACAAACAAGGCAAATGCGTTGAAAAACTGAAATCTTTGTTTTGTCAAATAATTACCAGAAGATTATGGCCTGAGGACCTTAAGTACTTCCGATAACTCTTTAATCCGTTAGAAACTTCCATTCAGGGATTCCGGTAATCTCTACAAATGCCAGAAAAGGTGCTCTGGCATATGTCCCTTGGCTTTTAACTAGTTTGATGAAAAAGAAAAAAAAAATACTATCCCTTACTCCTTGTTCATTAAAATTTAGTGTTGAACGCCATCTCGACCGTTTGGCTAACCAGCTAGTCTAGCTGTACTGCTTCGGGTCAGTGACATTCCGTGAGTAAAAGTGAACACTGAAACCTATTATCGAATTATTCATGCACAAACAAGGCAAATGCGTTGAAAAACTGAAATCTTTGTTTTGTCAAATAATTACCAGAAGATTATGGCCTGAGGACCTTAAGTACTTCCGATAACTCTTTAATCCGTTAGAAACTTCCATTCAGGGATTCCGGTAATCTCTACAAATGCCAGAAAAGGTGCTCTAGCATATGTCCCTTGGCTTTTAACTAGTTTGATGAAAAAAACAAACAAACAAACAAACAAACAAAAAAAAAACAACAACAACAACAGAAAAGAAAAGAAAAGAAAAGAAAAAGTCAGTTTTCGTATAAACCGAGATACCCTGTATCCTATTCGACAAGTGAAGTAACAGTTCGTTTACTTGCAGAAGCAGTCATTGCAGTCACTAACTCAAACTCTTGGCGGTTGTACAATCGGATTTTCGGATTTTCCGGAATAAGAATAATACGAATACGCGATCGCTTGCGAGCTAATCCTATTCCAGAATACTTGAAATACCACTCCGTCTATTCTGTTCTCGGAGCACTTAGGGCGCGTTCGTTTGATACTGCAATATTTCGGAAAAAGAACACATCCCGATATATTCCAGAATAAACAGATTCTCGCTTCCTAAACAAACGGTTTTGCGATATTTGTCACAAACGCCAGCGGATGCTCGTCACTGATATACAAGATGGCGTCAAGCGTGGGAGTAATAAAAGCAACTCTGCTTAGACTTCGCAATTAGGAGAACAAAACCAAAACAAAAGTCTTTTTTTTTACCTCTGGTTCGTCCGTTAAGCGCTACCATTTTTGTTTTTATGATGACGTCATTATTCCGGAATATTCTGCTATTCTGGCGCCGAGACCAGAATACACTGGAGTAATATTCCAAGTATTCCGAATGGGAATAGCTCCCAAACGAATGTGTATGATGTGTATGCGTATAATTCCGGGTATTAGTTATTCCGAAGGTCCCAAACAAAATTCAGCCCGTTGCTCGGACCATTTGGGCGAGGGGGCTATCTTCTATATAGTTGGTGTAGACACCAAGATCGATTTTTGGGGTGAAGTTTAGATCAAGTTCGGCTTTACGCAGCACCAAATTAAGAGTCTAGACCTTGTTTTTAAAAGTACCGAAGCAAAGACAGATGATAAACTGACTTAGTGAGATTTTGAGCATTTTTGTTGAGGAAATTTGACATAGTAGGCCGCATGGTTTGGTACGCAACCACCATTTTGTTAAAGTTAACGGTCGCCTCAGTTTCAGTATTCTCTGTTGTTCATAAATCATTGTCCGTCTCACTAATTCACGCACGATGTTATTTTAGTTAGCCAAGAGATACATGGCTTTGTTGTCACAAAATTAAAACGTCTGTGGCTCCTGATAGAAGCTTCGCCGTACCTTCCCAGAATCTTACAGGCTTAATTCAATTCCAGAAACTCCAAAACATACTAAATAAATGTATTAGCTTTGCAGAGTGATAACCTCAAAGATAACTTTGTTTTTTTTGTTTTTTGTTTTGCTTTGTTTTGTTTTGTTTTTACACCACATGCACTACAAGAACTTCTGGGAAACCAGAAAGGGATCTACAGAAGTCGATTTATTATCAAGCTGGGCGATTACGTCAATCGCTCCTATCCGGGAAATGATGGCCATTTACCTGCTAATATATTCCTAACAAACGTCTGTAAATAGAACACTGCGATGCAAGCTTACTCCCTTTCAAAGCTTTTAATTCTTGTCAGCAGGTAATAATGAACAGTTGCCGAGATTTAGTCTTGATAAATCAAAGAAGATTAACTTATAATTTCATTGCCAAAAAACACAACTTGAAAGATAATTCTCTCATGTGACGGACCAAACACTGAGAGCCACACCCCCTCTCGGTAGCTATATAGTTTCTCCCTAAATTTCACCTCGGTTAGTGGAACCGGCAGCTTCCCCCATTGTAGAATATGCAAGGTTGATTCAAATTGCATATCAAGTGAAAGATTATGAACCAGTTATTGTCTCTTGGACTATTGTTGGTCCTTTCCTTCCAAGCTGTAAATGGCGCAGGTAACCCTCCGAAACTCCCCCAAACCAACTAGTGTGTGATAAAATGTTTTTTTTTTGTGTGTGTCTCTTTGTTGCCCTCCAATATACGTACGTTTGTCGGAGATCCCCACCTCTATAGTGAAAAAACCTTGGAAATCCCCACCTCTATAGTGGAAAAAAAAAGAAAGAATAATAGCAGTGAACCAGTCAAAGCCGTGTGGTTTTTGTAAGTTAACTCTGTAAGTTATCCTCGTGTTAAAAAGTAGGAACGCCAGCAGTAATCTCAGTATATATTCATATTTTTGCTGATACCCTTAGCCCTCTAACCATTTGATTGTTCCTTCATGGCAGTGCAGCATTAAACTGGCGGGTAGTATATTTATCACTGCCAAAACATCTTTTTTTTTTTACTATAAAGGAAATTTCACACGACACGGAAAGGTCAACATAACCATTTCATCTTCAAACAATGTTATCTGCCGCACGATCAACTACCCTCAGAGCTTCTCGGGATCAGGCAAGGTGCGCGTGCTGGCTTCTATTAGCCACGGAGAAAGCCCATCAGGTGTGCACCACTCTGCTGTTGTATGGACAAAGGAGGTGACTGCACGAGGTTTTGGCGTCTGCATCATGAAATCTGGCGAAGGAAGCAATGGAACAGTCCTAGTGAACTGGGTCGCTTTCCAATCCACGCCCAGTGGTATCTTTGGTGGAACTGCTTCAGTTGGTCTTTTCACCAGTAACACCGAGTGCACCAGGGTGGACTTTGGAAAGGTATTTTAAGTAATTCTTTTAGTTTTATCCGAAAAACAGTGTCAGGATCTGCAGCGAGTTCCGAGTATGTGCTATCAGACCATATAACTGCTACGTCGAATCTGACATTATATCAAGTCAAGCGGGTTTAAATTGGTTAACAAGATTATAGTCAGTTGGCTGCAGTTACCAAGAGTAGTTTTCGTATATCCAAAGAACAGTACGGAAAGAATGTCCTCATATTTCATTAATTGGTTCACTTTACACGTTGATATTGCTTGCTTATGGATTCAATAGTTTTCGTTTATTCAAAGAACAGTACGGAAAGTATATTCTCACAACTATCTAATGTTTCTATAATTTGTTTACTTTACACGTTGATATTGCTTGCTTATGGATTTAAGTCCGCCTTTAAAACTGCACTTGGATTAAATTTTGAGTCATCTTTAGTTTTGATCTAGGCTAATTGTTCCCGTTGTAGAATTCGTTTTGCCTGCAAATGTAAGGCGATGCCTTTGAAACCATATTGTTGCAGCTCAGAAAATTGTGCAGAATCTTACGGGGCAACACCCGGTCCAATACTTAGAAAATATTGACAAATGACTGCGGAAGCTAAGCGGAAGTTTCTTGGGTGTCCTGGACAGCAATGTCAGTGACGCGGTCAAAATGAATGTCACAAACGTTCAACGGTCACGAAAAGACAAGACAAGACCCCCCCCCCCCCCCCCATGCCCTCTCCGGTTTTTCCAAACTACCAAACTATAAATTCTCGGAGCAAGTTTTTCGATAAAGCTGATCTTGGTCCGCGGGTTAAAGGGAATAAATATCGTGCAGGAATGTTGAAGCTTAATCTGGGATTAAAACTTTGGGTGTTTATCTACCGCAGCGTGTGTTAAAAGATGATTGACACACAAAATAGCTGCGGTTGTAAAGTAAAAAATAATTTAAAACTATATAATTATTGCCAGAATACTGGACTACTATATGGTGCCCCTTTTGAACCATGCCGGACTTGAATAAAGCGACCTACATAAACTCGCAAGTCACGACTGTGAAGGTGCATCGAAACGCAGTACAGCTTCTGTCGTCCATTTTTTCTTACAGCTTGGCACCCCATAAATAGTTGTTGTGGTCCCAAACCAGTTACTACTGTAAGAAGCGTGGTAGCATAAAGATTGCTGATTGCACGCGAAATTCAACAGGGGAATAAACACTGCAATTTTCTTTAAAAGCCCGTTGTTGGTGCGTGCATGAAGCGTGCAAAAAATGTTACCGATTATCTCGAATATTTCCGTCGGATTTACTATAATCACCTAATGTGTAATGGGTATTTAAAAAATATAAGCCTTTAAAAACACAGCAACCAAAAATTTAGCAAAAAGCCAAACTTTGCCCGTTTGACAAACACACTTAGTTTAGATCCAATTCTGTGAATAGTCGGATCACTGTAAAGATTGGTGTTCTCATACACGACAAGACATTCCGATTAAAGAAAAAAGTCTAAAGCGGCCCAAACGGTCAACTAACGGTAACCTATTTACCAGGTCCTTTCTTTTGTTACAAAGTACATTAACATCTCAGTTCAGTGTTTTATAACCAGAAATGAATCACGCTATTAATTGGCAATTTTTTTTTTTTTTTTTTTTTTTTTTTTTTTTTTCTGGCAACTTCGAAAAGAGGTAAACACAATTTCACAATTTCTTATGATTCAAAGGCTAAAAGTGTATTAAAGATCGGCATGCAACAACGCAGCGCCTGGCCGTACGAAGCTTGATTTGTTGTCTCATACGATATATTTTTGTTCAGTCCCACCTCCTTGGACCACACGTAGTTTGAAATATTCTGCAAAGTGAATTCATACTTACAATAGCTTCAGGTTCACTGACAAGAAAGAAATGTTTCAACAAGCAAATCCAAAACATGGTTAATGCCACTGCCAAATTTGATTTTGTCACGTTCCCAGTTTCAAAACTGGTCGCTAAAAACTTGCCACATAGGTCATGCAGGTGCAAAACTTGACAAAATTAGGTCATCACAGAAGCCACCGTCAAGCCTCTGGCTTTTTGAGGATTTAAGTGCAGCATTCCTGGACAACTAAAATTAACCGTAAGGTTTGCTCTCGAAGCTGAACCCAAAATCACCCGTGGGAGCGTATCAAATGTGGCCTGAGTATAAAATGATATGGGCGCTCGAACCTTTGGTAATGTGTTACTTCTTAAACACGCCGCCGTATTTCAATTTTGTGTCCACGTAATAAGCGGACAGCAAAAAATTAGGAAATGGCGGACCGATGAGCGTAAAGACTGTATTGCGTGACAACGGCAAAGCAAGAAAATAGTCAACAGCAAGAAAATATACATAAGAAGCGTCTATTTTAAGACACAGTACCTCACTGCCTGTATGATGTCGGACTTATACTATATTAGTATACAATACTATATTAGTATACACAACATAAATGAATAGTACTTTTCGCGCGTTCTGGGGCCAAACATTGTTCAAAACTAGACAAGTAAGCTAATCCTGGATTAGGTCAGAACTTTGCTGTCATTTTTGAGCCTGAAGATGAGAAGGTTTCGCTCATAAAACGACTTCCTTTATGTTTTTTGTACTAAAACAAGTCTCTCAGTCGTTCTTTTACAAAACTTTGCAGTTTATTGGCCTAGAAATAGAGAGAAACAATTTGGTTAATCCTGGGTTAGCTTAATCCAGCTTCGAACAACTGGGCCCTGGTTGACTCCTCATGCAACCTCGGAATAGCAAATACTATTAACTTACGGCGGCTTCCGGTGAAGCAAAATTGCGCGCGAACACAAGTTTTGCCCATTTTTGTCAGAAATTATATTAGCTATTTGGGAGCTGGCTATCAAACTTGTAGGCAAGCCAACACTTTATGAGTAGAGTTATTGTTCGCAGGACTCATCAGTACGACCTGCTTTTAAAAGCATTTTGTGAATGCAATGTAAATGCGACACGCGAGCTAAAACGTTCTGGAGATTTTAGTAAGATCCCTATGCAAATAAGGAAATATTCATGTTATCTGTATTCGGATACGTTTTCTAGAATATTTATGCTTTTCACTATCATAGAGCTTTTCCAAAGTTCCCGAGGTCCTTACCACAGTCCGACACAGCTCTTCTAACAAAGATCAGGACGCTATGAACATGTGGCTAGAGGATATCCACGTAGACTACTTCAGAGTCTGCTTGAGGGAAGTGAGAACTTTTGACGGGAAGCACAAAAATATTGAAGTGGTAAGTCCAGGAAAGATTATACGTCGTATTTGTGATGCATATGGTAGCAGTTAATTTCTGTTCGGTCTGCAGTATATTGGTGATTTACAGTGGTCATAGTTTCTTGTAACTGTCTTCTCTGCTCTACTCTAATAACTGCATTGTGGGTTTTCCCGTCTTTTATCGTTGTCAATACTATTTCCCAGACACTTTTTCTTTACTTTTCTTCTGTGTGTGTTATTTGTTAATGTTGCATGATTGCCTTCACCGCTTTATTACTCGTGGTTTAATATGACACCTCCTGAGGCACCCATGCAGAGATCATATTCTTTTCCGTGATAAAATATCAGTTTTTACTTATTTATATATTTATTTGTTATTTTATTATTACTATTTTTCACATTTGGTTCCACTCATACTATCAGGACTGGATAGCTTCTGATGCAGCAGCAGTTGCCTTTAGTGAAAGTGGTCACAAGAAGTTTGAGAATAAAGCCTCTCCTCTAGAGAAAGACAAGTTCGCATACTGCCAGGTGACTGATTAAAAATTACAGCAGCTGTTATGACTATCTGCAATATAAATGTACTTTGCACGCATCTTTGTCACAGTGTTATAATGATAAGCAAGAATTTGGACCGTTGTCATAGTTAATTGTTTCTTTACGGTTAGTCCAAACTTAAGAAATATCTTCGGTGAACGCGGAACGTTACCCTGCATGCAGCAGTTCTCACATTTCCTTCGTTTCAACAACAGTTTAGCTGCTTCAAGTTGTTATCTTTATACTTACTTTCCTATAACCTCTAAGAGTACTCTCAGGTTAAGAGAAAAAAAAAAAAAAAAAAAAAAAAAAAACGAAAAACAAAACAAAACATGACAGACTTTACCTTCTATTAACGAGTTCCAGTATAGCTGCATATTGAAAACTATGCGATACTTCCAAAACTAGACAGTGAGATGACCAACAGCGGTGATTTTATTTGTTTTATAGACTGTTAACTTTACAGCGGAATTTTATGCTCCGCCCGTTGTCATTGTGACGGCCAACCACGAATACGACAGTAAAAACGTCCACTCCATAAAGCCAGAAAACAACGTCATCAACGCATGGGTCGAGGTAAAGCAACATCATGTTCAAGTTCACGTGTGTTTGCATGTTCTGATGTTGTCGACTGACTGCATAGGCGAGAAGATGTAAATATATGGTAAATAATCGAATGCCAGCCAGAATCGTAATACAGCAATATGGCCTAACGCAAACGACTAAGGTTCCACTAAAATCCAGGGACTGACTGATCGACCATTGCCTTTGGGAACAATATATAATCAACAGTGCAAACCGTTATTATACTTTTTATAACTAAATCTGTTTATGTTACTTTCTATGTTGTCTTATATATGTGCAAGTACATTATTTTACGTGTTTTGTCCTATATTTTTCTCTCTTCCTGGTAAGGTCGATTTGATTGCGCAGGCTACCATGTCTGTAAGGCATTTAATTAGAGATTCAAACATATGTACGACCCACCTGAGAGTCTAACATCCCACTACGCGGGATGCAAACGCTAGTCACGACCCCACAAGCTGTACGCTTCATTATCTATCGTTTATAAATAAAGGTTATCTATTTATTTATTTATCTATCTATGTACACGCTGTAAAACATTCACTGTTTCTGTTGTCATTTTAGGAAATCACACAGACGACATTTCGCGTGTGCATCAAAGATAAAGCAGGCGTCACCAGTCAACACGACCCCATCCATGTGGACTACTTTGTTTTAGGAGGTAAAGTAGAACATTTATGTCATTGCTTAGTAGATATCTTATTATTACCTTATTTTAACTCTCTATGTGGCTAAGGCCAACTGCGTAAAGAAATCAGTATGCAGTTTTAGTGTCGAAAAAGAAATGTTCTTGACACTCTCTACAACCCTATAATTCTACATATACATGTAGATTAAATATGCACAAACACAGGAATTATGTCACAACCACTTACAAACACCACAGCCTACACATGCATTACACATTCACTAGAGTTCACAGTTTCTTCGCAAAAATCGGAACCCTGCTTTCACCTTCCCTCCTTCGCCTTACACAGCACAGTCACACAGAAACACACTTGCGAATTTGTCAACGCTTACTTGTATGAACACTAGATAGCAATAAAGAAATAATCAAGAGGCTTGCAATCTTGTAAGAAATTGCTAAAGCAAACTTCCCCGTATTTTACAGGTCCCGCTAGTTAACAATTTGCTTCATCTAGTTTCATTATTATTATTTGTTATATTTAGATTTTGACCCTTGCATCGACGTCACATGCAGCTACTTTGCGGTGTGTAAAGCATTTGGACCTAAGGATGCCCGGTGTGTGTGCGTCGAAAACTGTCCATCGTACGAAGAACCAGTTTGCTCTTCCAATGGAACAACTTATGATAACGAATGTATATTTGAAAGAGAAATGTGCCACTTACGGGCGAATTTTACGCTCTATCATCCTGGTAGCTGTACTGGTGAGTAATTAAGGTCCTAACTATTACAATACATTACACTTACTCCCAACGTCGACTAAAACATATACGCATCCAAGAAAAACATAAAATTGAACATTTAAGTCCTTGTAAGACAAAAAGTAGCAAAATGATAGCATAAGAAGTCAACTTACTCATTTTCTCCTGTTTATCTGATTGTCTAATCTAATTTGAAATCTGCTTTTCTAGATCCGGTTTTTCTTTTGTGAGGAAATTGGAATAATCCATCTCAAACTTTGAACCATGATTTTGACGACATTTCACTGATGACGCATGACTTCATTACGAACTCTTTTATTTTTTTTGGACATTCATCTGAATCGACAATTCTTATCCCCGCATTTAGAGTCAATAATTTAGTACGGATAAAATATCCCAAGCACATAAATTATCATAATTTTGATACATGAAATAAAAAAGGCTATCTGATGACATATATTCAGCGAAGAGTGCAATAATATGGACTTGGTAATTACTTCAAAAGAAACACTGACATTAGTGTATTCTCGGGTCATAGTGTACTCAAAAAATTAATAAGGAGATAGCATACACTAAGAATTTGGATGCGTTTGCTTTTTAGGCTTCCCGTCACAAAAAGGACGACATCGGATCCGCCGTAGACCGTCCTGGGCCGTCACTTCTTGCGAAGAAATTGAGATCAGTCAATACACTTTTTACCCCGACAGGCCAGTACATGTACAGGTGACTGTCAACCATGTAAATTATACCAATGCCGACTATGTACACGAGGCAGTAGTTGCCTGGGTGGAGAACATCCGGGAATCGAACTTCACAGTGTGTGTGACACATGCAGGCAGGAACGAAAAACAGTCTGATTACTTCGCCACCGTTGATTGGTTGGCCTACCAAGGTGCCCCAGCGCGAGGAGTAGGTGGAAAAGTTACCATGCCAACCTGGTGGACTGGGACTAATTGCCAGAGCGTTAAATTGCCTCCGGTAAGTCCAATGAGTATGTGGCTATTTCCCTCTGTTTTAGCCCACCTTCTTTTTCTATCATATTCTCTTCCGTTTCAATTTTCTCCGATGATTTCCCTGCCCCACGTCTATTCAGTATTTGTAGTTCTTTCCTCCTGTTTCTGTTTTCTTTTTTAGTCTTTTTTTTTTTTTTTTTTTTTTTTTTTTTCAGATCTTTTTGTCTATTTTTGCAGGGTAAATTCAATTCGCCACCAACAGTTTTTTCGACGGCAGAGCACGACCGTCTGGGAGTGAAACACGACGCCTCCAGCGTATGGCTTGAAGACGTCACTGCATCTTCATTTAAGCTTTGCATTCGAGAACTTCAAAACTTCGATGGTCCACACGAACGGATCCATGTGGTAAAGTTTTGGTATTCATGAAATGAACTTCAAAATACTAATTGAACCCCAAACTAAAACAGATTCTAAACACAATCAAACACAAGCGAGTAGTAGCAGAAAGTTGGCGAAGGAACTACTTCAAACGATTCTGCACGTGTCTGCACGGTCAAATTATTATCTGCCCGTGTTTCACAAAGAATTTCGGAAGAATGCTTATTACTGAATTTCAAATATATCAAATAAGCACAACTGTCGAATGATTACTCAGTACTAAATTAAGTTATAATATCATTAGTAATTCAGAGGCTTTCTGTCAAATCTGGCCGCTACTTTCAGGTCACGTGCATACTCTTGTATTCCCGATACAATTCCCAAGAACAGCTTTTAAAATTAGTATTCTGTATTTGATATAGAATACTAAGAGATCTATTAAACTCCACACTCGATTTTGTACTGACCTACTTCGCCGACGAACTTGTAAACCAAAACTGTTGGGAAATGCCGCTGACATTTCTGTAATTTGGACGGTCAGATCTTGAATTTCTTCGAAATTCCCTCATGGAAAACTAACGGACTCGTTCCTGGTCACTTTTTTTGCCCATACCCTTTGCTATTCTTCAAAACTCTCAGCACTCCACTTCGAACTAGTATTCCTGGTGTTTTGGGGAGTAGTTTATTTTAGCCAGGAGTGCTCATCCTGATAACGTTTTGGCTTGCGAAAGTTACGAGACATTGCATGGGCGCGTCTTTCACGCCAGTTGAACTTGAGTTAATGTTTAAATTTGCCAGATATTTTTTGCCCAAAAAATGCAATAGTTTGAAAACAATAGTTTGCACACCCTCACAGTAAATACCGCAACTCAGTCAGGTTCCTATTCAGAATCAAGTGAAATTGCTTTATAAATGAAAGAACATATCATAAAAGTACGTCACATTCAATATTCGTGCCATTGTTGTATCTGATTTACAATATTTCGCCTGCGGCTATACATGCATGTGTATTTGAAAATTCAATTAGAAATAATTCTTAATTTAAAATGTATTGTTGCCACAGGACTGGATCGCCTTCGAAGATCTCCATCGACCACTGTTCCGAGAACATGGGAGTTCACATTTTAAAAATGGTCACGCACCATCGAGGAAGTTAAACTTTGCTTTCTGTAAGGTGAGAAAAACCCTTCCCAAAGAAAGACACTTTTAACTCACTTGCTATTGCCAAAAAATTTTAAGATCTTGCTCACGTATCACTTAGACAAATGTTTTGGAGAACTGAAGAATCTGACCACTTCAATTAGCCAATTAAGCCACCCTAAGCAGACATATTTGTCTAACGCTTTCCTCTTTTCTTGAAGGATATCGGTCTTACAAAACCTTACAATGTGACCCCCACAATTCTGATAACTGCAAACCACTCAACTAATAACGGAAATTTAAACCCAGAATATAATTCCATTTCTGCTTGGGTAGAGGTAAGTCACCTATTGCTTAACGTTTTTAGTACTTAGAATATTTTGTCTGTTTCTTAAATTCGCAGTCACCAGTGTCTTTCAAGGATTTGGTTTGCATTACCAATAATATTCGCCAGATAGCCACACCAACACATTTGAATAGTTCCGATAATTAAATTTCCAATTGTCTTAAATTTTTTATTGTGCACGAACTATGGAAATATCATACATAGCTCATGTCTGCCAAATGCTTTATGATGTCTTCTTTGGTTCTCTTTGCATGAATATCTCACAGTATGTCAACACCACTGGGTTTCGCGCGTGTGCAAAGGAGCTTTTTGTGAAGAAACACGATCCCCTATCCATCTCATATGCAGTCATGCCTGGTAAGATCATCTGAGTAAAGTATCAAAACCCAAATTCTCCTTACTGTATCATACATTTCTAGTACGAAACTGAAGGAGAAAATTGAAGTTCCTATAGACCAGTAAAGAGGGACCTTCGTTGTCATAAAGTATCTTGTGTATTTAGAGTCACCCCACCCCCCCCCCCCATAAAGTATCTTGTGTATTTAGAGTCACCCCACCCCCCCCCCCCCCCCCGCCCCCTAAAAAATTTCAGGAAATGAAACATCTTCACCAAAGACCTGATATTTGAAATACGTAATAAATAATGCTAGTGGGTAAAACTTTGAGTTATTCCCACCATGCACAGACAAGCATAAATATGATATATTCTGTTATAAGCAATAAATACATACATTGATTAATAACAGCTGGTTCCTCCTTTTCTTTGCAGATTTATGTGACCCAGGTTGGAGCTTCTTTAATGGTTCTTGTTATTTCACAAGTAGCACATGTGGATCGTGGACAAATGCAACTGTGAAGTGTCGACGCATGGGGAGCAATTTGGTCAGTATCCGCAGCCAAGAGGAAAACGTCTTCATTCAACATCGCCACAACGGTGACAATACCTGGATTGGTTTGAATGACATTGCAACCGAGGGCTTCTACAGCTGGGCGGATGGGTGTCACGCAAAGTTTCGATTCTGGGCCAAGAACCAACCCAACAACCTACATGGGAATCAAGACTGTGTTCACACTCTAGGCATTCAGCACGATTATAGATGGAATGATATTGAATGTTCTGCTTGCCATAACTACACGTGCGAGAAAGGTAATATAGTATAGTCCCTTCTCTGCTATGCTTCTTGTCCGTATTAAACTTTAGGACGCTTCACCTTAATCATTTTTATAATATACACTCGGACTGTGCTATGCTCGTAAAAAAAAATCATATTTAACTTTACGCTAAGGCTTTCTTTTAGGATTTTCTGGGATTTTTCTTTTGATTCAGGTCAACTTTACAAAAGAGATGCATCTAAATTAAGGATATCCGCAGAGTTATTTCTTGTAGCATTTAAGGGGTAATTAGCCAACAACAACGCTAATTGTACAACAGAATCCTCAACGTACAAAGAGAACAATTTTCAGCAAAATGACCTGGCAAACTGATAAATCAACTTTAAACTGTTTTCAGATTTTGATGAATGCACAAGTAGTCCGTGTCTGAATGGAGGTACCTGTATCAACAAAAGAAATAACTTCAGCTGCGTCTGCACGTCAACCTACTTGGGTCGCATATGTGAAGGTAGAGCTTAAATATTTATAGAGAGAATGCAGTGAATATCTAAAAGCGGGATCAGAAACTTATAACAAAGTGAAGCACCAGGCCGAGTTAGAACGTCTTCGATACTCGTTTCGACTCGATAAGCATGCCTGAATTATAATGTGCTCTTCAAGGTGTATTAGTTTACAGGGCTGTGGCTAGCTATGGCTTATGTAGACAAAGAACCATTTATCGTACTGCTTATTGTTTCTTATTGGACGTGCTAATTTCTTAAACAAGAAAAACATTCCTAGTAAATTCTGGCTATCTTTTGTCTTTTCTATTTGAGATTTTGATGAATGCTCAAGTAGTCCCTGTCTGAATGGTGGTACCTGCACCAGCACAGGAAACAGCTACAGCTGTGTTTGTACACCGTCCTACAAAGGTGGACAATGTGGTGAAGGTATAAATCGAAGTTTTCAGTTATTGACAAGTGTAGGTCACATTAATCATAGAAAATCTCCACTGCAGCAACATTTGCACACTTTTGCAAAAACAAAGGGTTGTTGAGATAAGGTTTCCTTAAACACACGCTTTCCTGGATAATACAAACCTGGACATTTAAATGTTAAATCATCAATCGCCTCCTGGAGGTTTCTATATGATAAGCTCCGGTTAGGATCTGCATTTTTTAGTCTAACTTTTCTCGCAGACTGGTTATTTTTCGGTCATTGCTGGCATTTATTTGTTTTTCTTGATATTCAAAGGTTAATAGTGAAGATTTTCATAGATTCGTTTTGACATGCTTTTTCCTACAATGACCTTCCTTAAAATTAATTTAGTTGATATAAGAGACCAATCCTCACACATAAGATCTAAATAAGTAACCAAAATAACAGCCAATCACGTTGTCACTGTGTATGTCCATCAAATATACAACGAAAGTTTGTTCGACTCTAAATATACCAGATATGATAAAAATAATAATATACACTGACACTGTGCATACAAACTAGTATGTTATTTATGTTAAAAAGTATAGGAGAAGTGAAATATGATTTTGTGCAACAGTAGTAAACTTTATTAGTATAACAACACAACTCATTGCGTCGCAAGTCGATAGATTCAACTATCTTGCCAACTGTTCATAATTCATAATTGCTTAATTTTAAATAATTGTATCTTTCAAGCGGTGATGAATTCCTGTAAGGAGATACATTCAAACCAACCAAGGATGAGGACTGGAATATATTCCTTGGGTCCTACAAAACATATATACCAGGCAAGGATAATGTCGTTTCTTTTTTAATTATATTTGTCCTTTAGCACCTTTTACAGTTTCTTGGTTTCCCAATGAATGCAATCCTTATATTTATTATTATACTGCAACTTGAGTTCTTTGAGTAAATAAAACATGTTGACCTATCTTTTCTTCCTTCCCGTATCAATTATTTTTTTTGTGAACTCTTCCGTTTGTTTTTAGGCCTATTGTGACATGAGCAACAACGGTGGTGGCTGGACTCTTATCGCGCGCTTCTCAAATGCTGATCAAAAGAACTGGATGAGAGATGATGCCTATTGGTGGTACGATGAACGAACCGCTCAAGGGGCCACCACCAAACCATCGGACAACAACGATATGCTATCGCAGGCTTTCTGGTCCGTCAAGGGGAACCAAGTAAAGATAACACGCAGTGACGACCCCTCCCACACTGCTTTGCTTGTTACCCAATCTAATTGTCTTGGAGCAAAAACATTCAGATCGTATATGTCAAGTTATGGGGTCTTTAAGCATAGTACTAGTTGGTCCAACGACCGTTGCCTTGGAAGCTGTAGCGTGACGTATGGAGGCCAGTATGGGTCCACCAGTGGGTTCAGTCAAGCTCACTGTAACGGGAACATACAGTACAGTAGCTACATCGGGTTTTGGTGTCAATGGAGTACTGGTGACGGTGCTGTGATCATGATTGGCGGAGGTGGTAGCGGCTGCAGTCGTGCTGATCATGGAATTGGACTCACAGAGCACAACGATGGCGGAAAGTTTACTGACGATGGTACAGGGGAACTTGACTTTGGTGATGAGACACGCCGCGGTTCTTCTTCATATTCACTGAACCTGTGGATCAAATAATCCTAAATAATTATGCTCATCGTAGTGCTTTGGAACTCAAACCTGGTTTAATATGAATTAAGAAAGCTATAGACCCGATCAAGCGGTGTTTGTAGAAAACCTATTATTGTGATTCAGAATCTTTCTATTAGTTGTAAGCTGAAAACTCGGTCACATATAGTAGTGGATGACCCAAAGCTATGAATTAAAATAATTACCGCTGCCCGCACACTGTACTGACTAAATGTGCGCTTCTCATATTAAACTATTAAACCATCAAGGAGGAAGTGCTTTGATTTCGTGGTCGTCCAACGTGATAACACAACATGTGAATTTTACAACCTAGTGTCCGTGCTGGTGGATGATGCTGTAGTACTAATGGCCATTCCATTCAGATCGACTACTTTAAGTTTGCAATTAGACGTTTAAGGCTAAAGCTCGTAACTTCTGTTGCCTGAATGAAATGCGCAGCGGTATTTACAGAGTTTGACTAAATGTCGTGGGTCCTGGATAGGAAGTCGTGGGTGGCTGAAACCGTACGAATCAGTTAACATCGAACATTATAAATAAAATAAATCGGCAGCTACAGTTAGTAAGAACACCGAATACATTCAAATTCATAAAATAAAATGTGGGGATGCCCGTCTGTCTGCCATTTGGCCAGTTTTGGTGGCCGGTTTTACCTACGGTCTATGTTTCGACAAATATCAAGTAAATCAATTGCTTCAGACCGACAAAGGATTAATTGACGACTGTGGACTTTTTTTTTTTCACAAACAGACCGTGGTCGTACGCATATTGGCCGTATTTACGATATTCTTGATGAAAGTTGTCTGTCAAAAAATGCCTGCAACAAGAAATATGCGTCAAGCAAAAACGAGCGACGCAAGCAGGGATGAACATCCCAACAGGTCACCGCACTGAACCGCGTGAAAAACATTTTGCCTTTCGAAGTTAGAAAGAAAGTCTACCGATCTTTCATCATTCCACATATCAATTACTGCGCCGAGACCTGGCACTTCTGTAGCAAAAGCACCGCTGACAAACTAGAAAAACTAAATAAAAGAGGCTGTTCGCTTTGTTTTTAGGGACAAAAATACCTCTTACAAGGAACTGCTGTACAGACAATTTTTCTAACCCATTGTTCCACCAGTGTGGTTTTTCCTAAAGCGTTCAGCAGTTCCTTGTAAGAGGTATTTTTGTCCAATCAGCCTCAAGGAACCAATAACACCTAGGACTGCACCTTACAAACTTAGAGGCTAAGACGTATTAAAGCTACCAGGGGTGAATACAAACACGGCCTAAAATCATGGCACTATACCTTGCACCCAAAATTTGGACGCCACCACTATCGAATATCCTTCTCTACAACATCCATTTCGTTTGCTCTCAGGACATTGGCAAGCTTTTTAGGCGCCAGGTTATACCAAGCCTATATTTGCTCTTACCTGAACAGCAGCAATTGCTGCTGGGTGCCATCGTCCTGCGTCACATTCGCATGACTAGACAGACATCCATACTTCCATCCCTTGGTTGGCGTACTTTGCAGTTTAGCAGTATATTCTTGGGTTGGCTCACTTTCAGGCCCGTCGCAGCACTTAAAGCTTTTATCTCTAAACGAGTTTGTCTTACTCGTAGCAAGTGGCAAGCATAAAAGCAGGGGCCAAGTTCCGTTGCGTCGATGTAAGTATTACCAAGTTGGAACCGCTCTCTGTATCCCCGGCCTTGGTTACAGTCTTGCATCGCCGGCGAGACCTTGTAAAGATATGGTCTCAATCTTGCGCTCCTTTGGCAATTTAGTGGTCATGTATGAGTTGATTCACGGTCAGGCCTTTCGCCTTGTGCTTAACCATAATTGTTGACGTTAAATTCCTTTTGACCTTCTTCAGCACCTCACGTTCAATACATCTTAATCGGCGCGCATCACCTACTGTACTCGGCGTCGGATCTTTTCAATTTGGACTTATCAACCCTGGCCCTTCGAATCATTTCCAGAGGTCCACAACCTCCAGTCTGACTCTGCTGATGTCCACCCTCATCTGTAGGTCTTCCAGAGTGCTTGCCTATTCATTTATTAGCAACTGCCCGTTCAATTGGCAGGACTTCTGGCTCCCGAGGCTCACTTCTCCTTCATCCAAATCGTATAACAGCCCATAGCAGCTTCTCGAGGATCCATCCTCTCCTAGCAAGAGCAACACAGCAATTACTTCCTCCAAAAGTCTGACTCCGTCTACATGTTGATCTTAAGCTTCAGCTCAGAATTGGTTCCTCGCACCTGGCAATTAGCTCCTTCTTCAGCAGACAACTGGACTCTGTCTATTTACTGCAATTTCACTAGCCAGGATTCGTACCACGGTCTCCTCTTCTATTCAGGCTCGATAGGTGGAACAGCTTCGCCTGTCAGCATTTTAGGACACCTTCAGCGGCACTTTCCAGTCTCTCCGCTGGGTTGCTGCAGCATTGGGCCTGGGCTACTACACCGGGTTGTTGGTTGGAGGATTGGAAGAATGTCACCCCGTCACAGGCCCTCTGTTCTCCAAGCCCCTGGGAGTTTCATCTTGGGTGGTGGGCTGTGGCAGGGTTGCCATGGATACCTCCTTGGGCCTCAGATACTGCGCTTCGATAACTCCCTCACCAGGCACCCACCCCCCAGCCCCAAGTTAACTTCAAGACTGGTCAGTAGTCAATCCGGGCTTCCACAGGGCATTAATTAAGCACTTTACATACTTTCATCAGATTAATATCTGTCTAATAATATATGCAGTGGTTTTGGGATGATGGTCCACTTGTAAAATGTATCACGTTTTTGTTGAATTAGCCACAGCATCATTGTCTATTAGGATAAAATACTGAATAATAACCAGCCCGTTTACCGAGATCTCGTCCTCTCACTATGGCCTTTGTAAAAATTGCGAAGTGTTCGTATGAAAAGGCGGGCCAGCCCGGTTAACCGAGATATCGGTCTTTGCGACCGGGATCTCGATTAGCAGGGCTGGCCCGTTTCTCATATGAGCACTGGCAACCCGGTTGCGGGATGAAAATGTTTTAACTACGCCAGTTTAAAACGTACTTGGCACTTCCTTGTTTCTTAACTTGGCATTGCTGCAAGAATTGGCAAAAACTATTTCATTATGGACACTTCAACTCGTTTATAACCCGGGCTAAGATTTTCCATATGAACACACGACCCGGCTGGCCCGGTTGACCGGGCTTATATGAAGAGGCCCCAAAACAAGTTTGAATTTGAATTTGAATTCCCAGTATTCAATTAATTATACATGCACCATCGAGTTTCAGTACTATTCTATGAGATGATGACCTCTGACTCCCTTTTAGCAAACAAGAGCTAATGGGCCTTTGTACAAGATAAACATAGTGTGCTGAAGCTTCACTATTTCCGCACAAAAATATTTCAAAAATTAATTGCAGGTCTTATTCGGCTGAAGCGAGTTTACTTCCTGTAACCCCTAATACTCTGAGTTATTGTGTAAACCAATCACTGCTGTGCTGATAAGTACTGCGTAATAACTGGATCTATTCTGTTTCTCTGATTGGTCATATCGGCTGTGTTTCCTGTTCGGTGGCATGCAATAAAGCTTCCTTGTTGCTTCGTCCAAATTATTGAGTTGCTTCTTTCAAGTGCGACAGATCTTCCAGAGTCCTCTGCTGCTTCGAAGATGCTGACCCAGCTACTTTTCCTAGCGTTAGTTTCGTTCCTTGCCTATCCGGCCCCAAGTGCAGGTATGATAAAACACTCAATCTGCTCACCACTTGCAAATTAACTTGGTAAACGGGGTTAACTAAATTGTCTAGATATCCAAAAATATTCAACGACGATGGGCGTCGTCTCTTTCAGTGCAGTATTCTCTTTGGGGTCTTGTGAAAAGCACGTTAATAACCAGATTTGTGCATTCTACACCGGCCTTCGGGATGTTTTCTATATCACATGCTTTTTTTTTCTCCCTGTGAAATCTGAACTTCATGATCGGAATTAGTTGACAACGCCCAGTAAAATACGCGGCCAACAGGCCTTCAAGATACCTAGAAAAGAAAACGCTCCGATGAAAGCAAAGACAAGGTCCTCGAACCAAGTTTTATCTTTTTCGTCCAAATTACATACATCTCTACAATATTTATAATTTCAAACATCATCACGAAATTATGAAATAAGAAACAAGAAAATAAATTTTTCTCGAAAGCGACACTATCTGCTCGAATATACCGGCGGTATTAAGGGATACTTTGACTTGTTAAATGTTTGTTGATTGAATTCATACTGGTAGTTAAAGTTTCTACATTTCAGTCCTGCATTTACTAAACAGCAAAATGCCTGGAGGAAAACTTGCATGTCAACGTTTGACATATATAAAGCCGTGAGGCAATCTTGATCTTCAGGAAATCGAGGAAGCGACAGATTTAACAAAGATGTGCCCATGAAGTATTTTGTCACAATCAGTTCTAGAGGAAGCTGTTGTAGCTGCAAAACAATTCACTTAAACTGTCCAGGTGCTGATGCGCTGCTTGCGTTCAACCAACTGTTAAGCATGAGTCTGCGAGCATACAGCTAACTGCAAGAAGTTCCGCTTTAAAAGGGAAAGCCCCCATTTTAATGCCGTGTTTACACGAGAGACGTTTACTGCAGTGAAAAAATCACCGCGGTAAATTTGCATTTATCATGCCCTGCAAGATGGTAAATTGGCATTTTACTACTGGGTAAACTTTTTATTATTCTGAACTACATTTACCAAGGTTTTGTAAATTGTCAACGCGCGTGGTATGTTTACTGCAGTAAAGTAAATGCTTTCACTGAGGTAAATGTGCCTCGTGTAAACACGGCATTAGCAGAATTAAATTTACATTTTAAATCATCCTCAGACTCTGTTGGACGTCCTAAAACACTCTTGGGGGGGGGGGGGGGGGGGGGGGTACGATCGCCGTCAATTTACAACTCGCACTAGCTGACATAGCTTCATAGGTTATAATCTTATTTGGAGTGTTGTACATTGCATGTTTGATGATTTTATAACAAGAATTGTTGAGTACAGTTTTATGTTGTTGACTTAGCAATACTCAGTATTGCACTCAGGTACAATTTACGTATTTGTCCCTCAAATTCACGTTTCCATACTTTCTGATCTGTAGGGAGTTCCATTAAGTATGGAAAGGTTCCCCTAGACAAGACACTGACAAATATTCGCTGTCAAACCGTGAACTATCCCCAAGTATTCTCAGGATCAGGAAAAGTGCGCGTATTGGCTTCCATAAGTCACGTGACCAGCGAATCTCCCAACGTACACGACTCCGCCGTGGTGTGGACAAAATATGTGACCGAGCGAAAGTTTGATGTCTGCATCATGGAGTCTGGCAAAGGAACGAATGAAACAGTCCTAGTGAACTGGATCGCTTTCCAATCCACGCCCAGCGGTATCTTTGGTGGAACTGCTTCAGTTGGTCTTTTCACCAGTAACACCAAGTGCACCAGGATAGATTTTGGAAAGGTAAAATTTAATGCATTGCCGAAGTTACGTTTATTAGTTTTGAGCTATCATCCGTTTAGAATTTAAGACTAGTCATTATTTAACGGTTTTCAAGTGTCGCCTTTCATATTTCTCGTATACATGAAAGTTTACTTACAGTTTATATGTTCGACTGACTGCTGATTGCAAAAGAGACTATTGTAAGTTCAGTAAACATACTTTGATAGCCAGTTGGTACTACAATGTCACAGAATTAAAAACGTCAAGAAGCAAGCTGACCAATGTTTGTTAAATGCCTTTGTTATATAGACACGAGTGTTTTACCGGAAAATATACCGTGCGTAAAATCCATACGAAACTACATCCGGGACCCGAGTGGCGTATTTTCCATATCCTCACTAGTGAGGATATCGTTGGCATCATTTCCCGCTTTTGCACGGTTGTTTGTGCAATTTCTCGTAAAACGCTCGTGTCTAATATAATAAAAAGAAAATTACACGGCGGCTTGAAGAGATGGATTTTATTTTCTCGTGGTAAAAACAATATTTTACGAACGAGCGCTTCGCGAGTGATTTTCGAAAATAAAATTCATATCTTCGCGCCGCCGTTTAATATCCTCTATATATAATGCCAGTTACTCATCAATGGCAGCACACATACACCTACGCTGACCCCAAACATACGCAAAACAAGGAACACACACAGCAGCAGCAACAAAAAATAGCTACACAATCACGTTCATAATGTCTTGGTCTTCCTTTGTAGAAGTAAACCTCAGAAAATAACTGTTAGCCGGATTGCACACATCTAACTGAAGAAAATATCCAGTACTGTCCCGAAAGAAAAACACAGAATCTGCCTCATATTTACCTATTCGTGCAAGATTCAGATTAGTACGTTAAGTGTGTGTTTACTCTCCTTTATTTAGAGTTTTCCAAAACTTCCCAAAGTACTGGCGACCGTCCGTCGTACAACAGAAAGTGAATTTCAGGAGCCCATCAATTTGTGGCTAGAAGACATTCATGTGAATTACTTCAGAGTCTGTCTTCGAGAAGTGATCACATTTGGCGGGAAGCACAAAGATGTTCAAGTGGTAAGTATGGATGTTTTACGGGGTTGTTTCTACAAATTAAACTATTTGCGTGGTCCCCGGATTCAGTGATGTGCGAAAGAGGATAATATAACTCAAAAAGAATATCGTTATTACCATGTTTTGTTGAAGAGTAGGATATACTACTTTTCTAGGTAGAAGTTTCCATAGGGGTGAGTCGGTTACGCATTTTGCGGGGCATAATATGTTTTACTAGTCTTGTTTGAATCTACATCATCAGGTCTTTCGTCTGAAATTCGGTGTCATAACATGATAATTTTCAAGTCTGTAATTGGTAAAACGTATAATAAAGCAACTAAAAATTGATGCGGGAAAGCTAAATGTCGCAAAGAAGTTTTTAGCTGACATTTTCATCTCAGGTTTTGCACATGATTCCCTCTATTTGTCAGGATTGGATGGCTTTTGTCACAGAGGCCAAGGTTTTTACCCAAAACGGCCACAAAATGTTTGAGAATACCAAACCTCCTCCGGAGAAAGACAATTTTGCCTACTGTCAGGTCAGTGCTCCAATGAATACTGTATGCAATATACATGACGCTTTAATATATTGTTTAGCACTTGCGGTCTTTTCTCCAGCAGGCTGGTCATTTTTTCTGTTGCTTAACAACTCTTCGAAAAACGTTTAGAGACAATTTTATGAAAATAGAGGCATAATAGACCAGGGTGTACAGGAAAACATTGGTAACACTGAAATGGTGAAAATTGAATTAATTCCTTGGTATTTGTCTTTGATAATATTTCATAAACATTTCTGATCTTGTACGCAATTTTGAATGACATCCGCACCGCACCTTGGTCAATTTTCACACTAATTAACTTGAAGCTCGCTTACATAATTTTTGCATCGCTAGGTTGTCAACTTTACTGGAGTTTTCTACGCCGACCCTGTTGTCATAGTAACGGCCAACCATAAGTATGACACCAATAGTAGCTATTCTTTCAAACCAGAAAACAACTTCATCAACGCTTGGGCGGAGGTAAGGCCGTCCGTTTTTGCTTCCGCTAGGGTGATACTTTCGGTCGTAAGGGTTTGTGTTTGTCTGGAGTGTCTAACTTTTACCTTTTTAATTTAGTTTTTCTTGTTTAGTTGTCATTTCTTTGTTCGATATTTCGCTTATTCTCTTTTTTTCAGGTACATTGACTTAAACTTTCTTGCATTGCTATATACATGCACGAAGTGACAACAGCAGACACTATTGGCATTTGTTCTAAACTCCCCACTATCCAACGTCAATAAATACATACGTCATACATGCGTAAACTATGCTCATATACAAAACAATAATACTTCATACACAACATATTGTATATCCACACATACATAGCAACATGGATACATGTTTTATAAAGGGAAGAAGATAAACATTCATCGAAAAGAAGCTCAAGTCAGTTTACTCCTTTCTCAGGAAATCACAAACAAGTCATTTCGCATGTGCATCAAAGATAAGGCAGGCATCAGCAGTCAACACGACCCCATCCATGTGGACTATATAACTCTTGGAGGTAAGGATTATGTAGGAACATCTTTGCAATTATAACAACCTTAAAAAGAGCCTTCTGCTCTTTGATTAACCCTTTCGAGAGCTCAAGCTCAAAATGCAGTTTCTCTCTACCTATTTAAAAGAAAATGTATGAGTGAAGTAATGAGAATCAACAGTTTAATCAGCTTGCATTCGCGCTTTCTTCCAGACCTCGACCCGTGCATCAATGTTACGTGCTCGTATTATGCAGAATGTAAAGCATTTGGACCAAACGATGCTCGTTGCGTGTGCGTCAAAGACTGCCCGTCATATGAGGAGCCAGTTTGCTCGTCTAATGGAACAACTTACGATAATGAGTGTCTCTACAAACTAGATATGTGCCAAAGCAAAGCAAGCCTCACAATATCTCACCCTGGAAGTTGCAGAGGTTAGAAATATTTTCAGTAGTAGGACAGGAATGCATTAACTACAAATTGGTCATAGACATGATACACACTTCACAATTATAACGTAAAGTACTGTTACTTGGTATTCCTTTTTCCTATTTAATCAGATGCTTATGATTTTGAGGGTCATCTTAGTTGTAACCATGTCAGTTAATTGCTCGCGGGGGCCTGGGGCCCACGAGAGCTTAAAAATGGAGATTTTTATTTTTTTTTTTTTCCTTTTTGTGGGTCGAGGATCAGCACACGGTGATTGGTTCATATTATCACGTGGTTTGTGATGACGTTTCTGACCACATGATTTGTCGGGCAAAGGGTTTCGCCATTTTGAAGATAGCAAGATGTGGGCGATGAACTTGTGTGTTACTTGCCTTTGTTGGCTATGTGGATTGTTTCATGGACCGCTCATTTTACTTACAAACGCATACGCCGGCTGCGGTAGACCCACACTAAATTTCATTGAGCGGTTTTGGCTTGGGTCGGTCCGTTCAGCCTCGAAAGCTTTGAAAAAAGCCGCAAATGAAGCAATGAACTGCATATCAATGAATATATCAATGAACATAACAATGTTCTTATCAATGGACTGCATAACTATGCACAACTGTACAGAAATGTACGAAGAACGTGATATCCAGAACCTTGAGAAGTTGAAGGGACAAGCTGAACAAAGGCGTTCGAGATGGAAAGACCAGAGCGTGAGTGTAGAGGGCGAAGTAACTTTGTTTCTGGGCAATCTCTTTAGATATTGTATCGGACTGTCAAGTATGAAGGTGAACGTAAAGGTATTTTGCATTCTTTTGCTTTGTATTATTGTTTCTAATACAAATGAAGCGTCAGAAAGTTTGAATTTTGTTTTGCATCAAAGTTTCATTCTCCTGTGTGTTTCTGTTGTTATAGGGATATTTTGGCTTGGTGCCATGAAGGTCAAACAGTTATTGGAACAAATTGCGTTATTATTTCAAAATTGGGATATGTGTGAGGAAGAGGTGGACATTGGTAGATCTCGATTTGCTCAGTTTTATTGTATTCCGAGAAACATTTATGTGAAAGAAAATGGAAGACGTTCGAGACGATGTCGTGAGCCGAGTCGTGTACCCTTGAAAGACCTTTCACGTATTTTGAAGAAGAGCAAGAAAAACAGGCGATTAATACGACAGTATATTTCAAAGAATGTACCAAAGTCGTCTAAAGTTCACGATTATACTCGGGCTTACGTAGTTCATAATGCTAATGTACGTCGTGAACGTGTCAATGATAAACAACGTGGAAACAATAGAAAGGCACGCAGATGTAAAGAGAAAGTTAGGATAAATAAACCTTGTCTGGGAGATAGCTACAAATTGAAAACGAAAACTGCTAAAAGAAAGAGAGGTGCTAAGGTACGTTTGTATTTTAAAATGTGTTCAAAAACAGGCATTTCAAGGCCAGATGTGTTTAGAGATCGAAATCACAGGATCAATTACAATGCGTTTTCTCTGTCAAGGGATATAGAAAAAAATCCTGGTCCTCCAGTTGTCGATCCAAACAAAACGATCATTGCACCGTACAGCCAAGGTAATGGTGCTATATTCGGAGATAATGCTGGCAGACAATGTGTAGCTATGTCGTTATCGGCTCTCATATTTAGCCACACGAACTTCATTTGTTTATCAGAGGATTTAGTTGAAATTATGAATGCTGGGAACAGTCTTTATTCCACTCTTTCGCAATCATCAAATAACTATTTTTTGTTGTTAACTGATCTACCTGAAAAGATTACAATATATGAAACGCAGTATGAGATGCAATATAGCGAAAGTTATGCGGGGAATTTGTTTGGAAATTGCTTTCCCATTGAAAACTTTGCTTATTGCACAACACTTGCTGGGGCTTTTAATTCTTTGCTCAGACAGGATTTCAAATGTTTTATTCTGACAATAGGGTGTAATACTGTAGCTGTATTTTGTTTGCCAGGTGGCAGGTTTAAAGTATTTGATTCTCACAGCAGAGATATTTTTGGAATGGAACATCCTGAAGGAAAATGTGTATTAATTGAAATTTTTTCAGTTGGCAATTTATTGGAGTATTTCGAGACTTTGTATGTACACTTACCTGCGATTACATTTGAAATTAAAGGTGTACACATCTGTCTAACAGAAAACAGGCACGGCAATTGTAGTTGTGAAGAATCTACAATTATTCAGCAAAGAAGCAAAACAGTTAATTGTAAATGCAAGCAGTGCTGTGCAATTTCTTTCTATAGCATTTGTTTTTCTGTGATTAGATCTTGCAGTTATTGGAATTCTGATACATTAGATGTTGTAATTGAAAAAGGTAATGAATTTTATACAAAATTAAATGTTGACAAACACCTTGTTGTAAATGATTTGCCAAATAAACTTGACATATGTGCAGGCGCTGATGTTAATGTTGTGTTCAGTACAAGAAGCCAAGGAGTTCTGTCTCAGGACAGTAATGTGAGCAAGGAGAAGCTTCATCGACTTATATTAGAGAACAATAGGAATAATACTGGTTTTCTGTTTTGGATTTCGACTTATTGTCTCAGTTGTATTTTTCTGCAACAAGCAAAAAGGAGGACAAAGTTTGTTGTAATGGCATTTGATGAGAGCGAATCGCCACATTTATTTCAGAAAGTAGATGATATAGATTCTCTTATAAATATAATCTTTTCTATTATTGTTGATAAATTTGCATGTGATGAAGTGTATTATGAAATACAATTTGTTTTGTGTTCATGTTCTTTAACAAAAAATGAAAAGGCAAGAATAATAAGGAAACACATGTGTTCCAGAAAAAGAAACGATATTCTAAAACGAAAGCGAGAAAAAAGAAAAGAAAATTATGCAATAATGGAACAAGCTAAAAAAAGATGCTTAGTAAATAATATGTGTAAAATGTATAAATCAATGAAACAAAAAGAAAAGCAGGACTTTTTATCTAGAATGGTTGAAAAATACAAATCAATGGATCAAAAACAAAAAAATGACCTTTTATCTAGAAAGGCTGAAAAGTACAAATCAATGAAACAAAAGGAAAAGAAGGACAGTTTATGTAAGATGGCTGAAAAATACAAATCAATGGATCAAAAAGAAAAGAATGACCTTTTATCTAGAATGGCTGAAAAATACAAATCAATGAAACAAAAGGAAAAGAAGGACCTTTTATTCAAAAGTGCTCAAAAATACAAATCAATGGAACAAAGAAAAAAAAAAGACCTTTTATCTAAACAGACTGAAAAATACAATACAATGAGTTCCTTAGCTAAAACGCGTTTAGTTGAATGTATGAAAAGTAAATATCAGACATCTAAAAGTGTGGTACATAATTTAGATTACTATCTTGCAGAATTTCAAAACAAGATAAAAGATGGTCCTTACTTCATATGTTCTGTCTGTAATCGAATACTTTACAGAAAGTCAGTTGTGGAAGTGAAGAGAATAAAGTACACTATGCAAGATGTTTTTACTGGTCAAAAGTCATTTGACGAAAAAGAATATGTTTGTAAAACCTGCAACTCAAAGATTTTAAAAGGAAAGGTTCCATGCCAAGCAGTTAAAAACAATCTCTATTTAGATGAAATTCCTCCAGAATTGGCCTTGTTAGAGAAGCTTGAACAGATACTTATAGCACAGCGTATTATTTTTGAAAAAATAGTGATAATGCCTAAAGGACAACAAAGAAAGATTAAAGGTGCAATCTGTAATGTGCCTGTTGAATGTGAACAGACTTGTAGAATTTTACCCCGTCCTCCTGAAAGGTCAGGTATCATAATGTTGAAACTTAAAAGAAAGCTGAAATTTAGAGGCCATGTGTATTTTCAAGCTGTGCGCCCACAGATGATTCATGTTGCTCTCACTTGGCTTAAATTGAATAATCCATTGTATAGGAACATAGCGATTGACATTCAAAATATTGACAACAACTTGACAAGTCTGGCTAACCAAAATGCATCAGAAGATATTAATTCAAGTTCACCTGATGAAGAAAGGGTTTCCACTTCTGACAACAGTAATTTATTAAATGACAACTTAGAGGAAATAGATGACCCATTAAATGAACATAGAGCACCAACTAATGAAACTTGTTTACAGTCTGTAATTCCAGATTACCCTGTAATTTTAGATGAAGAGAATGAAAGTAGTGTTTCATTAGGAAATGAAGTTTATAATGTTGCACCTGGAGAAAATAAGCATCCTGTGTCATTAATGACTGACAAGCAGTGTGAAGAACTGGCATTTCCTATATTATTTCCAAAAGGAAGATTTGGTTATCAAACTCAAAGGGAAATCAAATTGACACCAGTGAAATACTTTAATGCACGACTTTTACACTTTAGTGGGCGATTTGCAACAAATCCAGAGTATCTATTTTATGCACAATTTGTAATTGAGCAAAAGAAAGTATCTGACAGTATTAATATTGCTCTTAAAAAAGTCCATGGGAAGTCTATGAAAGCCTCAAAATTGAGATCAGATGTACAAAGTTTACGAAATCTTATTTCAAAAGATCAGGCGTATTTGTTTTTGAGGCAAATTCCAGGCTCTCCACCATACTGGCAAAGATTTATGTATGAAGTTGTAAGTATGGTTCGGCAACTGGGTATCCCAACATGGTTTATGACATTATCATGTGCTGACCTCAGATGGCCTGAACTATTTCAAATTATTGCAAGGACAAAAGGATTAAAGATGACTAATGAACAAGTGCAAGTTTTGTCATACAATGAAAGATGTTCTATGTTGAATCTTAATCCTGTTGTTGTAGCTAAACACTTCCAATACAGAGTTGAAACATTTTTCAAGGAAGTCTTACTGAGCAATGCCAATCCCATAGGGAAGATAATCTACTATGCTCTTCGAATTGAATTCCAAATGAGAGGGTCTCCACACTTACATGCATTGATATGGACGTCAGACTGTCCAAAACTAACACATGATAGCAAAGAGGAATATATCAAATATCTAGATAAACATGTACAAGGTTATCTTCCAAACAAAGACAATGATCCTGATTTGTATGAAATAATTAGAACTTACCAAAAACATAGTCACTCTAAAACATGTAGAAAATATAGAAATATTCCATGTAGATTCAATTTTGGTCAGTTTTTCACAGAAAAAACAGTTATAGCAGAACCTTTGTCAGATGTTCTTAGTGAAGATGGAAAAGCTGAAGTCCTCTCTCAGCAAAATGCAATTTTAACTTCTGTTAAAAAGAAAATTAATGAGGTCTTGGACCCAAGTAAATCAAATTATGATCCTAACCTTACTGATAAACAAGTTTTGAACTTAGCAGGTGTCTCTGAAAAAGATTATGAGTGGGCATTGTCAATTTCTAGTGATTGTTATCATGAATTGCATCTCAAAAGACCAGTTGACAGCTGCTTCATTAATAATTATTTTATAGCAGGAGTAAAAGGTTTTGCAGCAAATGTTGACTTACAACCTGTTTTTAACCACTACAAGTGCTTAACATATGTTTGTTCCTATTTTTCAAAAGATGAAACTGAGTGTTCACAGGCCATCACTAATGCAGCGAAAGAAGCAAGAAATTCAAATGTGACTGTTAAAGAGAGTTTGAAAAAAATAGGTGCTGCTTTTTTGTCTACTAGAGAAGTTAGTTCACAAGAATGTGTGTATAGATGTATGCCTGAGCTTTGGTTGAGAAAAACATTTCCTGCAACAATTTTTGTTAGCACAAATTTACCAGAAGACAGATTGCGTGTAACAAAAAGCCAAGATGAGCTTGATGCATTAGATGAAGACAGTACAGATATTTTTAAATCTAATATCATTGAACGTTACACCTATCGACCAAAAATAGTTACTGCTGTTGATCGACTATGTTTAGCCGAATTTGCAGCACATTACTACAAAGATTATTGGAGTGGATGTAATGAAACAAATGATGCTCAGCCAGATGTCCTAACTGATAATGTGATTGAATCACAGCATACACAGTCTTCTATTGATGGCACAGAGTTTCAGCTACTTCCTAATAAAATAAGACTGCTAAATACCAATGAAGTGATGAAATGCAGAAAAGTCAAAGCTGTTATAAGGTTCCATACTCCAAGCAAAAGAAAAGAACCTGAAAAATATTTTCATCATCTACTTATGCTCTATTTTCCATGGCGAGAAGAATGTGACCTGGTTGGCACAGAGGAAACATACATGTCAAAATTTTATGAGCCTGATGTACAATCCATTGTTGAACACAATCGAAAACTATTTCAACCTGATGCTGAAGCTGTAGAAGAGGCTTTAGAATTTTTAAGAAATAACCCAGGTGCTATACCTCACTTATATGACTGTATGAATGATCAAGAAAATGAAGATATCCGATATGAAGCAGAAGATAACAATTCTATGCTATATGAACAGTCACCTAATGATCTTGGTTCAAATTCTGATCAGCCTTCACAATCATCTTCAGGAATTATAGTTCACAATCAACCTTCAGATATATCTGATGACTTGCTTCGTAAATCTGTTCGATCATTGAACAATAAGCAACGGTATGCATACAATATAGTTGTTGCTTGGTGTAGAACTAAAATGAAGAATTTAAATAGCTTGAAACCAGAGAAGGTAGAACCAATATATTTATTCATAACAGGAGGTGCTGGTACAGGAAAAAGCCATTTAATAAAAGCCATTTACCATACTGCAGTGAAAACGTTCAGACATGCTCCTATAAATCCAGAGCTACCCACAGTCCTATTAATGGCCCCCACTGGTGTTGCAGCTATAAACATAAATGGCACTACAATTAACACTGGTTTGTCAATCCCTAAAGAAACAGGAGATAGTGTACCTCCACTGTCAGACCAAAAGAAAACACAATTACGAATGTCCTTATCTGAACTTAAACTGATAATTATAGATGAGATTTCAATGGTTTCAAATACTGCATTACTCCATGTACACCAAAGACTACAGCAAATATTTATTGCTCCAAACTCTCAGTTGTTTGCTGGCATAAGCATCATTGCTGTTGGAGATTTATACCAGCTCCCACCAATACGCAGGAAACCTGTTTTTTCATGTTTCAAAAATGATTCCTTCAATTTATGTCATCCATGGGAACCTTTTAAAATGATAGAGCTCACAGAAATAATGAGACAAAAAGATGATCACAAATTCTCTGAACTTTTGAACAGAATTAGGACAGCATCACAAACTGAAGATGACATTAGATGTATTCAGAGTACGGCCATAACTCCCTTAAATGAAAATTATCCATCGAATGCACTGCATATATGGGCTGAAAATAATCCTGTTAATGTGTACAATAACCAACGTTTGCAACAGATTTCATCACCAATTTTTGTACTTAAAGCAATTGATAACTATCCACAGAATGTGACAAGACAAGACATTGAAAGAGTTCTTTCTAAAGGACGCTCTGAAACAGGTGGACTTGATTCTGAAATATCTATAAAAGAAAGTGCAAGAGTCATGCTTACAACAAATATTGATATTGCAGATAGACTTATAAATGGACAAATGGGCACTGTTGTTTACATTGATATTGATCAAAATACCCAGAAACCAACTATTGTCTACGTAAAATTTGATGACTGTAATGCTGGTAACATGGTTATGAACAAATCAACAATTCCTTTGGTCCAACAAACAAAAGCTGTCCCTATTACACCAGTCCTAGCTAAAATTAAAATAAGGTCAAACAAAGCTTCATCGCCAGAAATACAGAGAGTACAGTTTCCACTTGCACTAGCATGGGCATGTACTGTTCATAAGGTCCAGGGATTAACACTTAATAATGTTGTCATGAGCTTTAATTTAGAAAGACAAAAATGTTTTAATTATGGACAAATATATGTGGGTCTTAGTCGTGTAACATCTTTTAAAGGCTTACACATCATTGGAAACATTGAAACCAAACAAATACGGGCAGATCCAAGAGTGCATGAAGAATATCAAAGACTAAGAACAGTTCAACATTTACAAGTAGAACCAATTCAAGATTTACTAAATATATCTAGAAACAATGAAGTATTTAAAATATCTCTATTAAATATTAGATCTCTAAGAAAGCACAGCATTGACCTTAAGTTTGATCCTATTATTTTTAATTCTCATGTTATTCTATTGACAGAAACTCATCTGCAACCACATGATTTGGACAGTGAAATTAGAAACAACCTTCATCCTTTTCAAGTGTACAGACAAGACAACCATGATAAATATTTAAGTTTAGCTGTTTGTTCTAGAAGTAATTACGTTACAATAAGCAACCATTACTATTTTCAGTCAGTGAATGCACTGAAATTGATTATCACTAACAATTTTACAAAAATGAAAACATCATTAATTCTTGTGTATCGAAAACATGGAACAAATATACAACAATATATCAATACCATTGGAAGTATTCTTAATGAACATCCTGTTGATATAATTTTAGGAGATTTCAACATCAACTACTTTAATGATAATGAAATTAGACCAATAAAAATATTGATGAATTCTTTAAACTATAAGCAAATTGTAGAAAGTCCTACATTTATTTCTGCTGGAAGCTTACTAGACCAAGTTTACATAATTCCAACAATCCTTAATATTGTTGAAAATTCCATAACAAGTGTTTACTATTCTGATCATGATGCTGTTACAATAACGATAAAATCAGGATAGCATTACTATGTTTTCTAAACAACAGAATGATAGAGAAAAAGCTGTCATTTTTAGAAAATCAGCATAATTCAACAAATTTTGCTGGCTACTACCATAATGGTACTAGCCTCCTTTACTCAGTTTCTGAGAAAGGTAAGTCAGCTTCATTTTTAGGATTTAATGGGGTACTGTATATACAAATATATGTGTTATTTACTAATATAATCAATTATTGCTCTCTCCATAGACCCGGTGATTATTGATTTGACTGAGTCAAAGTAGAAGAACATTGACAATGTGGAATTTGTCACTTCGAGGCAATGTACAAACAATGAAGTGCTGCTAAATACAGTTATGTCTGCACAGGTACACAGGAAATATCCTGTTTACTTAGACATGTTTCATGCTGGACTTGTATCTACACAGTCAAAGACATTATTTTATGGATATTTTATTTTGTTAGTACAGATGAAAAACGATTTTTTGTTGAAAGACAGTAAAGTTGATCAGAAGAAAGTGCAGGATACAGAACGTGAAAGATATTAATGATGTTGATGATATCTGTGCTTGTTACTTATAAAGATGAAAACTATATTGTTGCTGCATCATAAGAAATTTGCTGTCTAACAGTACAGCCCTCAAAGAGAAAGACCGCTTTTTAATTATGAAGAATATTTTAACGAAGCAGTTTCAGTTTCAAAATTTCTTCTTATGAGAAATATAGACTGACAGAGTTGTATTAGTAGAGTCTCTACTCAGTAAATTAGAGACAGACATGTTAATAATATCAATAAATTATACAGATCATTGTTACTTTAAATACTTGTCGTTTGAATTCATATTAATAATATAATAAATTCCAAAGATCTTCATGCACCCTGAAAGACCACAGACGCAAAGTGATACAGAGTTGAAATTTTAGCAGGAAGTGATAGCTGTAATATAGAATTTATCAACCAGTTAAAAGTATAAATCTTACCTTTTGTTTCCTCTGTCATTTCACTAAGCAATCCAAGAAATCTGATCATTCATGTAGACAAAAAGCTATAATTGATAGCATATAAACATTTCAAAACATGGAGCCACTAGTTCGGTATATCAACAATTTCGTTCCCAGGGCATCCTCTTTCCTAGGCTCTTTTCCCCACTCTGTGTCACACTGACAAAGAGACAGATCAACCAATGACAGAAATTTATTATCAAAAGTGAACCAAATGGAAAATGTTGAAAGATACTTCTCTCTTATTTAGAATTTTCTCGAGAGAAACAAACAATAACAGTAATCTCTGTTATAATTGTATTAAGGTATCAGGATATTCTCCGGGTTTTGCCAGATTCGAAAAAAATGTTTTTTGGCTTAACAAAATTATTACATGTTTTACCTTGTGTTTCTGAAAACAAAATTTGGATAGCTATTTTTTTCCTCGAGACATTTAAACGAAAGGATTTTATATTTCTTATTTTCGCCGGAAGCTACCTGTCAACAGATCGTTAGTATCACGCGTAACTGCGCAGCATGCGGTTTGCGCGTCAGTCGTGCAAAACAACAAAGTACAAATTTTAGCCGCGCGACGGATAACGCATGACTAACAACAGATCTGCAAGAATATCGAAATGCCATAAGAAATATTTCCCTGTATGCCTTTGTGAACGCTTTCTTACGTTTAGAACGAGTTTGTCGTTTGCTTGAACTCATTCCGAATTCAAACTGTGCTGCGTGTTTCAATTACCGACAAGATGCCTGGAAAGCCTCTATGCGAAAGCACTAACTGCGCTGTTTTGACAGATTGCTGACAGATGAGGCGATTATGAAATCCTTTGTGTAAAATGAATGGAAAAGGTGCTAAGAAATGTCAGCTGTCAAGCCCTAATTATCTGACAAAGGAAGTCTTGATTTAACAGATTGCATTGTGAAATTTATCAGTGTAAAAACAGAAGTCGCCCCGCTTAGCTAATGCCGGTACTGATTCGGAAAACTGGTCACCGATATGCCCATTGATATTATGTTAATGTTAAAAAAACAAATGTTTTACAAGAGGTATATGAAAGGACTATTTATACTGGAGGCATATGAAAGAGTCCCGATTTTGATCCAAAAATAATATCTGAAGAAGTAAAAGGTTGAACATCCGAGGAAACTTCTCCGTATCAAAGTCTTGTAAGTACCTCCCCTCTCGCCCCCCGAAACCCTCACCACCCCCCCCCCCCCCCCCCAACCCCCTCCCTTAGACCAACTTATTTTCGGACGCAAAAGCAAACCATATTACTATTTGTATTTATCGATCCCATCTCACTCATTCGACACAACAAGAGATCAGATATATCATTTTATTAAATTTTACCATAACATATATATCGTGTTTACATGGTTTAAAAAGAAAAAGCACATTTAACGGAAAAGCAAATTGTTTTTAATATGGTTTTTGCGTTTGTTTATCTTCACTGAATTAATTGTGAAACTCTTTACGCCAATGTACTTTTGACAAGCTACAACCTTATTTGAACAGCTATAATAAATTTTACAAACCAAAACAATTAATAGTCAATGCGGATCAGTAATATAATTTAAAGATCATATACTATACTATAAATCAATAGTATAATTACACTATGTAACCCTAAAAATATGTATGCCAAAAATACTCGAATGAGCGGTTCTGATCAGTACTATCCATCGCTCAATTTTCCTCACGAACTATGTACAGTATGACAACACGTTGGAACTGTATATAAATCGAGCGTTCATTATTATTAAATACAGGAGATACTTTGTCTGCGCGTTGCAACCGAACTGTGCTTCAAAACTAAACGAGGATACCATCGAAACTGCTGAACTCACCACACGTATTTGGCCTAAAGACATGATTTCTCATCTGCTATATCTGGACGTTGTTCTAGCCTTTAAGAAATCAGATAAGAGACAGACGAAGCTTGTAAAACAGACGCTGGAACCAATCGACGAAGTGTCGGTAATTCTGCGCTTAGTAACTCTACGAATAATGCAAGGTAAAGAACAAACCACGACAGAAGGTTTGCCCATCGTATCGAAAAAACACAGCGAGGTAGTAAAGACCACTGGGCAACTAATACTATGTTTGACCGGATATTAAATGGCTAAACTATGGTATAACCATAATTCTAATTTCAAAATTTACGGTAAATGTAATAGATTTCCATGGAATACAATAATGGGAGTGACGGGACTGGGAAGCGAAAATAAGAAATGGGGGGAAAAAGTAGCAGAATGATAAAGAATAGCAGTTAAAGGCAAGAAAACAACTTGGATAAAGCCAGACAAGATGACAAACAGCCAAAGAAGAAAAAAGAATTGGGAGATTGGGAAACTGGAGAGAAGTAAGAGATATAAGGAACGAAATACGTAAAATTTTCAAATAGCAAATAAGAGAATAAGAAGGGAAGGGGGAAAAAACAAAAAAATCTGCATGGGACCCAACACAACTTGGCAATATATTTTAACTTAGAGAAGAAATTAAAGCTCAAACGACGAAGGTCATTTTGTTAAAGACTGTTATCTTTTCAGCTACTTCAGAGTGTCCTTTATTTCTATTATTCACATTCTGGTGTCATTAAATGCATATTGAGTATTTGTATAAAAAAAGAGAACAGAAAAAGAAAGGGGAAGGGGAAGGGGTGGGATAGCTTGGGCGGAGGATTCAGTATGGTTTTGCAAGAAGGTGGAGACATAAATTTTCAGTTACTTTCAGAGATAATATGCTCACGGAGCGTGAAATGAAGGCTACTTTTACCTCTCGAAAGAACAAGCAATAACTCCCCGTTGTTCTGACTTGACAACACGTATTTGGCCTAAAGACATGATTTGTCATGTTACAGAGAAACAATGTGAAAAACAAATTACAAAGAAACAATGTGCTCACAGAGCGTGAAATGAAGGCTACTTTTACCACTCGAAAGAATAAGAAATAATTCCCCGATGTTCTGACTTGACAACACGTATTTGGCCTAAAGACATGATTTCTCATGTGCTAATTTAATAATTTATGCCAAATGTAATAGATTTGTATGGGACACAATAATGAAAATGACCGGAGTGGGAAGTAAGGATAGGAACTGGGGGAAAAAATTACGAGAATGACAAAGAATAGCGGCAATAGACAAGAAAATAATCTGGATGAAGCCTAGACAATATGAGAAATGGTGGAAAAAGGGAAAGGAATTGGGAGATTGGGCAACTGAACAAAAGTAACAAATATAAAAAACGAAATACGTAAAATTTTCAAAGAAGGTGGGAAAACACAAAAAAATCTACATAGGACCCAGCACAAAATAGCAATATATTTTGACTTAGAGAAAAGATTAAAGCTCAAAAAAAAAGACGAAGGTCATTTTGCGCTCTACAGAGTCTATAAACCTTCGATTCCATATCACGAGCTGGACAAAATGTATCCGACACAACCAAATCATCGGAAGACAGACTTGCAATGTAGCTTAATTGCGAAAATTACAAAGAGATAATATGCTCACGGAGCGTGAAATGAAGGCTACTTTTACCTCTCGAAAGAACAAGCAATAACTCCCCGTTGTTCTGACTTGACAACACGTATTTGGCCTAAAGACATGATTTGTCATGTTACAGAGAAACAATGTGAAAAACAAATTACAAAGAAACAATGTGCTCACAGAGCGTGAAATGAAGGCTACTTTTACCACTCGAAAGAATAAGAAATAATTCCCCGATGTTCTGACTTGACAACACGTATTTGGCCTAAAGACATGATTTCTCATGTGCTAATTTAATAATTTATGCCAAATGTAATAGATTTGTATGGGACACAATAATGAAAATGACCGGAGTGGGAAGTAAGGATAGGAACTGGGGGAAAAAATTACGAGAATGACAAAGAATAGCGGCAATAGACAAGAAAATAATCTGGATGAAGCCTAGACAATATGAGAAATGGTGGAAAAAGAGAAAGGAATTGGGAGATTGGGCAACTGAACAAAAGTAACAAATATAAAAAACGAAATACGTAAAATTTTCAAAGAAGGTGGGAAAACACAAAAAAATCTACATAGGACCCAGCACAAAATAGCAATATATTTTGACTTAGAGAAAAGATTAAAGCTCAAAAAAAAAGACGAAGGTCATTTTGCGCTCTACAGAGTCTATAAACCTTCGATTCCATATCACGAGCTGGACAAAATGTATCCGACACAACCAAATCATCGGAAGACAGACTTGCAATGTAGCTTAATTGCGAAAATTACAAAGAGATAATATGCTCACGGAGCGTGAAATGAAGGCTACTTTTACCTCTCGAAAGAACAAGCAATAACTCCCCGTTGTTCTGACTTGACAACACGTATTTGGCCTAAAGGGAGACATGATTTGTCATGTTACAGAGAAACAATGTGAAAAACAAATTATAAAGAAACATGTGCTCACAGAGCGTGAAATGAAGGCTACTTTTACCACTCGAAAAAATAAGGAATAATTCCCCGATCTTCTCACTTGACCACACGTATTTGGCCTAAAGACATGATTTGTCATGTACTAATTTAATAATTTACACCAAATATGATAGATTTCTATGGAATATAATAATGACAGTGACCGCATTGAAAAGCGAGCATAGGAATTGGGGGAAAAGATTAGGAGAATGAGAAAGAATAGGGGGAAAAGACAAGAAAATAAGCTGGATGAAAGCCAGACAAGATGACAAATGGTCAAAGAAGAGAAAAGACTTGACAGATTAGAGAACTCGACAGAAGTAAGAGATATAAGAAACGAAATACGTAAAATTTTCAGATAGCAAAAAGAGAGAATAAAAAGGAACGGGGGGAAAAACAAAAAAATCTGATGGGACCCAGCAGAAAATGGCAATATATTTTAACTCAGACAACAAAATTAAAACTTAAAAGACAAAAACCATTTTACGCTGTACGGACTCTATAAACTTTCGACTCGACACAAGCTTCGAAATCATACGAGGCATAAAGCAGGCTCGCAAAACTGATGCTAGAAGCAATCGACGGACAGTCGGTCATTCTGTACTTAGTAGCTCTACCAATGATGCAAGGTAAAGAGTAAAAAACTGCCACAGAAAATTTGACCATCGCAGCGAAAACACACGGGAAGGTAGTTACAACCACTGGCCAATTAACACTATGTCTGACCGGACATTAAATGGCTAAACTATGGTCGCAGAATAACGACCATACGCGGACTATACGAGGCATCCTTTTTTCTTCTCAAGCCGAGGAAATCAAAAATCGTATTGTTCATAAATGAATGCTTTTGCCGGATACAAAAGCAACACCAGGTTCAACTCTTATCAACACATAACAGTTATCTAAAGCTTACACTTTCCTATACAACTAAAATCAAAGTCACGACAGTATAAAATATTCTTTCTTGCTCGAACCACTTTCGTCCAATTCACACGATATTATCAATTTAGTAAAAAAGTAGTAAGGTATTTAAATGATCGATAAAATGCATCCACCGTATAATTTTACTATTGATTCTTAAATTAATCCATTTTTTTAAAAAATATATCAATAATCCGCATTAACCATCGATTTTCTTTTTCGTGAAATATATTGTGGCTGTTCAAAAAAGCGTAGAGCTTCTCAAAAGTTCAACTGCGTTCGAGAGGCGTGGACGTGAAGAAATGCAATAACAAAATAAACATATTACATCTCGGTTAAAGTTCCTTTTTCTGAAAGTATATAGCAACTACACTTATTGCATAAGAGCTTAGATACATTTCTTTTTGCCTATGTTTGATATAAATTAAAAATTGAATAAGGTTTATAAATCTTAACTACGTATACCTCTGTTAGTCAATCAAAAGAAAGTGAACGATCATCTTATGATATGTTACGTCCCAATTGTTATCTTGTCTACATAACTGCAGGACCCAGCAGAAAATGGCAATATATTTTAACTTACAGAAAAAATTAATACTTAAAATACGAAGGTCATTTTACACTCTATGGACGACTCTATAAACCTTCGATTCGAAATCGCAAACTGGACAAACTGTATCCGACACAAGCAAGTCATTGGAAGACAAACTTGAAATGTAGCTTAATTGTGAAAATTACAAAGAAACAATGTGCTCACAGAGCTAAGTTGAGTAAAAACAAATGTTTATGACGAGCGACGACGAAGACAACAGAAATTGAACCAATGTTAAAAGCCGTCGCTTGAAAACCAAAGCAACAGCTAACCAGTAAATGTGACACAACATAGCAAAAGACATTGCATACAAACCAAATCATGAACGCAAAGCTTATGACAATCTATCAAATTTGTTAAATTTCCTTATTCATATTGCAAGATATTATACCTCAACTGTTGAATTCCCTCATCGACCATGTAGCAAATTACGTCCACCCACATATCTTCGACAAACGTCTTCAGTTCAGAGATTGTTCTAGTCCAGTATGTTCTTTCAACATAACTCCCGCATCGGACTGCGTAACTCCAGAATGTATTTCAAGGCACTCTTCGGCGTTCCAAACAATGTCGTCTCGTCACTCGACTCGTTACAAATAAAACACAGTTTTCTTTACCAAAGATGATGGCTTAATCTTCCATAACATCGAACCAATCCCTTCAGCATCAGATCGTACAGCAGGACTCTTTCTATTCCATTTCACTGCGAAAACATGGCATAAGCGATGGAAACATCGTCCCTTTGCTAAACTCCTTTGCGCAATACTGAAATGATCTGTTCATTGTTAATCACATGCCACAGCAGGATTCTTTCAGTTTCATTTCACTGACAAAACATAGCATAGAAGATGAAAGTACTGTCTGGCACCGCGGTCTGGCTTGCTTAAACTTTCTTGACTGAAAAAGACTGCAAAGAACGGACCCTAGGATGTACCAACCAATCTCGTCACCAAAGGGTGTCTTTTGTCCTATTCTTGAGCGATCAAGTTGCCAAAACTTTCTTTACCCACTGGGTAACTAACCCAAGCTCTCTGTTCCAAAGCTTCCGCATGTTAAACTGTTAGTTCGGCTTTTTCTCAAGCCTTGTTGTCTTCTATGTTAAAGACCCAACATGAAGACACAAACTCCTTCGAGCACATGTCATTAATGCTGACACGTATGAAACGCAAGCCCAGTCTCTCTCTCATCTAAATGCGGGCGCCTGCTGGTAGACTGGGACCGCTAAGGAGTAGTGGTAATACTCTCCTTCAAATATGGACCTCCTAAAAAAGCTACTTCTTGCATTTTTAGAACATTACATAGGCCCAACAAGCGCATCAAACAGATCATAAATATCAAGCTTTGAACGAAATTTATATTTCACGAACGGCCGTTCCCATAACAATTATACAATTACGCCTTCGCCCCATATTGCTTTCACAAACCAGTCAGTCCACATAACTATTTATATTTTTCAATTTTCTTTACAATAATTACTAGTAATGAACCTGAGCAAAAGTTCTTAACTCATAAATAAAAACAACAAGAAAAAGCAGACAAAAATATAAAACGGCAGCTGCCAGCACACCCTAAAAGGATGTTCCAGAAAAACAAATTACATTCCTAAAGTGATTTTCATTAATCAGATCGCACTACAGATATCGTTAATGTAATCCCATTAAAACCCAAGGGAACCGATAAAAGCTGTTGAGGATGGAGATACAGTCAATAAATGAAATATGTATATGTTGCTCCAAACATCATAATTTTCAGCGTTGTTACTTTAAAATAAGCCACTGATCTTTAAAAAACACATTTTATTCTGAAAAAAGGGTTAAAAATAGGAAGTTTTGCTCTAAAATACAGTAAGGTTTTTCAGCTTCAAAGAGCAGTTTTATCCAGAATTGTAACCGTAACTCCCTTACCCCCTCCCTCCCCTCTCTCACCCCAAATAATGATTTAAAACCCCAATCTGTAATTCTATCAAAGAGAAATGATACAATCTATCGAGTAATGTACTTTGTATAATATGATACATGTTCAAAATATTTTTTGATCATCGCAAAATTAAAACCACCATTTATGGACATAGAAAACAAAATTGTTTCTAATCTTGACTTACGCCTGTTTGACATTTACGATAACTGAAAAAGGAAACCCTAATTAGATTAAGAAATAATGTAAATTCCTTGGTACAAACTATGAACCTCAGCTAATTATTACAAAATGTTTATACCTACAAATATTACAAAATGCCACAATCTTTATGTAAAGAATAATAAACCTTTAATAAACGCGAAAAAAAAAAAAAAAAAGAAAAAACATAATCAGATAGCACCTTGTACCCCTATCCATATCAACTAAATTATCCCTATCCCTTTTTATCTCACGAAAAATTCAAAGCATTAGCCGGCAGCGGACCCTACAAAGATGTTCTAGAAGAAGAAAACAACATTCATGAAGTAATTTAAATTTCTCACATTACGATAAGATATCGCTAATATACTGTTATTCAAAACAGTAGCCAAACATAGAATATTGAGGACAACCTACAATTACAAACTTATATATATATATCCTGTCCCAAAACGTACAATTGTTAGCCGTTTTAGTCTAAATTGACGACATCAATGACAAAACAGATGTAACTCTCAACCAAACAGGACATCTTGACGAGCAGGTTATAAATCTGTAACAAATAGTTTAAGACAAAAGCATATCCAAATCAACCAATCAAATTTCTAGCAATATTTCTTAGCCAATAAAAATAACTCCTTCAATTTACGTCTCCTATAAATGTAGTAAACCTTCTTTTGTGCACAAGATTGCCTTCAACACTGAAAAGGTACAACAGGTTAGTGGATAATTTCTATTAATTTAACTGTGCGTCATAAGGAATTATATCCGAATGTCTGCTAAACTTTGATCAAAAATTGAGAACACTTCCTAAATGTTTCCTCTATCTTTGCAGAAAATCTATAACCGCATTCAAACTTGGGCAAAATCGGATAATGTGCTTTATAGTAAGTATGTCAACTCATGTTATATTGTTTTACCTTCAATTTAAAGTTATGAACAAAAAAGATCAAACAGCATCTAAATGTGTATCTTTTCGTTGCAGAACTCTTTTACTACCTAACTTCACGTCGAAAAACTAGCGGAATTTCCATCCACTTAGTAAGTGCTTCTGTTCCATTGTTTACTCTAAAGCAAATTGTAGGAAGCTAAAACACGATACATACACAAATATAACACATAATAGATCGTAAATACGTTCTCTTTATGAACAGTGAAAAATATTCTTCCCTTTTTTAGAATTTTCTTTGCTCCATTATCAAACAGTAACTTCGACAATATAACTGCGTATAAGCCATTTACTTTGTAGTGTAAAAAGGGTGTGGCTCTCATTCGCCTCCTTTATGCGTATGTTCACGATTTGATCATGTACATTTAGTCAAAATTTACCAATATTAAATCATACAGAGTTGCTTAACTCTTCCTGTTTTCTTTGTAGAACTCTTTTCCCACCAAATTTCGCCTCGAAAAACCAGGAGAATTTCATTTACTGAGCAAGTGCGTCATAAACTGTTTTCTCAGTTGTTCAGTCTGTTTCCCAAAAACAAGCCTAAAATTAATCAATTCGGAACTCGTAGAAAATATCTTCACATTTTACTACAAGAGTTTCTTTCAAAACATTCCATTCCCGTTAATAACGCATTTATATTCTTCGTGCCATTCATGGTAAATAAAGATATACCTAACCAACTCACCAGCCCCACAAAATAGACTTTATTTAGTTGTACGATGATAGTTATACCATTCCTCCTCAGATGTAACCACTTTCATCTGTATCAACTGCTACCCACTTGTCAAGACTACCACCGGCCTACTACATCGTGATCATGCCTATCAGCTTTATTTTTCCCGAAGTGCAATATATCCGAACCTGTCAACTCACCCCTGAGCAACTCAGTGAAATCAGTGACTACTTTAAAGCTTACCTATCAACTCCACTGACCTTCTGCTCCAACTGCAACACTCATCATGATGGCAACATAATCTGCTCCCGTTTTTATACCTCCCGAGACGCCCTCGACATATTTTTTGACCTCATCGACGCCCACGCAAAAATTCCATGGTCGAAGCCCCATATAGTCCATCAAATCATCGAACTCTGTGCTTACTTTCAACTACCCTCATCTTTAATCTGGAGACCGTTTACTCGAAAACTATTTTTACCTGCATTATGTTTCGAACAGTCTGACCTTATTGCTGTAATCCATCATCTTTATTCAGTTATGTTTACCAAACTAGGTGCTTATATATGTAATTTTTTAGCTTTTATGTCACCATCTTCAGGTGTTTATTGGCACGATTTATATTCTTTTCCATCATTTAACAATTTCCTCCAATGTGTTAAATACCGCCGTCGCCAATATTACCAATATATTCAAAAACATAAGCAATCTCCCCCACAAAAATTTTCTGTTAACACGTGGGACTTTAACTATTCATTTTAGTTATTTACATTTGTATCCCTTTACACAAAAGAATTTAAGCTACAAAGTTTTAGAATTTCCAGTTCAATAGTTTTTCTATTTTTGACCTTTTGCACCTACCTCTTTCCTCATTGCACCCGTAGTGAAAATTGCAAAACAAATTCATCCTTGTCAAACTATTTTCATCACCATAGCGGCCGTAGTATTCCTGCGTTCTGTAAAACTTGTAGATAGTATAAAATAACAATACACTCAAGGTAAAAGAATCAGTCAAACATTGCAATAAAAAAATGAAACCTGTAATGTTATCTGAAATTAAATTATTGACCTCACTAGTGACCCAGAGTCATCACATCACCAACATACATAATGCGTTTGTCACACATATCAACGCCTTATACATTTTACCTTGCCATACATCTATGCATACCAGAAAATCATAACCAGAAATGTGGCACAGTCACCCCTTTGAAACGCAGGCTTACGTGATGCTCAGCGGGAACTTTTCAGTTGTATTTTCCATTGCAAAAATTTTTCAAAAGGACCAATATTGCACATTTGAACAAGGTACTGAACTTGCAAACCATATAAATCAAACAAAAAAGTCGTATTTTACGGATAACTTAATATATCGTACACATTACGAAATACATCCAGAAACAACGAAGTTGTGAACATCTGAAGCCTCAATCATCGGTAAACAGCGGTCTACGCGTTCAGAACTTTGTAACCGCTCGGTATTCTAAATGGCAAATCAGTGAAAGCAATTTCATTGCAGAAAATCGTGGAGAATAGCTCTTAAACTGCTTCTAAAACCGTCAATGCCGTTAAAATCTACTCTTCAGTTATTGTCGTACTTCGGGACAGGCAAGAATTATTTTCTATACAAATTTACCCCTCGAAAACCACGGAATATCGAACTGTCATCTTCGCCAAAGAAGTTCAGATATACACATGTTGACAAGCGACTATTCTAGTTCCTCTAAAGCCTGGTCCTCACTAGCGCATAAGCATAAGCATAAGAATAAGAGAGCGACAGTGGCGACATAAGCATAAGCATAAGGATCAAACATGTTCGTTCCTTATGCTTATGCTTATGTCACCACTGTCGCTCTCTTATTCTTATGCTTATGCTTATGCTTATCCGCTAGTGAGGACAAGGCTTAACTGTGGCTCAACCAAACACATAGTTCTCTAACAGCATTTAGACAAGTAACTTTTCAAATTAAATTCTTATTTCTGTTTTTCCTTTTTAGCAAAAGTCAAGAGCTCAAACAATGAACAACGGATAAAAGGTAAATATTTTTCAAATTGTTATCCTATCACTCATTTCCCAGAAAAGTTTCCTTATTTATTCAAAATAATAACCAACCTCCCCCATAAGATTTTCTTTTGACATGTAAGACTTTCAGCAATCATTTTAGTAATTTACATTTGTATCCCTTTATATTTTTTAATTATGCATTGAAACACAAATTCCATCCCAGCTTTAAAAAGTTAAGACGCACAAAAAAAAAAATAAATAAATAAAAAAATAAAATAAAATTAAGCTACATAGTTTTAGACTTTCCAATTCAATACTTTTTCTCCTCTTGACCTTTTGCACCTACCTCTTTCCTCCTTGCACCCGTAGTGAAAATTGCAAAACAAATTCATCCTTGTCAAACTATTTTCATCACCATAGCGGTCGTAGTATTCCTGCATTCCATGAAACTCGTATATGGTATAAAAATAACAATACACTGAAGGTAAAAGAACCAGTCAAACATTCCAATAAAAGTGAAATCTAACAACATTTAGACAAATAACTTTTCAATTTAAATTCTTATTTCTGTTTTTCCTTTTAGCAAAAGTCAGGGTCTCAAGCAATGAACAATGGAAAAAAGGTAAATATTTTCCAAATTGTTATCATATTACTCATTTTCCAGAAAGTTTTTCTTATACATAAAGCACATTAAATCTAATATCCCAAATGAAATCTAAAGTACACATACATACCAACTCACCCATTCAAACAACATTCAACCTTTCTTTCATATATATTTCAGATTGCTTTGAAGAAAAAGAAAACAACTCCTCATTCACCCAGTGTAAGAAGAAGAAAAGGTAATATATATATATATATATATAATATAGTACATATAGTATATATATAATAATATATGTAATTAAGTAAGTTCACTTCTCAAACAAAGTGAATACACAGAACTTCCCAAAATCATATTAACATTTACCTTTAGTCAACAAGCTTCTTTCACAACTCCATGACTTAATTATACTATTCTTATATTAATAACATTGTTAAATTTTTTCTATTTAGCAGAAAAGAGTTCTCAACCTCGATATCATCCACAAACTGTTGTTTCTTCCCCTCAACATACTGGTATGTACATATACTATTCCATAACAGCATTCAAAAACTAAGAACAAATATAACTACCAATATAACTTATATATGGGAAAACACTCACCCCCTACCCCCCACTGGAGTATTTTATAAAACAAACCTTTCAAAATAAAGAAATCCACAACAACATATTACATGACTACAAACTATAACCCTTGAAACATGATTAAACCCTCTAACATGCCCGTTACCAAAATTACATTAATGAAACTATGAAACAACCATAACATTTGACTAGTACAACCAAAAGATAACTTGTAACATTGTGATACTTACATGACATTTTAAAATTTCTTCTATTCCCCAGAACACAGTTCTCTGGAACACCATCAACCAACTGCCTCTTCAACTGCATATGGTACATACATCATAATATTTACCAATATTTGAACTCTGATCTATCCATTCTTACCAGAAATTCAAAATAAATATAATAATATTATTTGAAATTTTATCACCATCACTTTATGCCACCTGAGCAGGTAATCATATTAACATTTACCTTTAGTCAACAAGCTTCTTTCACAACTCCATGACTTAATTATACTATTCTTATATTAATAACATTGTTAAATTTTTTCTATTTACCAGAACAGAGTTCTCAACCTCGATATCATCCGCAAACTGTTGTTTCTTCCCCTCAACATACTGGTATGTACATATACTATTCCATAACAGCATTCAAAAACTAAGAACAAATATAACTACCAATATAACTTATATATGGGAAAACACTCACCCCCTACCCCCCACAGGAGTATTTTATAAAGCAAACCTTTCAAAACAAAGAAATCCACAACAACATATTACATGACTATAAACTATAACCCTTGAAACATGATTAACCCTGTAACATGCCCGTTGCCAAAATTACATTAATGAAACTATGAAACAACCATAACATTTGACTAGTACAACCAAAAGATAACTTGTAACATTGTGATACTTACATGACATTTTAAAATTTCTTCTATTCCCCAGAACACAGTTCTCTGGAACACCATCAACCAACTGCCTCTTCAACTGCATATGGTACATACATCATAATATTTACCAATATTTGAACTCTGATCTATCCATTCTGACCAGAAATTCAAAATAAATATAATAATATTATTTGAAATTTTATCACCATCACTTTATGCCACCATCTTTGTTTAACTTAGCTACCATACTTATTAAAACTTAAACACCAACCATATCCACAGAGCAAAAAAGTCCCTATTTAGAAAACTTCATACACCTTCAAACATCCCCCATTTTAACATTTAACTAACAATCAATTTCTTTTATCCACCAGAGCATCACTTGGAAGCTCATTCATCAACAACTTTCACTCTGCCCGAAAATTCTGATAAACAAACCATATGTGGCTTTGTACATCAAGTTACTCCAATCCGATCACCAGTAAAAGGAAGTACTTACTTCGAATTCCAGTTGCAAACAGCACAAACCAAAGCTGTACGAGCTATTTGTTACTCTCCAGATAAAAGATCAAAATTGAAAGAATCACAAGACAAAAAAATTTCTGTACAACTTGAAGATGTACAACTCTCTACAGGACGACGTAGAGCATCAGAAGAAGAGTATACCGTAAGGAAACGCTCACGCGTAACACCACATCCAGTAAATTACACTTATGATGCTGCATACTCCCAAACTTCCTTCATGATTCATGAGATAAATCAAATTTCTGATTATCAATCAATTACCACAAAAGCAAAAGTACTTTCAAAAGGAGAAAAATCCGACATCAATGTTAGAGGAAAAACCCTCACAAAAATCGATTATGTCATCGCAGACAAATCAGCAGCTATAAAGCTAACTGAATGGGAAGAGATTATCAACTTTGAAATTGGTAAAAGCTACACCATAAATACTGTAAGTGTACGTACTTTTAACGATGTGAAATATCTAAGCACTACAAAATACACAACAGCCACTGAAATTGAAGACATAGGGACAACTGAAGAACTGCCAGACAAAGAAAGCTATGGAGTATCCTTTGTAGGTTCTGTTGCAGCACTCAGCATCACACACTTCAAAACATGCATGTTCTGTAATGCCAAAATTGAACAACTTGACAACGAAGACACAACGATCAAGTGTCCCAAGTGTACAATGACACTACTGGTAAAACACCTCACAGATTCATGTTTTTGTAAACTAGGCATCAAACTCATTGACAACACTTTCACAACATATATCGTTTTGGACTCAGTACTGAACACTTTCTTATTGCATATTGGTGAACCAAACACAAAGTCATTGACAGAGGACCAACTAACACAGTTATTTGCATCATTTGACACACTGTATTTCACTGCCAGTGAGAATGATAAACTCATAAGTCAAATACAGCTAACTTCAGATACTTAACCCTTTCACTCCCAAGTTCAAAAATGCACATTCTCTCAACCTCTTCAAAAGAAAGTCCATAAATTTTGTTGTGAGAATTGACAGGATAATCACCTGTCTCTGACCAAAGTTTCAAAATCCAAGATCTCCTTATTGCACGATATATTTTTGCAGCCAAAACTAAAAGAACAAATTCAACTTGAGCACTCTTGTGAATGAAAGGGTTAAATCTAATTTAGTAGTTTCACAACAAATCTTTATACAAATCAACTTTCTCATGTAATATGAATGCCATCTAGTAACCTTTTACTACTACCGTTTCCACATCAAAAACAATCAGAGCATAAACTGTTTTTGAAAATGTACTCACAAATAAACAACCCATTTGAAAATATTTTTCATACAGAAGGAACCAATGTTTTCGTATAAAACAACACCAATTGTTTTTAATCTTCAAACTATCAAAATACCATACTACTGCCTTTAATTTTGCATTCCACAAACACTATAACACCAACATGCAACAAACACTCTAGCAATTTCTTTCCTATTCACTTCCAAAAGCATCTCGTAATCCATTTCAAAACAGATTATGCTCACCCTTTACTCATTCTTAACTAATATATTCCAATATATCAGCCTCCTTGAGCAAAAAGTAATAGTTAAAATACACAAGAAAAAAGAAAAAAATAATCCAAAGTTTTTGCCACCTACTGGCATTTAAGAAATCAAATTGTGTAACCATGAATATATATCACATAGTTCAATATATGTACAAGAATATAAACCTAACTCAGAGATTCTGCTAGACTTGTCAATCAAGCAGTAAAGAATACCAATACGACATATTCTTTTCACCATTGAACCACCTCAAACCAGTATAGTACATATGTCTAAACCAAACAATTGTTTCTTCTTTTGCAGTCTAACTGCACAAAAAAAAAATCTACTCATCAAGTTTTCCACTGTTTTGGAACATTTCTGCATTAGAATGACTAAATTATCCACTCTGTGCTCCCTTTGCACAGAAAACCAGCCAAAAAGAATTTTCACCTTAATAGTTTTCATTACAGAATACTTGCACTTTGAATATTTACAATATAGTATGATTTTTATCAGTCAAATACTGACATCCCAATCTAGCAAAATCTCTGCCAAAATTGCATGTACAAAGCACTACCCTTATGTTACATTTTTAAATAATACAAAATTTACAGCACATGTATATGGTGTTTTCAGCTAATATACAACTTCTAGACTCTTATCCTAAGTCCTCTCAATTTATTTTAATTATTCTCAATATAAATAACATATCATTCACAACTTTTGAATTACCAATTCAAGCATTTCTTTCAGCAATAAATTAAAATTCAAAATACTCACCCTAATGTAGACCTCTTCATCAAATCAAAAAACTCTTTTCTCAATATGAAAACACCCTATACACATGCCGTTAAATTATCTCAAGACATTTTCTATTTTATCCACCCTTATATTGTACAATTTTCAAAAAATAAAAATAAAAAACTTTATCACAAGCTTGTTTCTGTACTCCTCTTCCCCTCTAATCGCAATCTTAATAAGCCAAACCAGTCTCACAAAATAATTATTGGCACGCCAAAGTTTTTATGTCCTGCACGTATAATATTATTAATGCCGGTACCGGAAACACGAGACAGGCACGTGCACTGAGTATGCTGAGGGTCAATTGCTGTTACCCCCTCTGCGTTTCTCATATCACGAGCTTACGCTCCTCTGAGATTAGTTTCGCGCTTCACTTGGCAGCCTTTACATTCAACCCCCTCCCCCTCCTCCTCCCCATGTCCACGCCTCTTGTCTCGAGTTTCCGGTTTTTTCACTTCCCACCTTTGCTGGGCAATCTAGATTTCGCTGATAATTTGTAAGCCTCATGGTATCATGTGTTCTCTGCCCCGCAAAAACGAGCTCAACACTGACAGCGGGTTCCATCGAGCAACTACACAATAAAGGACACAAAAGACTTTTAACGCACCACACCAGAAAAAGTTTGGATAAAAACTACCAAATATCAACAAATCAACAACCTCGTCCCCAGACACAAAAACCATTCACTCAAACCCGCGAGCTCACTGGCCAAGCCAGTCTAGTTTAAACTAGTTTGCTGGTGGTTTATTCCTGGGAGTTAATGTTACATGTTCTTATTTCATTATATAGCCTGATATGTAAAGCCCGAACATTCTGAAACACAAAGGCAACTTGTTGGGGTGACTCGTTATGTAGTGATTGTTTTTATCGTACTGACAATATCATGGCAAGAGTAACAACTGTTCTACGCTTCGTTTTCAGGTTTTTCTGCCCAGAAAGGTCGCAGTGAGGTGCATCGTTCTAAACTCTGGTCAACCACTGCATGCGAAGGGATCACGATCAATCCCTACAACTTTTATTCTGACAAACCAATCCACGTTCAGATTTCAGTCAATCACTTCAACCACTCCGACGCCAGCTTTGTGCACGAGGCCGTGGTTCCTTGGGTGGAGAACATCCGGGAAACGAAATTCACGGCGTGTGTGACAAAAGCTGGCAGAAATGAAAGAAACTCTGATTACTTCGCCACTGTTGATTGGTTAGCTTACCAAGGTGCCCCAGCCGGAGGAGTTGCTGGCGAGATTGACATGTCAACCTGGTGGACTGGATCGAGTTGCCAGAGTGTCAAATTCCCCGCTGTAAGTCGTCCCCCCTCAGTGGCACTTTATGCATTTCCGTCTTAAAATGTGAAACCATTAGCTTCACAACCAAATATTTGTTTGATTTTTAGAGCAAGTTCAGTTCGGCACCAGTAGTACTCGTGACAGCAGAGCATGAACGTCTTGGAATAAAACATGACGCATCCACCACATGGGTTGAAGATGTCACCACTTCGTCGTTCAAAGTGTGCATTCGAGAACTGCAAAACTTCGATGGACCTCACGAACGCATCAAAATTGTAAGTAGCTGCTATACGCAGTGTCTACTGCATCTTCTATCACGTCCTAAATGTCACATTTCGTGGCCTCTCTCTCTCGACAATCTTGCACTACAATTGATCGTGTGACCAAGCAGTTTCGGTTGATGGTCAAAACAGGTAACTGAATTTGGATCAACCTCAGAGACCGGCGACTTTTTCAATCCTCATATTTGTTCAGCCATACTGGAAAACTGTTTTACTGTGTGAAAGACTTTCTTCTATCTTCTTTATTCAAGTAGTCTATGTTCTTATACATTATGCAAGACTGTGAGCACATGCTGTTTTCTACAGGATTGGATCGCCTTTGCTGATCTTCACCAACCACTTTTCCGAGAACATGGAAGAGTGCTCTTCAAGAATGGACATGAACCACTAAAGGAGTTCAACTATGCTTTTTGTAAGGTAAAACGAACGTCTCGTGAGCATAAAAACCTAGCCCTATCCAACTACTTCAAAATGACGAGAACTTTGTTAGAAACAAGCCTGTGAGATTAACGACTTGTGTGGTTAAATTACTAAAGGGTGTTATACTTTTCTCTCACAGGACATCGATTTTGTTAAGCCTTATGACGTGGTTCCCTCCGTTCTCATAACTGCAAACCATTCAACAAGAGGCGGAAACCTGAAACCAGAATACAATTCCATATCTGCATGGGTGGAGGTGGGTTGAACTTTAGAAAGAAGCTAACTATAATCACCTTGAAAAAATTATCGAAGCAAAACTGTGTCTTTCATTCACATTTCCCGACTTTTGGCACATAATACTGTCGTTATCTTTAGGTAGTCTAAACTCTTTTCAAGTGACAAACTCTAACTCAATTTGGAGGACAACCTTGATGGTGCGTCGCTTTGTTCGTTTGTGGAGCGGTTTTGCGTCAAGCTAGTGACTTTCTGAGCTATTCACCCGCTTGCGAATGTATGGAAAACAATCTTCATTTTCTTCGTCTAACTGCCATAAATACAACATGCACCCAGGCACTTGCTTCAACCAAGAACGCCCAGACGTTCGTCGTTGCTGAATTCATCGGGCGGTTCTGTCTGCAGACACCTCACATAACACTTACGACTATATTATTATTATAAAAAAAATATATTCCTAAAACTCTGCCTTTCTGCGTATTTTTATATGCTCTTTCTACTATTCTAGTCTGAGATTATGTGGTGAATTTTGGGTCGCCGCTATCCTCGATTAGTAGATGTGTGATCTGTTACTGTTGCTTTTATCTTTGACAGTATATTAATACAACTGGATTTCGTGCATGCACAAAGGAGCTTTTTGTGAAGAAACATGATCCACTGTCCATCTCCTACGCTGTCATGCCCGGTGAGTTCTTATGAATTCCTTCCTTCTGGAAATTAATCTCTGCATTCACACGCACGTGATCAAGTTTGCAAATGTTGCAACTATATGCTCTAAATTCAATCTATTTGCGATCACTTATTGTACACATCATGATATTATTACCACTGTCCTAATGGTGTTATTGTGCATTCAAAGAGCATTATTTCACTCATTCAATTACTTTTGCCTTGCTTTGCCAGATGTCTGTGAGCCTGGCTGGAGTTTCTTCAATGGTTCCTGCTACCTCACTAGTAACACATGTGAATCCTGGACGAACGCAACCAAAAAATGTCAAAGCATGAAGGCAAACTTAGTCAGTATCCAGAGTCAAGAAGAAAACATTTTCGTACAGCATCGGCGAAATAGCGCAAAATCCTGGATTGGTTTGAATGACATCGCCTCTGAAGGCGCCTACCGCTGGGTCGATGGAAGTTCTTCGCAGTTTCGATTCTGGGCTAAAGGACAACCCAACAACTTAGATGGAAACCAGGACTGTGTTCATGCGATTGGCATTCAGAACGGATACAAGTGGAATGACGTGAAATGCTCCGCCTGCCATAACTTTACGTGTGAGAAAGGTAATATTTATGACAAGAAAATGTACTTCACCACTTCTATCAACGAATATGAAAATGTGTGGTATTACTAGTAGAACACCAGTAACTCGAAATCTGAAGGGAAATGAAAAACAGTTCGAATTAGCGGGGGTTCGAGTTATTGGGGTCGATTGAATATTCAATTTGCCATGTTTATAATTGATAGTTTACTGATTTTTAAGCACTTCAGTATACAGTACAGTGCAAATTAAACTTATCTCGTCAGAAACTGTAACACGATTAAGCATTCTTATGATAATACAGTACTGTGAATGTAACACAGTTACTCAATTTATGCTCGCTTATGTCGTCAAGGTCCGTACATATTTTTTCTAGCTTTCAATATATAAAGGCAAAGCTTCCCAAACTGAGTATCGCATCCGGTATATAGTTAAATCATAGAAAATCGTCGATGAAGATGACTTCTTTGCCATAGTAAATGTTAGCCTATATCCTCCAAAACCTGGAGTTCCATGCGATTCTCCCTTAAACTGTTAAGGTCACCAAGACAATATTTAACTCCTGCTGATTTAACTTGTTTTTCAGATTATGATGAATGCAAAAACGTTCCTTGTTTGAATGGTGGGACATGCGTAAACAAAAACAACAGCTACACTTGCATCTGCACGAATAATAGCTTTGGTCAACATTGCGAAGGTAATAAATTTTGTTACTTCTAGTGTAGAATATCATGTCACCACAAGTAGAAGCCATTTACACCTTGCGAACGAATCGTTGTAAATGTTATGGCAATGGTAATCTAAACAATTTATAGTGCGCAAGAAGAAGCGCAGGTAAAGAGCCAGCGATAGTTTTAAACGGGATCGGGACTCAACTGTTATGGCAATGGAATCTAAACAATTTATAGTGCGCAAGAAGAAGCGCAGGCAAAGAGGCAGCAATAGTTTTACACAGGATCGGGACTCAAGCAAGCACCGCCCTTGTATGTCGTCAAACGCAACATAATGTATTATTATAGTATCACAAAAAGTTTATTCCTGCACCTGCTTTTGTTGCTTCACAATTGCGAAGATCATTCTGTCTCGATTATTATATGTGCGTCTTATAATTCTTATATAAAAATCCGCATAAATCATCAAGTATATAATATATTGTTATATCCATTTTGAAAAAGGCAATGTTTACATCCAAAGTTGACTTGATTTCTAGGTCTCGGAAAGGACTGTGCAGATATAATGAAATACCACAAGAAAAGCGGAGTATACACAATAAAACCTGATGATCAAAGTCCATTTGACGTATTCTGTGACATGACCACGGGTGGAGGAGGTTGGACTGTGTTCCAGAAGAGACTGGACGGCTCGGTCGACTTTTACCGTGGGTGGACAGATTACAAGAACGGCTTTGGAGACCTAAAGGGCGAGTTTTGGCTGGGACTGGATAAAATCAATCGCCTGACAAAAGCCCGTCGAAATACATTACGCGTAGATCTGGAGGAAACAAACGGAAACACGGCCTACGCACAGTACAGCTATTTTGCTGTCTCAAGTGCAGCAACCGAGTATCGGTTGAGTCTTGGGTCATACTCAGGTAAGTCACTATCAATGCTAAAACTTCCTAAAGCATAACTAACAACTTACCTTCCACATTTTCTGTCCACGTACAGTTTTGCAAGTGGTATTTAGTGTTGTATGTAAGCTTCGACTTTGAGAACCTAAGAACAAAAAAACAGGCATTGTTTGATGAATTATTGTAACAATCCTCGTCTATAGTGTTCTTCATCCTCAATATCAACTTTGCTTACCAGTTCCTGGTGATGCCCATCGCACATCTAATGATACATGCTGAAAACAAAAACAACTAAAATTATCATTCAATTTGAAAGGGCTAGCCAAGAGCCATTATGTACACTACTGTATGTTTCTGTTTCCCTACAGCAGAAGCAAAGCAAATACAATCAAATGATTGACAAGCTGAAGTCACTTCGGGCTGTCACGGCTTTTTAAACTTTGACCTGCGCTTGTCAAACAACCGAGAATTTACCAAAACCTCGGTGATAATGGTTCTGAATCAACAGATCGACTGGCATTTCATTTCACAACAACTACGAAGACTTGCTGTTTTTGAACGGCGTTGTCACGATACACCTTGTCACGCGACAAAGCAAAATCCCTAAACGGCAATGACGCCACAAACCACAGCCAAGGTATAAATAGTACCCAACTCCTACCTATAAAGATCTCAAATGTTGAAAACAGTTATTATAAAACTCTTATAGATGGGGTGTATTTCAAACTAGAAATACGATAATCGCAGATACCCCCTCGCTCTGCCATTGATGGGACTTTTACTTTGGTACTCCCAAAAAGAGTAGACTTTGTTTTACCGAAATGTTGACTCAATCTTTTCTTCGAAGTCAAGTGCTACACGCAAAGGAAGGAGAAAAAGAATGGTATGTGTTATACTTTCGCGTTGAAAAAAGAATCGATTGCGTGACGAAGTACGTATTTCCCACGGTCAGCACGTCAAATTAATTCATACAGTCTGCCAAGCACGTTCTCAAAATTTAATACTTAAGTTTTGAAGTTGGTCGGCCGTCGTAGTACGGGAAAAAAGGAACTCTGATTTTCCAATTTTGAATCATAGGCAGTACAATTAAATAGGCTTCCTGTGCGATTTGTTTTTACTCTGGACATGCACCAGACTCAGGCATGCATATTTAATGAGATCGAATTGTTTTGTATGTAAACCCGCTCAAAACAGCATGATTTCTCCCACAATCAAAACAAAACTTGAACGGTTTACTTCAAATTATACATGGGCTTCAGACCTAGTCATACTTCTAAGGGCTTGCAATGATTCTCGCTGCAATCACCGCATGTCAGATTATAGCATTTGTTACAGTTTTAGTCTTGAAAGAAAAAGACATCTGACTAAATCATTCAAGACTCCAAGTTCCTATTGCTCTGAGCGAATACGGTAGCCAAAACTGGCGACAGAAGCGTATTAAAACAATACTTCGAGGGAAAATGATCAGCATATAGATTTAATACATTCTTGAAGTGATCGAGTTACAAGATACGAGTAGAATATATTTGCCACGGTGATTGTTCGATTTTCACTAACCTTTGTTGTCTGAGTTTAAACGGCGTCTGAAGCTCCCGATTTGCTTTCAAGCGCTGTTCCCTTTGCGGAGCCGTTTCTTCGGCACGCTTCCGTTCACGATGCTATGTCGTCTTCTCTATAGACGTATTTGGCGCTGTTCGATCGTTTCACGATTTCGCCTTGCCCGTGCCTGTTCCATTCTCTTTTGAAGACGAGCTTCCCGAGACCGTTCTGTTTCAAATTCTCAGTTTTCAAATTCATTTTCGTGAACGCAGTTACTTACAATTATTGCTTCGTTCAAATCTTTTTTTCTTCCAAATGTCAGTATAATCACTGGCGCAGACGCTAATCAATAATTATTACGTCATTGCCTTGGGCACCTGGCCTAAAAAGTCGTACGTAACACTGACTGACTGACTGACTGACAAACATTAAATTTCGAGATGGCGACACTTTTGGAGTCTTCAAATAAGACGATTTTGCTGCATTATCGTCGTGATTATTACCCTAGCTTCGCTCGGGGATAAATAGCACAATAAGATACATTGCCCTTTTAAGCTATGGAATAAAACAAGGAATAAATAGCTACAGCCTCGTAACCCTTATTCTCAACAGGGGATGCAGGGGATTCACTTGGGGGTCATGTCGGCTATTCGTTCTCCACAAAAGATAACGATAATGACAGTTGGGGCTCAAACTGTGCTCAGATATACCGTGGAGCCTGGTGGTACACAGCTTGTCACGGGTCGAACCTGAACGGCAGGTATCTTCACGGGTCACATTCATCCTACGCTGACGGCGTCAACTGGGGATCGTGGAAAGGCCACCATTACTCTGCCGCACGTTCTGAAATGAAAGTGCGACCAGAAGACTTCTAGTTTTCTTTTCCGTCAGTAAGTTTCGCGGTAACTGAGGTCTTCACTTCACTCACTGCTTGAGTCGACAAAATATACACCAATGAGTCAAGTGTTGCTCACAGTGAATTTATTACAAGCGCTTATAGCTTTTATTTGTTACTCAGCTTGATTCCAAACTAAACAGAATCAACCGACCGTCAAAAGTAATAGAGTGATTGCTATGGGTTGCGTTTGCTATCTTTATTGGCCAATCAAGAACAAAAGCAAAAGCCTACACTGCAATATGCTCACGTACGTGGTGATGGCAGTTTAATTGCTCTCTTCTTCAAAGTAAAAGCAATTGCAAGTTACTTTGTGTTTTAGTTAGTTGACCCTTTAACTCTCAACAGTGATCAACTTGAATTTTCTTCTTCATTTTCTCACCAGAGATATCATACGTAGGTATAGGTATAGGTATTTGTCTTCTAGTTTGCTTAGATAAGAGCTGACTGATTAAAGTATCAGCTGTGACTACATCACTTATACACTTTCCTTTTAAAAGGTTGAGAGAATCATTTTTTTATGTGTAAGTTTTTGTTGAATTAACCACAGCATCATTGTCTACTGGGATAAAATACTGGATACTACAGAAGCTTTAGATCGACATAAATGTTCATTGCCTGCCAGTTCAGATGAACAAAAGGAAGAGTATACAGCAGTTGCTTTCAGTAGATCGCTGAACAATCCAGCTTGTACCAACAAGTGCCATAATGCTTCTGGCACTCAGCCAGTTGCATGGCACTCTATATCTCAAGACACATTTAAAAGCAAATTAGCTGTGCCAATGCGCTGTTACTGCCTAGTGATCAGCATTGGCTGTGCAGGCCTGCTCAAGATAACCTACCCATGAACATGATATGATCGACTGACCCAGGTCCAATTAAGTAACAAAATGTTGCAACTACTGCAGTAAACTCTCTCTAAGACAGACGCCCTCAGGACTAGATTTAGTGTCCGCCTTAGAGAGGTGGGCACTTTAGAGGTGTCCCCTTCAAGAGAGTTGACTACACTCTATTAGTGTTATATATTTGTGCAGAGCTATCTTTTATAGTTCTACGAGGGAAAATGATGCAATAAACCCTGCCAGCACGTGCCTTCCTCATTCGCCCTAATGCAGGGTTGTACTTTGATGTTCTCTTCATGAAGTTATGCATTCACTCTGCAATTACTGCAACAATACGGCTCCTTCACAGAAGTTGCACGGAGAAAATTTGTTAATTAATACTATCTGTTCATCGGATCAGTATATTCATTCACCAAATGTTTAGCTCTGACTCATATCAACGCATTAATATGATGTCTAACCAACTACATACATTGGGAAACTTACGAATTAATTGACGTACCAACCAACCTCGCTCTCCATCTTCAAGAATGTAAAGGTCACAACTGAGCTTCTTTGTGGCGATACCTCGCAGTCCTAATCAAATACGAAACTGATTTATTACACAGCTTACATATGGAACCTCAGTCGGGTATAAACAGTATAAACAACTCGAACACTCGTGGAGCAGCGCGGCGTGGAGTTCTGTCACACATGGATTACGTCAGCAAGTGGAAAGAGTCACATGTTGCATGTTGACCAATCAGCATTCCACACTCTCGAAGCGGGAAAATTTTGAAGCACGAATTGCTTTTTATGTGAGGCAAAATTAAATTAATACCTTTCATCGACAAATTACTGTTTTCTTATCCTAACATATTGTTAAATAACAGTTCTAAAGCGTTTTAGAATATTCGAAGGGATGGCATAACCTTAAGAATTTAGTTTGATGCTTGCCGCATTTGTTCAGAGTCCAAGGGCCTTTTCATATGAGCCCGGTTACCGAGATCTCGCCCTCTCACTATGGCCTTTGTAAAAATTGCGAAGTATTCATATGAGAAGGCGGGCCAGCCTGGTTAACGGAGATATCGGTCGACTTTTTCAAGGCTGGCCAGTTTCTCATATGAACACTCCAACCCGGTTAACCGGGGTGAAAATGTTTTAACTACGCGAGTTTGAAATGTACTTGGCACTTTCTTGCTTCTTAATTTGACATTGATGCAAGAATTGGCAAAAACTATTTCATCATGGACACTTTATCTCGCTTACCCGGGCTGAAATTTTCCATATGAGCACACGACCCGGCTGGCCCGGTTGACCGGGCTCATATGAAGAGGCCCCAAAACAAGTTTGAATTTGAATTCCCAGTATTCAATTAATTATACATGCACCAGCGGGTTTCAATACTATTCTATGAGATGATGACCTCTGACTCCCTTTCAGCAAACAACAGTTAATGGGCCTTTGTACAGGACAAACATAATGTGCTGAAGCGTCACTATTTCCGCACAAAAATATTTCAAAAATTAATTACAGGATTTATTCGGCTGAAGCGAGTTTACTTCCTGTAACCCCTAATACTCTGAATTATTGTGTAAACCAATCACTACTGTGCTGATAAATACTGCGTAATAACTGGATCTATTCTGTTTCTCTGATTGGTCATATCGTCTTTGTTTCCTGTTCGATGGCATGCAATAAAGCTCCCTTGTTGCTTCGTCCAAATTATTGAGTTGCTTCTTTCGAGTGCGACAGATCTCCAGGGTCCTCTGCCGCTTCGAAGATGCTGACCCAGCTACTTTTCCTAACGTTAGTTTCGCTCCTTGCCTATCCAGCACCAAGTTCAGGTATGATAAAACACTCAATCCGCTCACCACTTGCAAATTAACTTGGTAAACAGGTTAAAGTTAAACTAACTTGTCTGGATATATATTAAAAAAGTTCAACGACAATGGGCGTCGTCTCTTTCAGTGCAGTATTCTCTTTGGGGTCTTCTAAAAAGCACGCTAATAACTAGATTTGTGCATTGTACACCGGCCTTCGGGATGTTTTCTATATCACATGCTTTTTTTTCTCCCTGTGAAATCAGAACTTCATGATCGGAAATAGTTGACAACGCCCAGTAAAATACGCGGCCACTAGGCCTTCAAGATACCTAGAAAAGAAAACGCTCCGATGAAAGCAAAGACAAGGTCCTCGAACCAAGTTACATCTTTTTCGTCCAAATTACATACATCTCTACAATTTATAATAAATTAATAAATGTTTCGTGAAAGCGACATTATCTGCTTGAATATACCGGCGGTATTAAGGGATATTTTGACCTGTCAAATGTTTGTTGATTGAATTCATACTGTTAGTTAAAATCTTCTATTCAGTCCTGCATTTACTAACAGCAAAATGCCTGGAGGAAAACTTGCATGTCAACGTTTGATATATATAAAGCCGTGAGGCAATCTTGATCTTCAGGAACTTGAGGAAGCGACAAATTTAACAAAGATGTGTCCATGAAGTATTTTGTCAAAATCAGTTCAAGAGGAAGCTGTTGTAGCGGCAAAACAGTTCACTTAATCTGTCCAGGTGCTGATGCACTGCTTGCGTTCAACCACCTGTAGCATAACTGCAAGAAGTTCCACTATAAAAGGGAAAGCCCCTACTTTAAGCAGAATTAAATTTACATTTTATACCATCTGCAGGCTCTGTTGGACATCCTGAAACACTCTTGCATTTATTTTTAAATTTGCTCTGAATGTGAGCCGAAACTTTTACACTCTTGACAGGCATTCTCCATTGTACACATAAACATGTTTTAACAAGATTGGATGAACTTTTGCTTCGAGCAATTCTTTTAGTTATGCAGGTTTGCAGTGAGGCGTGAACACGCGCACACGTGCATAATTAACTTTTACCTTATCTAATTTTTGTTCGCAGCCGTCGTTAACTTGGAGTTGCTTGGGAATGGTGCTGGTGCTGAGGAGGGGGGGGGGGGGGAGTTTTAAATACCTTTTTTTTTTTTTCGATCGCCGTCAATTTACAACTCGCACTAGCTGACACAGCTTCATAGGTTATGATCTTATTTGGAGATTTGTACATTGCATTTGTGATGATTATAACAATAATTGTTGAGCACAGTTTTATGTTGATGACTTAGCGATACTCAGTATTGCACTTAGGTACAATCTACGTATTTGTCTCTCAAATTCAAGTTTCCATACTTTCTGATCTGTAGGGAGTTCCATTAAGTATGGAAAGGTTCCTCTTGACAAGACACTGACAAATATTCGCTGTCAAACCGTGAACTATCCCCAAGTATTCTCAGGATCAGGAAAAGTGCGCGTATTGGCTTCCATAAGTCACGTGACTAGTGAAACTCCTAGTGTACATGACTCCGCCGTGGTGTGGACAAAATATGTGACCGAGCGAAAGTTTGATGTCTGCATCATGGAGTCTGGCAAAGGAACGAATGGAACAGTCCTGGTGAACTGGGTCGCTTTCCAATCCACGCCCAGCGGTATCTTTGGTGGAACTGCTTCAGTTGGTCTTTTCACCAGTAACACCAAGTGCACCAGGGTAGATTTTGGAAAGGTAAAGTTTAATGCATTGCCGAAGTTACATTCATTAGTTTTGAGCTATCATCCGTTTAGAATTTAAGACTAGTCATTATTTAAAGGTTTTCAAATGTATCCTTTCATATTTCTCGTCATATAAAAGTTAACTTACATTTTATAAGTTCGACTGACTGCAATAGAGACTGTGTAAGTTTCAGTAAACATACTTTGATAGCCAGTTAGTACTACAACTACATCCCATAGAAGTAAAAACGTCATGAAGCAGCTGACCAATGTTTTGTTAAATGCTTATATAGTTGCAGTTACTCATCAATGGCAACATAGATACACCTACGCCGACCCCAAACATACGCAAAACAAGGAACACGCAGCAGCAGCAGCAGCAACAAAAAATAGCTACACAATCACTTTCATAATGTCCAAGTCTTGGTCTTCCTTTGTAGAAGTAAACCTCAGAAAATAACTGTTAGCCGGATTCCACCGGATTCCATCTAACCGAAGAAAATATCCAGTACTGTCCCGAAAGCAAAACACAAAATCCGCCTCATATTTACCTATTCTTGCAAGATTCAGATTAGTACGTTAAGTGTGTTTACTCTCCTTTATTTAGAGTTTTCCAAAAAGTCCCAAAGTACTGGCGACCGTCCGTCGTACAACAGAAAGTGAATTTCAGGAGCCCATCAATTTGTGGCTAGAAGACATTCATGTGAATTACTTCAGAGTCTGTATGCGAGAAGTGATCACATTTGGCGGGAAGCACAAAGATGTTCAAGTGGTAAGTATGGATGTTTTATGGTGTTGTTTCTACAAATTAAACTATTTGCGTGGTCCCCGGATTCAGTGTTGTGCGAAAGAAGATAAGAGAGCTCAAAAAGAATATCGTTATTGCCGTGTTTTGTTGAAGAGTAGGATATACTACTTTTCTAGGTAGAAGTTTCCATATTAGAAAGTATATTTGTTAGTAGTAATGGACGAGGGGCGAGTCGGTTACGCCTTTTACGGGGCATTATATGTTTTACTGGTCTTGTTTAAATCTACATCATCAGGTCTTTGGTCTGAAATTCGGTGTGATAAAATAATGATTTTCAAATCTGTAATTGGTAAGACGTATGATAAAGCAACTAAAATTGATGCGGGAAAGCTAAATATCGTAAAGAAGTTTTAAGCTGACATTTAATCACAGGTTTTGCACATGATTCCTTTATTTGTCAGGATTGGATGGCTTTTGTCTCAGCGGCCAAGGTTTTTACCCAAAACGGCCACAAAATATTTGAGAATACCAAACCTCCTCTGGAGAAAGACAATTTTGCCTACTGTCAGGTCAGTGCTCCAATACATACAGTACATACATGACGCCTTTATATATTGTTTAGCACTCGCCGTCTTCTCTCAAGCAGGCTGGTCACTTTTTCAGCTGCTTTTAAGCAGTTGTTAAAACAACTCTTCGAAAAACTTTAAGAGACTACTTTATGAATATGGGGGCATAATAGACCAGGGTATACCCAGAAAAATATTTAGAAATAGTGAAAATTGAATTAATTCCTTGGTATTTGTCTTTGACGATACATTTCATAAACTTTTTTTCATCTTGTGTACGAAAATTAGGCCCTATCTGAAAACGTTAAATTTGGAAAGACGCAATTTTGAATGACATCCGCGCCTCACGTTGGTTAATTTTCACACTAATTAACTTGAAGCTCGCTTATATAATTTTTGCATCGCTAGGTTGTCAACTTTACTGGAGTTTTCTACGCCGACCCTGTTGTCATAGTAACGGCCAACCATGAGTATGACACTAACAGTAGCTATTCTGTCAAACCAGAAAACAACTTCATCAACGCTTGGGTGGAGGTAAGGTCGTTCGTTATTACTTCTGCTAGGGTGATACTTTCGGTCGTAAGGTTTTGTGTTTGTCTGGAGTGTCCAATTTTTACCCTTTTAATTTAGCTTTCTTGTTTAGTTGTCTTTTCTTCGTAAAAGGTTGTTCAATTTTTCGCTCATTCGCTTTTTTTCAGGTACATTGACTTAAAATTTCTTCCACTGCTATATACATGCACGAAGTGACAACAACAGAACAGTCCACATATGTAAAGAAGAAAATACGTACACTATTGGCATTTGTTCTAAACTCCCCACTATCCAACGTCAATAATTACATACGTCATACATGCGTAAACTTACATGCATGCATCATGCAAACATAAATAACATGCTAATATACAAAACATACTTCATACACAACATATTGTATATCCATACATGTTTTATGAAGGGAAGAAAATAAACATTCATCGAAAAGAAGCTCAAGTCAGTTTACTTCTTTCTCAGGAAATCACAAACAAGTCATTTCGCATGTGCATCAAAGATAAGGCAGGCATCAGCAGTCAACACGACCCCATCCATGTGGACTATATAACTCTTGGAGGTAAGGATTATGTAGGAACATCTTTATAATTATAACAACTTTAAAAAGAGTCTTCTGCTCTTTGATTAACCCGTTCGAGAGCTCAAGCTCAAAATGCAGTTTCTTTCTACTTATTTAGGAAAAATATGTGAGTGAAGTAATAAGAATTGACAGTTTAATCAGCTTGCATTTGCGCTTTCTTCCAGACCTCGACCCATGTATCAATGTTACGTGCTCGTATTATGCAGAATGTAAAGCATTTGGACCAAACGATGCTCGTTGCGTGTGCGTCAAAGACTGCCCGTCATATGAGGAGCCAGTTTGCTCGTCTAATGGAACAACGTACGATAATGAGTGTCTCTACAAACTAGATATGTGCCACAGCAAATCAAGCCTCGCAATATCTCACCCTGGAAGTTGCAGAGGTTAGAAATATTTTTAGTAGTAGGTCAGGAATGTATAAACTACAAATTGATTATAGACATGATACACACTTCACAATTATAACGTAAAGTATTGTTACTTGGTATTCCTTTTTCCTATTTAATCAGATTCTTATTATTTTGAGGGTCAGCTTAGTTACCATGTCAGTTAATTTAGAATAGTTTGCTGGTGGTTTATTCCTGGAAGTTAATTTTACATGTTCTTATTTCATTTTATAGCTTAATATGTAAAGCCCGAACATTCTGAAACACAAAGGCAACTTGTTGGGGTGACTCGTAACTGTTCTACGCTTCGTTTTCAGGTTTTTCTGCCCAGAAAGGTCGCAGTGAAGTTCATCGTTCTAAACTCTGGTCAACCACTGCATGCGAAGAGATCAACATCAATCCCTACAACTTTTATCCTGACAAACCAATCCACGTTCAAATTTCGGTCAATCACTTCAACTACTCCGACGCCACCTTTGTACATGAGGCCGTGGTTCCTTGGGTGGAGAACATCCGGGAAACGAAATTCACGGCGTGTGTCACAAAAGCTGGCAGAAACGAAAAAAACTCTGATTACTTCGCCACTGTTGATTGGTTAGCTTACCAAGGTGCCCCAGCCGGAGGAGTTGCTGGCGAGATTGACATGCCGATCTGGTGGACTGGATCTAGTTGTCAGATTGTCAAATTCCCCACTGTAAGTCGTTCCCCCTCAGTGGTGCTTTATGCATTCCGTCTTGCAATGTGAAACCATTAACTTCAAAATTAAATGTTCGTTTGATTTTCAGGGCAAGTTCAGTTCGGCACCAGTAGTACTCGTGACAGCAGAGCATGAACGTCTTGGAATAAAACATGACGCATCAACCACATGGGTTGAAGATGTCACCACTTCGTCGTTCAAAGTGTGCATTCGAGAATTGCAAAACTTTGATGGAGCTCACGAACGCATCAAAATTGTAAGTAGCTGCTATACGCAGTGTCTACTGCATCTTCTATCACGTCCTAAATGTCACATTTCGTGGCCTCTCTCTCTCGACAATCTTGAACTACAATTGATCGTGGAACCAAGCAGTTTCGGTTGATAGCTAAAACAGGTAACGGAATTTGGATCAACCTCAGAGACCGGCGAGTTTTTCAATCCTCGTATTTGTTCATCCATACTGGAAAACTGTTTTAGTGAATGAAAGATTTTCTTCTATCTTCTTTATTCAAGTGCATTACAATTAATTCGGCAAAGGGCTGCAAATACGTAAAGCAGTGTAAAATCATGTTCTTATCCATTATGCAAGACGTCCTGCAAACATGTTATCATCAAAACACAGGTCGTCCAACTACGTTTAAGATTTACACACGAGTATTAAATTGGTACTAAAGTTCACTGCGAGCATGTGCTATTTTCTACAGGATTGGATTGCCTTTGCGGATCTTCACCGACCACTTTTCCGAGAACATGGAACAATGCTCTTCAAGAATGGACATGAACCACTAAAGGAGTTCAACTATGCTTTTTGTAAGGTAAAACGAACGTATCGTGAGCATGAAAACCTAGCCCAATCCAGCTTCTTCAAAAAGACTAAAACTTTCTTAGAAACAAGCCTGTGAGATTAACGACTTGTGTGGTAAAATTTCTAAAGGACGTTATATTTGTCTCACAGGACATCGATTTTGTTAAGCCTTATGACGTGGCTCCCTCCGTTCTCATAACTGCGAACCATTCAACAAGTGGCGGGAACCTGAAACCAGAATACAATTCCATATCTGCATGGATGGAGGTGGGTTGAACTTTAGAAAGAAGCTCAGTAACTATAATCACCTTGAAAAAATTACAGAACCAAAACTGTGTCTTTCATTCACATTTCACGACGTTTGGTACATAATACTGTCATTATCTCTAAGTAGTCTAGGCTCTTTTCAAGTGACAAGCGCTTTTAATTCAATTTGGAGGACAACCTTGATGATGCGTCGTTTTGTTCGTTTGTGGAGCGGACCGGTTTTGCGTGAAGCTAGTGACTTTCTGAGCTATTCATCCGCTTGCGAATACATGGAAAACAATATTTATTTCCTTCGTCTAACTGCCATAATACCACATGCACCCACTCGTTTCGACCAAGAACGCCCAGACGTTTGTCGTTGCTGACTTCATTATATCGGGCGTATGTCTGCAGACACGTGACATAACGCTTACTATATAATATATATGTCATATATTCCTGACATTTTGCTTTTCTGTGTATTTTTTTATGCTCCTTCTACTATTTGTGGTCTGAGATTATGTGGTGAATTTTGGGTCACGTGTCCTCGATTAGTAGATGTGTGATCTGTTACTGTTATTTTAATCTTTGGCAGTATATAAATACAACTGGATTTCGTGCATGCACAAAGGAGCTTTTTGTGAAGAAACACGACCCATTGTCCATCTCCTACGCTGTCATGCCGGGTGAGTCTTTCTACAATTCCTTCCTTTGGCAAATCTCCGCATTCCCACTTACGTGAACACACATATACATGACGTCATCACAAGTTTGCAAATGTTGCAACTGCGTCCTAAATTCAATCTATTTGCGATCATGGTTTTATTGTGCAATCAAACTCATTTAATTACTTTTGCCTTGCTTTGCCAGATGTCTGTGAGCCTGGTTGGAGTTTCTTCAATGGTTCCTGCTACCTCACTAGTAACAAATGTGAATCGTGGACGGATGCAACCAAAAAATGTCAAAGCATGAAGGCAAAGCTGGTCAGTATCCAGAGTCAAGAAGAAAACATTTTCGTACAGCATCGGCGAAATAGCGCAAAATCCTGGATTGGTTTGAATGACATCGCCTCCGAAGGCGCCTATCGCTGGATAGATGGAAGTTTTTCGCAGTTTCGATTCTGGGCCAAAGGACAACCCAACAACTTAGATGGAAACCAGGACTGTGTTCATGTGCTTGGCATTCAGAACGGATACAAGTGGAATGACGTGGAATGCTCCGCCTGCCATAACTTTACGTGTGAGAAAGGTAATATCTGACAAGAAAATGTATTCCCCCCTTCTATCAACAAATATTAAAATGTGTGGCATTAATATATATAGCTAAATCATAGAATATCGTCGATGAAGATGACTTCTTTGCCATAGCATAAATGTTAGCCTATATCCTCCAAGACCTAAAGTTCCATGCGATTCTCCCTCAAACTGTTAAGGTCACAACGACAATATTTAACTCCTGCTGATTTAACTTGTTTTTCAGATTACGATGAATGCACGAACGTTCCTTGTTTGAATGGTGGAACATGTGTAAACAAAAACAACAGCTACACTTGCATCTGCACGAACATTAGCTCTGGTCGACATTGCGAAGGTAATAAATTTTGTTTTTTACCACAACACACTAGTTTCTCGCTCTCTGATTGGTCAATTTACCGTGGTAAATAAGAGTCTAGACAACGATGCTGATGCCAGCATGTTACGCTTTGCAGCGAAATACAACGAAACTTTCCTGTATATTTCTAAATATTGTGGTAAAAAACAAATTTCCACTGGTTTGCCGTGGACTCTTATTTACCACGATTTACGCCATCGCATAGTCAAAATTAGTTGTGGACTCACTCGGCAAAGCGCCTCGTGAGTCCACAACAGTTTGACCATGTGATGACGTAAATCGTGGTAAATAAGAGCCCACACCACGGCAAACCAGTGGAAATTTATTAAATTTCTAGTGTAGAATATCATGTAACTACAAGTAGAAACTATTTACACCTTGCGCACGAATCGTTGTAAATGTTATGGCAATGGGAATCTAAACAATTTACAGGGGACTGCGCAATAAGAAGCACGGGTAAACAGCCAGCGATAGTTTTACACAGGATTGGGACTAAGAGAAGCATCACCCTTGTATGTCGTCAAACACATAATTATTATAGTATCACAAAAAGTTTATTCCTGCACCTGCTTTTGTTGCTTCATAACTGCGAAGATCATTCTGTATCGATTATTATATGTGCGTCTTATAATTCTTACATAAAAATCTGCATAAATCATCAAGTATATAATATACTGTTATATCCATTTTGAAAAAGGCAGTGTTTACGTCAAAGTTAACTTGATTTCTAGGTCTCGAAAAGGACTGTGCAGATATAATGAAATACCACAAGACTAGCGGTGTGTACACAATAAAACCTGATGATCAAAGTCCATTTGACGTATTCTGTGACATGACCACGGGTGGAGGAGGTTGGACTGTGTTCCAAAAGAGACTGGACGGCTCTGTCGATTTTTACCGTGGGTGGAATGATTACAAGAACGGCTTTGGAGACCTAAAGGGCGAGTTTTGGCTGGGACTGGATAAAATCAGTCGCCTGACTAAAGCCCGTCGAAATACATTACGCGTAGATCTGGAGGAAACAAACGGAAACACGGCCTACGCACAGTACAGCTATTTTGCTGTTTCAAGTGAAGCAACCAAGTATCGGTTGAGTCTTGGATCGTACTCAGGTAAAGTCATCTTAAAGTTAAAACTTCATCACACTTAACTAACAACCTACCTTTCACATTTTCCGTGCATGTACAGTTGCACGGAAAATGCAAGTGGTATTTAGTGTTTTGTATAAGCTTTAACTTTGAGAACCTAAGAACAAGAAAAAAAAAAAAAAAAAAAAAAAAAAAAAAAAAACAGGCATTCTTTGATGAATTATTGTAACAATCCTCGTCTATATCCCCAATATCAACTCTGCTTACCAGCTCCTGGGGATGTCCATTGCACATCTAAATGATACATGCTGAAAACAAAAACAACTAAAATTTACATTCAATTTGAAAGGGCTAGCCAAGATCCATTATGTACACTACTGTTTCTGACGTAACTATTTCCCTACAGCAATTAAGTTTACCCGTTACTAAGCTTCAAGTTGAATAAGTTTAATTCAAATGTGATACATTTGTTAACATGTACTCGCGGTTTTGGTCAATTGTATTCACTTTCGAATTCTACTTCTTCCAGCTGTGTACAGTTTTTACTGCTGGCGAATATAAGCAAAGCAAATATAACCAAATGATAGAAATATTTCGACAAGCTGAAGTCGCTTTGGGCCGTCACGGGTTTTTAAAGTTTGACCTGCACTTGTCAAACTACCGAGAATTTACCAAAACCTCGGTGATAATGGTTCTGAATCAACAGATCGACTGTTAATTCATTTTGCAACAACTACGACGACTTGCTGTTTTTGAACGGCGTTGTCACGATACACCTTGTCACGCGACGAAGCAAAATCCCCCTAAACGGCATTGAATGACGCCACAAACCACAGCCAAGGTATAAATGGTACCCAACTTTCTGCTCCTTTTCAAAGATCTCAAATGTTGAAAATAATTATAAAACTCATATAAATGGGGTGTATTTCAAATAAATAGCACAATAGGATATATCACCCTTTTCTAGCCTATTAAATAATAGAATAAGACAAGGTATAAATGGCTGCAGCTGCGTAACCCTTACTCTCAACAGGAAATGCAGGAGATTCACTCAGTAATCATAACGGCCGTCCGTTCTCCACAAAAGATAATGATAACGACGCATGGAGCTCAAACAGCTGTGCTCAGAGATACCGTGGAGCTTGGTGGTACAACAGGTGTCACTATTCAAACCTGAACGGCCTGTACCACCACGGATCACACTCATCTTACGCTGACGGCATCAACTGGTACGCATGGAAAGGCTACTATTACTCTGCCGCACGTTCTGAAATGAAAGTGCGACCAGAAGACTTCTAGCTTTTTTTCCCGTCAGTGTAAGTTTGGCGGGAACTAAGGTCTTTACTTCACTCACTGCTTGAGTCGACAAAATATGGACCAAAGTTAAGTGTGGATCACGGTGAATTCATTACAAGCGCTTATAGATTTTGTTGTTACTCAGCTGGATTCCAAACTAAACAGAATCAACCGAGCATCAAAAGTAATTGAGTGATTGCTATGAGTTGCGTCTGCTAGCATTCTTGGCCAATCACAAAAGCAAAAAGCCTACACTGCAATATGCTTACGTATGTGAGCAAAGGTGATGGCAGTTTAATTGGTCTCTTCTTCAAAGCAAAAGCAATTGCAAGTTACTTTGTGTTTTAGTTAGTTGACCCTTTCACTCTCAACAGTGATCAACTTGAATTTTCTTCTTCAGTTTCTAACCAGAGACATCATACGTAGGTATAGGTATAGGTATTTGTCTTTTGCTAGCTTGCTTAGATAAGAGCTGACTGATTAAAGTATCAGCTGTGACTACATCACTTATACATTTTCCTTTTAAAAGGTTGAATCTGCATTTTTATGTGTGAGTTTTTGTTGAATTAACCACAGCATCATTGTCTACTATGATAAAATACTGAGTATTACAGAAGCTTTAGATCTACGTAATGTAGTTCATTGCCTGCCAGTTCAGATGAACAAAAGGAATGGTAACAGCAGTTGCTTTCAGTAGATTGCTGAACAATCCACCTTGTACCAACAAGTGCCATAATGCTTCTGGCACTCAGCCAGTTGCATGGCACTCTATATCTCAAGACACATTTAAAAGCAAATTAGCTGTGCCAATGCACTGTTACTGTCTAGTGATCAGCATTGGCTGTGCAGGCCTGCTTAAGATAACCTGCCCATGAGCATGATATGATAGACTGACCCAGGTCCAATTAAGTAACTATGTTGCAACTACAGTGAACTGACTTTCTAAGGTGGACACCCTCAAGACTAGATTTAGTCTGCCTTTATAGAGAGGTTTACACCTTTATTGAGGATTCAGATACAGAGAAATAAGTCAAAAAATTGGCAAGGACCAAATCTGCCTGCTGTCCACCTGAGAGAGGTGTCCGCCTTAGAGAGGTGTCCGCTTTAGAGGTGTCCGCTTCAAGAGAGTTGACTACACCCTATTATGACCCATCAAATATTTCCTCCCGCGCGTGATTGGTAGAATCGTGACACGTGACCGAATAACGTCCGCTCGGAGCGGACATTAGACAGATTTAGATAACACAACGCGACGTCAAATCGCGACGTGACGTGCCCGGTATAGCCTGGGTACGAGATATTATTATTTCCGGTCACCCGAGATGGCGTCGTCACTTGAAGTTCTTGAATAACCCCCGCCTGGCGAACTAACGCTGTTTATTGACAATATCCGAACACAGTTCTATTTATTTAGCCACAAAAATCATTACAAGACGACTACTGAGGAGGACATCAATTTATTGGTCGAAAATGCAGTTCCAGAAAGCACTAAAAAGCTTCACAGTTTCCGCGCCGTTATTTGCGCTGCGAGAGGAAATATTTGAAGGATAATAAAGACAATAAACTACTTTTGGCTTCGGAAATATGCACGGATAATTGTCCTTGGACATTATCTGTTCCTCGAAGCTCACAGTTGCCCTCGAGCTTCGCTCTCGGGCAACTGTTCGCTTCTCGGAACAGATAATATCCTCGGACAATTATCCGTGCATATTTCCTCGCCAAAAGTAGTTTATTGTTTATTTAGTGTTATATATTTGTGCAGTGCTATCTTTTATAGTTCTACGAGGGAAAATGATGCAATAAACACTGCCAGCACGTGCCCTCCTCATTCGCCCTAATGCCTTTAGCAATTACATCACGTTGTACTTTGATGTTATGCATTCAATTTGCAATATTACTGTAACAATACGGCTCCTTCACAGGAGTTGCACGGAGAAAATTTGTTAATTAATACTATCTGTTCATCGGATCAGTATATTCATTCACCAATGTTTAGCTCTGACTCATATCAACGCATTAATATTATGTCTAACCAACTACATACATTAAGAAACTTACGAATTAATTGACGTACCAACCAACCTCGCTCTCCATCTTCAATAATGCAAAGGTCACAACTGAGCTTCTTTGTGGCGATACCTCGCAGTCCTAATCAAATACGAAACTGATTCGTTACACAGCTTACATGTGGAACCTCAATCAGGTATAAACAGTATAAACAACTCGAACACTCGTGGAGCAGCGCGAGGTGGAGTTCTGTCACACATGGATTACGTTAGCAAGTGGAAAGAGTCACATGTTGCATGTTGACCAATCAGCAGTCCACACTCTCGAAGTGGGAAAAATTTGAAGCACGAATTGCTTGTTATGTAAGGCAAAATTAAATTAATACCTTACCTAACTGACTTACTATATAAAAAAGTAATGAGGAAATGATAAACTGAGAAAGTAATAAGGAAAAGTGAAAAAAGAGAACCACTCTAGGGGAGAGGGGGAGGGGCGTTAGTCCCATAATGAGGCAACTAGGAATGTGTCCCCCCCCCCCCCCCCCCCCCCTCCCCAAAGGGTATCATTTTCAAGCATTTTAGTCTAAATAGGGTATACATTTTCCCTCTTTGGCCTAGGATACAATAGTAGATTTCGCTTCTTTTGACGCTTAAATCCGTTTGGGGTACAAATTTTTGGGAACCATGTCTGAGATACTAATAAAGGCAAACATTTGATGGGCTCCTGACAGTTCTGAAAACGAGGAAAGTGTTTCAAAAGAGGGTGGCACACTCCCACTTTAAATTATGAGGACTTATTCCCCTCACCGAGTATAGTAGTCTAGTCAACAAAGAAGTCTCTGACTCGGCATGGGGAGGGAGGATACTGCTTTCTCCATATTCTCCCAGAAGCCCTTTGTTTCTTAGTTTTTCTGCAGAAGGGGAGGACTAGGAAAGTCTCAAACACAGGAACTCCCCTATATTTTATCCATATGAGTTTGGGTTTCAGGGTCTTGTATGGCAGTCAAGAACTCTTGGGCAAAATATACAAGTGAAAGTGAGAATTTGGATAATTTATTTTTATTTTCATATTTCTTCCAAACAAGCCAGGGTGAAAGTAAACAGTGGAAATCAAGTCTATCAAATCTCTACCTCATTTAGCAAACTTTTAAATCCAAATAACAGCATGTAGTGTAAACTACACAGCTGCTGTAAGAGTGTTTGCAATACTTCAAATTATTGCTAGTTCTTTGATGTTTGATGCACTAAATAGACAATAATAATAAGAATTATTCTTTGTGAACTGTTTTCATGTAGGTCATTCTGAACAGTATTATTGAACAAAATCTATCATTTCAGAAAATAATATATTTTGTGATGTCATTACTCTACACAGCTAATAATTATTATTGTAATCTCTACTGTAATCTCTCATGAATGTTGTCTTGATAAACCAGTTTATCGCTGACAGCACTTTCATACATTCATTGTTGTGCAACAAACTGTCAAATTTATCATATGAGACTACTGTCCAATTTGTGAAAGGTTTAGGCAGAGTCCAATAATTCTATTATATTTCCATATCAAACAGGAAGTTTTCCGATATAACACATTTAAATAATTTGTACCTCTCCGGTGTTTAGTTGTCCATTACCAGATAATCAGATATCATACTATGAACATTACTGTAAATCATAATAAGTACTTCTGGCAACTTGTGATTTCAACCTCCTTACAAGACAATAATAATCTGATTGTGTTATTAAAATATATTAATATTAATATTATAATTAATAGTATAGAACTAACAGTAATATTGCAACTTGACATAAGTGATAACTCAGTTTACCACCAACAAATACGTATATAAATAAAGAGATATAACAATATATTAAATTAAAATAGAATGTATAATAAAATTATATATTTTTTCAAAAATAGCCACAATATTTTAGATAAATAAACCAATAAAATGATTACTGTATGTCATGTTATGGTGATTTATGCAGCAAGGCCCAACAAAATTTCAGCTTAAGTCTGTTTCATACATCAAAATTCTCATGCACCAAATCTAGTGTTTGTACTAAGCACAAAACAATTTTGACGAATGAATCAATATTGAATTCAACAGATTTGTGTCAACTCATCATTTTATGCAACTGGGCCAGTCAATTAATACACTGTAATGACACTGATTCGTACATCAAACTTCCCACACAACTGTATGTACACAATACAATATAATATAAAATTATATCTTACCCACAAATTGGATGCAGTTAATCATGTGTGACAGCATGCATATTTAATGAGTTTCTTGGCTACCAGCAACTAGTGCCATTTTGTCCTCTGGATTTCTAACAGTGATTTGACCTCACATGATTTGATCCAAGAATAACTCAAGTTGTCCAAGGATCATAGAAAAGCACTTCTGTGAAGTGAGACTCACTGAAGGAGCTCTCAAAAATAAACCTGACCCTGCCACACACTACTTCTTTGCATGGGACATTCTTATTGGCAGTAACACTCTGACTGAAACAGATGATAGCTCGCAATGAGTAACGCACCCCACACTTTACAGGAACAGCAGTGTTGAAGTTGACGTCAACACCATCACCATCATACTCCCCATTACAATCTGGAGAGCATTCCACATCCACAAGCCCTAGCTGTTTTCCATTGGATTCTTCACAGATCTGTAACTGGACGTGGTCTTGTTTATTCTCTGGGTCAGACAAGCCGACAGACCGCGTATAGATGCGCATGCCACCAATGTAGACAGGATTTTCGCCAGCCACAGTGAATGACAGGTACTCCTCCCGTCGTCCCTTTGTGTAATTAGGAGGCCGGTACCAGTGGTGGGGAGACGGGGCTTCTTGGTAGCGTGGGCACCGCAATAAGGGTCTCCCTCTGCGTGCTGTGCTTAGGAATGGCACTTCTGGCTTGTTGCTTGCTGCGCTATGATAGAGGAAAACATTCAGGGCTTCTCTGTCAGTGAGAATATCTTGAGAAACGACATGCTCTGCAAAAACGGGTTGTGGCATCACTGGAAAGCGAATGCAATTTAATGCAAGGCCAAGCATCCTCCGCAAGTTAGAGCCAGAAATATCAAGGTTTTCCTTGTTGCACTTCTTGCGAGCCCATTCCAACACGGATTGGAACAGTTGAAACTCGCTGACTTGTAACGTATCCCGTTTGAGCAAACAAACCATAGTTTTGTCGTCAAGGTCCAGGAAGCCTTGGGATTGAAAAGCAACCGTCGTGTTCAAATCGATGATAAACCAGCAACGTTTCTCCAGCTCTACTTCTCGAAATTTTCTCGCTTGGCTCAACGTCTGGAACACATTTTTCGAGTCGATTCTCTCCTCCAGAAATTGCCCGCACTTTCTGATCAAGGAAGGCACCAGGTACTTCTTCGCTAAGTACATTATTCCAAGCACCGATCGCGCGGAGACGTGAACTTCATCGTAATAAATGTAGCGGAGAAACTCCGTGAAGCTCTCCGAGTCACAGTCAGGAAGTTCTATCTCTCTACGTTTCTCTGCCATTCCTCCGTAGAACATCGCAAAGAACACGGGGCTACTTATGGCCAGCACATACTTGTGAGCCGGTATCCGCGCGTTGTCCTCGCTCTGTTTCGCATCTCTCACCACGAACGTCACATCGCTGATCTGTGGGTTTTTGAACATGTACTTATTTCGCTCCCGGATTGTTTCTCTCGTGCTCTGCCAGTCGTCTATCTTGAAGTCTTCTGTGAGATCCATTTTGTTTTGGTTTCAAGACGTGGCAACACTCAGGTTCAGCCCACTGTCAAATGCCGCCAAGCCTCCCAACGAACCGAGGAGTACGAGTGGGCACGAGTGGGATACAGGCCCCCGACAGGTGCCGATCTCTGTCCGAGTCATTCCATAGGAATCAGTAGTGCAAAGTAACGCTATTGCCAGTCGCTTGTTTGCGTGCGAGTATGCAATCAGGTATTCTTTTTTTTTTTTTTTGTTCCTTTCGGGAGATGAAAGAGCCTGGGAACGAGGTTGTAAGAATGCTAGCAAACGCAAAACCAAAGAAGGGAGAAATCAACCTGCTTACTTTCAACAGTCACCCGAAAACGGCTCTATTCAACGCAATGACTTTCGAGGCAATTTGGCGCCGATTTAGCGAATATTTTTTTTGTGGTGATTGTGTATGTACTGAAAAAATCGCCTCGAAAGTCACCTTAAGCAGTAAATAAGGACTTGTAATGTTATCTGACCAATTTCAGGAGTAAGATTTTTTTATTTTCACACATAAATTGTAATTTGAAAATCTCCCCATACAAATCCTTATTAACCAATCGGCCGTGACGTTATCAGACCTTGACCGATCAGGTGTGACTTAGTACCACCTTGTGGGCTGCCTGTGCATCCATGGACAAATATCGAATAGCTCTATAACTAGATATAATCAAGGATTACAGTGCGTTCGTGCTACTGAATCGTGGAGTTGTTATAAAGGCATCGTTCGTATGTGAAGTTGTATTTTGGTACTTTAGAAGTACTGCATTTGAAGAAGACAGGTATATATATAAATATATATATATATATATATATATATATATATATATATATATATATATATATATATATATATATATATATATATCTGCAAAAGCTATACTTCTAAAAAATATATATAGTGCACATACAAGATGGCGGAACAGCCAGTACCATGTACCGCCTGCAAGGCCAAATCATTGCCACATGCAAATACTCAAGAACTGAATGCAACAGTTTTGTTTAATAACTTGTACAATGTTAACTACAACGATTTTCGACTGCAACGAAAACACAAAAGTCATCAAAGTCATGTAAAGTTGCACTAACAATTATACTAAAATGGTTCTTTGGATAGCAATTTGTAGTCTGTAAACTAACAAAAGAGAATGTTGGAGAAGAGTACATCAAGCTGCTAACATGCTATCAATATAATAACAAAATGTTTATGTTGCATTCTACTTGGATTGCTCATTTGTTTCATAGTCATTCTTAAACTCTACTGACATGGCCGTGATTTTAATCATGGCAACGAAAAGACGAAAGTTGTCGCCAATGTCATGTGAATGTTGCACTGCAGTGTTACCAAATAATGTTGAACGATCTTTTGGATAACAATTCAAGGTCTGTAAACTAACAAAATAGAACGCTGGAAAACAGTACATTAATATGACAATGAATATGACAATGTTTATGTGCCATTCTACTCTGATCACCTACTATAGACAAGGTCAGAAACTCGTATTGTTGAGCTTCATAGCTCAGCAAAATAAAATGATCCGCATTCGTGTCCAATCGCCAAAGAGAATACGGTGGCAAACCCTGAATGCAGAGAGAAGTTGTATCTCCTGTGGAAAACAGCTGAGTTGACACATCACAGGATGGCAACGTCTATTTCTTGGCAAACACGGCACTACACAGCTTTCTGATATTCTGACAAACAGCTTCGCTCATAGTTCCTACCGATAGTGCGAAAAAATCCACACAGTTTCACTTGTCCTGGCAAAAACACGAAAGATCCGATCCGTGACGCATAAAACACGACAGTGACGAAAGATCCGATCCGATCCGTGATGCAGTTGAAAATCGAATTCTTTTCACCCCTGAGCATGCGCTAGTTACCATACCACGAACGGTAGCATGCTCCATGCTTCCGAGGTTTATTTCTGTGTCACTTTGTCGAGGCAATCTGACATTACTGAGACCGTACCAAGATGGCGCCCAAAACCCTGAAATCGCATGGCAACCGGAAATGACGCGATTAGACTGCGTTCTCCTTCGTCGAACGCAACAACTAGTGCAGGTACACCTGCTCACTTTTCTATAAATTAAAGTACCATGTAATTCTGAATCGACACATTTATAAAGTCTGTGCATTCCAATCCCCTTGTGCCTGGTTCTGGCCTGTCATTCACTGACAACACAGGCAGCCCACAAGGTGTTACTAAGTCTAAACCTTCCTACTGTACTATAAAAACTAAAGAAAAGAAAATGTGATTTTTTTGCAGACATTGCCTCAATTCCACATGTGTTTCTCACAGTGGTCATAAACAAATAAAAAACTTATTTTATTTAAACATAGTATACTGTACCCCAAATTCAAATCGATCCAATCAAATCAAATGGGACTCAAGAGCAATATTGGGACTACAGTTTGTCCTCTTTCTTGCTTCTGTTACCAGTCATGTTACGTCCTGTCAATTTCTGACAAGTTGAGCCAGGTCTCTGAGCTCCTCACCAAAACACTCCAGAAATTCACCACACAACACACATGCAGTATCAGAATCATTACCAGCTGACAATTCAGGAGTTAGAGGTAAACACTGCAGTCTATTAGAATGTACTCATTGAGAGCTTTCATTTGAGAGGTCACACTCTAGCGTTCATTTCACAGTTGAAGAATAATTCTAATTATGACCCATCAAATATTTCCCCCCCGCGCATGATTGGTAGAATCGTGACACGTGACCAAATAACATCCGCTCGTGAGCAGACGTTATCAGCAAATAACCCCCGCCTGGCAAACTAACGCTGTTTATTGACAATATCCGAACACAGTTCTATTTATTTAGTCACAAAAACCATTACAAGACGACTACTGAGGAGGACATCAATTTATTGGTCAAAAATGCAGTTCCAGAAAGCACTAAAAAAGCTTCACAGTTTCCGTGTTGTTATTTGTGCTGCGAGAGGAAATATTTGAAGGATAATAAAGACAATAAACTACTTTTGGCATTGGAAATATGCATGGATAATTGTCCTTGAACATTATCTGTTCCTCGAAGCTCACAGTTCGCTTCTCGGAACAGATAATATCCTTGGACAATTATCCGTGCATATTTCCTCGCCAAAAGTAGTTTATTGTTTTTTTATTAGATATTCTATCACTTGGGTCCACTGGCACAAACAGGTAAAAACATGTGCCACTACTACCAAAAGCAACTACCTTATTGGTACTAATTTTCGCGGGCACTTAATTTCACGAAAAAAAGGTCGGCATATTTTGCGGGTCTTTATTTTCGCGATTTGGGTGCAAAATTATTTTCTTAGAGAATTAATTTTCACGAAAATGAAAAAAAAAACACATTTTATTTCGAGAATTTTATTACTATTTTACACTTCTTATTGCTGAAAATCATCAACTCATAACAAAACCAAACAATAGAAACAACATCGTGTACCATAGGCATAGTCAAAGACATTATCCTTATGCTAAACGTTCTTTGCAATTGTATAATACATATTTACATTGTAGCAGTGAATTAGACTAGAGCTATGTGTACCGTTGGCATAAAGTTTTGGGCCTCTAATCAATTTCTAGGGCGAGCTCGATGTCAGTGAACGGGTCTTCTGGAGGGAGATCCGTTTGTCCATCTAAGAGGCCATTAAATTGAGAAAACAAGAAATATAGGAGGGTATAAAATTTCGCGACATTAAACTTTGCGGGAATTTTTTTTCACATCACTTTAAGTTCGCGATTTTTTTTAAATCACGAAAATCGCGAAATCAAAGCGACGCAAAAATTAGTACCAATAAGGTAGAAGCTACAGTATGACTTACCAAGAAGCCCCCCAAACTCCTGAACGTCAAATAAAATCTAAAGGAAAACAACATTCACAGAGAGTGCATTCTGGATAGCAGTGCTCACATTAATTGTGATTGGAGTCCATGATATTTTTTAAGTTAGCCCTTAGAAGTATGAACTCTGAGGTTACACTGTACATCATATAAACAACCTTTGCTGTTTTATCATATTGCTTCTGCTCAATTTCAACCCTGCTGAGGTAAGATATGTATCGTGTGCAATATTTTATCACCGACATGTAGATTGAGTCCTAGCACTTACACTGGGCCTTAGTAGTGTCACTCATTGTCAAAACAAGTACAGTACACGTTAATGGATAATCAAGTGGCTGCTGTCTGTGCATGACTGTCTCTTCCTTTTAGACTTGAACACAAACATCTGTCTTCAGAGTCCTTTCATATCCATCACCTGTTCTCAAACTCACATTGCAACTGTGAAAAATTAAGGCTCCTGCACTCTTCTTCAATACTACTTTTAAATGGTGGATTTGTTAAATCTACACCAGTTTGTGTTTGAGGACAGTAAGTAACTCCTTTCATGTAACCTACTGTCTGATCTTCATTGAGTTCCAAGCCAATGGCAACTTCACCTCCATTTTTTAGACCTCCCTTGACTGCCACAAATAGACCAGTAACTCTTTTCTGGCGTGGCTTGCTCACTCCAACAATTGTAAGGAATGGTTTTGGGTGTTGTATATGGGTCTTCTGCTCATACATCGTTGAGCTGAATTCAAACATATCTTCCTCTTCTGAATACGAAACATCTTTTGGCAGCAAATGCACATGGGTAGCTAATATTTCATAATTTGTACCGCTTGTTGGAGTTTGCACAGCTCCTGGAATTCGTATGGTTGAAGATAATGACCTTGATCCCCACTGAACAATAATTGGATACACACTCATTGGATAGAATCTGGAACTTCTCGTGCCAATAGTAAATGCCTTTGTTTTACTTGTTAACTTGCTCCTAGCATCACATTTTGAATAATCCTCCCAATGGTCCTCCAAACTTTTAAATTGGTCTGTGCTGTACAGCATTAGAACGTGCATTGGTCCTAAAAAAACCCAACTACTAAGCACTTTTGATTCTAGGATTCCAACATCAAAACGTGCATGAAACATATCGTAAAAGAAATGTCGGTATACACGGTTGTCCTGTTCTACTTTCTTGTCTAGATCAGAATTCGGTGCAAAGATAAACAATTTTACTTTGCTGTCTATCTGAGCATTTGAATCGTTCCAGTTTAACAGGTAATCACGCAGGGTCTCCAGTACTTCAATGAAATCAGCATTCCGAGGAAAGAAACACAAAGTGCGCCAAACAATGGAAATTAGCGCGTAGAAGAGCCAAGGGAAAGGTGGGGAATTTTCCTTATCCAGCTGTACCGTTCTTTCAATTCTTTCGGCTGGATTACGATAGAACTCCTGGTAAATTTCGGAATTCAGAAACGTTTCCCCTTGCTGGAACTTCCCCTCACAATCTTTGCAGAAGGCTTTGTAGCCCATCATGCAAATTCCTACCTCCGTTCCACGAATGGGGTCGATGAATTTACCTCCTCCTGATTCCCTTTGCTCTTGCTCTTGCTCTTGCTCTTGCCCTTGCCCTTGCTCTTGCTCATTTTCTTGCTTTAGTCGCTTCTTCTTTCCCGTAGTCGTGTTTGGTGGTAGCTTCCTCTTTCCCGTCGTGTTTGATAATATCGAACGCGGTATGCAATGTCCTAGTTAGGTGACCTTCTTTGAGACATCCCGGCAAAGGAGACAAACGGGAAGGCTTTCGCTTCTCTTCCACCGAGCTAAAAGACGAGCCAATTTATACAAATCACAAGGATTTACGTTCCCTGTCCGCTTTTGTTCAATTACAACTTCTCTTTGTTTTTCATACTCTTTCTCCATTTTCGTAACGAACACTCACGAGCATGCGCAATACTAAGCGCAGGATGTCTTACGCGCATCGGGCTTGGGTACGAGATTGTTTTCAGGCAATCTCATACCCAGACCCTCTGTCTCTTGCAAAAAGCAGGGTTGTCAATTAAATGTATCGAGAAGCCGTCAAATTTATACATAGTCAGCTAGACTGTCACGAAACGTGGGGGATCCTCATGACTGTATCACTACTCATTTCATTTCTTGCATTGTCGTAAACTTCAAGGTCATTCACGCCCACAGCTTGGTAGGGGTCAATAGATTGGCAAGCTGAATTTCGAAAGCCGACTGCTGCTTACAGATTGAGTTCAAATGACACATTTTTCTAGCCATTATGTATCTATTATACAAGTTATGCAAAGTTTAGTGGAGATTGGCGCAAATGTGCGGGAACTATCTGCGGTGTAAGATTTGGCGCCATGGGTCTTTGTAAAGGTCAAATAAGCTGTTGTCTGATTACTGTGAAAACCAAAACCAAAGCAAGTATACCGCAAATCACAGAAGCTGTAAGAAACAATGACTTTCAACCAATAAGAAGCCAATGTAATTTGCGCACAAAACGCCCGAATATTCCACACGCAGGAATCTCTCTCGCATTCAATACTCCCAGGAGAGTGTATTAATACACAATCTCCAGGTCTAAAGAGTATAAATTGGGCCATCACACTCTAGATATTTCTCTTTTCGTGAAGCGCCCGCCAGAAGGATCTCTGGCGCCCCTCCCTCCTCCCCGCAGCGATGACTTGGATCAAACGTGCAAACCTTCCTGCTCTGCTCCCCTCCGGGCTATTCTCTTCCCACAACTTAATCCAGCTCAGAGCGTTTGGGAGTGATGGCACTCAGTGAGAATTATTCACTCTTAAGATTTAGTTTTAGTGTGTCGAATAGAGGAGTTGATATAGTATTAAAATTCAATTTGTAAAAAATTCTGCCACGCTTGTCTAAAACGCACTGTCATGCCTTTCTAGGACTTCAGGAACATTGTTTAGGACGCCATGTTTGATAACATCACCAACATACGCAATGCATTATTTAGCTCTGTCTGTCTCAGGTTCAGCCTACTTTCAGATGCAGCCAAGCCTCCCAAGGAACCAAGGAGTGGGTGGGGCATGAGTGGGACACAAGTCCCTGACTGGTGGCCGATCAGACTTTGCAGCACAAATATCGAGCTCTTTTAATCATGATTCCATAAAAAATAAAATAAAATAAACATGTCTAAACCTTCCTACTGTACTATAAAAACTAAAGAAAAGAACACTAGAGCGGTTTCTTTGCAGGCATTGCCTCAGTTCCACATGTGTTTCTCACAGTGGTCATAAACAAATAAAAAACTTATTTTATTTAAACATAGTATACTGTACCCCAAATTCAAATCGATCCAATCAAATCAAATGGGACTCAAGAGCAATATTGGGACTACAGTTTGTCCTGTTTCTTGCTTCTGTTACCAGTCATGTTATGTTCTGTCAATTTCTGACAAGTTGAGCCAGGTCTCTGAGCTCCTCACCAAAACACTCCAGACAACACAACACATGCAGTATAAGAATCATTACCAGCTGACAATTCAGGAGTTAGAGGTAAACACTGCTGTCTATTAGAATGTACTCATTGAGAGCTTTCATTTGAGAGGTCACACTCTAGCGTTCATTTCACAGTTGAAGAATTAGATACTCTGTCACTTGGGTCCACTGGCACAAAGAGGTAAAAACATGTGCCACTACTACCAAAAGCAACTAGAAGCTATGACTTACCAAGAAGCCCCCCAACTCCTGAATGTCAAATAAAATCTAAAGGAAAACAACATTCACAGAGAGTGCATTCTGGATAGCAGTGCTCACATTAATGGTGATTGGAGTCCACGATATTTTTTAAGTTAGCCCTTAGAAGGGGTTGGTACAAAACCTGGACCCCCCATTTGGACCCCTTTTTTGACCCCCAAAAATAAAAATAGATATCAATTATTATTAATGAAGATAATATTGATGTAATAATAATACAAATTCTCATAATATAAAAAAGTCACTAAAAAAAGTCACTGAAAAATCACTTTATAAAAAAGTATGTCTTTTGTGTTTGCTTCGCTTTGTTAGCAATTATTTCTTAATAGCAATTTTTTGACTGTATTCAAACCCAAAATGCTAGTACCAGCTGGTTTACACAAGCAGGCAAATGCAAATGTAAACGCAAGTGCAAGCGACTGGTTCACACAGTAAAATTTGTGAAGCGAGCAAATGCAAAAGTTTCCATTCTCTTACACTTGCTTTACCGTGTGAACCAGCCACATCTGACAATAATGGAACACAAGTCTCCTGTGTGCCAGGGCCAGAAAGATCTGCTCTACAGGAGTCATGCAGCAGTCCTGATTGATACTTTCAAAGATGCCTGAATATCTGTGTCAACGATTTTTTCTGGACAGCCTTTTTTTCTAACAGCAATAGAAACAAAAATTAAAGGCTACTGTAAAGCGGCGTTGAAACTGGCTCATGCAGTACATTTTTTCATATGGAATTGAGACACGCCAGGTGTGGTCCTTGTTTGGCTATTGTCTTTCCTGGTTATTGTTTTGGTTCTAACATGCAGACAGTTACCTCGTTTATATGTACAAAATGCAAAATAGTCTGGTATGTTTTTTTTTTGTTACATAATATCTTTTAATGGAATATTATTATAAACTGACAAAAAGTGAGAAATGTATTATATTTACTAATAAAGTTATTATTGATGATAAAATTTAATATTAATTATTAATATAGTATATATTAAATAGAAAAATAAAAATTGTGCATAAAAAAGGGGGTCCAAATGGGGGTCCAAAAAGGGCGGTCCAGGTTTTTTACCTGCCCCCTTAGAAGTACAGTATAAACTCTGAGATTACACTGTACATCATAAAAACAACCTTTGATGTTTTATCGTGTTGCTTCTGCTGAATTTCAACCCTGCTGAGGTGAGATTAGTATTGTGTGCAATATTTTATCACCTACATGTAGATTGAGTCCTAGCACGTAGCACTTATACTGGGCCTTAGTAGTGCCACTCATTGTCAACACAAGTACAGTACACCTTAATGGATAATCAAGTGGCTGCTGTCTGTGCATAACTGTCTCTTCATTTTAGACTTGAACACAAGCATCTGTCTTCAGAGTCCTTTCATATCTATGCACCTCTTCTTATACTCATCTTGCAATTGTAAAAAATCAAGGCTCCTGCACACTTTTTCAATATGACTTTTAAATGGTGGATCTCTTAAATCTACACCGGGTTGAGGACGGTAAGTAACTCCTTTCATGTAACCTACTGTCTGATCTTCATTGAGTTTCAACCTTTGCTGTTTTATCATATTGCTTCTGCTCAATTTCAACCCTGCTGAGGTGAGATTAGTATTGTGTGCAATATTTTATCTCCGACATGTAGATTGAGTCCTAGCACTTACACTGGGCCTTAGTAGTGTCACTCATTGTCAAAACAAGTACAGTACACCTTAATGGATAATCAAGTGGCTGCTGTCTGTGCATAACTGTCTCTTCATTTTAGACTTGAACACAAGCATCTGTCTTCAGAGTCCTTTCATATCTATGCACCTCTTCTTATACTCATCTTGCAATTGTAAAAAATCAAGGCTCCTGCACACTTCTTCAATAAAAATTTTAAATGGTGGATCTGTTAAATCTACACCGGTTGTAGGACGGAAAATAATTCCTTTCATGTAACTTACTGTCTGATCTTCATTGAGTTTCAAGCCAATGGCAATTTCACCTCCATTTTTTAGACCTCCCTTGACTGCCACAAATAAACCAGTAACTCTTGTCTGGCGTGGCTTGCTCACTCCAACAATTGTAAGGAATGGGTGTGGGTGTTGTATATGGGTCTTCTGCTCATACATCGTTGGGCTGAATTCAAACATATCTTCCTCTTCTGAATACGAAACATCTTTTGGCAGCAAATGCATATGGGTAGCTGATATTTCATAATTTGTACCGCTTGTTGGAGTTTGCACAGCTCCTGGAAATCGTATGGTTGAAGATAATGACCGTGATCCCCACCGAACAATAATTGGATACATACTCATTGGAAAGAATCTGGAACTTCTCGTGCCAATTGTAAATGTCTTTGTTTTACTTGTTAACTTGCTCCTAGCGTCACATTCTGAATAATCCTCCCAATGGTCCTCCAAACTTTTAAATTGGTCTGTGCTGTACAGCATTAGAACGTGCATTGGTCCTAAAAAAACCCAACTACTAAACCCTTTTGATTCTAGGATTCCAAAACCAAAACGTGCATGAAAAAAATCGTAAAAGAAGCGTCGGTATACACGGTTGTCCTGTTCTACCTTCTTGTCTAGATCAGAATTCGGTGCAAAGATAAACAATTTTACTTTGCTGTCTATCTGAGCATTTGAATCGTTCCAGTTTAACAGGTAATCACGCAGGGTCTCCAGTACTTCAATGAAATCAGCATTCCGAGGAATGAAACACAAAGTGCGCCAAACAATGGAAATTAGCGCGTAGAAGAGCCAAGGGAAAGGTGGGGAATTTTCCTTATCCAGCTGTACCGTTCTTTCAATTCTTTCGGCTGGCTTACGATAGAACTGCTGGTAAATTTCGGAATTCAGAAACGTTTCCCCTTGCTGGAACTTCTTCTCACAATCTTCGCAGAAGGCTTTGTAGCCCATCCTGTAAATTCCTACCTCCGTTCCACGATTGAGGTCGATGAATTTACCTCCTCCTCATTCCCTTTGCTCTTGCTCTTGCTCTTGCTCTTGCTCTTGCTCTTGCTCTTGCTCTTGCTCTTGCTCTTGCTCTTGCTCTTGCCCTTGCCCTTGCTCTTGCTCATTTTCTTGTTTTAGTAGCTCCCTCTTTCCCGTCGTGTTTGATAATATCGAACGCGGTATGCAATGTCCTAGTTGGGTGACCTTCTTTGAGACATCCCGGCAAAGGAGACAAACGGGAAGGCTTTCGCTTGTCTTCCACCGAGCTAAAAGACGTGCCAATTTATACAAATCACAAGGATTTACGTTCCCTGTCCGCTTTTGTTCAATTACAACTTGTTTTTGTTTTCCATACTCTTCCGCCATTTTCGTAGCGAACACTCGCGAGCATGCGCAATACTAAGCGCAGGATGTCTTACGCGCATCGGGTTTGGGTACGAGATTGTTTTCAGGCAATCTCATACCCAGACCCTCTGTCTCTTGCAAAAGGCAGGGTTGTCAATTAAACGTATCGAGAAGCCGTCAAATTTACACATAGTCAGCTAGACGTCATATAGTCACGAAACGTGGGGGATCCTCATGACTGTATCACTACCCATTTCATTTCTTGCATTGACGTAAACTTCAAGGTCATTCACGGCCGTAGCTTGGTAGGGGTCAATGGTTGGCAAGCTGAATTTCGAAAGCCGACTGCTGCTTACAGATTGAGTTCAAATGACACATTTTTCTAGCCATTATGTATGTAATATACAAGTTATGCAAAGTTTAGTGGAGATTGGCGCAAATGTCAGTGCGGGAACTATCTGCGGTGTAAGATTTGGCGCCATGGGTCTTGGTAAAGGTCAAATAAGCTGTTGTCTGATTACTGTCGAAAACCAAAACCAAAGCAAGTATACCGCAAATCACAGAAGCTGTAAGAAACAATGACTTTCAACCAATAAGAAGCCAATTTGCGTTTGGTTTTGCTTTGAAGAAGAAACCAATCAAGAGTGCAAAGTAACGCTATTGCCAGTCGCTTGTTTGCGTGCGAGTATCACAATTTTTTTTTTTTTTTGTTCCTTACTGGCTAAGAATGCTAGCAAACGCAAAACCAAAGAAGGGAAAAATCAACCTGCTTACTTTCGACAGTCACCCGAAAACGGCTCTATTCAACGCGATAAACACTAACGCACTGACTGTTTTTGTCCTGCAACAAGACTAAAATAACTAGAAGAAAATATGATCACAAATGGAAGGCGATTTTCGTCAAATACAAAAGACTGAAGAATTTTATTTCTTTGGGTCTTGATGCTACACACTTGATGATAACAAGCAGAGAACTGCGACTTTGTCTATGAAAATATTCACTAGTTTATCGAAAAATATACATGTTTGTCAAACTCATCGTTTTCTCCGGGCGTTCGGCGCTTTCTGGGAAAAAGGACATCCACGGACAAATATCGAATAGCTCTATAACTAGTGCAGGTACACCTGCTCGCTTTTCTATAAATTAAAGTAATTCTAAATGTACACAGTTATAAAGTTTGTGCATTCCAATCCCCTTGTGCCTGGTTCTGGCCTGTCATTCACCGACAATAATTCAAATTCAACTTTGCACAGTTAACTCCTCCAAACAGAAAATGATGGCGCAGCTCTTGTCCTGTTGTCGCTGTTCAGTGGATCACTTGCCATCAAGATATCTCCGTGTGTACTGTCCAAAGACATCTGGAAAAAAAAACATAATCTAGGTTAACTGTCAGCCCAAAGCAAAAACATAAACAAGGCAAAAAAGTGTCAGTTACGTGGGATCTGTCACCACAAGGCTATGCGCATTGAAATATGTCTAAAAATCACGTTTTAGTTTTCTTTCGATTTCGATGTGTTTTCATCTCCCGTTCACACAGAACGAATTCGGTGACAGCGAAACAAGGACAGGTGTTGCAAACGTATCTGTCATCATCTGCGTATTAAAATGAATCCGTGTTTTTAAAAAACCCAGTGAGAGTGGCGAAATGTCGGTTACAGAGAAATACCTGTTGCTCAGCTTGTCGCTGTCCTGCGTGGAGCGATTGAGATTTCATTACATATGCCGAACCTGGCCTGGAAAAGTACGCTTTTTCTGTCTGCGGAACTTGTTCTTCAACACTAGTAATCTAAAGAAATACAGTACCGGTTAAAAGTAAGTCACCAGTCGCGTCTCGTTTCTTTAAACCAATGCTGGTTTGATTCCCGGGGCCCTAAGAGGAAAGGACTTTGTTACTGTCTGAGCTACCCTCCGTCCTTGGGTGGGGATCGACGTAAGCCGTTGACCTTGTCTCTCAACCTTCACTAACCCATTAAAGAACTGGTACGCTTCTGGAAAGGAACAGGAGAATCTCCTCAATGCCAGATAAACTAATAAAGATACAGCGGGACAACTCAATCGTTCTGACCTTCTTCACTATGTCCATCTTAATGAGCTGTTCCTTTGGGGTTCTCTTACAGCCAGCAGCTACAACATTAACACATGTCAAGGTACATACAATAGTAACCCCTTTCATTGTGAAACGGACTCAAACTGGGACACATACAACTGCTGAACTCTCACAAACATTCAAAGGTGTGAACATCTCAAATGAAAGCTCTCTATGTCTACCAGCTTACATCCAAATGGCAGCATCCATGTGGTGACATAATGACACTCTTCTTGATATATCCTACAAGGAGCGGAAAGGACCTGAACAATCCATTCCTGCCCTTCCTCCCTTCTGTCTTCTTAGTTTTGTTTAAATGGAACTTACATAACTGTATCCAAGTTCAAATATGATAGAGTGAAGACCAGCTATCATATAAACCAGCTGCATATTATTGAGTATTTACAACCTAATTTGCTTTATAAGGTTACGGTATCATGTACTTTTATGGACTAGCTGCACTCATAGTGATTTTATTAGTTCATCACCCACCTGCAAAGAAAGGCCAGATAGTGTCAAGTGCTGAGGCAAAATCTACTGCTGTTCTAAAAGCAAGAAGCTTGGATTTAGAATTTAGTAAATACAAAAAGTTAGTCTAACTTATATTTAGCTTGCTCAATGCACTGTAGTTTTTCTGTGCTACAGATTTGTTACTTCCTGGGCCCAATTTTTTAAAGCATAATTAGGTTAAACATTTCCTGGATTAGATCCAAACATTTTGGTCAACATCTTCAAGCCTGAAAATGGGAACCAATAATATTATTTTCAATTATCCAACTTACAAAATGTCTAAATGGGAGATTAAGATGTTTTTTTTTTTTTGTAAATTCAACATCACTAAGCTTTTGTCAGAAATCCTATATAGTGTACCTGCCATGGTTGCCCTTCAGGGTGAGGTCCGGATTGTAGTTCATCAGACGCATGACCACTTTACCATGGCCCTGAAATGCTGCACAGTGCAAAGCTGTCCACCGAGTTCCACGATTCTGAACATTGACATCAGCTCTGAGAACAAACTTCTCAAAATCAGGAGTCTAAAATAAAACTAAACTTACTGACTGTAGATATATTTACATAAATTCCCAAGGGGGTGGGTGCTCATCAGAAGTTTGGGTGGGGGTTTACTGTTATGCACAGTTCTTAAAACTGTGACGCCTTCAGATCAAAATATACAATCTATCATACCCTGTTTAATTTCAGACCTCATCTTCACAAAATTTGCAGGCTGTCTTTGTGGTACTATGTCTCATATACTGTACATCCCTGTCAAAAATACGCAGCTATACAAGACCAAAATAAAACTATACATACTCTTACAACTAGCTTCTACATTCTAATGTGCATGTTGAAGTGGTTTCATGTGGATTTCCATCTGGTCACGTGACTGCCTTGAGCAATAAAAGGACCACCCTTTAGGGATTTATGTAAACAAAATACAGTGGAATCCCAATAACTCAAACCCTGAATAACTCGAACCAAAAGCCATTCCTCTTTGATCTGCTAACGCTGTAATTTTACCTGTGATGAATCAAACTCCTGACAATTCGAACCAATTTCTATTTTCCATGGAAAGTTATTAGTATTCCACCATACTCACAGAGTAAGTGAAGTGTATCTGTGAAATTATAAACTCACCCTTGCTTTAAAAGGAACTGGACAATATTGCTGTATCCCCAGAATGCAGCAATACACAAGGGTCTGAAGCCTTCTGCAGAATAACCATTGATCTCTGCCCCCTTCTCTACCAGTAATTTGACCAACTAGTGGAAAAAATGCTGACATGTAAACTACTTTAAGAGCTCATTGTATGCACTGTTGTATGGCATAGATAATACACTTTCTGTTTGGTCAATTTACTGGTCCGATAACATAACTTTCATTATGAAACCAGCACATTCTTTTCTCAATGTAATATCTCACACATAATAACAAATATTTTGTAGCATATTGAGTAGCAAAAAAATGTATGAAATGACAGAAGTGTCATTATATAAAATAATTGTGTCAAAACACGGGAAATGCCATTTCAAAGACCTAAGATTTCAAAGTCTTCCGGGCTAGCATGTCCCCGGACTCCCCTAATGGCTCCCGCTTTTGGAGTTCAACCATACTCGAGCCCAGCCACTCCCCTTGCTAAACTCCCGCCCCGACCACTGGCCTGTTCAACGCTGGAAACATCAGCTTACTCTATGTTTGCGGCGCTAAGTATATCCAAATAAACCTCAGTTTGACTCTTCGCCGACACAAAGATTTATCAAAATAAGCTGATAAATATATATATCCTCACTTTTTCGTCGCCATTTGCTGCTGCGGTCGTAAGTTCCGCTGAATCCGCCATTTTGCGCCGGCAATTCGTTCCCAGGTTGTCACGGCCAAACTTCTCCCCAGGCTTCGCTGTCGCTCTCAGTCTTGCCCAGTCTTCCCTGTCTCTCTCTCTCTCCATTTTGTCACAGTTTAGTTGAGTTTGACTTCGTCGAAATGGCTTCTGCGCTCGAGCAACTCAAACAGCTCACCATGGTGGTGGCTGATTCCGGAGATTTTGAAAGTATGGCTAGTCGTATTGTTCTTGCTACGTTCAGTTTAACAGGCTATTTAGTCAACGCATTTTTTTTTTTTTCAAATATCCGTCTCAGCAATTGCACAGTACAAGCCAACCGATGCGACGACAAACCCATCGCTCTTGCTCGCTGCATCCAAGATGCCACAATACAAACATTTGCTGGAGAAAGCTGTCAAGTATGGTAAAGAACACGGCAAGTGAGTAAACAGCCAACGAGATTTTGCAATTGAAGGCAAATGTTACGTAAATGCTCAAACAAGTTTGCAGCATGCACAGACAGCTGATGTACGTGGAAAGTGTTTAATAGCAGTATCTTTTTGTGAATTTTGTGTGTGTGTGTGTGTGTGTGTGTGTGTGTGTGTGCTGAATCACAAATTTGAGGTAACGTCAAATCAACAAAATTTCCGCGTTGCGTGCATATGGACTGCACGAAAACATATCATTCTCCCGAGGGGCCCCTCCCCATACTGTACCTGGTGGCCAGATCACTACATTAAAAAAGTTTAAAATTTTTCTGAAGTTTTATTCAGAAGTATCTGTTAGTTCATAAATTTCAGGCCATTTCGTTTTTGTTGGACACAATTAGCGATATAGTCATCAAAGCGCTCGATCAATATATCGACATAGCCTGCAGTCATATTTTAGGACGCGCGTTCCAAAGGAAGTTTGCACAAAAGAATGACGTGCTAACAGCTGCATACTGGCCACCTTTTGTATGATTAAATGTTATTTTTTCCATTCAATATTCATAATGACTTGAAACCAGTGTTTTCTTTTTCTGTTTCGGGAAAGGCTCACATGCAGAATACCCTGCCTCTTTTGACCACTATTGTTTGAATGTCTCGTTCTTTAAAAGAATACATATTAATATAACAAAAGAATTATCAAAATTCCTTAAGTGGCAGGGTATTCTGCAGTTTCTTTTCTTTTATATTATGTAAATATACATTATGAAGTTTGCCAATTGAAGCATTCTCTCTGTAGGTCTCTTGAAGAGCAGGTCGACAATGCCATGGACAAACTAGTAAGGAATGATACAAAAACACAGACAAATTTATGTTTTTTTAAATAATAATAGATATTGATAATAAATAATGCATCTTTTGGTTGTGGTTGATATGGTTTATCAACATGTGTCCCTGACACTCAAGTTAATGTTTTGTGAGACTAATGTAAAGTAAATCTGAATGTAAAAGTGTATTACCAAATCTCTGTGCAGTTAAACTTCTTATAATTTTATATTTTTTCCCCACAGTTTGTTTTGTTTGGAGTTGAGATCCTAAAGATCATCCCTGGGCGTGTGTCGACTGAAGTTGATGCCAGGTCAGGAGATGTTGCATGTAGATATTTTATTCCCATGAATCTCAGATTTTTGGTAGGCAGTACGTACAATGACGAGAACATACATTCTATTTACACATTTATAATATGTTAGTAGATTGTAAGGCACTATAGTAGATTAAAGCCAGATTCACTTTACTTGAATGTACAGTGCTGTGTTAAAAGCGAAGCTTACTTATTTATTGCTGCATGAGGCAGATAAATAGCAGGGTCAAATATCTCCCTTCACTTAGGGTGTATTCTTTTAGGACTATTCTATCTATTCCTATTCCAGAATAGAAACAACAGAATACACAGAATACCACTTCCCAAAAGAACAGACTTTGTGCTATTTCAAAAACAGAATAGCTGATGTGACAAAAAATACCAAAAGAATATGATTACTGGCTATTCTGTCCATTCTGTATTTACCGCCATTCCGGCTGTCTATTCTGCTATTGGGAGAAGAATGGATGGAATACTATTACGTTCATTCTAGAATCAGAATAGGTCCCAAAAGAACATGAAGCGTTACTGTCTATTCCAGAATGCACCCTTATATTATATTATCTTGTATTGTGTGTGTGCAAGCTAGGTTGTCATTTGATGTGGAGGGCTCTATTGCTAAGGCCAAGAAATTCATTGAAATGTATGAAGAGGAAGGAATCTCTAAAGAGAGGATTCTGATCAAGCTCAGCTCTACCTGGGAGGGAGTGCAGGCTGCAAAGTAAGACAAGGAATTTATATCCTTCATGTTCATTTGTTATTTACACATTTCATTAATTTTTTTTTTTTTTTTTGTCATTCGCACTTCTCAAGTATGCCACACCAATAGGCCTTTGTCAACAATTGGTCACATGCCCAAAATGAACTATGTTAGTGAGAGTATTTTGTTTATGGCAATAGCATAAAGTGTCAACTTACAAAAATTCAGGTCCATAGCATAGCAATAGCAATTGCCAGTCAAATTTCAGTCAGCATAGTAGTGTTTCGATGAATCTTAAAACACCCCTAGAGACTGAAAGAGAATAGTGAAGTTGGGGAGGGAAAAAGGTTAAACTTACTATATTATTTCTGTTTGCATATAGGGTGCTCGAAAGCGGAAATGGAATACACTGTAACATGACACTATTGTTTGCTTTTGCTCAGGTAACAACACTTTGTCAGCCATTTTTCTATTTTCACATTATTTTGTTAGTTGTTTAGAGAAGCATGTTTCATTTTCAGGCTGTAGCTTGTGCCGAGGCTGGAGTGACCTTGATTTCTCCGTTTGTTGGCCGCATCTTTGACTGGTACGTGAAGAACACAGACCAGAAATCATACGAACCAGCAGATGACCCAGGTAAGCAACTCTGCTTCTTGGAGTAAATCATATCCATTCAGTGTCTTATACAACAGTGGTTTATTTTGTTCTTCAATCTTTTCATGATTATTTTGACCAAAAAGTCATGCAATCCATATAAAAACATTTACATTTAAAATGAGACACATTACCTAACAGGTATTTCATAGATGTCCATTAGCTAGCTGTTAGTTTTGTGACAATGTTGAGGAACTGACACACTATACTGATGAAGTATTACTATTTACTGATTGGCCAAAGATTCTCCCATTGTCAATATCCATTGCAATGACCACTGTGCATTTTATGTTGTGGTATTCCATAACAAAGAACTTGATACAAAGATGTCATGTTTTGTATTGTTCTTAGATATAAAAAAATTACTTGTTTGGCAGGTGTGAAGAGAGTCACTGCTGTGTATAACTACTACAAGAAGTTTGGCTACAAGACTATTGTGATGGGTGCATCATTCAGGAACACAGGTCAAATCACTCAGCTGGCTGGCTGCGACGCGCTCACGATCAGGTACGAGCAATTATCCACGAAAAGGACCAACATTTTCATTTATTACACTTATCTTACAAAAAAAAAACACTCTTTATTTAAGGCACTCTTTTTTCCCTCTTGATAGCCCTTCCTTGTTGGATAAACTTACGAAGTCTGAGGAAAAAGTTTCTCGGCAGCTGTCAGCAGAGAAAGGTAAAGCAAAACATGATGAGATGAGATGCCTTGACAATCGCTTTCTATTTTCGGCGACCCTGAGTATTTCGGCGCGCATAGGACTGTGGTGTGCTTGTAAATCACTCAAAGCTGATTGGTTGCCTGTTCTTACTCCTACAGCCCAAAGTCTTGACATTGAGAAAGTGGAACTGGACGAGAAAAAGTTCCGATGGTTGCTGAATGAAGACGCAATGGCCACGGAAAAGCTTGCGGAAGGAATTCGCAAGTTTGCCGCAGATGCTGTGAAATTGGAGGATATGATAAAGGAGGAGATAATGAAAGCGTGAGAAGTGAAACTTGCCCTACAAGGAACGGTAGTCCTAAGCAATCAAAGCAATGCTTCAAAGCTGTAGAATTCTCGAAACTGGTTTGAATAAAGTGGACACAGTTCTCATTTCGTTTCGTCTCATTGGTTAGAACATACTCGATTGACTGTTTGTTGCTAATTAGAGTCGGTCTTTCTTTTTTCTGCTTAAACGTATAGAATGGGAGCATAGAGACAATTGGTCTTATTATATAAATTGGTTCACTATTTTGACTTATGAACTAAGGGCAGCCTTTGTTTTACCGAAATGTTGACGCAATCTTTTCTTCGAAGTCAAGTGCTACACGCAAAGGAAGGAGAAAAAGATTGGTGTGTGTTATACTTTTGCGCTGAAAAAAAGAGTCGTGCTTGACGTATTTCCCACGGTCGGCACGTCAAATTAATTCACAGTCTGCCAAGCAACGTTCTCAAAATTTAATACTTAAAATTTTGAAGTTGGTCGGCCGCCGTACTACGGCAAAAAAGGAACACTGATTTTCCAATTTTGAATTCATAGGCAGTACAATTAAATAGGCTTCCTGTGCGATTTTTTTTTTTTTTTTTTTACTCTGGACTGCATGCACCAGACTCAGACATGCATATTTAATGAGCTCGAATTGTTTTGTATGTGAACCCGCCCAAAACAGCATGATTTCTCCCAAAATCAAAGCAAAACTTGAACGGTTTACTTCAAATTGTACACGGGCTTCAGACCTAGTCATACTTCAAAGGGCTTGTGAACGATTCGCGCTGCAATCACCGCGTCCCTGATTACAGCATTTGTTACAGTTTTAATCTTGAAAGAAATCAAAGCAGCAAGGCAGCTGTAAGCTCGCGAATTTGTAAAAAGGACTTTTTTTTTGCCGAAGTAGCTATTTATAGAACTGGCTCAATTCACCACTTCGTGGTGAACGCGGGCTAAAAAAGTGTTTTATAATAATTGAGAGAAAAGAATTGTCTTGATGCTGTCGGTTATAACAGGTTTGTCGTCTTTTCTCTAGACGTATTTGGCACTGTTCGATCGTTTCACGATTTCGCCTTGCCCGTGCCCGTTTTATGACGAGCTTCACTCTCGCCCTCCTGCTGTTCTAACATTGAAGGTGCCAAAATTCTCAGCAGGGTCCGATATTTGAGCGCGTTCACTTCAGCAAGACGTGGATGTTTTGGGATAATAAAAGCGTCACTCCTACGGAATACTTTACTCCGCAAGCGTAACCGCGGCCGGGTGTATCGAAAACAAAGACCCCGAAAACGAAGACCTAAGACCCAGAAAACGAAGACCCCAAAATAAATTAACATAAATTTGCGGGGTCTTCGTTTTCGGTTTTCGGTGGTGGGTGTATCGAAAACGAAGACCCCGAAAACGAAGACCCCAACAATAATAGCCAACAGCTTCACTAAGTGGCACTCTCTTTTATACTGCTTGTTCAAGCTTTACGACGAGTGGCAAAAATTGCGGGATCTTCGTTTTCGGTTTTTGGTGGTGGGTGTATCGAAAACGAAGACCCCAAAGGGAATCGTCCACTTTCCTGTATTTTGCGCGTGGTTTCTCTTGAAGTGATCTGTCTACGGTGTTTTTTAGCGCTTATTGTGCTGTCAGCTTTTCTGCCATGTTGTTTACTTGTGGCGTAGCACCGCTGACCGGCTCAAACGCACGCGGTCGTGACACACATGGCATCTGCTTTGCCGTTCTTCGCGGAAGGCCGCGCAAGAGCAAAACACGCGCCAGACATTGTAGATTTATCCAAGTTCACATGGAAAGAGATTTCGGAAGTGGCGGAGATTGGAAGAGGGAGCTTTGGTTCGGTATCAACCGCAAAACACCGTAGACAGATCACTTCAAGAGAAACCACGGGCAAAATACAGGAAAGTGGACGATCCTTTTGGGGTCTTCGTTTTCGGGGTCTTCGTTTTCGATACACCCATTTGGTAAGTTAGAGATTAAAGGATCCCGAGGCCACAGCTAATTTTTTGTTCAACCGGTTGTCAGCTTTAGCCGCTAATTGCTGAATTTTCCTGTTCATCTCCAATTAAAACATGTCATCGGTTGTGCGCAATATTGTTTGTTGTTCACTAGAAAGAGATTTGCATCCAGATTATAATTAAATGGAAAGAAGGCCTACTCTATTATATTTGGAAAATAAATTGTTCCAGTTTTCAGTCCACGTCTTGTAGTCAATTGCCTATTTATACGACACACGAAAGATTACCTACTGTAACAAATGTGTCTTGCCTATTCCTTTGTTGTTGTTGTGCGGCTGCAGCCGTCGCTGACGTTCGTTTTGTCTTGTTTTGCTGCAAACAGCCTCCTTGATTTTCCGAGAGCTAATGATAATGATTTGTTTAATGCTGTCCGGCACGAAGAAAAAAACTCCAATAGCTAGCCATAAAAAAAGGTGAAATAAACTGCACGAGTTCGGTCTCTTACCTGTCATTATGATGTTCGGCCGCCATACTTAGCCCAAATCGGCGCCTAATCTTCGGCGTTTCCACTCCACAGTCATTACACTAGGTAGACTCGGTCAATCGCACATAAATGCGTCGTTTTCACAAAATAAATCTTTTGCGGGCCACCATTTTAGGGCTAAGAGTGGTCCAGAAAATCCCGTGTTCCCTCCCCTTGGCAAACGGAGAGCCAAGTAAGCAGCCACGACAGACTAGCCATACCCTTCCCCTCAGGAAATTTTGTCAAAATTCGATGTTTCAATTTTCGTATGTATGAAAATTGAAAGTTGATCTCCCGTTTTAATGACGCGAAGTATGCGTCCGTTTTTCGTCGCTTTTCAGCGGATGAAAAAGGGAAACTGGTAGTTAGATTTCTGATTTTCGAACACATCGGAAAGGAGAAATCGGAAAACCAAATTCAATTTTGGATTGTTGAAAATATACATCAATGCAAAGTCCAAGACGAACTTCTAATTTTCATTGCCGCATCGGCGATAAAATATGAAAATTGGAAACTTCAATATTCAATTTTTGATTTTGTAATTTATAAGAAAATTGAATGGACGGAAGACCCACGGACCGTCTCTTGTCTCGACAGTTGTTGTCGCGAAAATTGGGCGTTGCTAAACAGCGAAACAGCGAAACGAAACAGCGAAACAGTTTCAAAATTTTAAATTTTAAAAAGAAAGGCAAAACAACATAAACCAGAAATCGAGAATGGCGAAGAATGAGAACGCCTCGAGCACCAACATGGATCCAACTATAAACGCACCTAGCTTGTTCAAGCTGTTATGTCCCACAGATTCGAAGCGAACTTACTTGGTCAGACGAAGGGCTAAAACACCTTCGTGGCGCTATTAGCTTTTCCACATCACATCACATCAATTAACTGTTAAAGCCTACACTAACGTCGCTGTGGCATATCTTCATTTGGTGTTGATATGCATCATGCAGTATGATCTCAATTAAATGGGTACATGGCATTCCATCTGATTCACGACTCCAGACAGGCCATTGGGGATTACTGTAATAAGAATCATCTGTGGTTTCATCATTTCCCTCGGATTCCCCATCGGAGTCATCGGAGCTGTCAGGAATATTTGAATACTTTTTGCAACTCTCAGCGACGATCACATCATTCTCGATTTCATTATTCTCAAGTCAAGTCAACAAATCCAGAGGTGGCGGCTTTGGGTGGACTGTTCGTGAGATCAACAAAATTTTTATTCTTCCTTTATATTTTGCATCGTGCTTGCAACGCGCGAGGTACCTTGCTCGTCTCCAATCCTGCGCGGATGGACGCAACTTTGGAGTGAGAACTGGACCCTATAAACAGATTGCTTTCTGCTTCTTTCTGTGTCGGAGCCGCACAGTTTGATTTGATGTGGAAAAGCTAATAGCGCCACGAAGGTGTTTTAGCCCTCCGTCTGACCAAGTAAGTTCACTTCGAGTCTGTGGGACATAACAGCTTGAACAAGCTACGTGCGTTTATAGTTGGATCCATGCTGGTGCTCGAGGCGTTCTCATTCTCCGCCATTCTCGATTTCTGGTGTATGTTGTTTTGCCTTTCTTTTTAAAATTTAAAATTTTGAAACTGTTTCGCTGTTTCGTTTCGCTCTTTCGCTGTTTAGCAACGCCCGCGAAAATTCGAACGAATCCCGCGGGAATATCAGCGATTCGAGAGCTCACATACAAATTTGCGAATCTCGCAGTCACCCAAAGCGAAGTCGCGTAGTGAAGGACAAAAGGTTTAACTGCTGGTGTGACGGTAAGAAAGTAATCTGAAGGACATACTTGCCCGCACGTCAATGTAACCATGGCCTTTTACAATAGAGGACTTAGGGGTGGGGGGTGGGGGTGGGAAGCTTCCATCCCCCCCTGCCGCCTGTCTGGCAAATTAGCATATCTTGTTTCGTTGTTTCGCAAATTACCACTTTTTGTTTCGTTGTTTCGCTGTTTCGTTGTTTCGTTTCGCAAATTACCACTTTTTGTTTCGTTGTTTCGCTGTTTCGTTGTTTCGTTTCGTTTCGCAAATTACCATAAGCCTATTCTGACTGATCGTCGTGTTGACGTCTGTCTAGCGGTACTTGTGGTATCATAAAGACCCGTTGCTAGATGATTTTTTAGGCTTTTAGTTGTTTGACACTTCTCTTTTTAACCAGAGAAAGATACGCTAAGCTCGTTCCAAATGTGTGTTGGGCTAGATTTAGAGCAATTTATCTTTCATATCGTGAGGTATGCGTCTTTTTTTATAAAGTCTAGTATGCCGTGCCAAGCCAAACAATTTCCGGGCAAGCAGTCGTCAAAGTTCCAAGAGCACTCCATTGTACCTAATCCGACGGATACTCGGGCAATTCAATCCTGTTCCTTTCACCTCTCTCTTTGACATGCACAAAGATCTTATCAAACTTGACGAAACAAAATTTGCATTAATGCTCCATTAATGCTCCATCATCCATTCTTCTAGTTTTAAAATTCTTAAGCCCTGGCCAAACGAGGTGCAAGTCAACGCAAGTCGATGCAAGTTTTCAAACTTGCACGGACTTGCGTTTCGTTTGGCCACCAACTTGCACGGACTTGCATCGACTTGCAGTGACTTATGGAATTTGAACATGTTCAAATTTTCATGCAAGTCGACGCAAGTTTTTCACCTAAAACAGCGAAGAGCGCGTTAGCAAAGGCAAGTCTAAATCAAAAAAATCAAAAGTAAAAGCCTCCTCATTAAGTTCCAGCTCAAGAGAGACTTTTTACTCGGTTTCTGACTCAGAACCGTCTAAAAAAGACAAAGTTTTTACAAAACTTGCATGAGCTTGCATCGACTTGCGTCTCGTTTGGCCACCTTTGGCAAGTCGATGCAAATTTTTTTGTCATGTCGAACTTGCATCTCGTTTGGCCAGGGCTTTAGAATTCGTAACAAATGAACAAGGGATAAATTGATTGTTTCAAACTTGCTTGTGTGTCAGTAGAGTTGTGTGTTTACTTTTTATATAATCGATATCTCACCGCCCGCCTCTCGTCACCACCTTCAAGTTCTCTTGCCGTGTCGTGGGGCACGACATTATGGCCAAAACTCAATGCACCGATGTCCCACATCTAGTTACCGTTTGATTAAAAAAAAATCAGGTTTCACCTCTCTCTTTGACATGCACAAAGATCTTATCAAACTTGATTTGCATTAATGCTCCGTTGGCTACTTTACAATATACGTCAGTTTCTCGCTTTGTGATTGGCTAATTTTCATCATCAATAAGCGGATAGACACAAATAGACACATTAAATCGAGTGCTAACGACAGTGATTTGGACGAAGAAGGTGAATTTTACCTCAATTCTTGCAAAAGCGACATTCGGCAGTTGAAGTAGGGAACCAGAAGTATTCAGAGGCGAATTTCCGTGAGCTTTGTCCTGAAATTGTCGAGAAAACCGCTGCAGAAAAGCGTCTAGTTTCATTTCTTTCCACTTCATTGACAGAATTTTATTTTGCACGCGCGAAATGCTCACGTCAAACTGTCACTTTCTGGCCAATGACATGTCTTGAATTTTAACCTCGACAATTAGAAAGCGAAAAAAGTTCTTGAGAACATTTTGGTCAAATCGAACAAAATCCAGTTTTCTTGCGTGTTTTACCCGCTTCGTCGCTTGAGTTTGTCGGCGAAGCGCCTCGTGGATCCACATCTTTTTGACAATGTTATGACGCGTTTCATCATCAATAAGAGGACGGACACATAAAAAACTGACGCCAATTTGTTAAATACCAAATAATACGCAGATGTTCAATATTAAGAAAATATAAAATACCCAATAATAAGCAGATGCATATAACATGCCACTAGGTTGGTTGTGATCGTCCGGGTTAGAGTAGTCTCCAGAAAGACTGTTGTTGGTGACTGACGTTTCGACTACCTGAGCGGAAGTCATCTTCAGAGTAACAGAGTAACATAGACTTACTGGTGTATCAACTTGGTGTTGATGAGGGTAATGGACATTACTATGTCCTAACATAGATTTGCCTGACACGACCAAGGATAACATCAGAAGCAGCAATACAATCTGCAGCCTCTATACATGACAACAACATGACCAAAGACGAAAAACAAGCACTGAAACGACTACAAAACGACAAAGACATCGTTATACTGCCTGCCGACAAAGGACGAGTGAATGTTGTCATGAACAAAACAGACTACTACTACAAAACGGACGCACTTGTCAACGACAAGCAGACGTACAAAGAACTCACTCGAGACCCCTCACCGGCACTACAACGAAAACTGAACACCAAAAGCCTTTTCACTGAGAAAGACCGACGCTATTGACATTCAACGTTACTACCGACTGAGATCTTCGGTGCCACAGTCACCGAAACTCTACGGACTACCTAAACTGCACAAACCCAACATACCGATGCGACCCATAGTCTCATTCTGTGGGTCCCCGACGTACGAACTCTTGAAGTACTTAACAACCATGATACTGAAACCGCTAACAAACAACTCTAAACACAAACTACAATCTACTGAGATCTTCATCGACGCGATCAAGACAATACAGAACGACTACAAACTCGTGTCCTTTGATGTGAAATCACTGTTCACCAGTATTCCACTTGGGTTGGCACTACAGTGTACTGAAACTGCAATCGCGCCACACTATCAAACTACCCTTACCGACAAAAGACGTCATGGAGTTACTAACTCTTTGCTTGACTTCCACGTAATTCCAGTACAACGGAAAACACTACGACAACCGAGAGCACCCAACGAGGCTATTTCTCAAAAGGCATTTCCTTGTGCAAATACAACGGATAGCTTCCCAAAAAATAGTTCTTTTCCAAAATCACCTGCTTTTTCCAGCCGGAAATAATAAAGTACTGCTTCCAGGCTTTAATATACATATTTTTTGGCCGCAAAAAGCGGTAGGCGGAAAATCTGTCTATTTTCGCAGCCAATGCAAGACTTAATTTTGCCAGCGGCCCGAAATGAGTGCTATTTTTCTCAGCCAACATAAAAGGAAAAACAAAACGCCTGTCAGCACAGGATGCTGCGTGGAACACTTATTTTCCGGAACAGCTCCGATGGGTGCTCCTCGACAACTGCACGGAACAGCAATGGTTTCACCGGTCTCTGTTATTGTAGCAGAAATTGTGATACAACACATCGAAGAACGCGCCCTTCCAACCTACGAACAAACGCTGCCTATCTGGCTACGATATACGTTGACGATACGTTTACTGCTGTGCACAAAGACGACATTGACACCTTCCACAAACATCTGAACGACCAGAACCCTGAGATACAGTTCACTAAGGAAATCGAAGACAACGGAAAACTTCCGTTCTTAGATTGCCTCGTGAGCCACTACAACGACAGGCTACGAACAACAGTCTACAGAAAACCAACGCACTGACAGACTACTTGACCAGACTTCTTATAACCCTACTTCATACAAGGCAACGGCCACGATCAAAACGCTGACGAAACGACCGCAACTACTTTGTGACTCTCCCGACGACTCACTTAACGAGACCCGACACCTGGAACGCGTTTTCCAGAAGAACCACTACAACCCAAACTTTATCAAACGCAAGACTTACAAGAACACCAAACCCAACGAAACCACCGAAAACGAAACCATTGATGACACAACTCCAGTGACCTTGGCCACACTACCGTACATCAGAGGCACCTCTGAGACGATAGGGCTACGACCCTACAACATCCGGGTAGCCCACAAACCCATTACGATTCTACGCGACTTACTGATCAACGTGAAGGACAAAGACGAACCCATCAACAGACAGAGAAAAGTATACAGAATGTCTTGTACTGACTGCAAAGCCACCTACATCGGTGAAACTGGCAGAAACCTGAACACGAGACTTACTGAACACAAACGAGCCGCTACCAGAAACGGCGACATCAGAAATCACATTTCTGAACACCACCGACAGACTGAACACGACATCAACTGGGACTCTGCTGAATGCATCAGCCACAGTACCAACTACTACCAACGACTTACACTGGAAAGCTGGGTACACAAACTTAGAACAGAAACCACTCAACAGATGCCAACAATTACCGGCACCTTACAAACGACTGATAGATGACATCAAACGCAACCGAACGAACAATAGACAAATCAACAGGACAACAGAACATCAACTGACCATTAACGAAACACAACCAAGCCGACTCGATCAACCATATATAAGCCGACAAAACGGACCAATCACTTCAACAACCAGAGACATAAATACCGCCATCTGACGAATACTTTCACTTGACTCTGAAGATGACTTCCGCTCAGGTAGTCGAAACGTCAGTCACCAACAACAGTCTTCCTGGAGACTACTTTCCCCCGACGATCACAACCAACCTACTGTTCACACACTCCTGGGTTCAAACCATTTGCCATATAACATACCATGTAGCAGACGAAAACTGAATTTGGTACCGCGTTCCAGTCATTATTGTAATTATGGCTGACGAAAATTATCTAAAATATATTTCACTGGAAAGTTCGACTGAGATACATTTGGTCTCTTTTTTCTCTTTGCGTATGCCGACCCGTCTGAGCCCCAAATCAGACAATTCTTGGACGTAGTTAAATTGCGTTTACGGTGAGTGGAGGGGAGGGGAGGGGGGGGGGGGGGGGGGGGCTTATTTTCGGTATCTTACGGTATTCTGCATGAGATTGTCAAACCAGAGCTAACATTGAATGGTTTGGAACTTACAGTGAATTCCCGATAACTCAGGCGAACCAACTAGTTTCTGATTCCCTCGAGCCGGAAAATAATTTACCCTCAATTGCGATAAGCCGTTTTTTGCTTCCCCGGAGGTTTCGAGTTATCCCGATTTTACTGTATTCTTATACTTTTGATATGTCGATGGTGTCCATGAAGTTAACTATTTTTTATGTTTTCACCACTAGAAAAATCTGGCAGAGTGATATCAGCCACGATAGCAAGATGAAATTGAACAAGTACGGAGTTTTCTTGTGTCTCATAGTTTTCGTGGGTTCATATTTCGTAATTGTATACAATACCCTGCTGGTCAGCAAATTGAAGAAATCCGGCCATCAAGAAAACTTAAGAAACAGCACTATTCAAACTTACAAACAAGTCACAACCAAAGAAGAAATGGCAACTCCGATGCCGATGGTAATCTTGTATTGGTCGACCTATTTTGGGAAGAAGCCGCCCCATTTCGTGCCAGGATTTAGAAATCGCCTTTTCACTCCATCAGAAAGGAGCGACTGTCCAGTCCCATGTGAAATGTTGACCAACCGTTCTCGAGCTAACGAAAGCAGCGCTTTTATTGTGCATGCTAGAGATGCACACATGATACCTCCATCGAAAGCCGTGCCATGGATCTTACACACAAACGAAAACCCAGTTTACACGCCCGCATTAAAGAATCCCCGATTTCTGTCTCAATTCCAATTGCTAATAAGTTATCGCCTGGACTCCGATTTTCCATCGCCAATCTTTCCAAGACCCGAACTGACGCCTCCAATTCCTTTTAAAAAAAAGTACGGCAATATCATGGCGACTTTCTCAAACTGTGAACGAGTCAGGACTGCGTATATGAAACAGTTGATGAAGTACGTACAAGTAGATTCGTATGGGAGATGTCTGCGAAATAAAAATGGTCTAATTCGAATATACGGGACGGCATTTAAGGAGCAGAAGATGAATCTCGCGCGTCATTACAAATTTTCTCTGGTATTTATGAATCAAGATTGTGACTACTTCATCGATGATCGGCTGTATCATGCTCTGTCCAGTGGCTCAGTTCCCGTGTACATGGGAACAGACAAGGTGGACGAATTCCTCCCTGGCAACCTCCACAAGTCGATCGTAAAAGTCCGCGATTTTAAAAGTCCGAAGGATCTGGCCGACTATCTGACATATCTCAGTAACAACGAGACTGCGTACAACCAATATCTGGAATGGAAGTGGAAGGGACTTGGAGATATCAAGAATACCGTTATGGACCACTTTTGGAACCCAAAGTACCATTTGCACTGTCAGATTTGCCTTGAAGTATTGTCGATAGGAAAGACGCGGCACAAAGACGGTTTGAAGCCGGATTATTGTAAAGCAAGGCGTGCCAAAGATTGGGGCATATGACAATGACAGCATGACAAACTGCAACGTTGCACAAACTGTAGTGGAATGACAACGAAAAATTGCCAAACTCATATCGTCCGCTTGTGGTATCATAAAGACCTTTGAAAGATTTTTTTTTCTTTTTTTTTTTTTTTTTTAGCTTTTCTGGTTTTTTGGCTTTTTTGGTTATTTTGACACTATTTGGACGAGATGCATCCTCTTATTGTATGTTTTCCCGTTCCCTATTTAACCCAAGAAAGTTACGCAAAGCTCGGTCCAAAAGCAACATAGCACTTTTAACTCTGCACATAAGCATTTTACGGTATTTAGCCAGTTATGTATTTCGAGAACTGCAGCAAAGAAGTTATCATATGTAAGCTTCGTTATGTTCCCGGGAGACTCTTCCGGAAGTTTCAAGCTAGTCAAATTTTTGGCCGTTATTTTCGGGGGAAAAGCAATTGCTTGTATTCGTCACTAGCACTACAGCGATTACCACGTGTATTAGCGCCATATAGTTTTAATGGTTTATTTTTTGTCTCCAATCGCTAGAGAAAATAGTTTGGTAATAAATGGGCAAACAGCAAGTGCTGAACTGTCAAATGAAACCAAAAGGTGTGATTACTTTACTCAAATGAAAGCTCTCAATGAGTACATTCTAATGGCAGTGTTCACTTCCAACTCCTAAACTGTCAAATAAAACCAATAAGTGTGACCAGTCAAATGAAAACTTTCAATGAGTACATTTTAAGGGACCAGTCATTATTTATGCCGGGACAGCTCCCGACAGCTCCTCTCCCCCAGACAGCTCCGGCCTCCAACGCTGAGTAATCAGTGCCATTAAATTTATTTCCTACCTTTTCTTCCTGCCTTCTAATCAACTGGGGGACGTAGGAAGGAGCCTTGCTTTCTCAATAAGCACTGATCACAGAGGAGGGCCTAGATGGGGTTTACTGTTAAGTGTTATGATGCCAAAAAAATTAATGTTAAGTGTTATGAAAAAATTGCAGTTAAGTGTACAAGACTAGATATTTACTAAAATAAGATCTAAGCCCTCACAGAGCAACAAATTCCACCAACAGGAAACAATGGTAATTTATGAACAAGAAATAGAGCAATAGCAGATACCCCCTCGCTCTGCCATTGATTGGACTTTTACTTTGATACTGCTCAACAAGAGCAGCCTTTTACCGTAATGTTGACGCAATCTTTTCTTCGGAGTCAAGTGCTAAACGCAAAGGAAGGAGAAAAAGAATGGTGTGTGTTATACTTTTGCGTATTTCCCACGGTCGGCACGTCAAATTAATTCATACAGTCTGCCAAGCACTACCCAGCCAAGCATGTTCTCAAAATGTAATACTTAAATTTTGAAGTTGGTCGGCCACCGTAGTACGGGAAAAAAGTAACACTGATTTTCCAATTTTGAATTCATAGGCAGTACAATTAAATAGGCTTTCCGTGCGATTTCTTTTTTTTTACTCTGGACTGCATGCACTAGACTCAGGCATGCATATTTAATGAGCTCGAAATGTTTTGTATGTGTGAACCCGCCTGCTCAAAACAGCATGATTTCTCCCAGAATCAAAGCAAAACTTGAACGGTTTACTTCAAACTACATACTTCAAAGGGCTTGTGAACGATTCTCGCTGCAATCACCGCGTGTCACATTACAGCGGTTGTTACAATAACTAAGACGGGGGGAGGGGGGGGGGGGGTACTCCCATATAAAAAAGGACGGGGATGCTCGTCGTACCACTTAGGGGTCAAAATTACGCTTTTGGTACCGCTTAGGGTGCTCAACGTGGTACCGTTTAGGGGTCGGGTGTCAGTCAAATGAACTCTTTTTGTTTAAAAATAGCAAGGAATAAAGTCCTTGATGATGTCCATCAAAACTTTAAATTCTTTTAAATGATTTTATTGGTACCTTTTAGAGTCAAAGTAAGCTGGAGCCACGCCCGTTTTAGTACCTCTTAGGGGTCAAAACGAAAATTCCCGACGAGCATCCCCGTCATTTTTGTGGGAGTACCCCCCTCCACCCCCCGGACTAAGACCCGTGAAAACGAAGACTTAAGACCCACTTAAAACTCTCGTGAGACTGCTCATAGGAACCCGCGCTGCGTTCTGTTACCTTGTGCGAGTACTTGATTGTACGTTCGTTTACACGAGGGTCTTAGTTTTCGTAAAATACACTTCGTTTTCCGAAAACTAAGACCCTATCACAATTTAGCCATAACAAGCATATCTGCTGCTGTGCTGCAACTGGGGTGAACGATGAAACGAATGAAGTCGAGCGGAGGTGTCTGTTTGATTCCACGTGCGTTTTACACAGGGTCTTAGTTTTCGTAAAATACACTTCGTCTTCCGAAAACTAAGACCCTATCACAATTTTGCCATAACAAGCATATCTGCTGCTGTGCTGCGACTGGAGCTCGAGCTTCGCTGTCGGGAAACTGTTCGCTTCCTGGAACAGATAATATCCTCGAACAATTATACGTGCATATTTCCTCGCCAAAAGTAGTTTATTGTTTATGTATAACGCCCGGGCTGTATTTTCTGAGGCTAGCGAATTAAACTGAACCAAAGAGGCATAACATTAAACACATACAGCTTTTTATACCATACCTGGAAACTCCCGAAACATCTCCAGACCCGGCTTATCACGCTCGTTGTTAAATTTCGTCACGGACGCTGCTCTGACGCGGATGGCCCTGGGAACGGGGTTTGTGTAAACCAGATCCCAGGCCTTTCCATAGCGCCCATCCAAGATGGCGTACCGTCATGTTGTGAGACAACCGAGGCTACAAAGCAGAGTTTTCCTCCCTAATTGGTTCATGAAAGTCGTCAGACCGGGCAAAGAACTACCGGCCAATGTTGTGCAGTTTCATATACCAATGGAGTAAGTATACAGGCCTAAAACCTAAATTAGAAGAGAAATATGTTAGAACACAACACCATCAAGACGTTCCGAGTGCATGAGGCCAGGTTGCAGAGTGTACGGTTTATATGCCGCAACGTATGTATATATCCCTGTACATATATACAGTTTTGATATATTGTGAAGACCCCGAAATGTTGCAACGTCTATATATATAGAGGATATTACACGGCGGCGCGAAGATATGAATTTAATTTTGAGTTGTAAAAACAATATTTTACGAACGAGCGCTTCGCGAGTGAGTAAAATATTGTTTTTACCACTAGAAAATAAAATCCATATCTTCAAGCCGCCGTGTAATTTGCCTACCATGAGATTTTACATACTGTACCATGCTTATGATATTTATCATCCATCAATCAGTTGCCACCTTGACAGAGGGTACGTTCCTCACAGCACAGATGATTAAAATATTATTGCAACATCTTGTTGATTAATTTATGTATTTATCCAATACTGTATGCTGACATCAATCAATCAATCAATCAATCAATCAATCAATAACCTTTGTATATATATGATAAATAAGCTTAGAAAGCACTGGTGGATTCATGTTTTCTACCTAGTGTCTAAAAATATTTACGATTTAAAATTGATTAAGATTATGAATGTATCTACCTACAGTTTTAGTACAACTACAGATCCTACAGACTTGCTGCTGTCTTTCACTTTGCTACTTTGCTTCCATTAGCTCCTTAACTGCCTGTGGACCAAAAGTTATTTTCTTGGGGACTTTCCAGACTGCAGACTAGTATGCGCATGTAGAACTCGCTCTAAAACTTTCCCAGCTTCTAATGTTGACTACTTTGCCTTGCAGCATGTCCAAACTGGATGTGAGGAATTATCTCCAAAGTATCTACAAAGTTAATGTGGCCAATGTGAACACACGAATACAGCAAGGTATTACATATTTATCTTCGGTATTACATATTCTAGCAGCACGAGCAAGGTCTGAAAGCTACTTTTTCTTCTCTTCTGCCTATCGTTCAGACCTTGCTCCACTGCTTGCTTAATTTGCACTCATTTTTCACTCACACATACGACTGTGGAGAGAAAAGGGGGCAGGGGGGCTGTGCTTTATTAGTGATCAATACTAATGCTAGTCCACTAGTCTGGGACTAGTGAAAATTTGTGCTGGGCTAATGAAAACAGGGACACACTAAGCCCTGGGCTATTTTTTTTTTTTTTTTTTTTTTTTGCACAAGAAAAGTCTCTACTATTGTCTGAGATATGAATTTTCTTTGTGAGAGCTTTATTGGGCTCTGGGTTGTGAAGTTTGATCAATAAAACTGGTGAACATGCATTTGCTATCAAAGGATCATTGATTAAAATGGGCGCCATCTTGGAATGATGTTTCATCCTCGCTTCCATGTTACATGCTGGGGCCTGGAAACAACACCATTGAGCCACCATGTTAGTTTTTCGCATGACCAGATAAAGAAGATTTCACCTTTTTTTGACTCATTATTTTTGCAAAAGTGTCCTTCCTGAGATGATCCTGTGCACTGTGATCCTGTGTCTGTGTCCAGATCCTGATCCAGTGCTTCACCAGAGACCCACAGGGAGATTAATAGGAATAAGCCTGGCTAGTAGCTTATCCTTTTGGGCTACTGCTCTTTGGATCAACTAACCTATAGCCTAATATCTAAAAAAGTTAGTGTCGAGCACTGTTTATGATTATCTGATTCAGTGGCTGAGTGGTCTGGGGTGGTGTGAGACAAGTTGTGAGAAAATTGCTCAATGCAACATTACTTTGGCAGCTTCAGTTAAAGTTTGTCTCTTGTTGTCAGGTAAAACGAAGCAAGTAGCCAAAGGGGGAAGGCTCACCAAGCTCAAGTTGCCAGACTACAAAGTCGCTTACGTCACCCTGGTGAGTGCAAAGCGGTGGATCTAACTGACAGACTAGGAATAAGCCTCGTTTTTACTAATACGTTTTTATTTGAAAACACCTCGTTTCGAAAACCTCCACTTTAAGAAACTCTCCGTTTTCGAAGTCACCCATCCGCACTGATCCGTTTTCATTCGAAAATACCTGCGTTTACAAAGTCTACGCTTTGGGAACCGCCAAAAAGGCGAAAAGGCACTAATTAGTGTGGACGGAGCCTAAAGCTGCATTTTTCACGCTGTGTTTTTGTGACGTTTTAGGCGGAGGGAACGTTCAAGTTTCCGGATCTCTTCCCCAAAGAACTAGCAGCAGACGATTCAGCTCCGTCCGTCCCGGACACGACAGACACTAAAGAAACCATAGGCAGCAAAACCGGGGGACCATTCCAGTGGTTCGGTTAGATATGCACTGACAGAACATCTATTACCAAGGATCTGGTATATGGGCGTTAGAATTTTCACGTTGAAGTGTTTGTCTGACCTCGCTGAGCGATGAGTATAGAAAGACAGCAGGGCGATATTTTCAAAATTGATCTTACTTGTTATATTTTTATTAACCAAACGGGAATAACGGAAATGGGCACGAAAATTGAAGAAAACCATTCGCGACACGTTTCACTCCCAAGTTCTTGTGACAGATTCTCCCAACCACTAAAGAAGAAAATGTATCAGTGATGTAGTGAGAATTGATACTTCCATCAGCTTTCGCTTGAGCAAGGTGTTAAAAGCCAAGTTCTCAAAACTGTATGATATATTTCAGGTGAAATATTAAATGAGAAAACTGAAGTTGATCACTCCTGGAAGTGGAACTGTTAGCGTGTTGTACATGTAATGCCATAAAACACAAGGAGAATGAAACAACAATAGCAGTCCTCTTTCTTTCTATCAATTTCTCTTTCACTTATTGAGACATCACTTTGTTTTGCGCTGACCAATTATACAGATCGACACTTTATCTTTTGCTCTGTAGCTGTGTATCCATACTGGATATTAAATTGCGGAGAAACTACAGGGAATCTTTTCATTAGATCGGCCTCGAAACCTTCACCTATTTTAAGATGAAAGAAGCGAAGCACCCCAACCCTACTGACCCCGCGAAGTTTGACCCACAAGGCACCCTGGCCCCTGTCCATGAAAAAATAATACTCAAGATTTTAGAATTAGAGTGCTTTTCTTTATAAACATGGCAAAAATCTGTCAAGGGGGTCTCGTCCTTTGTGTAAGTTTTCTCGTTTGTGTAATCTGAGTTTCAAGCTGTGCAAGAAACACTTTCGCTGTTTGAATAATAGGTGTGAAGTGTGCCGGGGCACGCGTGAATGCACCAACAATGTTCTGACAGATGATAAGACACGTGACCTGTGTGTGATCTCCGTGATGAAACATCTTTCACTATTAATTAAGTGATAAAGGTTCGAGATGGGAGCATATTAAGTAAGAACAAAAAACTTCCAATCATTTATTTACAGAATGAAAACCGTGTTTACGAGTGTCAATTAAGCTCTCTGACAGAGGATAATGCACTCGCAACATATGTTGTAATTGTTTTATTTTGAATTACACGTGTGTCTCGCCCCGCTGTTGTACTTTGAAAAGCCTTTGAGAACTTAAGTTTTTTTTTTTTAATCATTAGAATTGTGCCTTCTTTTAGTTTTCTTTTTCTTCTTAAAATAATAAAATAGATGAAAACTCTGGAGTGCGTCTTTCTGGTACATAGTGGGTAGTTTGATACATAAACTATAAGTTGTAACCCCTAAACGTGGCTCGTGTCTTTAATTAGTTCAGATTGCAAGGTGATAACCTTGGCCGAAATCTTAAAAAGTCTAATGCAATTAATTCCAGTTGTCTTTGTCGAGCGTAAGGGTCGGTGACGGTCCCCCGGGTTCGTTTGGTGTCCACATTCCTCCTTGTTTCCACTCTAACACCCTGATCTCGTTAAACGTTGGCTGTGTTTGAACTACTGCAACGCGCTTGCTCGTGCAAGGGACACCATAAAGATTCAACATGAAGGAATGCAACTTGCTGTGTCCCACAATGGCGGGGTTAGCCAGTGAATGAGTAACCGAGACGGGATTATTTCACACCTTTTCTTCTCGTTGTGTGTCCTTTCTTCTATTTGGTCTTGTTCCTCTTTTCTTCCTTGATTATACAAGAGACGGGTCGTCTGTGTATACTTTTGACCTATTCATTGTGGAACTGTAACACTTTGTTTTCAACAGACGGCGCCTTTTCAATCATAAACACCCGCGCACGTGCCTACCTGCAAGCGAGGCTTCTATTCCAATGAAATTGCCGTTTTTGAATTACTGATTTCGTTGTGTGTCATGCGTTGAAGTAGTTGCTATAATGCGACTTTTACAAATTCGTTTGGCGCAAGTTTTTACATGTTTCGTGTGTAGTACCTCTACTGCGCACAATCATCAGTAGTTCTTTGTTTGGTTGCATAATTTTTTACGTCGATTAACTGTGTATACTGCGGTCTTGAGAATAATGTGGACATCAAGTCAAGAAATCAAAAGTTTGCTGAAGCGAGTTTAAAAAAATTATGTGCCTGAAAACTTCACTGGTTTTGCACTTCGGAAAACACTCGCCATGCTTGGGAGTCTTTCTTTTATTATTATTATTTTTTTTTAATTTTTTTTATTTATTTTTTTTTGGAGGATAATTTATGTTTATTTCTGTCTGATCGCAGCTTCTCAAATTGTGCGCGAAAAACATTGTTCCCAGCAGTTATTTTCAATTTCTAACTTAACCCAAATATAAATTAATGCTCATTGTTGAACCACAAAATGTTGAAATCATCGGAGAAACTGACGCGGAGAAGTCGTGGCGAAGTCGCTGCAGCAGTTAGTGTTCTTGATAGCCATCTGTGTCACTTCGGCCTGTATTCGCCAACAGTAAAAGGCCTGATCAATAAAACTGCGCTATTTCACTTGACGTTTCTACTCATTTTTTTTTGCTGGTATGATTTTGCGCTTTCTACGTTCACATTTATTTGAAAACGAATTCCAATTTTCGCCTTATGTTTTCTTACGTTTTTTCTTTTCTCTCTTTGTTATTTTTCGGTACAATAAAAATAATCTAAGGCTTACGGAAGTTTTTGTCTTTTTTTTTTTTTTTTTTTTTTTCGTTGTCCAATTTCAAGCGGCAATTTACCAGACGAGTTGGGCCGATTCTGTGTGAGTCTGTGTTTTCGTTATTGTATACGCCGTCTGTAAACCAATATGTCCCGCGGCGAATCGTTATCACAAATGTCAAAATTTCGAAAACTAGGAATCAGAAAGAGTTCGTTTCAGGTCGAAATCTTGCTCGCTACAAGGCTTTTGTCGTTTCCTTGAATAGAGCGGAACTGTACGATTCCCGAGCGCAAATCACTAATGCGTGTGATCTGTTCCTTTTCAATAAGCTCCAAACACCTGCCAAGTCATTATCATTAGGAAAACCTTTCCCGAAACAATTAATTTTCCGAGTGACTCACCTGAGTTCCACTCACTTCCTGAAATATATATCTAATTCGTTGACAGATTCTCTTGGGTCCCTTTCATGGAGGAAACAAAAGATTAATGCTTTTTGGCCTCTTCGATAATTAAGAATATTTGGTTTCTCGTCTCTGATCGGTGGTTTTTTCAGAAGAAAAAAGAGAATTTCCTTTCGGTACTTAATGGACGTCCGGTGCATGTGATTATCAGTGAGGAGCATGCGCAGTGGGTTGAATTTGACTAGCCCTGCAGGAGATAAGCATCGAAAAACTTGACCAAACATCGCATCTCTTACATCCGTAGCTCTGTGTCAATGAAATGGATTATTTACTTGCACCGCAGAACCCATAGAACTGTGTACACAAAGAAATTGAATTAACGAACCAATAGCATTGTTTGGAGATCTGTAATTAGAACGAGCGATAATGATGGTTGTGGTTTTGTTCGCGGCACGTGTCGCCGTGTGACGAGTAGATCTCGGGAAATTGACAGCCCACGAGCCAAGAATAAACTGACATTCTTTAAAAAGGGAATGAGACAACAGAATTTTAACAGAACAACGAATATTCGCTTATATCAAAGGGAACCAGAAAGCGGTATATTTACACGACCACAAAGATAAAGTTGAACAAAGCCATCGATCTTTCTGAAAAAAAAAAAAAAAAAAAAACTTATTGCTTTTAGGCTCTGGTAGTCACTGTGAATTTATAAATCAGAAAGCATGATCAAACACGATAAAATGTCTCGCAAATCAAGATAAGGTTGGTTTGACAAGGTGAAGCTTGCCCGACTAATTTTCGCCATTTTCGATGAATAATTAATTGAGCACAGGAAAGCCCCTTATGGTTCCAAGCCGTGCATCTATTACATCAGACCGCAGCCCTCCTGTTTCTTCCTCGCCTAATATTTTTGACGTTTGTGATTCTTCTTTTTATGGTGTCCTGCACGCTTCTAAAACTGGAAAAGAAAAACAATTTCTTTGGTCGAATTTCATGTAGAAACGTGATATTTACATGAAATTCAAAACAGCTCACGAAATTCGAGTATACCGAACGATTAGATAATTTCTCAACGCGAACTAAGTTGAATGGGCTTAACGGATACGAAAGAAGTTGTCACTTAAATAAAATATTCGTGGAGATTTTTCTAAACATGATAATCTCCCAACTATGAAGTAGAAAACATGAAGAGTAAGAGAATATTACTCGATTTATTAGCAAGTATATTTTACTACAAAATGTTCTCTTTCCAAATTACTTCTCACGTTAGAACTCTTAGAATTTAGCCGATCAGTGAAATAGCTTCTCCCACGAAATAAAGGCTTTGCTTTGAATGAAGACACGTATTTGAGATATGTGTACAAACTCAAACTTCTTCCTTTTGTACAAGCGGGAATATTCCATTTCCTCGCCAATTTGTCTTCATGCAACGAGAATTCTGGACTGTGTGTACGCGCGGAAGGCGTCTCGCCGATTTCTCGCTTCTCGGCGCCGAAATCCTTCACTCTGTGCTAGCTCGCTCTTCACGACGTCAAGTTATATCTTGTTTGTGGCGCTGAACAGTTTGCGCACATTCTGGCCGACGTTGAAACGGCGGGAAATGTCCGTTTTCTCGCGCCTTCGTTTAATACGAGGAGTTGCTCGAGTGGCCGCGATGTCTCGGCTGACCGCAAGCAAATACTGCTTTACTGAACTCCTCCTTGTATTCATCTTCTTTTTTCTGCGAGGATAAATTAAAATGTAATATCAGCATGACGGCGGACGTAATTTAGACTTCTCTTCCAACTAATACTCGTGCATTTGGCGTTCACTTCAATTTTATACTTTCCGCGCACTGATCTGGGCGTTTCCCATTTAGATTTCGGAATCTTGTCGCTGGATATGTTTTTGCCATTCTTTACACTAACAGCGAGGCAAGCCAAAACATATGATAAAAGAAACATAAAAATATACGGCTTGAACAAGAAAACAAGTGGGGAACACCGTGTTATAACAATACACACGGCGAATGTATCACATAAACCTCTGTACTCTTGATCTCCTGAAAATCGTAACACACAAAGCAATGTCCCGGGTGATTTGAGTGGACGCCAAATTATTTTAATGATTCACTCTATTTGACAACAGTTCTCGCCAGCAAACCTGGAAACGCCCCGAACTGCCGCGAAAACCCAGCAACTGTGTTAGTGAACCCTACACTCCATTCATATGAGAAGTCACTGATAGAAAATGTCGGCTGCAGTTATTCGTTCTCCGCTGCATATTTCCTTATGTCAAATCATCCTCCGTTGAGCGGGCATAAATATTGAGACCGACCATACAAAGACATTAATAATGACACAAGGTTTACTTACAAGTTGGCCAGTAGCGGTCATCCAGTTAGCTGCTGAAGAAGTGAGTGAGCCGGCAGGTGCTTCTCCCTCGTTCGTTTCGCTTACTGTCTGCTGTTTATTCTCCTGAGTTAGCAGATGTTGCAGGTGATGGATATAGTCAATTGCGCTTCGCAGCGTTTTAACTTTGGATAGCTTTTTATTTTTGGGATCCGTGGGCACGTGTTTTCGAAGTCGCATGAATCCATCGTTGACCAACTTCACGCGTTTTCTCTCCCTGGCGTTTCGTCGCGCCACTACGGCGGGTTCCTTCTGTTTAGCGCTTGTGGCCGCTCGTCGCCGTCTTGTTTGGCCCAGAACAGGTGCCATGATGGGGATTTTCACTGAACTTCTCACCGCATCTGAACTTTCCTCTTCGCCGCTTCCCGGAGGGTAGCGTATAGTAGCAGAGGGAATGCTAAAGGCCGAACCGTTCTTGCTGAGTTCTTTGACAGACATGTCAACTCACGTTGTCGCTACACAGAACAAGTCGCACTTCGGCGCAGCTTTCAGTTCATACATGATTTATATATACACACTGACCTTGTGCCAAGTGGTGACGTAGGCTTGTTGTGTTAATTCTGTGTTGGTTTGAGTGGCAGTACTACTAAAATCTTATTGGTGTGGAGGACAATAGTCCAATGTCGAAATGGAAGAACTAACAGTCGTAGCGCCACAAAGTGATTTGATAATGTTCGCAGTTTGAAAGATCTGAATGTCATTTCCGTGTTCGTCAAAGCACTGTAAAAATAGGCAGCAGATTGTCCTCTATAAAAATAAAATCATCCCACGTAAATCTCGTCGTGTCGATGTTATAACAAGAGCTCACAACAGACCGTAGGTCCTCTTTGACAGGAAATAATACAAGTAATATGGCGAGGACTTGTGAATTCCGGAATCTCGCTTGAGATTGTATATTATCTTTTGGTCAAAAAAAATTTGATTCTGCTTTCACTGATTATTATTTTCTGAACGGAAGGACTGAAGATTACGCTAGAGTTAAAAAAAATATTTCGTCGACTACATATATATATCTTTTAATATTTATTTTTTATTATAATTTTTAATGCAAGGCCTGAAATAAGCGTCGTAAGAAAGTCATACAGATAAAATTGAAAACTCTAGTTGCCTACATATACAAACCGCGCGCTTGGCGCCATTCTTAAAGGTACTCTAATTGTTCCTACCATCTGCCGCTTGATCTCCATTGACACACTACTGCATAGAACTCACTGCGCTCGCGCATGCGTCATGAGTTAATTAATGACACCTGCCATTCTAAGCAACGTGGTGCGAAAACCCGAGGCGAGAAAATCTCCCAAGGCAAGTTAAGATAAAGCACGAGCAGTGCCTTAAGATTGGACAAATAAAACGGCTTAAAACGCGCTGTGCTAAGACCTGTAGATGCACTGTTTTGGGGAAGTCGACAACGGTTTTGTTCGCCTTTCTTTCAGAACTGCTATTCACGAGAATTAAAAACAATCCACCGCCTTTGTTTAGAAGAATGAGGGATATCCCCATACTTGGGCGACAATAAAGTGCCTAATTATTGGCTTTGTCTTCCAGCCCCACTTAAATGAAACTTTTTCAAGGGAATATTTGGGTTTTCTGTCTGCTTATGTTTTCTTGTGTTTTACTACGAGGGGCTCCGCCCACGCAATTCAACAAGAATCGAAACAAATTGGACCACGTGATCTCTCTAAACGCAACGCTTTTATGCGCAAGTATAACGGGCCAACGTTAGTAATTTTACTTTTTTAGCATCGGTAGTTCTTGTCAGTTCTGAAAGTATGGAAGCCGACCGGCCGCCCCTTTCTCTGTCAGTGCTCCGTTTTAAGGGAATACACAGAACAGAGAGGAGTCGAAACATTTTGACGTTGAGGTCGCCGAGGTTCGAACTATGAATCTCTTGCTGTGAATCTCTTGCTTGGAAGGTCGCACACTAACCGATTGGCCATATACCTGCTCCTTACTACATATACTGCTAGAAATCAGTGTTAAGCTTGGTTCGAAGTACGATTAGGTTGTCGTTAAGCTATGTATAAATTTTGTGGACATTTCACTGAAAATGAAGAATTTTCGCTCACAAAATGACTTCCTTGCTGTTCTTAACTTGGATACCTCCTCAGTTATTATTTGATTGACACACTGCAGTTGACAGTCAAGAGATTGACGGTATGAGAAATTGCCAATTCTGGGTTTAATAAGCTTAATCAAGCTTCGAACAACCGGATCCCCCGGACCCTGAAGATTTGGGTAAGGAGATAAAGGGACTCGAGTTTCTTAGTTTACTTCCGGTCAATTCTGAGTTTCTTAGTCATCAGTGCCTTTTGGGGTCCAATGTTTGATAATAGTCTGCCTTCGTTGTCTTCATTCAACCCGTAAATGAATCGCGACATAACGCAACAACCGTTATGAACCGAAGCATTTGCCGGCTTCACCGTCCCATGGCACTAACAATAACTTCAAGCAAAGATACGTAACTGCCTGCTAAGCCTTAGCGCGCAATCTTTCGAAAAGCTGAAGATGGGTCAACGAAGCTATGATAAAATATGAACTGAATCTCGAACGCCAACGAAATAATTTTGCAAGTTCCTCGTTATATCATGAGAACAGAGTGTTTGCTGTTTTTTTTTTTTTTTTTTTTTTTTTTTTTTGCCATTGCTCATATTTTATACTTTACAACGCCTGATTATACAAGGTATACACCGGCTGTTTCATGGCGAACTTTATGAACGTGAAGCCAGTTTCGCAAATAGCACGGCATGTATTGAAAGACACGACAGATCTTTTTCGCCTATTGCTAAAGGTTTATAACGGGCAATAAAGTAAATTTACTATTGAAAAAAGGTTTTTATGTCTCGGTGACCATCACTTAAACAAAATTATAGCACCAAGACCATTAGTCGGCTTGCGATTTACTTTGCATAAACAGTATGTCCTACTACATTGAGTGAAGCAATTAATATTAGACTACTTAATTTGATAACTGTCACTGTCATCAGAATTGTTTGCCTTACAAGCGTCACACAAAATTTATGATTTACATAACCCTGCAGGTGACCGTTCTGAAACCCGCTTAAACACACTTTGTGTTAATTTAACCTGCTGAAGGGTTGTGGGGAATCTGAAGTAAGCCGTGTTTGCTGACGTCTCGAGCGTTAGCCTTTCGTCGGAGGAAGCTCAATGCATTTTACCTTTGAGGCACTTTACTCGTCTTTTGCAGACAAGTAGTTTTGTTAAGTTATAACCGTTATTCTAACGTGATAGTTTTGGGCTGAAGATCAATTTCTCATTTCCATTGTATTGCTTCTTGTTCGGTAAGAAGTGTAGGACATCACTCGATTTCGAAATAGACAATTGCTCTACCTTGTTTTTTGTTTTGTTTTGTTTTGTATTTTTGTATTTTTCCTTTTCCTTCACACGCAAAATGGCTAAATCAATCACACGATTACTCTCCACAATCATTTAAAAACCGTGCTGTAATTAATTATAGCCATATATATATATACTAGCTTTGAATAAGCTGAAGACATAATTCGTGTCAATGGTGGTTCATCTTACCACAGCTACACCTGTAGACAGTACCATGTATAAGGTGTACAAGAGCGAGACTGTTCAGTTTGGATATATTTCTGGTTCCTTTTACTGTTCTCTTTTGTTATTCCTGGTTCGCGTGGGTCGACTTACGAGCATTCAAAAGCGAAGTTCAGATCCAGAGTAGTACCCTCGTAGTCCTCGCCGGGATTACCTTATCCGCAGTCCAAACAGAGAAAATCTACCCTATTTCAGACTTAGGCGTGAAAACGATACCCTTTTGGGGCGGCACATGCAAATACGGCTTGCATACTGGAGTATAGGGGGATTTTCCAATTGACTCTCTACCTGTCGCCCAGTTATAAACATTAGCACGTAAACTCAGCGACAGTCTCTCTGCACATTTGTCTCACAGGTTACTTGCATAACACTTCACACCCTACCCCCTCCCCTCCCCCTCAGCATTATTTCCCACAAAGTAAATGCCTGAATAGGGAACATTTTATGACCAGATCCCCAGAACGGAGCTATTTGACGTTGAGCTATTTGCATTATAGTACAATAGTACCCAGGCCCCGAGCTGCTGGAGCCCAAACCTCTCTCTTTTCCGGGGAATGGGCACTGATGATCGTCCAAAATGGCGGCTGTATTGTTCATTTTATTCCTACCGCTGTTGATTTTCCATGGAAGACTTGTGACCTGCCAAGAGAAAAAGCTGCGTATGGTTAACTTGGTATGTATTCTGCTGTTGTGGTGGTCAAGACATAAAATCGGAAGATATTTGAAACAAATTGACCATCAGCACAAATCGATCGTTCCTTCTGGTGATGTGGCAGGTTACTATATGAGGCTGTGTAATAGCATTCACTTCATGATTGCACTGACTAGTAGACTAGGGGCCTGTTAAATGTTTTGGAATCACTTTAAATGGATTTTTCCTGCTAACTGCGAGGCACCTAATATCGAATGATTAAGTTTACATAGCTTCAGTTTGTCTTTTTTGTTCCATTTCAAATAATGTGAAGACACCCGTGAGACTAATTCTTCGTATTAGCGATCAGATCACATGATTTGAAATGGGACAACAAATAACTGCAAACATGACGTAGATCTGTTGATTATTTGTCTCTATAAATGGCTCTATTTTGTGTAACATTTTATTCTCTGTGTGTGTAGAAGTGAACACTTGAGCATTGATTGTGTTGATTAAACTGGATACGCCATATGAATCTGTGGTGTGGCCAACCAAATAGCACAGGACAGCTATATGAATTAGAGTAAATATACAGTTAGAGTATGCTTCAGTTCCACAGGGTATATGCTGTGCAATGACATCTACTTCCAATAATTAAATTCGTTAGGCCAAATTACCCAGAAGCATATTCACAGCCTTACTGTTTCTTCTTGTTTACTTTAGGTGTATCGCCATGGAGATCGCTCCCCTGCTGCCATGTTTCCAAATGATAAACACAAGAATTTTTGGCCTCAAGGCCTTGGGCAGCTGACACAGGTACAAAGCATGATGCATCTATAGTTATATGTACTGTTTGTAACAGGTCACAGTGTAGATAATTCTGAAATATCACATACTGTAAATTATATAATAACATAATAGTACTAGAGGGACCCCTGTAAAATATTTTCTCTTTTTTTTTTCCCTAATTTTTTCTTCTTTTTTCTCTTTTAAAGTCCATTTAGAGCATCTTGAATGCAGTTTACATTGTCAAAGTACAAACTTCTCTGTAGTGCATGTACCACTTGGCAAATCAGCAATCGAAAGACATCAAATCTCCCTGTTTTTCAAACATGTGGTAGCATCAGCCCCATATCCAGTAACCTGACAGCTAAAATTCTTTTTCTAAACTTATTTCCGATTTCCAAAAGAATAGTGGTCAGCATACAAAGCCAATATTTTGTACTCTCTTTTGCTCCAAGTGGCCACCATGTTGGTTTTTTTAATGAAGAAGCCTGGGAAATAACATCACAGACACACAGAAAAACTTATTGTATAGATAAAATAAGTCTGGTGAGACTGACTTTAGGCATCAAACGTTTCAAAATATGACATTTTATGAACTTCTATTTTTCAAGATCTGGTGAAAGTATTTGATTTCGTGTTTTTCTTACTCAGATTGGGATGAATCAGGAGTTTAAGCTTGGGAAATTCCTCAAGCAGCGCTACATCAACACAACAAAACTGTTGAACTCCACATATATAAAAAATCAGGTAAACCCATCATTTTTTGTTGTATCACTTATGCACCTTTTCTGAGTATTAAGGATGCATGCTTGGAATAATACCAAGCAAGGAAAGGATGAAACAAGGGAGGGAGGGAGGCGGCCCTGGAGTGGGGTACTCCCGAATAGGTATGTTTTGGTGTTTTGGTCTGGAATACTGTAGGGACGGTATAGATTTTGTCTTTTTGGTCTGTGGTAGGGTAGTAGATTTTGTCTTTTGGTCTGGGTGGGGTATAGATTTTGTCTTTTTGGTCTGGGGTAGGGTATAGATTTTGTCTTTTTGGTCTAGGGTTGGTATAGATTTTGTTAGGATTTAATTAAATGATTTGTGCTTTAGGTTTACTGCCGCAGTAGTGACAGAGACCGATGTATCATGAGTGCTCAGGCTCAACTAAATGGCTTGTATCCTCCTGAAGGCAAACAGGTACAACACAATGTCGTGTCATGCTCTTTATAACCATTTACTTTTCTAGGGTGGTCTTTGGACAACTGTTGAAACCAAAGTGAAAGTTATAGGTGGACTTCCAATTACAGAGGCTTTACGCAACTCTTTCAACCTCTCAGAAGCCAATCTTAAAGTAACCTGCACTGGGTTTTACCTCAGGAAGAAACCAATCGGCAGTGCGACAAAATACTCCAAAATCTCCACTTGCATGCTTATGTGAGAAGATTACAGTCAGGTTTTGCTTTAGTTTGTTCCTGATTAGCTAAGATGTTACCAACTAAAAGTGAAGCAATCACTTGCTTACTTTCAACAGTCATTAAAAAGGTATAATATATTTTTCTGTAGTGTAGCAATATTTATCCAGGGCCCCTTGCTCTGGCTTATATAGTTCTTTTGCTGGCAATTTTTCTGCAGGTTTGGCGCAATAAGTTGGATTGGCAACCAATTCCTGTTCATACACTGCCAGTTAAAGAAGACTTTGTAAGTTAAGCCTTGTTTTCACAGGCACAAAGAAACTTGTGCTTGCATTCCATCTTAAAACCAGGGATTGGGTAAACATAATTTACTCAGCTACTAATATGACCATGATTTGTTTGTTTGTTCTTTGCTTGTCAATAGAATTTAGTATCAATACTACTGCTCATGAATTTATGTTTAATCCTTCAGCTTCTGCATCCACAAGATTATGACTGTCCCCTTTATAAAGAGTTGACACGCAAGTCACACAACGAACCAAAGTACAAGAAGGTTAAAGCTGATAATAAGGTACCGCTAATAACCCTTTCACTCTCAAAAGTTCAAAATTCAGATTCGTTTTAGAAGAAAATGTAATGAGTGATGCAGCGGGAATTAGTATAGGTAATCATATGGTTTCGAGTGCAATTTGGAATAATAATAATTAAAAGGCACGGTCGGGTATAAATGCACTTGTCATTGGAAACTCCCGCCCCAGATAAACATGCGGGTATTAGACATATTGAAAGAACAAATGAAGAAAATGCTATACCTGCCAACTCTCACGCCTGCGGGTCGAAAACTTCGATCTCACGCCAACTCGCGCTTGCGGACCAATTTCTCACGCCTGGCTGGCTAATACAAAAAAACGATTTAAACCGCTTAAATTTGGCTAAAAACTACCACGAAAATGAAGGAAATGCCATTTTAGGGAGACTGGATTTCAAAATTTTCCCCGGACCCCCCTAGAAGCTTGTACCAACCCCCCTCCCCCACCCTCGCAATTCTGAAAAACCTCACGCCTTGCAATCGAAAAATGTTGGCAGGTATCAAATGCCCCACATGCTGGTGAAGGGTATAAAATCAAAACCACCACCAAAGGTTTCAACATTTCTTGGAGCATGACAAAAACAACTGTTCCCCCTTCTTCAACTTCAATATTGACTCATACGTCATACGTTTGGCCACATTGTATAATCTGAAAACACGAACGCAAAATATAAAGAGGTCAAGTTTCTGTCGACCAACATTTTCTGCAGAAGCCCAGCCTCAGGAATATTTACAGTATGTAGTTTATATAAATGAAAGGTACGCACAGTACTGCTGCTCCCTCGCCTTCCGCACCGCCGCCATGACCATGTGCTGTGTACTTGGTTCCAGTCCCACTCAACAGACGCCTGTCTAAAGTGGCCTAAGCCCCACCCCCAGGGGCAACTTGAAGTTGCTATGACAAGTGCATAATGTTTTCAAGACTACAAAATTGCATGAGCGCTGCTTGGGCCCCCATGTTCATAAGAAAGGTTTCGCAATGGACCTCGTTTTGAAATAGAAGCAACATGAGCATCTCGTGAACATCGTCTGATGCGTCTCTTACGTCACACACGTTTTTTCTGCAGGAGTTTCTGAAACGTATCAGTCTTCTGGCCGGAATGAATCTTACTTTGGAAAATTCATGGATAATGAACGATGTGTTTGTTTGTGAGGTAAGTCCTGGTTGTTGTCAGTGTCTCAGACCGTTCCAGAGGTTTTCCTCCGTCGCTAACGCTCTCGCAACGCTCCCGTGGACTGTATCAACCCTTTCACTCCCAAACTCAAAATGCAGATTCTCCCATTTTGTGGAGAGAAGTGATAGTTTAGTCAGCTTTCATCTGAGCAAGCTATCAAAAGTTAACTTCTCCATACTGTATGATATGGTGAGAAACCAAAAGGAAGCCATGGAAGTTGATCACTCTTGGGAGTAGAAGGGTCAACTGTTCGAGGGACCGACGATAGAACGTCGCACGAAGTTCGCACATTTGTTTTTGTTCCTCCAGAAACATCACAATTTGTCTCTTCCTTCATGGGCAAATGAAACAGTTGTGGAACGTTTGGCAAATCTCTCCTCGTTTACCTTTGAGTGGATGTTTGGTTCTAGTGCTGAGAAGGCTCGGCTTACTGGAGGTGTGTGCTTTTGAATAGCTCATAATCATGTGTCGGTGTGGACACAGTGCATCCACTTCCCGCAACTGCCACCAGGCCTACACGAGGTCCTTGAGTTGTAGCCCCACTACCGTGGCTTTCTTTGTTGCTAAAGGCCTCCACAGACGAGACAAAGTGTTATCAATCGACAACTATTTGTGCATACCTAATTGTCGATAAGTAATGTTCTTACGCGACGGCTTGGTAAACTAGCGTTTACAGCGCATGTCAAAAGTGCACATGCCGATACCATGCCCTCTGATGCTCATGCATCAAAAACATAGTTATCGATAACTCACTCACAGACGAGGAAGAATTAGTTGTCGATCACTGAAAACCGCCGTGTTTGTTATCGACAACCAAAGTAGGTTTCCTTTTGAAAAGGAAAACTACTTTGTTGTCGGCGACTTTACTTTTCATCTTTGGTTATCTATAACTTGGTTCACAGTCCTCGTCTGTGGAGGCCCTAAGTAACTTACGCTGCAGTTGTAAAAAGTTACCCCTTTGTTGTCTTGTTGCATGTCACGACATGTATCACTCACTGCTTTATCCTGCTAAATCGCCGGAAGAAGTTGTAAAAAAGACATGTCGGTAAAAGTGACTCTTTTTTCAATCCCAGGACCTCTTTTGGGTGAAATGGTGCGCCACATGACAAGCTTCAGAGACGGCCAGGAGGGACTGAAGGAGATGTATATTTATTCCGCAGTAAGGGAAACTACAATAATTGCTCTTATTGCGACCCTGTGACTAACAAGGTCACCGAATAGTTCTTATTAGTGTTAGAATGTTTTTTTTTTTATACCTCATTTGCGCGACATTCAAACCAAGAAATATCCTACTGTTCAACTAAAGTTCGTGATGTACAATCGAACTTAACGATAAAATATTTGGGTTTATACAAGACTTTAACGCGGTAAAGATTGTTTCGGACGTTAGCCCTACTCTTTATGTTTGTTTGGTTTTGCGGTTTATTTGTTTGTTTGTTTGTCTTCCTTTGTGGCAGCATGACACCACAGTGACAGCCTTGCTAAGTGCACTTAAGTTGTATGATGGTACTCAGCCACCGTACTCAAGCGCAGTACTGATAGAGCTCTACTCCTCGGACGAAAGGTAAAACAGCACGGGCACCAGGTTTTGGACGTTGTGGGGTTTCCAGATTAGAGCGGTTTTGGACGACCGTCGTAAACCAAAACCAAAGTAATTACAGTGCCAATCATAAAGACTGTAAGAAAAAGCTTTCAAGCAACTAGAAGCTAAAGTAATTTGTAGATGGTTTTATTTTGAAGAAGAAACCAAAAATGCGCGAAAACGTCGTCACCACTTGTTTACTTGCGTGAGAAGATTGCAATTGGGTTTTGCTTTTGTTCTTGATTGGCCAAGAATGTTGGCAAACTTGTTAGGACCAGTCTGGTAGCGTACGAAACGTGAAAGAAAAGCAAATAGTTACTTTTCGACAGTCATCCAATAACCACAAGTTAAAGTTATGGGACAGTGTACAGGTAGTGCGCATGTGCGACAGAATTCAACCGACCTTCTAGCAAACAAGTAACTGGTCACCAATCCACCACGTGTAATACTCTTACATATGAAATATCTTTACTGATACTCCAGAGCTTTCATTTTGCCATTCCGGATAATTTAACAAGACAGCCCAATATAAGAAGAAAGAAAGCGCATTTTCCGTTAAAACTTTAAAACGAGCGGTGTTTTTGTACTTTAAATTGAACCTGGAAGAAATGACAGTTGTTGTCCGTAGCCTAAAACCATATAATGTTGACGGTTAATTCTAAAATTAAACTTACTGATAATACCTTTTCCATTTTTAAAAAGATCTTGTCTCGAGATGCATTTCCACTTTCTGCATTTATTTCATATTTTATTATTGTCACTGAGCCCGAGTTTTTGTCCAGTTGTGAACAGCCTTTAAGTGCTCACTCTTTGAAAAGATCAGAAATGCTTAATGTCCTGAAATAGAACAAAACACGGCTTGGGTTCGTTGTTCAACTTCAGTACTAATTTGTTACAATCAGACAATTATTTCAGAAGCTGACGTTACGCGAAACAAATTTTAGCGACGGTTTTATGCCCAATAACTGCACGTAACATTTCAAACCTGTAGGAAACATTTTTATGGGAGAAATGGCAGGCGAAACTCGTCGCTCGTGAACATGCATGCACCACCGTAATAATGGACTTATAATTAATTGCGGAATATCCGATTCTTGACTTATGAAGTCGGAACTCTATTTGAATTCGATTGGGACTTCCTGGGATACTATTATTGTTGATATTATACTATTATATTTTTAGTATTTGCTGAAGTGCATTGCTTTTCCTTTATTTGGCCTCTTCAAAACTTTTGATAATGTGTCATAATTGTAGAGTTTTTAAACAGTCTGTATAAACCTATCAGCGACGGCCTAAAAGAAATGGCACATCGTTTGTTTGATTTGTCGGCGAAGAGTGATGTGTTGAATTTCTGTACCAGCTGTTGCAGTCGTGATAGCATAAAACCGAGACGCGGCTGAAACTTTTTCTCGATAATATGTATTTGAAGTGAGGACCACTAAGCCTTGTGTCTTTTCTTGCCCCTTCCAAGTCTTATCCAAACTTGTAATCAGTATTGCCGGAGATCTTCCAAAGCTGTAGATCAACTGCAGCACTGTCTGCTTAGAATAGAACGGAAGACAACACAGCTTCTATCGGTATAGCTCCGTTGTAACAGACCTACAAAACAATTTACTTCTTACCCGAGAAGAAAACAAAACTTTACTGAAGAGTTGAACACATGGACAGCGCACTCAACAACACGAGTTTCAGCGGCGGCGCTTGTCAACGCTACAACTTTTCCTGCCTGGAATCATACAGTCCATTCCTGTTTGGCCATGCCGTTGTTAACATCGCACTCAGCGCTGTTCTTTCCGTCACTGCAGTTCTTGGTAATGGTCTGGTGTTTGCTGCCTACTATTACAGTGAATCCCTTCGAAGTCCTGCTCAAGTCATGTTGCTGAGTCTAGCCGCTACAGACTTGTTATCCGGCGTTGTCTCTCAACCTCTCTTCATGTTGGAAAAGTTCCTTCTTATTACAAGTAGCTGCACCAAGACAATGTGCTTGATTGTTAAATTCGAAAAACTATTAATGTTATTTCTGATAGGAGCAACATTACTTAATCTTTCCATGATCACGGCAGATCGATATATAGCTATTTTGCACAGTTATAAATACCCAGAACTAGTAACGGACAGTCGAGTCAAAAAGGTAGTTGTTGTGCTGTGGTCTTCTTGGATAATAATGTTATTTGCGTGCAGGTGGATCACTCATAGAATTTCGGTCTGGTTTGTTATTGTTTTATCTGTCAATATTATTTTTATTAGCTTTCTATATTACAATATTTTCCGCGAACTTCAGCGCCTTAATGCCAATCCGGCAGAAACTACAGGAAACGCTTCTGAAGAGGAAAGGAAAGAACGCGAAAGAAAAAGAAGCGTACGAACACTTGCATATATTTTTGGGTTACTTGTATTTTGTTTTGTTCCACTGATAATTTATAGCCTCCTGAATCGATTTAACTTTCCAGCAGATTTTTATAGCAAAGAATATCTGCTGCTATACGCGAGTAACGCCGCCTTCTCCAATTCCTCCCTAAACGTTTTTGTTTATTACTGGAGAAATGAGGAAATGCGCTTAGCCATGCGGAAAGTTCTCAGGAAAATAAGACAAAAGTTTCACAACAACGAAGTTAGTCCTTAAACAGGATTTTCAAGAAAAACGAGCCATGTAGTGACGGCGAGTTTTGTTGTAATAAAGGCGTTTGTAACTTGCATTTTAACATTCTGCACGTGTAGAGTCGAAGTAGTAATGATGTTCTGCTACTATTTTGTGAAATGCACTTCAACATGTCGTGTTTCCAGACGGCGAAATATGATTTGTAAAAGTACAGTCGTTGGGACTTGGATCAAGCCAGATCAAGATTGATGGCTTTCTCATATTAACTAAATACAGTCAACTATTCATCTAAAAAGAACCAGAAGCTTTCCTCTGACCACTTTCGGCTGTTGAAGGTTTGATTAATATTTTGACGCAATGACCGTCGACTCAATTGTTAGTTACCAATGAAGAGCTTATTTCATTCCTCGGCGTTTGTTTGTACAATGCCTTTACACGAGAGTTTAGTTCTTTGTAACTTATAGTTTGTTGAGTAGCGGCGAAGGAAACCGCAACATTGTAGTTTATTGCTGTTAACAGTGTAGCGAAGAGAAGTTGGATAAATTTCCGATTGTATTTCCACACTGGGTATATAATTTTGTGAATAGGAAACTATATACCTTGTTCAAAAACACTGTCGGTGATCACTTTGAATAACAAAGGACAGGTTCGAGAGGTTTGATGGGATATCACACGTTTAATTCATTTCCTTGACGTGGTACCAATAATTATAGCTTTTGTTATATATTATGCAACGAGTCCGACAGTAAACACAGTATTCCCTGAATAAGCGCTTTCCCTCGATTGAACGCCCCCATCTGTCTTTACTTTGACTTGTGCATAAATTAGTGTCATAAGTGCAACTGTCAAGTTTTATACAAGTTTAAAGAGCATAAGTTACTTGCTTGCCACTAAGGTTTTTTTTTCTTTTTCTTTTTGTTTTTTCAAGAGTTTCCTTATCCTCTCTTGAGATGTATTTCCTCTTGTATATGTTTATCCAAACGAAATTCCCTTTGAAGTCAACTTGGAGTTCAATGAGCGGGCTTTCTATTGTGTCAACTTCCTTCCGATATGCCTGTTAATTGCTCACTCTTTGAAACCAAAATTGATTGTCTCGAGGTAGGACGAAACGTGGCATGATTTTAACTTTGCAATATAAGGCGTTTGAAGCGCGCGAGCCGATTTCTGGGAACGGATCGTCACTCTGTAATCCCATGTTGCAGTGCAGACTTCTCGCAACATATCGTTGTTCGACGAATTCTCGCCAAACTCGTGTCGTGTGAATTTATGTATAGCTGCACCACGTGCGGATGTCTGGTGCTAAGAAGACGGAACTTTCAAGAACTTCATTGATAAGATAAAGTGCCCTTCATTTAACGACGAATGGGTCCCCTCCTTTCTTTGGCCTCCTTAATGAAGTGACTATTATTATAGCTTTTATGCCGCAGTCTGCCGTACACTTATTGGCCATAATCGGGAACCTCAACCGAGTCAAGTAGAACAAAGGTTTCGGTCAGTTGTTAGTTTGTTGTGAAACAAGTCAATTACTCGCATTTGTGCACCATCTGTTTCCGCAGAGCTTTGTTTAAGGTTGTGATTTGAATGCGATAAAAGAAACCACACAACCTCGAGTCTTTCACAGAACTTGAAGCATTTCCCTGCATCGCGTTTTTCTCGCTCCTTCAAAGTTTGTTTGAGACCTTTTTTTTTTAGCACTTTCCAAACCTGCACATCGACGGTCCTTTCCAGTCGGCGTGATACACACGAAAAGATCTGGTATTCGGCGAAATTGATTTTTCTTGTAACAGACTGAAAAAAAAAAAACACTCAATCTTCACCTTAGTGTGAAAGCATCTGAAAACTTGAACACATGGAAAGTCACCTCAACAACACAACTTTCGACGTCGCTTGCTCACGTCACAGAATCTCCTGCCTGGAATCATACAGTCCATTCCTGTCTGGCCATGCCGTTGTGAACATCGCACTCAGCGCTGTTCTTTCCGTCACTGCAGTTCTTGGTAATGGTCTGGTGTTTGCTGCCTACTATTACAGTGAATCCCTTCGAAGTCCTGCTCACATCATGTTGCTGAGTCTAGCCGCTACAGACTTGTTATCCGGCGTTGTCTCTCAACCTCTCTTCATTTTGGAAAAGTTCCTTCTTATTAGTAGCTGCACCAAGGCAATTTGTTGGATTGTTAATATGGAAAAACTATCAATGTTATTTCTGATAGGAGCAACAACGCTTAATCTTTCCATGACCACTGTAGATCGATATGTTGCTGTTTGTCACACTTATAAATATCCAGAACTTGTAACTTGCGATAGAGCTAAAAAGATCGTTGCTATGTTATGGTTGACTTGGATAATGATTTGTTTGGTGGCTTGGCGTAGAATTTCGATGACGTTTTTTACAGTTTTACCCTTGAATATCGTTTTCATTAGCTTTCTATATTTCAAGATTTATCGCGAACTTCGCCGCGTTAATGCCAATACGTTAGAAACTACAGGAAACGTCCCTGAACAGGAAAGGAAAGAACGCGAAAGAAAAAGCGTGCGGACACTTGCATATATTTTTGGGTTACTTTTTTTCTGTTTTGTCCCAATGGTAATTTATGGCCTCGTGAATGTTTTTGGGGGCACCGCGACGGATTTTAATATCAAAGAAGGTCTGCTGCTGTACGCCAGTAACGCCGCCTTCTCCAATTCCTCGTTAAACGTTTTTGTTTACTACTGGAGAAATGAGGAAATGCGCGTGGCCATGCGAAAAGTTTTCACAAAAATAAGACAAAAGTTTCACAACGAAATTAATCCCTAAACAGGGAGAAACGAGTCATGTACTGAACAGGTTTCCTCTTAATAAAAGCGATGTCTTTATTGTTGAAAGTTTAAGTGTACATCTGCAACTATGTGACGTAGAAGTTTGATTACAAAGATCTACGAAATAAACGAAATGAACTGTCAAAAGTTCAATTGTCAAATTTTGGACAAGTGTGAAGAGTAAAGCTTTTCCTTTCGCTTTATTTTTAGGAGTTCTCTTTGTCCTCTGTTTAGTGGCATCGAAATAAAGTTGCCTAATTATTCACCTACATGCAGGTGTATACATATATCATAGTGGTATACTTTTACTGCGCGAATAGAACAAAAAACTAAATAAAAATAGCAGTGGTTTCCTTGACGACTACAGGCCGGTGCCATGGTTGCGTTGGACTTGGTACGAGCCTAAATATAACAGCATTCAGTAAACGGTATTCTAAAAGGAGAATAACTTTAAATTGAAAAACGTTGATTTCACTAATCTGTGCATTTTGATCTTTTTTACAACTGGTTTGTGTAGTTGTCATAATGTTTTCAGTAGAAGTGATAGTTGATAGTGGCTCCCAGCGTTCAGTAAAGTTCCCTTGACTTGCTAGCCCTAGTCGACACCGCTGAAATACGTTTCTCAGCCGTGCAGTCACCTTGCTTTTGAATCAGCGGTTATTGCACAAAAGTAACGCTCGTAAACCTCAAGACATAGCCAAGAGACTCAATACTTGGACTCGATACTTAACTATAAGTTAATTCAATGCATTTTTCTATAACATAAGTTGTGCACAAGAAAAACGAGGCTTGCACACGTTTGAAATTTTACCTCGAATTATGAGAAGTTAGATAGCCATGGCGACGAACGCTGACCAACGGAAGTGACGTCAAGAACCACTGTGGTTATATTAGATCGCTAGCAGCCTTTTTGAGACTATGGAAACCAAGCTGACCTCTTTGCTGGCATTGAGGGTGGTCACTGCCAGAGACTTGTTTGCGCCCTTGAACCTCGACCCCTGCACGAAAGGCGAAAGCGCTAACCATTACACCACCGCGGGCTCTCTTCAAGACAATTGGGTTTATTGTGATCTTATAGAACTATGTGACCAGGATTGAGCAGTTTCATCCAAAAAAAAAACATTTTTTTCTCGTTGTTGTTGTTGTTGTTGTTGTTGTTGTTGTTGTTTTCTCCTCGTGTCCACAGGAAGGACCTCACTGTCCAGATTCATTATCGGTTTGGACAAAGCAATGACCTGCACCACCTAAAGCTACAGAACTGTGCGCACGATTGCCCGCTGGAATCTTTCCTAGAGTACGGGGTTTTCTTTTAATACAATCTCCTATCCTTGGAGTCCAGAGATATCTCCGCGGCCCACACAGCCGGAGCTTTGCGATCTCCACTCTCGACGACTTTTCTTGTCTCTTTCTCTCTTCTTCTTGTCTAGCCCTCGGACTTGAATATCTTTTCTAAAGTACGGGGTTTTTTTTAATACCATCTCCTGTTTATGAATTTTGCAACTCATTATATTAAATCCAGACCACCAAATCTATCTGTCCGACCTAAATGTCTTCAAAGCCTTGCTGACCAGAATTTTCGTTTCAGGGAAACTGCCAGCGCCATACCCACCGATCTTGACAAAGAATGCGGTCGCTTGTCTGTTGTTCAGGAGATTTGTGTCAAGACTGTAGTTTACAAGAGTAAGTAAGGTCTGGTTTAGAGCGGTTTTCGGATGACGTAAACCAAAAAGTAATTACGAGGAAGAAACCAATCAAAAGCAAAAGCAATTTGCGTTTGGTTTTAGGTTGAAGAGAAAACCAGTCAGCAGCGCCAGGGAACGCCATGTTGTTTGCTTGCGTGAGAATACCACAATCGTGTTCTGCTTTTGTTCCTGATTGGCCACGAATGCCCTAAACTTGTTTGGACCAATCCGAAAGAGTGGCAAACGCAAAACCAAGCCAATCACACGATTACTTTCGACAGTCATCTTAGCAATAAGCAGAGTCGAACAAGGCAATCAAAATAAAACACAGCGACCTTTTTTTTCTTTTTTGTATAATGCTCCATTTTACAGCGGAAAATCTTGTTTTGCTTGTTTGTTCAGTAAAACGCAAAACAATAGTAATAATAATAATAATAATAATAATAATAACTGGTTTGTTTTTTGTTTTGTTTCACGCAGGTTTCTTGGCGGCATTCGTCGTGGTGACTGTCCTCTTCGTTTTCCTGATAGTGTGCTTGTGTATTCGTTGCCGTATTCGCCAATCAAGGCAACAGAAAACATTGGTAGGAGTCCGTGGAGGTCTGCTCAAGGACGCCAGGCTGCTGGACAATTCTGACTACGATTCAGAGGCCTAAAGTTTGTAGTGGACAAGAAACGTTTTGTGGATTTAAGAGGCCCTCCCTGCCAATCTGAGGAAAAATTAGGCTGGTTTTGCTTCCCAACATAGAAAACGCACACACACACTAGAATACATCGATGGCTCAATGGGTAAGTAGTGCGTTAGGCCAAAAGAAATTAATTGTCTGAAAATGGATTGATAAATGCTGTTGACTAGGCCAAGGACTATGGTCGAGAAGACCATATATGGTACTGTATTATTCCGAGCCCGTAATTGCAACACGAGACAGGTTTTGCCTGGAATCATACCATATAGAATGGCTTCATGGAAAATGAGAAAGTTCAATTTGCTTCATAAGACTAGGGTTTTTGTTATAATGCTTGGGAATTTACTAATTTAAATTATGTAGTAAAATCTTTTAGTGTTCTTATTGTGTACTTGACACTTGATCTCATGGACGACATCCGGGGTATAGCGACATAAAATTGGATTTTTCGAAATACATTTGGGAGGTTGAAACTTACCCTAAATTAGCTCTATAGTTAGCTAGGAATTAGACCAATTAAAAATAGAATGGATCTACTAGAATTTGCAACAACTCGTTTAGCGCTCCAATAGAAAATAGACTAAAACACATCTTTAGGCAACAGAAGTTTTAGAAAACCACGTTTTTCAAATGCTCTTCCATTTCTTTGTGAAAATAAAACCACCCTGGAGCGTTGCTAAGTGACATCCAGGCACGTGACCAAGTTTTTGACTGCTACTTGTGGTTTCCGTAGTAACAGCACGAGTCTGCTCGTCAAGAGCTTTCCTTTGATTTGAGTTTAATTTTGCAGTTATAGCCAGTTATTGCGGTAGAAGCTTGCCAAGTACACCGTTGGCGATGTTCACGTTACTAAAACTGCAAATAATCTCGAACTCCACTCAAACACGAAAGCTTTTATTTGAGTCCCACCTTTAGGTTCCATTTGACAGTTCTGTAGTTGGACGCAAGCTTTCATTTAAAAATACTTCGTTTGGCAATTCAGGACTCGGTTGAATCAAACTGCCTTTGGAAACTGGGGCTCTTTTGTAACGTGCTAGCTGTGAGTTCCTGTTGATCGCTCCAAGAAGTGTAATTTATCTCAATTACGTTCCCGCCCTTTTTAATACCGCCCCTCTCAAGTGTGCGCGCGCATCAAGCTTGACGGGACACAACTTTCTTAGCAAGCCGGACTCGTGGGCTCATGAATCGGGTGTTTCAGGCTAGGGGTCTATTGTGATGATATGACTCTCGTTGTAGCTTATATAAACTTGTGTTTCAAACGATAGTCCTAATTTGCTGGAAGTCTACAGACCTTATCCAGGATTTCTGAACAACAGCGCCCAAGAACAATCAGATTGTTTGCATGATTATTGATCTCAAGTGAAAATGTAAACGCCTTGGTATCCAAGTATTTCAAAATTTATTGGTTTGTACCGAGTTAACCCTTTCACTCCCAGTGATCAAGCTCAATTTTCTCTTTCAGTTTTGGCAGCACAAATACATCATACAGTAAGGCGAACTTGGGTTTTGAAACTTTTCTCAGATGACAGCTGATTAAATTATCAATTCTCACTACATCATTCATACATTTTCCTCTTAAAAGGTTAGGAGAATCTGCATTTTAAACTTGGGAGTGAAAGAGTTGAACTGTTCGTGCGTGACAGTATGTGGTCAGTTGAAGCTAATTATGCAAAATTATTCGCTTCGTGTCAATGGTGGGCGCTGTTCACTGAACTCGATCACTTTTTCCGGGTGAGTGTAACAACAGGCATGGCGGCGTCTTCGGTCCCAACTTCGCGTTCTTGTGTTTGGGGAACTGTGGTTTTCATTTGGCTTTTGAGTGCATCGTTGTCATGTGCAAGCAAGAAGCTACGCATGGCTCAAGTGGTATGTATTTACCGCCGTTCGTGGTCACACTTTGGCATCAATGTATAATGATCACTGCATAGAAAAGGTGTTTATAAATTTAGTGCAGTGTGATTTACCAGATTAGTCATATCGGTCTTGTGGAAAGCTTGCAAAGAAATCACTTAGGTCTACACGATTCTGAGTAACGCCAAGCTGTAAAGAAAATATTTGCGTGTGCCAAACAGTGCCATGTGTATTGCGTAAAGTGCCCTATACTTCACCTTTATTCCGTCCTGAGCTGCAGCGCCTTTTTTTACTTTTTATTTATTTATTTTTTTGCAAACCTGTTTCTGCGATCGGTCAGTATTCGAAAACAGAAATTTGAGCACAACGGACAATTATAGCCACACGGGGCCCATCCCTCTCCAATAATTTGCACACACACATCCGTTTCTAAACATGGCCGTAACAGCCTTTTGAGCAATCAATGTACTTATAAGACAACAAATAGCAAGAACTTTTGGAGAGTGGTACATTAACATTACAATGCCCTGCGATACAGTCTATATAAAAAATATATTGAACTTGCTCTTGAAGACTCCCATGGGGACGGAGGCGCGAAGAGCCACGCGCACAGCTCCATTGTTTAGTCGAGCTCACGAATCTGCAATTCTGACATCTCATTTTGTCGAGATGATCAGTGAGATAAATTATGATAATTAAAGAAGAGGGATGGAAAGAGGCGGGATAAATTAGCATCGAGGGTAATTATTGTTTGTTTAGCAGTGTACAGGGTTACTGAAGTCTACACGAGAGCAGCACAAAACCTGTTTATATTTTTCTCTTGCGGTTTGTCTGTCACTGATATTCTTTACCAAACAATTGACTCGCAGAGGCCGATGGTCAACATGATATTAAATGAGTACAATTGACTGATTTTTATAACCAAACGACTTGTTCACTTAGCTATTTCAGTCTAAACACCGCGCGACGCAACAAATAGCACAAGATCATAATTTGCATTTTTAACATAATTTCCGTTTGACCTTCTTTCTTTTGTCATCGCGTGCGTGTAAACCTTGTCCCAGGGCCATCCGCGTAACATTTCCCTCACCTCCCCCCCCACCCCCCCAAAGGAATGTCCCACATGCAACTGAAGACAAAGAACGTTCTAAAACAATTTCGAGTCAGTATTTTTTCACATAAATGGATCTTTAATTTATTATTAGTTCTGCAAACCATATTAAAAAATTGATAATACACCTATATGTCTTTATATACAGTTCATTGCATTGGAGCATGTGCATTGTGCAATCTGGTTTGCTGGGTTCCTTTTGCAATATGGTGAAAAGTGCAAAAGAGGGAATAAATTAGAATACATTATGTAGGAAGAGCAGACAGGAACCAAAAAAGTGAGTAATATCAAACGGATAGATTCAGATTAAGAAACTGGAAGGTTTACAACTACTACTTAAAATACTTATTACTACATAGTACATGTGTCATTTGTTCAGCCAACCCTGTAACAGCATGTTGCAAGAGGACCTAACAATGGTGCAATTGATTGAAGTATTTCATCCATTTGCCTGGGGCTTCACAACCAAACAAGTTATATTTTCATGAATATTTAATTCCCATAACATGAATCACTTGCTTTTCCTTATAAGGTATATCGTCATGGAGACCGTGCACCTGAACATGTGTATCCCACTTATGAACATAAGGACTTTTGGGTTGATGGACTTGGACAGTTAACTCAGGTTTGTATTTTGTGTTCTCCATTTTCTGTCTGTCTGTCTGTCCTTGTCAATCAGTGTCTCTTTGTGTTTTGTCTGTTTCCATCTTTCTGTCACTGTCCTTTTGTTTCTGTCTGCCCCTCTTTATGTCTGTCTGTCCCTGTGCTTTGTGTAAGACACAAATTTATTGATCTCTCCATTAAGCTCATGGTTGTGGACTGCAAAGCATTCTGGATCCCCATATTTCTATATAGTAATATAGACAGAGCAGTCGTGTTGCCGCTTAAAGAAATTGCAGATTGATTATCCTAGCTATTCTTATTCCAGAATAAGCCCAAAGAAACAAACCTTTATTCAAACAATGCTATTAATACATATCAAGAGCAAGGCTGACACACTAGACAGTTAAAAACATTTGTTCATATTAATTTTGTACTTTTTGTTATATTCCATGTGCCAACAGGAAGGAATGCTGCAGGAGTACAACATGGGAAGGTTCCTTAAAACTAATTACATCAATGACACAGGATTGTTGAATTCCTCCTACGTAAATGAGCAGGTATAATGTACAAACAACAATCCGGCAATAAAAATCCAATTTTGAAAGTAATTATTAAATTGTTTTATTAAAGCAAACTTGTGTATTCTGACTTGCAAGTTCCAAAAAAAAAAAAAAAAAAAAATTACACACACATGCAATGTCCACCACAAAAGATGATGCAGTCAGCTTGCAATGCATTGTGGGACCATAAAATAAAAAACCTGCATTGACGTGCATGTAAATATAAGGTAGACCAAAGTCAACATATGACCAGGGCTTTAGAGCTTTCAAGGGGTAATCAACATTTAGATAAATCTACTATGTGTTCCTCCGCATTGAAGGTTGTTTGTCGAAGTACCAACGTAGATCGAGCTTTAATGAGTGCACAGACTCAGTTGAACGGACTATACCCACCAACAGGAAGGCAGGTGAGCTAATGTACACTGTGTGCATATGTGGGCATTAGCCTGATTGTGAGTACAGTATTTAAACCAAATCTTGGTTTTCGATGTTAAACGATCATGTACAGTAAAAGTTTAAGAAAACATGCAAAAAGAAGTTCAAATTTGAAGCTATTGTTAGTAGACACTTCGCTGCCATGTTTCAAATTAAATTCATCAATAAAAAAAAGTAAAATCAACAGCAATATGTGAACACTGCTATTAGAATGAGCTTTTGAAGGAGCTTTCATTCAAGAGCTGTCACATCTTCAGTTTTGATTTGGCTAATTAATATTATTTGATTAGATGTACTTGATGATACAGTGTAAATCTGTATCATGTCTGTCTACATCAGGTGTCAGTGTTGTTACCTGCACCTTTTCCTCTGTTGTAGATTTGGCGACCAAACCTGGATTGGCAGCCAATACCTGTACAGACACTTCCAGCAAAAGAGGACCACGTAAGGCATCATCTGTGTCTCAACTTTCTCAATTAAGTTGATCAGCCACTCCCAGACTTTGGAACAGCCTCCTAGAATAAATTGGACAACTTTGAGTCAATGCCAGATTTTAAACATACTGTAGTGTTAAGACTTATCTATGCTAGCATAAGCATATTTGATCATGTTTACATGGAATTTGTGCACAAAACAAATTCTAATTATTATCATTTATTTATTTGCATGCACTTGAACATTACTTTATGTAATATGTAATTTTCACAATTTATTTCAATGTTGGATTCATTATTATTAATGTTATCATAAATTTAAAGCCTTTTGTCCATATATATGGTTTACCATACTTTAAAAATACTCAGTCATAATTCTGCTCCAGCTTTGCATGAGAAGAAGAATGACAGCATAACAACAAATTAATTAATTAAAGCAACAACTTTAAAGAACTAAAATGCTTTTTAAAACCAACTATTCAAGCCTAAAGTACACTACATTCATTTATAATCTGTTTAATTATTTCTAAACAGCTGCTGCGTCCATTGGCTCATGATTGTCCCCTCTACAGCAAATTGAACAAAGCATCTAAGAAAGAGCCAAAATACCTGAAAATGCAGGAAGAAAACGAGGTAAGAAATCAATGTAAAGTTCACACACCAGCCTTTTCAACTGATGTGAAACCAGATACTGTTGTTCATTGTCTTTGCTGCTGTTGACTTCTCACTGTCATTATTATTTAACATTATCAGTTACTGTCATTGCATGTTACATTATATATTCACTGACTTTCTATTTAAAGTTTTTCTTTTTGTCCTTGCAGTCCTTTCCTTGTTCTTGTCCTTTCCACAACCCCACAAGCGGCAACGCTTAAACTTTATCGTATATAAATAAAGATCATTGATTGTTTTATTGTTCTCGTCTTTGTTCTTGTATTATTTTGTTCTTTGTTCTTGTCCTTCTTGTTGTCCTAATTCTTGTTGTGTCCTTGTTGTAGTTGCTGCTGTCCTTGTCCGTGTCGTTATTCTCATTATTTCCTTATTCAATTATTTTATATCCATTTGGCATAACTACTGCTTATATTTTTTCACTTCCTCCTTGTGTGTAGGATTTTCTCGCATGGCTGGCCGTACAAACTGGAAAATATTACGATTTTGGATCAGTATATCAAGTGCATGACACTATGGTCTGCGATGTAAGTAGCCAGTTTACTCTACACGTATATTGGGTAGTCACTAAAAACCTTAGTGGGGCGTAGGGCGTTGGTCTCTTCCAACAATAATATACGGTTTCAAAACAAGTAACTAAACTCAGACAAAAGCCTAATAAATTACGAAACAAAACAATACTGTACTTACGAACACGGTGAAGAATGGAGAAATCCGTGTAGAGCTCCCCAATAGATTAGATGCGGTCGATGGAAACAGATACTCGAAGATATAAACTGCCATCCCCATACCCAATGGCAGCGATATTTTTCTCTCTCCCGTACAGAGGGAATGGGCACTAAATAGAACAAGCGGCCCCGGGGGGCTCCCCAGGGGAATCGAACAACTTGACGAGAGAGTATAGGCTGGTTCACACGGGAAAGCAAGCACAAACGCAAGCGCAAGAGAATGAAAACTTTTCCATTCTCTTGCGCTTGCGTTTGCGCTTGCTTTACAATTTTTATCGTGTGAACCGGTCGCTTGCGTTTGCGTTTGCACTTGCGCTTGCTTTACTCGTGTGAACCAGCCTTATGATCTACCTCACTCAACTTGAATAATACTTTCTCTTGCACACAAATTAGCTTATACTCTCTTATTCTGACTTTTACACTGTACTTTGCTTCACCAAGTTTTTTTTTTTTTTTTCATGTAATATTGTAACGAGCGAGTATGAATAAAATATTGTTATAAAATAACTAAGATAAGCGGCTTGTGGTTTTGAACTTTTTCTCGTGTTCTCACCCCGGGTGTTTATATAAGAGTCATAAAAACATGGGAAATGCGTGTGCTTTCCTTTTTCCTTTTCTGTTTCAGCAATCGCACAACTTAAGCCTTCCGGCGTGGGCCAACGAAACTGTTCTTGACAAACTGACAGAAATCGCTGCCTTCACTTTCAACTGGAATTTTGTTGGACACGAAAAACAAAAACTTTCAGGAGGTGAGAGACTCCTCTGACCAAAGGAAGTGACGTTCTCATAGACGTCCTCTGACCACCGGAAGTAAAGTCAAAGTTATCCGGAGGACACCGCAGAAACACGGTCTTGACGTCACTGTCTTTGATCAGCGTTCGTTGTCATTTCTATTTAACTCAGTCTGGCTGGAGGTGTAATTTAACCTCGTGTGCAAGCCACGTTTTGCTTTTAGTTGAGTTTCTTTCGAGTCCTGGTGTTGAGTTTCCTGGCTAAGTCTTGAGGTTTTACGAGCGTTACATCTGCACTTGAAACCACAGTTTTGTGCAATGACCACTGACTCAATAATAAGGTGCCTGCACGGCCGCAAAGCGTGCTTTATTGCCGAGGTGTCCGTCTAGAATGGCTTTATTGCTTCTGAAACCTTACAACTCTTTTGGTTCTCAGGTGCCCTGATTGGCGATATAGTGACTCACATGGAGGCCTACAAAAAAGACCCCTCAACTGTCAAGCAGATGTACATTTACTCGGCGGTAAGTCTAAAGCCATCGAACCCAGTAGAGCCTTTAGCCCTTACGACACATACCGCGACGCATCTCCCCCGGCTCACCCGACATCTTTTTCCACATGTCCAGTTTATTATAAATGTATATATTCAGAGGTGTACCAACTCTCTGCTTTTATTTTAGCACGATTCCACCCTGCTAGCTCTGCAGCATGCCCTTGGTGTGGTTGATGATACTTCAAGAGAATCTCCGCCATATTCCTCTACCTTCATGATTGAACTTCATGGATCTGACGACGGGTAAGATGTATGACGTTCTGTGATAAGATAAGATGGATGGTACGCGAGTTCTAATTGGTTAACGCTGACGGGTGCCCCATGCACACGTAACTCGACATTGCACTCGTGAGTCAGTTTGACGTCAACCTGCATCAAACTTGATTCTTTTTATAATAATACTTTATTTAGCGACGGTGGTTTTAACAGGAATATCTGGTTTACATAAAAGCCGTTTCTTGTTCTTTTGCAAATTTTATCGTTTGCTTTATTTATAAAAGAAATATAGCACTTGTGAACGTGCAATGTTGAGTATAGAAGCACGCCGGATAATTAAAAAAAAAAACAAAAAAAAAACAAAAAAAACACGAAACTGTAAGTGTAAGTACTCTGCGGTGTCGTGCTTTTCCACACTTCTCTTGTGTTCTTTCAAGTTCCCGCGTGCTGAACTAAAACTCAACATGGCTACTAGTTTGCCATATATCAATTTATCGCGTCTTTCGTGTTGGAAACCAAATTTAACCTTGTACTTTCTTGACATTTCATTTGTTTTAATCGAACCCCTCCCCCCTCAGGTAACCGCTCTAGTGCAGGGTACTAACTTTTCACTTTTCCTCTTAAATGTTGTCCAGGAGCGACCTGAGCGTCAAGATGTATTATCGCGTTGGGCAAAACAATACTCGTAACGTACAGAAACTGCCAAACTGTTCCGTAGACTGCCCTCTTGACAAGTTCATAAGGTAGGTGGGGCCACGTGGGTGGATACCAACCCAGCAATCATTGTTGCCCTCCATTGCACAGGCGTTTCAGTCTTATAGTGTCATTAGTTGGAAATACAAAAGTTAAAAGTCCTTCATTTATCTTGCTCTTGTTTTATATTACTCATTGTGTCATTTCTAGTGTTGAGTGTGTGCGGCCAAAGCCTTGTTCTTACTAATATTACTGCTGCAGTGAAACCGCCTCGGTTGTACCTGACGACATAGAAGCGGCTTGTCTGTTGCCAACCTCGCCCATGCCGGCGGGAAACATGACGACTGCCCGTCCGTCTGGTACCGCAGAACATGGGAAAGGTCAGTAATTAAAATAACGCCGACCTAACAAGCTCACCAATACCAACAGCAGAGCACTACCTCACACCATCACATGACACAACCAACTTCAGTTACTACTGCTACTGCTACTACTGACCACTACTACAACACTACTACAACACTACTCTACTGCTGCTATACTGCTAGAGTGATTTCAATAAACCGTGAAACAGTTTTTATTAGTGAGGGTGTACTAGTATCTAGTAGAGAGTATTTGTCTATATCTTTGGTTCGAAACAAAATGTCGCGATATTGGGAAATTGAATATCCGAAGTGCCGCGATCCGACAGCTAGCAAGTGTTAATGTCCGCGTCGATACAAATATATTGAAGGCATATCTACGGAACGTCACTAAAAACATGCGAGTCGACGTCAACTCAAGGCAATTTCTTGTCCTTTCACCGACCAAATGCCAGTAGTGCATGCAGGCTCATTAGTTTTGCAAATTACGCGGAAAATGACAGTTCTAGCCTCCTCTCGCACAGCTCAACACGCCAATCAAGTGCCCACATTCCTAACATTAGATGGGCAAGAGTCTAGTTTACTGTGAGTTTTGTGTAGGGGTTTTGAGAAGAATTTTCGGTGGCAAATAAACATAGTCCATTGCCGTATAGTCTGACATCTACTTGGAGTGTGTATGTGTCTCTAATAGTCTCTAATAGTGTAGTATCTGTTTCACGGGTTTATTGAAATCACTCTAGTATCTAGTAGAGAGTATCTTTGATTCGAAACAAAATGTCGCGATATTGGGAAATTGAATATCCGAAGTGCTGCAATCCGACAGCTAGCAAGTGTTAATGTCCGCGTCGATACAAATATATTGAAGGCATATCTACGGAACGTCACTAAAAACACGCGAGTCGACGTCAACTCAAGGCAATTTCTTGTCCTTTCACCGACCAAATGCCAGTAGTGCATGCAGGCTCATTAGTTTTGCAAATTACGCGGAAAATGACAATTCTAGGCTCCTCTCGCACAGCTCAACACGCCAATCAAGTGCCCACATTGTTTCCTAACATTAGATGGGCAAGAGTCTAGTTTACTGTGAGTTTTGTGTAGGGGTTTTGAGAAGAATTTTCGGTGGCAAATAAACATAGTCCATTGCCGTATAGTCTGACATCTACTTGGAGTGTGTATGTGTCGATCTCTAATAGTCTCTAATAGTGTAGTATCTGTTTCACGGGTTTATTGAAATCACTCTAGTATCTAGTAGAGAGTATCTTTGATTCGAAACAAAATGTCGCGATATTGGGAAATTGAATATCCGAAGTGGCCGCGATCCGACAGCTAGCAAGTGTTAATGTCCGCGTCGATACAAATATATTGAAGGCATATCTACGAAACGTCACTAAAAACATGCGAGTCGACGTCAACTCAAGGCAATTTCTTGTCCTTTCACCGACCAAATGCCAGTAGTGCATGCAGGCTCATTAGTTTTGCAACCCCCTGCATGCACTACTGGCATTTGGTCGGTGAAAGGACGAGAAATTGCCTTGAGTTGACGTCGACTCGCATGTTTTTAGTGACGTTTCGTAGATATGCCTTCAATATATTTGTATCGACGCGGACATTAACACTTGCTAGCTGTCGGATCGCGGCCACTTCGGATATTCAATTTCCCAATATCGCGACATTTTGTTTCGAATCAAAGATATAGACAAATACTCTCTACTAGATACTAGTACACCCTCACTAATAAAAACTGTTTCACGGGTTTATTGAAATCATTCTACTACTGCTACAACTAATTCTACTGCCACCACTACTGCTGTTACTGCTACTTGACTACCGCACTACTACCATCACCACATCTACCAGTATTATCACTCACCATTGCAATGATAATATCAAATGTTTCTTTTAGGCGGGGATGGCTTTAAGATTGGTTTCATTGTTGTGTTGGTGCTTCTCATTTTACTCATCATCGTTGCCATTGTTGTCTTCTGCTGGCTACGCAAGCGTCCACAGTACAGTGAAGTCACCAAGGGTGAACCAGCTTAAGTGTAAGTTTGTTACAGATAATGGCGGACTTATTAATAGGCGATAAACACTAAAACGTTGTTTCTATCCAAATCAGTTCCTGGTGCTTGGCAATGGACAATCAAAGGATTGCTGTTTCTTCTTTAGAAAGCACGATAGTATAAAAGGCACGGTTCGTAGGCAATAAGGTTAGATCCAGTCAGTACGAGCTCAGTTTCCTTCTAGTTTCTTTATGCTGTATGTACTTTTAGGTTTGTGTTACACTTACTGTAAGCCTCGTTTAACGAGTTTTGAGTCATGTTTTGACCTTCGTCAGCTACCAATCAGATAGCTTGTACTATTCACCTTTTGTCTTACAACACTCCGACTGTTTTAGTTCGTCAGTGAAAGAGCTGGTCTTAATAAAGGTTTGCGAATCTCTCGCGGAAAAATTGTTGTAGCAATGCTGTATACACGTATAGTGACATATCGCTGTAAACTGCCATGTTGCACCAACGAATGTAGATCTGATGTTATCATATTCATGACAACGGAAATTAAAACTTTGTCGGTGGCTTCGTTCAAATATTATACAATAACTGTTTTTCGATAAGACCATGCCAGCGATTAGTAATACAATTTTAGTCTGCTGTAAAGTGGATGGGATTTCGGGACCCGTTTTGGTACAGGGTGTTCGATAAAACAGACACTAAAAAGAAATTCAACAATCGCTGGAACAGGAAGGTTTCCTGAAAGTTTCAAGAGTTATAATTTTTTGTAAAAATCGACCATTTTTGAGCAAAACGCATGGGTTATAGCCTTCGCATTTGTTAAAAAAAAGTCACCTTTGGCCTAATCTCGGAATCGCATGAAACTTTCCGCTATAAATAAGGGAACAATTTACTCAAACCAAAGAACATAAATTTACCCTCAATTTATGCGTAGTTTTCTTGCTATATCTTGTCAACGGCTGAAGATAAATAAGGCAAGTGAATTGCAAAAGGTCTTGTTATAGTCCAAACAATATTACCCGAAAGTTTCGAGATTTTTCAATTTTTGATCAAAATCGGCCATTTTTAGATCGCGAATCCCACTTTGTGGGATTTGCGAGGTATAGTAATCACTTTCCCTTCCCTACTTCCCTGCTTCCCTATTCCCTCTGTTGTCAACAATGGATTTCCAAATAAAGCAGTTGCGGTTTTCCAAATTTGGGCATGATGAAGGTCGCGTAACAGGTGTGTCGAACAACATTTTGGCGCGGTGCCATGAAGGTCAAACAATCGTGGCACCGATGGCGTTATCGCAAACAAATCTGAAGCCGTTGGTTTAGTATCCGCCAAAATTTCTGTAGTGACAATAAATACGGCTTGGAAGATACTAGGCCGAAAGATATTGAATCTCGGCTTTAAAAAAGCCAAAAATATCCATTTCCGGTGAATGTTTACAAATTCATACAGTATGCAAATTAGTCAGGTATTTCAATTCTTGGTTTGCATGTGACGTCATAAAAAGCCATCTCAAAAGTAACGTATTCTATAAGTCCAATACATTGATATATTCAAGACTATCATGCCTTAAGACTTAAAGCAAAATTCTGAGTCGATACAAAATATCTATCGGGAGCTATGGACGTTTGAATACCGTGACAACAAAGCCGTGTACACGCGCGTGGCCGACTAAAATGGGTCCTCCACGAAACATTTTAAAATTGGCACTGCGAAAGATGTGAACTAAACATCAAGCTGAGTCACAGATCAACTTCATTTCGTGTTCCGTGTTCGACTAACATGGCGGCCGCATACAAACTCTTATCAAATCTCAAAAAACAAATAGCTGCTGCTTCGCCAAAATGAAGCCCAGACAATCCAAAATTTGCATCTGGACTAATTCAGGCATGCTCTTTTTAGTTCTGGAGCCAAAAAGGTGCAATCTGTTATTTTGGAGAGTGCTGCGGTCGCGTGACCCGTGAAAACCGCGTCGATAATTCTTTTCTCTCACTTTTTTAGCCCGCGTTCACCACGAAGTGGTCAATAAATAGCTACTTCCGCAAAAAAAAAAAAAAAAAAAAAAAAAAATCCTTTTTACAAATTCGCGAGCTTACAGCTGCCTTGCTGCTTTGATTGAGAATACTGCATTGGCTATCAGTGCAAAGAAACGCCATCGCCCGGTTTTATTTGTAGACTTTACATGTTTTACTTGTAGACACAAAAACAAACAAAAAGCATACACGACAACAAGCATCCACTGCTTTTATTACACTACTTCGACATTACAACACTGATACCACGAAGATCACAACTCTAAGATATATACGAGCTGAATCTTTCACACTATAGTGCAACCCATAAAGATACCGAAGTGACGACGTCATGCAAATGACAATAAACGATTGAGATAAACAGCTCCCATACAAATCTCTCTTATTCATCACTGGACATCACCAGGCAACCATGACGTCACTTACGTCATGCCATCATGACGTCGCAATTTAGCTAAAGGTCCAAAAAAGTAGCTCTTAATAACTGGGCGGTTTTCGTTCTTGTGGACTTTATTTTGGGAGCATTCCATTCTCGACACCCTTAACTTATGCCGGAGCATGAAACTTCACACTTTCAAAACTAAACTGAATCAGAAAGTTAAAAAATATGACGCCGTCACTTCGATATTCGTCTGAAAGCTGCAATAATGCTATTTTGCCACTAGGTGGCTTGCCTTTTTCTAAAATACAGCCAGGCTACATGATATGATATTTGATCATCTAAAAATCCTCGATTATAATATGACAACTACAATGGCTTTTATTGGTGGTGTAGACACGCAAATATTGCACCTGACAGTGCGTATAGTCTCGTGCTTAATGGCTAAACTTTGTTTTAAATTGTCGAATGAAAATAAAAGGAACTGCCTAACCACAATGCTTTGCGGGCTCAGTATACGCCGGGGTCCCCATGAAGCGTATGTCATATTACGTGGCAGACTAAATTGTAAGGGTCTTCAACTTAACAGTACACCTTTGCATGGTTTTGTTCATTTCTTCTCGATTTTGTTCGTTAAAAGATCCAGTTGAAAAGCAAAACCACAAGCGCGCAAAGCATTGCGGTGAGAGAGACTGACCTTTTTTTAATCGACTAATCGAAGCTCAGATCACCAAAATTAATAAAGCTTCGACCTACCCTGCTTGTGGTAAAGAATGCATTCTATTTGTTAAATATAGAAGAGCTACTAAACATTATGATTGAAAACCAAGGAGTTATTTACTATACAACCACAAAACCGGTTCTAAATCACCATGTTTAAACACATAAGTTTATGTGAAATATAAGCCACAAAAAATCAAACCACTTTGTGAATACATGGTGGCAAATTAAATGGACAGTGTCTTTACACTGGCAATGTTTAGAAGAACTCTTTTCCAAAGGTTTGCCCGAAAAAAAAATCTAAAGAAATGTACATGCGTTTCCTTTTGTACTGATTTTTTTTTTTTTTTTTTGCAACCTTAAAAAAAAGAGAGAGATCTTCTGTAGTACGCGCAGTGTCCCGACATTGTTCCTTTAATGTCGTGTTATTTATGGTTCGTTTTTCTATCGACACTACCAAAAATTAAGTACAGAGGAGGGCCCTAGCTAAACTAATAACAGAATGCAACTCTGGCAGGTTTCTGAACTATATCTATATATGTAAAAATGTGTGTTATAATAGTACTGTATCTAATGCTATGAAAAATCAAACTTTGCTAATACCACCCCAAGATACTTTGCGGGTTGGGAATGCTATACTATAATGCACTCTGATCAGGGTTCACACACAATCATCCCTAATCTCCCTGTGCTTTTGTATCGTATCTATTACATCAGCGACACAAGCTTTAGAGCAATGTGATGTGTCCAAAACCGCTGTTGTTTTTGATAACAAGCTGCTCCTATCGTTGTTGTTGTTGTTTTTTTGTTTGTTGGAATGAAACCTAATGGTGTCGCAGCAACAACACTCTTGCAGCCTAAGCCGTCAATTGTGTGCTTTGGCTTTCCAGCTTATTACATGCGTCACGTGGTTTCATTTCTCGAAGAAGTATAAGTAGTAGAAACATTGACCGAATCACATCAATGTGTCGACTTGGCGAATGACTTTCAAAGATTGAAAATCTACTGGCAGAACCTGAATTAAACAGATGATTCCTTCTCGATCAAATTATCCCAAAGGGTAAAGGTCCCTTAACGGAGAGGGCCTCATTCAGAGAAGTAAGATCAGAATCAGGTACAGGTTCCAACAGGTATCTAACGTCAAGAAAGATAACTTTACATCTTGAAGCCTGTTGTGAAACAGGTTTCAAACCGGCTTTCTTGAGTGTGCCGTGTCTCAAGTTTCAAGCCGCCGGGGCTGTTACAAACTCCTTAACTTCAGACAATTCTGAAGTGGAGATTGATATGCAACACAGAAACTCAAGCAGCTTCACATGCTGCTGCTGTCGTTGCACTGTAGTTGCTAAGAAGTACATGTGGTACAGATAACCTTTCATTCCTGAGCTCAAAACACAAATTCTCCCAACTTTTCAAAAAGAAAACGTACGAGAGATGCGATGAGAATTGATAGCTGAATCAAATCTTTTCTAAGACAATAAAATTGATGTTGATCACTCAGGAGTTGAAGGATTAAACCAGGCCTCACCTATGCAGGCCTGGTTGCCCTAGCAGGACTATTAGTTAAGTGCCCCTACAAAACGAAAATGACTGGGCACCAGACATTCAGGTTTGACTAGATTGGTCGCACTCTAATTCAGGTTTGACTAGAGTGAAATAGATGCCGCGTTTTATTTGTACGAGGACTGGAAATACTGCCATCCGAACGTTTTGAAAACGAGAATGACCTGAATATTAATTTTGCGCTGGTGATCATGATACGAGGATGGCGAACATCACTTTCAAGAATTACTACCGCAGATCGTCCTACAGTAGCTTTCACAGTGTTCGTTTTTCTTTTTTCACTATAAATCAACCTGAAAAAAGCCTGACCAAGTAAAGTGCAGCCTCAAACCAGTAAAAGGAACTCGTGCAAAGATTACACCATAAAATTTGAACTCCCCTCCCCCAGAACTCCCTTACTGTGATTATAAGTATGTTTTGTTAAGTATGCTAATCATTCAACAAACTAACCTTTTATGAAAAGAGCTGTGACTTTTTATGCGCTGACCAGATAAACAGCGGCTCATTTGTTGCTCAACGCCGCAGGATTGTCACGGTCCAGGGACTGGAGAGAGCTTTTGAGATTCTCCAATCGACTCGAGAATGCTTCCTGGATACCGGACAGGGTCTGTCGCAGATTATCAACCGGTTTCGCTCCACCAACCACGTCCACAAATTTCGCTTCATCGTCCGAGGTACCGTTCTCTTTGCAGCTGTTCTCTGTTGTGTCGTTGTCTTGAACTGTCGTTGGCCCTTCCTTCCCGCTGCACGCTTCCTCACTTCCATTCTCCACGGGCTCCGTCTTAATCTGCTTCTCGGAAGAGTTCTTCTCGGCCGATGGGCTCTCGCGCGGGTTCCTATTCGAGGCACCATTTTCTGGGCCCATAAAGGGACCATTACGATGAAGGGAACGCAGGGCAAACTCAGGAAGGTTCCTCTCGCTCAGCCCCGCGCCAAGATCAAACGGAGACGGGGGCGGAAACGGGTAAGGGTAGCCAAACGGGAACTGGAAGTAACGCAGCCTTTCCGACGGCGTCAGAAGACTTGCAGGCGAAGCGAGAAGAGGGCTGTAAGGACTGCGAAACATCTCTGGACTAGCAAGCCAACGACGCATAGCAATACTGTACGGGTCTGTGCCGATGCAACATGCCGTGTGAATATCAAACGGACTCCGAAGATGCGGGAACTCGTGCATAGCGTCCATCCTGGAAAACATCATTTCTGGGTACGCCAGCTCGGGTGGGAATTGATACATTGATGAGTTCAAGGAAGACACACCGCCCAAGTTGACCAGACTGCGAGCTGCGTCCAGTCGGCTGTCGTGAGGTTTTCCAACGCCATCAGATTTTTCTTGGGAGTCGGTACAAGACTTAGCGTGCCTCTCACTCGACTCGCTTTTGATTTCTGAAACGGGAGGAAGTGCCGTCATGCTTCGGTGCAGCATCGACCTCGCTCGCAAATGTTCGGCCGAGCCGAACATCTCCGACACACCGCCGAAGCTGCGAACTCGCTTCCGATGAGGCTCTTCGACTTCGGATCTTCCAGATTCAGCCGAAGTGACAGATCTTCGGCGATCGCTGTGATTAAGGCCAGACAGCCCATTTCGCAGTTGTGTTAGCAGGCTTTCTTGGGTTTTTCCGTCGACTTCTTGGCTTGATCTGGATGAAGTGGACACTTCACTTACATCGCTATGAATATCGTGGTCCATGAAAGTGGTCTTACAGGTTTGACTTGAATCGGGTGAAGGGTGACCAGAGTCTGTGGATGCTGTCGGGGAAGCCAGCGGGCTCGCACCTGATGACCGGCCGTTGCCATAAACAAACGAGTTCATGGATACAGGCCGCGTCATATGGGGAGCCAACTGGCCAACATGTCTTCTGGAAATAACAGCAACAACGGCGTTAAACTTGTGGGAAGTAACCAAACTGGATACTTGTCATAAATAGTTAGACAAGCAAAGAACCTCACTAAGGTATACTATTTTCAGGAGCTCGCCTGAGAACTAATATAATTAGTAAACATCCGGAAAGGCACTCCCTATGATTGGCTAAACGAGTAGGTTCCACGTGAAAGGGGTCACTTTTCCAGCATCAGGTATAAGAAAGGACATTTAAAATTGATACTTTCTGGTAACCTCGGTCGGTAACCTCGGTTAGAAACTTCATAAATATCGCGTTGTCGCGTTATCGTGTGTCCCTCCCTGCCCACTTCCCAGGTCAAAAGTAACGAAAACTCGTTAGCATGGCGAAAGGAACACATTCACTGACCCATTTTTGTAATGATTCGACTTATTTCATCCTCGGGGGAGCCTGGGAAAGGCCGGTGCATTCTTTATATCAAGTTGAGATAATTTCAAGTTGCGCTTACCTGCTTGCGAGAGGATCACTAGAGGCGCGGTCTAGCCGCTTCTGTGCTGTGATGGCGACTTCCTTTTTAATGGCCGTCGTCGAAGAATGTGAATTTCCATTGTGGGCTGGCGAGCAGATCGCGAAGAGGCCGTACTCCAGCACCTGGTTATCACGTTTTAGAGTTTGGATCTCCCTTAGACGACCAGACAGTTTAAACAACTGGAAGATAGAAGTGGCAAAGAAAGAAAAAACGAGTTAACTAACAGTGCACTCACGGTAACCCTCTTCCTAGGGTGACCCTACCTATCATGTAAACGGAACAAGGAATTTCAATAGAAAAGGATGATCCTTCTAGGAGGGTCACCCTCTTTCCATGTAAGCAGGGCCTTGGATAGTAAAAGCCGACTAACGGAAGTAAAAGAAAAAAGCCCAACTCATAGTGAGCTGTATTGCAGAAATGCATTCATTCACTTCACTCCTGTTGGTCACATTGACATTTCAGTGGTTGAAAGTGTACCTTGTAGAAACCACCGCCATGGTTCAACGTGCATTTTATCCTGCATGTGAATGTCCGATTCAAGGCTTCATTTTCTTCCTCTGGAAGATAGAAAAAATCTTATATTTACATGTATTCAACAGACCAGCTCAAACAGATTTACAGATCAATTCTCATTACCTCACTCATACATTTTCTCTTTGAATGGTTGGGAGAATAAGTTGGGGAGTACAGGGAAGGATATATAGCAACACTGTGCAAACCTGTAGAGTCATTATCAAGGTTGCCATTTTTCTCTCCATCTTGTTTCTGAAAGCAAACATTGTTTTTAGAATAGAACTTGCACTGTTTTGTAAAGTTCAACCAACAACAAATGGCAAATATGATAGGTTAAATTACAGAGAAATAAGAACCAGATTGGGAAAAAAGTACAAGTTTTATATCTGAGCTGCATCAACCAACATTGCCAGAGCTTTTTTCATTGATATGTTCATTTTGTTCATTAATTCTTTACCCAAATCTCTGGTGCCCAGAGTATAAATGCCATACACATGCCTAGCCAGCAGATGCATCAGAGAGAGGGTCACAGGGGCAGAAATGTAAATTTTTTTTAATACAGTATACATCACCAATTCATTAAAAAAAAAAACCATTTGAGTAACAAAGGAGATTTTTCTGGTAGCTGAGAATTTTCTCTTTGAGTTTCTTACCAAAAATATATCATACAGTAAAAGGAACTTAGCTTAAATCATGGAAACAACAAACTTGTCATATAATGTATAATGTATTTTGGAAAGAAAAAGAAAGCCTACTTCATTGTTCCTAATTTCAAACTCTCAAACTGTGTGACTTATATGTGATCAAATATGCCATTTCTTCACCTTGTCTCGGAGTTTGGGCCATGCCAGTTTCACTCTAACCATTTCCTGATCATCAATGTGGATAAACTTGAACATACTCTGATGAATGACAGCAGCCTTGAGGGGGTAATGAATGAATGGATGTTATTCTATTAAGCTCTATACCCTTATGGTGCTCGCCGAGCCTGCATGACCTGGGCACAAATTCCACTCAAATTTTTTTTTTATGGTTTAAATTTTGTTCTTAACAGACATATTTTGTCTCACTAGCCAGGGGTCAGTAGGTAACACATGTGTGATAGCCTGGATCCTGTGAGCTCTCCTTGAACTGAACATAACACTCTCTCCTAGAACCGACCTAACACTCTTCTCATTATCACAATCAGCTGCTGCTGTTCATTTTGTATGTCACACAACCCAACAAATCAATCTGTGCAGTTGTGAACCAGCTGACATAACTTGACTTTTATTCTTTTCATATGTTTGCGAAAAACTTGCATTTTAAGGAATATGTTGCCAATGAAGAAAGTTTGAGGAAGAAAGAAACTCTGCCCGTTGGGCACTAAATGAACATTTCTTGCCAGCTCAACGTCCAATTTTGATAGCCATCAAGCATCTGGCTAACAGAGCTTCTAGAGCTCTGTAAATTATACTGTGTGCATTTTCATCATGATCATTATGAAAAAAACTTTTCTAGACATGCACATGGTGCTGGTACACTCACTAATAAAACTGAAACCAAAAAGAAAAAAAAAAAAGAAAAAAAATGATGTTCTGGTATTCAAATCAGCAGTTGATTTACCTGTGAATATCCGAGGAAATCCCGCACATTTTCTGACACATAGAAGAGTTGTCCATCTTGTGTGATCACAGCAATGAAACCATCGAGTGCCTGAGAACAGAGAAATAAATCACAAAATAATGCTTGTTGTTCTGGTGCAGATTTCTTGTGTGTATTTGAGTTTGCAGAACACTTCTCAAATTTATTCATGGCAAGAGAAAAAGGTTGAGCTGGAATTGATTGATGCAATATTATTGTTGAGATTATGCATTTTTACATCCACCAGTTGTATGCCAATTCAAGTTTGCATACAATATTGCAGGCCATGGGAGTTTTCAAATATTGAATCTAATCAATAGTCACTGGTGGGGGTATTGTGCTTTTCCCAAGTGGAGTTTATGCTTATTTGGGTTATGAAAGTCTCACAATAGTATTAGTTTCAACTGAGCTCATACTCGAAGTCTGTGGAGAACAAAAATGTCTGAGAAATATTTACACATGAAAGATGATACTGTTGCCCCCCCACCCACAAGACAGAAAATTAGCAAATGTGATTCTGCATATCTGCCTACTATCATGAAGATCAAACATTTTGTGAACAGACATGCTAATATCTGTGCATCCCTTATGGCCTTTCAATAAGGTAAACACTCATGCAGAGGAAAAATCAATACTATAAGCTATACAATATCTGGAAAGAAACAGGTCTTTTAGTACATTTGGAAATGTACCATACACAAGCTACAATAATTCCAGTGAACAGAAGCACTGTAAATTTTATATCAGAAAATAAGAACTGGAACTCAACAGGTTTTTGGTCAATTTATATATTTCAATATTGAAGGTCTGGTCAAAAAAGCAATGGTTAGGTCAACCACTTCGCAGCCATACCTAGAAGTGTTTAGATTTTATCAACCTTAAAGCCAGCAGGGGTAGGAGAAACAAAATTTGATATCCCAGACAATGTTACTACAGCTTATAAGCTAAAACAGGGTTTGGCTTTTGATAGGTTGCATGTAGCTTTAGACTCAAGTATGCTGAGGATCTTGTATTTGAGCTATGCCAAGAACCATTGGAATTAATACCAATATCAAAGGATTCAGGATAATCCAGTCTAGCTTGCAACTTTCATAGACAGGGCTCAAATTCTGATACAGTACATGACTCTTGATGGGACAAAAAATATGTAATGCTTCTGGGTTTTCTACATAAACATCTCATTCACCAAAATGGAAAGGTTAAACACAGGTCAAAGCCAAAAGTATCTCAATGCAGACTTATTTTTAGTGTGATATGAGAAGTCAGAGGCATGTAGTGTTGACAGGGACCGGAAATGGAAAACTGCCGACAGGATTTGGCACTCAAAAAAAAATTCCCACTTTTACTCAAGATGTGTAACATAAACATCTGCCAAATGAAGATCAATTTCATTTGAGATCCTGGTACCAATTAGCTGGATAAAACAATTCCTGTGGGAAGATTTTTTTAAAACAAACACCTTTTTGACTGCTCACCCATGGGAAATAAACTACTGTTTTAATTGATTACCTCCAAAGACAACTGGGAGAAAACTCCATTACCCTCTACTTCCCTCACAAGTTCCTCACAGGTTTCTCCAGGTTCAGTTTTTCCATTGGAAACTGGAACAAAAAAGAATAGAAAGACGAGGGGGTGAGATTAAGAAGTAATTCATTAAAAGCTCTCTAAATTTTAAACCATCTTGCCCGGGACATGTCTTCTCTTGCCTAAACAGTTTCTCACCAGAAATTTGGTATCATACAGTAAGGAACTTGCTCATAAGCTGGTTAAACTATCAACTCTCACTACAGAACGTCACTCTTATATTTTCTTTAGAAAAGGTACTTGTACAATATTGCACTAAAATTTCAACACGTAAAACGCTGATTTGGCCTTCAAATGCAAAATAAAAATTCTATTCTTTTGTCATTCAAATAATATAGTCGCGGGACGTGCATTAATACAATATTGTTTGGGTTCCCACCATAGAAAACCGAACCAGCAAACTGCAGAAACTACAACCCTTCCCTCAGTGTTTCAAGATCTATCGTATTTATTTGTACTGTTGAACGCGTGCTTCGATTTAAATCATTTCTTTGTGCCCTGTACCCGGCCGGCGTCATAAATTTATTCATAACTTTCAACCAGTTTCGATAAACACGATGGATTTATCGACTGTCGGATGTTGACGTCGTCCGGAAAAGGCAGAAAGTGTAGAAATGCAGTCGAGATTAGGAAGATAGACGTGGCGTGTCGCACGCCTGTACTTTGTACGGTCCACAAGAATATGTAAATCATGAGTGCCACAGAGGAAACAGAGCTTATTCGCGCTGTAAAAAAAAAACAGCTTTATTTTCGTTTGGTAATGAAGTTACTCAATTTTCAAGGACCAAACTATCCAGCAGAGTACGCGGAAAGAAAACAGATTTTCCTTTTGGTAAAGAAAAATCTTTTGATCTGCAGCAATTAAACACACACGTACCGCGTTGAAACAAGCAAAGCAAATGCGGTAAACAAAAACCGCTCGAGGCGATGTTTGTGTCATGTCGCGGCGCTTGCGAAACAGACAGACTATTACCAGGTGAAACTGATACAATTTCAGATTGTTGTGTATATCTGCGAGTCCAAACGTTCAAAACACATTATTTAGCGAAACGTCGGATGTACCATCGGTTTCGTGTCTACAGTATTAAAGGAGAGAATGCGTTTTGGTATATTTATAGTCCTTCAGGCCATGAGACTAAAGTAAACACAAATTATACTCGCCAACAGCAGATCTTTCCAGCGGACGCTTTAGCTCCAAAGCTGTTAAACGTGCTTACATTCGAGGTGAAGACATTAATTTATCAAACGAGTTGTGCTATTTCACGAGACAAATTTCTTCTCATTTGACACGCAATTACTTTGTCGCTACGTACCGTAACGCTTTACTTTGTTCCATATGAACAGAAAAGTGACCAAACTCAGCATGGAGTATTTTGTTTTTCTGACCCGACTATAACCCGTTGCGTGAGAGCAAAATAAATTTCGAGAAGTAAAAGCTGCGTGACCGAACATTGCATGCCCTCAACTCGAGGTGTGAAATGTCCGGCGCAATTTCTAACAACAATGCACAGAAGCAAATTTCTACCCTTTTCCAATAACCTAGGCGACTATTTTCGACTGAAACAGTTCTGAATGCATTTCTTATAAAGGCTTGACACCTTCTGGCCAGGAACATAGGCGGACAATCAAGAAGTTTATAAGATCTGAGAAGGCTGTTTGGCCCGTGAAATTTCCGCTCGAAGTCGCGCCCAAGAATAAATAAAGTGTTCTCTCTTTGGGCTAATGTTCGACCCGAGACAGAGACTCAGATGGAAAATTAAATACTGACAAGAGGAACACAGACTAGCGACTGTTTCCCAGTGATGTTGAGCGACAACGAACAATGCAAGATTTCAGCAAGATGTCGTGGCTTAATTCGCCCACTGCCACGCAAGGCTTCTTGTCTCGACAGACACTTTATGTGGTTCAACAACGCCACACCTGCCCGGACAGTGAAAAGTCTCCCTTTTATTTCGACTCCTACAAAACTAGTGTCAAACATATCATGTGAAACTCGCTATGGCTGAGCTATGTGTTAATGACTTGTGAAGGCGCACAAATAGGATGTTGGCAAACGTCTATAGTTTCGGATCCTTGTGTAAAAGTACCGATGTGCCCACGACAAATGGCACTGGTGATTCAGCAAAGTAAACTTGTGCCATTCTCCCCGAGGTAACGAGAGAACTGTTGAAGGAGTATTTCGACCTAACCCCGGTGAGAGAGCAAGCGCCTTTCTTTTTCGTATATACAAAGCATGTCCAATTTGGACAAGTCTTAAATCACTGGTGACCTTTTTGCCCTCTCATTTAATTTCCCGACGGTAATAAAGTTGTAAATATGGAGATCGTCCTCGCTCAAACGGAAACCTCTGGGGTTCTGCATGCATGGCATTCAATTTAATAGCCAGTAGTGAATTTTAAGCGACGGACGGACCGAAACAAACTTCTTTCCCACTCAACCATTACGTTTATTTCTATCTTGTTGACATTAGGCTTTCTTCCAAAACACATAAGATTATAAATCCCCCCAAGGCAAAGTTGACCCCTGCAATTCCTCGCACACTGTGTCTATTCCAGCTCGCACAGTGCCCCATTTCATCCTGGGATTCCGATTCATAAATCAGCAATCCGCCGAGACGAAATTTAGATTTGGATAAGTGTTACTCGATTCCCACTAGAGTATTGCCAGAGCTTATGGTTAACGTCTCACCTTGGAAAAAACTCTTTGCTCTCAAATAACTGACTGTGAGTCGAAGAATCGAGATCTTGTCCAGTTTCGTGACAATGTCCTCGGGAAAGGGAAGCAGCCTTGCCAAGTTGTCGAGTTCTGCATTGAGACGGTCCCGATGTCTCTTCGACGGGTTTCCAGGCCTGTCGATGTAATTCAGAGTCCTAATCAGAGAAAACAGAAAACCTGTAGGTTGAACACAAAAGCGAGCAAGCATCGCATCACACACGGTGTCTTGAATCGGACAATCGTGTCCTTCAACCTCACGTTTTCGCACAGAAACACGAAACAGTGCCATTAATCTCACGATATACGAACCCGTGAGTTTTCTTCTTCCTTTTCAGTTTGCTGTTGGCATTCATATCACTTTCCTCGATCGCCGCCAGTTTGCTTCACAAATATAATTCCAACTTCAACACCACAACATCCAGTTCCAATCTCGCGATGCCGAACTTTCCAGCGCAGCAAAAGCCATAAATGATTTCGCGACAGACTCAAATGACGTTTCGCTCGCTCGGCGCTTCGCTCACGAAATCAAATTACAAAGTGTGAATCCACGTTCCTTGATGATCGCTCGTCTAGCGAAGGAAATTTTTAGCAGATAACGCAGTCAAGTTATTTGTTGCTTGCCTGGCTTGCCTGTGGAGACCCGAAAAAAAAACGCTGCCTGCCGAGCCAGATGATTGACAGATTCATTGTCCTTTGGTTGTATTGATCGGGGTGAAGAAATTGACAGAGGGGCGCTCTCTGATTGGCTCAGCCACAGCGCAGACATGATAATTGGTTTGTTGTAATACGGTCCAGATAATTTATTCAATATTTACTCCCTGACTTCAAGAATTACAATCGCCAATTTGCATGTGAATACGACATTGGAAAAGCCTTTTTGTCACGACTGAGTGCTGGGTATTGTCGCTTGTGGCACCAACTTTACCCGGTAGTCACGCCGATAGAAGGGGCCGTTGATAGGCGCGAGCAGTCATCCGAAAAAACTGGACAACACTTCAGTCGAGACTGCTTTGCAAATCAAACAGTTTAGAATTACCGAAACCTGATCTGTTTTTCGGCGCCGCAAACGTTCGGCCGTGAGTTACAATGCTAATTATTGAGTGCATGATGCGCTCGACCTGTGGAAAAAGAAACTCACGCCAAAACGCAAAGCCATTAGATTGTACCTCAATGTATTCACTTCGCATTGTGTAGGGTCTCTTTGTTGTCTCCGCAATGGCGTCATGTGAAACAGGTTAGCACGTATTTTGACATCTTTTCGCACGGAAACTTGAAAACGTCGTCCAGACTCAAATATAGTCAAATTTCGCGTTTGCTGAAAGCTACACGGCCAATTGTCGCAAAGAATCTTATCCAACAATCCAACAAGGTTCACAAAGAAACGAATCTCTCGGGATCAAGTGGCTTTATAGTGCCGTTCCAACCAAAACATCCTCTCAGACAAATTCGTTGCCGAAAAATAAACAAACGACGTTCGAATGCTATGATACACGATGATCAATTGCTTTTGGACCATACAGTTCACAATTTCCTGTGACTGTTTCAGTGTCACGCAAGGTACGATGTTCCGTCACGCAATTGTGTTAAACACTGGCAGGAATATTGCTTCTCTGTCAAGTTACGAAGCTCGAAATGAAAGAAACTAATTTTTGAGCATTCTTAGTTGTCTGAGCGTTAAGTTGTTTGTTCGATCAGGCAAAAAATGTATATATATATATATCTCGGACCAAAACCCGTTTTCTTTGGCGTACATCTGTTCATCACGTGATAATTCTGGTCAATGTTTTAGGCAGGTGCTGTCCCAAACTAGACACGACAGGCGACAGGACGCCAAGGTGTCACAGTATGGTTGCGATTCAAATGTCTGCTTCCAAGGCATAAATAAATAAAGAACTCTACAAATGGTCTCGCGCAAATGGTTTCTTCTTGTTTTTCTTTTCGCGTTCCATGTTCCAAGACTTTATTTAAAAAAAAACAACTACAACTACAACAACAACAACAAAACAAAAACAAAAACAAAAAAGATCAGTCTAGAAACATATATCCGTAGATTCGATGAAGCTTTTCAGCCAGATCCCTGCCGGTCGGTACCTCGGTTGGCAATAGCTGCTGGTGTTGAAAAGTTTCCCGAGTTTTTAGCATGTGGTGCCATTATGTTCGCTGACATCAATTGTTTGCAGTTACGCAAGTCGCGAAACCAGAACTTACTCGAGAAGCCCTCAAGGTAGGGAGGAAGCAGAGGGGGGAGGGGAGGGTTAGGTATGTGCCGCTTTTGGCGTTTTCGTCCAGAACTGAGGACATACATTTTTGGTCTAGACAGGGTCTCGTACAGATTTTGTTTTTCTCTGACTGGAACAAGGTAACAGTTTTTGTGTCTTTGGTATATGATCAGTATATATTCTCATTGGTCTGGGAGAGGGTGTGATTTAGATATTAGACGACAAAAAGATGGATACCAAATTTGGGGAACAGTTCGGGTATGGAAATCACAAATTTATAGGTCTGAACGCGCGGGTTTCCGGGTCCCCTCCCCCTGTTCATCGTATTATTTTGTTTTTGTTTTTGTTGTTGCTGTATGGAAAGCCGTTACTGCCAAAAGTAATCAGAATTCATAGAATGAGTTGAAATGCTCTTCAATAGCACTGAGTAAAGGATGCTACAGCTTCAATTGTAGAATAAAAGACCGAGTTTTAAATAAACCATGTTCAAATGCTTGAGTATGTGGTCCAGTTTCTCGTTAGCGAGTTTTAACATTTCTCGCTTTTATCTTTTTTTTTTTTTTTTTTTTTTTTTTATCACTTCGCTTTTGAATGTTATAGCAACTGAAATTTATCTTCCCCTAAAGTTACAAAATGGCTTAGGACTTTTTTTTTTACTTGCAAATGGCTAAAATTTAAAATCAGCTCTCAGGCTTTGTATAAATTGGATAAAAATACTTTATCTCACTGTGATAAGTACTTGAACCAAAAGTCGACTTCTATGACACCGAGGGATGCATGGACTGCGTTGTGGGGAGAGTGATTCTGGAAAAACCAAGTTATGCCAAACATTTCCCGGAACGAACAAAACAGATACTGAACGTTCAGGAGACTTTTCTCGTGATTTAAGTTTTACTTCCTTCGACTCCATAGCTTGATGTGGAGTACCGGATAAAGAGAGAGTACTCACTTACATAACTCCCGATAAGCAGCTAATAAGACATCCCCGGTTTCTCTGCGCAAATCAAACTATAAAAACGCCACAAAACGCAAAAATGACCTCGTAAAACATTATACTATCTGATGATCCGCGAGAAATCCAATTGGAGAAAAAAGCGGCTAATGTATAAATGAACTTTCTATCCAAGATGATATTTAGACAGATTAGATTAAGAGTATTTCTAATTTACCGTTTGACCAAAACTTTTGTACAAGCATATGAAATCTAACTGTAATTCACTGGACCAGAAACCATAACTCTGACAACGCCCAGCCCCACCTCCCTTATTTTTTAAAAGAAAAGAAGACTTGCATGCTCAGCCCCTAACCCGCCTGACTGAGTGTAGAATTTGCTGAATCATTCTCCAAATGACTGTAACCTTCTGTAAGCCACTTTAGCGGCGTATTAAATAACCCTGACTCTCACGGAATAATCCGGATTAGTGGACTGGATCACACGCTGCTTCATTTGTGCGAAACGTGCATTGTTTGCCACTAGATAAACAAGTTAAGCTGGGGAAAATATAGCGGCCGTCCGTTTTAAACACCACAGGGTTTTCGAAAGGTTTATCATGTACTTTATCGATTGAGATAAGATCTGCATGCTGTGTTTTCGATATTTCTGTGTTTCCTTCTGCAGTAGACGAAACGGCTGGAAAGGTCGCACTTGGTGGAGATGTTGTTACATCACCTGTTTACAGACCAGAGCTTCACGATAATTCAAAGATACGAGATGTAAAAATGTAAACTAAGGTTTGGTTTGTGATAATGTGGCGTGAGGAGCCGCTTTATGTTCGACAGCAGATAGTCGAGTTTACCAAGAAAAATATGAACTTGGAGAAAAGACCCTGGGAGGCCAAACTCACCGCCAAACTGCTTGACTACACCCGGAAGAGGCCACTTACAGAAAACTTGTGTGGAACACTGGCTCCGCCCATATTTTTAACCCACTTATACGTTTTAAAATCATCCAGTTGGCTAACCCTGGATTAGGTCTATTAAACCTTTCTCGATTTTAACCTTGAAAAGGAGAAGCTTTCCGGCTCACAAAACGTCTGAGCTAGAACAAACTTTTGGCTAGTCTTTAATCGAATCTCTGCAGTGTGCATTTCCAGACCAGACTCAAAATCAAAACTCTATTTCAGACTAAAACGCTGAAAATGATGCCCGCTGGGGCGGCATTTTTCAGTCTGTTACACTGTATGCGAACTGTTTTAGTGTATACAATTTTTCTGAACCTTTGCGCAGCAGTCTTTTTGCTTAAAAAATTGATTAATCGTTATCATCACCACCACCTTTACCACCATCACCATCATCATCATCATCATCATCATCATCATCATCATCATCATCATCATCATCATCATCATCATCATCATCATCATCATCATCATCATCATCATCATCATCATCATCATCATCATCATCATCATCATCATCATCATCATCATCATCATCATCATCATCATCATCATCATCATCATCATCATCATCATCACCACCACCACCATCATCATCATCATCATCACATCATCATCATCATCATCATTATCATCGTCATCATCATCATCACCGTCATCACCATCATCATCACCGTCATCATCATCATCATCATCATCATCATCATCATCATCATCATCATCATCATCATCATCATCATCATCATCATCATCATCATCATCATCATCATCATCATCATCATCATCATCATCATCATCATCATCATCATCATCATCATCATCATCATCATCATCATCATTATCATCGTCATCATCATCATCATCGTCATCATCATCATCAGTATCATCATCATCACCACCACCACCATCATCATCATCATCATCACATCACCATCATCATCATCATCATCATCTTGGCAGATCTTGATGCTAGTCGTCTTTCGTGCAATACCGAAATACAACGTCGCAAAACTCTCCGAGAAACAGGAGGACGAATGTTCCTACCAAACTCTAATTTTTCAATCATTATGTGACGTATCATTGCACATTTTGAACCAGGAAAGTGAACAAAATCGCCCAAATCTTCCGAAGGAAAATCCGCCGAACTAAAGCACCAAAATAATGCCGCTTCATGGAAAGTATGGCAAAACAGTTAAAGACAGTTAGACTGGACACTTCAAGGCCAAATTTGAAACTATCTTCAAACGAGTCGGATGGAAATGGTTTGTTCTCGATTTCGGGGGGGGGGGGGGGCTGAAAATGCATCATAACGCTAAAAAAATCCAGTCGTACTAAATTGAAGTGGAGCAAGAAAATTGAAAGCTGTGAAATTGTGATATGACACCCCCATACTGTAAGTGCAGACAATTAGAACAAACTATCCCATGACCAAAGCCTGCAGTAATGCTGTTAAAACATGCCTTCTTAGTTACAAACTAAAACAAGCCCCCCCCCCCCCCCCCCCCCCGTAATTTTGCGCAGCTGTTTTATGCGTTTATCGCGTGCTAAGTAGATCTTCTGGAACATCTAATGTTTCCTTGGAATAATTTTAGAATGGATACCAGCAGGGATACAGTCTTCCCAGTATACTTCCGCCTTCGCTGAGCATTGCGGTTTGCTACACTATCTTGGGCCTAATCGTGAACATTCGGCGAACAAATCTACAGCTGTTTTTACATGACTTCATTGCAAATGTATCTCAGTCATTTCCCGATTTTTAGGACAAATATGTCGAATAAATAGCTACAAACTCTAAAATAAAAAAGGGGGCCTTGGCTTTCTGTAAACACTGAATATCAGAGGCAAACTTCTCGTTTCGGCAGTTCTACTTTATTCAGTAAAGAAAAATATGGCAGGTGATTTAAAGTTAGGGTCTTCATCTTCGCATGGGCAGGCAATTTAATTTGAAGGAAACAGCGATATGAGGTACCCGCAAGGAAAAAAAAATCAAGTGATACAGAAAAAAAAGGCACAGGGCCCACAGGCCAATTGATGCGAACAAAATAAAAGAAACTGTTTTGAAATTCTTTAGATGGAATAAATAGTCGCACGCTAAGACCGACAACAACAACATCAACAACAACAAGAGTCATGAAAAGGAAAGAAGACGGGAATAGAAACCAAACGCTGCGTGAATTATATTAAATAAAATGCCTTCCTCAATTGTTAGTTGTTCGTGCTAATCCTCCGATTGCGTGAGGCTGGCCTCACTTAAAGACCTGTCGCAAAACATAAGACTTCCTGCCCTGTTTGCTTTACATATTTAATGGTCCCTTTCAATTTTTTTCTAAACACAAACACAAAATGTTCTCTGGGTCATATATTTCTTACTCTTTTCGAAAGGAAAAGACCGTTCGTCGCTGAACCCGTATTTTGTATAGACCGGATTTTTGTTGAAGGACGAGCTAAAAGCTTGCGTGCGAAGTGATCGTATTTCGTGTTATCGTAGCGTGATAGCTTTGCCCTGTCAAAATCTACCTGTCCATCGACGAAGGCTCGTGTGTCAACACAGGCGAAAAAAATTGAAAATTATCATTGTTACTCACAGCACTAAAATTCTAATCCTCGTTTCACTCTAAAAATTAAGAACATCGCGTTTTCAGGAACAACACGTTCAAACTTCCCCCGCTTTCAATTAAAATTTACCTCGTTCACGTCGGTCGCTCTTAGTTAGATGCTTGAGGAGGCGCGATTTCATATCATCCCGTGGGATTGAACTGTCTAAAATTTCGTTTCTTCGTGTCGCTCCGCAAATTCGAGAATAAACCCTGTTTCTCCGTGTTCTCCCTCGTTTTATCCCGTAACTTCGTCTGCCCGTAATGCTAAAGCATTCAACGCGTTATTAAAACTAACTGTAGAATAGTGATTCTTCGTAACTTTATCGCACTAACCTCATTGTTTTTCGTTCTTTGCTTTCAGTCCGTTTTCCTTGTCCCGAATTCAAGCCGGGTAAGTCAGAAGGCGCGAAATATCTGCCTCTCTTATTCATTTCCCACTGTACCGTTTCGCAATCCAATCAATGTTAGTTTGCTTGCGGTAGCGTGACTTTGAACGAGTTGAGTGCGATGACAAGACACGTGGCAGTGAGCTGACATTCGAAGTTTCCTCTTATCAAATGACAGGTTTAACCAAACAAAGTGAAAAAATCCAACGAATCGCGTCAATTCGGATGACGGTGTCCACCTCAGCAATGTAATTTCATTTTCTCGCGTGTTGACTGAGGTTTCTTCCGCCTATTTGTCGATATTCTTAGCCTTGGCGACTAAACAAACACTAAGGCTAAATCGCTGACAATCTGTCCCCTCGTACGTGATCTAGGGATACTATTATTGAAGCATAAGACTCTTTCATCTCCACTGTATTAAAGCGCAAAACATTAGGTACGGTTTGTGTAACATCCCAACCCTCTGCCCCTCCCCCTGAAAGATGAAAGGGGGAGAAAAACAAGAAGATATTATTACTCCACCCGTCAATGATTGTCAGTCGAAAATAATCTCCATTTCCGAGGCAAAATACGTCAATCACCCTTCCTGAAATTTCAGCTGCAGTCACGATTTGGGTGAGGTGCTAAAACGATAAGAACACGAATGGGATTGAAGTCTTAAATTTGTTGTTATGAAGAAAACATGAAAGATAAAATGAATACACTGGAATTATTTATGACAGTTTCGAGTTCACTCCACCTTCAGTTCATCCCTCCATTTATTCGTTCATTCATTCATTCATCCATTCAGTGAGTTGGTCGATGAGCGTACTAGAATTGATTTTCTCGCCTAGTTCGTTCATATAACCATAACACTATTTGCGTAAAACAAACCGAGAAGTAAACCAAGTCAAATAAACCCTATAACGAGAAGCGTCAATTCACAACAATTTGTGAGACTTCAATCACACAAAACGGAAGACCTGTACATAGTACAAGAAGAAATAATTTTAAACAGAGCGGCAAATTAAAGCATTTTCCCTCGGATATGGTAGTGAAATTTGCAGATTTGGGTCTTGTAGTGTGAGAAAACGCCGAGATCGCAATAGGGTTTTGCTTTCGTTCACAGTGAAAACAAGCTCGGCGCAAACACAACGACCAAACTTTTTCCTTTTCCTTGTGCTTGCGTCACTCGTTTTCACGAAGCAATTATGTCTTGTGCTTGCGCTTATGCTTGCGTCGCTCGTATAAAGCAGGCTTTACAATGCTTTACAAAGCGTGGCAAAACTTTAGCTAGCCAAAGAAAACTTTATTATTTGAAAATCTGTGAATGATCCTCATGGCGGGCTCCGGTTATTTTGCACAACCCAAATCTACGCGCCCGCGGCACATCAGCCAGCGTCGAGCTCGTCCTCAGGTCCAACGCAAGCGTAGCGCATATATTTACAAGGAATCCGCTGGTGAGACTTCGCTGTCTCACTTGTCTTCCGTTTTAACATTGAGGCCTTCTGCTCTTGCGAGGACTCCTGATCAAAGTCAAACAAAAATATCTCTTTCAATCAACCAGAAGCCAATTAAAAAAGCAATTTGCATTTGATTTTACTTCGAAGACAAAGAGACCGCGAGAAAACGCTTGTTTGCGCGAGCAGGTCGCAATCGAGGTTTAGTGCTTTTGTTCCTGATTGGCCAAGAATGCTGCCAAACTTGTTTGCGCAGCAAACACAAAACCAACGGAGTCACGTAATCACTTTTCGAACCGCTGTGTGCTTGTCGCACATTTTACAGCAGCTACTTCATCGCGCGAACGACAGAGAAATCTTCCCTACCTTAGCTCGTCATCTCTGATTCCGTGTACTTGGCAATCCATTCGGGGGCGTGGTTGTTAATTTTTTCGATCACGTTATTGACTTGGAAACAGAGACCCTGAATTTGTTTATCCCACGACGGGAGGACGTCTTGAGCTAAAAACAAACAAACAAACACATAAAAATAAACAAAGAGACAACGATACTTCAGATTCAAAAGTGTTTCAACCGCGACACTGAATGCCAGGTCTAAATTCGTAAAGTTTAGATGCGGGTAAAATGTCTGTCCGGGTTTTGGCAGAGGAAAGACTTAAGAAGAGCAAAAACGTGACTGTGGAGATCTTGCGAAGTCAAACAGGCACAAGCTGATACAACTTTCACTTCTCACTTATACATTGCCTCAACAATGGTTGGGAGAATTTGCATCTCACCTTCAAAGTGGACAACACCATCAATCTGGTCGATGGAGCCGGACATGCGACCCTCAGTGATCATCTGTGAAGCTATTCTCTCGGCCTGCAAAGAAATTTTAACTCGAATTAGAAGTTAGGTAGTAATGGGGAAAGTAAAGCCGAGGAGAAACGGCCACCTTAGAAAGTCGACCAAAGCTGAAACTACAGACATGTTCCCCTCTATACCGGTACAAATTAAGTTTCTCGGGGCTGTATTTGCGACGGCAAATTATTTCTATCTTTATCAAACATTTATTAAAGCTATCAAAACTTCTTGTCGACTTTTGCGCTGCGACGCCGTGATGATCAACTGTAAAACTAACAAGGACTGTAGTCTGACCAGCAGAATGGCGTTCGCCCATGGTCACAACACAGGACAACCGGTAGACCTCATTGGCTGCTTCAAAACAAAAAGGCGGGGAATCAATCCCGTTCCCAGGCTCTTCGGCCAGGAGATGAAAGAGCCTGGGAACGAGGTTGGCGGTGAATATCTAAAGGAAAGACTGGTTAGGCACGTGATTGTGGAGGAGAGGGCAAGTACCTTGGCCGGTGGAATCTCCAGCAAAGCCCCCAGTTCCTCAAACGTAATGTTAATGTAAAGTTTGCTCGCAGAAAGAAGGTTGTGTTCTATGACGGCGCGGTCCAGAATGCTGGAACCTGAAGGTGGAAAAAAACGAAAAGACATGCCACGACAAGAACTTGCAATAAACAGACTAAAACCAGCTCCATGTAGAAAAATCCTTTGGCACATTCATCTGAGCAATCTGAGGATGAAAGTCAAACTTACCGTCTGCCGTCGTGGCTTTCTGATGCGGCATTAACATTGTCGCAAACTCTTGAAGTTCAGGTCCGCGGATGATTCTGTCTAAGTACCTGTGGGAGGGACAAGTTGCCGTTAACCAGGATACATTGTGCGACTAGCCTTTGTCCAGGCTGCACTGCGCAGTGCGACAGTCTTTAACTAGGCTGCATTGCGCGCAAAGAACTTTTCTGTGACCTGAATATTTAATAAACGCGATTCTTTTAAACTTACATCTTCTCCAGTATTCCATAGACGGGTAGCTGCTGACAACGTTCGTCTTTAAACAAGAAGGCCAACATACGGGATCTTTGCTGTCCTAAAGAGTGCGAAGGAAAAAAGCCACGTATTATAAAAAGCTCGACGAACTTGGCTACTCCAACTTCGTTCCCAAGCAATCGGAAGCACAAGAGCACGGAACAGTTTCCATTCTCTTGCGCTTGCGTTTGCGTATTTTTCACACCTTTTTCGTGTTTACGGATGATACGGACCCAAACACGTGTCGATGTTACCGACCACGTACCGACACCTTACCGATTACGTACCGACACGTTATCGACCACGTTCCGACACGTTACCGACCAGATACCAAACCAGTAAATAATGTAACACTCACCAGCTGAAGCAAGAATGGTACAAATCAAGGCGTGTTTCAGAGCTGTCAGTCGTTCGTCCTCGTGAATCACTGGTCGGTAGGACAGATCGATGTATCGTTGAGCAGCTTCGATGAACTTGCGTCGATAATCGAGCACGCGAGCATAACAAACCTTGAACAAAAGCAATCCACTCAGCTTAGACAGACGTTATGAGCGTAGTCGGCTACGAGGAACCTTTCTAAAAATGTGTAAACGAGAATAAAAAATGCGTACAATGCAACCCGAGATTTGCACACAAAAAAACAACATCCTTCGAGAATATTTTGTGTATTTTGAAATGAAAAGCGCATCTGAGTGTGTAAAGTTCTGTAATTTTATCGCGTTCGTCAACATCAGGCCGTCGGATCAATAGCAGCCGGATGTGCATCACATCTAACTTAGCTCAGTTGTCAACCTCTCAAAATACCAATATCATTCATTCATTCATTCGATATGATGTGCATATCTCGCTACCTTGTACAGAATTGAAAGTTGGACAGTTTTGGTATCTGCTTGCAAGAGGGATGCTCTGTTGATGTATGCTTCTGCTTGAATTGCATCATCGTCCTCAAGGTACAACTGAGCAATCTTCAGGTAAGTTTCCAGTTTATAATCTACTGTATATTGCCTAGTGAAAGAAAAAGATAGAAAAGAAATAGGTGAGACAACAAGAAGGACAAACACACAAAAGGAAGATGAGAGCACAGAATAATGAGCATGGAATCTCTGTGCTCACTACAGTGCTTGATCTCGGAGGGAAAGGAGACACTACCAGCTGTAATTATCTAACATTAGAACTCATCTGTCACATACAACACCAAGTTAGGTTAAGCTGTAAATTTGGTCTCCTGTACGCAGCCACTGATTCAACTCTTTCACGCAATGTGAAAAACATGCTCCAGCTGGCGATACTAATTTTAGTGGAACAAAGTGATCTAAAGATGTTTAAAAAGTGTTGTGAATGTTCAAGCATTCTCACCTTTGTCCAGTCTCCAGTGGAATTCCTGTCAGAACTCTTGCGGCTTCCCTCCATTCCTGTTCTGTCTCATAGATCTTAGCCAGATGCTGGCGGATAGTAGATACCTGAACAGCAGATAATTAAAGGTCAAGCTGGATGTCAAGAAATGGATCCCAATTCCCTCTGGAGCAGGGGTGTATTTTTCATTTCATCTGGCTCTGGAACAGGGTTGATTTTTCCTGCCAGAATCTCTGGAACAGAGTAGCAAAATTATCTCTCTTTCCTCTGGAACAGGGTCGGGGTCAAATGGACTTAGTGGCATACCCCTACATTAAATTTAAGCCCTCACCCTGGGAGACCCTGGATAATAGTCACTAACATTAACCCAACTAATCCATTTTATGATCTTTTTTAAACACATATCTTTAGACAAATCTACCAGCTTACTTGTTCTTCAAAAGAAATCACCCGAGGCTGCAGTTTCTCCAGCGTGAAGTGGGACACAGCTTTTGCTGTGGAAGCTTCCAAGTTTGGAACTTGACTGCATAAGTCTGTCAAAATCTGTCTTGACACAACCAAGCTCACACTCTCATGGGCAACTGAAGCAGTATAAAGCGAAAGAGATTTAATAGTGCGTTTAAGCACACTCATTTTTCACTAAGTTTACACAAGTAAATACGAGAATTGTTCTGTACTGTACTGTACGCTTTCCATTTCGTTTCCTTCGAAAAGAAAATGCACGTTTTCAAAATGAGCCCGTCATGAAACATACCAGTTTCAATGTACGTTTTAAGTCCTTGAGTAAGGTCAGGTTCTTTGAGGTTCAAAGTGGTCTCCAAAATTTCACGGTACTTTCCAGTGGCGTCTTTGTGAGATCCAGAAACACTCGATAAAGCAGACAGCATCTGCTTCACTCTGGCCGCCATCTTGGATGTATGTTGCCTCGTTTCGGTGGACCATCAGAATTCTGGAGGAGGGGGGGAGAAAGGATTGTTAGGATTTAGTCCGTTTTCGCCAATAATATATTTCTTTCATGTCAGAAGGACATAGGATATTTTAGTTTGATAGATTTCAAAGCTATTAATTTATTCGTATTATTGATTTATTTTTTCAGTTTGTAATATTTTGATGGCACGTTTTGGTATTGAGACAAAATGTACTCTCCCCTCCCCACTACTCGACAGACTGTACTAATTCAAGATGGCGTCCAGTGATGGTGCGAAAGATGAAGGTTCAACTGGCGTATCAATGATCCTGTCGGCTCTGATGAGCACTGCAGCACAGCCTCTGAACTGTGTAAAGATATTAGTTCAGGTAAGAAGTTGCGATTTACAGTATATAGTTTAATGAAGTCACTTCTTGGCTTTCATTTCACACATAGTCATGCACGCCTGTTCAATTTGAATTTCAACTGTTTAATTTAACAATAACGTGCTGTGCAGATTGGGTTGGAAATACCACAAAGTGAATTTTTGTAAGCAATTTGGGGCTTTGTACAAAAAGAATTAATCCAGTAATGCTCTTTCCTTGAGAGCTCAAATTGAAGAAAACGTCTCTAGGAAATACTTCAAGGGAAGGGAGCTGTTGGGGAAGGAGGCTTTTTTCCCTACTTTTTGAAGGACGCAGGTTATTTCAACCCGATCCTTCTCAATCAAAACCAATACCTTGATCGATTGGTGTTGATAAATGAAGCGTTTGTAATCTGTTTCTAATTCACTGAAACAATAATGCTTAATTTCCCCTCCCTCAGGTTGGTCATGAACCAATCCCCCCCACCCCTGCCAGGACATTCTTTGGAACAAAAGTACTAAGACTGTCAAGTTTCTTCCAGTATGGTAGGTACCATTTCCTGAGCTCATAATGCAGTTTCTTCCAGCCATTCAGAGAAAAATTAAGATGTGTGGGTTTTTGGCAAAAGACTTCAACGCCTCCCTGTAAATAATTACTGACTTCTAGAAAACACAGCCTGGGTGTTATACTAATAGATATGACAGTTTTTGGAGGGGTCATTATTTTACAGGGGTCAGTCTTTTGTCGAAACTCGAGATGCAGCCATTTAAGGGGAAAATCAGCTTTCTTTTTAACTGGGAAAGTAGTTGACAGATCAATGACAGATTATGATAGACAGGACAGTTGTTTTAGACTGAGGTTTGTTTATAGGCCACATTTCCCAGCAAACTGTCTCCTTCTAGTAAAATGAAACAGGTGCTTTGTTCCCACTCTACAGCGGCTCACATCCGCAGAGTTGATGGATGGACTGGTCTGTATCGAGGCCTGGGTCCAAGGTATTGTTTTCAGTGATTTTCCCCTCCTCTTGAGTTTTTTTGTGGGCCCCGGGGCCGGTTTTTCAAAGCACGATTAGGCTAATCCTGGATTAGGTCTAAACTTTGTCATTTTTTTAGCCTGAAAACGTGAAAGTTTCGTCCACAACGACTTTCTTGATAATGTTTTAAGCTGGAACAAGCTTTCTAATCCATCTTCGAACAAAACCAAGCAGTTTAATGACAAAGAGGTAGAGAGAAAGAATTTTGTTAATCTTGGATTAGCTTAATCGACCTTCGAAAAACCGGGCCCAGGAGTGTGTATTTTTGCAAGGGTTTTCCATGCTTGGGGAGGGGTTGCGGGAGGGGAAATTAGCATACTAGTAAGCACATGAAAAAGAAAGACATACCCCTGTTTGTAAAGCCTGGTTTCCATGTGATCACAAATAATATTGCACGATCGCTGGATTTTGCACAAAATCCAGCAATAATGCCATCACGTGGAAACCAGGCTTAATGAACAGCATTTGGTAGATGCATGTAACCTGTGAATAGGACCTCCTTTTCCTCCGGCGAAAAACACGAAAAATATATTGATGTTTATAGCAAAGATGATTGTATGATACAAATCTGATGTGGTTGTTGCAAACAGTATTGAATGAATAAAGTGCTTGTTCTTTCTTTGCGTATGTCAGGATTTGGTCTGGTATGGTTTCTACTGTTGTGCATTCTGCTGTCCTTAAGGTTTGTTTGTACATTAATATTAGATCCTGCATATATTTTATCCTGTTCTTGCAAATACCAACTCGGTTATACCTGACTCTTTTCTTCACTAAATTAGCACTTGTCCAGCTGATTCTATGGAAGACCAAACAAACTATTTTGTCACTGTTATAAAACTGTATGACCATTTTTTTGCAAAAGTTGTCTTGAATACAACATAATATAGAAGGATACATTGCAAAATCAGTAATTTCCATTGTAATTATTAAATATCTGTCTCAATTTTCAGTCTCTGGAAGAACAGTCGAGAGATACTGAGGATGAGGTAATGATGGGTGCTGTTTCATTTGATTGTAAAGATTACAATGACTTCTAATATATAATTTATATTGTCATCAATTTCTTTGTCCAATGAAACTTACTGTCACAGTGAAGATGTGGACTTGGTTATTGAATTGTTAACTTTTTGAAAGCCTTTCACTTGAGCTTTTACACTTCTCATTTTGATAGGTTTTCCTGCTAGATTCCAGGGGTTTTATATTTGTATGATCTCAACTTCTTGAGTGAGAATTGCTGAGTGTTTAATGTTCATGGGTAAACTGCAGTTATTGGATTCCCACTTTTAGCTTTAAGGGAAAACTGTCCATGCAGTTATATATGATAACCAAACTTAAAATCACCTTACTGACATGACACGTAATACTTTCTCACTTTAGAACCCAGATGCAGAACAGCAACAGTACCAGCATGAGGTAATTTTACTAGTACAACCACTGAAACACATATTCCATAGCTCTTATTAAATGTCTATTTCTCACATGTTCCTGAGGGCTTCATTTACCAGTAAATGCTTTTTAATTTCAGACGTTAAAGGAGATAGTTGCCAAGTGTGCTGCTGTCACAATGAGTCACCCATTTCATGGTAAGAACATTAAATCTCCAAGGATCAAATTAAAAGAAATGGGAGCTCACTTACAGGATTAATGTGGTTTAATGGAAGAGTTTAAAGTTACTTGTATAATAAACTGCAGTGTTAAAATATAATGCTAGCAAATTATTGTACTTCCACATTACTTCCACAGTGATCTCAGTGCGCATGGTAGTGCAATTTGTGGGCAAAGAAACACTCTACAGGTACATGGCCATCATAAAAAATACAAAATGTATTACAATTATTAGTAATAATAACCTAACTGTATTTAATAATTAACTGTGCAATTAGAATCTGACTCTCTGTCTCTCACCCCCCCCCCCTTCTTTCCACAAAGAAATGTCAGTCTTGTGCACTGTACATATTATATGTGACTATTTCTTTCCCTGTCAGTGGGATTGCATCTTCTATGAAGGAAATCTACACCAATGAAGGCATTATGGGATTCTTTGTGTGAGTAAAATCATTATATTTTTGTAATAATTTTTTCCCCCAAAACACCATTAGTGGAGTACTTGAACTGATACTAACCTGCTGTTATCTGCCGATTGTCTAGTGGACTGGTACCCCGGCTCTTGGCTGAAGTTATATCATTGTGCATCCACAGAACGCTGTTCTTTATGATAAAGAAACATGCAATGAATAAAGAGGTATAAAGAGCATTTAAATTGCGGGACAGACTGAATATTTGAAACCAAAAAATAGTTTTTGATGAAATGTCTAATCAGCTTTTCTTGCATGCATGGGATTGCAGATTACAAATCAGATTATTTATGAATTTGTAACTACTGTTCAAAAACAAACAACATTCTGTCATGCTTACAGTAGTCACTCCAGTGTTTTCTTGTTCTTGTTGCAGAACTCAGGAAAGAAAGAAATCCAAATGTACATTTCTGCCATTGCCCAGGTAAAAGAAAATGAAACTGGTAGAATGGCGTTAAGCAGGTCATGTGGGAGGAGACGGCTTGGTTTAGCCTGTTTAATTCAAAATATGAAACTTTCAGAGGCATCACAATCTTGTTTTGCAGATACAGAGAAGACAACTTTTAAGTGTGACATCTATTTTCACTAAATATTAGCAGCTCTCTCGGTAGCTGTTGATTGACAGCTGGCTGATTACTGTTCAACACCTTCTTATAGTGCAGGTTGTTTATAAGAGCTTTTCACCAGCACTAAGCTGGAAGTCATTTTGTTGTTGTTGCTATGTACATGTATTGTTTGTTTGTTTGTTTTCAGTATCTCGCTGCTACGATTACATATCCCTTCTCCTTGACCAGCAACTTGATTATCGTGAATCATGTAGGGTGAGTAAAGGTTCTTACACCTATCACTCCCACACTCAAAATGCAGATTCTCCCAACCTTTCAAGGGTTAAATGTATGAGTAATGTAGTGAGAATTGATAGTTTAATCAGCTTTCATCTTACCAATTTGCAAAACAAAAAGAACACTTCCAAATTGGAAATCAGTGACAAACCAGTTGGCCTCAGACATTCACAAAAGGAAATGTTAATATGAGTAGTACCCTGGGAGAGGCTCAGGTATTGGATGAGGGAACTCATCTTTTAGTAGTGCTTCCAAGATGAAGCACAGAGCCCTTTCTGTGATGCTTCTTGTTCTACATGAAAAGCTGTTGTTTTGTTCATCTCTCTTGTAGGCTGGCAGTCGGTGAGTCTCCACAAATGCCTGTCTTCACATCTTGGTGGGGCTGCTTCAAGTATCTTCGAAATACTGTATGTACTTCAACAGTGGCTATCACATTAATGCTATTATTTTAACTGTATTATGTTGTTTATATCCTTTTTCCTCTTTTCTGACAGAAAAATCTGTGGCGCGGATCAAGTCTTTTCCGACGTACAGCCCCCATCCCTTTAGGCACAAGTGTTTAATATGAACAATATTCCAATTTCCTTTCTTAGCACCATACAGAAAAAACAAAATCTGATGAAATAGAACAGCTTTAAAATATAACATCAATATTTACATTGGGTGTAAAGTGCCTATAATGCCAAATACTTTATTGACAAATTTGATTGTACATCAAGTAAATAGTTGACAGTAGAATATTTTGGCATGAATGTTAAGTTTCAAAGGTGTGGTAATGGTGTGATGACAAACCAGAAAAAACCCTCACAGGCATGCTCAATATTTGATGTTAAAGGCACTTTAAACTGTTTACAAAGGACTGAATGAAGCATTTGTGAGGCACTCGTACTTTAACGGATATCAAACTCTTTGTAATGACTGTTTACAAAATAGTTGTGTTATAATGGTACACATTAAAGGGATTATCCATTTTGAAGTAATGTTTATTTACTAGCCTGCAGATACAACTGCTTCCATCCAATCAGAATCCAGGTATTGTTTTCCTCACTGACTAATATGGTTTATCCAATCAGAGCTCATATTGTTCATGTGACTATGAAAGTGTCATCAGAATCCATGTATCAGGTGATGTGGAAAACTTCCCTTTCAAGTCCTATATCTCTGGTAACAAGAAACTAGGTTATGCAACAGTTACCATTAATATCACCTTTAACAATATAGCGCACAAAACATTTGCCCAAATTTTATGCAAGAAAAATCTTCTTTCAAAATGGGTTTTTCCTTTTGAAGGTGTTCCCAGACCTCCTGGCTGACAGCCAGGCTGGGCACTTTCTTTTGGTACTTTTTGAGGTCTGGCTTTGGTTTGGTGCCTTTGTTGCTGTGGAGGTCCGAGATACGGCCCTTGAGGTCTCGATTGGTGTGCTTGAAGGACAGGCACTTGTTTGCGTCCTTGGTGAATGGCCCTGGTTTGCTTTTCCCAGAGAGAGCTCCAGTATCGCAATGACCAGCTTTATGTGACCAAAACCGATGTGATCTGGAAGCCGTTCCTTGATTGGAGTTAACACACTGACGTCTAGAAAACAACGATTAATGTTTAAAAGTTGTTGTTGCTATACAGTAGTTGTTATGGTTTTTGTCGTTGCTGCTGTCGTTGTTGTTCATATAGAGCCAGTTTTGGACGACGGACGAAAACCAAAACCAAAGGAAGTACACGACTGCAAGAAAAACTTTAACCAAGTAGAAGCCAAAGTAAGACGCGGATTGGTTTTAGAGAAGAAACCAATCAGAAGTGCGAGGAAACACCATCGCAACTTACTTGTTTGCGTGAGAATACCGCAATCTGGTTTTGCTTTTGCTACTGATTGGCCAAGAATGTTAAACGTGTTTGGACCAATCCAAAAGCGTAGCAAACGCAAAACCAAAGCACTTGCACACCTACTTTCGACAGCCGTCCAAAAATGGCTCCGCGATGTTGCCGATATCGTCGTGTAACAATCTGGACTTGCACAAGAAGATAATCTCACCCGACTTTATGGCTGGCGACCTGATTACTTGGGTGACTGTCTGTTGAATTTCCGCAGTGATACCAGCTGAAACAGTAAGGCCAGTTCAACGGTTTTTAAATAATAAAATGATCGCTTAACCAATAGTTTGTAAGATAAATAGTAGGCGCGATCTGATTTGTAAACGCTGACGAAACTTTCGTACATAACTCAACACAACACGCGTGCCTCAGTTTTACGAAATCACCCTGCAAGCTGAACTTTTCCATTACGTCAAAAGCGGCGTTTACTCCGAGGCTCTGCTAGCACGTAGCATCCAACCTGACTCTTTCTTGTTATTTTTGCAAAATTATGGTTTGTCTTATCCCATGAACGAAATATGCTCCTTCCTCGTGTTCTTTCGAATTCCCGCGTGCTTCTTGAAAAATTAAAATTAAAGGATTTACAAAACACTCCCCAATGTTAAGAGAATGTGCTCGTCAACGGCTTTCATTTAAATAGTCACAAGTCGCGTTTTTAGTACTCGGCATGTATCGACAAGTTTTGATGTATAACTGCGTGTCCAGAGCGCACTAACGCAAGGGAAAATGACGTTCAGTAAACTCCAACTCCCAACAAACGTCAGAAACCTTATCGACTGTGCACTCACCTCTTCGGTAGTCTACAGGATATCCAGCTTTTAGTGCATCTGCCAAATGATTGTGTATTGTTCCCTCCACAAAGCCTCGGGCTTTAGCGACTTGTTTCTATGAAGAGATGGTGATTGTTTTATGGCAGCAATAGCAGCAACAATAACAACAACTGCACCAAGAGAAACAACAACAGCAATAACAACAACAACAACAACAACACTGACAGCAACACTAGTAACCTTACAACAACAACAACAACAACAACAGAAAAAGCAACAACGGCAACAATAACAATAACAACAACAACAACACTGACAGCAGCACTAGTAACCTTACAACAACAACAACAGAAAAAGCAACAACGGCAACAATAACAACAACAACAACACTTACAACAACAATAAACACTACAGAACAACCGCAAAAGCATTGGCAACGGCAACAATAATAATAACAGCAACGTCAACAAGAACGACAACCATATACATACTGACTGAAGCAGCCACAACAGCAGCAAACGGAGTGGCAACAAAAGCAATTATAAACAGCAACAATAATAATAACAACAACAACAACAACAACAACAACAACGAGAAAAACCCAGACAGCAACCGGAACCAGAACAAAAATAGGAATAAGAGACAGCAAAAGGCAACAACAAGCCTCGTTTTGAAGCTCGTGCCAGTTCCCGTGCAAAGAGCCCATCACAACGGATATACTTACGATTGTCATCTGCTGCTCGTGAAACAAGTTATATGACGTAACAACGGTTTGGCTCAACTCTTTGCGCACGCCACTCACAACCGGCTGTGGGGAGAAGCGTAAAAAAACTGAAATGTTTGACATGGAAAGACGGATGAACAGAACTACAGACAAATACCATATAAAAATGAAAATAAAAACCACAAAAGGTCCATAACAAAAAGTTAACACTAACAACATGTACGGAAATAATCTTGTTCTCGCGTTTCATTTCTGAAGAGCGAGTTGTCGCTATAGTTTGCAAATCTCGGAAAAAAAAAAAACAAACAAACAAAAAACAGGTTTTCTTTAAGCAAAATGTCGGACAACCAAACCAAAGGAATTGGTTGCCCTGGTGAAATTCGTGGTTCTGTTTTGGTTGCGTGTGAACTAGTGTACACTGATTTGTCTCAATCGCGCACGGCAGTGCCAGGTCTCGCCGCGGGTGAAATGGGGAAAAATCTAACATATCATACCTGGCTGTCGCTCGATGATGCGTGGGCAGAATCTGTGGCGTCTGGAAATTTGTTTGCAGTCAGTCCGTTCGCTTCACAAAACTGTTTCACACAATCAGCCAACCGCTGACCAAACTTATCGCACTGCCTCTCCGAGACACCATCGACGCGTAGTAGGTTCTGGGTAGTGATTGGTCTGTTAAAGAGCAGGTCGCAGTTACTTAAAGCACGATAGTACGATTGACTATTGCGGGATAATGACCACATCGCGTGCGTCATGCAAACATTAGACGAGAACAAAATCTCATTTTCAGCCTAACCAGAGAAAGAGAAGGAATTCTCTTAGGGCAGAGGCGATACACTGCCCCTAATTACAAAGTTGTTTTGTGTCAAAGATCGCAAGCTCGTCAGAATACCGTTCGTTTGGGAATTGCAAATACGTCTATTCCAGAAAAATCCGGAATGTAATCTTTTTCCGAAATAGTCCCAAACGAATGTGTCCCGAGGTTAGGCACAGCTTATACTTTTTGAGCAGTATTTTCTGGAGCATTAACTCAAAGTCAAACATTCTAAAAATAGTTTTTGTGACGTCATTACTTCGGAATTATTTTGTTCCGAGCTGAAGTGCATTACCTGTACTTGGCGATGTCCAACAGGACTTTGTTCGTTGCTATCATGTAGGGCGGGCAGTCGACAGCCTGAGAAAGTTCGGTGCGAAGTTTGATCAAAGCTGAGTACATGGCGCCCTGCAGAGTAAATGTTCAGACTCAGTTCACGAAGAAGCAGTATTACGATGCAAGTAGTATATGGATTCTTTGCCATTTTGTATACTAACAAATTCTGTGGGGGAGGGGGTGGCGGACATTTTGTCACCAAAAAGGTGACAAAAAGGTGGGGTTGTACGCGCGCCAAGTAGAACCTGAGAGGGGAGGGGATGTTTTACCTTATGCCACGCGGCGATTAGGTAGGAGCCTCTTTTTTTCTTTTTTTTTTTTCTCTGTTTTTCTTTTTTTTTTTCTGTGTAGTGGTGAGATTCGAACTGTGGAGGTTGTGATGAGTTGGGTGTCGTGATTTTTATTTTCTTTTCTTTTTTTTTTTTCTTTTTTTGTGTGTAGTGGTGAGATTCGAACTGTGGAGGTTGTGATGAGTTGGGTTTGGTGATTTTCTTTTTTCTTTTCTTTTTTTTTTCTTTTTTTCTCTTTCTTTTTTTTCTTTTTCTTTTTTCTTTTTCTGGTGAGATTCGAACTGTGGAGGTTGTGATGAGTTGGGTGTGGTGATTTTTCTTTTTCTTTTTTTCCTTTTTTGTGTGTAGTGGTGAGATTCGAACCGTGGGGGTTGTGATGAGTTGGGTGTGGTGATAACACGGGCGCCATTCCCGCCGACGCCCCGAGGGCTAGGGAAAACGAGTGGTATTTATGATGACGTGTGTTCGTTTTTGTGCGTCTCTCTGAGAGATTTCTGAAATTAATGAGTAAGTAAGTGATGTTCATGTGTAATACAAGAAGGCGTTTCCAACCTGCAGCTCAAGCTCCCTGGGGTCCATAGCAGGTTCGTGTCGTGCTCGTGGCGGGTTCGGCAATCCGAATGTTTCCGAACATACAGGATGCCATTCAGTGGTCTGGGGAACGTTGCGTACCGTCGGCAAAATCCTGCCAAAACACGACGATGTTATAAACCTTCTACTAATAAATAAAACTCAAAAATGTAACATTTACTTACTTTGGCGCCACCGCCACATCCTTTTCTAACGCGAGAATATCCTAAAATGCATCAAAAGAAGTCTTAAACATTTCTTTATAAGAAAAGTAAGAAAAAGAAACGGGTGATCAGAGAAGGGTAATCACTCGACAGTATTATATTCAATATCACGTCAAAAAATAGTAGACTGTATTCACTGCATTCCAAGAAATAAAGAATCCTACCATTTTTAGTTACTTTAGCTTCTCTTTTCCAAGAAAATTCGGTCAAATGCTCCGACGAAGGGCTATAACTCGAAACATTTTAGCGTTCCCAAATCGACTTTTAGATGATTCAAAACATGTTTTATCTCCACACACCGTCACAGTCTAAAACTAGTTTTCACAAGTACTAGCATTCCGTTTCAAACGCCACGCCTTTCTATTAACCCCTATCATTTTCCAAAACTGAACTTCAACTGTATGACAAACCTTGTTTGGAATTAATTCCAGTTTAACAGAATCGCATTTCTTTGTCTCGGAGAGCCAGGACATGCCTTTTGCTGAAAATAAAAAAGGATAGGTTGAAGAGTGATCAACTAAATGTCTGATTTTGATGTGTCGTTTGTGGGTCAACTTACAGGATACTGCTGTCATGGAACCATAGCCGTTTTGATTACGTTTCTCAACCAGGTAATTCTCATTCATGAGCTGGCGGCCTGAAGAAGAGGAGGAAGAAAACAAACAAACAAACAAACAACAAACAACAACAGTTGAACAAGAGAAGCATTGGGACAGATTATGGCAGTTTCATATAGTCACATCTCATAATTTGCGCAGTTTACAGTACTTCCGGCAAAACAAGTATGATTGCTTTTAGGTCCTTGTTTTAATATAATACTCCTTTTCACTTACCAAAGGTTTTCCACCATTTTTCTGAGCGAGAACTGAAACAGATGAAAAATAAATCATGATATGTAACTATTCAATAAACTGAGTCTCCCTTCAAAAACGTAAATAAAGACAGTTTGAGGATCTTATCAGATTACACGTGTTTTGTTGTGTGCTTCTTCGTCCTTTCATTTCCATTTTTCTATTGTATATGTCTTTCCTTCGTTCACCTATTCTTTTCTTTCATTCTTTATTGTTAAATCACATACCTTCCACTTCCAAATTCCTTTAACTTGGAAAACCTTTCCACTCTATGGCTACCCTGTTAAAGTAATAATAATAATAATAATGATAATAATAATAATAATAATAATAATAATAATAATAATAATAATAATAATTATAAATATTTATATTGCAAACTTACATGTGCATATGATCAAATGCGCATTATATAACTTGAAAATTAGGAAACTTAAAGAACACGCGATGAGGTTTTCTACAGATGACAAGCATGTCACGCATGTCATTTTTCTATTTTTATTCTTATTACTCAATCTTTACCATCCCGACTTTTACCACAGGGCCTGGGCCCAATTCTTATCAACTACCAACCATATGAAGTCAGTTACTACCTGACACATGGCGTTTTTAGTGTATCTGTGCTTTAAGCTAACACAACATGAACATACCGATCCTCGGAGAAGCAAAATGGGGACTGTAATGCCGTATGTACCATTCCCTGTGAGCTGAAGACAAAGATAGGATCTCAATGGCTGACTCGCAAATACATCATTCGTTGCAGGTATTTGAAGTTTTGAACTACAGTTTAAGCTTAAATGGCGCTTTTCAATACAACTAGAAAACGCGTGAATTTTATGCCGCTTTCTGGAAAATTCAACGGAACTCGTCTTCCACCTGTTATCCCGAGTATTAACTTCAAATTTCTCTTTTCAACCCATAGATATATCACACGGTATAGAAAACTTGACATTTGATACCATGCACACAAAAGCTGATTGACATTAATTCTCCTTTCATCCCTCATATTTTTTTATCTTATGGATAACAGAATTTATGTTTTGAAACAAGAGAGCGTCAAGCCGTGCTTCAATTCAAAAGAGCGTTATTTCCAAACAATGGAAGATACGCCTACAACACTAACACAAATCAAATCAGTACCTTGATAGCATTCAGTAACATCTTGGCTTCCTTGGAAAAGTCTCGTTTGGAGGAAATCTCGGAAAACTCGTGAGGCCTCAGAATTCTGGAAAAGGAAATACTAAAAGCTTTAAACTAAACTAAAAGCAGTATCTACACGTCCTCCCTTTCAACTTCTTTGCTTCCCTCTTTCACTTAAAGGTAAACCGAGGAGAGCCGAGGCGGCCTAGCTGTTAGCATGGTCGCCTTTCACTGAAGTTTGAGATGTAAAAATTTGGCTCTCTACTCGTGGCTCGGATGAACACGTAAAATGGCGGTCCCATCTCTAGATAAAAAGAACTACGGGGAAGTGAAAGAATCACTGAGGATCCACGCTACTCTCGTGTTCTCCCAACTTCCCGCGTGGTTAGATGAGGCTATATTACATGGGAACGCGTTATATATTTCTTAAATACAACACGATACGTCATTCACCTGTTTCTGCAGTTATCACAGCAGTCTTCTCTGCCTCCAATGTCCTCATTAACACGGTTTTCAAAATACGCCAAAATTGTCCTGTACAGGAAGAAACATTTAGTGCCACAGTTCTGATTTACAACGTACAAATCTCGTGTCCTCCGAGTTTGCTTTGACGAAGGACGTCAAATAAACCACTGCTTACGGCTTCTGTATATCTACTTCAATCTTTTGTTAATACATTTTACGTTCAACTGCATGCAAATACACCCTTTCCAAGAAATGCTTATCACCAATAACTATGAACAAGACCAAAAGGCATGATGGGATATCACATGTTTCATTCATTGCTTGCCGTCGCTTGCACGATGTCCTGTACTAGATCTATAATTATCTTTGTGAATGTTCTATTGTGGCTTCCACAAGCACAAACAAGTGTCTTCGTGTGGAAGAATGAATTTCTAATTTTCCAAGAGGCCTACCAGCCACCCTAGATCGAAGTTCTTCAAATGCTCATTGTTTCCGCACGTTCGCAACACACAAACTATTAAAGCATGGATAACCTTCGTCGACATTCAGTGGTGCTGAGGTACTTCTCAAGCCGATTCAACATATTTAGTTTGTGTTCCCTGAACGACGCCGCGGTGACATCGTTGAGAAAGTGTCTGAGAAAAAAGAAAAAATTACGATTTTATTCAAGAAAACAGTAATTTATAATCATATAAAAGAATAAGAGCCAGGTACAAGCGGTACGTTGCGTGACAACTGAAACAAGTCACGTTACACGCGGCATGTTGCGTGACAACTGAAACAAATTACAGCTAACTTATCAGAGCACACACCTGTTTAACATGAAGTCCTTGTTGCTGTAGTAAACATAGCAGGTGCTTGGTAATCTGGAAATACAGGAAGATATAATATAACATAGGACAGTGGACCGTGTCAAAGTGATGCTTATTGTGACGTCATCTTTCATCACCAGAGTGTAATTGTAGTTGGTACATTAGGAATACAATGTCTGTAAGCACAAAACATCGTGTTGAGATAGAGGGAATGTGAGAACTTGAATGTTTTTCTTGTAGAAACGTAAAATTTAAGGAAAATCGCCATTAACCCTTTGAATCTGCGCTTAGCTCAGGTTTTCTCCCTCAAACCCGATATTGTCCAGTGTTAATACCCCGCACAGCAGTCATCTTTGTCAGAAGAAACAGAAAATGGAAATCAAAAGGGATTATTGGGATTTTGTGTCCCAGGGCCCGGTTTTTCGAAAGCCGACTAAGCTAATCCAGGATTAACGAAATTCTTTCTCTAGACTCCTCTGCCAATAAACCGCAGAGTTTTGTTCGAAGATGGACTATAAAGCTTGTTCCAGCTTAAAAACGCATAAAGGAAGTTGTTGTGGACGAAACCTTCACATTTGCAGGCATATAAATGACATGAAAGTTTAGACCTAATCCAGAATTAGCCTAATCGTGCTTTGAACAACGGATATTAGAAAGAGAAAGAACGAGCGGTGGAAAATTAATGACACACCCTCGCATTATCACACAAATATTTACCCGTCTCGTCCTGCGCGACCAATCTCTTGGTAATATGATTCAATGTCTTTTGGAGCTGAATAAAAAACAACTAGATTTAACTGAAATGGTGCACAATTAGAAAAAAAGAAAATGAACAAGAAGTCCGAACATTCTGATTTACATACCTCCATAATGGATAATTTTTCTAACATCGGGTTTGTCAATTCCCATACCAAAAGCTACGGTCGCCACAATGCACTGCAAGTTACGAAGAGAAAGCAACATTGTTATAAAGTGTGATTTTTGTGAGCGACGCAAGCACAAGCACAGGAGATATCCGTCACGCACAAGAGATACGCGCCAAGTGAAAACGAGTCACGCAAGCGCAAGAGATATGCGTCACGTGAAAACGAGTCACGCAAGCACGAGGACAAAGAAACATTTTGATCCTTGTACTTGCGCTTCCGTCAGTATATGCACTTGTATCGAGCCCGCTTCAACTGTGAAATAGTCTCTTGTGCTTGCGCTTGCGCAGAAAGGAAAAAGAAAGAGAAAAAATATACGAAAATCCCCACCTCTTCAAACATCAATTTGCAACACTGGACAGACTTCTAATGTGCATGTCTTTCTACACCGCATAATTTGTTTGTGTACCTGAGTTTCATCTCTGATGAAACTGTGATGAACCCTCTTTCTTTCCTTTAACCCGACCGAGGCATGGTACACACTGCACTTTACACCAAGACCTGCAAAAGGGAACGTTTAAAACTAAAAACAAAAAATTTAATCATACACCATACGAGTTTATTTCATACAACATCGTGCTATACTAAACTATATACAAACTAATAACCCTACAAATATATAAGAAACAATAGATTCAATAGAATTAACGACTGTTTTGCAGTCTACTTTGCTTTCTGCACTTACTGTGCAACGCACTGGAAACCGTGGCAGTCATGGCTTTGGTCGGGCAATACACAATCGTAGGACCGTCGAAACAATGCTCTATCTTCGACCTGAACAAAAGAAAAACGTTACTCAAGGCCGTGTCACACAATGCCATGTCACACGAGGCAATTTCCCCTGCAACTTGTCTCGCAACGCTGACAACATTGCGAGACAAGTTGCATTGCAAAGTACATGTCACATGGTGCAGCAAGACCACGCAATGTTGCGAAAAGTAAAGACCGTTCAACTTTTCCTGCAACTTGTCTCACAACTTTCGTTGCGTTACAAGTGTCACTCACAACTTTCGTTGCGTTACACTTGTCATACGCGCAATTCACGTAATTTTGGAGAACTGTTTAGCGGAGAAGAGTCGATAATCGACTTTTAAATTTCAGCGGCGACTCCCGGTGAGTTACTGATGCTGCAGAATCTTTACCTTTCTTGGCTTCTCATCAAGAGTGGCCTGAGATCATCCACTACACTGCTTGACTTCTTGGTTACTTCAAAGTATAAATTCGGTCTGCAGAGAGATTCCATTGAGAGACCAAATTATTTGTACCATGTGTAATTAATTTTCGACTTTTTACTTCTCTTTTACCACTTTCTTTGGAGCGGTAGTGAATTGACTTTCGAAAACCAAAACAAAAGTCGGCAATTTCGCAAACGGTGAGAACCTCCAGTGTGTTATTGCAACATAATTCAAATGCGATTATTTGGCTGCCGAAACTTTCAAAATGTCACTGTGACGTTTAAACCTTCTAATTGAACTGTTAATTTTCCTTAACCAAGGGAAATTTCCTGATTTTTCCCAGCACCTGACCTGTGGCAATCCTGTAGTCAATAAAAACCGGTGAATGAGAGGAGAGGGAAAGCACCGACGATCTTATTTTGGATGACTGTCTTAATCCTTTTTTACGGTGTTGTAATCATGAACTTGTACCTATCAAATCCCGTGCACACCATGGCAGGGTTCCTGAGTTTTAACGAGCGACAAATGTCCTTTCGCACAGCGTCAGTAGCAGTCGCTGTTAATGCTACGATGGGCACCTTGTGTGAATGAAAAAAACATAAATAAATAAATCATCAAAGTGGTATTGAATCTTTAAAATTCTTCCAGGGAAGCATGCCCCCAGATCCTCCCAAGAAGCTTCGGCCCTCTCATTTGGAAACCGGTCAGATTTTCTCCTGGACCCGCCCCTGGTCCAATCAGAAGCCGCGTATCGTATAAAATCACCCAATAGAAATAGAGACCTAGTCTGACACGTCACCTAATCACGGGTTCGGACAAGATACAAAGCAAACTCTAAATGTAATGGAAAGCTGGCACTTGTGACAACTAGTTTCCGACTGCATCGGCGAGGAGAAAGACACATGATTAATCGACTAAAGGTCGATGTGTGAAATCTGGACGCGGCACGCCGTTAAGAAGATTGAGCTGAAATTTCGAGCGTTAGCCCGCCCACTGTCGGAGCAAGTGAGGAATTGTGGGTGACTTCCTTAACTTGCTCCGACGAAGGGCTAACGCTCAAAACGTCAGCTGAAAGTTCTTCACGGCGTTCAGCTTTTAAACTTGGAATGTAGCCATTACAACTTGAGGAATCCTAACCTTGGGGAGTCTTTCTCTGATGCACCCAAGCGACCTGTAAGAAGACCTGAAATCATGTCCCCACTGAGAAACACAGTGTGCCTCATCTATGGCAACCAGTGTCAGGCCTGCAGATAAACAAACGAGCAACGGACAGGTATGCTGCTGGTGTGTGATCGGTTGTGGTCGGTATGTACTGACCAAATACCGACCACATTCCGACCATGTGCTCGGTATGTGGTCGGTATGTCCTGACCAACTACCGATTCCGACCATGTGCTCATTATGGCATTTATTCATCCACTCATTAACTTTCACATTCTCTTTCTCTCTCAAAAAGGGTTCGTACTCTTTTATTCTTTTGAAATTCCAATGACCTTTTAAAGTTTTCTATGACCTGAATTTTGAAAATTTACAAAAACTGTCCGTTTCCCGACTCATTTTCGCTTTTTTCACTTACAAGAAAGTTACTTCGTACAATGAACGTCATTTTCCATGACTTTCCATGACCAACACTTAAATTCCATGACTTTCTAGGCCTGGAAAATGAAATTCGAAAATTCCATGACTTTCCAGGTTTTCCCCATGACCCGTACGAACCCTGTCAAATGTGTGCCGCCTGCGAAAACAGTCACTTCACATCGGGCAGCCTTGTATGGTCGCTGAGGTGAGGCGACGGTTTTTGAAGGCTTTCCCTGCAGCCACATATCTCCCACCTACTGACTCCTGACCTCCTGCTAAAAACCCTGTGTCCAGTGTGACGTATTCTGGGGTCACATGTATTGTGCGGTTTATACTTAGGTACTCACTAACAGCACAACCCACCTACGGACTCCTGAACTCTTCCTAAAAACTCTGTGTCCAGTGTGACGTATTCTGGGGTCACATGTATTGTGCAGTTTATACTTACGGTACTCACTAACAGCACAACCCACCTACGGACTCCTGAACTCTTCCTAAAAACTCTGTGTCCAGTGTGACGTATTCTGGGGTCACATGTATTGTGCGGTTTATACTTACGGTACTCATTAACAGCACAACCCACCTACGGACTCCTGAACTCTTCCTAAAAACTCTGTGTCCAGTGTGACGTATTCTGGGGTCACATGTATTGTGCGGTTTATACTTGCGGTACTCACTAACAGCACAACCCACCTACGGACTCCTGAACTCTTCCTAAAAACTCTGTGTCCAGTGTGACGTATTCTGGGGTCACATGTATTGTGCAGTTTATACTTACGGCACTCATTAACAGCACAACCCACCTACTGACTCCTGAACTCTTCCTAAAAACTCTGTGTCCAGTGTGACGTATTCTGGGGTCACATGTATTGTGCGGTTTATACTTACGGTACTCATTAACAGCACAACCCACCTACGGACTCCTGAACTCTTCCTAAAAACTCTGTGTCCAGTGTGACGTATTCTGGGGTCACATGTATTGTGCGGTTTATACTTGCGGTACTCACTAACAGCACAACCCACCTACGGACTCCTGAACTCTTCCTAAAAACTCTGTGTCCAGTGTGACGTATTCTGGGGTCACATGTATTGTGCAGTTTATACTTACGGCACTCATTAACAGCACAACCCACCTACTGACTCCTGAACTCTTCCTAAAAACTCTGTGTCCAGTGTGACGTATTCTGGGGTTACATACACAACTCTGAAATAACCCCTGGAGACAGGAAAAGATCAAAGTGATTGAGTCACAAAGATGAAAAGGTATCCGAGTTGCAGTATTAGACTGCAGCGGCCGGCGTGGAGATAAAACGTATGATATATCAACTTTTGTGGGAAAGCTAAACGCTGTAAACGTTAAAATGATGTTTTGGACGTTAGCATGCTTGCTCTGACGAAGGGCTAACGCTCCAAACGTCATCTTAAACTTCTTTAACTTTCCCACATCAACCTTCAGTTGATTCATTATAAGTTTGGTCTGCGTTCCTTTAAACAGACAAACCTTTAAATATCTTACTTTAAAATCCTGTCCTTCATCTCTCCATTATTGGTTTGTGCAGAGCCCAGATAGCATGCTGGGATGTTATAGAGTCTGAAATAACATTATAGACAGAACACTACTCCTTAGACAGTGGCACAGATATGCATATTTGTTTAAAAAGTGAATAAGCTCCAGAAACGCAAGAACGAAACCAAAGACCAGGAGAAAACCTTGGACAACAATTAACAAGGCAAAAACGTGAACATGAATGACAAGAGCAAACAACAACAACAACAACAACAACAAGAGTAAGAGCAAAGACAGAGACATTAGGGCAAGAATAAGGACAAGAACAGCAAGAACACAGACAAGAACAACAAGAACAAGAACCACAACAAGAACATGGACATGGACAAGGACAAGGACAAGGACAATATTGGACAAAGACAATGACAAGGACAACAAGAACAAGAACAAGGGACCAAGGAAAGTAATTTCAAGCAGTACTTTAGGCCCTTATTACCCCAGCTTCTGGACCTGATCCTCCATGAGTGAAATAAGAGGAGATATCACAACTGTTGTCCCACCAGTGTACAGAGAAGGAAATTGATAACACAAACTCTTGCCATAACCTGTCCAGAACAATGCCAACAGATGACATTTTAGTCCCTGTTCATGCATTCTACTTATTTACAGATATTGTAACTAGAAACTAATTACAATTCAGGGAGCAAAACATTCACCTACCCAACACCCTGAGCTAGCAAAATTTGACATTACGGGCTAACAAAAAAAAATGTTTCCTAGTGGTGGGAGGGGAATTAATGTATGGTTGTGCAGGTACAGACAAATGCAAGACTCAACTATACCAGACAGGGAAGGAGTTCATTTGTAATCAACAGTTTTGACCATGAATTGCAGAATGTTGGATATGAAAAATAGGTGCTTAATATGCATGTGCAAATTGCAACAAACCTGTAGCCATTATGACACACACATCTTTCTGATGGTTTAACACTTCACTGATGATTTTCCACTGCATTCTAAGAAAGAGAGTTCAACCTTAGCAAATTAACCCTTTTCCTCCCAAGCTCAAAATGCAGATTCTCTCTACCATTTAAGATGAAAGTGTATCAGTGATCAAGAGTGATCAACTTCAATATTCTCTTTCAGTTTCTCACCAGAAATATATCATACAGTATGGAGAATTTGGCTTTTGATAGCTTGCTCAGATGATAGCAAATTATGCACATTTTGCATCTTCATACTTACGGTCTGAATGTCGAATGTCCAAAGTATCGCTTCAACACTTCGATGTATTTAGGGTCTGCCTGGACATCTGTGGAACAGTTTCCTTGCACAAAAGTAAAAGAAATGTTACAGTAGAAATATGGTTATCTGTAACTGTCTCTTTGAAATGTCAAAATTGCAGTGTGCTTCACTATAATTAATGGTATTTCAAGTGACACTAGGTAAACATGACAGGGGCAGGAACCAATTTTAAGTGTATTTTACAAGTTGGACCATTATTCAAACACCATTAAACAGACTCTAATCCAGTCCAAGTCTGCAAAACTTTACAGACTATGCAGCTCTTAGATTCCTACACTTTGTAAAATGTGAAGTGGTCCCCAGTATTTACATATCCACTCTCCTGCAACTTATTTCAATCTAATACCCACTTCCCTTGCCTCCCATGAACCTTGTTGTTTTCAGAATGATATAGTTTATAACATATGGTCATAAAAGAGGTGGAAATGACTTGTCATTTCAACTGAATTCCTAAGCAAAAGTCAGCTTCAGGCTAGTTCTGAATTTCATCTTATCAATCTCCTTCCCACCCCCTCCCCCCTCTCCCCCATCCTCACCTCCACCCTCTCACTTCACCCTTCAACTGACTGAATCCCAGACCTCCAGCCTGAATCTCTTGTCTGAGAAATTTGCTGAGGTTGGCATTTCTGCTATTTTGTACATAGCAATTCAGTATACGTCCAATATGCTGTCCTTTCTTACTGTATTGTACAGCACATGTAATTTTCAATACACTACTCTACAATCCTTGTTTACCTGTGCCTTCATCAGTCAGAGAGTTAGTGCTGTCGTTTTGACTGTTGTTACTGACATCTGCCTCTGACGTACTCTGACTACAGAGCTCCTCAAAATCAACCTGAGAGACAAAGGGAGTCTCAACGTAAATCTTTCATTAGTTTATCACATAATTTTAGCTTCAAACATTATTTTCGTATTCTGAATGATGCATGACAATATGCATACATGATAATAAACATAAAGCAATGTTAACAGTGTGAAAGGTGTCACACAAATGATAATACAGTCAAAGATCTCTGAGTGGACACTCTTGTTAGCAGACAGCTCCATACTGACAGCAGCCTTTACCATGCAAACCCTGTTTGCTTTATACTCTTACTCAAACTCTGTATTTGCAGTCCCGTCAGCAGCCATTCCCTTAGGTGGCTGCAAATGCCTTTGAGGGGTAAGATTTGGATTTGTCATTTGTTCTTAAGCTCCATAAGCAACAACACCAACAGAACAACCCTATTAGAATGGCTATACTGCAATAAGTCAACTTTGGACCACTGTAAATTTTCACCTTGCCTTAATAGTTTTATCTTAAAGCAATCATTATTACAGTGTTGTATGTAATGATTGACAGAATTAAACTAGAATGTCATGTGACTCAATACTGTACTGTTCTTTTAACCGACCACCGTAAAAAGCATCCCACTTTTCCCCTACACAGCAAGTGCCAGCCATTTATGAGAATTCTCCGGTTAGGGACACTTTTTTTCTGCTTCCCAAGGGTGTCGACTCCTAATGGCCGGAGCTTCAACAGACTACAATATGATATATAGACAGTGGCAAGGTGGTTTTGGTGGCAGTGGGATCTGATTTCACGGTTATGGGTGGAAACAATCATGATGGCAATTATGGCGTGATGTTAATTGATATATGTACCAGTATTTACAATATTTCAATTACCTGTGACATTGCTTGGTCAAATTCATCATCACTCAATTCCACAAGTTCTGTTGAATCTTCCATTTGGAAATATTCTGTTTCAAATCCTGAAGTTTGATATCAGTTCAGCAGTGAGAATGACATTTGAAATATTTGGAATGATGGAGTACGAAAGAAAGACGTACATTTTAAAAAACCCGGGAAAACATTTAATAATTAATACATGATTACAATGCAAAATTATATGGCTCTTGCAAAGTCCTGGAGCTCGTTCTTTTCAAAACGGCACATGTATGCATTGCTCACCTTTTTCTTGATTAGCCCGTCATATTTTCTACATTTTTTCTGCACTCCAGCTTCAAAGAGCTGTTATCATGGCCCGCCAGCTTTTCGATCAACCTTGATTCACATGGCTCGCTCCCAGGCTCACCAACGCCACAACGATGCCCAGTCCAGCTCCGCTGGCGGCCATCTTGGAAGTGTGACTTTATATAACCGGGCGGCTCTGTTAACGCAGACAGGACATGGCATCTAATTCCCGGACAAAACCATACAAGACATCCCCAACACATCCAACCGACCTGTAAGCGATTCTAGTCTGTGCACAAGCTACGTTATTGTCAGAGAAAATCCAAAGGTCTGTGCATGGGATCTGGAATTCATTTTATAAGAGTTTAAGTGGGAATCTGGATAACATGAAAATGTCACGTTTTCAGCTTTCTAATCAAGAATTTCGGGAATTTCATATTATTGTTTAATTTTAGATTCTCACTGAAAGTCTTAAAATGAAGACTAGCTTCCAGGCTCCATACGGTTAAGTATGAAATTTCGAGTACTTATCTTATGTAACTAACACCTCAAATTTTCACGTGTAATGTTACGTAATTTCTGAGGCCCATCGAATACACGAAGCCGAGCAGTTTGACTGGGGATGGGTATCAAGTCTCAATCCCTTACAGCAGCAGACTTTGGATAAGGGCCGAGTTAGAATGCCAAAACGTAAGCTACCGCAGGATCGGTCAGAATCTGTCTATGAAACATCGACGAAGAGTAATGAACAAAATGCTCTGAAAGGGAACAAAAATACGATTCACTGGTTAAGGAAAGGCTTGCGCCTTCACGATAATCCTTCTCTTTGTGAGGCCCTCAAAGGAAGTGACACGATCCGGATTATTTACATCCTGGATGTCGAATTTGCCAAGCATGCGAAGATTAGTTTGAATGTGTGGCGATTCCTTCTCCAATGCCTGGAAGACATCGACATTAACTTGCGAAAATTGGGTTCTCGGCTGTTTGTTGTGCGAGGTCAACCCGCTGACGTCTTGCCAAGGCTTTTCGTGGAATGGGATATTAGTAAATTGACTTTTGAGAAGGCGTGCGAACCGTTTGGCAAGGAACGCGATGCAGCCATACTGATGCTGGCCCGTGATGCTGGAGTGGAAGTCAAAGTCATCAGTTCTCATACACTGTACGACCAACAAGAGTGAGTATACTGACTCGACAAGTGAAGAGAACGTGACTCCCTTCATGACTCTTTCTTCAAACATTTTAATACTAGCTCTAGGCGCTGTTTAATAATTTTGCCTTTATTGTTTTATGATTTGTACATATTTGAAATTAATAGCGAAAGCCAGAGGCTTATATTGCATAGGCATATTGCTGTAACTGACAAATCAAATAACATTAACAGAGAAATAAAAAAAATAATACATACATATAAAAAAAAAAAAAAAAAAAAAACTTTTACACTCTGCAATTTTCTCAGCAACTAGTCTCACAACGATTGAAAAATTACCGTTGCAGTTGCAGAGGGAGTTATGCATGAGTCAACTTAAACCCCCCCTCCACCACACACACACGCACACACTGGGACGATGTGAGGATCGTGACTGTGTAATCTAAATTCCAGACATCAACCAGCAGTCAACCAGGCATCAACACTGCAGAATTTGAACAAATTATAAAGAAGTGCACATGCACTCTTGATTGCACCAAGGCAGAAATTGTGCAACAAGTTGCTGGAGGGGTGTTACTCTGTGCAATGGCATTGCAAGTTGCTGCAACCTGTTGCGAAAAGTAGAACTGAGTTCTACTTTGTGCAACGTTGCACGCAGCAACAAGATTTGTGAGGCAAGCCATGTAGGCCCCATCCACACGGATGCGTTTTTGTTTGAAAATGCAAACATTTTGTTGTATTTTTGTGTCCCGTCCACACTTTTTCAGAATGACTTTTCATCTAAAAATGATGTCAACGAGTGGACACAACACTTTTGTTTGCTATACTTGCAGTTTTAGTGATTTTGAGCACTGGCAGATGTGGTAGATCTGTAGAATTAATTAACATGACTCCCTCATGTGGTACAAGGGGGGAGGAGGAGGTTGTGGCACCTCAGGAATTGTTTTTCGGTAAAGCTAATCTTTTTCAGTAGTTGTGCAGGATACTCCAAGTCAATGTTTTTGTTTACATATAGAAAAATCCAAGGCTAATTTTAGTTCCCAACGTGAAAGAATGTAAGACTGCAATATTGCTATTTATTGATCCGGCATTTTTGGGGCCCCCAAAAATCGAAAGATGAATAGGTGTTAGGGAACTAAATTTAGCATTGGATTTTCTAGAAGTAAACAAAAGCATTTAATTGGCTGAGAGATCCCTTTTAAGCAACTTTTAGTACATATTTGAGAAACATCTGTATAAAACTGACCTGAGATATTTTTGAAAAACTGAAGGCTATATTTTTTAATTTTTTGTAAAGTTTTGAAAAAAAGAAAAGTCATGCTAGCATGGAAGAAAGAGTTCTGCCTCTCCTGTACAGTCTACTCTGCTTTTTTAACCCTTTCACTCCCAGCAAGTTCAAAATGCAGCTTCTTCTATAACCATTCATGAAAAAAATGTACGAGTGATGTTGTGAGAATTAATACTTCAATCAGGTTTAATCTGAACAAGCTATGAAATGCCAAGTTCTCCTTACTGTATGATATTTCTGAAAAGAAAAAATTAAGTTGAACTACGAATAGTAATTTTGCTTCTTTATCCAGGATCATTCAACGAAATGGTGGAACCCCACCCCTAACATACAAGAAATTTCTCTCTATTGTACACATCTTTGGTCCCCCTAAACTGTTGGCACCTACAGTCAATCTGCACATGTTTGGAAAGTGCACCACACCCATAAGCGAAGACCATGATGAGTTGTATGGAGTCCCAAGCATGGAAGAGTTGGGGCTAGATTCCTCCAAGCTGTTCCCTGAAGTTTGGCATGGTGGAGAAACAGAGGCTCTTTGCAGACTAGATAGGCATTTAGAAAGAAAGGTTAGAATCACCGCAACTGCTAGTAGCCGGTTGGTTCTTTCGTTGATCTCTAAGTCTCGAGTTAGGAACAAAATTTGTGCCTTATGTCACCATTTTTAGTTCAGAGGGCACTTAAAGAATATTCATGCAGGGAGTTTCACCCAGACCTTTAACTTGAACCTGGGTAAAACCAATGACATTGTGCAAGGGTCAAGATTTTTTTGTCCCAGATGGAAAAGCTTGTGAAAGTCAGGTGTAGAATAACTGATTTTTACTTATATTTCAGGCCTGGGTAGCCAACTATGGCAAACCGGCTGTTACCACCAACAGCTTGTGTTCCAATCAGACTGGGGTAAGCCCATACCTGAGATTTGGCTGTCTCTCGCCACGCCTGTTCTATCACCGCCTGACAGAGCTCTACAAGAAGGTACAGTGTAGCTGCCAAAGTGTTTAACCCTTGGACGTACAAGCAAAGTCACATGCCCCTCACCACAGTACAAGGGATGGGGCGGATGTGGGTGCCACCCCCCTTACACATCTGAGGGTTAATGTTGGGGGGGGGGGGGGATTTTCCTAAGGAAGATTTGGTAAGGCTTCGATTAGACAAAATTGTGTTGGGTTTAGAACGATGGTCAAACAGTCTAAATTTGATTTCCGAAGTGAGAGCATATACAACAATGATCAGAAATAAAATCTTGTCAAGCTCCTCACAAATTTTTTTGTTAGTCCGAATTGAGACATTACTAGGCTGACTGAATCGTGAAATGATTTAATGCATTTTGTAAATACAGTTTGTTTTGTGTGGAGGTGCTGTACTCTAAAACAACAAATTGCCCAATTTGGTCCAAGATTGAGCCAGTATTCAGTAGCTTAAATAAGTAATAAAGGTGTCATGAGTAGTTTTCATGCTAGTAAAATGCAGTGCAGCACTGTAGAGCAACAAAACTTTACAGAACACAAAACAACTCTGTTTCCTTCAGGTGAAGAGTCAAAAGCCACCACTTTCTCTCCATGGACAGCTTTTGTGGAGAGAGTTTTTTTACACAGTGGCTGCAAATAACCCCAACTTTGATAAGATGGAATGCAATCCTGTTTGTCTCAAAATACCATGGCGAAAAAATGTGTCTGATGACTTAAATAAGTGGATCGACGTAAGTATGACCAATTGAATGTGTGAAAAGAAGCTACCCATCTTATGTGACTTTTTACTTTGTTGCCTTCAAAGTCTTGTTTTGTGTGTGTGTGTGTGTGTGTGTTTTATGTGTGATCCCTGTCATTTTGATCAGAAACACATAGAGAAAGAAATTAAAGTCAATGAAACCAACTCATGGGTTTTGTTGTGTGTTGTGTTGTGTTGTTTTGTTTTGCTTTGTTTCATTTTATTTTGCTTTGTTTTGTTTCACTAAATACCATAAACCTAAAATGTAGTTTTTACTGAGCACCCTTTTCAGGGGAAAACTGGGTTTCCATGGATTGATGCAATAATGGTTCAGATGAAGGTTGAAGGGTGGATCCACAACTACTCACAACATAGTGTTGCATGCTTCCTGACCCGAGGACACCTGTGGATCAGCTGGGAAGAAGGAACAAAGGCAAGGATGAAATCTCAACTCTGCTTTACTCAATTTTCTCTAAATTCAGTATTTCACTAGAAATACACAACTTATTTTTTGTTTTGTGTTTTGCAACAGACATTTGAAGAGAATATGCTTGACGCAGATTGGGGCATTACCGCAGGAACTTGGATGTGGCTCTCGTGCAGTGCTTTCTTCCAGAAATTCATTCAAGACCAATGCCCAGTTGCAACTGGAAAGAAATTTGATCCTAACGGGGACTTTATCAGGCAAGATCGACTTGAACTTTCTCTTTCAATCCCTCGTGAAGATATATTATACAATGGGAAAGAGCTTGTTCATATGAAAGTTGATTGCATGGACAATAAACTAGTTTACAAAATAATGCATTTATAGGAATTTTTCATTCTTTCACTGATTCTGAGAGAGCACTTCCAAATTGCCACATACTCTCTATTCTTAAAAGGTTGGGAGGAAGGCAGAAAAGCTAAACAAAGCAAAACAAAAAAAACAGTGAGAATGTATGAAAAAATATTTGATTATTCTTTGAAGTTCGGGATCCAAAAATGGAACAGGATCCCCTTGAGAAAACTTGCTGGGATCTCCTGCCAACACTATCACTGCTATATGTAAAATGAGAATATTGTAAGAAGAAATGGGATGAATAACAACAAGACAAAAGTTCCCAAAATACATTTTATGCCTAGATAGTCACTTGGGCCCCTTTTCTGCTCAGCCATTCTTATAGTGATTTCATGAAGATTTTTTTAGAAGTGACTGATGCACTGTTTCAATGACTCATAATTTGTTTTCTAGGAAGTATCTGCCAATTCTTAAAGGTTATCCCATCAAGTTCATCCATTCACCTTGGGATGCACCCGAGGAGGTGCAGAGGGCTGCCAAGTGCATCATCGGCAAGGACTACCCCAAACCCATAGTGAGTCATACAGAGATCATTGGCATCAAGAAAATGCAAGAAGTGTACCAGGCTATTTTACTCAACAAAAAAGGTAAAAAAAGGTAATGAACATTTACCCTTTCACTCCCAAGTTCCAAATGCATATAATAATCCTAACCATTTATGAAGAAAAGATACAAATGATGTAGTGGGAGTTTATAGTTTAATCAGCTTTCATCTGAGCAAGGTACAGTATCAAAAGCCAAGTTCTCCTTACTGTATGATATATCTCTGGTGAGAAACTGAAGGAGAAAATTGAAGTTGATCACTCTTGGGAGTGAAAGGGTTAAACGAGGGGCTTAGGGGAATTGAGTGACTTATTTACTCAGTGTTGTATCCAGGATTTCAAAACTGGGGGTAGGGGAGGATTTTGTGGGGTAGTAAATTACTGCTACTGATTAAAATTTCGATCAAGTTTTGAATCCACTAGGCAGCACTTGTTTTGTGCTTGACCTTGTTTTTATCTGTGTTGCAAGGTTTTTAAGCAAAAAAGAAACATAGCATGCGATTTTAATAAGTAATGAATTAAAATCTACATAACACAGTACCTCTGTCTACTCCTTTTAGAAATACAAACCTCAAAAAATTAAAAATCACTAAATAAGAGGGTCTACTTATAGTCAATGAAATGTTTGTATTCATTTGTACTCTCTGTTTCTCTCTTACAGTAAGCCTTTCTCTAATAAACCAAGAAGCTAAAGAAACCAGCAGACACATGCAAAACACCTCGACAAGCTGTACAACAAATGAGAGTACTGTATGTTCTCATCAACTTTAGTGGAATTTACTTGGAACACAAAAATGTCTGTGTGATAAAGCATGCTGCTAAAATAATAGCAGATCAGTCTAACTGCCTGGTATATGAACAGACCATGGAGATAAATTTTGTTCAGCCCTGTGTACTGTATGACTGCTACAAGCACTTTCCAGACTCCTTTCCCAGTTTTACATTCCCCTGATTGGTGCGTGAGGAAATACGACACTCTACTTATTATCCGAGCACTGTGCCCAGCTGGATGATGTGGTTTATACTGAAGCAGAAGTGTAGAGATAGCTAAGGAATGATGAGGATTTCAGACCCTGAGGCTGGGATGAGTGTGAAATTTTTAGTTTTTCAGACTTCCATACCTACCTGAGAAGTGTAGAACTCTGCAGTATAGCTACAATCAGTGACAGTAAAGTCTTGGGCACTCACACAGATTCAGTAAATTCTCTGTTTCAGTTAAAAGACACTACCCCTCCCACCCCTCCCCCATGGTGTGAACCTGTGTTTTTCAACTGCTGTGTTTTGAGGTACAGTGTCCCTAAAACTTTTGTCATTGATTGTAACTGGGCTAAGAAAAGAATCCTACATTTGTCAAACTATTCTGCAGTTCTGTTGACCAGCACTGGACAATATTATATGAGAGCATTACAGATGTGTATAATTTCATAGGCTAGAGAAGGGATTTTTTTACAATATTTTGTTAACTTAAATGAAAGGAAACGTTTGTACAAAGATTTTGCAGTTCACATCATTTCGATGGCTGATATTAGAGCTGGCGGTGAATAACCTTATGGTATATATAATAGTATTTAATACTATTATGTATATAATTATATATATACTATAATATTAAATCATTTGGCTGAGTAATTTTGGTGGGGACGGTCGAACATGTTTTGCAGTTTGGCTCTGGGATGGTTTTGTGTTGCCTCACTTTTGAACAAACAAACATTGGGAGAGTGCTGACTGTTAATCACCTCCAGAAATTTATCAGTCTCTGCTTCGGACAATTTTTGTGGGGATTCTTTTTGTGGGAGCATGTAATATACTCTAATCTTACACGGTTATTTAGCCAATGAGGATGCACATAGTATCATAGTTATTTTATAGAGTGAATAATAATAGTAAAAGCATTTTATTTTGTACAAAATATAGCCTGCGTAGCAAGCGTTTCCGTTGGTTTCTGAGCGCATATGATGACTTTTTAGATTTTGGCTGCACGAAACTTGGGGTGAGCGCAAAAATTGGGGCGAGGGGGGAGGAGGCAAAGGAAACGAAATATGGTGTGTAAAATATTTCGAGTCCAAATCCCATCTCTTTCACAACAATACTTGAAACCTCAGCCTATACTCCAACATGATATGTCATGGTGTATGCATTCACCATACACAAAACATGAAATTGTTGCAAAAATATATTTATTAAATAGATATCAATGAAATACCAGGATTTCTCTAGTTCTAAAAACTGATATTTTCATCGTGCATGATATCTTCACACATGAAGGATAAAAATGATATGTTCACCGCAATTTTTGAAGACAGCAAGTTCTGACAGGAAAAAAAGGCTGAGTGAGAATATCCAAAGCTGAGATTAACAGGCTCAACCACCCATTTTGTGATCATTACTTTTATGCCAAATACAGTCAACCCTGTATTGTGGTACTGTATTAAGCTGACAGTTGTCCAACCCGAAAATCTACTCCCCTGTAAGATACTGCAAACTCTACCTGTATTAAGCAGACAACCTGTATTATTAGTGGACACTTCACAATTCACCAAGGGTGTCCACTTGATATAGGTTTGACTGTAATCAGAAGATTTTGAAATTGAGAAAGAAGCTCGATCAAAATACAGTCGAACCCAGCTTTTTCAAAGTCTCACAGAACATGAAAAAAGTTTGAAATAGCAGGGCTTCAAAGTAGCCACTAATAAATGACTGAAAAATAAATCCAAGGGGATTTGGCTTGACTTCGAAATAACGGGGACTTCAAATTAACCGAGGCTCGACTGTACAGATAATCTTCAGGGCTATGATTAATGTTACAAAAATGTAATGAATTACCAGGGGTTTTAAACCATACCTTCTTATTTAATATTTTTGTGACATTGGTAAGCAATATTACATACAAGTATTGAATTTGATGCCATAACTTTTTTTTTTTTTGTACTTATAACTACTGGAAAAAGTAACTGTTTTAGATTTACTGGGCTCCATCAGAACTGTAACACTGCAATGAAACATTAACACTTTAGATCGTTCATAAATCTCTTATGCTGTACATCAAAGTTCCTCCACTGTTGCCTTTCTTATATTTACATATATTTACAATATGCTGCAGCAAAGACTCCAGAAGAAATAAAAATGCACCACAAAATTGAGTGCATCTAATGATTTAGCTTTATCATCAATAGCTGTTTTATACATAGTATAAGGCTTCCTTTTTATATCTTTTTTCAATAACTGATGATCTGTACAGGTGATTCCACAAATGACGCATATTGTATGCAGTATCTACACCAATTTCTCCAACATCTTTTTCCAATATCTGGTACAGTGTGCAAGTTTCTTTGCATTTCTCATTTTTATTTGTCTGTGCTTTCTGATATTTTTTTCCAGCATTCTCAGCTCCGGTCACCTGAAAGATGAAAAGAATTCATGTTGGGAAAGAACATCTTAAAAATTCACAAGATTATAGTGTAATGTATTATATAAGCCATGAAAAATAATTGAGCGCACAAAAATTCATGCAATATGTTGATTCATCTTTGAACAAAAGACTTGCGGTAAGGTTGTTCATATATTTACTTGATGACAGGTAGGTTTGAAAAAAAATTTTTTTAAGCGCGAATACATTGCAAATCAAAGAACTACAGCGATTGCTAAAACGCATCCATTACTAAAAAATTATGAATCATTCAGGCAAAAGAAAATTGTCATGCAATCCGGATTGTTTCGCGGTAGTCTGTGTGAAGTATTCAAAGATTCCTACCTTTATAAAGATTCATAGACTCATAGATTCCTACCTTTAAAAGGCCGTGTTACAAAACTGTCAAGGTTTCCTTGTCGAGAAGTTGTCGTTTCCTGGGTCAATCTACTTGAAGTTCGTTTCGCCGACTTTCCTCCTGTGGAGCTGAAGCGGCACTTCTTTTGACGTAAGAAGTCTGCAACGAAACGAGTGAATTAACAACGATTGCCTCAATCTAGAATGGAAAAGCACATTCAGTTCCGTGGCGGTGTATTTAAAGACATTACTCGTTTATAACCCGATGCTCTCTCGTTGAAAAAGGTCAAAGGAATTAAATTGCAAATTTTCTGTGACTGATCTACTACAATTGACCGTTTACAAACACAACGCGCATCGTAGTAGAAACGAACCCGACCAATGTCTCGCACGTTTTGCGGCGTATTAACACAGAGAAACCAGATCTCACCTGTCATTTTTCCAGTCAAAGATCTTTTCCTTGTCACATCAGAACGTTTACATTCTATATTGGTGCTTCTTTCGTTGTGTGAACCGGCGTTCGAACTCGAAATTTCGTTCGAACTACAATTATCACAACTTCGAACGCTTGCTTCACACGTGTCCGAGACAGGACAACCCGAGCTGTTTTTTTTCGCCGCTATAACCTTCTGCCAGGTAAATCTGCCTGGCAGTGGAGTCTCTTTTGCAAAATCAAAATTCCATCTGAGATTTTGGTCCTCGAACAACTTCTGGACTTCGCGTTCGTGATCGGCTTTCAGCTGTGCATGGTCCACAGGACCAAAAAGTTGTCTACAAAGAGCTCGAGACGGAGTGATTTCTGGCCTGGTTCTGGGACAACAGAGTGGTAAATCTACCGTCGCTGCTGTCATCTTCCTTCGACGTGAGAGAAGCAAAACTGTGAAGTGTCAGAAAACGTAGCTCACATAAATAGCTGTTTGTCTTGTGATACATTCACCCCATTGGTCAATTTACAGTTACCATGGCAATTAGACAAAAGCGCGCATTTTTGGCGCGAGAAAGGACGGCCGCGCGCTTGTCACAACAAGCCTTCTTTGCAGAACAAAAGGATATTTAAACAGCGTTTTTGCTCGGGTTCGCTGATATATGCAGGTAACTACTTTAGAGAAACGCTCAAGTTTTTTTCCCTATCATAGCTTTCTTTTGAACTGAGGATATAATTCTTTAATAATAAGAGGCTGTGTGTGGTCGGCCTTTAGTGGAAGTTCTTTGTGAGTCCACTTGGCTATAGCACACCTGGATCGAATATTAACGTGGTAAGTAAGACGATACAAGACAATAAAACGACACGTGTACATTAACATATCAATATATCACAGTCTAAGACGAACAGAGTTAAACTTAACTTCATAAAAACGAACAAAACCCTAAATTTGAGTTACAAAACAAAGTCGGCTCAGCCTGACTGAGAGAATCTTGTGCAACCTTAAAAGGTCAGTGTTCGAAGCTCTGTAGTATACACAATGGATTATCCGAGAGATTGTTTGCTCTTCTCAGTCGTGTAGCTCTGCTTTAAACAAACTCGAAGGCTTTATGTCATTGATTTATTGTTCTAAGATCCCAGCGCGCACGTGGCGACAATTTAGGCAAATAACACTTCTCACGATTAGCGGATCATCTCGTATTAGACAAAATTTGAAAATTTGAAGAATAAAATACAACTTTGTTCTTCTAAGGCGAAACTCAGATTGTGAATTCATGGAAGCGGTGAGTGAAAGAATATTCAGTGTTTTTTTATAGTCCTAAACTTTTGTCCGGTATAGATGTCTTTACAACTTTAAACACGTCTTGTGTATGAAACGGAGAGATACCAAAGGTATAGCAGTCAGGCTGAAATACACGTGAATTTTAATTTGAGATTTTGCCGAATTGGAAACTAAACCATTGACTTTAAATCAATGTCATTTAAACCTATTAAATGCCTGACCGACTATTAACGTTATCTGATTATTATTTTATTTTTTAAATGCCTGGAAGAGAATATGTAATTTTGCTTTAAGCTTCGGGTGGTACATTGTATTTGTTCTGAGCGCGTGTGTCTTTCCTGCTCTGTGGCTACGTGTACGCTGTATAATTCACCATTCTATTCACCCCCAACGTGACATTTTCCGCTGCCTTTCAAATCGCATCTTTGTTTGATAGCTTTATTGTTGTGTTAGTTCTCCCAGGGGAAGAGCTGTAAAGGCCTCCGCTTTTAATAAAAAGAAAAAAAGCAAGTTGAAGCGTGCGACAAAGTCCGCCACGCAATGCTTCTTTGATATTTTCTCCATAACTCTCTTCCTCTTTACCTTACCAAATTCGTCTAATACACCCTCTATCACTTAGCTCCTTATACTAAGTAGGATCAATGTCTACTTTATTGTCACTGTGCATTTAACCGACTATGAGAGTAGAACACAAGAAATTTTGCGGCTTAAACCCTGTTCAAAAAACTGAGAAAAAAACTAGTAAGGTATCGGTTCACATGGATTAATGTAAAAAGATAAAAAAAAAAAAAAAAAAAAAAAAAGAAAACGAAGAAAAAATCCCGTTCCCAAACGCCAAGCTTAGACAATGAAGACACGCCGTAGACAATAAAACCCCACGTGTTGCTCATGTCTAAACTGACAGAACCAGTAAACGAACAAAAAGAAAAAAGAAAGAAGGGAAAGAACTCAGCAACGAGAACAGTGTTGTTAGAATGTATTACTTGAGAACTTTCATTTGAGTGGTCACACCTTTAGGTTTCATTTGACATTTGAGTTGGAAGTGAACACCGCTATTATAACTGCACTAACTGAGAGCTTTCACAGGTTTCATTTAGTTGAAACTGCCATTAAACTGTACTGGGGAATGAAGAGCTTTCATTCCAGTGTTTACACGTTTAGAGTTTGAAAGTTTTCAAGGGCGACCCAAAACACCTTTGACAGTGAAAAGGCGAATCGTGCTGAAAAGTTTAAACAAAAAAACTATTCTTTCTTTGTCGCGGATATCAATATTTTCAAAGGAAATGCCACTAAACTCGAAGCACAATGTATTCTAAGCGGAAAGTAAAAAATATACTGCGACCACGTGAGTGTCAGTGTTTAAAAAGGAGTACTTTCGATGCATAGCTAGAGTTGGGGTCCTATTGTAAAAATGAAAAAAGAAACCTGTTCAAAATTAAGCCAAAAGACTGTGCACATGAAGGTAGTGAATTAAGACTTCAACGGGTACTGTCATCTTCGAATGTCGGTTATTGAAACCACAGTGATCAAATTTGACGTCAATATTAGAATATCTGATGCCAAACAAGCTCCCACACGTTTGCACAAGAATGACACTTCTGCTCAGAATATTGAGTTGTCACTGTTTTCAATTTATTCATTGTTCCGTTTTAACAGCTGCATGCCTTGTTGCTTCGGGCCAGCCGGTGTGCGGGGGAATGTTTGTCTTAGTGGCCACCTGCTTCTCGCCTGAATTCTGCGTGCCTTTTCTCTGAGCGGATTTTCGCAAAATATTTAACAAAGGACCGAATGACTCAGCAACCAAGTGTTCCCAGCCCTCCCCCCTCCCCCCGAGGGTGATTAATTCTCGTAATTTGGGGTGGAGGTGTTCCACCCGTCCAGTTAAATCCCACGCTGAATTGCACGTGCAATTTAGCAAGTTTTGGGCATACAGTAATACGTTTCTGGTAGTCATGTGAGACAGAAATGCCAAGATACATTTAAAAAAATTACTTTTATCGACTTTTATCCCTTTTTGTTTCAAATTGCCTGCGTCGTGCACAGGCTCTTTTAACTGCTTATCGAACGTATCCAACCCTAACACACCTAGAAAAACTGCTGTTCATATTATCCACAGTACCTTGTCATACCAGTCCTTTTATTTAATAACACACAACCAAGATAGAGCGGTTTAATGAGTTTTGTAGGACAAAAAGCTACAAAGTTCGACGCCAATCACAGAGGCTGCAAGTAAACGGCCACTTTTAACAGAACCCGGTGTGACCAACTCCAATGTTCTCCTATCGTTATTTAATTAACACTGTATAACACAGTGAGGAAGAATTGTTGACTGGTTACTTACTCAGATGAGATCTGGTTGGCGAACAAGAAAGCTTTGATAATTAATAGGCTTTCTTTTGCGTACAATAGTTTACTGTACGCATTTCCGATGTACAACGTTAATCCGTATTTGTTCACTTTGTGTCCAAGTAATTATTAGTTACGTATTGCCTCATTAAATGTTGTACAAATCTTGTGTATGCCCTGATGCGAAGGCAAACCGAATGACTTGTAGGTCGGTTTTCTTAAAACCTCTATATGTTAGCACGTTCTGCAGAGTTACACACTGAACAGCTCTCGGCGGAAACAGCCTGAGATTTTCTCGACATTGGCTATGGGGATTTATATTTAGATCCATGATCAAAAAATACATTGAAAGAAATTAATTTGTGAAGCAATGTCATTATGTTTCCTAAATTAAAAGTTTGCATATTTACTGCCAAGGGCGAGTTTCAATCAATCTCTAGAAAATTTCCAGCGACTCCTGGGCCCGGTTGCTTAAAACGACAACACAGATAAACTGACAATACTGTAATAACTTGCTGACTTGCATTGTTATGAACGCCTTGTCCCGGGCGTTAAGGTTTTATGCAACTGGGCACTGAAAGTGTCAAATGAAAGGTGTGACCATTCAAATTCTAACAGCAGTGTTCAGCCTTTCAACTTCTGTCATGTGAAACCTAAAGGTGCGACTATTCAAATGCCCTCGATGGATATTTCTAACAGCAGTGTTCACTTCCAACTCCTGAACTGTACAATTAACCCTGTTTAAAAACATAAGGAAGATGTGACCACTCAAATGAAAGCTCTCAATGCTACATTCTGATAGCAGTGTTTACTTGTCCAACTGGTGACTGTCGAATAAAACCTAAAGGTGTGACAATTTAGTTGAAAGTTCACAATTGTAAAGCCCCGAATATCAGTGTTCAGTTGCTCTTGAGTTTAGTTTACGTTTTCTGACGTTAGTTTCAAGTTCAATTTGGACAGAATAACCTGTATTTTTTCCGCGGCCACGAAAGATTCCCTGGCGTAAAGTACAGTAATTGTTTTAGGGGCGTACTGTTTTGAACGATCACTAAGCAACAATGGCTACAAATAAACTGAGTTCTGCATCATATTCGCAGGTTTCTCTCGTCATGAAACATTAGATGAGTGCAATGTTAACGGTGAGACCTTGAAATGGAGTCGTAAAACTCATAAACAGATAACGGTGTCGGTGTTAAAACCCCAAACTCTGTTCAACTCTCATATTTGCAAAATTGGCCGCTGTTTTCGATCGCTATATTTTATTTACTTATTACATAGATACTAAATCGAAACAGCAGTGCCAGAATTGCACACAGAATACGAAAAACAAAATTAATTGATCTAGGGCATTATTACTGCCTGGAAATAAATTGGTTTACATTTGTTCAAACTATGGTTTTCTAAAGTACAATTGTATATTGTACACATGTACCACATTCATTGGACTTTAATCCGGCTATTGTTTATGGTAGTCAAAGTTTTTAAAAAGATAATCAAAACTGTTTACAAAGATATCATGCAGGCCAAAGCAGAACACATTTTGCTGATGTTATAGGCAGGGTTTTCCTATGTTGCATCGGTCGGGTGTTGACGCAACAGTACACACAGTCTAAAGGCCGTCCTGATTCATTCACGTGAAGTCGAAGTCTTACAATTAGTCAGTGAAACCTTGGGGTCTGTTATTACCGGGTTACTATGGAATTTCCATAAGAAAGCATTGTCTATATTATAATCTTATTGCACGTCGCACGATACAACCGCGTATGAGAAGGAAACACTACAAGAGAGAAACCGTGTTTGAAAAAAAAAACAAACTTAAACTTGACTAAAGACTGGTTTTGTACAATACGCTAAATTCTATTTCGTGGTTTGAGCGTGACTTATCAAAAAATAATCTTACAATTTATGCACGGTATTCTGTGCAGCTAATGCTCTGATATTTATCCCTTTCGCTGCCAAATGCAAGTTTAACTGGAAACTTCCATAACCACTAGCTTAAATTGAAACTCTCAGCGAGAGCATTCTAATAGCAGTGTTAACTTCCAACTTATAACTGTCAAATGAAACCTGAAGAGAGCCGATTAAGCTAATCCAGGATTACCCTTGTTTTCTTTCGACCTTTCTGCCGATAAACCGCAAAGTCTTGTTCGACAATTGATTAAAAAGCTTGTTCTCGCTCAAAACACTTCCAGGAAGTCGTGTTAAGGAGGAAAATTTACCCCCTTCGGTTTTAAAAATGACAAGAAAGTTTAGGCCTAATCCAGGATTAGCCTGTTCTTTAAAAAACCGGGGTCTGGTCTGCAGAAGTGGTACACAGTAGTGACCCTAGTTTTCTGATAATCTTGACACTTCCTTCTTCTCCCCCTCACACTGTTGAATCAATCTGCCTAACCCTTTCACTACCAAGAATGATCAACTTCAATTTTCTCTTTTCAGTCTCCCACCAGAAATATATCATATAGAAACGAGAACTTGGCTTTTGATGGCTTGCTCAGACGAAAGCTGATTGAAATATCAATTCTCGCTGCATCACTCATACAGTTTCTTCTTAAAAGGTTGGGAGAATCTGTCTTTCGAGCTTGGGAGTGAAAGGGTTAAGGAGCATTTCCTTGATGCAACACTGAACGGGGGCTGGGTTCAAGAAATTGTAATGTCGACAGGTTGAAGTTCTGTGCTAGAACTCGCGGCGCCAAAAGACTCTCTGGAACTTAATCGTATATTTCTTCAAAGTGTGGTTTTCTCAGGCGACGCAAGAACAAGAATCGTTATTAATTCATTTTACTGACGTTTCGAGCGTTAGTCCTTTATCAGGGCAACGTGCATTTTAACGTAACGTCAACCTATACGTGACTGTCAACCTACGGCGTTCAGCATATCCACATCAAACCCTAAGTTGGTATATTTTACATTTATATTGCATTGCTTGATTATTTGATTACATGATACCAGTTAAAAACGGCCCTCGTTTTGCAGCTATGTTGACGGTGGTCACATTAAAAAGCGTTACCATGCTTCCAAGCTGTTTGCATGTAGCAAAAACGCCTAATATATAACACTTTCATAAGGGAACCACATAAGGGGAATTGTCGTTCTTTATTTATTTGATTTTATTCTTTATAACTTCCTTTCAGAACGTTTGCTTCAAACTGTCCATCTACGTTTCCTTCGGGAAAATATCGCGCAACGCCAATGCTACATGTATAATCTGAAAACAATGAAATACACAAAGTGAGTTATTATTCAGTTTGACTTACTTCCTGTGCAATAAACTAATTTGCTATCCAGGTCATTTTTCAAAGATGATGTAATGGACAGTGGAGGAAGAGAATTGACAGTTCAACCAGCCAGGTTCAACTGAACAAGATGTCAAATTATAGCCCGATTATAGCCCGATTGTTAAATACTCTGTTCATACATACATGCCTTCCTACCTTCCAGCTTCCTGCACCATACACACAAATTGGTCAGTCTACAAAAATGCATATTATATACTTATTCGCAAACTTTTCAAAATCAATAATAATGCTAATAGTAATAATGTTTACTTATAGACGATAAAATACATAACTGCCCATGCCATGTGGTCGCCGACTACAAATTACATGTAAAGTCCTTCAGTTTACAACAATGATAAAACTTGTCCCTGTCTGAACAAATTCTAGGTCTGGTTGCATAACATCGCTAAAGCCCGGGAGAAGGGTTAAAAAAGAACAATAGAGATGAGTGTATTCTTATTGTCATTAACACATGTCCCGGGCCGTAAGTGTTTTATGCATCCGGGCCCTGTTCTGCGTCTGCGTGACAGTAAAGCTTGGCGAAGCAAACACAAAACCAAAGCAATAGTCACATGATTATACGTTCCACAGTCATGCGAAAATGGCTCCATGGGTTTTAAAATGGATTGTGCAGGTTTCTTGATAAATATACCAGTTGAAAACGATCTTCGTTTAGAGCTACGCTGACTGCGGTCACATTAAGAAGGTTATGGCATGCTTTCAAGTTGGTTGGATATGAAGAACGTCTATGGTACCTGGTAATTTACGTCTCTGATACATGCATATACTGCTATGCGCGAACGTTTTGCTGAAGTCTTTTTATTCAAATACTCACGGCCATTTTGATATCTTGCCCCTCCAATTCCCAGGTGCCGAGAGTTCTTCCAAACGAGTTGTGTGAAATGCCCAGTAGCCACGTTGAACCCAGGGTTGTTCCAGTCATATTTTTTAACTTCGTTGTACCACATGTCAACTGTATCCTTCCCAGGGTCGGATGGTTTAACTGTAAAACAATTTCCAAGAAAACAAACACGTTTATTCTTGAAAAGATTCAGGTACACTTTTGTTATGCTCTCTCCTTCGTGTGCGTGTGCGTGTGCGTGTTGGTGTTGGTGATCGTGTGCGTTTGCTGGATATTCTTTCGTGTGCCTGTCCGTGGGCATTCTTCGTGTGCGTATACACAACGCATCTGATTCACTTGTTCGCTGTTATCACACTCATCATTTCACTTTACCAGCAACCTGGCACGATTCTGCTATGTTCTCTCCCTGAACAGTTTCTTCAGTGTTATCACTGGGCAGGGCTTGTGGCGAATGTTCAACAGTTTTTCGTCTTGCCAGTTCCTCAGCCCACTCCTGGGCATCACGGTTGAGGGTTTCGTCTAGTATGAGATCAGGTGCTGCGTGTATCGCTCTCTTCAAGTTGTGGTAATGTAGACTTTCCTGACGGAACCTTTTTAGCTCATCTGGGCAAAGAAAAAGGGCTATTATATTGAAAGAGGTATTTCAAAACGAAAGAAGTATGTTTTAGCTGCTAAGTATAATATGCACTAATTGCAAAGAAAGAACATAAATATAGTTAGTATTCAGGACTATGAGACAGATCTGTCGCATCTAGAACCTAAATACAGAAAAGTTTCTTCTCGTCAGGATTACGTCTGCTTCACCTGGTTCGGAGGACTGTGGCGAAGTTGGTACCAAGGGCTTTGAAGTATTCTCGCCTGATCCGGTTCCTGTCCCTCCTGTTCCTGCTCCCGTTCCCGCTCCTGCTCCCGTTCCCGCTCCTGTTCCTGTTCCTGCTCCTGTTCCTGCTCCTGCTCCTGCTCCCGTTCCCGCTCCTGCTCCTGCTTTTGTTCCTGTTCCTGTTCCAGCTACCGTTGCCGCTCCTGCTGCTGCTGCTCCCGTTTCCGCTCCTGCAGCTCCCGCTCCTGTTCCTGCTCCTGCTCCTGCTCCTGCTCCTGCTCCTGCTCCTACTCCCGTTCCTGCTCCTGCTCCTGCTTTTGTTCCTGTTCCCGCTCCTTCTCCCGCTGTTGCTGAACCTCCTACATTATTACAACATAACGCGTTTATGGCCGGTACAAACACATGGCGAGACCTAACGAGGCACGGTAATAACATTAGCATTGCCAGCACAAAATACTATGTGCGTCACTTGTATACCAACACATTCTTTAAACTGTTCGACAAATCACGTTTCATTGTTCTTCACTGTTCCACATAATGTGAATAGGTTAGAACTTTCTGGAAAATTGCTGGAAATATAATTTCGGCAGTGGTTTAATTCCATTCAAATCCATGAGAATTATTTTGGTACATAGTACATAGAAATAATACGGAAATCTTAGTGCAAAACCGTTTCTATTATTTTTATTTGCGTGCTTATTTTAGAATATACCAACTTGTTTTCTCGAATAAATAATGCCTGGATTGACGTCAGGTCATTAGAATACAGACGCGACATTCAAACCAAGACATATTCTAATACCGTACAACTGCATTGAAGAATAAAACATTATTTGATGTTAGGGGTAATTAAAGGGACCTGCTAAAGTATTTCAGCCGTATGTCCTGTGTATAAATCTCCTGCATCTCACCGATTCGACCAGTCTGGATAAACACAGGAACTCCGTGACAACAAATCATGTTGGAGGCTTTGGATTTGCAACCACCAAAGGGAGGGCAGCAATTTATTTGACAGAGAGGGACTGGGACGGAGAAACCTCGTGATGCTGAATGAATAGCAAAGAAATTGCAATTAAAATTCCAAAAGTTCTCACACACAATGGACCCTCATTTAAACCCAATCTTGTCACGATAAGGAATAAGTAATATTCATATGGAATGATTTCTACCTTGAACGACCCATAGTCAGTGGTTATTGGTCACCTGTCAGCCTTGATTGGCATTTTGTGGAAAATTAGTTGAAGAAGACTATTTTTAAATAGATAGTTGTGACGTCATTGCTTGGGATCACCTTTCAAATTCCCAGTTCAAAGAATAACTGATACTGGAGCCAAAATTTGCAGTTTCCACTGCAGTTTCATTGCCAAGAACTTACAATTGGAATATATTTGATTAATTATGGTGCCAAATAATCAAGTTCGAAAAACCGAGTCCCGCAAATGATGGTGTCTCTTCACTTACATGTAAATCATTAGCTCGATCATGGCAATAGTTCTTACCCTCTGGTATCGTTTGCGCTTTCCTCCTTTCGGTTTCTGTGAAGTCATGATTCCATTGTCGATGTACAGTTTTTATCTTGGTTGAAAATGAGACTGAAGGGTAAATGCCCTCATTTGATGAGATAAAGATTACAATACATCTGATTACGATTGTGATTACTGCCAATGATTACGAAGCAATTATGGTACTCCTAATTAAGATTTGAACAGACGATTCAACGCATTGTTCACAGAGTTTACAGGGCGGCAACTGTCAAGGAACAATTTGCTTCCTCCCCCCTTCCCCGTTTGAGCAACATCCGAAGTTGAGCTGATCTTGGTGTCATCGTGCTCTCGTTTGTGTGGTATTAACGTCATTACAATTGCGGGGCATGCTGGGTAATAAACAAGATGGCCACGTTCAGAGCACATGCTTTATGTCCCTCGGGGCGCATTCCTTTACTACGGTGCGAAACTTGCTGATGTTCAAAAGGAATGGTCATTTTTAGATCGTGTCAGAACATGGACGACAGTTCGAAGAACTGACGGTTGTTGTTTTGCTCATTGTAAGCCATCATGAATGCAAGTAAACCTCGACAAAACAGAAAACAACCAAAGCTGAGAGAGGTAAGGTTACAAAGACGTATGCCTCCTCGCGTTGTCGTTGAAGTCCTAGTTGATGCATGCGTTGTTGACAAAAGAAAGAAAAAACACCTCGTGTCACTAGCATAATTTATGCATAAGTTCGAGGCGTTAAATATCCGTGTGGGATTTCTGTCGTAGATGAGTATCGAAATTTCTAATTTGTACAATTGATTCGAGAAATTGAGTTAGCTTAAAATCATTTTAGGAGAAACTAAAGATATGGGCCCCTTACACTGGCACGAGAACTGTCAAAAATTAGTGAAAAATCAACTTTATTGAAGTGTGAAGTCAATCTTTAACAAAAGACAAGCGTTTGTTCAATAATTCTCTGACTTTTTTTTTGTACCGTAAAAATCTGACCTCTACCGGTATCGTGTAAATATCACCCAAGGGAAGCCTAGCCCTAATGAAAGAAAAGTTAATAATGCCAGAACGTTATTTTTGATAAATGTCACCAGTGATATGTCAACACAATTTTAAGCGGGCGTAATTGGGTGAAAATGTTCCGCGAACCGCTTTGTCGACATTCATTCATGTATGCAGAGAAAGAAATTTGAATTAACTGAAGATTTGAAAAAAAAAAATCATCACAGTAAGTGGAAGACAAATCTGAAGAGTTTCGGTGAAAGAAGTTGTTGCGTGACCACGGTCCACTTAAAGACAACAATCACACTTAATATAAACAAACTTTTGGCTTTAAAAATTTGGGTGTTATTGTTTCCCCAAACTCATAGTCTTCTTTCAGACTCGTTTTCGGAAACTTTTTGTCTCCAGCAGACCGTCACGTCGTAATATATTATTCACTGACAGTCACTATACCTAAATGGCCAAAATAGTTCTTTGTGCACAGGTCTCCCCGCCAAAGTTGTACCGGTATTTGTTCATATTGTACTCGACCAGTTGGTGCGATTTTGTTTTACTTAAATAAACTAAGCGTACTTACTTCAGACTTGACAATATTAGTTGCGGTCCAGCTGAGAGCACACTACGTACCTGTCAAAAAGCAAAGTGAAAAGAGAGAAGCTATCTTCAGACTGTTGGCGGACAAAGCAGCGGGAGATCCCATGATGTTCGCCTTCTTCTAAGCCAGTTGATCCATGAATTGTTTCCTAGTGACTTAACAATTATATCGCTCACCGTCTTCACCAGCAACAGGTTTTTTTCCAAGTTGTTTTCTGCAGGTGCCTGAACAAGAGAATAGTTTCAATTGATCATGTGTCGGCACTGAAGGCTGGCGTTTTCTTCGACCGTGATAAACATACCTGTTACTATTTTCTGCTGTATTTATCCCTCTCCCTGAGAGAGTTACTATCTTTCATTTTGTGATGAATGAAGTGGATCTCTATGCGCGCAAGCTATGCTGGGATACTGGCTGCAGCAAAATGGCGGACAATATACATGTATATAAGTCTAGTGCGTAGCACACTGTAGACAGTATCATGGAAGATGAAATATAGCCTAGTTTTCTGAAGCCATTTGTAAATACGGAGGAGCACCCATCGGAGCTGTTCCACAAAAGATGTGTTCCGCACTGCAACCTGTCCTGGCTGGCATGAGATCTATCTGCTTTTTTTCTGGCTGAGAAAAAATAAATAAATCGGACTGCTGGGAGAGAGATAGCCGTTTTCAGTATCGCTGGAGGCATGGGAACAAGCAAGACTGCAATCGAGGCTACATTTTTGTTTGAAATGCTGACATTTTCTGACAAAGTGGTACACCATCAAGTTGCTGGCTGGGAGATTTTCTGGGACCGCTCTGCTGGGAAACGGATATTCTGAATTGCCTTCCTGGAAGTGTGGAACACCTCTGTGTTTACCAGCAACGTAAAAAAGGCAGAAAATAAACTATATTTTGGACAAATAACCATACATTTGCGCAAACTAACGTATTTTGAGAAATATCTTCGTTGGGTGCTCTCGAATACGTTTTGAAAAGAATAGTTTTCTCGTGGTTTGTGTTTTGACGTCTTGTCATTATAATAGTTGAGTCAGTCCAGTGTGTCTGTTGTGAGAAAGGCCAGACAAAACGCAAAGGCAAACCCTGTCGTTTCTTGCAAGATTTAGTTATTCCATATATTTATTGTTTTATCGTGTTGGCAACCAAAAACAGCTTTCGTTTTTCACACTCAGTTCCATGTAACCATCTGATTGGTTGAGAGGACCCCTTTAACAAACGGGTCGTTCTTCTAACACTGTGTAACTTCCTTTTTGAACGTTTTCTACAAACTTTCCCTCCACATTTCCCTCGGGTGAATAACGAGCGACACACACGAAGTTAACAAATGCTGAAACAAAAAGAAAAGATTACGAGAAAAAAAAAATACATGTTCGACTTTAGTAGTCTTTTACTGTCCTTTTACGCCCAGAATCTGTGTATGTTGATTTGGTTCGCACTATCACAAAGCTTTTTTGTCCAATTTTTGTACCAGGTGATCTAAACTATTGGGATCCAGTTGAACTTTGGGTGACCAAGATTTAAAAAGTCATAATGCTTTGCGTACACTTGAATCTTGAAGTGTGTGTATCTGCGTTTTGATACTGATTTGAGCGTTCCTCGTCTCTCTTTATTTCAAATAGATCTTTCCATTTTGAGGCCATTTAAAGTGACAAAATCTACTACGTACCATGTTCCAGACCAAAATGACCCGTCATACTAAAATGCTTGAAAAACGATACCGTTTGGGTATATAGCTTATATATGAAAGTGCAAAGCATGGCAAATTAACCAGTGTTTTGTTCAGTTGTTTCTTTTCAAAGTTCGCGTATACACTGATTTAAAGGAAAAAAGATAAAGAAGAGAAGAAGGAACAACATTGAAACCAATGGGCTATTACCAAACTAACCCTATTTCAGACCAAAATATATTATTTTTCGATCCTATTTCAGACCTGTATCTCAAAATTGTCCCCCTGTCAGACATGTAGACCAAGAATGCGCATCCTTTTCAGACCAAATACCAAAATATCAACATCTACTACTCCCTATTCCAGACCAAAGAGACATAATCCATGCCCAATTTCAGACTACGATGCTTGAAAAGGATGCCTTTTTAGGGCACATATCTATATGGCTTATACGGAAGTACCACACCCTCACCAAGTGCTTTCCTTGATATCCTCGTCCCAGCCATATTTCATTCTATAAAGGTCCTGCAGAATTATCTTTGCTACGAGTACGAATGGAGCCACAAATCCAAGTGAATCATACACTGAACGAATTTTAAACGCGTTCAAATGAATTTTAAACGCGTTTAAACGAATTTTAGACGCGTTTAAACGATCGTATAAACGCGTTTTCGTTTAACGGGGATTTAAAACGCGTTTTCGTTTTTCACCTTAATGACCCTTTTCATCAGGAGGATCACAAATTATCTCCTTGCTGCTTCGGGTCTTGTCTTCAATGCCATGTTCAAAGGCTCTCACGAACGATCTGTATTCTAATGGGTCTCCGTCAAAAGTCGGTATCTCACGAGGCGGGAGAGTTGATTTCTGGTGTTGTTCTATCAACAATTTAGTGATGTCATTTTGTTGCTGTAGCAACTCTTGAAATGTCCGTCCGGCTGAGTCCACATGATGAGAGTGCAAACAAGTTTGCTGGCCGTTTTCTGGTTCACTGTGTCCGCCTTGAATTGCTGGCTTGTATTCTTTTGCGTATGGATCTAAAGTGCCTTGACGATACTGATGTCTATTAGACACTGGAGGCAACTTGTCTGCTGGCGATTGTAGGATTGGCTTTGAAAATTTAGTCACATTCGGTGGCTGCATACTTTTCATAAAATACTCATTCATGCCATCAACATGATGTGGCCCTTTTTTTTTCCGATGCTTCAAACTGCTCGTAGAATTTCGAGAGCACCCAACGAAGATATTTCTCAAAATACGTTAGTTTGCGCAAATGTATGGTTCTTTGTCCAAAATATAGTTTGTTTTTTTTTATTTATTTATTTTATTTTATTTATTTATTTTTTTACGTTGCTGGCAAACACAGAGGTGTTCCACACTCCCAGGAAGGCAATTCAGAATATCCGTTTCCCAGCAGAGCGGTCCCAGAAAATCTCCCAGCCAGCAACTTGATGGTGTACCACTTTGTCAGAAAATGTCAGCATTTCAAACAAAAATGTAGCCTCGATTGCAGTCTCGCTTGTTCCCATGCCTCCAGCGAGACTGAAAACGGCTATCTCTCTCCCAGCAGTCCGATTTATTATTATTTTTCCCAGCCAGCAAAAAAGCAGATAGATCTCATGCCAGCCAGGACAGGTTGCAGTGCGGAACACATATTTTGTAGAACAGCTCCGATGGGTGCTCCTCGAATTTAGGTGGTTGTTTACTTTTCATGTAGTAGTCAGCCATACCATCACCAAGATGTGGCCCTTTATTTTCCGACCCTTCGAACTGTTCGAAAACTTTAGTCTTCGTATCAGATACTGCGATTTCAGCTTGCAGATCAAACTCTTCTTACCTCTGGCGCAGTTGATGTTCCTCTTGTTCCAGTTCCTGCTTTTTCTTTAGCAAAGCTGCACGAGCCACGAGTTCAGCTTTCCCGTTGCTTTGTACTTCTTGTATACCACGGGCAGGATTTCGTGGTGAAGAATCATCACTAGAAACATTATCAATATTCTGGACATATTTTGCACATCACTTATGAAAACCAAATACCCACCTATCAAACCGTCAAGTACAAGAAGAATTAAGAATTATCTCAAAATTCCTGGCTGAGAAGCGATTAGCAGATTCCATGCTTTGACTTTCTACTAAGCCAGTTGTTTGAAATCTTTTTCCTAATGCTTTCTGTGTCGTCAGATGCCTTCATCGGTAGCAGGTTTTCTTTTTTACTGAAATTGCTTTATGCAGGTGTCAACAGCAGAGTTACACTCACGTTTAATGGTTTAAAAGTGCCACCACGATGAATCAACAAAATAATTTGTTTTTACTTCCACTGCTTTTCCGCGCCCGCCATTTTGCGTTTGGAAACATAGCGCGTCAGCCGAATGAGGGTTGTCCCTGAATACACTCTGAACCCGACGGCCACTTTATGTGTCCGATAGAAGATAGCCTGCGTAGCAAAGCATTTTTCCCCTCAATACGAGAGCAAACGACGACTTTTTTATTTTGGAAGCGCGAAAAATGGGGCGAGCGCAAAAATTGGGCAAGGGGAGAGGGGGAAGTTTTCTCTTTCCCTCCCCTTTGCCCCCTCGGCGTCCTTTTTGCGCTCGCATAAAGTCTTTGTACAACGCCTGCAACGGAGGCTAATAGGCTCGGACGGGATGGGCTACTAATGGTCCAGTGTTGTTAGACAGACCAAGGGAAGTATAGTGAGTGATCGCGCCAAAAACATATTCTGAACACTCTCTAGATTAAGTATACGAGACTGAAATAACTGACAGTTTTAACGGTGACTCACGGAATCCTGGGAGACAGCTATTTGTCTTACGTGTGCCTGTCTTTGCTTGCAAAATGCCTGAAATAATTATTAATTATTCTTCCAGTTAATCTTAAAGTTTTGCTGAATTCTTTCTGCATGGACGCCATAGCACTGTTACTTTGAATTTCCTTAATTTTCGGAAACAAATCGTCGGTTTTATTGAAATAGATGCTTTATTTCCTCAAGCTTGACTGCATGCCAGTCGCTTCTATTATGACGTCAAAAAATCATTCCATAAAACCTCCCATTATTTTTGCTGAGGTTGTCGTCATCGCTTTAATCAGTTGCTTGTCAATTGCCTAGTTTTTTAGTGTTTTGTTTGGCAGCTTGGGTTGAGATATCCGTTCATATTATCCCTCGTAACTTCCTTTCAGTACGTTTTCCTCAAACTGTCCGTCCACATTTCCCTCCGGAGAATACCGTGCGACGATGATGTAGCAAAGATAACCTGAACAAAAGAAGTTATTACCAGGTGTCAGTCATAATCAACAGCCACTCGTGTGATTGGGTAACGTTTCCTCGTCCGATACATAACATACATCCCAACACACATGAACTTTATTTCAAGTCGGATTTACAAAGATGCTAAAACTTAGGCTGATATTTCCGAGAAATCATAAACAAAAATCTAAACAATAGGGTAACTAAAGTCATCAGCACCTAAACAGTACAATCAGGAGTAATATATACATATCCCATAAATCTTTTCAAGAGGTTTTCGAGAGGCCTGGGAAAATTGTTTCGTGTGACATGGCCTTTACTTAAACAACGTATTTATTTTCCGAGGTGCACCATGTTTTCGCAACAAGATTACTTACCATTATCGGCGCTATACGAAGCCCAACCAAGCCCAACCTTTTTAGAGTTCTTCCATACAAGTTGTGTGAAATGTCCAGTAGCCGTACTAAACACAGGGTTGTTCCAATCGTACTTCTTGACTTCGTTGTACCACATGTCAACCAACTTCTTCTCCCCGTCCTTGACTTTTTCATCTGGTCGAATTGTAAAAAAGAAAAGAAATAGTGTGTCCGGTCAGGAGTTTCAGGAAAGCTACAATTAAATTGTTTACTTGAATAGTCAATCTTCTTCTATGCTGTGCTATTACAAGACACGAGTGAGCAAATTTGCATACACGTGCTCATGTGGTAAGAACAGCATTACTGACAGTGCAGTGCTATGTTTTAGCTGGTTTCTCAACGGCTCCATTTAAGGTTTTTTTACCACCAAAGATGCACGCTTCTGCTAGATTCTCTCCTTCATCAGTTTCCTTTGTGTTATCACTGGGCTCGGCTTCCTTCGAATGTTCAACAGTTTTTCGTCTTGCCAGGTCGTCAGCCCATTCCTGGGCCTCACGGTTAAGGGTTTCGTCTGGTATGAGATCAGGTGCTGCGTGTATCGCTCTCTTCAAGTTGTGGTAGTGTAGACATTTCTGACTGAACGAATCTGCATTGGGAAAGAATATAATGCTGTGTGTGCGAGAGCTATAGACAGCCAAATGATTCGCGCCCATGATGTGGAATAAAGAGTGCGCAGGGCTAAACCGCTGAGCGATAGTAACGAAGGTTACACAACGTACTGACACTACCAAACTCTGGCAAGCTAAAACATTTGAACACAACTCAGTCTAATTTATGCTGTTTTGATCCTTAAACTGCCGTGTTTCTCTCCTCAAATCAAACTTCGAAATGCAAAACCATGAAATCCAATCAACAAAAGGTATGCACTGACATCGAGAGCTCCCATCTGAGTGGTCACATCTTTGTGTTTCATTTGACAGTTCAGGAGCTGTAAATGAACACTGCTGTTACAATGTATTCATTGAGAGCTTTCGTTAGAGTGGTCACATCTTTAGGTCTTCAGACTGTTGTTATATTCTTTATTATTTAAACTATATTTTAAAATATAGACTGTTAGAATGTACTCATTGAAAGGATAAATAGTCGGCTCTAAATAATTATCTCTATCATACCAAGTTTGTTTTGTGTAGCTGAGTAATAGCGGTTTTGTGTTCCTCTGATTTGCTCTTTCTTTGTTATTACCCTGATTATTGCCTCCCCCTACTACTTCTCCTCCTTCAGTATTCCCTTGATTGTTTTCCGCTTCTCCATTAGGGCTTTGGTTACTGGTCCCTCCTTCTCCTGTATTTCCTTGACTAGTTTCTACTGCTCCATTAGATTCTTGGTTATTGCTCCCTTCTTCTTTAGTATTCCCTTGATTTTTTTCCACTGCTCCATTAGTTTCCTGGTTACTGCTCCCTACTCCTGTATTTCCTTGATTGGTGTTCACTTCTCCACTTTTTTCTTGATTCTTAGCTCCTGTTGTTGTCGCTGAACCTCGCGCATTGCTTCCCATTTGACCTGCCATAAACAGCACCAAGATAACATAGCCCCGCTGAAAAACTGGTTCATTCATTCTTTAAGAACCGCTTTACTTATTCCTGAAAACTGGTTTATTCATCCTAAAAAACTGTTTTGTTCCTTCCTGAAAAACTGGTTATTCATTTCTGAAAAGCTGGTCTATTCTGCCCTGAAAACAATTCGACAAATTTAGTCGTAAACCGTTAGAAGACGAGACATTGCCGCACTATCGCCTCAAAAATCAGTAAAATGACGATTAAAAAAAAAAATCCTGGGTATTACCGTTTAGAACAGCGCTGAGAAGAGAATACAATGCGGTCCCTTGACAGCATAATCCATTATTGGTACTTGGGTCAGTTACCGGAGCTACAGGTGGAAATAGCAAGCGTTAGAAAGTCGATCCGTCAGGCTCAGATTTTTGGCATGTTTTGTGGTTCTTCAAGATATTTCACAATGTCATATGTTCTTTTCCAAATCTTTAAAAACAAAAAACAATCATTTAGTGGTCACATCTTCTGGTTTCACATAACAGATCAGGATCGGAGTTGGACGTTTTCTTGGATGAATCAACTGCGGAGTTTCTCTTTCAGTTTTTAACCAGAAATATTTCATGCAGCACGCTTTTGATACCTTGCTTTAATGCTGCAGTCCAGATTCTTACCCTCTGGTATGGTCTGAGTCTTCCAAAGTCCAGGTTTTGTGATATTACGATTTGCTTCGCGATGTGCAGTTTCCATCTTGACCGAATATGTGTCTGAAGAGTAAAGGCATTAAAAGTAGTAATCATATAGGTTTTAGAGTAATCGACTTGAATAAGCCAATCACCGCGGCCGTAAAAAAAACTGTCGTCTAACCAACAGGGCGGAACTTGAACCTGGGACCTCCGGATTTCAAGTTCGGCGCCCTAACCACTCGACCACGCTGCCTCCGTTATTCATACCTTAAGTTGCTTTCTGGAAGCTGGTAACTTGGCAATTTACGTGAATATATTGCCAATCATATGCGTGAAGCCATAAAGCCGTTTTCGGATGACTGTCGAAAGTAATCGTGTGATTGCTTTGGCTTTGCGTTTGCTACGCTTTCTGATTGGTCCTAGCAACTTTAACAACATTCTTGGCCAATCAAGAGCAAAAGCAAAACCTTGTTTGCGATATTCTTACGTAAGAAAGCACGTCGCGATGGCGTGTTCTTGCACTGCTGAATGGTTTGTAAAACCAATCGTAATTACTTGGTTTTGGTTTTGCTTGTACTTCTAATTGGTCCGATGGGTTTTTGCTCGCCTCATTGATTGGCTCTGTGATTGCTTTGGTTTTGGTTTTCGACAGTCATCCGAAAAGCGCTCTAAGACACTGCTCTGAACGCCGGATGAAATCAAACGTTATTCTTAACATGGTTTCCTTTAAAGAAGAGATTCTTCAACTGTGTAAACACGCAATCTCCGCGGAAACCGGGGCGGAAACTCGGTTAAACCAATCAAAAATGCGGTACACTCAATTGTGCTCCTGATTGGCTAAGAAGTGTTACATACTGCGACCAACCAAAAGTATCAAACCAATTACTTGGAGTACACTGTCAACTGCTTACAGTCGAACATTCAAAGTCAATAAACTGTTACAGTTGTCATGATAATTAATTAGTTTGTAAATACGGTAACAGGTCACAGTTTTAGAAAGCAACACATAGTGAGACTACACAAACAAGTGTCAAATGTTGTAGTAACAGTAATTATGGGCGTTTTGGACGCGGGAAAAACATTTTTTGCGCTTAAAACATGTCACTGTTATATAAAAGCACCAACCTGTCAAATCGCTAATTGTAACAAGAACAGCAATCGCCAAAATCTTCGGGAGGAGATTCTTGCAAAGATTTACATCCATATTATACCAGTCAAACATTTTCTTTGTTGTCAGTTTGTGTTCACAAGCAACAGGTTACTCAGCACGCTTCTGCAGGTGCTACAAAACCAATGCTCATCGACCGTGATATGTAGACACACTTCCGGCCAGAAGTGCGATATTCGCCGTTATTCCCTCCTCGCACTTACCGCGATAAATAAATCGCGACGCCATTGCAGCCAGTTTTATGTTTGAAAACATATCCCAGGATGCTGAGCGCCCACCATCTCGTGCTTTTCGTCCAGGAGAAACCCAACCATTTTTCAATTTGTCGCTTTAAAAATCGAAGCTATAGAGAGTGGGAATCGAAAGCAGCAACAGCTGAAGTAATGTACAATGTCAAAGTGAAGTTTATCTAACTCTATCATGTCAAAACGCATGTCACGACAATAAAAATATTATCGGCTTGATATTTCTCGTTTCTAGAAATATACTAAACATTTCCTGCTTGCGATATAGTTTTCTCACATGAGCAGGAAAAAGCTCCCTTGCCCTGGTATTAATCGCGACTACTGTTTTTTTTTTTTTTTTTTTTTTTTTTTTTTTTTGTCAATTAAAGGCCGGTGGAAAATGGACAGATTTGATCATTTTTGAGAAAATTACCATTTTTCTTATGACAAAGACACATTTTCCATCGAAAATATATCCAGGGCTAAACCAGGCCTATGGCCAAACGTAGTATGCATTATTTGTGTATATTATTAGAACAATATATTTTACCTTATCAACATAATGAGAGAGAAAGAAGTGAATCACTGTCAATGTTAAAACTGAGCAACTAGAAGTAGGGAAAACGATAGTTTAGTCGAACTTGCTTTCATGATGCTGTATGGGCACTGACATTTTGTAAAATTGGCGATTGATTCTGTGAATTAATTTATGATTTTAACTCCAATTCTTATGAGATGTTATCAGGTGAAAAATCCTCATAAAATACTGATTATCTTGGAAGGAGATTTGTTTGATTTTATCCCATACAATATTTGACATTGTATAGTGGAAATCCTCTCAATAATCTACTTTTCAGATTTTGAATGCACGCAGAGGAACTTGGATCATGAAAAATAAGGCCAAAGTTACTGAAAAGAAAATACACATGATCTTAAAAACTTCATGTCATTTTACTAAGGCATAAGCAGACAGATGAATCTCTTTGATACCGTGCAAAAAGAAGGCTATACAATGACTCTGGTAATTGTGTAAAATATAAAATAATTTAATCTACGAATTATTGCAATATTGCAATTTTACAGTCATAAAACCAATATTGACATACTGGAAATGATAAAAGAAAAGAACATACATATTCCATTAATCTCATCAAGCCACTGGAGATGTTCAAACTAAATTAAAAAGTATTACTCCGGAGATGTTGTTGACTACTACTGATTACTTCCGCGGGAAATTCAGATACCAGCTATTTGTCACCAAGGACCGGAAGGGGTAATAATTCAGTTGTCATTTATACCATCATTGTTGTCAAAATTCAATTCTAAAGATGTTTTGTTTTCGTGAAAAAGTAAAATCCCCCAAAGCCGGCACACGCATTTAAATAATTGACCGGAAAGTACTATCATGAAAACCCATTTTGAAAAGCATTACCGGCGATAGAAAATTCAATTCATTTCTTGGCTTCTTTGTTTTCTTGGCTAAATCATTGTTTCTGAAATCAATAAAACTAGGGCTTTCGACTCCGATATTCAAATACAGCTGTGGCGGCGTGATGAGGGTTGGATACAACATGAATAACACATTTCAAGCTTTAAACACCAGTATAGGATTGGTTTCCAGTGAATACCCAGCTCCTTTTAGCAGCGGTATCGGCATTGCCATTGTAAATGTTCTGGCTGTTGAAGTTATCATTGGCTTTCCTGGAAACCTCAAAGTCTGCTGTTTTCTGTACAAACGGAAAGACCTCCGCAAAGTCACTCACGTCCTTCTTGGAAATCTTTCCTTGATCGGGAGTCTTGTCAGTGCAATCTATATCCCATTATTTATTGCCATTAATGTGATGGATCAGTTTATCCGTAAGCCTCTTCACGTAAACTTTTGCATTATGAGATATTCCTCGTCTTTGTTGTTCTTTGGCTTACAAACACTGACCCTTGTTGCCATGGCAATAGATCGACACGACTGTGTTGTTCGTCCTTATAAGAGACGCATCACGGCTACGAACGTGCGAAAGGTTGTCAGAGGAATATGGTCATTCGCTGGTATCACAGTCGCTGTTCATTTACCTCTTGCTGTCATCGATACTGTCGACAATTGCCACATTTACACTTTACATAGGACAGTATCTCGATTGTATACAATTGCACTTGCTAATGTATACCTAGTTGGAACCGTCATTGTCATATTCACGTCCTTGGTACGAATTGTAAAAAGACTTCAAGCGTCTCCTTTCGCAGAAAACAATCAGAGCTCCGAACTCCGAGTAACCAGGTTTTCTTTCATGCTGCTTTTCTTCTTCATTATTTCCTGGCTACCTCTTTTAACTTTCAGTATTGTCACATTATTGTCAGGTTTGGCCTCGCCTGAAGTCGAAGGAATAAAGGTTTTATTGTTGGCAACATCAAATATAAACTATGTGATGAATCCTTTTGTACACCTGAACATCATCAGAGCTTCGCAGAGGAATGGAGGTCCAATGGAAATGCGTGATAACAGCAAACTAAATCGATCGCCAAGACAGGGCCCGCAGCAGCACAGGTGATCGAGTAAGATCGAAGCTAGTACCTCAAATCAAACAGCTGAACAAGTTATTTAACTGTTTCAAAGAAACAAATTTAAGGGTGTCTGAGGAAAAAAATTGAGCACTTCCTGGAAACAAATTTGACGACTAATTTGGAACAAGTTAATAGTACTTCAAAGAAACAAAGTTAAGGATGCCCCAGGAATAAACAAATCATTTGAGCACTTCCTGGAAACAAACTTGACGCCTTTCGAACAAGTTTAAACTATGGAATCAAATTATTTTAATGTCCTTCTGGAAAGACGACATACACAGTGAGTTGAAAGGGGAACTTCCTTAGATAAATTAGACCGCTTGATTAACTTAAGGAATTAATTAAAGTGTAATTGTTTGATTTTTGGCGATAACCCAAATGTCCTTTATATTAATAGGAAGCATTCTTCACAGAATAGCATTAAAGCGCGACGCAGTACTCACGCTTTGGGAAAACTAATGTTGATCATAAGAATTTAATGTTGGTGTGGACATGTGAAAGCCCTAGGTAAAATTATCCACGACCAAACGGGTTTACTGAAATCCATATAAATGATTGCTAACCAGTTTTCGGACAGTATCAGGCTAAATAAAGCCTGATACGACTGTTGATGCACTTAATAGCTCAGGCTGGTGCACTCCAGAGAAACGCAGATTGTATCGCAGGTGCCTTATATGTGCTTAAATGTCTTAACAATTTTACCTTTCACACTCATTAATCTATCAACTAATAGTCATGTACACTATATAAGCCAATTCCATCAACTATAACTGCCAACATAGAGATATGCTACGTACACTGTCTTGATCAGGCCCTGTAGAAGCTACTGAAAAAAAAAATAGAAGTTTTTCCAGAACAGAGAAAAGCAACGCCATAAATAAACTGCTACAAGTAACTGAAATTCATATGGTTAATTGAAGCCATTGTGTACTTCACGGTCTCGTTCCGACACCTGCCAAAACCTGTTGCTCTTGCTGTTGTGAAACTGAAGTCGCAAGTAACACAATGACCAAACTAGCCATGAGGGAAAACATTTCAAAAATCAACTGGCTCACCTGAAAGCGAACATTATGAGATCTGCTCCTGCTTTTCCCACCAAATGTTTGCAGATAGGTTCACTTTTTTCGCTTTGCTTATTTGCAGGTGAGTTGACATGGTACAGTGTTCCGATTAGTTTTAAATTAAATCACACTGGGTGGCCTTTTAATCTAGTTGTAGAAACCAACTGGTCGCGTGCACGTACATTAAAGGATGTTGGACTAAGAAACACAATTGCCAATAGTATCTAGTCGCCATGCTTATACATCACAGTTCATTGTTTACTGTTTAACATATTATATGTTTTCGTAAGATTACTTTCCAGTAGTGTGAAAGAGCTGCAGCCTTTCGTTCCATAATGCGCTTTGATGGTAAACGACTACCTGTTAAAAGAACTCCTAAAATGACTATCAACCGTGCAATTTTGGCGGACAATTCCGTTGTACTTGTGCTTTTTTTTAGATCAGACTAATTGGCTGTCAGCGAAAAATAATTATATAACGATGTACTGATATATTTCCTTCGGAAGGCGAAATTCCTAAAAATGATTGGGGGAACAGTGATGATTTTCTGAAAACAAATTTAACTACTTTCCAGAAAGACGACGACATCAGTCTACAGGGAAGAGATAATGTCAATATTGCCAAAGCCAATAGTTTGTTTATATTGAGCTTGTCGTACTACAAGTGTCTTTGATCAAGCGTGAACCGTATTCATGCAACAATGAATGAATTTTCTTGACATAGTCGAGTACAATCGTCTTCCACTTGCAGTGACATTTCTGTTTAATAGCAAATTGGGGACAATTTTTGGACACAAAGCAGGAAACCTAACGTCTTATGATGTTTAAAGTAATATAGCAGTTTATAATTAACTGTAAAAGGTTTTTAGAAATGTGCAATTCATTTCCGATATGTATTGGGGTGGTCAAGTCTTGGGGCAGAACAGTCAATCTATCAACAATTGCATTTTCTTTTGCGGTCTTTGTTAAGCAAACTGTCAACAGTTATACAAGAAACCCCATACAGTATGGAAAAACTCGGTTTCAGTCCAGATAGCTTGCTTAGAAGAAAACTGATTAAACTGTCATTTCTTACAACATTACTCGTATATTTTTCTTATAAAATGTTGGGAGAGTCTGCATTTTTAGCTTGGGAGTGGAAGGCCGAGTTTATTGATGTCGACCGTCTTAAACATTTTGTAAATGTATCGCCACTGTAACGGTGTCATTTATACCTTAGTCTCATTTTCAGTCAAGATAGAAAGTGTACATCGCAAATGGAACCGTGACATCTCAGACATTGAAAGAACGAAAGCCCAAACGATACCGGAGGGTAAGATCTATTCGCACTGCCAAATTAATAACTCACGAGAGTCTAGGTGCGCGCGCGCCCGCGGATAAGTTGTCCTGCGGTATCCTTCATAGCTACAGTATGTCTTTTTTACCTGATGAATCCATTGAAAAAGAAAAATTTCAACTTTGACTCCCGATAAATTCATTTTTTATTTATTCAGCATAACAGCACTATTATGTTTTCAGAACTTAAAAATGACGTCACTCTTCCGTTCTGTTATTTCTACAGCACCAGTCTCTCTCTGTCAAATCAATTGCTGCCCGCCTTTCGATGCAAATGTTTGTAGATATGAAGCATCAGCCCCCTTAATCTTCTGTTGTAAAGGAGTTCCTGTGATTGTCCCGCTTGGCAGAGCCGGTAAGATGCCAACTTTCGTTCGTGGGATTAACTTTCTTTTAGGAACGACTCGAGCATAAGTTAGTTCAACATATGATCTACAACAATCGAATGTTGCTGTACGCAAGAGAAGTGGGGCTTGCATACGTTTTGTTGGAGGGTACTGGCGACAAACGGTGACCAACGGAAGTGGCGCCAAGAACGCTATTACGAAATGTCGTTACGTTCACCTATGTGGTTGTACCCATACATGCTAATACTAAATAACCAACAAAATATAAAATCCATAAAGCAACCTTGTAACAAAGGAAACAATCACTATCAGAAACTTTTACGTAGTGCCAAATGATAGTCTTTTGGTTGTAAATGACAGGTCAAATGGGCAAAAATGCGGGAAGTTCAGCTACGACAGGAGGAGGAAAGAACCACGAAAACAATGGAGGAATGAATAACAATCAAGGAAATACTGGAGGAGGAGGAGGAGGAATGAATAACAACCAAGGAAATACTGGAGGAGGAGGAGGAGGAGGAATGAATAACAATCAAGGAAATGCTGGAGCAGGAGGAGGAATGAATAACAATCAAGGAAATACTGGAGGAGGAGAAGGAGGAGGGGCAGGTGGAGGGGGAGGAGACAATAACCAGGAAACTAGTAAAGGAAGAAATAAAAATCAAGAAAACAACGGCCCGATATCAAATCCTGGTGAGAAGATCCGATTTTAGTTTTCATTCTAAGTAGGTGCCACAGATATTTTCTCGTAGTCTTACTCCCAGTTTTCAAAGAATATATTTTGAGCTATGAAAAGTGGTTTTTTTCTTGCCATCAAAACGCTGCAATTTCTTGGCCAAGAGGTGGAAAAACAGAATTTGGCAAGGTCTAACTAACCTTCTGATTTTCTCTCGATCTCTTATCCAACGAACTGAAGGCTACTGATTATATATCTTGTTAACCAAATACGCGGCTCGAAGAGCTTGTTACAACTCAGTAAGTCAAGTTAGTCGTGGGTCCAATTGTTGAAAACACTCACTCGATTTTTGGATTACCCAAAGTCTGTCTCTCTACCTCCTGGCCAATCAATTTCAGCAAAATCTTCACGTTTTTAGGTTACAAACATTTAGCCCTAATCCAGGATAAGCCTAATCGAACTTTGAACAACTGGGTCGTGAATGCTAACCATCTTAATTTTCTTTGAATTTAATGCATTACGTACTCCTCTCAACGGCACTTTTTGTTGTTGTTGTAGATCTTATTATATCCTCAGTCGTCATGCGGCAGTTCCGAATGGGAACCCTTTTGGAACACAACCTGAAAAGAGAAATTCACAATGCACCTCCTTTGAAACTGGACGACCACCTCAACCGTCAGGCACAGGAATGGGCCGAGGAACTAGCAAGAAGAAAAACTGTTGAACATTCACAACATGCCGTGACCATTGATGGGAAAGGCGAGGGGGAGAACATAGCTGAAGCATGCGTCTCAGTTGGTACAGTCAATCAGAGACACTGTCAAATACGCTTTTGACGTCACTTCCGTTGGTCAGCGTTTGACGCCATTAGTTTGTAACTCGGTCTAACTCGATTGATAATTTCACCCCGTGTGCAAACCTCGTTTTTCATGTGCACAAATTTCGTTGCAGAAAGTGCATTGAACTAATTTATAGTATTTATAATTAATTTTAGTGTCGAGTCCAAGTGAAACCTCGATTTATAACGAAGGCCAAGGGACTGGGAAAATGTGTTTGTTATAACGGGGTTTCGTTATGTGGTCGGCATCTTCAACATTGAGAAGGCATCATGCTTTTCAGGTTTAAGCGCGCTTGTTTTTTTTTTTATTATTATTATTCAGGAATAATACCAAACGCGGGAAATAAGATGACAGACATGTGGTACAAAGAGATCAAGAAATATGACTGGAACAATCCTGTGTTCACTCCGGCTGCTGGACATTTCACACAACTTGTTTGGAAGGACACTCAACGCATGGGAGTTGGTGGGGCTAAATTTCTACAAGACGGTGAGCAGTTTTTCCCAGGAATTTAAAAAAAGGGTTACGAAGGTCAGAAAAGAGCCGTAGTTTGTAATTTGTATTCACTTGGCTCGCACAAAAAGCCATCAAACTTCTACTGCATCAAGCCTTTAAGGTGATGTTACACGAGACAATTTTAACGACGATTTGTCGCGCAACACCTACAATTTTGTAGCTAGCGCTTTGGCTTTCACTCCAAAAGCAATTATTTCTTTGCAAATATTTATCGGTTTGAACTGAAAATCTCTGTGCAGAGTTGACATGCACAGTTTTGTGGAATGAAATGTGGATTTTGTTTTTAATGAAATTCTGCAGGTTAAGGGTCGGGGAATCCATGTTTCCATGGCAACTGCATATTTTGAGCTTGGGAATGAGAGTCAAAGTAGAGTACTGGGCCCGGTTGTTCAAAGAGTGTATAGCGCTATTCGCCGGATAAATCGCTATCCAGTGGATAGAATTAACCATTAAGCTTAATTCAGTCGAGAGGATAAGGATTTATCCTGTGGATAGCGCTATCCACTCTTTGAACAACCGGGCCCTGATCTTGTGTATTTTGTTCGGCAGGTTACATTTGTCACATCGGTGTTGTGCGATATCTTCCCGAGGGAAATGTACAAGGACAGTTTGCTGCGAACGTTCTGAAAGGAAGTTCATAATACAAGGGTCGGAAAAAACCGAGAAATCTCTCGAAGTCTGCGTAACTAGCTATCCTGGCCGAAGGGGGACTGGCCGTCATGTTAATGCAAATCAAAATAACTTTCATAAGACAGGTTTTGCACTTCGTAATGAAACAAAGGCTAAATGTAACTCGAAGAATAGTAACCAATAGTAACCAATCGATCGGAGCTGCTGTAATGATAAATTATTATTAGCTAAGACATATTTTTAAAGCATTGGAGTAGAAGTATGTTACAGTTTGGAATCTCAAGTAACTCTCATCTCGAACAGTGATTTTTTTGTTCACGTGCGTGTGATCACTGTCCAATTTCTCTTTCATTCTCTCTGCAGAGATGCTTTACGCAGTAAGGAGAATTTAGCAGTCAATATTTCGTTCGAATGAACTGTCATTCATACATTTATTCACAAATATGGTGAGGGGAATTACTATTTAAAAGTCCAGCTGGTAAAGCGTTTACACGCGAAACCGAGCTGCATTCATTTTTGTGTGATAATCAAGGCGTGGTCACACAGTACACGGGAATGATAGTCGCCTCACGTGCAAGCAAGCACGTGCTCCTCTTTCACGAAAGTCCGATGGTACAACTTTTGTATTTCCGAAACAACGAAATCCTAGCAAAACACAGTGTCGTCAAACCCGTATCATCCTGCCCACTGCTGTGGATGATCCAGCTAATTTGCGTCCAGTCGGCTTAGAGGAGTTAAAGACTCGCCTACAACACCAACCCATGTTGATCTGAATCAGCCTTATCGCGTGAACGATGTAAGTACGTGCAAATCGCACCCTGACC